>OY282606.1:104281439-105540463 GCA_958298945.1 Atherix ibis | reverse complement strand
TTTATTGGAAATATACTAGAAACATTTTTATTGAAAATTTGGTAGAAAATATTTTACAGCAAAAAAAAAATCAATTGAATATTTGCTAGAAAATATTTTACAGCAAATTTACTAGAAATTTTTCAAAATTAATTTATCCAAAAATGGTTTATTAAAAATTTTAGGCCAAAAGCCTTTTTGCTATAAAAAAGTTCACATAAAATAGTCAACAAAATTTTTCCTTGAATATTTTCTACAAAAAATTTACAGCAAAAAGTTTGCTAGAATAATTTCTATTAAAAATTTGCTAGAAAATATTTTATAGAAAATATACTAGAATTTTTTCCAAAATATTTTCGTCAGAAATGATTTAGTTGAACATTTTTCGCACTTTTGGGGCTATAGTAATTCACCCATTACTTGACAGATATCAATGTTTACATGCTCTTAAGATTAAAAATCGTCAATGTAAAAACGATCTTTTGCGTAGTTCCATAAAAATAAATCAAACGGCGTCAAATCGCACGATCTTGGGAGTCAATTGACATCACAAAATCTCACAATTATGCACCCTACGAATTTTTCGCCCAACAAAGCCTGTATTCGTCATGTTGTCTGGCTTGTGGGGCAATTTTGTTTAAAACCACATATTCAGTACTTTCAATAAAAGTCGATTTTTTTGCGAATACAATGGCTTCTTCATAGAAACATGGACGGTAAAGACCTCTGCTTCATTATTTTCAATGAAATATGGGCTAATGACCAAAATTCAGTCACTTTTTGAGGATACAATGGCTTTTTAGCAGTCATTTGTGTGTTGTCTGAGCCTCATATATGCCAATTTTGCTTATTGACGTATCCACCGAACGATAAATGGGCATAATTATTGTAGAAAGAATTTTGTAAACAGATTTTAAAATATTTTTTCGGTTGTTAAACGATCCATAACATAAAATGGCGAACCTTTAACTAAACAAGTGCTACGTTGGTTGACATATTGGTTTGACAGCTGTCAAATGACAGAGCTGTACTTTCGGACTACAAAATGGATAGCACGGTAGTTATGATTTACCTACAAGCACTCAAATGGCAACCACTACGAGACTTCTTGGAGGTATCGATTTTTTTAAGGTGATTTTCAATGACAATTTAGTTTTGTACTACAAAATCCTCATCGTTTTCGCAATCCATTTTCTGTAGCAAAATTTATCTTTAATATTTTATCTTTTTTTAAAAGAAAATTAGCTAAAATAAAAAAATCGCATTTAATCAAATTTAATTTGGAAAATACAAAAAAAAAATTAACGTAAAAATTATTCCACTTTAAAAAAATTTGATTTATTTACAAGAAAAAATGTTGATTTTGTTTTGAAAATACCGCTACTGATAGACAATCTAAAAAACCATTTCGATCTATAAAAATGGAGCAAAATATTACCGAAAATAAATGACCAAAACGTAGACTCACTTTTATTATCTTAAGTAGATAAATTTAATTGTTTAGATTTTATTCGAATTTAACAGTTCTTTTGACCTATTTTCTTGTAGCATAAATTCCCACAATTTAGAAAAACTTTAATTTGCATAGAAAAGAATCGGAAAATTACTGATAAACTCTATTCAAAGAAGGTGTTTTTCTTTACCAATATTTGCTTAGCTTTTTTTTATTTCTGTTAAATTTTTTTCTATCAATAATTTTGATCATTTTTTTCTTGTTGGAAACATTTTTTCATCAACAAATTTGTCAATTTTCGCAGTTTTCTTTTATTAATGTAAATTTGCTAATAATAACTTAATTTTTCTGTGGCAACAATTTTTATCAATATTTGCTTGGATTTAAAAAAAAATCCAAGCAAATATTGCAAAAAGTTTTTTCTATCAACATTTTTGGGAACATTATTTCAGCAACATTTTGTTAATTTCTATAGATATTTATAGTACATTGGCTAATAATTAGTAGTTTTTCTGTGCTAATATTTGGAATGAGTTTTATTTGGTAATATTTTCTATTTTTTTTTTAAAAAAAATTTATTCTTTTTTTGGTTGGAAACATTTTTGAAGCAACATTTTGTAAATTTTCTGTTCTTTCTTAAAATTGGAACAGCAAAAATAATAAGTTGATTTTTCTCTAATAAGAATTGGGAACAATTGATAGTATAAATATGTACTTAGTTTCTTCTTTTTAATTTTTTTTTCTATCAACATTGTTGATCTGTTTTTTTTTGTTGGATACATTTTCTCATCAACATTTTGTAAATTTTTTCATAATATTTTTTAAAGTAGCTCATAGTAAGTTAATTTTTCCTTGATAATATTTGAAACGAGTTTTATTTCTTAAAATTGGATTAATTAAAATATTTTTAATAGAGATTTTGAGTTTATCAACATTTTCCTAGCAACATTTTGTCAATTTCGCAATTGTCATTTTTTTCCTAAATTTATTAGTTAATTATTCTGTATTTATAATTTGAATAAGTTTTCTTAATTAATATTTGCTTTATTTTTTTATTTTTTATAGAAATTTTGATTCAATTAACATTTTTGAGACAAATTTTTTAGACAACATTTTAACTATTTTCCTTTTTATTTTGTAAATTGACTGATAGTAAAATTTAATTTTTCTTTACTTAAGTTTAATCAATTATTTGACTTTTAGACGCTGTTTTTTCCTATATTTAAGGAATTTTTTGTCTCCATTTTTATTTTTTAAAACATTTTTCTGTCAAAAAATGACTTTATTTTCTAAAAAAATTTATATTATCGAAATTTCTTTGCAATTTTTTAATTCCGTGACTGCATGTTTAGCAACATTTGATCATAGGCTTTGCTTAGCAACATTTGATCATAGTCTTTGTTGAGCAACATCTGTTCATTGTCTTTTGCAACATTTAATGATAGATTTTGTTTAGCAACATTTAGTCATAGTCTTTGTTGAGCAGCATTTGATCATAGCCGGAGTTGAAGAACATCTGATCATATTCTTTGTTTAGCAACATTTTATCATAGCCGGAGTTGAGAAACATCTGACCATAGTCTTTGCTAAGCAACATTTGATCATAGTCGGAGTTGAGGAACATTTGATCATAGTCTTTGTTGAGCAACATTTGATCATAGCCTGAGTTGAGGAACATTTAATCATAGTTTTTTTTTTAGCAACATTTGATCATAGCCTGAGTTGAGGAACATTTGATCATAGTCTTAGTTTAGCAACATTTGATCTTGTCTTTGCTAAGCAACATTTGATCATAGTATTTGGCAACATGTTATCATATTCTTTACTTAGCAACATTTATATTTTTACTTTTTCCTTAATTTCTTTTTTGAATTGATTTTTTGGAATTTTTTGGAGTACTTCATCAACATTGTTTCAATTTTTTGCTGATAACTTTTGATAAACGTTTTCTCTAACAATGCATAAATTCATTAATTTTCTTAAATACAGCCCTAATTTTTTAAATAATTAATGGCTTCCATGATTAATCAAAAATATTTTCAATAATTTGCGCTTATCATTAAAAATATTTTCAATAATATTGACTAATGTTGTAAACATTTTACTATTGAACAAAAAAAATTTTGCTTTTGGAAATTAAATTAATCGCATTTTTTTTTAATCATTTATTCTTGATTATTGTAAAAATTACAAAAGTGAATTTTTTGATCATCGTCTATTCAACTTTTGATCAATTTTTTGGATAAACATAAATTTTTTTATCAACAAATTTATGGGTTTGCCTGTAAACATGGAATTTTTTCTTATGATTTTCAACAACTCTTTCTTATATAATAAATAATATTGGAAGAGAAAAAAAATTTAAAATTGTAAAATTACAATAAAAATGAAGAAAAAAAAATTGTAAATTAAAAATTGTTGACAAAGTATTCTGTTATTGTTGAACGAACTGGCAAAAAAAAAGGTGTTCACAAAATCAACCTTGGAAACTTGGATGAATGAAATCATCACCAACCTATACAGTGAATGCGCAATAACATTAAGACCATCGGAAATTGTTTGTGGAAAAACAATAATAATTTTAAAAAAATGTTCCTACAAAGACGATTCTTACTTACTCCACGTTTTATTGAATGCAAACGTCATGTTTCTGTTCAACATTTTACTGGTGGGCATTTTTCCAATAAGTGTTAACAATGTTTCCATGTTGTTATATTTAAGAAAAAATATTTTATAGAATTTTTTTACTATCCATAAAGTTACTATTAAACATCAAAGAATGACGCTAAGCGAACTTACCTACTAATTATACGTGCATTGGCGTACGTTCACGAGGGTGTGTTTAGTTGAGATGAGTGAGTGCCTACGATTTTATTGTGGCTCAGTAAACCCAGTAGATGCGCGTGAATTTGAGGTTTTTTTTTAAATACTGAACTTATAATAATATGTAGTGAATAATGGGTAAACATTAGGAGAAGATGAAAAGTACTCTATTAACATTATTACTGTGGGAATAAGCAGGTACGGGTGGTTGATTGAGATTTGTTACTGTCTTTTAGAAAAAAATTGTATCTTGTCCTTTACAGACTATCAATGAGATTTTCTTGATTACTTTGGAAACATAATAACACGGCTCAGAATTCATTCATTACCGCTATCAATCGTGGCAGATAAACCGATCTCGACAATCTAAAAGCCGTAATTGATATCAATGCCATTTTTCCAATACACCCCCCCCCCCCCTCATACCTCTTTAATTACTCGATTCACAAGTATTTGTTATTTTAATATACTAAAGCTATCTATCTACTTGCTCTTATCATAATTATTATTTTATCTGATATCGAATATCAATGAAGTTCTCTTGTCATCGAGAATCTTGTCTATTTTTATACTCAGACTTTCAGTAATTTTTACTCTTAAAATGCACCTTGAAAAATTCGAAATTAAAAATTAGCCAATAATTTTTATCACTTTGGTTAAAGATGGTGGACAGAAAAGATAGTTTTTTTTTAAAAAAATAGTTTCCATGAGGTTAGTTGAAATTCTTTCATGTTCCAGCTGGGATTCCCGGTTCCCATTCATTATTGCTTCGTATTCATTGGCTCTGGCAGACTAGTTTACTGCTCGGCTTTTCAGTCAACTCCGAACCTAATAGATTCTGCGTCTTGCTCTTTTCTTCTACTTCTGCTTATTTAATAATATGCACTTGCATACAAAACACCTTCGCACAATTTATATTCTATTGAAAAACAAAAAAATTCCATCCAATCGTAATTTATTCATTTCAGGTATTTACCATTTCAGGTATTTTTTTTTCTCTATTGAGAAGCAGGTAAATTAAAAGGTAAACTCATAATGATAATAGCAATAAAGTTGGGAAGAAGAAAAAAAAAAGGAAAAAATTACTTTTATTTGGTTTTTGTTCTGAGAGGTGACACCAGCTAACAATGTCTCCTGACGGTGCCCTACTGTTGAGTGAATGCGTAGTCATAAAAATTGCTAGGCAACACGACCGGAGGAGGTCTGGTTATCGTATCGTGATTGTAAAATTTAGTTGGCAGGTATTCGGTTACGGTAATTGCCGACCAACATTAAAGAACCTAACAAACAGCTGGGTTAGCAGTTAAACAGTAACTAACGAATCGAACTGAGTGTTAGTGATCCCGGCCAGTTAAGTCAGCTTTACTTTTATTGGAGAGGTGCCAATTCTTTATGCCAGAATATGCCAATCTTCTGAGGAATTGTGGACATTATCGTGTTCCTGCTAGTCTCTACTCTCATAAACGGTTACGAATCTAAATGTGACTCTTTTTCATGATTTTACCACTCGTCGAACAATTGTCGATGGAACAATTTATACCATAGCATATTTTACGAAGAATTGGCTAATAAATTCGTTTTACCAATTTGCTTATACGATCTTCGCTGATTTGTCGCCATTTAAGCTGCTAATTGAATTGCGGTTCTTCGGAATATTTTCATCAAAAAAGCCAATAAGAATTACCAAATACCGTATGACCATAGAAAACATTCTACTACAAATTAGAAAATCGTATATAAGAAAATAGAAATTTAGTTAAGTTTATTTTTTAAAAATAATTAAATAAAAGAAGAAGAAAAGACCTAAATACCATTACTAATGACATTCCAAAATCTTAATCTGAATATATTGTTCAACTCGTAAAATTAGTCTTCATAATTGCTTCGGAAATAAAAGACTTAACATTTAAAAGAACCTTTCAGCGTATCGTGATTATTTGCTGCAATAAATTCTGACTAATTGATTTATGTCACAAATTGTCACAATTTTTGGGACAGCTTTCTAAAGAGGCTAATAAAGTCAAATTTTCCGTTAGCCTATCGTGATTATTTTTCCAATAAATTCGGACTAATTGGTTTATGTCATAAATTGTCACAATTTTTGGGAAAATCTCTTCAAACTGGTAATAAAGTCAAATTTTTATTTCAGCGTGTCGTGATTATTTTTGTCCAATAAATTCTAATTTATTGATGTATGTATGAAAATAGTCCCAAAACTGTCAGAATTTTTGGGACTGTTTTCCTAAAGAGGCTAATAAAGTCAAATTTAATTTCAGCGTGTCGTAATTATTTTTCTCTAATAAATTCTGAGTCATTGATTTTCGTCACAAATTGTCACAATTTTTGGGACAGTTTTCTAAAGATGCTAATAAAGTCAAATTTTTCTTTCAGCCTATCGTGAATATTTTCTTCAATAAATACTAACTAATTGATTTATGTCACAAATAGGCACAATTTTGGGGACAGTTTTTTAAGGAGGCTAATAAAGTCAAATTTTTATTTCCGCGTACCATAATTATTTTTTTCCAATAAATTCTGATTAATTGATTTATGTCACAAATTGTCACAATTTTTGGGACAATTTTCTAAAGATGAAAATAAAGTCATTTCGAGTTACAGAAAAATTATCAGAATCCAAAAATACATCAAAGAAACAGAATTTCAGTTATTCTGCGTGTTGTAATTAAAAGTATTCACATATTCTCTTTAGATTGTTTTCAATTTAGGATTAAAAAAAAAATGCACCAGTGCATTCTCATAAAATTCAACACACTTCAAAATGGAAGCATCCGTTTTAACAGGAAGACAAATACTTTTTTGAGGACTTTTCAGGAAGTGGAATTGCATATAAAGTTTTATTCATGTATGATTGTCATATTTATGAATGTGTTCTCTCAATTACTATCCGGTTTGCTGCTTTGGCCGGGACTATGTTAGTTCGATTAACACAGCTGCTGTTGCTGCTATGAAAAATGAAAAGCCGAAGGTACTAAAGGAGAAATTTTATGTTATTGTTCAGTAAGCATATGCTTTACAGGTAGAAATGTAAAGATTCGTCTATGCCAGCTTATTTATATGCATTGAATCCTGACAAATCAGAATAAGAACAGTAAAGTAGAGCATCAAAAACAAAGTATCGCAATCACATAGCCTCTCTCTTCTCTGTTGCACAAAAAGCCGAGACGTTTTACCTGGTATGCGGCTGGAATTTAGAATGTAAAAAATCTCTTCAAAAGGAAACCAAACTTCAGTCTCGGTGAAAGTGTAAAAAGTTCTTATTGTGCTCCCTGAATATCCCCACTTTGTATAGAAAAAATTAGAACCAGAACGCTTGTACCATCACGTGTTAAATTCTTTTTCAATTTTTTTTCTCCATTTTGTCCCCAAACACTCCTTCTATTCAAAAGAAAGTATACAAACACAAAAACAAGTTGACCTAAATTAAGTGATTTTTAATTGTCATCACACCTAAGCTTAAATATTCTTGTGCATACAAAAGAGAATTAACTTTTTCAGGTATTCTTTATTGTCCTTTAATTGAAAAATATTTTTATTTTTAATTTTCTAAGCTTGAATTTTATAAAATTTTTACACCTAATTAAAAAAAAATCCTTGCTATTATTTTATTAAATATTTAAATTTTTACATTTAATTGTACTAAAAAGGAAAATTTCATATGGAATCAACTTTATTGTGTTTTTGTTTTAAAATCAATTTTTCTAAAAATTGTTTATCAACAAAAAATTGTACAAGAAATATTTTTAAAAACTTTTACCGAACAAATTTTAGGGCAAAAATAATATTACTGTAAAAAATTTAGTTTACAAAAAATGTTCCTAAATATTTTCTACAAAATATGTTATTGAAAATTTGGTAGAAAAAATTTTATTAAAAATGTACTTGAAAAAATTCGATTAAAATTTGCTAGAAAAAATTTTATAGCAAACTAACGAGATTTTTTTTTACAATTAAGTTTTCCGGAAATGAATACGTGGAAAAAAAATACAAAAATGTTCACTAAAAGACAAACTTCACTGGAAAAATTTGACGAAAAAAAATTATAAGAAAAATCAATAGAATATTTGGTAAAAAATATTTTACAGCAAATTTACGAGCACATTTTTTATAATAAATTTCTCCAAAAATGGTTTTAAAAAAATGTTTCCAAATAATTTTTCCTAAAAATTTACAGGAAAAAATTCAATGGGAAAAATTTCACTTAATATTTGCAAAACAAATCACTTGAAAATTTGCTAGAAAATATTTTACAGTAAATTTAAGAGAACAATTTATTTTTGCTATGAAAAGTTTTATTGAAAAATTTACGATGAACGCTCCTTTGCTATAAAAAAAAGTCTTATAAAATAGTCGACAAGAATTCTTCAATATTTTCTACAAACAATTTACAACAAAAAATTTTGCTAGAATAATTTTTGTTGAAAATTTTCCAGAAAATATTTGACAGCTAATTTACTAGATTTTATTTCAATATATTTTTCCAACAATGGTTTGAAAAAATTGTTTCCAAATAATTTTTCCTAAAAATTACTTGAAAATATGCTAGAAAATATTTTACAGCAAATTTACAAGAACAAATTTGTTTTGCTATGAAGAATTTTAATGAAATTTTGGCAGAATTTTATTAAAAATTTTAGGCTAAAAGCTCTTTTGCTATAAAAAAGTCCACATAAAACAGTCTACAAGAATTTTCCTTAAATATTTTCTATAAAAAATGCACAGCAAAAAATTTGGTGCGAAAATTTTTACTAAAAATTTACTAGAAAATATTGTAAAGCAAATTTACGAGCACATTTTTACAATAAATTTCTCCAACAATATTTCCGAATAATTTTTCCTAAAAATTTACGAGAATAAATTCACCGGGAAAAATGTCACTGAAAATTTGCAAAAAAAATCACTTGAAAATTTGCTAGAAAATATTTTACAGCAAATTTACCAGAACAAATTTTTTTGCTATAAAAAAAAGCAAAAAATATATAGAAATATTTTACAGCAAATTTACCAGAACGAATTTTTAAGGTTAAAAGCTCTTTTGCTATAAAAAAAAATTCACAAAAGTTGTAAAAAAAATCTACAAGAATTTTCCTTGACTATTTTCTACAAAAAATTTATAGCAAAAAGTTTGCTAGAATAATTTCTACTAAAAATTTGCTAGAAAATATTTTACAGAAAATTTACTAAAATTTTTTCCAATATATTTTTGCCAAAAATAATTTAGTACAAAATTTTCTAAATATTTTTCCCAAAAAACAAGTTCAATAAAAATTTTGTTTTTAAAAAATATTCTACACTTCATCAACAATAAATGTCTCCATTTTTAAAAGAAGCAAAATAGTCTAAATATTATGTCGATTATGAGTGAAAAAAAATATTGAATTTTTTTTTAAAAAAAAGTATTGCTATTATTTTATTGAATACTTAAATTTCTACATTTTATTGTGCTGCAAAGGAAAATGGTTACTAGAGCCTACTACTAGGAAGTTTCAATTATGATTTTTTGTTTTATAAAAAAATTTCATAAAAGATTATTTTCGAGTAAATAATCTTCAATTACGAGCGGATAATAAATAAATTTTCGGTAACTTTCAAGAGAAACGGAAGTGGAAAAGCTCCGAAATGAGAAAAGTTAAAGATCTTAGCTAAATTAGGTCTACAAATCCGATGTGCGGAGGAGTTACAAATTTCCGCATTCACACATAATCGATCGACCACATTAAATTGAATTAATGAAAATTACCCACTTTGGAACGAATGGAGAGTATGGGTGCCCTTCTGGGGATAGCATAGAAAATGGGAGAAAGAAAAAATCTGAACGTGTCACTTTGGATAAAATGAAATAAATCAACCTGACAACATGTCTAGAATAGCCTTTAACGCGTACTCATAGGCTTACATGACCAGACCGAGTATATTCGTACGGATTCCTTTTTATTCGATTGGTTCGATCAGCCTTAATTGTACTCTGTCTTGACGATGAAGAAACAAAAATAGAATAAAACCAAAAAAGAAAACAAAAAGTAATCGTTCGACTATTCGAACAGATTGAGGCTCTTCTGAGCCCAGCCCAATCACAATCAAATCATTAACGCGGATTAGTATTAAGTGTGAAAGTTGAAAAAATTGTAGCGCGTTTGAGTGTTGCAATCCAGACACGAATTAATTTGAACGTTTTTTTTTCTCCAAGACCTCTTACACACCAGTGCTTATTTTTGTTCTATTCCCTTTTCTTAACTAGACTTTCCTGTACATCCAATGTAAACTGTGCATAATTTCCACAGTGCATCATCGCTAATTCTTGTAATAAAGACGATTGCACATACAACGTTTCACCAGCTATTCCCGTTCAGATAATCAATCGCCCACATACCCGCTGCTATTCGAACGCGAAGGCCTGTAATCGGAGCGAATCGTCGTCTGATGATCCCATTAAGTAGATTCATTGTTTCTCATTGAAGCCAACCGTCCAATTATCTAATTATGGTCCAACTACCTCGAAGTGCTCCCAATAGTGCTAAGCCAGCAGCACACTTCCGACTACAAGTGACACCAACACATCAACGGCACATGTTTTCTGAGAGGTTGAGAGGTTTTTTTTTTTGCTTCTTTCAAATTTTCCCCAATTTATATTTAGTCGGAAAATTCAATACAATTTTTTCGAATGCATCTAAATGTCATTTCTAGATGCACTTCGACATTTTGACTGAGATTATTGAGACCTAAATAAGAACCGCCTCGTCTAGAAGTCATTAGTGTCTACCACCAACCCCGTTGCGTCATTAAATCCCATCCGATGAACATCTGACAAGAAACACTTCAACTCTTAATTAAACATTGCACATGCAGTTTGTACGCATCAATCTAGACGAAAGGGTTCACTTTGTAAGCCCACCCTTTGCGTTCGATACTCCTTTGAATATATTTGAAAATAACAAATGCATTCAAATGCATCATGTGCCCTACCACGTTCAAATGCACAAAAACAAAACAAAAAACAAAAAGAATTTCAAAAAAAGGATAAAAACAAAATACAAAAGAGTTTATAATTGTTTATGCTAAGGGGAGGGGAGTAGATGAGGGAAGATAGGCTGCATTATATAAAATCGAAGCCGTCGTTTAATCAAGGAAAAAATGGAATCATTCAAGAGTTTGGTTTATGCTGAATCCCTAATGATAACAGGAAACCGAATGCGCTTCATTTGGTAAATTGTCGAGGATAATTTTCCGTGCCTCAAGTTCCCTTCGGAGCAGCTCAGCCTCTGCTGTATCTACGATTGCAGTTTAGACCAAAACAGATGCGAAAGAGGGACCCCTGGTGATAGAATGTCCGAAGTAAATTTTTTTCTGCACTTCATCGAAAGGATGTTTATCTTCGCAGTGTCTCACGTACCGATCTTACCAGCATAGTTTTTCGGTAGATACAGTAAGAAGTAAGGTTAGATCGAAAGGATGCTGCTGACATACAATCTTAAATATTTTTTGTTATTTTTCTCATTTTAGTTTTTCATGAAAGGAAATACGAGTTTTCCCCTTTTTTGTGTTTACATGGAAACAATGTCCTTTATTGTTTTAAAAAAATTCCAAAGTTGTGGTGTTATAAAAAAATGGTTCACCGTTTATGGAAGAAAAATTGGAAAATTCTCTTTTCTGCTCCATAGTTTCTATCCAAATCCACTTTTATGACGATCGCTGAACATTACAAGAGTTATCCAATTAATCCTTCGGAAAGACAAGTTAAATAAAATAAACTTAAAATGCCAGATTTTGATGGCATTTTGATTTTATTATATTGTTTGTATATTGCCATTATCCATTAAATATAACATCAATTGATGTTGTATAGCCACGGGACCTCTTGCAGGACTCAAACCTTTTGAGGTAGTTTTTGATACCTTTTTCGCACATTTGGGGCTATAGTAATTCACCTTACAAAAGTAGAGCATCAAAAACAAAGTGTCGCAATCACGTAGCCTCTCCCTTCTCTGTTGCACAAAAAGCCGAGAGGTTTTACCTGGTATGCGACTGGAGTTTTGTATATAAAAAATATACAAAAAATTTGCTATAAAATTTTTTACTAAAAATTTGCTAAAAAAAAATTTATTAATAATTTGCTAGAAAAAATTTTATTGAACATTTGTTGGAAAATATTTTATTAATAATTTGCTAGAAAATATTTTATTAAAAATTTGCTAGAACATATTTAATAGAAAAAATTTATTGAAAATTTTATTGAAAGTTTACTTGAAAATATTTTTAGTAAAAAAAATCAATACAATATTTACTATAAAATATTTTACAGAAAATTTACTAGAAATTTTTCACAATTAATTTATCCAAAAATAATTAAGTAGAAATTCCCCACTTAAAATTTGGAACATTTCCACTTAAAATTTGACACAAAATCAATTAAAAATTTGCTAGAAATATATTACAACCAAAATGGTTTGGTAGAAATTTTTCTGAATATTTTTTCTTAGAAATTTACAAGAGAAACTTCACTAGAAAAATTAGAAAAATATTTTACAGCAAATTTACGAGAACAAATTTCTTTTGCTATGCAAAATTTTAGGCTAAAAGCTCTTTTACTATAAAAGAGTTCACAATATTCATAAAAGTTCACAAGAATTTTCCTTCAAAATTTTCTAGAAAAAATTTACAGCAAAAAATTTTGTGCGAAAATTTTTTTTAAATAATTTGCTAGAAAACGTTTTACAGCAAATTTACTACATTTTGTTTTCAACAAATTTTTCTAACAATGGTTAAAAAAATTGTTTCCGAATAATTTTCCCTAAAAAATTCACTGGGAAAAATTTCACTTAAAATTTGCAAAAAAAAATCAAATTTGCTAGAAAAAATTTTATTCAAAATAAGCTAGAAAAACATTTATTAAAAATATACTAGAAACATGTTTATTGAAAATTTGGTAGAAATTATTTTACAGCAAAAAAAATCAATTGAATATTTGCTAGAAAATATTTTACAGCAAATTTACTAGAAATTTTTCAAAATTAATTTATCCAAAAATGGTTTATTAAAAATTTTAGGCCAAAAGCCCTTTTGTTATAAAAAAAAGTTCATATAAAATAGTCAACAAGTATTTTTCTTGAACATTTTCTACAAAAAATTTACAGCAAAAAGTTTGCTAGAAGAATTTATATTAAAAATTTACTAGAAAATATTTTATAGAAAATGTACTAGAATTTTTTCCAATATATTGTCGCCAAAAATGATTTAGTAGAAAATTGTTCGTACATTTGGGGTTATAGTAATTCACCCATTACTTGACCGATATCGACTTTAAAATGCTCTTAAGATTGAAAACTGTCCATGTAAAAACGATCTTTTGCGTAGTTCTACAAAAATAATTTAAACGGCGTCAAATCGCAAGATCTTGGAAGCCAATTGATATCACAAAATCTCAGAATTACGCGCCCTAGGAATTTTTCGACCAAGAAAGCCTAAATTTGTCATGTTGTCTGGCTTGTGGGGTCATTTTGTTAAAAACCACATGTTCAGTACTTTCAATAAAAGTCGATTTTTTTTTGCGAATACAATGGCTTCTTCATAGAAACATGGACGGTAAAGACCTCTGCTTCATTATTTTCAAAGAAATATGGGCTAATGACCAACATTCAGTCACTTTTTGAGGATACAATGGCTTTCTAACAGTCACTTGTGGGTTTTCCGAGCCTCATAGACGACAATTTTACTTATTGACGTATCTACCGAACGAGAAATGAGCCTTATTATGATGACCAGAGTCTTCTTTTAAAGTGTAAAACGCTTATGGGATAGAATTTTGTAAAAAGATTTTAGAATAGATTTTCCGTTGTTAAACGATCTATAATATAAAATGGCAAACCTTAAACTAAACAAGTGCCACCTTATATGACATATATGTTTGACAGCTGTCAAATGACAGAGCTCTACTTTTCGCATTACGGAATGGATAAATACGTTAGTTACGATTAACCTATTAGCATTTACCTTACAATCGTAGAAAAATGTCTGTATTCCAGAAACCTGGCCCCTTCACATATTAAAATATGGACTTATTTACTCCCCTTTATAAAGTGTAAGTGCATATGTACACTCAAATGCTGTGCAACAGTAAAATAAATGAAAAAAATTGCATATAAGAAAACATTAGAAAATAAATATTTACTGATGTAGATTATCCTTATTTGGAGATACAATAAAAACTGAAATTCTAATCCAAATAAACGTGATCTTCTTAAAGCGTTTCACTGGATGAGATGATGACATGAGTATCAGGCCACCCTTTATTTTTGTGGCCACATAGACTCCACTCATTTGGTAGGTGCCTATCTAAAAAGTTGTTTATATTCTCAAGACTACTGTTTAATCTTTGATGATGCCTTTCGGTTTTATTATAGTTCACTTTTTGTGTAAATACTTAGTAGATAAAACAGGACTCGACGAACGTGTAAATAATAATAGAAAAATGCCACTTTTCAAATGGCATAAACACAAGCTACTGAAAGGAATATGAATAAATAAACAAAATAATTAAGAAAATACTAGCAGATGAATTTTGAAAAGTGCATCCAGCAAATAACAGACATCGAATCGAAGGGAAGGTGTATCTTTTTCGTAACCGTACTCATATCATGACGTGAGGTGATAGTATCTGGGGACGTTATCATCAAAAGAAAGTAGTTGCCTTTCTATCAACAAAACACTTGACGTGCGAACAAACCTAAACTGGGATGCATATGCGATGTCTGGTTCTGTTTTAAAGTCAGAAGTAATTGACTCTGTCAACAGTTTCAGTTTTCTGGCTGCTTACGAGTATCTAACACAAAGCCCTCTCAAAGAACCAAAGCGGGAACATGCATGAACCTTTTGGGCAACAAGAAAATATAGCCGAAAGACCAAAAGGCAGAGGAAGAGGAAGACTCGAGTGCAGCATATTTGCTTACAGTGCAACACTTTCACAAATATTTAAACAGCATTTGCTGTCGTCATGTGGGTGGACGCATATGTGCACTTTTGGAATTGCACCAGCCACCGCCGAGTAATCTTCCGTCTAGCCGCAACCACAAAATAAGCTCTTCTGTGTTCACTTCTGCATGATGACCGTACACGTTTACGGGAATGGAGCCGAAGATTATCCAACCCCAAACAAGGATTAAATTTATTCGCATTCTAATGTGCACCTGCTTACTCATGTTCAGACTCATACCTGTGATCATTCTGCCTTTTAGAACTCTTAATTTGCCTTTCACTTCTGTGCACTCATTTTATTATTGCTTGGCCATTTTTCTCTTTAATTAATCCCAGTTTATATGTTAGCATTTTCGATTTTAAATTTTAAATGCCTCCTCCCTCACCCTCTTCCTCTCCCTTAAAGTTAAAAATATTTCTTTAAACTTTACCCATCAATAAAGTTCTTCTAATTACATGCCAATTTATGTTTACGCATTTTTTTACTCCATCAAAATTCCCTATAAATGCTAATTTCTAGGGTTTGTTCGTTAAAGACCCTTGCTGAGAGGGTGATATTTTTTCTTAATTAATTACAAAAAAGCTTGACGAATTATTCATAAATTCTAAAAAATAATTTACTTCCAATTTGCTAACAAAAACTTTACTAAAAATTCGCTAGAAAAAATTTTATTGAAAATTTTATAGAAAAAATTTTATTAAAAATTTTATAGAAAAAATTTTATTAAAAATTCCTGGAAAAATTTGCTCAAAAATATTTTATTGAAAATTTGGTACAAAATATTTTATGAAAAATTTACTAGAAAAAATTTTATTGAAAATTTGCTACAAAACATTTTTATTGAAAATTTGCTAGAAAACATTTTATTGGAAATTGCTAAAAAAAATGTTATTAAAAAATTTGGTAGAAAATATTTTATTGAAAATTTGCTAGAAAATATTTTATTGCAAATTTGGTAGAAAAATTTTTATTGAAAATTTAATAGAAAACATTTTATTGAAAATTTTATAGAAAATATTTTATTGAAATTTTTAGAGAAAATATTTTATTGAAAATTTTATAAAAAAAATTTAGATGAAAATTTGATAGAAACAATTTTTTTGAAAATTTTACAGAAAAAATGTTATTGAAAGTTTGCTGGAAAAATTTTGAAAATTTAATACAACAAATTTTATTGAAAATTTGCTAGAAAAAATTTTATTTAAAATTTTATAGAAAAAATTTTATTGAAAGTTTGCTGGAAAAATTTTATTGAAAGTTTGCTAGAAAATATTTTATTGAAAATTTCTAGAAAAAATTCTATTAAAAATTTGCTAGAAAATTTTTTTAGAAGTTTGCTAGAACAAATTGTATTGGAAATTTTATAGAATAAATTTTATTGAAAATTTGCTAGAACAAATGTTATTGAAAGTTTGCTGGAAAAATTTTATTGAAAATTTAGTACAACAAATTTTATTGAAAATTTTATAGAAAATATTTTATTGAAAATTTTATAAAAAAAAATTTTTTGAAAATTTTATAGAAAAATTTTTTTTGGAAGTTTGCTGGAAAATTTTTATTGAAAATTTAGTACAAAAAATATTATTGAAAATTTTCTAGAAAACATTTTATTAAAAATTTGCTGGAAAATTTACTAGAAAAAATTTTATTGAAAATTTGCTAGAAAATTTTTTTTTTTGAAAATTTGCTAAAAAACATTTTATTGGAAATTGCTAGAAAAAATGTTATTAAAAAATTTGGTAGAAAATATTTTATTGAAAATTTGCTAGAAAATATTTTATTGCAAATTTGGTAGAAAAAATTTTATTGAAAATTTTATAGAAAACATTTTATTGAAAATTTTATAGAAAATATTTTATTGAAATTTTGAGAGAATGTTTTATTGAAAATTTAGATGAAAATTTGATAGAAAAAATGTTATTGAAAGTTTGCTGGAAAAATTTTGAAAATTTAATACAAAAAATTTTATTGAAAATTTGCTAGAAAAAATTTTATTTAAAATTTTATAGAAAAAATTTTATTGAAAGTTTGCTGGGAAAATTTTATTGAAAGTTTGCTAGAAAATATTTTATTGAAAATTTCTAGAAAAAATTCTATTAAAAATTTGCTAGAAAATTTTTTTAGAAGTTTGCTAGAACAAATTGTATTGGAAATTTTATAGAATAAATTTTATTGAAAATTTGCTAGAACAAATGTTATTGAAAGTTTGCTGGAAAAATTTTATTGAAAATTTAGTACAACAAATTTTATTGAAAATTTACTAGAAAAAATTCTATTAAAAATTTGCTAGAAAAAAATTTATTGAAAATTTTATAGAAAATATTTTATTGAAAATTTTATAGAAAATATTTTATTGATAATTGTATAAAAAAAATTTTTTTTTAAATTTTATAAAAAAAATTTTTTTGTAAGTTTGCTGGAAAATTTTTATTGAAAATTTAGTACAAAAAATTTTATTGAAAAATTTCTAGAAAACATTTTACTAAAAATTTGCTGGAAAATGTTTACTGAAAATTTACTAGACAAAATTTTATTAAAATTTTGCTGGAAAATATTTTATTAAAAATTCTTGGAAAAATTTTATTGAAAGTTTGCTAGAACAAATTTTATTGAAAATTTGCTAGAAAATGTTTAATTATTAAAATAATAAAATTAAGATTAGATCAAATTGCTAGAAAAAAATTTCTAGAAATAATATTGTCTTCGATGTGCTCGAAAATGAGTTCTAATTTTATTGAGGACACTGATAGAAGTGAGTCTTGTCGTTGATTTATTTGGTCGTAAATTATTCCTTGCTTCCATATGTATCAAGATTATCCCTGCGTCAGAAATTTCTGTAGAAAAGGATTAATTTTGAACGTGTTACATTGTATCTCCAATGGCATAGCATAACTAACTGAAGGCGATACTTTGTATGTGCACCTGTTATCCTCTATCAACCTTTATCAAATTCCACTTTAAATTTCTATCAACCTCATCTCGTTTTTCCCGTTTGTGTATTTTTGTTTCAGTATCGATTTTTTTTTGGAGCTTATTTCTTAAAGTTCGATTAATATCCATTCCGCCACCTACAATTTTTCTTGCTCTCGAATATCCGCATTTTTGCTACTACAGGAAATTGTTTTCGGCTTAATTAGGATTTGCTATGAAGTATTTTTCCAATAAAAAAAGCTTGTGTATTCCATGAAACTCTAGTTAATAATAAGTAATTAGTTTGTGTTGTTTGTTCCTTGCGTCTAAAAATTCTTCTCAGATACAGTAAGATCAAAAGTTGGAGGAAACTTACAGATCAGAACAAATGCAGAAACTTACAATAAAAATATTTTTTTACTCGTAAATCATTTATTTTCATCAATTAATCTAAAAATTGAAATGCAACTGGTTTATTCCCAGGGATTTGTCATTTTTTTTTTTTAAATATTGTAATTTTTTCCCAATTAGGTATTTGTTTTAAAACTCATTTTTAAGGTACCTTTTTTGTCCGGACGGTTCGGAAAGAAATTTTCCCAAATCACCCACCTGAAAAGTACATGCACATACAAACATAAAAGAATAATGATTGATGTGGATTTGATTTGCCATGTCGGATCAGGAAAGTCGTTCTAACCAAAATGGTAGAGCTCTTCGATCTTGTTTGACACGTGTTGCGTTCAGTAAATGAAAATAAAAACACGAAAAATTGTAGAACATTAAAGATACAAATTTGAGATTAACAGAAGAGTTGGAAGACTGACTACTTTTAATGATGTTTAGTTCGATTCACATTCCTTATGTGGAAGCAGCAGTAGACTCTGTTGAAAAAACTTTTATATTGAAATACATAAAAAACGATTTCATTTACAATAATTACAGTTGCAGAATAAATTTGGAAATACAGAATACGCGAATCATCTGCTAGCTCCTTGTCTAAGTGTCTATAATCAAGGAAACTTGTTTTGTAGTACAATTAAATTGATTATTGTTGGATAGTTGTAGGTTCATGTGTTTAATATTTATATCCGATGACAAATCCGACAAAACCTGTTCGATTAGCATTAAAGGGATAGGCATCTGTTAATTAGACGAGAGTCGAGATTCTGAAATATTTGCAATTATTGCACAATTGAATAGATAAATTTTTAGCTATTTCCAGTATAACTTAAGGTGTTTGCTAGAAAATACGACATACCGCCATTAACGTAAATTTAATTATTATTGTCGATGCAATAAAATAAAATCGCATAACGATGGTACTCACATCAGAAAATGGCTATGCTAATAATAATATTAGATGCATGTTTGATCAGTAACATTAAGGTTCGCTTCATATTTATAATCCAAAGATTTAAAATAATTCTTACGTAAAATTTGCTAGAAAAAAATGTTCTTAAAAAAAAGATTGAACAAAAAATCTGCAAGAAAAAAATTTACAGCAACTTTTGTAAACAGAAGATTTTGCAATAAATTTGGTAGAAAAAAATGTACTGGAAATTTTCAACAAAAAAGAGATTTTATAATAAATTTTCTAGAAAAAAATTTACAGAAAATTTTCAAAAAAAAAGTTTTTACAAAAAATTGCTAGAAAAATTTTACAAACAAATTTCAGCAGCTCTTCTAAAGAGAAGATTTTAAAATAAATTTGCTAGAATAAAAATAGTAAAAAAAAGATTATCAAAAATTGCTAGAAAAAAATCTGGAAAAAAAAGATTTTAAAAAAAAATTTACAAAAAAAAATTTGTTACAAAAAAGATTACAGCAAATTTTCTTAAAAAAAAGATTGAACAAAATATCTGCCAAAAAAAAAATGCACAGGAAATTTTCAATAAAAAAGAGATTTTATAACAAATTTTCTAGAAAAAAATTTGCTACAAAAAAAGATGACAGCACATTTTCTTAAATAAAAAGACTACAAAAACTTGCTAAAAAAAAATTAACAGCAAATTTTGTTAAAAAAAATTCAATAAAAAATCTGCAAGAAAATAATTTACACAGCAAATTTTCTTTTAAAAAAACTTTTTACAAATAATCTGCAAAAAAATAATTTACAGGAACTTTTTTTAAAAAAACGCATTTTACAAAAACTGTGCAAGAAAAAATTTAAAGAAAATTGTCAACAAAAAAAAGATTTTAGAAAAAATTGCTAGAAAAATAATTTACAGAAAATGTTCAAATAAAAAAGTTTTTACAGAAAATGTGCTGGAAAAAATTTACAGAAAATTTTGTTTAAAAAAAATTCAACAAAAAAAATGCAAGAAAAAAATTAACTGCAAATTTTCCTAAACACGCGATTTTACAACAAATCTGCAAGAAAAAAATTTAAAGGAAAATATACAAAAAAAAATATTTTACAAAAAATCTGCAAGAAAACAATGTAAAGCAAAATATTGAAAAAAAAAATTTACTAGAAATTAATTTACATCAAATTTTGTTTAAAAAAAATTCAACAAAAAATGTGCAAGAAAAAAATTTACAGCAAATTTTCTTATAAAAAAAGTTTTTACAAAAAATTTTCTACAAAATAATTAACAGCAAATTTTCTAAGAAAAAATATTTTTTCTTAGAAAATTTGCTGTTAATATAAACTAGAAAACATATTACAGCAAATCTTCGAAATAATAAATTTACGAAAAATTTGCTATAAAAAATGTCTCCTAAAATAATCTAAAAAAAAAAATTATTTCCAAGTAAAACAAATTTTATTAGAAACTCGCAAAATAATGTTTTACAGCAAATTTACTTGAAAATTTAATAGAAAAATAAAAAAAGGAAATTTCCTAGAAAAAATATTACAGCAAATTTTTTAAGCAAAAATGTTACGGAAAATATTCCAAATGTTATGTTTTAAAACCGGTTTTTAATTAAGAAAAAAAAATTAAGCTTTTCTAAAAATCTACTAGAAAAATTATTTTAACAAATATTTGCTAGAAAAAAATTTTCTAAAAAGAATTTGTTTAGACAAAAATTTTAAGCCAAAAAGAGAATTTATTGACAATATTATTTAGCTGCTCAAAATTTTGGTAAAATATCACAAAAAAATTTGTTAGAAAATTGAAAATTTGTTTAAAAATTAATTGATTGAAAATTTGGTAGAAAAAAATTTAACAGCAAATTTGCAGTTTTTATTAATAACTTTCTTTAAATTTTCTCTATTGAAAATTTACAGGTAAAATTAAATGTAAATTTTTGCAAAAGGTTAAACGAAGGTTACCTGTACTTTGTACGTACACTTTTCTTGGAAGGCAACAGGGAATAATAGTCGTAAATGTTCGTTAACAAAATTTTTGCTGCAGCGTAATATCTCCTCCATTTTTATTTATTCATTTCGGAAAATAAAAAGAACTTCCCCAAAAGTAA
The DNA here is from genome assembly GCA_958298945.1 of Atherix ibis. Classification (NCBI taxonomy): domain Eukaryota; kingdom Metazoa; phylum Arthropoda; class Insecta; order Diptera; family Athericidae; genus Atherix; species Atherix ibis. The sequence continues at coordinate 105,518,888 of OY282606.1, read as the reverse complement.
TTTTCGTACGAACATTTTTAATTTAGACGCAAAGAAAAATTCTGGAATTTCTATATTATTTCAATAGCGTTTATATGGTAAAATATTCCCAAACCTTTGATGTAACCAAAAGATACGATTTGTACTCGTTCTCTATGAAAAACATCCACCTTGAAAAACTGCTAAAAATAGATGCCGCTAGTATTTTCCAATTTATTCAATTTGCTTTGAAAACATATCAAAACCATTATTTCCGATAAATTACTTTTTCCATCATTTTGCAATCACATTTATTGAATTTTTCGAAACGAAGGATAGCAAAAATATTAACAAATACGAATTTGATACATCGCGAAGTGAATTTCAGACGAAACGAAAACTCAGTGAGCGTCTGTGATTGATGATTTCCTCAGGAAGACAAGCTCCATCGAACAAATCATCCTTAGTCCCTTACCTTAGTCCCATTGGAGCGGAAGTCTTACCTTACAGGATGCGATTTTGTGTATGAACTTTGCGACCTTTCTTACCATCTTCGCATTTCATGCCGCAACCTTTTGGGATGACTACGAATATGTAAGGCTGAGCAGAAAAAAATGGCAATGGGAAGGCGTAAGAAATTTTCTGTTGTGATCCTGGTTGCTGTGAAAAGCTTTTCCAAAGTTGCTTATCGTTCCTTTTGTGATTATAATGAAATATTCATAATGACAATTCCGCTCCATATTGTTCTATAAATAAAGTTCTGTACGCATCCTTTTCTGCTATGCTATTATCCTCTCTTCCTTCAATTGGCTAATATTACTCGAACACGCTAGCATTCCTCCTTTATTAGAGCAATGAATTACTAACACTGTAATATGAACTGTCTAAGCAAAACTTAAACTGAAATTCTTCTTGCTCGTATTTTATTCGAATCCTCAACTTTTATAGAATAGTACAACAAGCTCTGGAGAAAAGTTAATATTTTCATTTTGCCAACAAACAAAAAAATGTACCTAAAATAGTTCCATCTCGAACAGAAGTCTTCGTTATCATTGAAAATACAATCCTAAATCGTTAAAAGTATATTTGGAAATCTTTCCTTAAAGTATTAAATATAAAATCTGCCAACAAAAAAAAATCCAAAATCAATTTCCATTTTAACTTTTTGTCATATTCTGGACGTTTTGGACATTTTTGCTACTCTAAAACTTTTCATTTCTAAATAACTAATCTTCGAAACTTATTCTTGTCATGTTTTTCCATCAACTTGTGAAAGTAATATTATTTTTGTTGTTTTTGTTGCAAATGTGAACATTTCGGAAAGTTGTTTGAAATTTTCCAATTTATTTCGACGATTTTTGACATGAAATTCTTAGAAATCAATTCCAGAATTAATGGAAAAATATTTGTAATGCCAAAACTTTGTGCGAAAATTGTAAGCAAAATTTTTTATAAATTTTCATTTTAGTATTAAACTCTAGCCTAGACTCATCCCAGAGTCGGAGTATTTTTTTGGGATTTTTCTAAAAAAATCAATTGATTGGACATAGTAAAAATTAAAATAGTATCTTTTGCCATTTTATCAAATCAAAATTTCACAAAGTTTTTTGAGCGCATGTAATTTTTTAATAAAATTTAGAAAAAATCATAATTTTAATTTTAATTTTGTGGAATTTTCAGTAAATTTTCCATCGAAAATTTACAGTAAATTTTCTAGCAAACATTTCACTAGAAAAATTGTTACAGCAAATTTAGTAGAAAAATTTTCACAGCAAATTTTCTAGCAAAAATTTTTACAGCAAATTTTCTAGCAAAACTTTACAACAAATTTTCTAGAAAAAATTTTTACAGCAAATTATATAGCAAAAATTCAGAGCAAACTTTCTAGCAAAAATTTACAGCAAATTTTCTAGCAAAAATTTACGGCAAATTTTCTAGAAAAAATTTTACAGCAAATTATATAGCAAAAATTCAGAGCAAATTTTCTAGCAAAAATTTACAGCAAATTATATAGCAAAAATTCAGAGCAAATTTTCTAGCAAAAATTTACAGCAAATTTTCTAGAAACAATTTCTCAGCAAATTTTCTAGCAACAATTTACAGCAAATTTTCTAGCAAAAATTCACAGCAAATTTTCTAGCAATAATTTACAGCAAATTTTCTAGAAATAATTTTACAGTAAATTTTCTTGAAACAATTTTACAGAAAATTTTCTAGCAACAATTTACAGCAAATTTTCTAGCAAAAATTCACAGCAAATTATCTAGAAACAATTTTACAGCAAATTTTCTAACAAAAATTTACAGCAAATTTTCTAGCAAAAATTTACAGCAAATTTGCTAGCAAAAATTCACAGCAAATTATCTAGCAATAATTTACAGCAAATTTTCTAGAAACAATTTAACAGCAAATTTTTTAGCAACAATTTACAGCAAATTTTCTAGAAACAATTTTACAGTAAATTTTCTAGCAATAATTTACAGCAAATTTTCTAGCAAAAATTTAGAGCAAATTTTCTTGAAACAATTTTACAGAAAATTTTCTAGCAAACATTTTACTAGAAAAATTGTTACGAAAATTCACTAGAAAAATTGTTACAGCAAATTTACTATAAAAAATTTACAGTAAATTTTCTAGCAACAATTCACAGCAAATTTTCTAGCAACAATTTACAGCAAATTGTCTACAAAAAATGTATAGCAAATTTTCTAGCAAACGTTTACGGCAAATTTTGTAGCAAAAATTCACAGAAAACTTTCTGGCAAAAATTTGCGGCGAATTTACTAGGTAAAAAAATTAGTATCTTTTGCCATTTTATCAAATCAAAATTCCACAAAAATTTTTTGAGCACATGTAATTTTTTTAGTAAAATTTAGAAAAAATCATAATTTTAATTTTAATTTTGATTTAAAAAAAAATTCAAATATTAAAATGCCTCCTGTTCTTTCAGATATTTTTTTATTATTAAAAAAATTTATTAAATATTTCGCTCACCTTCGGGGTAAAATAAAATAAAAATAGAAAAAAAAAAAAATTTTATTTCTGAATAACATTTTTCATGCTCAATTAATTTTTTTAAGAAAAGAAGACAATGAAAAAACATCGTTTAAAAAATTTAATAAAAAAACGTATAATATCGCATGCGGTGTTTATGAGAATGCAAAAATTTCGTAATTTTTATAGTATTTTCTGTTGTTAAGAATTTAGTTCAATTTATTTGGGTGAACGGACGTATCGTGATTTTTGGATTGTTTTTTTTCTTCTTTATTTTAGTAGAACGATGGGAAAAACAATTTTTTTTTCGGTTGTGGCAAAATTTACAGTCAATAATAAATTGCTTAATCAGTTAATAAAAATTATTAAGCAAAAATGTACAGGAAAAAAATTTTCACAAATTAACACCACATTTCCTCTGTTCCACTTTACGAACGCAATGCCATCGTACGGCGTAACGAATAAACCAATAAACGAAGCCTTTTGAAAATTACTACCTTACTCTTTCTGAGCATTTGATTGATATTTGTGCACATCGAATTCGGAGAAATGTTCTAGTACCACTTTTCCTTTCCATCTAGTCCTACTATGAAAGGTTTCTTTGATTATGCCGCCATTTTTATATCTTTCCGTAGCACTCAATTAAATTATGTCATCAACATTTAGTTTAAAAATTATTTTTAATATCAAATCAAGTTTTTTTTTTTTAAAAAAAAGATAAATTATAAAAATAAGAGAATAATAGTTAATGAGGGAGGAATACACAAAGAAAATAGAAACTTTTTATAAAAATTAGTGTAGTTTGGATGGAAACCTTTTGAAAATATGGAATTTAAACTAAAATTAATGAACTGAAAAAAAACCAGTCATATGAGTTGCACGGACTAGTACATTAATAATAATAAAAGTAATAAGAATAAATAGAAGAAAGAAATATTTCAATTTAACTTGATGCAAGGTTAACCAGGTAAATCATACCGAATGCCAATATAACAAGTCCAACCAGCATATTGGAAACTTATACGAGTACTCGTACATGACATACTCCCATTAAGCGTTGGTGGAGTATGTGCGCGTATGCACAAATGCACCTTCTTTTCTACAGATTCTTGTTTGGGAGTAATTTTATTTTCATTTTTCATATTTTTGAATTACATTCCATATTTTTTTATAGCATTTGTGCTAGATATGCAAAAATTATTATTAAATCTTATTTTTACAAAAAATTCTTTAGACAATTTTCTATATTTTAAAAAAAGAAAAAAATACTACAAAAAAAGTTTGCAGTAATCGTCCGGAATGAATTTTCCAAAATGGTATACACATAGAAGGAATTTTTTGGTACATTTTCTACAAACAATTTACAAAAACTTAACAGTAAATATTCTAGCAAAAATCTACAGGATATTTTCTAGCAAATATTTACACCAACTAATTTACTAGAAAAAAAGTTATAGCAAATTTTCTAGCAAAAATTTGCAGTAATTATTCTAGACAAATTTTTACAGGATATATTCTAGCATAAATTTACAGCAAATTTTTTAGTAAACAGTTTACAGTAAATTTTCTACAAAAATTTTACAGGGAATTTTCTTAAAAAAATTTTACAGCAAATTTTCTAGCAAAAATTTACAAATTTTCTAGCAAAAATATTACAGCAAATTTTCTAAAATAAAACGTTATAGTAAATTTTTTAGCAAAAGCTTTACAGGAAATTTTCTTAAAAAAATTAACAGTAAATTTTCTAGAAAAAATGTACGGTGAATTTTTTAGAAAAAGTTACATTAAATTTTGCAGCGAAAATTTTACAAACTTTCTAGTAAAAATCTACAGCAAATTTTGTAGTAAAAATTTACAGCAAATTTTCTACCAAAAGCTTACAGTCAATTTTCTAGCAAAAATCTACAGCAAATTTTATAGCAAACATTTTACAGCAAATTTTCTATAAAAAATTTACAGTAAATTTTCTAACAAAAATTTTACAGCAAATTTTCTAGAAAAAATATTACAGCAAATTTTTTAGCAAAAATCTTACAGCAATCTTTCTGGTCAAAATTTACAGCAAACTCTCTGGTAAAAATTTACAGTAAATTTTTACCAACTCTCTGTTAAAAATTTACAGTAAATTTTCTACAAAAATATCACAGGAAATTTTCTTAAAAAATTTTTAAAGCAAATTTTCTAGCAAAAATTTACAACAAATTTTCTATCAAAAATGTTACAGAAAATTTTCTAGAAAAAATGTACAGCAAACTCTCTGTTAAAAATTTACAGCAATAATTCTAGAAAAAATTTACAGCAAATTTTCTAGAAAAAATCTACAGCAAATTTTGTACCAAAAATTTACAGCAAATTTTCTAGCAAAAGTTTACAATAAATTTTCTAGCAAAAATTTTACAACAAATTTTCTAGCAAAAATATATAGCAAATTTACTAGAAAAAATGGTACAGCAAACTTTCTAGTAAAAATCTACAGCAAATTTTATAGTAAAAATTTACAGCAAATTTTCTACGAAAAGCATACATGCATTTTTCTAGCAAAAATCTACAGCAAATTTTGTAGCAAACATTTTACAGCAAATTTTCCAAAAATATATTACAGCAATCTTTCTGGTCAACATTTACAGCAAACTCTCTGGTAAAAATTTACAGTTAATTTTCTAGCAAAAATGTTACAGCAAATTTTGTATTAAAAATATCACAGCAAATTTCCTAGCATAAAAAGAATATTCTCCTGCTTTTGTGCTAGATATGCTTATCTATTTAGTGGTTCAGAAAGTACAGCCCTGTTATTTGACAGCTGTCAAACAAATATGTCAACCAATATAATTGTTTAATATGTTTAAAAATCAAATAAGGGACATTTTTTTTAAAAATATTAACAGATACAAGAAATGCTTGAATATTGATAGTACACAGGAACCATTATATAGAAAGCATTCATAAATTATGTTGATAAGATACTTGTACAAAAATCGTAAAACTAAAAACTAAAAAAATAAAATTTCAAAAATCACTACAAATTAGTATAAAGGAAAAGAAGAAATAAATTAAAGTAAATATAACGAAAATATGAGGGAGCATTTTGACAGATCAGGAAACATTTTATGTATTTCTCTTTAATTTGGAATTTTTTATGTGGAAATAATACAAAAAAAAAATTACTACAAATATTACAAAACGTCTGTAAAAGTGTAATAAAATTAACCCAAATATTTCTTGATTTTTTTCTTCAATATTACCTGTGTTTCCTTTGTTTCTTTTTGATGTTTCTTATAAAACATACACTATTTTGGTAATTTTTTATGAAGTTTGTGCTTGCTGATATTAATGACGGATTAGTTGTTGATGATTTAACCCAGTTTGTTTTCTTTAAATACTAAAAAAAAATTAATATTTATTATCGCAAACAGCTGCAAAAAAAATATATACTCAATAAGATCAATTTTATTTTGCTGAAAACAACGTAAATATATTAAAAAATGAAATTTATTTTCACAAAATTTGTCATAAATTCTTCAAAGAATGGTAAATACTAAAAAAAGTGGGAAAACCAACACACAAAGCGAAGGTGTTTTTGCACGAACAGGTGGTCTTGTTCACACTAACTGATAAGTTATTCGCTCGGTTAGAACTGATAGTAAATAAACACTTTTAAAAGTTAAAGAAAACCAAAAAAAAAAAAAAAACATCCAAACACATTTACTATCAAATTATTTTTTACGTTTATTGTTAAGAATTTATGATATCATAACTTATTATAGATAACAGGAAAAAAAATGTTCTTCATCAAAGAAAAATTCGAAAATTATCTCCTAGAATTTTTTTCTTCCAAGAAATAGTTTTTAATTTTTGTGATAAGAGTTTACCTGAACTTTTAAAAAAAAAATTATTTTTTCAATCATGAATTAAGAACAGCCCCTTAAAGCAAGGGGATCCTGGCCATCGATCGTTATCATGCTTGCAAAATAAAAAGTATAAAAAGCTGGCGACCCTTTTTTATTTTTTTTATTTTTAAATGATAAGAAAGTAATTGCATCTTGACTCAGAGTAGAACCTCATTGGAATTCATGATTCGTAGAGTTTTTATTTACCTTCGGGTTGGGCCATTGCCTTATTTGAAGAACAAACATTGCTAATTGCGACACTGTTGATCGTTGACTCTTCAACCAAGGCGGAAGGCATCTAATTTTATACCACATGCTCGTATGGATTTTTTTTATATTTTCTACTATATATAAAAAGACTAACACAACCTACACCTGAAAAGAGGTATTATCCCAAAGACACTCTCGGTGAAGTAGAAAACTTTTAAAGGCGGTGTTCTTCTGCTCAACAGGAACAGAACCACACCATTCGCGAAATATTACGGATTGCAAAATTTTCGCATAAAATAAATAATATTATTTACAAATCGTATTATAAGTAAAATGTGTTTTTTTTTTATTGGTGGATGACACCATTACACATCCGGTGTACTTTGGTGAAATAAAATAAATTAAAAAAAAAAAAAGAAACAACAAAAAGAAAACTCAAAGGTAAAAAAGCACGAATAAATTATGATGTTTCCTTTCGATTTTGTTTCTCTGTTTTGTTTCCATTTGGTTTATCAGTTGTTATTTGTGGTAGGAAATAAATATCAGTAAATGAAATTAATCAATTTTTGGGCACATACCAACTACTTTCTTTCTTTATTTAATTATTTATTAGTATTTTTTTTTCCCTTCTTAATGTTGCCACTTAAAGCTAGACTAATCATAGTTAATTTTAATATTTTGTTTTCTTACGTGCAAGGAAACAAACCTTTTTCTTACTAATTTACGTATGGCCATTGAATGGTGGCTACAAATTAGTTTGTGTTTAGAAAATTAATGTTAGATTTTTTTTTGTATTTTAGGTCAACTTAGTTAACTAAACGTTTGTAGGGAAATTTTCTTTTTATATTTATTTATTCATAATTTGTTTTATTTATGAATTATTCTGCACATAAAATTTACAGGAAAAGACTGCCTCAAGGGTTGGTTTTTGGGCTATTTTTAATATTTCATATATTATTTATATGATCTAGTTTTGGTTCACCTCAATTAAACCTTTTCTATGATCTTAATTTACCATTTAAGGGATATTTTAATACATACAAAATCCTTAATTGATATTACAGTCTTATTCAATTTCGTGCTTCGGAAAGTTAAATTTAATAAAACACACTGAAAATTCAGCTATCGATATAAAATTGATTTAATATTATTGCTTAAGCCTAGCCATTTTGTATGGAATAGAACATCACTCAAATATGCTCCACGAAATTTCGTGCAGGACTTGATCCGTTTGAGGTATCTTTTCATACATTTTTAGCACATTTGGAGCTGTAATTCGGTTGAAAAATTTAACGAATTTTGGTTTTCAAATGCTGTAAAATTTCAATGGCGTCAAATCGCACGATCTTCGAGGCCAATTGACAACACCTCGACAATCATGTGATTTAATGAAATTGGGGTTTTCAATTTCCTGGAAAGTTATCGCGCTATAAAGCCAAAAATTGTCGTGTGTCGCTGTATGGTCCAGATAATAGGCTTCCATACCAAAAAAAAAAAAAAAACGATTATCATAAGGTCATAGCGTTCATAATTGACGTTTACGATCTCACCTGCTTAATTTTCAAAGTAACACGGGCCAATAACACCTTCAGGCCAAAATGCACATTAGCTACAGTCTATTTTCGGCAATACAAAGGCGTCAACACAGTCACTTGTGGTTTTTCAGAGCCACATTTTGCTTCCTGATGTATCCACTGAGCGAGGAATGAGTGGAAAGTTTTCGCGCTATAAAGCCAAAAATTGTCATGTGGCGTTTTTTTATTGAAACCACATATGGTCCAGATAATAATCTTCCATACCAAAAAAAACGATTATTATAAGGTCATAGCGTTCATAATTGATAGTTACGATCTCGCCTGCTTCATTTCTCGCCAAAGTAACACGGGCCAATAACACCTTTAGACCAAAATGCACATTAGCTACAGTCACTTTTCGCCAATACAATGGATTCTACACAGTCACTTGTGGTTTTTCAGAGCCACATTTTGCTTCCTGATGTATCCACTGAGCGAGGAATGAGTGGAAAGTTTTCGCGCTATAAAGCCAAAAATTGTCATGTGGCGTTTTTTTATTGAAACCACATATGGTCCAGATAATAATCTTCCATACCAAAAAAAACGATTATCATAAGGTCATAGCGTTCATAATTGATAGTTACGATCTCGCCTGCTTCATTTCTCGCCAAAGTAACAAGGGCCAATAACACCTTCAGACCAAAATGCACATTAGCTACAGTCACTTTTCGCCAATACAATGGATTCTACACAGTCACTTGTGGTTTTTCAGAGCCACATTTTGCTTCCTGATGTATCCACTGAGCGAGAAATGAGTGGAAAGTTTTCGCGCTATAAAGCCAAAAATTGTCATGTGGCGTTTTTTTATTGAAACCACATATGGTCCAGATAATAATCTTCCATACCAAAAAAAACGATTATTATAAGGTCATAGCGTTCATAATTGATAGTTACGATCTCGCCTGCTTCATTTCTCGCCAAAGTAACACGGGCCAATAACACCTTTAGACCAAAATGCACATTAGCTACAGTCACTTTTCGCCAATACAATGGATTCTACACAGTCACTTGTGGTTTTTCAGAGCCACATTTTGCTTCCTGATGTATCCACTGAGCGAGGAATGAGTGGAAAGTTTTCGCGCTATAAAGCCAAAAATTGTCATGTGGCGTTTTTTTATTGAAACCACATATGGTCCAGATAATAATCTTCCATACCAAAAAAAACGATTATCATAAGGTCATAGCGTTCATAATTGATAGTTACGATCTCGCCTGCTTCATTTCTCGCCAAAGTAACAAGGGCCAATAACACCTTCAGACCAAAATGCACATTAGCTACAGTCACTTTTCGCCAATACAATGGATTCTACACAGTCACTTGTGGTTTTTCAGAGCCACATTTTGCTTCCTGATGTATCCACTGAGCGAGAAATGAGTGGAAAGTTTTCGCGCTATAAAGCCAAAAATTGTCATGTGTCGCTGTTTTATTGAAACCACATATGGTCCAGATTATAATCTTCCGTACCAAAAAAAAAAAAAAAAACGATTATCATAAGGTCATAACGTTCATAATTGACGGTTACGATCTCACCTGCTTGATTTTCAAAGTAACACGGGCCAATAACACCTTCAGACCAAAATGCACATTAGCTACAGTCACTTTTCACCAATGCAATGGATTCTACACACTCACTTGTGGGTTTTCAGTGCCACATTTTGCCTATTGACGTATTCACCGAGCGAGAAATTGGTCTCATCATAATGTCCTCTTTGAGGGCGAAACGTAGGTACGGTAGAATTACCCCTTTTTAAAATTGTTTAATAATTTTACCACTTTATTATTTTGGTTAAATGATACATAACGTGAAATGGCAAATGTTAATCTAAATAAATGCCTAATCAAATGATACCATATATATATGACAGCTGTCAAATGATGGTGTTGTACTTTTTAAACTACAAAATGGATAATACTTTATTGGCGTTTTTTTTTTTAAAAAAATTTTGTCGAATTCTATTAAAAGTCAGCAAGTCTTTTGGCAGAAATTTGTAAGGGAATAAATACAATAATTTATATTGTATTAAAAAAAAAGGCGCCAGTGACGATTTGAATGTAGCGCCACCATCATGAGACCGTTTGCCGGCGACAACAAGCATGTTGATACGAGGATTGCCTGATAAGTTTCCGGCCTGATTGAGAAAACAACACTTTTATGGGGTTTTTACGGATACAAAAATGTATTAGTCCTTATATCCATAAGGACTAATACATTTTTTGTATCGGTGCTATAATTTATTTATACGATTTTTATACGACTGACGAATGTGCTGGTGAGTTGTCGTGGTGAAAAAAGATTTTTTTTTTGTTAGATGTGGTCGTGTTTTTTTTTTAAATTTCATCGCTCAAATGCTGTAATAAATTTGCATTGATAATTTTACCCTTTTTAAGATAATCAAGACGATCCTGTTTGCGTCCCAGAAAACAGTCGCCATAACTTTGTTGGTCGACAAAATTGACTTTGCCTTCTTTGGAGTTGGTTCACCTGTCCTTGTCCACTTTTTGATTGTTATTTTCTTTCAAGAATGTAGTGGTGTACTCAAGTATTATCGACAGTTATAAATCGATGCAAAAATTCACTGAGATTCTGCTTTTAGAGCGCTAAATTCTCCGTTGAAACTGTTTTCCGTTGCAACTTCTTCTGGTCGAGAATTAGCAAAGGCCGCACACACCTTGTGCAAAGCTTCTCTATCCTCAAAAAATTATTTAAAATATTACCTAAATGCTGTTTTAACATTCTAACACAGTCTGGGCTATCTCAAACACATTAATCTGCGATTTTCCAGTATGACTTTATTGATTTTTTCAATCATTTCGGGAGTAGTTATCTCAGTAGGGCGTCCTCAGTGCTCTTACGACCTTTTATAAATTCAGAAACCCACTGTTTAATCATTGAATATGATGGCGAAGATTATTTTAGTGTTTAACGCACTTATTGTTTGATTTGAAACGGTACTAAACCTCTTAATTTGAAGTATTTTTTTTTTGTTAAATAAACAAATGCGGCTCGTTTCAAAGCCTATCAATCCCATAATAACAAAGCTATTGATCTGCAATTTTATATGTGAACTAGTAAAGAATAGTGCAATAGAATTCCACTAAGAAATTAGATGTGCTGCCACCATTTATATGTTCAGCCGGAAACTTATCGGCCCGGCCCGCTCTTGCACTATCGGTCATTACAATGAGAAAGTTCTGGTGTTGAAATTAAATTTTATAGAGCAAATTATTATAGTTAAAAAGATTAATAAGGGGACTTGAAAAAGGAATAAATGAGTTAAGAATTTCCACAAAATTTGATGGTTGTCCTTGTTACAAATTTCGCTGTTTCGAAAAAAAAAAAATTTCCCTTATCGCGCTCTATAGAGTCTCATATTTACCGGATGATGTTGAAGCTTGAAATCCACGTCTGGGATGCACTTATATTTGTTTGTATAAATTGGATAAGTCCAATTTATCGCAGTTTTGCCAGATTGGTCTCAGTGACTGAAGGGTCAGCCACACCTTCTGAGAGTAAAAATACTATAACACACATAAAAATTAGTCCCTTTTTTGTATCTGTTTTTAATGAAATAATTAAATGTTTTTGAAAATATGAAAATTGGTCTAAAGTGTTTTCGATTTATAGAATTTAAAATAGTTTAAAAAATTTGCTTTTAATTGTAGTAACACCAACAAAGTCTTAAAAACTTTTCAAAAATTCGTTACTTTAAAATAATTTTTCTGTACATTTTCAATTTTGGTAATAGAAAAAATTGAATATACTCAAAAAAAGAGCGTGAATGTATTCAAGTTCAACGAAATGGGATCAGTACACTTTCTTTCGCCTCATTAATGTCTTGACGAATAATTTCGAACATATTTGCATAATTAATTAATGAAAAACAAACAATAAATAAAAATTAAATTAAATAAAAAAACATAACGAAGAGTCATAAAAAAATATTTATAGCCACTTTTATTTAGCATATCACTTGTTGTCTTATGACAGACCCTACAAGGTGCATAAAAGTATTTTTAAAGTGCATTTTATGAATATTGAATAAAGTCAAAAGAAAGTTCATAAGTTTTTTTTCCTCCATTGCTACAGAAAAAACTCTAAAAAGTATAAAAAAATATAATATCGAATTTCAATTGCTGTTGTAAATAATCTTTTTCTAATATTATTATTATTATTAATGATAAAAGTCCAATTATCTGAACTTATATAATCCCTCTTGAGTATCTTTTTACCATAAATATTTTGTGGGTGAATTATAGACGCTTTTAATACATCGTATTTTTGCAGTGTAATTAACACGCTTGTATGAAAACAAACTTAACAAATTTATTATATAATTTATTGCTCCACAAAATTACATACCCTTTTGCGTCCTTACCTCTTGTTCTCCTAGCCACACAAAAATTTATACAAAATTTGCGCAATTATTTTCATCATTTTAAGTCAAAAAATTAATTGTATTTTCTAAGAAAAGCGCTCACTAAAAATACATCCAAGATATTTTCGAAAATTTTCAATGGTGAAATTCAAAAATTCTTTGGTATTTGTTATTTGGAAAATGTAATCGAAAATCCTTTTCATTATTCAAAAGGAGAAGACACAATCTTGTTGGTATCTTCGGTTGTGGTAGAGGGGAAGAGGGGATAGGTAATCTCCCACCATTTATGCAAGTTTCAAAATTAAAATGTTAACTTCGAAAGTTCTGAAAGATCGTTGATTATTTTTCGCTGTAAAAAAATATATTTTCATCAGCAGTGCAGAGTTAATATTAGTTATTATCAGAATTGATTTGATGAGTTTTACCACAAAAATAATTTGTTATTTGTATTTATTTATTTTGTAATCAATTGGAAAAATTAGAAAAAATTTTATTGGAGAATTTTGGCATTGTCCTTTGACTAAAGAGTGACTAATTAGCACATCGGAAAGTAAAGTTTAACAGATGTTGGTTCTTAAATTTTCAAAATTTTTGTCGTATTTTGTGCCTTGTAGCGTCGTCATATTGTCTTAAAGTTCAGGCAAAAAAAAATCATACAACCAAAGCTCTCAGAACGGTCTCTTCTTCTTCATATTCAAAGCTATACGAACCAATAACACCTTTAGACAGTCACTTTTTAAGGATACACTGGCTTCTCCACAGTCACTTGGGGGTTTTTAGAACCCCATCTAAGCCAACTTTATTTATAAACTTATCCACCAATCAAGAAAAAAAGCCCTATCGATCCAGAAAATGTGACTATTTTTTTTAATTTTTTGATTACATTTTTAGAAAGTTTTTTTTTACGATAATTTTGTAGAAATTTGTTTATAATTTTTACACGTTTTTTTCACAGTTGTTAATTACAAAATGGATAATTTTTTCCAAATCACAAAATGGATATGCGAATAACAATTAAAATATTATTCAGAATTTTTGTATTTTTTTTACCTAACTTTTCTGTAAAATTATCTACTACAGAAAAAATTTATGGAAATTTAAAAAATTCGCTATAAAATTTTGTCTACAAAATTAGCTGTACTTTTTTTTTCTAGTAAATTAGCTGTACTTTTTTTTCTAGCAATTTTGCTGTAAAATTATTTCTAGAAAATTTGATGTCTCTTTTTTTTTATTGTAAGAATTTTGCTGCAAAATTTTTTCTAGAAAATTTGCTGCAAAATTTTGTCTATAAAATATTGTTAGTTGTAATATTTTTTCTAGCAATTTTTCTTTAAAATTTTTCTAGAAAATTTGCTGTAATTCTTACTACAAAATTTTCTGTAATAATTTTTCTTAAAAATTTTGCTGTAAAATTTTTACTAGAAAATTTGCTGTCAAATTTTTTCTAGAAAATTGTTGTAAACTTTTTTTAGAAAATTTGCTGTAATATTATTTTTAGAAAATTTGCTGTAAAATTTTTTCTAGAAAATTTACTATTATTTCTAGAAAAATTGCTGTAATTTTTTACTACAAAATTTGCTGTAAAATTTTTACTACAAAATTCGCTGTAAAAATTTTTCTAGTAAATTAGCTGTATTTTTTTTTCTAGCAATTTTGCTCTAAAATTATTTCTAGAAAATTTGCTGTAAATTTTTTTTTATTGTAGGAATTTTGCTGCAAAATTTTTTCTAGAAAATTTGTTGCAAAATTTTGTCTATGAAATATTGTAAGTTGTAATATTTTTTCTAGCAATTTTCCTGTAAAATTTTTCTAGAAAATTTGCTGTAAAATTTTTACTACAAAATTTGCTGTACTTTTTTTGTAGCAATTTTGCTGTAAAATTATTTCTAGAAAATTTACTGTAACTTTTTTCCTAGAAAATTTGCTGTAACATTTTTCCTTATAAATTTAGAGTAAAATTTTTACTAGAAAACTTGCAATAAAATTATTTCTCGAAAATGTACTGTCTATAAAAATTTGTTTATGAAAATTTACCACCAAAACCAAATATTTTTTTTTGTCAAATTTCTAATCTCTTTGCAGACTATCTAAAAAAAAAATTAATCCAATATTTTTCATTGTAAGTATTAGAAAATTGGTATAAATTTCTTTTTAGACTTTGACGCCATTTATAACTTTTTTTATCAATGCAACAGTTTAGCAAAAGTTCACCTTTTTTTCTATGAAAGCGTTTGTATAAGATGAAAACCACTCCCCTTTCCCCTCGCGCCACACACACACAGTACAGGTATTTGGTTTTATAATACAAAATTGGAATTGAATTTGTCTAAAAGATTAGCTGGTTCTGGTGTGGTCTACTGTTGGGGTCAGTTCTTCTAGAAGAAGTAAACTCGTTCATGCCACATTAAAGTATAATTAACCATCTGGCCGGACATGTAGCACGTACGAAAATCTGGTTGTTGTGCAATAGTTGCCACAGTATTCATGCTGAGTTTGTTTTGGAGCTTTTCGAATATCTGTTCTCTTGCGCACGTCTCGCCCCAAAGATTTTCATGTACTGCCTGCCAAAACGGCAAAATAACAAACCGCAAAATTATGATCGCATTGAAGATTTTGTAGACTTGCAGGCGGCAAATCTTTACGTTTCGATTAATTGTAACGATGATGGTTACCGGTGCTGCGAGGAGGTGAATTGAGACGGATATGAAATAAGATGTTTGTTGACCTCTGCGAAAGCCGAACGGTCGATGGTCTACCACAAATATCCGAAAACAGTATAACGTGTGTATGCCTGCCTAACTGTGGAAAATTTCTAATTTGCTTAATTAATAACCACCCCGTTTGTGGCCGAGTGAATCTTGGCCTCAACTCAACTGGTCAACAATAGTTGCAGCTCTACTGTACACTCTCTCTTGGATGGTAATAAGCTACCAACAAAATCGAGGCAAGACCAGTTGCACTTCTTCAGGTGAGTTGCTGTTTGCATCTCCGCGCAATTACCTGTAGACAAGTCGATTCGTTATAATTTCTTGAACTTCGAATTTCGATTGATTTTCGACACAACACGTTACGTTATTGGCCAAAAACTCGATTTTCTGCATTCAACTGAAAAGTGATCATACGCAACTAGTTTTATCTACAAAACATTCTATTACTCGTAACCTGGTTAAATACGAGTATGATAGATTTACGCAATTAAATTATTTAATTTCTATCAATAAACCGAAGGTATTTAGGTTGTTTATTATGGGTCACAATTTTTTTTTCTGTCAATACTCTATAATGATACTTGTACAAAGTTATCCAATTCGAGCTTTGGAAAGTGAACCTCATTGAAATACACTTAAAGTATAGATTTTGATGACATTTTTATTGTACTATATTACTTGATCTTTGCCATTTCAAAGAAATCAAACATCATTTAAATAACCCCCATGAGTCTTGATGTAGGCTTGATCTTTTTGAGATATTCGAGGCTATAGTTTGGTAATTTATGTATGGAAAATGTTCTAATTATGTTATAGGATTATCTGCCTAATAACAATTTCTTGTTCACCTCAATGAAAAATTGTAACAGCATCAAATCGTACGATTTTAGAAACAAATTTTCATTACCACATCTCGAAATTACTCGCCCTTGGAACTTTTTGCACGATAAAAACAAAATGTTTCTTTTTGTGTAGCTTGTACCGCTGCATTACTGAAAACGCATACAGTCCAGATAAAAATCTTCAAGTCTATGGCTAAAAAAAAGTCACTTATCATTGTGAGTTTGCTGTACAAATTTTTTCAAAAAAAATAAGCTGTAACATTGTTAACAATTTGCTTTAAAATTTTTTTTCTGTAATAGTTTTGCTAGAAATTTTGCTGTAAAATATTTTTTAGAAAATTTTCTGTAACATTTTTGCTAGAAAATTTGCTGAAACATTTTTGCTAGAAAATTTGCTGTAAAATAATTTCTAGAAAATTTGCTGTAAAATTTTTTTAGAAAATTTTCTGTAACATTTTTGCTAGAAAATTTGCTGTAAAATTTTTCCCAGACATTTTGCTGTAAAATGTTTGCTAGAAAATTTGATGTAACATGTTTGCTAGAAAATTTGCTGTAACATTTTGGCTAGAAAATTTGCAGTAAAATTTTTTCTAGAACATTTGCTGTAAAATTTTTTTTAGAAAATTTGCTGCAAATTTTTTTTTTAGGAAATTTGCTGTAAAATGTTTGCTAGAAAATTTGCAATAAATGTTTTTTAGAAAATTTGCTGTAAAATTTTTCCTAAAAAATTTGCTTTAACATTTTTGCTAGAAAATTTGCTGTAACATTTTTGCTAGAAAATTTGCCGTAACATTTTTGTTAGAAAATTTAATGCTAAATTTTTGCTAGAAAATTTGCTGTAACATTTTGGCTAAAATTTTTTTTTCTGTAATAGTTTTACTAGAAAATTTGCTGAAAAATTTTTTTAGAAAATTTCCTGGAACGATTTTTTCTACAAAATTTGCTGTAAAATTTTTCCTAGAAATTTTGCTGTAAAATGTTTGCCAGAAAATTTGCTGCATCATTTTTGCTAGAAAATTTGCAATAAAAAAAAAAATATTATCAAGCAAGAATTGTGCTTTACGTCCCCTTGATGATTTTCTATAACTAACAATTTTTTTTTAATGTAAGAAAAATATTTAACAATATTTAAAATATTTTTCTTCAAAAATAATAGTAAAAATATAAAAAAGTTTAATAAAATTCGCGTTAAAACCAATTTTTTTGTGTGTCAACGTGACCTTATCTAAAAGGCAGGGTGTAGCCGCATGCAAATAAGTACGAATGCGTCTTTGACATTTTCTAATACAGTAAATTTTAACCGGAAGTAGTAGAAAAATTTTTGTATTATATACAAAGTTGACAATTGAATTAAATTTTTAACAATTGTTGGAAAAAATATGTGTTTTTTCGGATTTAAAACTGATTATACAATATAAAAACAAGTTTTTTTTGGTTAGAGAGAAGATTTGAAGGACTTTTTTTTATATATAAATAAAACACTAATAATTTCCTAATGTATCAAATGCAACGGATTTGGTTAATTTATACAATTTTTATTTAATGGTTTTTTATAAAAATATGTAAAAAGAAACTTTGAAAAAGTTAAAAAACGAAAATCCAATTTGCATAATTACGTACTAATAGAAAAGAGATGATAACATTAAAAATTATTTTAAAATATTCAATAATTACCAAAATATTGACGGAATGTTTTTAAAGCATTAAAAAAAGTTTTAAAAAAAATTAAAATACTCGTAAGTCGTCGTGTCCGCTTTTAACGAAGTCGTTAGTGAGTGCAAAAGTACTCGTACATCAGCTTTGAAGCCGCTGCAAATGTGTTCTTATATGTTTTTTTAAATTGATCACGTTGGCTGCGCACCTCAATATCATATTGGTATATGATCTCGTAGGGAGCAGATAATCCCGGGCAATGGCATTGCAATCGCAGAGTAGAAGCTTCAAGGAGCTCTGCCGCCATTTTTTAAGAAAGGCAATGAATTTTTTAGAGTGGTTCATGCCCAGGGAATTATTCCAGTGTGAGCTTTTAACCCCGCATTCCCCGTACTCCATCATGGTTCTCAGGTGGCTCTTTGGATAGCTGCAGAAGTGTTCTGGTCCAATGAAGGGAGGTAATTGGCTCCCATTTTTGGAAAGTTTTTAGGACCGCGAGGATAATCCAAACTAGCTTGGATTTGACATCAGAAGAGACAAGAGCTTCCAATTTAGCTTGGCTGTCTGAGATGATGTAGATCTCTGCATTACGTAGGTTCCTTCTGATACCCCCTCTAGGACAAAGATCTATGGTAAGTATTTCTACCTGAAAAATGGATGGAGATTTACCAAGGGCCTTAGATAGATGGTAGTAGGACCATCTTTAGTCACCCCAACATCCACATCATTTTTAGAACCGTCTTATTCGAGTGACACCCCCCCCCCTTTCCCAAGTTAAGTGCTCTGTAAGAAGTACTGTGAAGAACTAGTTTAGGTTAGATTTCTTCGGCATTCCGTTCGCGAGATAGTTGGCTTCCTGGAATTCTTTTTAGGTCCGATTCAACCTTAAGATATCCAAACAGGTCTCTTGATTAAAGGATTTTGGAATGTCCTAACCTGAGAGCCTCTTTAGCCGTTTCCTTTTTAATGTGCAAATACACAGGTAGCAGGTCTAAAAGAGCTTCAAGAGCTGTCGTGGGGCATGTTTTTAGGGCACCTGCAAGCCAGTCTCTGAACTATACGAAGGGTCGCTTGGGCAGTACGTTGTTTAGCCTTAGACCACCAAACGAGAGCCGTGTAGGTGATGATGAGGGTCGCGGAGGTAAAATTTTTCGATGCAGACCGCAAGTTTTACCGAAGAGCCTACGACAGGCCCGAACGACTCTAGTTGCTCCGTCAGTAACACTGGCAAGGTGTGAGTTCCAGGTCAGTTTTTGGTCCAAAGTGACCCCTGAATATTTGACCTCAGGAGAGAACTCACGCTCTGTTCCATTCATCTTGACATTGGTGAGGTTCAACTTATGCTTGTTAGTGAATGGAACTCAGCCCGTCTTGTGAGGATTCATATTAAGATCTACCTCTTGGCATCAAGTGTACACAAGGTTAGATGGGGCCCAAAATGGTTTCTCCATATTTCCCTCCTGAACTTCAAAGCCAGTCATAATTCTGGGATTTTTAAAAATAAGATAAAAGCTTTTCACAAAATTCCTCCCACCAGCCCCACCAATTTATCAAAAAAGTCCAAAATCGAATATCAATGATAAATTAGTATTTATGAATCAATTAATTTCCGATTTATCAATGTTTACCTTCAAAAATATTAACAAAATTATCTAATTTTCTTTAATAAACACCAGAAAACACCCTCCGATTCTTGCCCCTCTCTCCCCACTATTTTACAAAGTTCAGAAATTTCAATAACTCATATTACTTATCACATTTTTGGACTGTAATTTAAAACTCATTTATGTAAAATGTGATTAACAATTTTTTTGCCCAAAAAAACCCACCAGATTACCCCCCCCCCCCCCCTTCGGCCTGCTCATTTCAGTCAAACTGGAAAATATAAATAATAATAATAATAAAAGGCCAATTTTGAATAAACGAGCATATTTGTTATGGCATTGAACAAAATTTGATTGAATAATCTTCGGAGTCAGTTTTCTTGCCTTATCCGCTAATGCCATCTGTCGGTTACATTTCAGTACTGTTCCTCTCACGTACCTTACGAGTACGAACACCAGTCTAATTACCCCCGACAATCTCTACAATCAATAACAGCAACAGTGAATTTGTTTTCGTCTCCTGTCCTTATTTATTATTCCAAATAAAAGAAATCAATCGAAAATAGCAAATAAGAAATTTCGATTTCGATTCGAAGCGTATAAACATTTATCTTTGGAATTTGTAAATATTTTTGTTATTTCAGCGATATTTTCGTTTTAATTCGTTTTATCTTTGATTTGTCTTTGGAGAGATTCCAGTTGATATTCTTCGAAAACAAATATCAAAAGGGTGATGATGTCATCTCATATTTTATTATGATTCAAAAAGAATTTCCCCTCCTTTGCGAAGGTGCTGCCAGCTCTTAACAAAATTATGTATGATATAAATTATAAATTTTTATGTATTCAATTTTTTTCATTCAATTTTTTTTGGTTTTTTTTTTACATAATTTCAGCAAAATAAAATAAAAACTATGCAAATTTTTGGTAGAAACTTTGCTGTTTTTAAAATAGAAATTTTGATTTTATTATCAAAATTGTAATTAAAAAGTTTCTTTTTTTATATATGAGGTCTGTTCAAAAAGTATCGTGAATTTTGTGTTTTTTTTTCAAAAATTATTTATTTATTCATGAATATCTATTTTGTCTCCTTCAAAGTAATCCCCATCAGATATTATTCACTTGTTCCAACGTTTTTTCCAATCCTCGAAGCACTTCAAAAAATCATTTTTTGTGATTTTGTTTGCTTCTCCTTGGATGACGTCTTTATCTCCTCAATCGTAGCGTAGCGTCGTCCTTTCATCGGGCTGTTCATTTTCGGGAACAACAAAAAAGTCACAGGGTGCCAGATCTGGGGCATACGGTGGCTGTGGCATTATTAGTGTGTTGTTTTTGGCCAAAAATCTTCCACAAATCCGTGCGTTTCTGGCGGATTGCTCGCGCAACTTGCAGGTAATATTCCTTATTGACTGTTCTACCCTGTGGCAAAAACTCATGATGCACCACGCCCCTGCAATCGAAGAAAACTGTAAGCAAAACCTTCACATTCGACCGAACTTGGCGCGCTTTTTTCGGTCTTGGCTCGTGCGGCAGCTTCCATTGGGATGATTGAGCTTTGTTTTCCACGTCATAACAGTTATGACCCTCTGGAGCAAATTTGGGTCATCGCGGACAGAGGCCAACAGCTCCTTAGCAATGTTAATACGATGCTGTTTTTGGAATGGGCAAAAATCGAAGACAAGCCAAAACACATGCAAGCAAAGCAGCTTTCAAAAATTAACTGAACATTCAAAATAGCTGAACTTGTCAGCAGAAGTGTGAGACTATTATATATAAAAAAATAATCACGTGTGCGTTTTCAGAGCCATTAATACGGCTCTGAAAACGCACACGTGATTGTGTAGGAGCCATTGTATCCACGAAAAGTGTCCGCTATGGCACTGTGCATTTTTGAAAATGAAGAAACAGAGACTGTCTGACCGCTATGGCTGCTTGATAAACGATTTTGTTTTAGTCTAAACTTGAGGGTTTTAATCTAGATCATATGTTGTTAAAAAAAAGAGGGCGCCACAAGCCACACAAAATAATAAATTTTGACGTTATTGCGCGAAAATTTTCCAGAACACGTTATTTCGTGATTTGGTGATGCCAACTGGCCTTCTTCAAAATCATACAATTTGACGCCAATGGATTTTTTTCTTAATAAGGCTACGCAAAAGACAATCATCAAACTTTAGAGCATTTAAAAACCAACATTCGTCAAGTAATTACAGTCCGAAATATTTGAAAGTTATCAAAAAAGGATCTAGTATTGCAAAAAGTCTCGTGGTGACCATATGAAAAATGTTATAATGGCCAAGTCCAAGCAATATGCTTAAAGAAAAATTTAATCGAAATCTACATTTTCAAAAAAAATTTATTTAACTTTACTTTTCCCAAAGCACAAATTGGTTAATACTTCCACCTACGAATTTTGTATATTCCTTAAAAAAAAAAAGAAGTTAAAAAACTCTCTGAACCGCAAAACTTTGAATTTTTATTAAATTTCTACATAAATATTCATAAAAATGAAATGGTTTAGAAATCAAAAAATTTTACTTTAAACCATACTAAAATTAATGTTGAAAAATGATTCGCAACTTATTAAATATTAACTCATAATTAATTAATTATAAAATTAAAACATATTAAATAAAATTTACTCCAAACATAATTTTAACTAAATTATTATAAAATTACCTCCCCCCCTTCCCTCCCTCAAACCAAAAAAAAACACCCAATTTATTGAAGTAAAAAACATTTTATTTCACATTCTAGTTGGTAATTTTCAATTAATAATAAAATACCAACAATAAACAACCAAAATATTTCATGCTTAACCAGAGAGAAATCGTTTTTATTATTAAAAAATTATGTATTTATGAAAATTCACACAATCTAAAAAATATTCTATTAAAAAAACATCAAACAATCTAACATAGATTATGATACGAACAGGATCCAACCAGCAATTCTAGTTTCCGATTTCATTTAAAGTCGATTAACATTTACTATCATTTTCATAAGATATTATCTAATAATATTTCTATGCTCATTTTATGGTGAAACTTTTTAACCAAAACTTTTCCACAAAATATTCTATTTCTAATATTGAGTATATAAAAAAAAAAGAACAAAACAAAAATAAAAATCCAAATTGAAACTAATGCCCCAGCAAATGGATTCTACGAGTAACTTTTTGGAAAAGTTTCGAACATTTATTTTTTATTTATTTATTTATAATTTTATTTATATAGCAAGTTCTAAAAGGATAGAAAGTGGAAACTTTTTCTAGCATAGATACAAAAGTTATACTTAATTTTTATATGATTTTCTAATTTGGTTTTGGAAGAGTAGCTCTAGTGCAAAGCTGGCCCAAACAATATTCAGAATAAAAAGTTTTTACGTGTCAAAGAACTTGAATTGATTATTTCTGGGGATATCATAGATTTTATTTCTAAGATTAAATTTTAATAAGAATAATGCCATTTAGATGCTCTATTTTTTAGAATCTTAAAAATAATTTCTAATCATATATTCGGTTTAAGCTCAAAAAATGGTACTAGTTGTGTTTTCCTTCGGTTTTGACGTTATAAACAATAGAACCCAGGCCGATCCTAAAAATTTAAAAAGAGCCTTGCTTCCTTTTATTACTTGATACTAAAACTATTCTTTTCAAACCGGCATTTTAAAGTGATTGAATCCAAAGTACTCTTCAATATATTTCCGATATTTGCTGGTGTTCCACAAGGCAGCTTACTTGGGCCTATTCTCTACAACATTTATACATAAAAATGTCCTAACTGTCACAGTGTATTCTTGGCTCCAACATTTTTTTAAAATGCAGATATCATGTCATGCTTTAGTCTAAGTACAAGCCGTAATAGTGATACTCAAGTTTAGTACTTAGTGTTGTACTAGGACTAAAGCTTGACATGAAATATGCGCAAAACTTCAAAAACTATAACTAAACGGATGATATCGACAACTACCTCGACGATCTCTTTACTGACTCCAATATGGATTTATGAGCAAGAAGTCTGCGGCTCTTCCAGGCCTTTGGTCGAATTAAATCGCTTCACTTTACAAAGCACTCTCGACTATATTACCGATAATTTGCTGGTGTTCCACAAGGTAGTCTACTTGGGCCCATCTTCTACAATAATTATACATTCAAAATTACTATCCATCACAACGTATTCTTTGCTACAAATACAGATGATACGGGCACCCAATATGCTTCCAGTGAATATCAAGGAGATATTTAAGAGTTCTTATTAGAATAACCCCAACAGTTCGCCAAAACCAAATCCAAACGGTCCAAAATAGTATTTACTAAGTGGAGAATAAAATACTTTGACGTTTAGAAAAAGCTATCTAAACTCTGATGTCTATTACAATAGACATCAGAGTACTTTTACTGAAACCAATTTGGACTTATGGACTATACCCTTCCAGGCCTTTAGGCGAATACTCCTATTTTTATTGTCATATTCATTTCGATTTTTAAAATTCGCATATACCATACATTATTAGTTATAAATAATAAATATGTGAGTTTTAAGGATCACATGTTTTAAGGAGCTCTCTAGTGTTATACTAATCCCCTTGTTCAATCGATGACTTAGGATGTTACCCTTTAAAACCTTCGATATTAATTAATATTTGTTAAAAAACAATCTTATTGTTACCATTTTGTAATTGTAAATATCTGTAAATAAAAATGTATTTAAGCTTTAAGCAAAAAGCTTCGGATTTAATAAAACATAATTTTTATTACAAATTCTTATTACGAAATAGTTCACAATAAATACCGCTAGCGGCAGCACCAAAATAAACTTCTATTTGTAGCCACTCCTCTCCGCCATTTTTTTTAACTGTCCGCCATTTTTCTTTTTATTGGAAAAGAAAATTAGCCTTTCCATTCGTAACGATAAGCAACCCCATTTTCTGATATTAAAATTTCCACAAAATAATTATTCAAAATTCCATCAGTGATCCATTTTTATACCATTTCAGAAGTGCCATTGACTCCTTGTCATAACAACACAAAAACCTTCAAAAATAAAGTCCCCAAACTAAGAGAATCATTTCACTTGGTCTAACCGAACCAACCACGTAAACAGATTATAATTTATTAAAATAATTATTATTGGGTTTTTGTTTTTGTTTATTTTAAATGTTTATTCTTTTTTATATTATTTGCAATTTAGTTAAAAGATATTTCAATGTGAAGACTAGAAATGTTAAGAAGAAAATCGTCTAAAAATAAAATTAATTTATTCGAGTGTAAATTATTCGAAAATGAAAATGTTCTTCGATCGAGTAACGTGTCAAGGATATTTTTGTGGTTCAATTTTTGGATATGGGGAAGGTGAAATTTATTACTGTTTAATAAAAATTGAAATGATGTGCGTAGGCGGTATACATACATACATAAATACTCGTGTTTATTTTCATGTTATTATAATTTAATTTATTTGAAAATGTGGTTTTTTAGAGGGGGTGAGAGATCGGTAGGTTTCGCTCAGTAGCTTTGGTAAGAAATATCGAAATTCAATATCGAAATTATGTATTTGGAAGAAATTTAATCATTCCTCTTAACAGTAGGAGAATTTTTATTTTTTTTTATAATCTTTTTTTTTGTATCTAAAAATTGATAAAGGAAGTATTTCTGGGAATACAGTCAAGGAGTGTGTTTGCTTGACGATAAAATCGTATTACTTAAAAGAAATTACATACAAATCTTATCGTAAAAATTTGGTTTTGAAATTTATTAAAAATTCTCAAAAAAAAACCCAAGTCTTCTTGTTATTCTTGTATATAATTTTATAAAAGAACTTTTTGAACTTTTTAGAAAACTTTCTTCGATTATCAGTTTTTCTAATAAATCGTTTCATAAAAAAATAGTTTGTTCACATTTATCAAAAATTATGAAAAATACAAAGTCTTTCGGGTTTTCTTGTATTAAATTTTATAGGAATAAAAAAAATTTCAAAGACAATTTTTAACTCCAAAAATAAGAAATTCGCGACTTTTTCTGATTAACTGCTTTTCTAATAAATCTTTTCATAAAAATTCTACTTTAAAATTTACCCAAAATTGTAAAATTACAAAAAAAAGTGTTTACAAAAAGAATATCATGTCTTGCTACAAAAAAAATCAGAAAAAAAATCAAATTTTTAAAAATATTTTCAAAATAATGTGCAATTTTAAAAATACGAAAATGGCGACATTTTCAAACACTTTTTCTGATTCGTAATTTTTTTAATAAATATTTTCATAAAAATTTACCCAAAATTATTCAATTATAAAAAAAAGTGTTTAAAAAAGAATATCAAATCTTTCTGCAAAAAAATTCAGGAAAAAAATAAAATTTTTAAAAATATTTTCAAAATAATGTGCAATTTTAAAATTCGAAAATGGCGACTTTTTCAAAATTTTTCTAATAAATATTTTCATAAAAATTATACAATATTTTATAATTTAACAAAATTTTTATGAAATTACAAGTGTTCCGCAAAAATTTGTATAAAAAAAAAGGAAAATTTGTAAAAATATTTTTAAAAAACGGTGCAATTTTAAAAATAAAAAAAAATGGCGACTTTTTCAAAAAAAATTTCAACTTGGCAATTTTTCTAATTAATCTTTACAAAATGCTCAGAATATAATTTACAAATTTATTTTTTTAAAAAAAATCCCTAAAAAATTATTGGTTAAATATTTTTATCACATTGGAAAAGTCTTGAAGCTAAAATTAATAATCTTCCTAAATTCAGGGCAGACAATATGCAAACATCTGTTCTGGATTTACAGCAACAACAAAAAAAATATAAAAAGAAAGAAGAAATACTAAGGAAAACTCTCTCATCGACCCCCAATAATTAATAGTTTTGGCAGACCATTTACGTAAAATTTGTTGTTCGTTTCTCTTTACCTCCAAAAATAGGAAAATCAAAAAAATTTATTTGACTCTTTACTTAAGTACACCCTGTAGCAAAACAATCCATCGTTGTTGTTTTTTTTGTAAATATCAGTTAGCCCCTGTGGGGCTCTTCACTAATCTTATTGGCATAAAAGTGCAACAGCGGAAATACCAATAATAATTATCTCCTTAGAAGAGATCTGAAATTTCCTTTTTTTTTTGTTCTGTTCACACCCTGTTCATACTCTTCCTCTTCTTTCCGGTAAAAATGATTTATTTTCGTAGTTTTGGTGGTATTTTTATTAATGATTTTTGTTTTTTTTTTTTTTAATTTTTTCAAATATTTTACTTCATCATAACGTGTAGTGGCGCCACTACTTTTCCAATAGTCTTAGGAGAGGCCACATTTGTTTAAATACCCGTCCATCGACGAGATAATAGAAGTAAAAAAACGAATAATTACGCCTCTCAGCCATAATATTGCCTGCAGTGAATTTTTAGAAAATAATCAGATCGAAGCAAGTGCATGTACTTTAATTAGTCGATAAACTCAGTTCGAATCGTACAAGTAATTATGATTATTAGATTATGAATGGCGAGGGAACAGATAATTTGTACATATTTTCACTCAGCTACAAGGCATCATCATCATCATCACCACACCACAACTCGTCACTTTCACCTTCCAAAGGTAAAAGCAAATGAACCGTAAAAAAGCAAAAAAAAATCATGAACGTAATCGTGCGCAAAAATGTGCTATACAAAAA
Source organism: Atherix ibis (assembly GCA_958298945.1). Classification (NCBI taxonomy): domain Eukaryota; kingdom Metazoa; phylum Arthropoda; class Insecta; order Diptera; family Athericidae; genus Atherix; species Atherix ibis. The sequence continues at coordinate 105,491,410 of OY282606.1, read as the reverse complement.
AATCCACACAGTTTCTACTATAATTTCAGAATAAATTAATAGCAACAAAAAAATCGGTACTTTTTATTTGCAAAAAAATTTATTAATCAAATTGATGGAAAATAATCACTTTTTAAACACATACTCGATGAATGTGTGTGGAAGGCTACTACAGGGTGTCTACTGAAAAATTGAATAATATTGTCACGACAATACAGTAAAAAAATATTTGATTAAAAATGCGGATTACGGTTCGAATGAAGTGAGCGGATAAAGTGCTCAGAGGGAATAAGTGGATATTGTATAAAATTCTTGGAGGAATTTAGCAGATATAGTGTCCGTATAAAGTGAGCGGATAAATTTCTCAGAGGAGTTGAGAGAATAAAGTTCGCTGAGGCAGTTAGCGGATAAAGTGCTCAGAGAGAGTGAACGGATAAAAATCACGGAGGAGTTAAGCAGATATAGTGTTCGGATAAATTTCTCAGAGGAGTTGAGAGGATAAAGTTCGCGGAGGCAGTTAGCGGATAAAGTGCTTAGAGAGAGTGAACGGATAAACATCTCGGAGGAGTTAAGAGGATATAGTGCTCGGACGGCTTGAACGGAAAGACTGATCGGTCTATGTGAACGGATAAAGTGCTTCGAGGACCTGGGCGGATATAGAGCTCGGAGGATATAAGCGGATAAAGTACTCGATGAAAGGGAGCGGATAAAGTTCTCGGAGAAAATTAGCGTATAAAGTGCTCGGAGGAGGTGAGCGGTTACAGTGCTCGGAGGAGCTGAGCTGATGAAGTAATCGGAGGAATTGAGCACATAAGGTACTTAGAGGAGTTGAACGGATAAAGTCCTCGAACGAGGTGAGCGGATAAATTTCTCGAAGGAGGTGAATGGATAAAGTTCTCGGATGAAGTGAGCGTATAAAGTGCTCGGATGAGGTATGCGGATAAAGTGCTTGGAGAAAGTGGGCGTAAATAGTGCTCATATAACGTGAGCGGATATAGTGCTCGGGTGAGATCAGCAGATATAGTGCTCTGATGAAGTGACTGGATAAATTTCGCGCAGGAAGTGAGCGGATAAAGTGCTCAGAAATAGTGAGGGCGTGTAGTCATCGAAGGAAGTGAACGGATAAAGTTCTCAGAGAAAGTGAGCGGATAAAGTTCTCGGAGAAAGTTAGCGGATCTAAAGTGCTCAGAGGAAGTGAGCGGTTACCGTGCTCGGAGGAGCTGACCGGATGAAGTTATCGAAGGAACTGAGCGCATAATGTACTTAGAACATTAGAAACCAGACTATAATTTTCTGAATAATATTATCGCTAGGAGATAGTATGTATCAGGGTGACAACTTAAAAACTGAAAGATGCTCTATAACTTACCAAAAAAAAAAAACTATACTGAAACTGAACAAATTATGACTCTTTCAAACCCTTCAGTTTTTCAGTAGTAAAGACAGTCACTTTACTATCATTTCTGTACAGGCTATACTTGCCTAAGTTTGCTATAAAAAAATAATTATTTTCCAATCATTAATTGGCGATTGTCGATGATTACAGAATTTATAGTTTATGGCAAAATACAACCAAAAAAACTGTATGGACATTCACCAGTCGTTGAGAAAATACAGCAAAAAAAAACTGCAGTTGCAATAATCAACAAACAACCATGAAAATATTGTAAACATCGAATTTTTATCACTAAATCAAATGGTTTAATTTCGTATTCGAACTTTATTCGAATTGGCAATCAATTATTAACTAGCTTTGCGACTATGTCTTTGGTCGTTGATTGATTCAATACGGACTTTCACAAATACCACAATTCGAAGAGTTATTGTTTTCACCTACTTTTAGAAGAAAAACTTATTAATTATTGTTTTAATGGTCAGATCGATAGTTTTTAAATGATTTTTTGATTACAGTATCAATGAGATAATCGCATTAATCACGCGCTCGTAATTATTTTTTTGTTTTCTTGTGGTACCATTATTTATAGTACAGATTTGAGCTTGAATTTGTTGCATACCTGCCCTAGTGTCACGACGATACAGTAATAATATATATTTTGTTAAAAATGCGGATATAATGCTCAGATGAATTAAGCGGATAAAGTTCTCGGAGGTAGTGAACGGATAAAGTACTTAAAGGGAGTAAGTGGATGTAGTGTTCTGAGCATCTGAGTGGATATAGTGCTTCAAGAAGGTGAGCGAAATAGTACTTAGAAGATGTGAACGGATAAACTACTCGGAGGAGTTGAGCGGATAAAGTGCTCGGAGGAAGTTAGTGGGCCCAGTATTTGGAGGAAGTGAGCGGATAAAATTCTCAGAGGAGGTGAGCGGCATTAGTGCTCGAATAAAGTAAACTATATCGGCTATAGTGCTCAGAGGAGGTGAGTGGTTACAGTGCTCGAAGGAGGTAAGCGGATAAAATTGTTGGAGGAGTTGAGCGGATAAATTTCTCATAGGAGTTGAACTGACTAAGTTCTCGGGAAAGTGAACGGATAAAGTGCTGCAAGGAGGTCAACGGATAAAGTGCTCGAAAGAAGGGAGCGAATATAGTATAGTGCTCGGAGGAGGTCAACGGATAAAGTTCTTGGAGGGAGTAAGCAGATAAAATAATCAGAGAATATCAATGGTTACAGTTCTCGGAGGAAGTAAGCGGATAAGTTTCAAATAGGAGTTGAACTGACAAAGTTTCCGGAGAAGTGAACGGATAGTGCTGAAATGAGGTCAACGGATAAAGTGGTCGGAGTGAATATAATTTACTTTATTGGTAAACTCTTTCAAACACACGCTTTTTTTTCCAATTTTTAATAAAAATATTTTTTTTTCTGGAAATATTGTTAATCGAGCTTAAATATGAGCAACTAAAACTGCCGCCAACAAATTCTGGCATAATTCTCAATGCAGCTGCATTTACCAAAATAATAAAAATACTCCAATTATGTGACTATAAAATTGTATGGCTTCAGCTGAGACAATATCTCATATTAAGTACTATTTTCACGATAGTTAAAGCTGATATAAGTCATTTTTGTAAAGCTTAAATTTCTGTGGTTGTAGCTGAAATTCTTCACGTATTTTGGTAGGTGTACTTGAAAATCGATATGTGCCTGTCGCCTAAACTTTCGTGGGGAGAAGTTGATATTTTTGACAGGCTGGTGTGCATTTTAGTCTGAAGGTATTATTATTGAAGGTATTACTTCGAAAATTAAATGGTAGACCATATAAAAACCGCCTTTATTTGGCCTGAACTTGAAGATTTTAATCTGAACTTTAAACGATTTCAATAATACAATGCCACAAGCTTTACAGCACAACAAATTTTGGCTTTGTTGTGAGAAAAATTCCTAGCACGCGTAATTTCGAGATTTTATAATGTCAATTTCTCTCTAAGATCGGGCGATTTGACGCCGTTTGACACTTTTCGTAGGCCTATATTAAATATACAATAGTATTTAGGCAGACAATTTTTAAAGTTTAGATTATTTGATGGCCAAATTACAGACCGAAATATGCCAAATAATAATAAAATTACATCAATTTCAAGGTCTCACAATTAAAAAGAGATCATATTCCCCGTGACATACATACGATCACGGGGGATCATATTCCCCGTGATCGTATGCGTAACCAAATATTCTACAATCTAGTACAATTTTTATCCGTCAACTTTTCATAAAAATTTAATTGATTTTTCTCTCAAATAATGTTTATACTTCTCATAGCTTTTCTCATTTTTTTATACACACATAGCCATAGACACACACACACACCCACATAAAATTATAATAAATATTTAAAAAATATCCAAAAATATAATAAAATCGTACAAAATAGACAAAATTCAAACACTACAAAATGACAACGTAATAGAAAATTATTTCACTTTCAGTCTGGAATTTAGCACAACATCTTGCATAAAATTATAATTGGTGACTGACTGCCTGCCTTGCTTCTCATTAAGATAAAATAATTGAAATTTTTTTGGGTAAATTTTTGTCATTGTTATTATTATTATTGTCAGCAGTTCGCATTGAAAACATTAAAGCACTTGCAATAAAACCACCCACAAATCGATCGACCTACACTGTGTCCTCTTTATTTAACAATACTCCCCCTGGAATACCCACTTTCTGGTCCCCCTTCTTCAACCCTCTATCTTCATTGCAAAAAAAAAATTCAATGAGAAAAAAACCAAAAAACATAAAATTATAAAACCACACTCAACTTTGCACACTCAATTTTGTGGAACTGGAAATGGTCTAAAAAAAAAATTGCTTAGACCAGTCAGCCGAACAGATGACATTTGGCTGGTATGTACAAATGTCATGATCATTTCGGTTTTCGCTATTTTAAATGTTTTTTTATGTCTTGTGTTTTTTTTTCATTTTATTTTATTTTCTTTTATTTAGTTTGGTCGTCATTTCTTGTTTTCTAAAATTTATTTTTTTCAAATATTGGGGTATCCATTCTGTGATTCGGAAAGTAAAGCCTTTTCATTTGACAGCTGTCAAAACATATATATCATCCAAGGTAGTATTTGTTTAGATTAAGGTATGCCATTTTTGTCAGAATTTAATTTTTTTTGATAGTGAATTTTTATAAAATAGTATTTTTGGGGTTTTTTCATAAAATCCTCCATTTTGGAGCTGTTCCTTTTTTTTATACCAAACAATTTTTCGGAAAAGTTTACCTTAAAAAAATTTTGTTTTATTTTTATAAACATAAAAATGCAAAAAAAAAACATTTTATGGTTTTTGCAAAAAATGTTTTGAATAAAAATTCTGAATAATATTTTAATTAAATAAAGGATTATCAATTTTGTGGTTTGAAAAGTATATGCTTTTCATTTGACAGATGTCAAAATATATATGTTATCCAAGGTGATGTTTGATTAGGTTAGGGTTTGGCATTTTATACAATAAATTTTTTGGCTAATAAAAAATCTGTATAAATTGTTAAAAAATTCTACAAAACTTGTGACAAAAACATTTGCCAAAAGTAGTCAGGAAAAATTAATAATAAAAATTCGTGCTATTTCGATAAAAAAATTTTGAACGGTGAGGCTCATTTCTCTCTAGGTGAATACGTTAATAAATCAAGTTGTATTAGACGCGGCTCTAAAAAACCCCATGTAACTAGGGAGAAGCCATTGTATCCGCGAAAAGTGACTCTGGTGTGCATTTTATTCTGGAGGTGTCATTTGAAAATGACAGAGGGACCATTAATAGTAGTTCTTAGGATGATGACCATAGGAAACCATCGTTTTTATATCTGAGCTTACAGATTTTAATCTGAATCATATGTGGTTCTAATAAAACTACGCCACAAGCTACATAAAACGGTAAATTTAGGCTTAATTTTGCCTAAAGTTCCCTGGACACATCAAAAATTGTATGATTTACCACTTTTGAACTCTTTTGAATAAAGGCTGCCTAAAAGATCATTGTTAGGCAGACAATAATCCTCAAACTTTAAAGCTTTTAAAAATCAACATCCCTCAAAAAAAACATGAAAAATTACCTCAAAAAAGAATAAATACTGCAAGAAATCTGGTTGATGCTATTTTAATAATGGCAAAACCTTATCAATACAATAAAATAAAAATCTTATAAAAATCTATATTTTTACTATAATTTTAATAACATTTACTTTCCAAAACACAAATTGAATAACCCTCTATAATTTAAACATATTTTTACCTTACATTCATTGATTTTCGACATTTAATCAAATGTTATAAAAAGTTTAGGTTTTTTTCTGATTAGATTATTGATTGGTTTTTTTTCGTTTTTTAATTAAATAATTATATTTATTTTCTATGATTTTATCTTTATTAATAAAAATCAATAAAATATCATCATCCATCGATAAAGGTTGGATTTATGCGAATTAGCTTATCGATTAACTAAGTTTTTCTTTTTCTTTTTACTAGTTTTCACTTTTAGGAAAATAGATTATAATTAACCTATATACAAAAATGGCAAAGTAGAAAAAATTTGCAAAAAAAAAACAAATACTAAACATCTCGACTGTAGGTGCGTGAAACTCATTAACGACGAGTATGCCTTGTTTGACTTCAACATAAATAAATAGTCGAATAGTGAATTTTGATAAATAACTTTTTGTTAATGTTCACTTTCGCTAATAGAATTTATGTATTTATTGATTTATATAGCATATTATAATATATACGACCCACAGACCAGACTACTCTCGTGGATAGTTTTGAAAATGTTAATTTACGACAACTCCCACAATCGTAAGAAAACATTTTTTCCCCAAAAGATTTACCTACAAAAGATCAATAATTTTTTTACTAATTAATTCAGCAAAAGATTTTCATTGATAAAATCAGCATTTTTTGTATAAAATTTTTGTTTGAAAAAAAAACTATTTTACATCATTTATGGGTGACCATATCGAAATTTGGTTTTTTGCACCTTTTGAAATTATTTCAAAAGGTCAAAAAAGAAAATTGCAATATAATTCCATAAATAAACTGAATATTACAAAAAAATTTTGATTTTCTTATTTTTATATGTTAATTAATTTCATATTTATAGTGTCAGATGATAATCAAAGAAAAAGAAATTTTATTTTTGTTATTTCGAAAATATTTAAACATTTATTAAATCATAGTTTCGATGACACTATTGATATGACGATAACCGGAGATGAAGTCTATGCCAATTAACCACAAACGAGAGAAATTTGAACCCCGATGTAAACGTATTTATAAATATTTTCTTATCACTTTCAGAGATACTCGTAGAGCCAGCGTCTTATAGCTTGTTACTTGTAAATGCAGGTCATACCAATAAGTAAAGGGCTATCCAATTTGTGCTTAGGAAAATAGAGTTAAATAAAACGCATTTGAAGTTCAGATTTTTCAGATTTTTATTTCATTAAATTGAGTGGCCCTTGCCATTAAAATAAATAGCATATACAAGAGGTCTTAGAGGGTTCGAAACTTTTGAGGTAATTTTTGAAGAGTGTTTCGCACATTTCGAGGTATAATTCGGTCATTACTTTAAGAATGTTAGTTTTTAAATGCTCTCAAGTTTGAGGTTTTGTTTTTGTAAATACGATATTTCACGCAGATTTATTCAAAAAAGCCCAAAGTCGTCAAATTGTACGATCTTGGAGGGCACTTGACATAACCGAATTTCGAAATCACGCGTTTTTTTTTTTGAAGAGTCTTTCGCAGATTTCGAGATGTAATTCGGTCATCACTTTAAGAATGTTGTTCTCTTAATGCTCTCAAATTTTAGGTATGTTTTCCTAAATACGATCTTTTACGCAGTTTCATTCAAATGAGTACACAAATATCAAATTACACGATCTTGGAGGCCACATCCCGAAATGTGCGAAAGACTATTCAAAAAGAACGCTTGATTTCGAAATAACCGAATTCGAAGAGCTTTTCGCACACTTCGAGATGTAATTCGGCAATTACTTTGAGAATGTTGGTTTTTGAATGTTGCCTAAATACGATCTTTTGCGAAGTTTTATTCAAAAGAGTCCAACAACGTCAAATTGGAGACCACTTGACATAACCGAATTTCGAAATCACGTGTACTTTTCGAAGAGTTTTTTGCACATTTCGGGACGTATTTTGGCCATTACTTTAAGAATGTTAGTTTTTAAATGCTCTCAAGTTTGAGGTTTTGTTTTCGTAAATACGATCTTTTACACAGTTTTATTGAAAAGAGTCCGAAGGCGTCAAATTGGAGGCTACTTGACATAACCGAATTTTTTTAATCACGCATCCTGACAACTTTGCTTACGATAGGAAGTCAAAATTGGTCTTGTTGTGTGGCATGTGGAACCATTTTTTTTTTGGAAATCACATTTAGTCCAGATGAAAATCTATAAGTTCAGTCCGAAAAAAACACTATTTTTGTGGTCGTAGTAATCAGAAATAATAGTTACAGTCTCCCATTCATAATTTCCCAAGAAATACGGTCCAATGGATAACTTTAGACCACAAAAAACACCAGGTAGATACTTTTTGAGAAAAAAATGACTTCTTGAGAGTCACTTGTGGGTTTTTAGAGCCCCATGTATGGCAATTTTGTTTATTGGCGTGTTTAACAATCAATAAATTAGCCTCATCACTCCACTTTTGTAGGAAGTTTTTACCATTTTAACATTATAAAAAATGCCAAATCCTAATCGTAACAATTCCTACTGTGAACAATATAAATGTTTGACAGCTGTTAAAAAATAGGGCTATACTTTCCGAACAACAAAGGGGAAAATCCGCTATTTAATTAAACTATTATTCAGAACTTTTGATTCGAAAAAAACATAGACGGTTGTTTTTAGTTTTTTTTGTTGCTTTTCTCAAAAAGAATTTTTTTTACTTAAAAAAAGTTTATAAAAATAAAAAGTTCTTTTGCGTTTTCTATTTATTAAAAAAAGAGAATTTTTTATAGCTTAACTTTTCAGTATAATTTACTCCTATAAAAAAAGGAAAAACCTTGAAAAATAGGATTTTATGAACAGCCCCCAAAACAAAGATTTTATAAATATTAACTACCAAACAAATTTTGTTTAAACGAGCAGTAATGTCAAAAAGGCAAGTCTTGTACTAAATAATTACCTTTGTAGATAATATATGTGTTTGACAGCTGTCAAAAAATAGGGATATCCTTTCCACATCATAAAATCGATATTCTATCATATTTAAAATCTTAAAATTTCCATCTCACATTAAAAATAATTTAACAGATTTTAAAAAAGCAAAAAAAAATAGGTTTTTTAATTAAAAATGAATAAAAAACTTTTCTTGACCCTCAAACAACCCCTAAAAAATACTTTCATTTAATTACATTAGACCAATGGTAATATCGTTAATTACTTATAAAAGTTGCCAAATAATTTAACAGAAAATTAATATTAATCTGTTTTCTACACAAAAAAAAACCTTTAATGGGGATTCCCCACCATGAATTAAATACTAAAATTTTCATTTGCAACATTGCTACTTCTTCATAATGAATTGAAAACGATCGAAATAAATCGGAAGGAAAATTTTTCACCCTCCTACTGATTGGTAATATTGCCTAGCCTGTTGTGATGATATTTTTCATTTTCACAGTCGTTTTTTTGATTTTGAAGAATTTAAAAAAAAAACTTCTTAAAAAATCTTTAAAATAAACGAAATAAATGATTTTGGCACAAAATTCAATGGGAAATTACGTTTTAGAATTTGAACTTTGAATGCAGTCTTAAAAAGATGCCAACAATTTCAATAATTACACGATAGTTTTGGCAAAAGGCGGCTATTTTTTATTTAATATTTATTTTTATAATTATTATGATCTTGACAAATAAGAAAAATTTATAAATAAATATCGAAAAATTCAAGTTCAAGAATACGAATTTCGAAATTGCAATGACCTTTATTCAAACTGTTCGAAATCAAGAGCATTTTATGAAAATATTTCGAATTCTACTGTGAATTGTAATATTTTTAATAATTTTATTTTTTATACAATATTAATGATCTTTTTTTTAAATATAGTTTGTAATATAAGTTTTCAGTGAATTTTGAGTACGAAGGCCTTTTTTTGGAAGAAGTTGTAGCTCAAAGAAAATTATTTATTGGAAAACAGATGAAATTTCTTGTAAAGAAAACTTTTCCTATTTTATTTTTATAAAGTAACTTTTTTTTTATAAAACAAAAAAAAACGTTTATTAATACTTTTAAAAAATAAAAAAGTTTCACAGTTGATTAGCTATACGACGATTATCCATTTAGGTGGCTTAGAAAGTACACTTCTGCTAAAATAATATGTGTCATCCAAGGTGACATTTGTTAAGTTTAAAATATGCCATTTTACGATGTAGATTTACACTCTGTTAAAATTACAAAATCTTTCTACAATGGAACCATGTATTGCCTCTCAGAGAGACATTATTTTCTATAGCATTTATGCTCATTTCTCGCTCGGTGGATACGTGTAAAAGCAAAATTGCCATATAAAGGGCTCTGGAAACCCTCAAGTGACCATAAGGAAGCCACTGTATTCCCAATCATGAATTCGGTTTCCTCTCCGAACACGCCACTACATAGCATTGTCATCTTTTGATTGATTCCATTGCGTCCTATTATTCCCAAGTGACAGTTTATACGGAACATTTTGACATATAATTTATCAATGCTGGTGGTCCTGTTCAATATTTACCTATACCTTTGATATTCCAGCTAATTTTAGTTATTTGTTTGTATGGAAGGTCTCTGAGATAAAAGCCAGAGACCATATTGTAGCGTTACAAACATGAGGTCTTCCGTAATGAACATTTCGGATGGCATCCTTAAGCTTAAATCCTCTTCACACAAAGCTATTTTTCCTGCATTTTTTCATACTTGCTGCGATGCTAGAAATTACGTCACTGTCAGAATATCAGAAATAGAACCGGTTGTATTTTTCGTGCAATTTTTGTTACTTATTTTAACGTGAACCTATGAGAAAACATTATCTTATCATGTATACGTTTGTTTACTATCACAAAATTTAGAACCGCATCCAGCTTCAAAACAAGTATCCAATCCAGCAAGAAAAAAGCAGAAAAAATAGTATCGTTTTAATCGGGTTCTAGAAAACAGCTATAAATCCAAGTTTAAAAAAGACCGTGTGAAGCCAACACGCATAAAAACCATCACAAAATCAATCGCTGATGCCAGCTTTAAAAGAGGTCGGAAATCTAGCAATAAAAACAGCAGGAAAAATAGATTTCTATGAATCGGGCTCTAGAAAACAACTGGAAAACCAACTTTTAAAAAAGTTAAAAGTCATCACGCATAAAAATCATCACAAATCTATTGCCACCGCTATCTTGAAAACAAGTAGCGAATCTAGCAAGAAAAAAAAGCAGGAAAATTAGTAGCGTGTGACTCGGGCTTTAGAACCCAGCAAGAAATCCAGCTTAAAAAAAAGCACCGTCTGAAGCCAACACGCATAAAAATCATCACAAAATCTGTCACTGCAGCCAGCTTGAAAACAAGTAACGAATCTATCAAGCAAAAAAGCAGCAAAAATAGCAGTGATTCGGATTTAGAAACCAGCAAGAAATCCAGCTTTTAAAAAAACATCGTGTAAAGCCAACATGCATAAAAATCATCACAAAATCTATTGCTGCAACCAGCTTGAAAACAAGTTGCAAATCTAGCAATGAAAAAAGCAGGAAACATAGAAGCATGTGAATTGGGCTTTAAAAACGAGCAAGAAATCCAGCTTTTAAAAAAATATCGTGTGGAGCCACCACGCAAAACAACCATCACAAAATCTATCACTGCAGCTAGCTTAAAAACAAGTAGCGATTCTAGCAAGAAAAAAGCAGGAAACATAGAAGCATGTGAATTGGGCTTTAAAAACCAGCAAGAAATCCAGCTTTTAAAAAAATATCGTGTGAAGCCATCACGCAAAACAACCATCACAAAATCTATCACTGCAGCTAGCTTAAAAACAAGTAGCGATTCTAGCAAGAAAAAAAGCAGGAGAAATAGCAGCGTGTGATTCGGGCTTTAGAAACCAGCAACAGATCCAAATTTAAAGAAAGCATCGTCTGAAGCCAACACGTATAAAAACTATCACATAAATCTAGTGTCACCGCCAGCTTGAAAACAAGTAGCGAATCTAGCAAGAAAAAAAGCACCGTGTGAATCGGGCTTTCGAAACCATCAAAAATGTCACTACCTAAGCAATAAAATGTGTTCTATTCAACGTTCCTTTCCGAAGAACAGTTTGGAAAACCCTTTTCAATTTCCCTTTCCGCTGGGAAATTTGGATAAACATCTATTTTTGATTATTTACACTTTTTGTTATGTTAATTTTCGTTTAAAATATACACTATGAAATTATTTCCTTTATTTTCCAAACAAGTAGGATTGGCTTTCTTTTGTGTCAGTCCATTCCATCGTTGTTTCTTAAAAACCAACAACAAAAAAGACACTTTTTGATTAATTGTTAAGAGATAAAATGTTCCCTTTTAAATTCCAAATACTCGTAAATATTATATAATATAGCATGTCAGTTGATTAATATCACATCGAATCGTTTTGACTTTATTTACCATCGAATACCGAGAAAGGAGGACCTCACAAAGAATTCGAAATAAATCATCTTCAATATGGACTGGCCTTCTCATATATCCATGGTTCTTCTGTTCATATATTAAACTAGTTAGTTTTGAAATTCGTAGAAATTTCTATATTATATAACTTTCCCCTCAAAAAGTATATCTTATCCATTCCATTTTCTCTTTTATCTCGTTTTCGCATCCTCCGAAGATATGATGAAATTAACTCGACCAAACAAATAGGAAGACTAGAGCATCCCTTTGGGATTATATGGGATGTGCCTTGTGACCTATAATTAACCATTATCCGAACAAATGTTTATTAATCGAATGTTCCCAAGGCCTTACGTGCTTATATGTTTATTAACTTTTGAAGAAATTTTCCGATCAAAATAAAAATAACTAAGAATTAATTGTATGAGCATTTTGACTTATATACGTACTATTATTGACTGGACGGCAAACTAACAAATTTCCAGAAAGATAATTTTTCCCACTGTGCCTATTTTGTGTACTCTTATGTGTGTCTGTATGTCCGGGTAGCAATATGGACAGATGTGGGCGCTTTTCTATCACATCCCTTATATAATTTGATGAAGATTGTACGAGTTCTTATCCTCTACAAATCGATAAGTCGTGGTGGGAAATAAATTGACCAAAAATAATACAAAATTAAAACAGTTTCACTTAAAGACAATAAATTCTTCTTTATATCCAAATAAAAAAGCTTTTCTAATACTCGTAAAAATCACTTTTATCACAATAAAAAAAAGAACCGAATTTCTTTTTAACGAAAAAATGAACTGAAAATAATCAAAAACCAAATAATGAAAATTTTCATCAACAAAAGTGGCCGCATAATTTTTTACTGAAGCAATCTTGTTGCTGCAACATTTTAAGTGATGTTGCTGCAACATTTTACATGATGTTCTAACCAAAAAAAAGCACATTTTTGCATGTTATTTCTTGAAGTATTTTGTTTTTTGTATTCTTTAAAAAAAATGTTAGCTCACTCCTATTCCCCCAATCCCCTCCGATTATGCTTCTGGAATTCCGAGATTTTGTTGCTGTTTTTTGACTAAGAAAAGCCATATGGGCGCTGCAACTGGCTGAGTGGGATGAGTCGAGTCAGGTACATTAATCCTGCTGTGATCCTGTCTAAATGGAAGAACTTTCACGGTCAAGGCAAATGACTATTTCTTGCAAAAACGTCTTGTAGTAAATTGCATTCCCCAAGGATCCTACATCTTCATCTTCTCCACATCCCTCTCAGTAGTCACACACGTCTTCTACGCAGACAATCTTTCTGTGTTAATATCTGAACCTTTCCCGCTGGATACCAACCTTCTATTTTAGAAATTACTTTGCAACCAAATTGGCATTTCTAAAATAGGAGATTGGTCATCAAAAAATGGTGCCATTATACCTAAGGAGAACTCTTCATGCCTTCACGAATGTTGAAAGCGAAACTGCAATCCAGAAAGATACGCTCATCTGGACTCCTCCGTCTCCAGCCAACAGACTCCACCACAATTCTGGGAAAATCCTCAATTTTTAATATGCTAAATGTTCTGGTTGGTAGTAAATGTAAAATTAGACAACGTGAGGCAATCAAAGATGCCAACGGCCTACAGGACAGAACTTGGCTCTATGTCCTCCACAAGCAGAAAGCCAGTGACAGGTTAAAAGAGATATCCACCACCATTTTTTTTAAAAGAGATATCCACCACCTGCTCAAAAAGAAACTCGTCATTCTTTTCTTTAATAATCTCTGAGTTGGAACGGGATCTATCTACTCTTACTCTTAATCTCCGAATCTCCCTGTCACATCCGGTCTAGACACTGTGGTTAGGAGCGGAGTTGACGGTGTCTACGGGAATATCTAAAGACAAAAAGGCAAAGACCACAGGAATTGGTAGATAAATTAGGTGATTCCACACTTTTATTCGCAGACGCTGATGTCGATGACCACAGAACATCATTTGAGGTTATCCAGCTTGTTAGCGGTGAATATCTTGAGGTTAAGGGTGACATTATCTCTGCAAGGAAAAATGTGGGCAATTAGAAAGGCAGTTGAAACCGCAATTAATCTGTCAGAACTTCGCAGCCTTGGAAGAGACCATTCGCGACTCATAAAATAATCCGGGGAACAGTAAGATTCGTCACAATCTATTATCGTCGAGTTGAGTGGAGTTGCAGGTCAGGCTGGTATCTTTGGCAACGAGCGAGCTGATCAGCTAGTGGCGAAGTCACTCCATCGTCCTGTTCCCGAGAGTTGGTTCTCCAAGCTTACCGCATTTACTAACCAAATGACATTTAAAATTTTTAGCCATGTTTAAAGATCAAACCTCAGCAATACTTAACAACAATTCAGAAATTCTGGACAATCAAACTTTTCCAATTGGGCATACCACACTTAACCATGATTTCATCTTCAGTCCTTAATGTCATTCCTGTGGCGCCCAACTCATTATTTCCCATATTTTAAATGCATGTTCCATTGTGGAGCTCCTACAACCAATAACTCCTTTCTCAAGTCCTCGCTTTAATTTACTAAAAGTAGTTAATATGCTCCATAAAATTTAACTGCTTCTTGATGATCCCTTAAACTAACTATCGACGAACAGTTTGATTAGGTAAGTTGGCTATGCTAGCCTACAGGTAGCATGCAGTCGCTGAATGATCTCATTGTCGTAGGCCCCTTGTCTCAGAGACCTTCGAAAAAACAACTACAAAAAATTACCAACAAAAATGCTGACAAGTCAAACATGTTTCGATGTTCTCACAAAATTTTTGACAGTTGAAAATCTGTCCTGGACTAGTATGTTTTCTTCTTCTACTCTCTCTCTCTCTCCCTCTACTATGTGAGTAGTACTTCTTCGCACTTTTTTCAAGCCCTTTTTCAGTTGCAAGGAATAAGCAAAAAAGGCAATACAATAGTTGAAAAGTGATGCGCGATCATACATAATCGCTTATGCTTAATTGGTTGACACTTTAAAAAGTGCTGCCATAAACGATTTTTTTTTTATATTTTGTCAATTTGACAATTTTCTTTTTTGCACGCCTCGTAATATTTTTCAATTTTTTAAAATGTGACTTTTAATTTCATTTTTTTTAGAAGAGCCTATAAATTTTATTGCTTCTTTTTTTGGAGATTGAAAGAATAAGAAACCAATTCCGAAGAAAATATTTTTTTAAGAGCAGAAAATGCGACAAAAGTTTTAATTTGTTATGCCTTTTCTCAGAACATAAAATTCGTAAACTTTATTATGGCAATACGAAATTTTTTTTTTATTAATTTTCTAATTATAAAATTCATATTGAAATAATTTAAAAAAAAAAATAGGATTGCCATAAAAGAGTTTTTTTTCTTTTTTTAAGAATTTTCTTTTTTCAATGCCGCATATTTTTAAAATTAAATTCAATTAAATTCAATTTTTTTTTTAGAATATGTTAATTTGATTGTTTGCCTTTTAATAAAGTTTTAAACCTCAACGGAAAAAATATAAATTTCTTTAAAAAAAAAATGGCTACGAAAATTGCTCGTGAAACAATGTTGCAAGAGAATTTGTTTCGTCAATATTACACGTGATCAGATACAATAAAGCGTTATCAGTTCGTATTATTCATGATTTTTTTTATTGATTATTTTAAACATTTTCATTCATTTTATTTGTTAAATAATAAAAATTTGCCTTTTAAAGTACCTGACACATGAGCCAGAGGTGATCATTTATAAGCGCCCCATTTCGTAACCTAATAAAACTAGTTGGTAGGAGATTAAAATGAGGTATTAGAGATTCAGAAAAGGATAGAAAAAATAAAAATATATAAAAGGACTAAATATAAAGATTATTTTGAAAGAATCCACAAAATATACCAGGTGTATAAGATTAAATCCGCTGTTTTTTAGTCAAAAAAAACATATTTTTTTCATAGAAAGCAAAAAACAAATTTATTCATAGTACTTGCCCTCGCTTGCTACACATTTTCCCTATCTCTCGGGCAATTTGTGGATACCACACCAAACAAATTCCTTCTGTTTCGAGGCAAACCACTCATCAAACCATTTTAGGACATTTTCGTAAGAATCGAAGTGCTGCTCAGCGAGCGCGTGATCCATCGACGGAAACAGGTGGTAGTCGGAAAGGGTCAGGTCTGGTGAATAAGCGGGGTGGGGTAGCACCTCCCAGTTGAGGTTCTCCAAGTAGTTTTGGACCATTTTTGACGTGTGCGATGGTGCGTTGTCGTGGAGGAAAATCAGCTTGTCATGTCTTTGTTGATGATCCGTCCTTTTTTCACGCAAAGCGCGGTGCAATTTGATCAGTTGTTGGTGGTAGCGCTGGGCATTGACAGTTTCACCAGGTTTCAATATCTCATAGCAGACGATACCCTGCTGATCCCACCAAACGCACAGCATCATCTTCCGTCCGAAGCGATTTGGTCTTGGGGAAGATGTTGATGGTTGGCCGGAATCAACCCACAATTTCTTGCGTTTAGGATTCTCGAAATATATCCACTTTCATCGCCTGTCACAATTCAATGCAGGAACGACTTTGTTTTTTGTCTGGCGAGCAAGATTTCCCATGTATTTTGGCGTCGCTCCATCTGCCTATCGTTCAATTCATGCGGCACCCATTTTCTGATCTTTTCAATCTTCCCCATGGTACGCAGACGCATGGAAATGGCTGATTGAGTAACACCCAATTGCTCCGCGAACATATTTTGCGATTGGGTATTGTCTTCGTCCAAAAGAGCCTACAATTGATGGTCCTCAACCTTCCTAAGCCGATTTTCACGCTTCTTGTCCCACAATTTAAAATTGCCGTCTTTGAACCGACGAAACCAATCTCGGCACGTTGTTTCCGATAAAGCACTGTCACCATAGGCCTCCATAAGCATTCGATGCGATTCGGCAGTCGATTTCTTCAAATTGAAGCAGAAAACCAGAGCTTCCCGAATATGCTCTTTTTCTGGCACAAAACTAGACATGATAACCAAAGGAAAAATATATGTTGTTGTACGAAATTGCTGATAATGTGCACTGATTAATGTTGACAGATGTCAAACTCATAAAAAAAAGAGTGTGGCGTTCCCATGGTCGCTTAATACGCTCGCTCACGCCATCTATGACCAAATAGCGGATTTAAGAGTATACCCCTGGTATATATTTTTTTTTTAAATTTAAATAAAGAAAATTTCCTTTTATTGAAATTAATTAATGGTGAATAGAACTCTTTATCAACCGGAAATATTACATCCTTAAAATTTTATACTAACTTATAACCCCCCTCCTCGCCCGCACCGTACTTCCACAAACTGAAAATATATTCTGCAAGGATCTAAAAATAAATGGCTATACGAGCAATTAATCCTATTTAACTTAAGCTCTTTCAACTTTTCATTAGTGATTCGAAGGCTGCTAACCGTTAACAGGACTTGTGTTTACATAAAATGTTCACAATTTCTCATTTAATTATTCACCAATTTCTGGTTAACTGTTCTCTTCTCAGTTCGTTTATGAGTTAATCCTTTTTAGATTCAGCTTATTTTATAATGAATTTCTTACTAATGCGATGATATCTTACACCATCCCCCCGACGGGATACTTTTCGAAAATAGAAATTAAAATGGATATTTTCATCTTAGATCGTCAGTTTTCTATTCATTTTTATTTGTAAATTTACTCACCTATCATCCATCCCCTAATACCCGTACATGCATGAGTGAATAATATTAAATAAATTCAATTTAATTTTCTTTTTTCTGTCGAAAGTTTCATTTCATTTAGGAAATTTTAACAACGTTAAAAAGGAATACAAATCAATAAAATGGAAAAAATTAAGGTAAAAATGGAAAGAAATAATAGCCAAGAAGGCATCGAATATCGAATGGTTTAACGAATTTTATTTCTACTTTCTTAGCTGTTCGTATCTAACAGACAAGCTTACACCGCATTTCACCCTATTTAATCCTTTTAAATAAGTATAAGACATCTACTGTATCCTTCTTATCCTTCAAAAATATTCTTCAATCGTATTTCAACGTTTAAGGTATATTTTTTTTATCATTTACGTATTCGTACATTCACGGTTGAAAGTACATACATTCGAGTACTTACAACCCTATTTACCGATTCTAGTAGACACCAGAGCCTTAGAAAATTATTCACATTTTTTATCTTTCTGTCCTCTATATATAGTAACTACATCCCAAAAGTACTATAAAATAGAAAATCGATAAATCGTTCAAGTTTAAAAATAAATACTTGTAAAGTTCAGAAATAATATGAAGAGTTTTGTGACAAATTGAAACGAATATTTTTCGGTTGCTGCTGCTTCTCTTAATATAGTTTTTTTTATTTTATTTAAATAAATATTTCTTTTGAACAACATCTAACATATTTTCATTCTTGTATAAATTTTCTAAAAAGCATCCCTTTCAAGAGGTAGTCATCTATTGTCGACCTTAATAAATTTTCCGAAATTCTAATTTAATATTTATCACACTCAGTAGGTCTTAAACATTTTCTATTGGGCTGCTACTAAATCTGCAGAAGTGTGTGAAGTAATGATATTTTCTAAAGGTTTTACTCCTTTTAATATTGACTATTTTTTTTTTTAAATTGTTATAAAATGTGTACTAGCCTGTTACCGATTACGGTGTTAGATGAGATAACAAATCTCGATTTAAAGGTTTATCTAATTTGTGCTTCGGAAAGTAAAGTTAAATCAAAAATTTTTATTTCTTTATATTGCTTGGACCTTGCCATTATCAATATTCAATTGATCTCCAGAAGAAAGTCGTATTTGACAGAACTCGATCCTTTTTCAGGTAGTTTTTAATGACTTTTTTACATATTTCGGTCCATTACTTGACAGAATTTGGTTTTGAATTGCTCTCAAATTTAAGGACTGGCTGCTCAAACATGGTGTTTTGTGTCTCCTCATACGAAAAATTCAAATAACGTCAAATCGCACAATCTGCGAGTCCTGGGACCTTTCTACACAATAGTGTAAAAATTTATCATGTCGTATAAGTTGTGGTGCCGTTTCGTTGATATCACATATGGTTTAGACCAAAATCTTCAAGTGCGAGCCTATAAAATTCGGTTATCATATAAACATGGCGCTCAGAATTGACAGTAACGGTTTCTCCTTCTTCGCCTTCAGACCAAAATGCACACCGGTCAATCCCTTTTCGTGGATACAATGGCCTCTCCACACTCACATGTGGGTTTTCAGAGCCGCACATACGGAAATTTTGAACATTGATGTAGTCACACACCGAGAAATGAAGCCCATCGTTGAAAAATTCAACAACCATTCAAAGATTTTTACACCATCCGGAATATCCTCACCATCCGGAATAAATCGCAAACCTTAATCTGAACAAAAGCCACCTTGGGTGGCACACACATATGTTTGGCAACGGCCAATATGATTCCTTTTGCGGCCGATCCTTGAATATGCATTTTTACTCTGATAGTTTTTTTTTTATCCGCACATTCAGAGAATATAGTTAGTACACAGATCGCCTAAATTTGTTAAAATAGCCTAAATTTGCTTAATATTTATCATTCACCAACTTGAGTCAGTCTAACAATATTTAGTGAGATTTTCACGAAGAGATATTCCTTGAATTAACCGCTTTAGATTCCCACTGTACAGATCGCCTAAATTTTCTTAAAAGCCGCCTTTTTTATAATGCCTAAATTTTCTTAATACTCGCTATTGACCAACTTGAGTCGGTTCAATGCAATTTAGTGAGATTTGTGGTAAAAGATCTTTCATGGATCGACCGCTTTAGATTTCTACCATACAGATCGCCTAAATTTGCTTAATAGTCCTTATTCACCAACCTGAGTCCGTCCGATGCAACGTGTTCGTTTGATTTGCTCTGAGAGATCTTCATTGAATTGACCACTTTAGATTTCCACCGTACAGATCGCCTAAAATTTCTTAAAAACCCCCTAATTTAGATCATCTAAATTTGTTTAATAGTCTTTATTCAACAACTTGAGTCAAATTAGTGAGATTTGCGGTAAGTGATCTTTCGTGAATCGACCACCTCAGACTCCCACCATACAGATCGCCTAAATTTTCTTAAAAATCGCCTAATTTAGATCATCTAAATTTACTTAAGCCACTTTGATGTTTTTAAAAACCTACTTAAATTTAGCTCGAATTAATTTTGTTCGATTTTCTCCAAGAGATCTTCCATAGAGTCCCGCCATACAGATCACCAAAATTTCATTAAATCGCCTAAATTTTCATAAAAACCGTATAATTAAGATCGCCTTAATTTGCTTAATTGTTATTATTCACCAACTTGAGTCAAATTAGTGAGATTTGCGGCAAGTGATCTTTCGTGGATGGACCACCTCAGACTCCCACCATACAGGTCGCCTAAATATGCTTAAATCGACTAAATTTTCTGAAAACCGCCTAATTAAGATCGCCCAAATTTGCTTAATAGTCCTTATTCACAAACTTAAATCGGTCCGACGGAATGAATTACTTTGATTTACACTAAGAGATCTGCGTTCAATTGACCACTTTGGATTCCCACTGTACAGATCGCCTAAATTTTCTTAAAAACAGCCTATTTTAGATCACCTAAATTTACTTAAGCCACTTTGATGTTTTTAAAAATCTACTTAAATTTAGCTCGAATCAATTTTGTTCGATTTTCGCCAAGAGATCTTCCATGGAGTCCCACCCTACAGATCACCAACATTTCATTTAATCGCCTAAATTTTCTTAAAAACCGTATAATTAAAATCGCCTAAATTTGCCTAATTATTTACAACTTGAGTTGGCCCGATAGAATTTAGATTGCGCTCGAAGATATTCCGTGGATTGACAGCATCCACCATATAGATCGCCCAAATTGATGTTTAAATGGAAATATTACCTATCAGGCCTTGTCAACTATGGTCTTATTTAGACGTGTTGACTATAACCAAAGAAAAATGCCACTACTTTGTTTTAACTCTTCTACGTTTAACTATGGTCTACACGCACCAATTAATCGTATATATTTATCTGTTAATAGCTGCAATGATATCATCCTTACAGTGACAAAGGTCTCCCAAAAAAATTTTTATTTTTAATTCGCCCCTGATTGGATTTTTTGCAATAGTTAATATTGTGCCATCTGAGTCACATCCTCTAAAACTCTGTCAATGCTTCTTAGCTTGTGTTGTAGAAGTATGACCTCGTGTTTGAAGCGTCAGGTCATAATGCCTTTACACTACCTGAAGTATTTGTTTTTTTAATTTGGTATTGATAAAAACTACTTCAAATCAATCCTAGTTTTGATGGTCAACGTTAAAAATTCAAAAAAATAAAACTAAGCCCGAAAAGGATAAATCGTAATATTTAAAGAAAACCCTACCCCGTCCTCTTTAAAAAAAAGGCTATATTTAAAAAATTTATACATTTTTATTTCGAATAAATTTCTGTATAATTACCTCAAATCGTAGGACTCACTTGCATACAGTACAGTTTGGTATCGATTATACGTATTCTATTTCCATAATTACCCCTTATTACGTATAAATATCTTATAGGCAATCATAAAGTAAGAATCATAATTTATTCATGCACAAAAATAATCAAAGTTCATCAAGTTCGATGCCCTTCAAAGAATTCGTATTTATTTTTAGGTAGTTTTAATATGGGGTCGTTCTTTTAAAAAGGAAAGGACTAAAGAAAAAAGAAGAATACCCAATAAAAGGACGGTAAATACAACCTCCTCCATTCAGTTATAAAATGTTCATAATTTTGAAGCCGGAAACTTTTTTTTTGGAAATAAAACAACAACAAAAAACCAAACTGAACTGAACATAACATAAATGAAAATTCCAAAAAATCCAAACTGAAAAGAACCGAAGTATTTTTATTTACTAACAAATCTCTAGATTTAGGGCCAAAGCGTACATGACATTTTTGAATAATCACCTCGACAGGGCTCAATGGTTGACCTTGTCAAAATGATGTTTTCTGAATGGCTTCTGAGCAATTTGTGCTTCTCAGCAACTTTCGTCTCTTGCATCGTCTTTTCCGCTTTGAATGCTCTCCCATTTTTACATAATCTTCCTCCCCTGAAACTTCTATAATTACATAGGTTCGTGTTGGCTTGGGGCCATGCCATCTCATCAAACAATCAAAAAGAAGAAAAAAGAAATTTTTCCAATTCACTGATTTTTTCTAAAAGAATTTTTTTTTCAACCAATTTCTTATCAATAAAAACAGTCTCAAGAGATAACCCAGAATTATGCAGTTCAGTGACTTTATTTTTTTTTAAAATAATTATAGAGGAAAAAAAACCTGAGAAAAAAATAATTCTTGACTAGTCCGTTGTGTATGTTTTAAATCGACAAAAACAAGAAACAATTCCCATGACACTGTGCGTTCTAAAGACATGTGGCATCGGCTATACTGTAAATTTGACACTAAAAATATGCTCAAAAATACGTAATTTTAAAGATGACAACAACAAAAACAACCTTTTCAACTATACCACCCTACCGCAAATGACCAAAAATTTAGGGCATATAATTTTTTATTTAAATAGTGGTTAAAAAACAACAGGGGTAATTTCTTCTTATTGTATTTTGATCCTTGTCACGATCGCCATTGTAGTAAAAGGAAACCAAAATCGTTTCGTTTATCGATCATATGGCCGCTATACTCAGGAATTGTGTTGGAAGAAGAAGAAAAATGTGAATAAGTATTTTCTGTTCCTTTCTATCTAAAGAAAGATCATCATCTATCTGCATGCACTCGAGGATCACTTCAGATGTCAAAATCTGAACACATCCGTCCTTAACAATTCATCCCAACAACAGCTGCTTTTCATGATAATTCGCTGTGAAATAAAAAAAGATCGATATTCGATCCGATCGTAGCCGAAACATATCCGAAGTGATCCTGCTCCTCGTACAACAGCAGCTGATAATATGCTCTGAATTTATTGAGAATTCGATCTGCTCTTATTTTTTGACATTTGAAAGTGGCTTACATCCTCTCCCGGACTAGTAGATGTTCCTCTTCTTATCTCTCTCACTTCTCTGTGAGTAGTACTTCTTTGTTGGTTTTTGCAAGGCCTCTTTCAGTTGCAAGAAATAAGCAAATAAGGCAATACAAAAGATTGAAAGAGATGCACGGTCTTACATACTCGCATATGCTTAATTGGTTGACACTTTAAATAGTACTGCCATAATCGATTTTTTTAATTTTGTCAATTTGACATTTATCTTTTTTGCGTATACCGTAATATTTTTAAATTAAATTCAAATTTCATTGTTTTCTTCCAAAAAGTTATAAAAATTAATTGCTTTGGATTTAAGAAAATGATTTTTATGAGCATAAAATGCGTCAAAAGTTTAAATTTTTATATTTTTTTTAAACCATTAAATGCGTAAATTTCATTATAGCAATAAACAAATTGTTAAGTAATTTTTAATCATAAAATTCACATTGAAATTATTTTTTTTAAAAATAGTGCTGCCATAATTTTTGTATTTTTTTATTTTGTCAATTTGAAAATTTTATTTTCTGTGCGCATCGTAATATTTTAAAATTAAATTTAATTTTCATTTTTTTTTTGGAAGAAGTTATTAGAATTATTAGTTTTTTTTATATTGAAAAAAATAGGAAGCCAATTGCTTCGGATTTCAAAAAATGATTTGCAAGAGCAGAAAATGCGTCATAAAATAGTGCTGCCATAATGATTTTTTTTTATTTTGTCAATTTGAAAATTTTCTTTTTTGCGCTCACAAAACAATACTGCCATAATGATTATTTGCATTTCTTTAATTTAAGAATTTTTTCGGCCCGCGGCCATTCTTGACTTTTTTTCAAAAAAATTTTTTTTTTCAATTTTATCAAGTCATAAACGTTTTTTTTTATTTAATTTAAATAAATTTTTGTGATTTTCTAAAGAAAAATTGACTTTATTTCGAATGACCGAAAATTTTCGAAAAAATTAGTTTTGATTAAAAAAAAATTCTTCTTAAAACAGAAATTCCGCAAAATATTTATCCCTTCTATAATATTGTTTATTTAATATTTTAACATAAAATTGACAATGGAATAAGTTTCAAAAAATCAATAGTGTTGACATTATGTATTTTTTTTTTCATTTCAGTAGTTTGAGAATTTATTTTTTGCGCTCCGCAATGAAAATTTTAAATTTTCTTCCTAATTTAATTTTAAATCAATTTTTTTTGATGGAAATATAATTTTTTTTTTATAATTAAACCATTATTAAAAATTGCTTCAGATTAAATAATAATGTAAAAAACATTGACGTTTTCTTAATTTAAAAATATTATTTTATATAATTTTTTATAGGTAATTTTTCCAGTTATCCACTTTGAGAATTTATATTTGCGCGTGGCAATATCATTTTCAACAATTTTCAAATTAAATTTAAATGTCACTTCTTTGTTTTAGATGTTATTATAAAAAAATTATAAGCGTTTCTATAATGAAAAGAATGATTTAGATTTGAAAAAAAATTATTTCCAAAACAAAATTATTCAAATTATTCTGAACTTCATAATAAAATTTTTCTAAAAAATAATTGTGCTGCCACAATAATAAACTACAATTTTATTTTTTGCAACTGTTATTAATATTATTTTCATAATTTTATACGAATTTTTAAAGTTTTAAAATTAGGAACAAAAAAAATTAAAAAAAATTTATTTTCTAAAATAAATTTCGCCATTTTAAGTACAAAAAAATTATCTTTTTGTTTTTAGATAATTTCTAATTTTTGTTTAGAAAATAAATGGTTTTAATTATAAAAACAATTATTTTTAGAAATTAAAATGAATATAAAAATTTTGTCGTTTAATAATTTTTTAAAAAATTATTTTTTTTTAATTTTTTATCGCAAAATTTACATTTAAATAATTTTCAACAAAAAAACAGTACTACCATAATGCATTTTTTTTGTTTCTCCAATTTTAGAATTTTTTTTTCAAATTTTTTTTTTTTTTTAGTTGTTTTTATAAAAATTTATTAGATTCTTTTAAAGTGGCTTAACTAGAAAAAACGTAATTTACTTTAAAATTTTTGAAAATTATTTACATTAGATTTCAACAAATTCTCTTTCATTTTTAAAAATACATTTTTTATTCTATATTTTATTATAAAATTCATATTGAACTAATTTATTTCTAGAAGTTTTTATCCTCAAATCGTTGTTATTATTTTATTTTTTTTAAATAAATTGATATGAATTTTTAAAGGATAACTTATTTTTAAATCTATTTTACTTATTTTAGAGATAAAAATATTACTAAAAAAAAATTATCTTTAATAAATATCACTATTTTAAAAACAAACAAAAAAGTATTTACTTTTATACGAAACAATTATTTTTTCAAATTGTTTTTTTTTTGTTTTGTTTTTAAACGATTTTATTTATCAAAATTTTTGAGTTATCTTAAAATTTCGAAATGTGTAGAAATCTTTTTCTTATCCTAAAATTTTGAAATGTGTAGTGTGTTTCTTATATCCTTAACAAACACACTATACAATACATACGAATATTTATGGGCACCATTAAAGGTCCTATAAAATTCCTTATTACTTACAGTTTTTTGTCTTCAAAAAATATCTTTTCTCCGATTTAGTACCCATTTCATTAAAAACTGTATTTGAGAATAAATTTTCAATTGGATTTTAAAATGCATTTCCAAAAAAAATAATCTTTATAAGAAAAAAAACGAATTATTATCCTTTCTCAGCAATAAATACTGATACTAGAAAATTTAATAAAATATAGAAGAAAAAAAATACTTTCTACTTTAAAAATCCTTTTGTAAATAAAAAAGAAGAGAAGACCGGAAAAATTTGGCAACACTGAGGTTGTATTGTATGATCCAAAAAAGAAAAAATTATAAAATAAAAATAAAAAAAAACCTGCAAACCGAAAATAAGGATAAGAACCTGGCAGCTAGTCGTCATAAGGGAATGTTGAATCCGCCACTCAAACGCATGTGTGCGTAATTGTGTTTGTCCATTTTTATAGATTTAAAAGCAGCTGCCCATACCTATGGTACAGACATCCAATATCTCAACGAAAATAACCTTCTTAACGATGGCCAATATTTTTGTTACGTTCCCATCTTTAAGAAGGTTAAGGTCTTTAGTTGTTTTTATGCGGGCATTCTGGTTATTTTAGATGCTACCTCGTCTGGAATTGCAATTTCATGTCCACGATCGATTGTAGTGAAAAGGATTTTTTTTAAAAGTATTATTTTAACAAGTACTATTATTATTTAATGATTTTTCACCATGTGTTAAAATTATTATTGAAAAATTTAATATTTTTAAAACATTTCCTTTTTTCTTTAATTAAAAAAAAAAGTTCTTTTCGTTTGTAAATTAATTTACTTGTAATCAACTCAGAAGAAGGAACAAAAAAGTTGGTAGGAAACGGACCTGTTTCGATAATAATGTTCCCCCAACTGATTTGCCACTACATCAACTGACTGTCTAGATCGAAATTTGCTTTATTCCTCAAACCCCTTTTATGCTGTCACTCATTCCGTTTGCTCTTTATTACTTCATCAAATCCTAATCATAATCAGATGTTCTTTTTCAAATACACTCCAATATATATGACTGGGACAGACCAGGTCTAGATTATGAAATTGCACTCATTATTCATCGTTGTAGTCAGTAGCAGTTTGCAGAACATAATCACTACCTTCCGAGGGCAGTATCCTTCCATTTTGGTCTTCGTAATTTCTTCACTTTATTGCGAACCAATTAAGTGTAGACCGGTAGTAATTTCTGATTACAGACATTAAATGTAATCAGTAGAAAAAGAAAGAAAAGAAACACCGAAAAAAAAAATTACACCTTTTCGATCCTCATACCTGACGGACTGCACATCTCAGCCCCAACTAAGTGCAACTCATTTGACAATGGATAGCTGTTAATTTATCGGAATTGAAAAGAAAAAAAGAAAATTGAAAAGAGCAAAACAATGCACTACCGTCCATGGTAAAAGTTTCTTTTATACACTTTTGCTTCCTAAGAAGCAAAAAAATCGATTGCATCAGAAAAATGCATTGCATTAAAACTGCAATTTTTTTTTTGGTATCGAAACTAACAAACTCTTTTTAATAAGAGTGTAATTTATTAATAAGAAATGATAAGTAATACTATTGTTAAGAACACCTTCACATAAATAACAGTTCAGAGGTTATCCACCTTTCTTTTTTTTATTGAAGCAACAAATCTTTTTCATTGATAGTGGTAAGAGTTGTAAAAAAAAAATTACAAATAATTTTAAAACAGTTTTAATTATTATTTTTTTTGGTGCTTCAAATGAGTTATGTAAACCTCTATTAAGACAGGACTGACCTCGTGAATCTTTGGTTTGAATCTTTGGTGGCACCTGCTCAAGAGTAAGCAGAAAAAATTGTGTACAATGAAAATAGAAAATTATAAAGTTTTTCCTATTTTGCACATTTAATATTAACTTGATTTGCTTTAAGAATTTAAATAGTCTTTCTGTAAGCAGATTGTAATACTACCCCCACCCCCCTCGCCTTCCCCTGAAAACTATTTAAACCACCGTCACTTTAACGATTTTATAGATTTTTTTCCTGAAATTATCGATTTTATGAAAAAATTACCAGAAACAAAAATATTTCTCATTAAATTCCAAAAAGAAAATATTCTAAAATTTTTTTTAATAAACCGAACAGTTTCCCTGCAATGATCGTTTAAAGTTTTTTTTTTTTAATAATTTTGCTAATGTACCAAAGACTCAATCCAGATCATATAGCAAAGACTCCGTTCTGGGTTAAATCTGCGCTAAATGCTTAAAACTATTTGTAATAACTTTAAATGTTAATTGCGAAGAAATGGTTTGTTTTATATGAAAATTATATAGAATATTTTTTATTTAGAATTTATTTAGTAATTTTTTTTGTCTGATATATTTTTTTTGTATACTAAATAGTTTTTGAGAAAAATCCAAAAAATCTCGAAAGGGAAATTTTTTAAAAAGAGGTTTTTAAGAGGGGAAGGGAGGATTTTATCACCACCTTCCCATAAAGGGGAAGATTATTTCAATTCTAAATTTGGCTAATTTCATAGAAATTGATAAAATTCCTTTTTTGATCGGAAAAAAATTTCTATTTTAAATAGAACAAAATTCTATATTAAAATTTTATTCGATTATCAAAAAATTTTGTAAGTCCATATTTGCTATTTTAATTATTTTAATTTACAAAATTATCACCAAAAAATTCTTAATAAAAACAAAATGTATGTTCTCTTTTAAGGAAAAACCCCTAATTTTTGTAATGTTAATTAGAAAGTAACCTTCTTTCATGTTAATTAAGCAATAAAATATCAAAAATGATGGCATTTAGATGAAAGAAAATACCCGATATGAAAAGAGAAAATTTTGCTAATGTTTTTAATTGATTGCGTAGGAGTTTAAGGTTGTTTAAATGGAAAATTCGAAGAAATAAATTGAAGAGATTTTTTTTACAAGAAAAAAGAAATAATTTGGAAAAATTTCTGACTAAGCAGCTTTTTTGAATGTGAAAATATTTTTGGGGGGAATTTGCATTTAAAATCCAATAACAAATTTTTCTTTTTCTTTTTGCAAATAATTTTTTTTTATCATAAAAAACAATTCAAATAAAAGGAAATTTTTCTTAGTTTTTAAATTACCTTTCAGTAAATACTCTTTTAAATATACTTTTTTCCGAAATAACTGATTTTAAGTTAAAATTCCATTCGAACAAATGCTTTTAACCTAATAAAAAAATGTTGTACTTATTTACTCCATCAAATGCTGGGAGGCTTGTACCAAATTTTGATGTGACTCATTGCATGTGAGATTCTTGGTATTGTGACTTGCCTTGATACACTCCACATCGGCTAATTGCAACAAATCAAAAGTTCAGAATGTCAGAATGGAAATCAGTTCATATTTTTCGTACATGCTGGAATGCTGAGTAGGTTCCGAGTTCAGATTGGCCTTTGTTTGATAATTTTCAAAGAAGAAAGCTGGAAAAAAATGAAGAAAGAATGATTTTGAAGATGTGAAAAAAAAACACATTCATAACTTAATAAAAAATGGAAATTTTTAACACAAAGTCATTTCGTACTGAACAAATTAAGTTTTTTTTATAAATTTTGTGTATTGGAGACTTTTTTCAAACTGGCCCATAGTTGCTTTTTAGAGCATATTTAAATGATTAAGGATGTTAAAATGAGGTCTAGGAGCTTCACAATGAAATATTGAGAATGGTAAGTTGAACGACACAAGACTGGTTGGTTACCGAAGAAGAAATCACGGGTAAGACAGAAAATGTTAAATTGCCCAAAATTTTGTTACTATCACTAAAAAATGTGTACACGAAGACCAAAATGTTCTTGGCCAACAGTCTGCTGGCAACAAATTTTGTTGCAACAAACAATAAATGTGGACACGAAGGCCAAAATGCTCCTTGCCGAGGATCTTGTGAACAAAATTTGTTGTTGTCCATGAAGACCAAAATGTTGCTGGCAAAGGGTCTTGTCAACAAATTGTGTTGCTACAAACAAAAAATGTATCTACAAAGGCAAAAATGTTGCAGGCCAAAGGTCTTCCGGCAACAAATTTTGTTACTATCAGTAAAAAATATGTCCGCAAAGACCAAAATGTTCCTGGTCTAGGATCTTCTCAACAAATTTTGTTGTTGTCCACGAAGACCAAAATGTTGCTGGAAAAGGGTCTGCTGGCAACAAATTTAGTTACAACAAATAAAAAATGTGTCCACGAAGACCTAAATATTCCTGGCCAAGGTTTTTCTGGGAACAAATTTTGTTGCTACAACCAAAAACTGTGTCCACGAAGACCAAAATGTTCTGGAAAAGAGCCTGCTGGCAACAAATTTTGTTGCTATCAACAAACAATGTGTCCACAAAGGCAAAAATATTGCTGCCGAAGGGTTTTGTCAACAAATTTTGTAGCTGCCAACAAAAAATGTGTCCACGAAAGACAATATGTTTCTGGCCTGTTGCTATAAACAAAAAATGTGTCCCCGAAGATCAAAATGTTGCTGGCCAACTGTTTTCTGGCAACAAATGTTATTGCTATAAACAAAATTTGTGTCCACAAAAGCTAAAATGTACCTGGCTAAGGATCAGCTGGCAACAAATAGAAAATGTGTTCGCGAAGACCTAAATGTTGCTGGCAACAAACAAAAATGTTTCACCGAAAGCTAAAATGTTCCTCGCCAAGGGTTTCTCGTCAACAAATTTTGTTGCAAAAAACAAAAATGTTTCCACGAAAGCTAAAATCTTCCTGGCCAAGCACCTACTGGCAACAATTTTTTTGCTATCAGCAAAAAACATGTCCACAAAGGCCAAAATGTTGCTGGCCAAGAGTTCTGGCAACAAATTTTATTGCAACAAATAAAAAATGTATCATGAAAGCCATAATGTTTCTTGCCAAGGACCTGCTGGCAGCAAATTTTGTTGCTATAAACAAAAAATACCAAAATATTGCTGGCTAAAGGTCTTCAAGTCAACAAATTTTGTTGCTATAAATAAAAAATGTTTCCACGAAAGCTAAAATGTTCCTGGCCAAAGGTCTTCTGGCAACAAATGTTGTAGCTACAAGCAAAAAATGTGTCCGCGAAGGCCAAAATGTTGCTGGCCAACTGTTTTCTGGTAACAAAATTTGTTGCTACAAACAAAAAATGTTGCTGGTCAAAAATTTTCTCGTCAACAAATTTGTGATCAGCACAAAGAAGACTTTTGACTCTACAATCCTCATTCCTATGCTGATTTTATTAACTAAGATGCCAAATTCACCGCAATTTCATAACCCTGATTATTATGTAACGGTGCCTCTCAAAAAAAAATTAAAAAAAATGAAATTTTCACATGGTTTTGAGCTTGTTAATTCAAAAAAAAACATGACTCTCAACATGTTATACATAAAATTAATGGTTTTCATCTGATCGAGCTGTCTTATACATAAAAATAAGAAATATTATTTAAGATACATAAAATACCGAAATGTTCGAATAGATACGATGTACTTTTTTTCAGTTTGTACTAAATGGGTTTAATAGATCATACTACGAGTGGTATGACAAGTAGGAAAACACAAAAAATCTTTAAACCTTAAATTGTGAAAAATTTTTATAAAATTTTTTTTCTAGAACAATACTAGCAAAATTTATCCCACTTTTCAGCAAATTATTTTTATTAATAGTCAATATTAAACGTGGATAATAAAAGTAAAAACTTTAATTATGTTCGTAAAAAATATATTTTTTTTAGTCTGGAAAATTGCGTAATTTTTTTTTATATAGAAAAATGTTTGAGAAAAAAATTCATACAAAAAGAAAAGGTATAAATTATTAATTGGAAATAATAAAAATAGAATATATTTGATAGTGAACTGTTGTAGTAAATACTTGAAAATTGCCAATTGACGTCAATGTTGTTGATAGCAACCTTTCCGAAGAGTTTCTAATTGGAATACACCTTCGCGAATTGTCAATATTATTACTTTAGCTAGAATTACCCATTGTAACTGGGAGGCGTTCTTACAATTTTTCTCATATTTGTAGATATCAAAAAAAAATTCTGTGAAAATAACACAAAACTGAAAAGGAAAAAAAAAACTAAAAAGGATCTGTTTTCCTTTTCCAATTTCATCTGTTAATTTTTTTTTAATAATCATTGATTTACCTCAATTGCTTATGAAATTTGTCTTCTTCCAATCGAAATAACTTTCGTTTTAAAAACGAATTTATCAAAAAAATAATCATACTTTTTAGATTGTAAGAATACAAAAATTGGAAAGAACTTTAATTAAAAATGAAATTAATTATGGCTAAAAATTTGTAAATAATAAAAATTAACAGAAAAAAAAATACTGCCACATCAACAATGTCCTATCAAATTTATACAAAAAAAAACTATACAATTTTTGTTTGCGAATTTTCTACATTTTTCCCACAGACTATATTTAATAAAAACTAAAATTTACTTAATCATCAAATTTAACAAATCACAAAACTTAAATTAAAGAAAAATATTCTAATTTTTTCTTTTTTATTAAATTTTACAATATTTTTTGATTAAATTCATATTTAAAATTGATAAACCTTACGAGTCCTTTTAATGTTTAATGGTTAAAAAACCAACCTTCCTAGATTATACAAATTTTGGATACTAAAACAAAAAAAAATAGTATCCAAAATTTCCAATGATTTATCAATTTTTCCTTTCTAAAAATTTTGTTCTATTAAAAAAAGGTTTTATACGAAAAAAAAAAATTATTTTAATCATTCACAAGAATATAAAATCATTTTTCATACTATTATGTACAAGGATAATGTCCTTTTTTGATAAAAAAAAAAAAAAAAAACACCTACAAATAATCCCTGAAGGGTAGTTCATGTTTAAGACAAAATTCCTATTAAAAAAAACTACTAAAAAAAATGTAATAGAAAAACCAAAAAAGGAAGAAAAAATCCTTAAAGTTTATTCTACTCGAAACTGTCGTCACAATACTACTCAAATTTGTAAATACTTAAATCCCCACCATTTCCACTAGAGGGATTATATAAAGCATATCAAAACTTTCTGATATCCTTTTTCTCTTATTATAAAATCCCCCCTTTTTCCTTCCCATTCCCTCCCCCACCAACCAACCACCACCGTAAACTTGGTGGTGACTAAAATGTGCATATTTTTTTGTAGGAGTACAATTTTTATGCTTTTTGTTTTTGTAATTTTTCCTTCTGTTACCTACTATTCCCGTCATACTCCTTTGTATATGTAAAGAGATCATTTCCGTTATCCTTAATATCTGTTATTTATATTTTATAGACAGACAAAACGTTTATTTGTTAAATTTCATCATTCTTTTATTTTTAATAGAAAATTCAACCACAACAATAAAAATATGTCAAAACCAGAAAAAGAATTATTAAATTTCATAGTTTTTCTATAGCACCAAAGAGAGTTTAATGTCCTTATTTAAGTGTAGTAAAAAAGTATATTTTTAGAATAGAAGAATTATGAGAAGCCACTAGACGAATAGTTTCGTACAAAAGAATATCACACCCAGTGAAACAAAATCACCATAACTAGGCGAAAATTGACAACGAAAAATACAAAGGATTTGCCAAACTTCTTATAGACCTATCAGTCTCCTATCAATTCTTGGTAAGATTTTTGTAAAACTCCTATTAAAGCAACTCTCTCTATTCCTGGAAAAGGAAAAAAAATTATTTCTGATCACCAATTTCTCTTCCGATCTGAAAACTCTACAGTCGCACTGTTGATCACATTGCATCCTGTCTTGAGAGGAAAGAATATTGTCCAGGTTATCCTGGACTCCTCTGGCAACTCAAGAGCTTCCTTCATAATTCATATATCTCCCAACGTCATTTCCAAATAGCAGTTAACTCAGAATCCTCTTCTAGCCAGAGTCCCACAAGGTAGTATTCTTAGTCCCATTCTATATAATATTTATACCCATGACATCCTATCTGATCCTAATACTATTATTGCCATATATGCAGGTCAAACTTACAACCTATACAAATCCTAAAATAGCTTCGAATAATTTACAATTCCGTATCCACAATCTTCAATCCTGGTTTAAGAGATGGAGAGTGAAGGTAAATGAACAGACGAGTGCTCATATTACTTTCACTCTTTGTTAAGGAGAACATACCCCTTAACGGCAACAACGGTTGCCGTTAAGGGGTATGTTACTCTTAACGGTTAACACCTTAACGGCAACTAGGCAAGCAATCAACGTCGACCCCACATACTAGACTGAAAAGAATTGAAGCTAACCGACGTGAGTTCAACTAAAGCTTCCAATTCCTATCCCATCCAGACCTTTATAATCCAAGATCCTCCACAAAATATTTAAAGCCCCTTTTATGTTGGTGATAATATAGCACATTGTGATCTTAATGTTTCCTTTGTTCATAGGGCCTATGTATTTTCAGCTACCAAAAATTTCACTTTTGCTTATTCTAGAAGGAGAGCTACTATCACCACTACTTTTGTCACTTGACTTTGATGACTATCTTATCAATTTACCTGTAGCTGGCTTTGAAATTTAAGGTTATGCTAATGACCTGGTCGTGATGATCAGTGGGAGAAAGTTTTTTGGGCCGAATGGACAGAGCCCTAAACCTAGTGTACACTTGGTGCCAAGAGGTAGATCTCAATATAAACCCTCACAAAATGATCTTAGTCCCATTCACTGATCGTGAGTTGTCTAGGGAGGTCAAATATCTAGGGGTCATTCTAAACCAAAAATTTATCTGAAACTGATACCTTACCAGTGTTACTGATAGAGCCTTAAGGCTTTCCATAGGCTCTTCAGTAAAACCTGGGGTCTGCAACCGAAAATTTTTACCTATGCAGCTCTCGTTTGGTGGTCTAAGGCTGAACAACTTACTGCCCAAGCAACCCTTTGTAAAGTTCTGACTGCCATGCTTGGGTATTACAGGTGTCTCAGGATAACTCTTCAAGCTCTGTTAGACCTGCTGCCTTTCTATTTGCATATTAAAAAGAAAGCGGTTAAAGGAGTCTCAAGTTAGGACATTCCAAAACCTTTTACCCAGAAGACCTGTCCGGACATCCTAAAATTGTATCGGGCCTAAAAGAATTCCAGGAAGCGAACTATCTCTCGGACTTAATGCCGAGGAAACTTAACTTAAACCAGTTCTTCAAAGTAGTTCTTACGGAGCGTTGACTTGGTAGAAGGGGGGACATCACTCGTAGAAGGAGTCCTTGTCTTTTACACATACTGTTGTACAATGGATGTAGATGTTGGTGCGGTTGTAGTCGGACTATATTACCGTCTATCTAGGGGGTTTTTGTAAATCCCCATTCATTTTTTAGGAGCTTTGTCCTAGAGAGGGTATTAGAAGGAAGTGCATTCATATCAGACAGCTAAGCTCCATTGAAAGCTCTTGTGTCATCCAAACTAGCTAATCCCAGCTAGTTTGGATTATCCTCACGATCCTAAATCAACTGGGTAGATACAACAAAACTATTTTCTTTATTATGAGGGCATTGAGGTCATGAGGGTATTGAGGACAACGAACTAGGAGCCAAACTAGCAGAGAAATCAGAATTATTCTGTTGCTATCCAAAGGGCCATCTGGGGTCCTTTATAGAGTCCGGAGTTAAAAGCTCACTCTGGAGTAATTCCCCGGGCGTGAATCACTAAAAAAATTATCTTCTTTTGCCTAAAAACTGGGGTGGTTGCGGTCCTTAAATAAAGATATAATCTTTATAAGTTGGGAAAATCTAACACGACAAGCTATCGTTTTTGCTCCGAAGAGGATGAAACGTCGGAGCTTCTACTCTGGTTTGGGATTCCCTGATTCATACGAGATTTCCCGTCTACCAACCAGTATGATATTGAGGTTCACTAAAAGCCTCAAAATTACTATTATCTGAGGTTAGGGTTATTCACCACAAAAAACCTTATTGGTCGAAGTCGTTTTGAGACCATGCACCTCTTGCTACCCTCTTTATACTATTATTATTATTATCATAATCCACTCTTAAGAGAATTGTCCTCTATTACCCACCCCACAAACACTCATCGGAGACTCAAGAGACAACGGCTTGGAGATTTGTTGGAGTAATCTAATTTTCGTTAGTTGGAGAAACGCCGATGGGTGTTTACTCCCACTTTATATTACATGATATTCCTTATGTAAATCTGCTTGTTACAATATATTTGTAGTTGCAAATATAAAAAAAATAAAAATTCTTTTTTACATTTCTTTTTTATAAAAAAATAAAAATGGACGCCTAGCTAATAGTACAACCAAAAATGGACGCCTAGCTAAGATTACAACCAAAAAGTTTCACTAATTTTTTATTTTTTTTTTGCAATTTTTAAGATTTAATATGAAAAAATATTAATCGCTATAGTGAATATTTAAAAATATTATTTTTGCTAGACCATTTTTGTTTTCTTTAATCACTAAAACTTAAGAAGGATTAGCTTTTGGGTATTTTGAACCAAAAAAAAAAAAAATGGTCGCCATTTTCTTAGATAAAAATCCTCTTTTCATTACCATAGTACCCTGGTTGTTAAATTATAAATACTATCGCTTTTTCAATAGAATTATTTAAAAAATATATTATAGAAATAATAAAGTATAAAGTAAAGAATTCTTATTAGAAGGGAAAAAAAAATATCCTAAAATGTAGGAGAACTTTTTAGTCAATTTTTGCAGATTTCAAATCTGCCAAAAAAATCTATCTTTTCTTTTAGTTGCAAATTTCAGTTGATTTTTTATTCAATTTCATTTTCCATTTATTTTACGTTTTATAATTACAATTAATATGGTATTAAAATAAAAGAAGAAAGAAAATTAATAATTTTGGATTTATTTTTTTGGCTCTATTTACAGATTCTCTACAACAGACGTTGGTGTACGGGAACAATTTCCAGTAAATTTGGTGAGTTTCATTTCCTCATACCAGAAAATGGATATTCTCGTACTTATTCAGTTTTAATTACTTTTGATTTGATGGAAAATCTTTTCATAAGAAATAATAGCAAAAAACAATTTTTAAAAAAAATCAAAAATAGAATAATTAGTGGGTGGTTTGGTAGGTTGTAAATAATTTATTAAACAAATTTTTAACTATTGTGAATCTTTGAAAATATGGAATACAAAAATTTACAGATTAAAGACTACAAGAGCGAAAAAAACCAAATTATTTGACAAAAAAAATTGCAATAAAAAGAAAGAAGACTAATCCAATTTCCAATTAAAAGACAAACTTTTAATTGGTTTTATTTACTAAAAATTTTCTCCAATATTTATATTAAATGAAATGTATTCGATTTCTTAGATTGACTGATTGATGGATTGATCTAATAATTAGTTGTAATACTGAAAAGAATAAAGAAAATTAATTCTATAAATTGAATAAAATTCTGAGAATACGATAATATTGAACAACTAAAAATTTGGATTAGTAGATATTTTCAGAAATACTAATTATAATTTCTACAAGAAAATAAAGAGTACTTGATTTTGAAAATAATTACAAACCTTCATTTTTGATAGATTTTTTATATTTTTTTGAACTTATCCAATTTTTGCTACGGAAAGTAAAGTTGAAAAAAATAATATTTTAAATTCAGATTTTTATTAAGTACTCATTTTATTGTATTGATTGCTCTTGCCATTATTCATGCAAATTACATCTTTAAAATGGTTGCTACGAAACTTCTTGCAGGAATCGATCCTTTTGAGGTTATTTTTGAGGACTTGTCACAGATTTCAGGCTGTAATGCACTGGTGTTTGGTTTTTAAATGCTCGAAAGACGATCCTTTGCGTAGAAGCACAAAAATTGACATAATCAAATATCGAAATTACGTATTTTTGGAACTTTTTGCGTAAAAATTTATCATGCTGTGTGGCTTGTGGTTTTGTTTTTTCAAAACCACATTAAATCCAAAATTAAAATTTTTAAGTTCAGACCAAAAAAAAGTCAGTTAACGGTGAATTTCGTTGAAACCGTACTGAATTTCCTCCTTCGAGGTGGGGATGGGCGTGGGCTTAGACTTAAAAAAACCCAAAGAAAAAAGTCCGACGGCGTCAAATCGTACGATCTTGAAGGCCAATTGACATCACTAAATCTCGAAATTACGTAGTTTGGGAACTTTTTGTGCATTAAAGCAAAAATTTGTCGTGCTGTGTGGCTTGTGGTTTTGTTTTTTCAAAACCACATTAGGTCCAAAATTGAAATTTTTAAGTTCAGACCAAAAAAAGTCGGTTAACCGTCTATCCTTCTTCACTTTCAAAGAAATTCCGGGCTAATAACATGTGCATGCCCAAAATGCACACTTTTCAGAGCCAATTGTGGAGTTTTAGAGCCCCATATATCGCAATATTGTTTACTGACGCATTCTTCGAACAAGAAAAGAAAATATTGCTGCAAAAATCACCCTTTAAAACCGGTTGTTCTAGCACACAATAGGTGTATTCTCTAACATGCTGGATCCACACCAATTAAATGGTCAACATAAGCCTACAATAATGCCGCTTTCGATGGCATAGAGGATATTCCCAAACCTCACGCAAGAAGTAATTTTTGCTGGCATTTCTTCTTTCGTAAGGTTTTGATGACACATACGCACTCTTGTTGAAATTGCCCATAACTATTTCCATTAATGTAGCTGAATTTCGTTGAAACCGTACTGAATTTCCTCCTTCAAGGTGGGGATGGTCTTGGGCTTAGACTTAAAAAAAACCAAGGAAAAAAGTCCGACGGCGTCAAATCGTACGATCTTGAAGGCCAATTGACATCACTAAATCTCGAAATTACGTAGTTTGGGAACTTTTTGTGCATTAAAACAAAAATTTGTCGTGCTGTATGGCTTGTGGTTTTGTTTTTTCAAAACCACATTAGGTCCAAAATTGAAATTTTTAAGTTTAGACTAAAAAAGGTCAGTTAACGGTCTATTCTTCTTCATTTTCAAAGAAATTCCGGGCTAATAACATTGGCATGCCCATGAGAGAGCCACTTGTGGGTTTTCAGTACCCCATATACCGCCATACCCTTCAAAACCGGTTATTCTAGCACACAATCGGTGTATTCTCTAACATGCTGGATCCACAACAATTAAATGGCCAAGGTTAGTCTAAAAAAATTCCACTTTCGATGACATAGAGGGTGTTCCAAAACCTCACGCAAGAAGTAATTTTGATAGAAAACACAGGTTTATCATTGAAAATTGTAAATTTTTATTAATTCATAAAGTTCAAGGTTTGTTGAAAAAGTATCGCGAATTTTGTGTTTTTTCAAAAATTATTTATTTATTCATAAATATCTATTTTCTCCCCTTCAAAGTAATCCCCCACCAGATATTATACACTTGTGCCCACGTTTTTTCCAATCCTCGAAGCACTTCAAAAAATCATTTCTTTTGTGATCTTGTTCAGCTCCTCCTTCGATGCCGTCTTTATCTCCTCAATCGTAGCATAGCGTCGTCCTTTCATGGGGCTCTTTAGTTTCGGGAACAAGAAAAAGTCACAGTGGGCCAGATCTGGGGAATACGGAGGCTTCGGCATTATTTGTTTGTTGTTTTTGGCCAAAACTTGCAAAAGCCCATTTTAGTTCTTCCACAAATCCGGGCGTTTCTGGCGGATTGCTTCACGCAACTTGCGTATAACTAGCAGGTAATATTCCTTATTGACCGTTCTACCCTGTGGCAAGAACTCATGATGTACCACGCGCCTGCAATCGAAGAAAACTGTAAGCAAAACCTTCACATTCGACCGAACTTGGCGCGCTTTTTTTCCATTGGGATGATTGCGCTTTAGTTTTCACGTCATAATCATAAACCTATGATTCGTCACCAGTTATGACCCTCTGGAGTAAATTTGGGTCGTCGCGGACAGAGTCCAACAGCTCCTTAGCAATGTTAATGCGATGCTGGTTTTGGTCGAAATTGAGCAAAAGTCGAAGATGAGCCAAAACACGTGCAAACAAAGCAACTGTCAAAAATTAACTGAACATTCAAAATGGCCGAACTTTTTCGGCATAAGTAGAAGACATTCGAAAAATCGAATATACGAAACCCGCGGAAATTCGCGATACTTGGTACACAGGATAAGGTGGAATAGCATATCGGGTAAAAGACCTCCACGGCTTTGCTTGCACATATGCACTCTTTTTTTTTGAAATTGTCTATGACCGTTTTGCATAAATGTAACTAAATTTTATTGATACAGCGCTGAATAACCTCCTTCAAGGCGGGGGTTTTAAAAAAAATCCCAAAGAAACAACCGTAACGGCTGAAATCTTACGATCTGGATGACCAATCCTTGTCACCCGAATGGAAAATTGCACGATCAGGAAATTACTCATGGCGTAATTTAATTGTTTCTCGGGCTTTATGGCATGTGGCACTGTTTTGTTGAAACCACACATCGTCCACATGCACAATAGCGACTAGAAATTCAAATCTTGAGTGCCTTTTGGGGCACCCTCGATATGATTATTAACTATCCATAGATGGTTTTCATTTAGGCACGAATATGCCTCCCCTGATTTCAATTCAATTTTATTCATCGTATTTTTCGTCAATAAGTTTATGCTTAGTTAATAATTTGATTTTCAATAAACGAGAAATTTTGTATTTGTGCATGACAATGAAACGCCGCCTTTCTTTTGTTATTCCATGCTTAAAGACGGTACGCTACTGCACGATCAGAAACATTTTTTATTTTCTATTCCAAATGAACTAATTGTGAGAGGATTGGAGGATTGTCTGCTTTACACATGAGAGTACGCAGCCATTAGTAGGTCATTTTCAAATTTTAAAAAAACGTTCCTCAAATAAGAGCAATAATATAGAAATTTTATGTAATTTTTCGATTTTATTTTACTCGGAAATATAAATCCATAAAATTTTTTATATAAAATAAATATTTTTTGTCGTGAATAAGCGGGTGCAGGTTACTTTTTCCAGTAAAATTATTCAAACTATAAGGAAAATATGGAATATTTTAGATGAAAAAATTATTATTAAAGAGATAAAAAGATGTTTAAAATGTCCTTTCTGCATGAAAAAAAACTTATTCATAATAATAAGGATGCAAAACGGATAACAGAATTTACCTGAAGCCAAGGAGTACTCGCAGAATGACAAGTTCCACAAAGAGAACTGACGCAAAATCTGATGTAATTTATTCCGAAAGTAATTCTTGCTTACAAGTTTAATAATCGTTGTGACTTGATTATTTTCAACTATAAATTCCACATGCTTGCTTAAGTACTACTGTTTTATAAGTAATTATTATTATTATGGCAAAATTAGTCTGAATAATTTTTATGCAAATTATTTGCATAATTTCCCATTCGAATTTTAAGAAACTTTATCCTTAAAGTTTCTTTTACAAAAAAAAGTCTTCTTTTATTCAAATATTTTTAACATCAGTTTACCAACTGTTGCAACGAAATTATGATATTTTTTTTTTTAATAGGAATTCTCGAAATAACACGATTTAATGAAGTATTCAATAATAATTTATTAAATCCGTTTCAATTTTAACTTGAATTATTAATTTTTCGAAATTTTAATGGCAATGCATCAAATATGGCATTTGTTAAGTTTAAAGTATGCCATTTTACATTGTGAATTTACAGTCCGTTAAAATTGCAAAAACGTTCTACAACGTAACCACGTCTCGCCTCCCAACGAGAGATTATTTTCTTTAGCATTAATAGTAATTTCTCACTCTATGGATATGTTAATAAGCAAAGTTGTCATAGAAGGGGGTCGAAAAACCCTCAAGTAACTGAAAAGATGCCATTTTATCCTCCTAAAAATATATATGCCATCCAAAATGGCTTTTGTTTACAGTAAATTTATGAACAATGCGTTAAAATTATAAAAATTTGCTGCAAAAGTAGTGATTCTGTTGTGTTTTGTTCGACCTTTCTACAAAAGTAGCTTCGTGGTTTTTCATAGAAAATTTTCTTTAGCGATGAGGCTCATTTCTCATTTGGTGGATACATCAATCAATAAAGTTGCCATATTTGGGGCTCTGAAAACTTACAAATAACTGTAGAGTAGCCATTATATCTGAAAATAATAACTTTCATGGAAAAGCCATTGTAATCTTCTTAAAAACTTTTTAATATGAACCAAATATGGTTTCAACAAAACGGCGCCACATGACACACAATATGACAAATGTTCGCAGAACGCGTAATTTCAAGATTTGGTGATATCACTTAGCATCGAAGATTGTGCGATTTGACTTTATTGGATGTGATGTGTGGGTTGTGGTACCGTTTTGTTGAAACCACATACGGTTCAGATTAAAATCTTCAAGTTCAGGCCAAGAAAACTTGTTTTTTTATGTCAATACAATGGCTTCTTTACAGAAATCTGGACGCTAAGGGTCTCTCTTTTTTCATTTTCAAATAAACACATTTCCGTAGATACAATAACTTCTTCACAGTCACTTGTGGATTTTCAGAGCCCCATGTCAGGCAATTTTCGTTATTGACGATTAGAAATAATAAATTACTGACGGAATTGACAACAGGAAATTTCAAAATTACGTGTTCTGATAACTTTTCTAAAGCAAAAATTGTTCGTGATGTGTGGTTTGTGGTACCGTTTTGTTGACACCACATACGGTTCAGATTAAAATCTTTAAGTTCAGGCCAAGAAAACTTGTTTTTTTATGTCAATACAATGGCTTCTTTACAGAAATCTGGACGCTAAGGGTCTTTCTTTCTTCATTTTCAAATAAACACAGGTCAATGACACCTTCACACTTAAATGCAAAATTTCCGTAGATACAATAACTTCTCCACAGTCACTTGTGGATTTACAGAGCCCCATGTCAGGCAATTTTCGTTATTGACGATTAGAAATAATAAATTACTGACGGAATTCTTCATTTTCAAATAAACACAGGTCAATGACACCTTCACACTTAAATGCAAAATTTCCGTAGATACAATAACTTCTCCACAGTCACTTGTGGATTTTCAGAGCCCCGTGTCAGGCAATTTTCGTTATTGATGATTAGAAATAATAAATTACTGACGGAATTGACAACAGGAAATCTCAAAATTAGGAGTTCTGATAACTTCTCTAATGCAAAATTTTTTTGTGATGTGTAGCTTGTGGTACCGTTTTGTTGAAACCACATACGGTTCAGATTAAAATCTTGAAGTTCAGACCAAGAAAAGTCTTTTTTTTGTGTGAATACAATGGCTTCTTTACAGAGATTTGGTGATATTTATTAGCCTCTAAGATAGTGCGAATTAACTTTTTTGTACTTTTTCTTAAGAAGCTTCGGGAAAGATCGTATTTACGCAAAAACATTTTAAATTAAGGAGCGTTAAAAAACCAAATTCGTTAAGTAAAGAGTGAATTACACCCCGAACAAGTCTTAAAAATTTACCTTCAAGAAATCGAACACTGAAAGAAGTCGCATGGCGGCCATTCAAAATTTAATCGAAATCTGAATTTATTGTGCTTTTTATTTAACTCTACTTTCCGAAGCGGAAATTGAATATGTCCTTGTATATGGTAGAGGTACAGTTTCGGCTGGTAACAGTAAACTGAACTGCAAATTGCGTCGGAAATTTACGAATTTCAACCAAATTAACCAATTAAATAGAATTGCAATGATGATTCATCAGGTTTTAAGTGATCCATGCGAAAGGTTCAATTTTGAACCACTTTTTCAAGCATTTCGGCTGGCATCTCGCTAATAACACGTAAAATGTTGTCTTCCACTTCCAAGGCTGCAAGTGATGCTGGTTTATCGGCTTCACGTAGCCCCATAAAAATAGTTTAGAGGCGTCAAATCCGCTGGTATCTCGCTAATAACACGTGTAATGCTGTCTTCCAAGGCTGCAAGTGACGCTGCTTTATCGGCTTCACGTAGTCCCATAAAAAATAGTCTAGAGGCGTCAAATCGCATGATCTAGGTAGCCAACTCACCGGTTCGAATATGTCCATTGTCCATTGTTTCATGGAACTGAATATGTCCATTGTTTCACCTGCTGTGTGGCATGTAGCGCCGTCTTGTTAAAACCACATGTCGACCAGATGCAGTTCTTGCATTTTCGGTAAAAAAAAAGTTCGAAATTATCGAGCGATAGGGGGCACTATTGACGGTAACGTTGTGGCTAGCCTCTTCTTCAAACAAATAGAGACCCATGATTCCACCGGCTCATAAACCGCGCCAATCAGTGCATTTTTCTGGATACAATGGCAGTTCTTGTTTTCAAAAACGGATTTTACTCAAGTTGTTCTAAGGGCGAATCACCGAAAATATGACGCTTTGGCAGGTTGTTCGGCTTCAGTTCTTGTATGAGCTATATTTTTTACGCTTTCAGACCATGACCCTTGCGTAAAATCCTCCACATAGTCGAGTAACACAATCCCAATTGCTGTGAACGGCGACTGATGGACAATTCGCGATCTTCACCAACACTGGCCGCTACGATATGCAATCTAAGCAAACGAGTTGGTTGTTTGATGTCAAATAGTGTAAAATTGCTACGAAATTTTGTCACTAAGCTTGAATTGCTTGCTCAGTAGTAGATCCATTTTGACGACCATAAAAAGGACGAATTTTGATAATAAAATTCAATAATATTGAAGCGTTCTTAAGGAATATGTCTTTCCATGATTGAAAAGCTATGCTAACAAACAGCACATTTCAATTTCAACTGCCAAACAAAAATCCTGCCATATGACAAAACACTAAAATGCGTTGACAGTACCTTGAACGACAACTGCAAAATTAAGACAAGATCCATTTTAGCAATAAAACAATCAGAGTCTTGTGCATTCCCATAAAACTATGAAGAAGTTTTTAAAATTTT
Source organism: Atherix ibis (assembly GCA_958298945.1). NCBI lineage: Eukaryota > Metazoa > Arthropoda > Insecta > Diptera > Athericidae > Atherix > Atherix ibis. The sequence goes on along the minus strand of OY282606.1, from coordinate 105,446,920 downwards.
AACAGTGCCGACTGCATGCAGAGCACTCCGACTTGCAGTCGGAATTGTGTTGCTAGCAAATAAATTTTTTAACCGCTTTTTTATAATAGATTTGAATAAAAACCATATCCACATAATTGTTCAATTCAATTTATCAATATCCATATAAGCTTTAATCTGTTGTGGATTCGATTTGAGTAGAAAAACCAATGAATTTTTTGCAAAAATTAATCAATTTTTTTTTCTTAATTTTTAATTTTGTTTATTTTTCAATAAAAAAATTATTTTTTTACCCCCTTTTTTTATTTTATTATTAAAAAAAAAAATGTTCAAAATTATTTTCTATTGCTCCTATAAAAAAACCAAAAACTATTCAATCTTATATGAAAAATTCTCGAAAAAATTCACTTTTGTTTAGAAAATCAATTTTAATTTCTAGAAATAGTGTTAAATGTTTTAATTGTTAATTGGCTAGCTGACTAGTTAACTGATACTATGGAATAAAGTCAATAGTTCTAATTTTAGTTGTACTAATTGAAAGAAGTCCATCCATTTCTATTTACTGTTCATATAAGCTGGATACGATCCTGTTCGGTGCAACCCCCCCCCCCCCCCCCCCATCTGAAATGGGTTAAATTCCCGGAACAAACTATGCCATTTAACGTAGATAGGAAGAATAGTTGATGCTATATAGAATTGGATAAGTTTCTAGAATATTTACAATTTCTATTAACTACCTTTCACTATTGAAACAAAGTTTCAACACTTTCCCATCGAACTCAATTAGAACGGATAACACCGGAAAAAATATGATTATCATATGGGAGAGGGTTTAGAGGGGTAGGGGTAAGGATTAGTCTCACCTATATAAGCTCTATACAATCTAGATTAAAAATTTACATTATAAATATGTAATTTTATTACAAAAATAAACACACCACACTAGAGTGCACGTGCCCATTACGTTCGTCCACATCCTGAATATCTGCAGTTATTGTAAAAAATATCATTCAAATGTGTAATCAAATTACACCTACACCTATACCCCTATACTCTACACATACTAACTACAATGATAGAAATACACTTAAATCGATATAATCCTTTTTATCCGCAGAGAAATTATCCCAACAGCCTCTGGTATAGTAAATTCACTTCCGTTTTAGTATGGATAGCAACGTGAACGTACCGGAAAGCGACCTCAGCTTTCTTTAGAATAAAATATAAATCAAATCTCAGTTAATAAATGTCTATTTATAAAATGCATTAACAACTATTTTATAATATGAATAAAATTATCGCAATTTTCACAATTTCAGTGTTAAAGTGTAAAAAAGCAAAGAAATTTGAAAAATGTTTGGTTAAGTTTTTCCACAATCGCTATAATTAATTAATCATCAGATTTTTGCTTGTATTGTTAAATAAGGTAATAAGAAATCAACAAAAATTAAGTGAATAAATTAACTAATATATATATATTTTTTTTTTTTTGGAACAATATACCGTAATTTAGTAAGAAAATAAATAAATAAGTGGCAAGTGAATTAATTCGTTAACGAATAAACACACCGGCAATTATTTAACTTACCTTTGTGCATGCAACAAGATTTGTTAGTACGTTGTGCAAGTATATTTAAACATATTTTTTTCTATTCTTTTCAAAGTTAAATAAATTATTTTAACTAACAAGGAAGTTTTATGGTTAAAAAGAAAAATTAATTAAATAATATAAATAAAATCATTGTTGATAAAAATAATCCTGATGAAAAACAAAAATTATATACAGAATCGGATAGATATAGATGGATACGTTATCCATAAATTTTCTAAGGGATGATATTGTATTTTATTGATTTTCTATTCGAACAAACAAAACAGTAATTGTTAATGACAGTTAATGGCCATAATAGAAAAGATAAATTGATATTAATTTTTTTTCTTATAAAGCAATCTTTCGATTTTATTTCAACTTCTCTCTTGCAAAAATATTGTACCAATAAATGGATTTTGATAGACCAATTAGCGAGAAGTTTTATCATAAATAATTATTTTATTATTCGTTTTACGAATGAAAATTTGTGATTCTCTGTTTTCCCTTTTATAATTTATCAAATAATTTTTTTTTCTTCAAAATTTACTGGATTTAATATTTATATAAGAGTTTTTATAAATACCTTATATATAGGGGTTTTTCGCACATTTGAGGCTGTAAATTTGGTTTTTAAATGCTCTAAAGTTTAAAAACCCGGCTGGATTGTCTGCGTGAACATTACCTCTTCTATAGTCCCACAAGAAAAACGTCTAACGGATCAAATCGCACGATATCGGAGGCCAATTGACAATACATAAAATCTGGCAACTTCAGGTCAAGAAAACTCGTTTTTTTTGTGTGAATACAATGGCTTATTTACAGAAATCTGAACGCTTAGGGTGTCTCTTTCTTTATTTTCAAATAAACGTAGGCTAATGACACCTTCACATTTAAATACAAAATTTTCGCAGGTAAAAATGTTTTCTGCACAGTGGCTTGTGGATTTTCAGAGCCCCATGTCAGGCAATTTTGCTTATTGACGATTAGAAATAAGAAATTATTTACGTAATTGACTATACGAACTTTCGAAATTACGTGTCCTGTGGATTTTTCAAGCAATAATTCAAAAAAATTTCGTTATGTGTAGCTTGTGGTACCGTTTATTTGAAACCACAAGTGGTTCAGATTAAAATCTCTAAGTTCAGGCCAAGAAAACTCGTTTTTTTGTGTGAATACAATGGCTTATTTACAGAAATCTGAACGCTTAGGGTCTCTCTTTCTTTATTTTCAAATAAACGTAGGCTAATGACACCTTCACATTTAAATGCAAAATTTTCGCAGGTAAAAATGGTTTCTGCACAGTGGCTTGTGGATTTTCAGAGCCCCATGTCAGGCAATTTTGCTTATTGACTATTAGAAATAAGAAATTATTTACGTAATTGACTATACGAACTTTCGAAATTACGTGTCCTGTGGATTTTTCAAGCAATAATTCAAAAAAATTTCGTTATGTGTAGCTTGTGGTACCGTTTATTTGAAACCACAAGTGGTTCAGATTAAAATCTCTAAGTTCAGGCCAAGAAAACTCGTTTTTTTGTGTGAATACAATGGCTTATTTACAGAAATCTGAACGCTTAGGGTCTCTCTTTCTTTATTTTCAAATAAACGTAGGCTAATGACACCTTCACATTTAAATGCAAAATTTTCGCAGGTAAAAATGGTTTCTGCACAGTTGCTTGTGGATTTTCAGAGCCCCATGTCAGGAAATTTTGCTTATTGACGATTAGAAATAAGAAATTATTTACGTAATTGACTATACGAAATTTCAAAATAACGTGTCCTGAGGATTTTTCAAGCAATAATTCAAAAAAAATTCGTGATGTGTAGCTTGTGGTACCGTTTATTTGAAACCACAAGTGGTTCAGATTAAAATCTCTAAGTTCAGGCCAAGAAAAATCGTTTTTTTGTGTGTATACAATGGCTTATTTACAGAAATCTGAACGCTAAGGGTCTCTCTTTCTTTATTTTCAAATAAACGAAAGCTAATGACACCTTCACATTTAAATGCAAAATTTTCGAAGGTAAAAATGGTTTCTGCACAGTTGCTTGTGGATTTTCAGAGCCCCATGTCAGGCAATTTTGCTGATTGACGATTAGAAATAAGAAATTATTTACGTAATTGACTATACGAAATTTCGAAATAACGTGTCCTGAGCATTTTTCAAGCAATAATTCAAAAAATTTCGTGATGGGTAGGTTGTGGTACCGTTTATTTGAAACCACAAGTGGTTCAGATTATAATCTCTAAGTTCAGGCCAAGAAAACTCGTTTCTTTGTGTAAATACAATGGCTTATTTACAGAAATCTGAACGCTTAGGGTCTGTCTTTCCTCATTTTCAAATAAACACATGTCGAAGAAACCTTCACACTTAAATGCAAAATTTCCGCAGATACAATAGCTTCTCCACAGTCACTTGTGGTTTTTCAGAGCCCCCATTTTTTGCTTATTACTGCATGTATCATGCAAGAAGTGATCTCGGATGACATTTGACAACACGAAATCTCGAACTTTTTACGCAATAACACAAAAATGTGAAACCACAGATAAAATATTCAAGTTTAGGCCAAGAAAAGTCTTTTTTGGTGTGAATACAATGGCTTATTTACAGAAATATGAATGTTAAGGGTCTCTTCTTCTTCATTTTCAAATAAAAGCAGGCTAATGACACCTTCACATTTTTTGCGGACACAATGGCTTCTCCTTAGTCACTTGTGGTTTTTCAAAGCCCCATACCATGGGCAATTTTGCTTATTAACGTATTAAGAAGAAAAAATTTTATGGCAGTAATACCCTCTCTGAACACAATTTTTACAATTATTTTTTAAATTCATAATATTAAATGGCAAATATTTATCTAAAAAAAATTCTATCATGGATGACGTATAATATAATTGACACCTGTCAAATTAGAAAGCTGTACTTTCCGAACCTTAAAATGGATTAACCGTAATTTTTCTTCCCAAAAATGAAATTAATTTTCTTAAATTCTTAGACTGTTTTTTTTTATTAAAAAGCACATCAACTTGTTATAATATTGATTAGAATTAATAAATTATTTATGGATTATTTGTACATTTCAAATGTAGAAAATTATTACTTTTTGATATGAAGTGAATCTTTTTTCCCCCACGAAGTCTGCCGTGAAATCTTTGTCTTTGTGCGTCACGATTTCGTATAAGGATGTGATGTATAGAATCCAATCAATGTCACTTACAGAAATAGGAGTTTCCAAATAAAAATAGAATTGTTACCGAATAAATAAATGGAAAAATCGAACTACGACTGAGTTTATACATACTTCTAAGTAGATGCTACATGTAGAAGGAATGGATTCCCACCAGAAATTCACCAGAAAAGCGAATCAATAAAATTATTTCTCTAAATATCAAATAACTACGTTTGTCTATGTAGAAAATAACACTTGTGAAGTTGAAGTTTTAAAAGCATATTTATGTATCAGGCGACCTTTTTTAATATTCCACAATATCTTCTCTATTATTTATTCATCATTTACTGATTAGTCAAAGTACTCCTCCACCGAAAAATTAAATAAATTTTCCTTTATAACAATGTGAATAACAAAAATATCACGGCTATAATATTTTTTTTTTAATAAAAAAAGGAATTTTTTTAAAGGACTTTTCAGTAAATTAAAAAAGAATTAATCGTCCTGTTTCTCAACCAAACTAAAAAATATTTTTTCTAGGGAGTTTATTTATTAAAAAAAAACCTTTTATTTTAAATTATAAAATTAGTAAAATACATCAAAATAATTTTTTTTTTAAATTTCAAATTAACAGTTCAGGGGGAAGCGGTATATTTCCCATCGTATTTTTTCCCATTTTTAAATCGTAATTATTTTCAAAAATGGGAAAAAAAATTATTTAATAAATTATTAAATTTTATGATTTACCTGAATTTAAAACATTTTTAATAATTCTTATCGTAATCTGATCGTAAATACACGTGCATTTAATAAAGTTTCTTATCAAAGGAGATTTATTTAAATTTTTATTTAAAAAAAAAATCTCTACTCATTTTAAAGCAATTTAACGAGAAGAGTTTTTTACCAAATTTTGTGAGTAATTTTTTAATGTCAAAATCAAGTTCTTTTTTAAAAATATAATCCGGATGAATAAAAAAAATTCACTTTTACGATAACTAAAATCGTTTAAGAATCTCGCTCGATTCAACCAAATTCCGACCAGTAACGAAACGTCACTTGATCAGCTGATTCAGAGTTTTTCCGAAAAATCTAAGTAGTCGCGTTCTTTTACTGCTTGTCAACATAATTCTTTGTCAAAGACTTTGCACTCTTATTAAAAAAAAATAGCTAAATTCATAAATTAAATTTTAATATAACTCGAAACTATGAACTTACCAAATTTTTATTTCAAATTTCAACTGCCAACAAACAATGCTGCCACATCATCCCAAATAGTGTGGCAGTACTCCGACGAGAACGAAAAACTAAAAATTAAACTTAAAACGCCGAATAAATCGTTCCCCGTTCTCATCACTAGTCGCACTCCCATAACATTGTGAAAGTTATGAAAAATTTTGACAGCGATTTTTTTGCTTCCATCGATTGCAACGCCACCTCAGCCATTTTGCTCAACCACTATCATAAGAACTTTAACGAAAATAACTGAAACTTAGCAAAAATTCCTCAATAATAGGGTTTTTTTTTCGTACAGGTCGTTCAATAAGTTCTTAGAAAATCCGAGAAATTGTAAGTAGCATTATCGACAGGAAAGCTGTCAAAATTTCAGCTCGATCCATAACGTAGGTCAATTTCTATCGTCGATTAAAGTTACCGACATTTATTTGTGCATAACAATGGAAAAAAGCGAGTTTAGGGCTGTCATCAAACATCTCCATTTGAAAGGCTTAAGCCCGAAAGAAATCAAAGCCGAGTTGGATGCAGTTCATGGCACATCTGCACCTGTGTTTGCGACGGTTTACAATTGGTGAATGAATTTAAACGTGGCCGTTCATCCACAAAAGATGAACATCGTTCAGGACGCCCAGTTGAGGTGTCTACTCCTGAAATCATCGACAAAATCCACGATCTGATTTTGAACGATCGGCGAATTAAAGTGCGCGAATTAGTTGAGGCCACGGGCATATCACAAGGTACAGTTGCTTCAATTTTGCATGAAAAATTGTCTGTGAAAAAAATTTCGGCAAGATGGGTGCCGCGTTTGCTCTCAGAGGAGAATAAGCGCAATCGTGTAGTGGACTCTGAGGCTATGTGGCACTCTTTCATCGCAATCCTGCCGAATTCCTTCGTCGATATGTCACTGTGGACGAAACCTGGATACACTACTACACTCCAGAAACGAAGAGACAGTCATCACAGTGGATTTTCAAGGGGGAACGGGCTCCGAAGAAGGCAAAAACTGTGCCATCGGCCGGCAAGGTGATGGCCACGGTCTTTTGGGATTAGCAGGGCATCATTTTTATCGACTACTTGGAAAAAGGAAAAACAATAACAGGAGCGTATTACGCGTCGTTATTGCAATGGTTGAGCGAGGAAATCAAAGAGAAACGCCCCCTTTTGAAGAAGAAAAAAATCCTCTTGCATCAGGACAATGCGCGTGTGCACACCTGCGCTGTTTCCATAGCCAAAATTGTGGAATTGAGAATGGAATTGTTGCAGCATCCCGCTTATTCACCAGATTTGGCCCCGAGTGACTATTTTCTTTTCCTCAATCTGAAGAAATGGCTTGGCGGACGACGGTTCACTTCCAACGAGGACGTCATTGCTCAAACGGATGAGTATTTTGCAGAACTTCCGAAATCCTATTTTTTGGACGGAATAAAAATTTTGGAAAAACGGTTGGAAAAGTGTATAGAGCTAAAAGGAGATTATGTTGAAAAATAATTTTTTTTTTTTTAAAAAAACAGTTTTTTTCCATCTTTTCCTAAGGACTTATTGAACGACCCTCGTATTATTCTGCGGACATTAATAAATTGTATATAATAAAAGTATTTAATAATATCTTATTAAATAGATATAAAATTAAAGTATCTAATTAAAGTTTAAAATATTTTTTTCAATCATAACGAAAAAAAGTTGTCATTAATATTAATTAAATTTTTTTTTCTATCAATTTAATAAGATATTATTAAATAAACACTGTAATGGTAAATGAATAAACACTTACAATTTCAAAATGGCGTATATATTTTGGATTTCCATCTTGGATTGTATGACAGTGTCAAGCGGTTTTGCAAAACTCTAAGAAACAAATTGCAACGGCGTCAAATCGTACGTTCTTAGAGGTCAGTTGACATCACCACGCATTCTGGGAATTTTTCGCACAATACAGCCAAAATTTTTTGTGTTGTGAATTCGATTGATATCAAACATAACCTAGATTAAAACCTTAAAGTTTGAGCCAAAAATATTTGGTATTTTGAGGATACAATGTTTTCATAACAAAAAAATCTTTAGGGTTCTTCCTCATTTTCAAAGAACTACGAGTGAATAATACCTTCAGACCAAAATGCACATAAGAAAGTCACTTTTAGCAAATACAAAATCTTTTCCACAGTTACTTGTAGGTTTTTAGAGCCTCATATATGAACATTTTGTTCATTAAACTGTCCACCGAATGAGCAATGAACCTTATCGCTGATGAAAACTTTGCGCCGCAGTATCACCACATTTACGAAAAGTATTTACAATTTTTACGCAACACTTGGTAGCTAAACAATCTAAGAATACTGCTCAAAGGCGTCGATTTCAGATAGGGGCAATTTTATATTTGTTTATATTGCTTTGGCGCACATTGTTAAAATAATAATCGTACTTTTTTAAATTAATTAAAAAACGCGGCGATGGTTATTTACAATAATTAATAATAATAAATTTAGAATTAAAAAGTAAATAAAACAATTTTTTTTCTGTGCTGTGAATTCATCTATTTGCATATAAAAGTTTACATTTCAAATTATGAAAGGGAACTTCAACCACACTTACTTTTCTGATTAAATTCTGAAAATTGATAAAAAAAAATTAAAAAGGATCATCGAATAATTTTTATTATAAGAAATTTACTTACATCGGTTTCCAATTGAAGCAGTTTTAGCTTTAAGTTGGAATAGTATAGAAGAATTAAGGTACAAAAATATATATTAATACTCACTGACATTAATATAAAAATTCATAAATTCAAAATTATATTCTTTTAAGTGAGTTCTTAAGTACATTTCCCTTGGATTATTCCCAGGTACATTAATAGGCTATGTGATAATATGAAACTAATAAAACCCCCATCGACAAAGCAATCAGACGACCGTCATTGACACTTTCAATGTTGCACAAAAATTCGCACTTCCTACGATGCTATGTTTTCATATAGAAGCAGGAAACATAACATCGTAGGAAGTCCCCTTCCTACGATGCTATGTTTCCTGCTTCTTTTCTTGCTTGCTGCAGTGCTGTCTGTGATTCTAGAAAATACGTCATTGCTTGATCTGCTACTACTATTGAAGTAAGATTTCAGAAATAGAACCGGTCCTGTTTTTCGTACTATTTTTGCTGCTTGGCTTAGCGAGAACCAAATGACGTGCGTATGTGTGATTTGTTCACAGCTAGAAATCCAACTTTTAAAAAATCATCGTGTGAAGCAAACACGTATAAAATCCAACACATAATCTAGCGCCGTAGCCTGCTTCGCTCTAAAGTCCCCTTCCCACGACGCTATGTTCCCTGCTTCTTTTCTTGCTTGCAGCAGTGCTGACTGTGATGCTACAAATTAAGTAACTGCTTTCGAAGTAAGATTTCAGAAATAAAACCGGTCCTTTTTTCGTACTATTTTTGCTGCCAGGTTTATCGAGAACCAATGACGTGCGTATGTGTCATTTGTTGACAGTTAGAAATCCAACTTTAAAAAAAGCATCGTGTGAAGCCAACACGTATAAAATCCATTACATAATGTGAAATTGTAAAACAAACAAAACCCCCATCGACAAAGTAATAAGACGACCGTCATTGGCACATTAAATGTTGCACAAAAATTCGCACTAAAGTCCGCTTCACACGACGCTATTTTTCCTGCTTCTTTTCTTGCTTGCTGCAGTGCTGGCTGTGATGCTAGAAAATACGTCATTGCTTACGAAGTAAGATTTCAGTAATAGAACCGGTTCTTTTTTTCGTACTTTTTTTGCTGCTAGGCCCAACGAGAACCAATGACGTGCGTATGTGTCCTTTGTTGACAGTTAGAAATCTAACTTAAAAAAAATTACCATTACATAATCTAGCGCCGTAGCCATCTTCAAAACAAGCAGTGAATCTAGCAAGAAAAGAAGTAGTATAAAAATAGTACTTTTTAATTTAAAGTAGATAGAAAAGGGGCATAGTGGAAGAAGGTATTTTTACTCTACCCCCCCCCCCTGCTTTTTTAGGAAAGTAGATAGAAAATAACGCATTAAATTATTGCCAATTTTGATCAATTCTTATCGTTACTAATTTTTGTGACAATATATTTTTTTTTCAATCTATAAAAACATGACGTATCTAAATTGGAATTTAATCTAATCAAACGAATTCCTTAATCCACGAATAAAATAAATTAATCAATAATCGCACAATTTGTTATTATTTAAATTGTGTGTGTGCAAAGAGGTCCATGCATGTGATAAGTTTTCATAGTAATAGATTATCATTGTATGCGTTCATGTTATCATAGCTAAATGTGTACACGTTTTTGCCAAGGATTTCGATACTAAAATCTTTTCGAGATTAATTTCGTAAATTTTATTTTTTTTCTTTTCTTTATTTTTTAATTAAATAACCGCAAATTGTAAATTGAATCAATTTCACTCATCAGTTACTATACAGAGTCCTGGTGGCGTGGCTCATCAAATAAGATTTTGCTAATTTATTTATTTAAATTTTTTTTTTTTTTTTGTACTAATTAAATTCTTTCTTTTTGTGCACCTTATTTTCGGAACGGTTTACAACTTGTTTTCCGGTTCTTCTTCTTCTACTACTACTACTACTACTACTACTACTACTACTTGATTTACGGATCCGTTTACTTACGTCTTGATCCTGTAAATTTAATAATAATAAAAATTTATTGGGGAAAACCCTAAAATAAAATAATGAAAATAATTACGTATGCAGAGCTCAACGAATTGTACCACATCTTTGGATACAACCAAAGCGAATCGGTAAAAATAAAAATTGAAAATTAATTTTAAAAAATTGTGCAAAAAAAAAGAAAAATCAGAACAAAAAAAAAATATTTATGAATGAAATTTAATCATGTCTGTGATAATTAAAAAAAAAAAGGAAAAGAAAAAATATTTTATATTTTTGTTGATGTTCCAAATCCAAGTTTCAATGTGTTCCCTTACCAAAATTTGTTCCAATCTTCACCGTAACTTTTTGTGTATTAAACGATAAAAATAAAATTAAAAAAAAAACTACCCTTATTAAGTGTATGCTAATAATAAACAAAACTTTATATCAATATTATTTATTCAATAATTTTCCCTTTTTTTCGCAATTGATTTTCTCTAACAAAAAAAAAATTTCCACCCCCAAAAAAGCTCAATTTTGCGTGGCTATCGATTAAAAAAAACCCTCCTCCTAATGAATTTTTAATAAATAAGATTGCTTTTTTTTGCATACTACCTTTTCTCCACCTCTACCCCCCAGTAAGTGTGTGTGTAACGATTATTTAAGTGCATTTGTTTTTTGTTGTTTTTTTTTTGCGATGTGCACAATATTTGCATTCTGATTGTAGTTATTTTGGTTTTTTTTCTTCGTTAACTTTCGCTGAAAATTGTTTTTTTTGTGGCAATATTTGAATTAATTTGTTTGTTTTCTTTTGTGTTTTTTGTTTGTTATTAAAGATCCAGCAAATGAGAGCGGTTTCGAGTCCATCCTTGTCGGAGAACCCGTTGGAGGCGAAAACGCCAGAATATGAGATGTGCTCGAGTAAGACATCCAACGGGCGGGTGGACTCATGTCATGATAATGAGAACGTTCAACAACAGTACGTCGGTGTACTTCAGAAATTCAAAAAAACCTTCACACACTTCAACAAAGCCAGCAAAGTAAGTCAGACGGTGCTGAATCCGTCCAAGGCCGATAGTAACACCATCAGCCAGAACGGTGGCAGTGCCCTCCATTTGACCACATCTGCCGCCACACAGCAACAAAACGGAACCGCACAACAAAACGGAACCAACGATTCTGACCCCACCAAATACCGGTTTGGACCGTTGATCTGGCGATCCAGTAAGGAGCGACGCAAAACAAAACACAATCGACGCGACAAATGTAACAGCGGCGATTCCGGAATACAAATCGAACTGGAAACCGATGAGAACCAAATTCACGATGGACTAGATTGTGGGGTAAGTTTTCATTTTTGTTTCGTTTTTCCTGTTCCCCAAATGTTCAATTTTATTTTTTTATATTTTTTTAACCGTGTTTTTTTTTAAAATTATAAATTAATAAATTTCTTTGTTTTGTCAAATTCATTTGCTTCTAAACAAAGGAAAAAGGTAATCCAATGAGCGCTTCAGAAAGTATAGTTAAATAGAGCATATTTAAAAGTTAGATTTAAAAAAAAAAAAATTTATTTAATTATATTATCTGAACCTTGCCATTATGTATAGAGAATAATATCAGTCAAATAGCCACCACGACACTTCTTGTAGAACTCGATCTCTTTGAGGTAATTTTGCAGATTTCAGACTGTAATTCGGCCATTTTTATTAAATGATTTTGGGTATTTTAATTCTTTTAAGTTTGAAAATTATAGCTCGCAACAGCTTTAAATCGCACGATTTTGGATGCCAGTCTCCATCACCAAATTTCGAAATTACGCGTCCTGTGAATTTTTCTCGCCATAAAGTTTGACGGCTTGTGGCGTCATTTTTTTTTTATAAATCGCATATGGTTCAGTTTAAAATCTTCAAGTTCATACCAAAAAAAGCCGGTTATCAATACGACCATAGCGTAACAGGCTGTCCTTTTTCATTTCGAAAATTTTTTGCACCAATGACACCTTCAGAACAGAAATACACAGCAGATAGTCACTTTTCGTAAATACAATGGCTTCTCCACAGTCAACAGTGGTTCTGAACAGATTAAATCGCCCGATCTCGGAATCCAATTGAGAACACGAAATCTCGAACTTTTCACGCAATAACATAAAAATGTAAAACCACAAAATTAAAATATTTAAGTTTAGGCCAAGAAAAGTTTTTTTTTTGTGCGAATACAATGGCTTTTTTGCAAAAACTTGGACACTAAGGGTCTCTCCTGCTTCATATTCAAATAAATGCAAGCCAATAGAACCTTCAAAATAAATACACATTTTTCGCGGATACAAAAGCTTCTCCATACCCACTTGTGGGTTTTCAGAGCCCCATACATAAAAAGATTGCTTATTACCACATCCATCAGGCAAGAAGTGATCTCGGATGACATTTGACAACACGAAATCTGAAACTTTTCGCGTAATAGCACAAAATTGTGAAACCACAAAATTAAAATCCTCAAGTTCTGGTCAAGAAAAGTCTTTTTTTGTGTGAATACAATGGCTTCTTTGCAAAAACTTGGGCGCTAAGTGTCTCTCCTTCTTCATTTTCAAATAAATGCAAGCCAATGAAACGTTCAAAATTAAATACACATTTTTCGCCGATACAATGGCTTCTCCTTAGTCACTTGTGTATTTTCAGAGCCCCATATACAGAAATTTTGCTTATTACCGCATCCATGAGGCAAAAAGTGAGCCGAAGAAAATTGCTCCTTTTAGAGCTATGGTAGATGCACCACATTTATAGATTGTTTTTACAATTTAGACGTATTTGTCGTTTATTAAGCGATCTATAGTATAAAATGGCAGTGCTTAAGCTAAAACCCTCTTACTTTGGATAACATATATGCTTGACAGATTTTAAATAACTGGACTGTACTTTCCAAACCACCAAATGGATATTCCGTTATTTTCTTTTTGTATATTATTCTATGTTTCTCGTGTTTCCTTAAGATTCCTTTTTGTTTCCTTAAGTTCCAATTCTGTTTGTTCATATTTCAATTTTGTTTTATTTTCGTCTACTTTCCAAATTTGTATTCTCTTCTTCCGAATATTTGGTTATTGTTTTACTCCTCCTTTTTCTTGTGTTGTCTCACCAGTTTGTCTTGTTTTCTCATGTTCCCAGTTTGTTTCTTCATGTTCCTTTTTTATTTTATACTCATCTATTATCCCCCAAGTTTATATTTTCCTATTCTGCATTTATCTCCCCTTACAATGTCCTATCACCTCACCTTACAATTTTCCACTTCCCTCAATTCAAAGAGAATTTTTTTCTTAAATACAAAATCCTACGCCACTGCGAATATTTTATTTCTAAAATTTTCATGTTTTCATTTTGTTCTTCTTCAAACTTTTTACATATTTTGCGTAATTTTTTTGTTTCTAGGAGACGCCCTCTACGAGCGTAGTCAATGTGCGTATTCGGCGTGCAAACTCGGCGAAAGCTTCAAACTCAATGACGTCATGCTCTTCCGTTAAGGCGAAGGCATTGAAGAAGGTCGAAAACTACGAGAACAAAATTGCAGGCACACCAATACCAACACGATCGTTAAGCCAACCGTCCGGACTTGACCGCATGACCAGAGCAGGTATTTTTATTAGTGTTACCACATTTGTGCAATGACCTCTCTTCAACCTCGGACAATGTGCATTTAATTATTAATTTTGAAAATTTTGTTTGTTGGTTTTTTTTTTTAATTTTTCCACTATTTTACCTTCTCTCTTCCTTTATGACCATTTAGCTTGCTTTCTGTTCACGTAAAACGATAATAATCACCTGTGGCGGTGGTTTTTTTGTTTTTTTTTTGTTGTTGAACTTTTCATATTTTTTTCATCTTCAATTATTTTTAATTTTTCATTTCCATTTTTCAATTACTAGTTAAAGTTTTTATAAACAAAAAGAATTTCTACTAATTTACAAATATTAACATTATTTTTTTGTATTGTTTTTCTTCGAAATTATTTTATTTATAATTTCTCCGGCCTTCTAACGCCATCATCAAAAGTAGACGAGAGCGATACTGACAGCGTTTCTTCACAACCAGACCTACATGAAGGTGAGTACATTGAATTATTTTCTTGCTTCTTACCGCTTTTTATCTATTTACCCCAAAATTACATAAGTTAAAAATATTCCGTATAATGTCGATAGAACAAAAAACACTTTGAGAAAATTGGTTAGAAAATAAAAACCAAAGCGGAAAGGCAAAAGAAAATTTACAAACTGCCAATTATTGCAACAACAGAACAAGTTGGCGTCGGTGTGGGGTCATTTGATTGTCGTCCAATTTGTTAGCTCTTCTAGGCGGTATATAAGCAATTGTCATTTTGCGGAAATAAATAAAGTTCACCTTGTGGCTGTCGGGGTCATTATAAATTTTCATGTTTAATGTCAAGTGAATCAATTGTGATGCTGCTTGGTTGCTTGGTGAAGAGAAGCTAAACTATGATTTCCCATAACTACCATTATTATTATTTTTATTGTTTTTTTTTGTCAAATAGTTGTTGCCATTTCTACTGTATTTGTTTAAAAAATATCTGAGCTTCATCATATTAAAGTGTAACTGTCAGAATGATTCGTCAATAAAAATGCCGCCATTGGACTCTTTACCGACATTTTTTTAGTAAAACTTTTTACCAAAAATTTTTCACCGACAATTTTTACTAGAAATTTTGAACGACAATTTTTACCGAATATTTTTACTGAAACTTTTTACTGAAACTCTTAACTGAACATTTGTAATGAAAATGTTTACTACAAATTTTTATTGAAAAGTTTTATCGAACATGTCTACCGACAATTTTTACTGAAAAATTTTACCGACAATTTTTACTGAACATTTTTACCAACAATTTTTTTACTGAAAAATTTTACCGTAAATTTTTACCGAATATTTTTAACGAATATTTTGACTGAAACTTTTTACCGACAATTTTTACTGAACATTTTTACTGACAATTTTTACCGAATATTTTCTTATATCAAAAATTTTTACTGATAATTTTTACCGAAAATTTTTACTGATCATTTGTACTTAAAATTTTTCCCAAAAATTTAAATCGAAAATGTTTACCCTAAAATTTAGATCGAAATTTTTTACCGAAAATTTTTATCGAAAATTTTTACAGAAAATTTTAATCAAACATTTTTACCGCAAATGTTTACAGAATATTTTTACGGACAATTTTTACTGAACATTTTTACTGACAATTTTTACCGAATATTTTCTTATATCAAAAATTTTTACTGATAATTTTTACCGAAAATTTTTACTGATCATTTGTACTAAAAATTTATACTGACAATTTTTACCAAACATTTTTATTTAAAATTTGTGGCGACAATTTTTTATCAAAAATTTTTTCCCACAAATTTAAATCGAAAATTTTTACCCTAAAATTTAAATCGAAATTTTTTACCGAAAATTTTTATCGAAAATTTTTACAGAAAATTTTAATCAAACACTTTTACTGCAAATGTTTACAGAATATTTTAACGGACAATTTTTACCGACAATTTCTACCGACAATTTTTACTGAAACTATTTACCGACAATTTTTACTAAACATTTTTACCGAATATTTTAGCAAATTTTTACCAAACATTTTTACTAAAAATTTAAACCGAAAATTTTTACCGAATAGTTTTACTGACAATTTTTACCGACAATTTTTACTGAACATTTTTACTGACAATTTTTACCGAATATTTTCTTATATCAAAAATTTTTACTGATAATTTTTACCGAAAATTTTTACTGATCATTTGTACTTAAAATTTATACTGACAATTTTTACCAAACATTTTTATTTAAAATTTGTGGCGAAAATTTTTTATCAAAAATTTTTTCCCACAAATTTAAATCGAAAATTTTAACCCTAAAATTAAGATCGAAATTTTTTGCCGAACATTTTTATCGAAAATTTTTACAGAAAATTTTAATCAAACACTTTTACTGCAAATGTTTACAGAATATTTTTACGGACAATTTTTACCGACAATTTCTACCGACAATTTTTACTGAAACTATTTACCGACAATTTTTACTAAACATTTTTACCGAATATTTTAGCAAATTTTTACCAAACATTTTTACTAAAAATTTAAACCGAAAATTTTTACCGAATAGTTTTACTGACAATTTTTACCGACAATTTTTACTGAACATTTTTACTGACAATTTTTACCGAATATTTTCTTATATCAAAAATTTTTACTGATAATTTTTACCGAAAATTTTTACTGATCATTTGTACTTAAAATTTATACTGACAATTTTTACCAAACATTTTTATTTAAAATTTGTGGCGACAATTTTTTATCAAAAATTTTTTCCCACAAATTTAAATCGAAAATTTTTACCCTAAAATTTAAATCGAAATTTTTTACCGAAAATTTTTATCGAAAATTTTTACAGAAAATTTTAATCAAACACTTTTACTGCAAATGTTTACAGAATATTTTAACGGACAATTTTTACCGACAATTTCTACCGACAATTTTTACTGAAACTATTTACCGACAATTTTTACTAAACATTTTTACCGAATATTTTAGCAAATTTTTACCAAACATTTTTACTAAAAATTTAAACCGAAAATTTTTACCGAATAGTTTTACTGACAATTTTTACCGACAATTTTTACTGAACATTTTTACTGACAATTTTTACCGAATATTTTCTTATATCAAAAATTTTTACTGATAATTTTTACCGAAAATTTTTACTGATCATTTGTACTTAAAATTTATACTGACAATTTTTACCAAACATTTTTATTTAAAATTTGTGGCGAAAATTTTTTATCAAAAATTTTTTCCCACAAATTTAAATCGAAAATTTTAACCCTAAAATTAAGATCGAAATTTTTTGCCGAACATTTTTATCGAAAATTTTTACAGAAAATTTTAATCAAACACTTTTACTGCAAATGTTTACAGAATATTTTTACGGACAATTTTTACCGACAATTTCTACCGACAATTTTTACTGAAACTATTTACCGACAATTTTTACTAAACATTTTTACCGAATATTTTAGCAAATTTTTACCAAACATTTTTACTAAAAATTTAAACCGAAAATTTTTACCGAATAGTTTTACTGACAATTTTTACCGACAATTTTTACTGAACATTTTTACTGACAATTTTTACCGAATATTTTCTTATATCAAAAATTTTTACTGATAATTTTTACCGAAAATTTTTACTGATCATTTGTACTTAAAATTTATACTGACAATTTTTACCAAACATTTTTATTTAAAATTTGTGGCGAAAATTTTTTATCAAAAATTTTTTCCCACAAATTTAAATCGAAAATTTTAACCCTAAAATTAAGATCGAAATTTTTTGCCGAACATTTTTATCGAAAATTTTTACAGAAAATTTTAATCAAACACTTTTACTGCAAATGTTTACAGAATATTTTTACGGACAATTTTTACCGACAATTTCTACCGACAATTTTTACTGAAACTATTTACCGACAATTTTTACTAAACATTTTTACCGAATATTTTAGCAAATTTTTACCAAACATTTTTACTAAAAATTTAAACCGAAAATTTTTACCGAATAGTTTTACTGACAATTTTTACCGACAATTTTTACTGAACATTTTTACTGACAATTTTTACCGAATATTTTCTTATATCAAAAATTTTTACTGATAATTTTTACCGAAAATTTTTACTGATCATTTGTACTTAAAATTTATACTGACAATTTTTACCAAACATTTTTATTTAAAATTTGTGGCGAAAATTTTTTATCAAAAATTTTTTCCCAAAAATTTAAATCGAAAATTTTTACCCTAAAATTAAGATCGAAATTTTTTGCCGAAAATTTTTATCGAAAATTTTTACAGAAAATTTTAATCAAACACTTTTACTGCAAATGTTTACAGAATATTTTAACGGACAATTTTTACCGACAATTTCTACCGACAATTTTTACTGAAACTATTTACCGACAATTTTTACTAAACATTTTTACCGAATATTTTAGCAAATTTTTACCAAACATTTTTACTAAAAATTTAAACCGAAAATTTTTACCGAATAGTTTTACTGACAATTTTTACCGACAATTTTTACTGAACATTTTTACTGACAATTTTTACCGAATATTTTCTTATATCAAAAATTTTTACTGATAATTTTTACCGAAAATTTTTACTGATCATTTGTACTTAAAATTTATACTGACAATTTTTACCAAACATTTTTATTTAAAATTTGTGGCGAAAATTTTTTATCAAAAATTTTTTCCCAAAAATTTAAATCGAAAATTTTTACCCTAAAATTTAGATCGAAATTTTTTACCGAAAATTTTTATCGAAAATTTTTACAGAAAATTTTAATCAAACATTTTTACCGCAAATGTTTACAGAATATTTTTACGTACAATTTTTACCGACAATTTCTACCGACAATTTTTACTGAAACTTTTTACCGACAATTTTTACTAAACATTTTTACCGAATATTTTAGCAAATTTTTACCAAACATTTTTACTTAAAATTTAAACCAAAAACTTTTACCGAATATTTTTCCAGAATATTTTTACCGAATAGTTTTACTGACAATTTTTATCGACAATTTTTACTGAAAATTTTTACTAAAACTTTTTACTGAAAATAATTACTAAACATTTTTACTGAAAATTTTTACTGAAACTTTTTACTGAAAATTTTTACAGACTATTTTTTCCGAATAGTTTTACTGAAAACTTTTACTGACAATTTTTACCGAAATTTTTTTACTGAAAAATTTTACCGAAAATATTTACTGACAATTTGTACTAAAAATTTTTACCGAAAATTTTTACGAAACATTTTTACCGAACATTTCAATTGCCAATTTGTGCCGAACATTTTTATCGACAATTGTTACCGAATATATTTAGTGACAATTTTTTACTAAAAACTTTTACAGAAAATTTTTATTCAAATTTTTAACGAAAATTCTTACTGAAAAGTTTTATCTAAAATTTTTACTTAAGACTTTTACTGAAAATTTCTATCGACAATTTTCACCGTAAATTTTAACTGACAATTTTTACTGAGAATTTTTGCCAACAATTTTTACCGAAAATTTTTATAGAAAATGAACACCGAAAATTTTTTTTCATAAATTGTAGTGGAAAATTTCTAGTTACAGTAAAAAAATCTTCACTTAAACTAATTTATTATTAATTCATACAAAATTCAGCCACATTAAAGTGAAAATAGTAAAAAATTCGATTATTCAAAATATTCGAAAATTTTGCAGTGCGTTATCAATTGTAAAAAATTCCATTTACTCCGTTCGACATTATTTCCTACAAAAATAAACTTACTATCATTTGTGAAATATTGTACTTTTCATACTCCAAATATCAAAAGAATTATTATTTTACCGAAAAACCATATCCGAAGTCTAAGGTCTTTTTGTTTGTAAATAATTACAAACGAAAATAATTAGAATTCAGACCTTATTGACGCCGCTAATCTAATCTGTAAAAATGTTTGTGTCTACTATGACGAGCAGGTGTGAAAAAGTTGAGAGTCACTTCAAAAATAGAAATTATCGCTTATTTACTGATTTATTTAGAATTGCTTTTGTTAAAATTTATCATGCTTTGAGGCCACTTAAGACAAACAATCAATAAAAAAAAAGAGAAACCTAAAATATTATCGGTCTGTTGAAAAAAAGCCTTTAGAGCGGAAAGAGGGGATATTTTGTAGGCACATTTTTATCAAATTTATTTGAATAAAAAAATTTTTTTAAATATTTTCCAAATTCTCCTTAAACATTCATAAATTCTCCTTATCAGCACGAAATTGTACGTTATTGCTTTGAAAATTTTTTATTGTTTTATTCGAATTTGCAGAAAATAATCGACCAGTTTTTGCTGAGGTGCTATTCGCTTTTACACCGGCTGGGCCACAAGAACTTGCACTTGAAAAGGGTAGTCTTGTCGAGGTGCTTCGTAAGGACACTGGTCCTTGGTGGTTGGGGCGGATAAAATACGATGCAGTAATCGAAGAAGTCATCGAACTGCAACAAGGATGGTTCCCCAAGGATTTCGTTCGCATTTTGCCATCGCCACTCGATATCACCACCCCAGTACCCGTTGGTGTGTCGACGCGACAAACCTCCACCATCGCCGATAATACTCGTACACTAACGCTGACCAATACAAATTGTGATAACAGTAGACTAGCCAATAATAGTACAGTCATGATCCTTTCTGGTAGCAGTAGTCCTGTAAGTGCAACACAAGGCGTTCAGGCGGTAACAACTGGAACCGGTGAGCGTTGTACAAGTGCAGGTGGTGCTAGTTTGGGAAGTGACGAAACCAATTACCAAGACGGAAGAGCTACGACAATAGGAAGGGTAGCTGAGCCAATTTCCGGAGTAGGAGGTCGTGCTGAACAAAGGGGCAGCACCACCACTAACACTTCATCCAAAGACATCTCCCCAACGTCTAGTCGCAGATATTCCGGCCAAAATAGCGAAACATTAAGGAACAATGTCGTGAAGGAATTGCTAGAAACCGAAATAAATTACGTGCGGCTTCTCACCTCCCTCTGCAACGGGTGAGTACTCAATGCACAAATTCACCCCAATTTATCCAAACTTTAAGAAACTAAAATGCTGCCAATAAACTAAAGTTCTCCATTCCTTTTTGGACAAGTTTGCTTTCATTTTGTATAATTTTTATAGAAATTTTTATCCTTTCTTTTTTTTTTAGATTCCTGAAAGAGCTGCACAAACGGGTCGATATATTTTCTACAGAAAGTTTGAATTTGATATTTTCGAATATTTGTGAAGTTCTAAATTTCCAGCAGAAATTCCTCGATGCACTGCGTAAAGGAATCGAAAACAACCGAATCGCTCAGGTTTTTCTCGAACACGTAAGTTATTCACCGTTTTTTTCTCCTCAACAAAATTTTCGTCTGTCGCTAGAGTGTCCTTGCTTCTGAAATTGGTTTTTGGTTACCTTTTTTCGTATCCTTTTATATTTCTTTCACTCTAATCCATTGTCGTTAACTTTGTATTCTTCTCTTCCCATTACAGCAAGCCGGTTTCATGGTGTATTCCAGTTACTGTAACTCATATCCGAGGGCACTGATGGAACTGGAAAGCTACTCCAACGTTAAAGAGGCAAATATCGTCTTAGAAAAGTGAGTATTGTGTAATTTTAATGGAATATTTTTCTTAAATCCTTTTTGAGAGTTCTTACAGAAAAAGAATTTTTACTGGCAATTTTTTACAACAACCCAAAAAAATTGTCAAAATTAAAATTTTCCACCATTTTTACAAAAATTCTCTATGGAAAAGTTTTACCAAAAATCTTTATCGCTAAAAATTATTGTATTAGAAAATTTTTTTTTTTAAATCTTTGTCGACATTTTTTATCGATAATTTTGATAGCATTTTTTTACTAAAAATATTTACGCAAATATTTCCGTAAATTTTTACGAAATAGTTTGAATCAAAGTTTTATTCGAATTTTTTTATAGAATATTTTTACTGAGAGTCTTTATCGTAAATTATTAACCCACAATTTTTTTATCGCCAATTTTTACCGTAAATTTTTTCAGATATTTAAACGCAGATATTTACAGAAATTGATGCGAAATTTTAACTATGGTAACATATTTTACCTAGAATCTTTATCGGTTAAAAATTATTATTAAACAATTTTTTTGATAATCTTTATCGACATTTTTTATTAATAATAATAAAATTTTGGGGATAAAAACACTATTCTCAGTAGTGCCGCATAATTTCAAGACATTTTTCTGCACATTTTGAAGGAAAATTTTAACCAAAAAGTTTTACTGAAAATCTTTACCGTAAATTATTTACCGACAATTTTTATAAAATTTTGGGGATAAAAACACTATCCTCAGTAGTGCCGCATAATTTCAAGACATTTTTCTGCACATTTTGAAAACCAAAAATGTTTACCGTAAATCTATACCGTAAATTATTTACTGACAATTTTTATAAAATTTTGGGGATAAAAATACTATCCTCAGTAGTACCGCATAATTTCAACACATTTTTCTGCACATTTTGACAGGAAATTTTTACCGAATGTCCTTACCAGAAATTATTAACCGACAATTTTTATAAAATAAATTTATCAACAATTTTTATCGTAAACCTTTTGCGAAATGTAAACGCAATTTTTTTCCGAAAATATTTGTTTTTCACATTAAAATTTTTGCGGATATTTACATAAAAATTTTTACCGACTATTTTTTTTTATTGATTATTTTGTTGCAAAATATTTTTTTTTTTTATCGAATATTACGATAAAATTTTACCGTAAATTATATCCCAACAATTTATATAAAATAAATTTGTCAACTAGTTTTATCGAAATTTTTTGCAGATATTTAAACGCAAAATTTTTTCGTAAATTTTTCTAGAGCTTTTCACACATTTTTACTGGAAATTTAGACTAAAAATGTTTATCTAATATTTTTACCAGAAATAATTTGAAAGACAGTTTTCATAAAAAAATTGTAATAACAATTTTTACCGTAAATTTGTTCTCGAAATTTTTGCGGGAAATTTTTATTGAAAATTATTTACTGCCAATTTTTATTGAAAATTTTTGTCAACCATTTTTATCGTAAATTTTTCCAAATATTTAAATACAAATTTTTGAATATATTTTTAAGGGAAATTTCCATCAACAATTTTTATCGAAATCTTTTACCGTAAATTATTTCCTCACAATTTTTATAAAACCAATTTATCACTAGTTTTATCAACTAGACAATTTTTATCGTAAATTTTTCCAAATACTTAAATAAAAATTTTTCCAGAAATTTGTCAATATATTTTTGTTAAAATTTTTAACGGAATTTTACACTAACAATTTTTACTGAAAATCTTTGCAAAAAAATTTTTACCGTAAATTTTTACTGAAAAATCCAAAAATTATTTACTGCCAATTTTTATTGAAAAACTAAAAATTGTTATTTTTTTTTGTTAAATTGCTGAAAAAATTTTGATTCTAACTTTTTTGTCGGAATTTTTACTAAAACTTTTCTTTTACATTCTTAGCTGCCGTGTTGCTGAAAAACTTCCAGTGCTTCCGTTGTCCGCTCACCTTTTAACGCCGATCCAAAGAATTTGTCGATATCCACTGCAGCTGGCTGAACTGGTAAGACATACGCTGCCCCGTCAAGCAATTGTTCATGTGGAAAAAGAAAATTCCGTAGAAATTGCCGATGGGTTAATTGACTGTAAGGAATCTCTAGAGTATGCACTAGCGGCAATGAAAAAAGTTGCAGAAATGGTTAATGAAGGTACCAAAAAAAAATGAACCAGTCTGGACGTGGTTGGTTACTAATTGAATTTTGTTTTTTCTTTTTTTTAAACAATAAAATGAATAGGAAAACGCCACAGCGAAAATTTGTCAAGGTTTCAAGCTAGTTTCGAGAATTTTCAGGGACCGCCAATTGCTTTGCACAGCACACGATTCTTCATGCAAACCGATGCCACGCGGGTGTCACCCAACCTGTGGAATAATACGTACACCCTATTTTTGTTCGATCATCAGTTAATCTACTGCAAAAAGGATTTGCTGAAACGGAACCACTTCATCTACAAGGGAAGAATATTTTTGGACAGTTGCCGAATTCTGAATTTGCCAGATGGCAAATTGTTCGGGATGACATTAAAGAACGCACTGCGTATTTTCTGCGAGCAGCGGAACAAATGGTTCGATTTCTGCTTCAGGAGCGCTAGTCGAAAAATTCGGTTCTTGAGTACGCTGGCTGCAGAAAGGCAATTCTGCGGCACTAGCATCTTCGTCTCAGAGCTCGCAGGGGAAGATGATGATCACCTTTCGGACAGAGAGTATCACAGCGACTACGATACGCCATCGCATTCAAACGAACGAAACGTCAATGCTGAGAATTTCAATAATTTAAATCTGAACTGGAAGAACTCGCCACATGAGGGCGATCGGAGCGTTGCAGACTCTCCGGCAAAGCAATCCGGTGGCTACAGTGACACATTGCCAAAGAAATCACGTAAAGTCTCCAAAGATGGCTATGAATACAATACGGGGTCGCTCGGACGCCGCAAAATTGGCAGCTGGTTTCGCAAAGCGAAAAGCACCAATACAACCCCAACACAAAGCCCCACACACCATTCCAATTTGATGATCTTCAATTCGGACAGCTCATCACAGAGCAGTCCGGCGCTCGGCTACAAGCCAACAGCTGTCAAACCAAAAGTCAAAGACTCTGCTGCATTGCTCACGTCCTGAGGGTGTGAGAGTACACTTTTGTAGGACCGCCATAAACGGGTGCACACCCACTTTACCCAATAATATATGCAAACTTTTCATTTTCTATACGCTTATATACGTACACATACATACACACACACACACACATACCCACACACACATGTAAGCACTCAGAGCCGAAAATAGAAATAAAAAGACTGTAATTTGACTATTACGTAAAGAAACATCTAATTAAGAGGTAAAAAAGGTGTTTTGCTCAAAAAGAAATTAATTGTCAATTTTGAATTTATGATAAAAATTAAGAGTCATTATTTAAGAAAACTAAAATAATATTCAACAAAAAAAAAATGAGATAAAAAAACAATCGCGCATACACAAATTGGTAGGAGAGTGTGGATGCATTTGTGTGGAAGCGTTTAAAACTATAACGAAAGAGAGAGATAGGGGAATGGTGACAGAGATTTTTATTTGGAACGAGATTTTTTGACAGATAGGAATTTGAGTAGAAATGTTATTGGGTGAGGCAAGTAAAGCCCCCGAACACAATTCCGACAAGCGACCAGTAACGATAATTATGGTCGTTCAAGAATCTCACTCCATTCTTAAAATGAAGCACACTTGGATAGGCCCCTATTTCATAATTCCGTATCATCATATTCTCCTAGCGGCGATCAGTCGAACAACCCGCATATTTATGTGTAGAATTTTTTGTTTCGATATAACCTTAAATTATAAATAGAACTGGTTAGGCCTCTACACAAAAATTACGGCCAAATTTTTTCGTAACAACGCAAAATAGCTTTTTTACGAAACACTTTGTATTCTAAAATAAAAACTTCCAATTTACTGTCATTAAAAATAAAACTATTTATGCAAATGTATTAATTAAAATTAAAATTTAATAAAACCGCACTTACACTGTCACATCGCGATTAGTATCTAAATGTCAACAAAAGTATGCAACCATTTCATGGAGAATGGCACGTTTTAGGTAAAACTCTCCGAAAGTTTAGAAAATTAAGGCGCCATCTTTTGGTATTTGATTGATATTTACAAAATAAATAATAAATCCAAAATATAATTGCATTTAATACCAGAAGATTAGAAAAAAAATAAAGGTTGCCTTTTGTCGTGTTTAAATTATATTTTTCTTTGGAATAAGTGAGTTAAAATGGATATTAATTATGCTTTTGGAATGCTGGAAGTTTCTATTACGAAAACTAGATGTCGGTGGGGTTTATATCTACACAAATATATGCAAGCAGTACCATTTATCGCCGCTTTTGCAATTATCCAGTCATAAAATTGCGTACACATATACTAAAATCTGACGTTAGGGTCTATTCAGGTATTCTTTAATCTAAGAAAATGTCATTCTTTAAATGTCAATGAATGAGAAGGAAGAATAGTAAAATGAATTACTCTCTCTCTCTCTCTCTCTCTCTCTCTCTCTTCCTCTTTCTCTCTTATTTTTTCGGATTAGCTTGTTTCCTATAAAAGAGAAAATAAACCGGGAAAAAAGCAAGCCAATAACACAGAAGAGAATAAAAAATACCTTTTCTTTTTTTTAAGAGAATTAAAAATATTTCTTTTTGTTTTTAAACAAAAATTAGTAGTTATTTTTACCAAAAAAAAAATTAATAATAATGTGGAACAAAAATCAAAAGAAAATTATGTAAAAAAGAAAATATTAAATTTAAAAGTAAAAATAATAAAATTAATAACAAAAGAGAATTTCAAAACCTTAAAAAGAACAAATTTTTTCTATTTAATTTTAAATAATTTTTTTTAAACCAATTTTGAATTTCTGTTTTCACTAAAATCCAGACGTTTATAATTTTTTTCCTTTATTTTGTTTTCAGCAAAATTAAAGTCAAAAATGCGAATTCCGACATTTCCAAATCAAAAACGATTTTTTTTTTAAATTAATTACAATTTTAATATACGAACAAAAAATGAAAATTGTAATTAATTGAACAAGGAAAATTATCCTTTTTTTTATAAAAGAAAATTAAAATAAATTTTTCTTATATTTTTAAATTAAATTAAGTTATAGAAAATTTACTAATTTTTATGATAATTAAATTAGATTTGAAATTAAATTGTGTTATAGAAACTATATGAAAATAATATTATTTATTGAAAATAAATAAATGAGAAAATCACGTGCCAAAAAACTATTAAGAAAATATTTGATTTTCTGTTTAATTTTCAACAAAATACTCTGACAAGTGACCTTTTTTAATTATGCGAATTATTTGTTAGGGAAAAATTATTTTTTAGAAAAAAAGAATCCATTTTTTTATGAAAAATATATTTTCGAAATTTTTTTCTAATTTACAACAAAAAAAATAACACAAAAAGTTCATCAACAATTTTACTTTCAATTAAGTTTTTTGAACATTTTATTTTTTTTCTAAAAAATTAAATTTCTTTTTTGCAAAATTCTTAAAAAAATTTATTTAGAACGGAAAAAATTTTGTGAATTTTTTTGTTTTTTTTTTTTCAATTAATAACCTTTTTTCTTAAAGTTTTTAAGGAAATTTTTTTAAATATTTTTGGGGAATTTTTTTCTGAAAATATTACAAAAATTTTGACAGAAAATTTCACATAAAATTTATTATTTATTTCAATTTATAGTGAAACATTTTTACTGAACCTTTTAAAAATAAATTTTTTGCTACTACTCGTATTTTTAAGAAAAATTTTTTATGAAATTTTTAGGGTATTTTGAAATTTTTTTATTTTTTTTTTAAATTAAACTTTTTTTTTGTAAAATCCTTTAAAAAAATTTTTTTTAAAAACGAAAAAATTTGTGGAATTATTTTTTTAAACTAAACATTTTTCTTAAATTTTTTCTTTTCAAATTTTTTACGGAATATTTTTTTCTAAAAGTATCACCGAAATTTTTATACTGAAAACAATAAATTTTTTTCTAGTATTTTTAAGTAAAATTTGTTACGATATTTTCACAGAATTCTTTTCGTTTATTTTGGCGTGTAATTATTTTTAAATTTTTACGTAAATATGAAAAGTTTATTTATAAAAGTTCGTAGTAAAAGTAAAAAACCTTCACAGGCAATTTTTTGTGAAATTTATACAAGAAAAAAAGAAAGAAAAGTTTCGGAAAGAATAATTTTTTTTTGTAAAAATCTTCTCAGAAAATTATTTGAAATTTTTTTTTTATAATAAAATTTTGTGTTTTTCAAAACCCTTTTAGTAAATGAGTCTTAATTTTTCTGATATTTTTTTATAAAAACTATTTCGTTCTGATAAATAAAAACGGATATCCTGAATATAAGCTGAGATATAGTCAAAAAAATCTCATTTTAATATTAGTAATAATAAATTTAAAAAAAAAAACTATTTTGATTATTAAGAAGAAGAAAAAATTATAAATATTTTAATTATTTTGAATTCTCTTAAAAAGAAGCACAAATAAAAACAATATTTAAGAAAATTTTAAAGAAAAAGCAACCAAAGGAAAATAAGTACCAGTTTTTAGTTTTTAAAAGAAAATATATTATAAAAAAAACAAGAATCCCATGCAGATTTAAATATACACAGATACACACACACAAATCAATTATAGAAGAAAAAAAAGTCCAACAAACCCTGTTACATGTAAACCTTGCCAAGTTAAACTAACGTACGCCAACAGACGTGCCCAAAATAAGAAATTTTTAATAAACGTACACACAAGAACCATTAAATATAATTTGTATTTAAATTTTCATAGTTTTTTCTTTTACCTTATGAATATTTATAAATATTATTAATAATTATAAAAATAAAAAGTGAGAAGAAAGAACTAAAGCCCCGGAACACAATTCTGACGAGAACAAGTAACGATAACTAAAATAACTCAAACGCAATTACAACGAGTAATGAAACGTCATCTGATCAGTTTAATATTTAATATTTTATGCTTAATTCAGTTTTTAAGTTATCCTCTTGGATTATAGAAGTACTGGATAGGCATCTACACCAAAATTCTATACAGAAAGTTTCTATTATGAAAAATAGATGTCGGTAGGGATTATATATATACACAAATGTATGCAAGCAGTACGATTTCTCGCCACTTTTGCAATAATTTAGACAGAAAATCTGCCATTAGCGGCCTATTCAGATAGTCTTTAATCTAAGGTTCACCTAACCTCATATATACATTTATCTTGCCTTTGATTTCAATTTTAACAATGCTGCCACAACGCTTGCGGCGCTCTTCGCAATTGTATACAATTCCATATGACTGTGAAGGTAAAACAAATTTTGACCTAATTTTTCAGCTTCGTCGCAGTATACTGTCATAAATTTTACTATTTGGTTATGTAGCAGCATTGTTTGTTGACAGTTGGAATTGACATCATAATAAGATTCGTGAATATATCATTTCGAGTTGTATTAAAAATAGAATGAAGTGTATTTTACAATATGTTATGAATATAGTCACTAGCCACTCCGGGAAATTCTATTCGAGGCATAATAGGGATCTGAATATGCTACCATAAAAGATTCAGTTTGTCCAAAAATTATTACCACATTGTTTTGCAGCCTACGTTATGTCAAAGTACTCCAAGTTAGTACACCACCCTGTCAACATTCGAAAAACTTCACGATTAATTTTTTTAAATATTTAGTTTTCAAATTTCCAAAAAAAAAACAGAAAAATTGCAAAAGTATATAAATATCGATAAATTAATACTTTTTAAAGATTATTTCCCATAACTTTTGGCCACGACTACGTACGTTTTAAGTGATCCATGCGAGAGTTCCAATTTTGAACCATTTTTTTCGACCATCTTGATTGGTATCTCACTAATAACACGTGTATTATTGTCTTCCAAGACTGTAAAAGATGCTGGTTTATCGGCATAAAATGAGTAACTTCTCGTAGCCCCATAAAAAAAGGTATAGAGATGTCAAAATTCGCATCATCTAGATTGTTAACCTACCTGTCAAAAATGTGAGATAAATTGCCCACTGAACTCATCTTTGAATATAACCATTGTTTCACGTGCTCTATGGTAAAAAGCGCCATTTTGTTAAAACCACATGTCGATCAAATTGCAGTTCTTGCTTTTTGGGTAAAAAAAAAGGTTCTATACCGTGCGCCATATTTTTTTTTTCAATTTTCTTCCATATTATAAAAATGAATATTTTCTTTTATAGAAATCCGTTTTTTTTTTTTTAAATTTTATATTCATATGAAAATTTATAGAACTTTTCTTTTTATTTGTACAAAGTTTGAAAACCATTTAAAAAGAAATTCATTACAAATAGTAAAGGTAATTTACTATAACGAATTGGAAATAGTAAAATTATAATAGAAATACTAGAATTGTATAGAATGAATAATAATTTAGAAATGATTTTTTTTAAACTTAAAATATAGTAGAACTTTGAAAAAAACTAACTTCTTTGGAGACTTCTTCAAGTTAAAATTTTAATTTCAACAAGAAAATCAATTTGGAAAATTTCCAAATCAAATCAAACAAACAAAAAATTTGTTTGAGCAACATAACCTCAAACACTGACATTTTGTACAGACCTTCGATCAGAACGACAAATTAATAACGTTGCAATTGCATGCACTCCCATAAGATTGTGTGGATTTTAAAAATTTCGACAGCCATCTTAGATTTTGTTAATCTTATAGTCGGAATTGTGTTCGGCCATTTTAGAGACACGCAGATGAGAATTGAATAATAAATAAAAATGGAACACAAGTAAATTCAAACAAAGAGAAATATTTACTCTCTTTAGTTATATTTAAGGAAATATGTGTAATTTAGCAATAAATAATTTTAATAAAGAGAAAATGTATTTGTTAATGCATAGTTGCACATGCATTTGAATACTTCTATGTTAAGGTTAAAGCCAAACTTGAGTTTATATATAAAAACTATAATCAAATACCAATGTATGCACATAAAAATTACACATGTACATGCAATTGTGAATATGAATGAGTATTTGTAAATTTTTTAAATTGTTTTTTTTTTTTTTTTTTTGTAGAATAGAAAAAGAGAATTTCAATTCGTAGAGAATAACGAGGGAAATTTATTGTAGTAAAGCGAACACCACAGTCGTTCAATTAGGAAAGAAAGCAAAAAAAAAATTGAATTAAAAAAAATAATTGAAAAAAAAACAAAAAAATAACGGTAAATATTACTTTAAATAATAAATAACAAAAAAAAAAAACTTAGTTAATAATAACAATAATAATAAGAATAATAGAAAGAAAAAAAAATATTATTTGTTATAAAGAGAAAAAAGTTCATTAAAAATAATAATATTAAGAGTAAAAAAATATTTGTACATACACTTACACTTATACATCATATGCATAGTAAATTTTTTCAAACAAAAAACAAACTGGCGAAATTATATTTCAAATAAAACCAATACGAAATATATAGAAAATTTCATTAGTTTTTAATCAGACAAAAACAAATCAAGCAAAAATAACATTAATATTTATTATAACTGACTTATTGACTTTTTTTTTTTTTTGTAATAATTAATTACTTGTATTAGTTATTAAAAATGAAAATATTTTTATGTTCTCCATAAAATAACCATGAAAACCAACAGACATCATTATCGATTATGGATTAAAATATTGAAAAAAAAAATTTTGGAAAAAAAATACACACAAGATAAAAGTTGATTTTCTTTTTATTTTTTATTGCTCCTTTTTCCTGAGTTTTTTCTTCTTCTTTTCTTATTAAAATAAATAATTATTTTTAATTTTATGTTCCTTTTTTTTTTGTTATCATAATTTGTACTTCGAAAAGTACAGTTAAATAAATCAAATTCTAGCATTCAGATTTTGATAATATCTTTAATTTATTGTGAATTGTTAAATCTTGCAATTATGTATGAAATATAATTTTTTTTTTAATGGGGGAGACTTTTTCTTTTGCGTAGCCTTACATGACAAAGTTCAACGGTGTCAAATTACACGATCTTGAAAGCAAATTGACAATCACCAAATCTCGTTATTACGTGTTCGGTCTTTTTGTTAAAACCACATGTGCTTCAGATAAAAATTCCTCAAGTTTATGTCACAAATACTTGGTTACCGTACGGCCATTGCGCCAAGAATTGACAGTAACCATTTTGCTTTCCTCGTTTTCAAAGAAATACGCACCAAAATGCCCACCACCAGAGAGTCACTTTTATTCAAAACAGTGGTTTTTCCACAGTTACTTGTGGTTTTTTAGAGCCCCATATATGCATTCTTGCTGATTGCTGTGTTCACCGAGTGAGAAAGGAGCCTCATCAGTGAAGAAAATTTTATTCGCAAAATCAGAATCCAAAATCTGTTGTTGCGGAATTCGACAAAAATTTAAAATGGCAAATCTTAACCTCAAAGTATTATGTTATAAATTAATTTCACTTAATTATATCACATATAGTTCAGAAAAAAATTCCTCAGTTCAGGGTAAAAAGAAACCGGTTTTAATTCGGTTATAACGCCCAGAATTGACGTTAACCATCTTGTGTTCTTCGTTTTCAAAGAAATACAAACCAATAAAGCCTTCAGACCAAAATTCCCACCAGAGAGTCAGTTATCAGGGTTATAATGGCTTCCAGAGTCCCATTTACTGCGGTTTTGCTTATTGAAGAAAATTTTGTTCATTAAATTAGCATGCAATGTCTATTTTGTGGTTAAAAATTTGTACAAGAACTTTTAAAATTTTGACGCCTCATTTGGGCGACCATTGCGATGTTCGTGTTGGCAGCTCGTACGTCTTCGTTTATATTCTGCCACACAACATTTTATTATTGTAAACGAAAGAGCTTACTCCCCCAGAGCAGAGTTTAGCTCGGCTTTGATATTAGTTGGACTGAGACCTTTTCAATGAACGTATTTTACTTCATAACGATGACCCCAATTTTTTCCATGTTTACAAATTAACTGAGAGCGTTCACTATTAATGGCTGTCAAACAAATACTAACCAACGCAGCATCATCAAACTTCAAACTTAAGCTTTATAAGGTTGGTACTTTTGGACATAGTCATTTTTTTCAAACAGCAACCGCCATTTATACGTCTGGTCGGGTACTTCTCGAACTACCCTCGGACATTATTATTCTAAAGCCTTAATGACTACCCTCGGACATTAGTGTTCAAACACTTTTAAAATTTAGACTCGTTGTTTTATAAATAACCTTAAATTTTAAAATGGCAGACCCCTCAAGTAAGAAAGTTCTATATTGGATGACATATACACATGTCAGCTGTTAAATGACAGAGCCTTACTTTGCGAACTATAAAATGAATAACAAAATATATACACAGCCTATGTTGATATGATTCCGTTTTTTTAGTTTTAAACATTTTTTTGCACCTTTAATTGCACTTTTCCTCTAAGTTCCATCTCCAACCCTTACGGTTTTTGATTTTTTTTGTTTATATTTTATTTATTTGCTTTAAGGGTCCTTAAGTATAGTGAAGATTTTCTATGAAATTACCACAATTTAAAAAAGTCACGTTAGATAAGAAAAGTAACTATTTTAAGGTCCTTTTTGTATTTTGTTTTAATTTAATTTCATTTTGTTTTTTTTTTTTTTTTGGTGTAAGGTCTTCGAGATAAGATCCAGAGAGGCCATTCCGTAGCGTCACAACCATGAGGCCATTTGGCGATTTAATTTAAATTTGTTCCTCTTTTTTTATTCATCATAAATATTTCTCGGGTCACTTAGTTATAATTTTTTAATCCACTATTTTTAATAGTTGGAATTTTTTATATAAATAAAAAAAAACTAATTAAAAAAAATATATTCATAGAAATCTAATTTTTTATTTTAATTTTTAGTAGAAAAAAATAATCAAAAAAAGATATTTTTCAATGACAAGTTGCCAATTTTCTTGAAACTATTTTTCAGGTGGAAACCGAAATTTTTATTGCCATTTTGAGTAGAAAAAAAAT
Organism: Atherix ibis; assembly: GCA_958298945.1. NCBI lineage: Eukaryota > Metazoa > Arthropoda > Insecta > Diptera > Athericidae > Atherix > Atherix ibis. The sequence continues at coordinate 105,413,063 of OY282606.1, read as the reverse complement.
AACCAAAAGAAGATATTTTTTTAATGAAAATTTGCTGATTTTCTTTAAACTATTTTTTCCATGCCGTCGTGGAAACCTAATTTTTTATTGTCATTTTTAGTAGAAAAAAATAACCAAAAAAAGATATTTTTCAATGAAAAGTTGCCGATTTTCTTTAAACTATTTTTCAGGTGGAAACCGAAATTTTTATTGCCATTTTGAGTAGAAAAAAAATAACCAAAAGAAGATATTTTTTTAATGAAAATTTGCTGATTTATTTTAAACTATTTTTTCCATGCCGTCATGGAAACCTAATTTTTTATTGTCATTTTTAGTAGAAAAAAATATCCAAAAAAAGATATTTTTCAATGAAAAGTTGCCGATTTTCTTTAAACTATTTTTCAGGTGGAAACCGAAATTTTTATTGCCATTTTGAGTAGAAAAAAAATAACTAAAAGAAGATATTTTTTTAATGAAAATTTGCTGATTTTCCTTAAATTATATTTTCCATACCGTCATGGAAACCAAATTTTTTATTTTAATTTTTAGTAGAAAAAAATAACCAAAAAAAGATATTTTTCAATGACAAGTTGCCGATTTTCTTTAAACTATTTTTCAGATGGAAACCGAAATTTTTATTGCCATTTTGAGTAGAAAAAAAATAACCAAAAGAAGATATTTTTTTCATGAAAATCTGCTGACTTTCCTTAAAATATTTTTCAGGTGAAAACTTAATTTTTTAATGTCATTTTGAGTAGAAAAGAAAATAACTAAAAAAAGATATTTTTTCAATGAAATTTTGCTGATTTTCTTTAAACTATTTTTTCCATGCCGTCGTAGAAATCTACTTTTTTATAGTTATTGTAAGTAGAAAAACAAGTAATCAAAAAAAGATATTAATTTTTATGAAAATTTGCTGATTTTCCTTAACTTATTTTCTCCTTGCCTTAGTGGAAACCTAATTTTTTATTATCAATTTTAGTACCAAAAAAAAACAAAAAAAGATATTTTTTTAATGAAAAGTTGCTTATTTTCTTTAAACTATTTTTCAGGTGGAAACCTAATTTTTTATTGTCATTTCTAGTCAAATTTCTACTCAAATGTAACGTCTTAGCACTGCAAGAAGTGAAGCTACAATATTTGGCGACAGCTGAAACTTTTTTATATTTAGAAATTTTACAAAAATATCCTTTCATTAACAAGTAATTTTTTTTAAACAAATGTCTTTAAATTTAAATAAACAACAATTTTTTATTTTGTTTTTAATTAAAAATTGACTTTTTTTCTTATTAAAAAAAGAAGAGGAATAGAATTTTGCTTAAATTGTAAAAATTATTAGGTTAATCTAGATCTTACTACCCTTGTTTCGATCACCCACTTAAGTTCAGGTAAATCAAAATTTTCTACCACAATTTTTTAATGAATATTCCATTTTTTTTTTTTTTTAAATAATTTTTTAATTTTCGGTTCAGTTTTTGTGTTAGCAATTAAATATAAAAAAATTATTCAAAAATAAACAGAAAATTTGATTTGTGAAAAAAAAGGATCTTGAAATTAGATTTTTTTATGAAAAAGAAAGTTTTTTGCTGATTTAAAAGCACAGAGACATCTGGTGGGGTGCTTTTTAACTGTAGGCGAAAAGCCTATATTGAAATTTACTTTTCAGTGTAAATGTTACCATCCACAAATGACCATAAAAGTTATTTTTAATAAAAACCATTCAACTTTAATTTTTTCTGTAAACTATTATTATTGACTTATTTTTTATTCACATTCTAGTTTTTATTTATAAAAAACAAACCACTTTTTTTATGTTAATTTAAACAACAACAAAAAATTAAATAAAAATTTAACACTGTAAGTATTGTTAAAAAAAAATGCAAGTAAAAATAAAAAAATATTATACATATACACACACACACACACACAAACAAACAAAAACATTCCATTTTTATACGATTACAAATTTAAAAAAAAAAAACGAATTATAAAAAATAATTCATGATTAAAAATAGAAAATATTGTAATAAGTTAAAGTAGAAAATAATTTTTTTGGTTTGTTTGGTTTAAATAAAAAATTAAAAGCTAAAAAAAAAAAGAAATGAATTTATGTATGTATGTGTAAATTAAAAAATTCCTTAAAAAATATTTAGAATGCACTCAAAATATTTCTGTGATAGAGGAATAATTATTAATAAATAAATTTTTCTAAGATTTGGCATTACTAACCGAAAAAGAAAAAAAAAACTGAAATTTAATCATTAAATATAATATAATAAAAATATGAATAAGAGCATATATGATTAAGGGACACACAGTGAAAAATACGCAGATATGTGTAAGCATAGGCAACTCACCCCCAGTTGGATGTGGAGTACTTCGTGGTGAATCGATTCTAGAATGACTTTCTTTTTCATTTAAAATGTGTTTCTTTTGTCTATAAACTTTTTAATTTATTAGTTGCATTTAAATGTACTGCTTTAAGAATGATTTATTTTCTAAATAACTAAGCTTGGATCGGAAAGTTGATAAAATTTCATTAGTTCTACTATGTAATTTTCGGAATATATTATAAAAAAAAGCTTTTATGGACTGTACTCTCAAGAAAAAGCCTAAAAACGCAAAGTTGAAGCCAAAAAACGGGCAATACAACCTTAAAGCTCAATGGCGTCGATTTCGGATAGGGGCAAAATTTATATTTGTACATTGTGTTTTGGCGCACATTTTTAAAATAATAGTCGTACTTTTTTTTAAATTAATTAAATAATCGTGGTTGTTTAATTTAATAAATTTGGAATTGGAAACTAAATAAAACAATTTTTGTTGTTGTTGCTATGAAATCAAAAATTTGCATTAAAAAGTTTACATTTAAAAGAAGTTCTACAATACTTACTCTTCTGATTAACTTCTGTAAAATGATAAAAAAAAATTAACATCGAACCATTTTTATGATAATAAATTGACTCACATCGTTTCCTAATGGAAGCAGCTTTAGCTTCACGTTTGAATAGAATATATAAGCATTGAGTTATACAAAGATATGTTAATATTCACTGATATTAATATATGAAATTGATAAATTCAAAACTATATTTTTATAAATGACTTTTTAGGACACTTTTACTTTAGTATTTTCCCAAATACATTAATAGGTACAATTTTTGTGAATAACATAAAACCAATAAAACCCCCATCGATAAAGTAATCAGGCGACCGTCATTGACACGTCAATCTGATCACAACTAATCGTTTGTTTACATTCAATGTTGCATAAGAATTTTTTTTATTGTCTAAACACTTAAGATTGCTGCTTTAAATGACGCTATTTTTCCTGTTTCTTTTTTGCTTACTACCAGAAATTACGTCACCGAATGCTCTGCTACTACTTTCGTCATTGAATACTCTGCTACTAAGGGCCTTAGATAGATAGTAAAAAGGTCCGACTATACCCGTCGTATCCGTTCTAAAACTGTCTGCGTAAATGACGAGGCCTCATCTTCGAGTGACAACCTATTTTCTTCCAACTTAAGCGCTTCGTAAGAACCATTTTGAAGGACTGATTTAAGTTAGGTTTCTTTGGCATTGCATTCGAGAGTTAGTTGGCTTCCTGGAATGCTTTTAAGTCCGATACAACGTTAAGATGTCCAAACAGGTCTCCTGGTTTAAAGGTTTTCGAATATCCTAACCTGGGAGCCCCTATAACCGATTAATTTTTAATATGAAAAATGCAAAGGTAGCAGGTCTAAAATAGCTTAAAGAGCTATCGTGGGATAAGTTTTTAGGGCACCTGCAAGCCAGTCATTGACCTTTACGAAGGCTTACCTGGGTCGAGTATGTATCATTTTTAGTTGCCGACCGCACGTTTTACCAAAGACCCTATGAAAATCCCAAATGGCTCTAGCTTCCCTACCAGTAACACTCTTAAGGTGTGAGTTTCACGTCAATTTTTGGTCCATAATGACCCCTAGATATTTAACCTCAGTACAAAACTCAAATTCAGTTCCATTCATCTTAACCTTAATGAGTTAATCAATGAAAATTATCCAACGTGCATCCCAAAAAAAACTGATGCCATGACCTTACCACTAGATGGAATCTAGTCTTCGCCTTCTTTGTAGTCTATTCTCCTCTTTCAATACATTGTTTTAACTGTTCCTTCATCTCAAGTAGGAAGTAATTGAACCATGTTTCATCCGTAGCTATATTAATCGACGCAAAAACTCGATTTTATTGCTGTGAAACATCCCCAAATACTTGATTGAAACACTCTCACGACGCTGTTTATGTTCCATTGTGAGCAAACGCGGCACCCATCTTGCGCACAGCTTTCGCATGTACAAATTTTCAGTCGATATGCGTGATGTATACAAAACCTCATTTAGACGACAACTGCTATGTTCGTCTTCATTTTTAAACTCTGCCACCCAATATTTTATTGTTGTAAACGAAGGAGCAGACTCCCCTAGAGTTGAGTCCAGCTCGCCTTTGATATTGGTTGTACTGAGACCTTTCAAATGAACGTATTATACCACATAACGATAACCCCAATGTTTTCTATGTTTACAAATTAACTGAGAGCGTTCACTATTAATGGCTGTCAAACAAAAACTAAACAACGCAGCGTCACCAAACTTCAAACGTAAGCTTTATAAGGTTGGTACTTTCAGCCATAGTAATTTTTTTCAAACAGCAACCGTCATTTATACGTTAGGTCGGATATTTCTCGAACTACACTCGTACGTTATTGTTCTAACACCATAATTCAGGTTTTAATATTCCAAAAAAAAAAAAAACAATTTTATATGATAAATAATAAAAGGAAAAGAATTTCGGAGAATTCGAATAAATATCTTAAAATCTCTCTCGCTCTCACACTCTATCTCTCTTTGAGTGTTTTTTATTTTATCTTCAATACTTATAGTTAATTAAACTAAAAATATAAATCAGCACTAATTACTTTTTACACATAATAAATATGAATAAACTCTTATAAAAATGAAGAAAAAAAATATAAATTGATGACCCATTTCGGTATCTATTAAATAACAACAACAAAAAAATAATATTTTTAAAATATTTTAAATCGAAATGTTTTAAATCAACAAAATTAAAAAATATTTAAAAAAAAAATTTAAGGAAAATTATTTAAAAAAAATCATTTTTAAGTTTATCCCAATAAAAAGTAGAACCTTTTAAAAAAAATAATAACATAAGTCAATTTTGTACATTTTTAATTTGTTATAACAACAAAATTAATTAATAAATTTCAACACCAAAAATTCTTCTCAAAACCTATTTTAAATTTTAGTATTAAAATAGTTTAATTTTTATAAGAAAAAAATACTAATTTTCAAATGTATAGAGAGAAAAAAAATTGTGAATGAAATGACAAATAAATGTGTAGTTACAAACCAAAAAAATCCATACATGTGTACATAAAAGTAAATATGCAAAAAAGAAAAAACTAACATTAAAAAATTACTAATAAAAATGACGATAGTAATTGGTACTAATGGTTATATATATGGTCTATAAATTTTATAGATTTGATTAGTTTACAATAGAGAAAAGTAGAAATAATTATAAATATATAAATAATATATAGAATAGAATAGGCTGTAGATAAATGTATCTATTGTAATTTTTGATTACTACTACTACTATTACTACTAAAATTCTCTGTAGGGTTTTTTTTCCACTAAGTATTTGGGTTTGAATAGAAATTAATTATTGATCAAGATTGCCTATAAAATGGAAAGCAATACAGATGCGCTTGGAAGAGTATGGAATTTCGAATGTGTACGATTTTTACAGGTAAATAAAAACTGACAATTTAAAGAAGTTTTTAAAAAATTAGCAACAAAAAAAAGGCAGAATGCAATTGTTTTTTTTTTTATATTCTCTCATCAATTTAAACAACATTAAAGTTATTTGTATTTTTTTACAAAAAAAAAAAACAACTATAAAACCACAACACACATGTATCTTAAGAAGGAGAAATTGATAAAATTAGAATTAAAAATAGACAAGTTATACGAGTATATAAGAAAAATTAAATTATGTTTTTCCCAAATAAAAAAAAAATAAAAATAAAAACAAAACATAAGAGAAATAAAACTTGTCAATAAATTACTTTTATTAGTTTATAAGATACTCATAATAAAAATGGAAAAAAGCCTAATAGATATGAGAGGAGAGTGCACAATATAACATATTTAATCAAATTTATATACACATATATATACATACAATACATACACACATTCATATATAAACGCATATATTTTAAATATTGTAGAATAAAAATGAACATTTACAAACACAACAACAAAAAATTAATGTAAAAATAAATTAAATTTCATATAAAAACGTTTAAAGGTAGTTTGTAAATGCAACAGTAACAGTATAGAAGAAGAGAAAACTTTTAAAGGACATTTTGTAAGGATAATAAAAATAAAAATAAAGAATGAGTGATAGTACAATTTGATTGATGAAAAGGACAAGAAAATTTTATTTTTAAAATATAATAAAGAGAATCAAAAAAATGTTAATATATTTAAAAAAAAAAAAAATACACAAATAATAAAAGAGAACAACATACCGAGTTATAAATAGGCTAATTATGTATATTATTCAAATAGACATAAAAAAAAGAAAAATTTAATTACAAAAATATATTCAGAAATTAATGAAAAGAATGGAAAAAGGATCCATTCTCCTCTTTATACTTCATAAATGTACACTATAAGAAATAGAAGAATAATCATAAGAAGAAGAGTATTTATGTAATTTCGAAATTAATTAATATACATTAACCTACCCCCCCCCCCCCCCCCATTAATATTAATTAGTAGTTGTAAAGACATATATATATAAAAAAAAAACATAAATGAATAAAAAAAAAATTAGCAAAATTCTCTTTATTGCTGCATTTTATATGAAATTTAAAAAAAAAAAACTCTTTAGAAATGATAATTTACTACACTCTACACATTGCGTCTTCTCCAAAGAGAAACTAAAACAATTATTATATTAAAATATTAAAAATGAAATTTTTAAAAATAACATTTCATTTTTTATTTTAAATTTTTATACAATTAATTGCTATGCCTTTCTCCAAATTTCGACTATTTAAATATTATTGTAAGTAAATTTTTCTTTTTATTTTCTATGAAAAACAAAAACATATCCGAATTAAAAATGAAAATGAAATTAAAACAAACAAACAAACAAAAAACTAAATAATTAATATAACGAAAATTATGAAAAAAAAAATAATTCAATTGAAAATTTAAAAAGAAAAACAATTATTAATAAACTTTTATGAACTTATGTCTAAATCTTGACTCTTTTTAAAGAAATTATATGAAGATAAAAGAAAAACACAAATTTATTAAGAATGATTTATTTTTTAGAAATTGTCAAAATATATTTATGACGTGACAATTAAATTAATATAAAAAAAAAAAAGTTTTACAAAAAAAAAACTTTTTTTTCTTTTTTAAAGAAATGTTGTTAGTTGATTTATTTTGTACAAAAAGAAAAAAAAACCCAAATTTAATGAGCTCAATATATTTAAAAATAGTTATAAAAGTATTAATAGTTATTATAATAATTATACTAACTAATAATAATATTAATAATAATAATAATAATAATAATAATAATTAAAAAGAAAATAATTATGGACAAATATATATATATATATATAAATGAAGAGAGACTAAATAATTTAAATTTAAATATATACGAGAAATAAAAAAAAAATAAAAAGTTTAAACAGAAATGTTTTCTACTGTGTTTTATTTATTAATTTAAATGACTTTTAACAGTATTGATATTATTTAATAGAAGATTTTTATATAAAAGAATGTATATTATTTTCGATATAGTTTTTTTTTCTTTGGGCCATGACAAAAATTTACTGTGAAAATTACTATTATCAGTTCATATTCAACATAATAATTTTTTTAAATCTTTTTCCTAAAATAAAAAAAAATGATGAAATAAATTCAAAATTTAAAAAAAACCCATTTCCAATTTGTGGTTTTTAAATTGCAACGCATAAAAAAAAAAACTACTGTGAAAATGGGAATAACTTCTGTAGTGAAAAAATAAATTTTATTGAATTATATTTAACCAATTAATAGGTGTTGTGATTTTTTTTTACAATATATAAAGTCCAATTGAACAGAAAGTTTTCTAAAAGAAAAGAATAACCGTTCGTGTAAAGTGTAATTTAGTGAATATTTTTTATTAATTGAAATTTACAACATTACTTTAAAAGTAAGTTGAATTAAAAATTTTGTTTTAAATAAATAAAAAAAAAACAATAATTATCAATAAAAATATAAACAATAATAAATAATTCAATAAAATCGGATAAAGTTTATTGTAAAATATATTCAAATTTTATTGGAATGATGATATTTTTCGCGGCAAATGGAATTTGAACTGCATTATCAACTTGTGATGGCATGCACGTTTCCCCCAAAATCGTTTTCTGTCAAAAGTTAAATTAAGATTCTATACGCCATATTGTCTTACAACGTTTATTATCATAAATATTCATCCAAATATATTATCGTACGATAGAATTTGCTCAAATCTAAACATTCGGTTAATTGGTTATTGTGAATAATAATAGAAATTGGTGAAAATCAAAAGTGTACCGCCTAAAATAATTATAAATATTAACTTCCGCTTTTGGCAAGCGGAACTGGAACTTACGAATGGCAGACATAGCCGCCGCCGGATTTTTGACTTTTCCAATTCCTGATCCTGTTTATTTATGACGGAAACAAATATCTATGGCGGTTATTTTATTCAAATTTTCAATAATACATCAAAAATATTTATACTATATGATCAAATAGTAAAGATTATTTACAATTAATAATTGAAGTTTAGTCGAAACGAGCGTACACATAGACCAAATAATATTCGATTCGTTTTGACATTATTTTATATTTGAAAAGGCAAATAATTTTTCTTCATTTGAAAGAAATTGATTTTATGAAGAAGAAAAAAAAAATAGATAATAGTCTAATCAAATATAATATTAAGTGTCTTAAAGTGGTACACGGGCATATATAATTAATATATTTCCTAATACCATCGATTTGACTGGTACGACGTACTATTTATTCGGTTGTACACTTTCTCGCAAAATGTTGACAGACAAAATATTAGCAAATATTAAACTTGAAAAACATTTTTACGACGATCTTCAAAATATTAATATGACTTGGCAAAATAATACAAATGTAAATCCAGTAATTATTGGAAAGGTAAATTATAATTTCAGAAAAAAAAATGATTTTTTCGTAAAAGTTGCAACAAAACTAAAGACAGACGTCGGATATAACCGCAAATTTTTTGTTTTTGCTGAGTAAAATTTTGACATTTGATGGGAAACCATTTTGACATTTGTTAACCTTCCATAATCTCTTAGCCTTCAAATTGATGCGAATATATTTAATTAAACATTAAGAATTTTCCTCTGTACTTTTCGAAATATTCTTTTATGCTATAAAATATAAAATAATGCAACAAAAAAATCATGAATCACTGTTCCGAAAATTGTATTTTATTTTTTCAAACTGTTAATGATTGGCTAAATGTCAACAAATGAAAAAAACTGACAGCTGAAAAGCAAACAATAATAACACAAAAACTGTTGCGTTTTCCGTTTTCTAATTAACTAATGTTATTATTTCAAGCTTTATCAAATAGTCCTCTTCATCTGTAGCCGTTTACAAAAAATAATTCCATTTGTTTTTATCTAAAGAAAATATTTAAATTCTATTTTATGCAATAATAATCGTAGCTGCTTATTAGTAGGCAGCGATGGGGAGCGGGTATTTTATGAGTTTTAAAATAAATATCTATATATAACTAAAAACGCAAAAACCTGAAAATGTAAATTTTCTGAGCTATCCATACTCCCTCCCATACGCATCCGATTTTTCAAACACTAATGGCTCCCATAATCCGCCGCTTAACGGCTTTTTGGAGCAGGCACAACGGTCGCAACACTACCTTTACTCTCTGTTGTATCTTAAGAAGTTCCATTTATATTTCATAAAGTTTTTAAAGTCTGATTAAAAGTAAATTTTCATTAAAAAACATTTTATTTAAGATTCCCAGTAATTTCGGAAAAGGTGGTGGTGGTGGTGGTGGCGCATCAACTCTTATCGATTTAAGTAAAATGCTTATGAATTGTATAAAGGAAGGCGATAGTATAAAGGCACAAGAATTAATAAGTAAAGGGGCACCATTTACATGTGATTGGGTAGGTTGTGTTTTTTTTTTGTAACTTTTATTAAACATTTCTAAATGTTTTTTTTTTCTTATTTTAGTTGGGAACGACAGCTCTGCATTTTGCTGCAATGAATAATGATTATGAGCTGTGCGATATATTGATTCGTGCCGGAATTAATAAGGATGCAAAAACTAAAGTTGATCGTACACCGTTACATATTTGTGCATACGAGGGCCATGAGAAAACTGTAGACCTATTAATATCGAAAAACTGTGATATAGACGCAAGAGATATGGTAAAGTAGAAATTCACCACATTGCTATATTTATTTTCGTTGATTATTTGCCAATGTACTATATAATTAATTTTATTATTATGATTTAGTTAAAAATGACACCTTTACATTGGGCAATAGAGAAACGACACAAATCAATTGCACGATTATTACTTAAACAAGGCGCTGATACAACAGTACAATCGAAATTCAATAAAACACCTATAACGTTAGCAATCGAAACGGGACAAATTGATCTACTTACAGATATTGAAATGGCTAAAAAAATTAAGCTACAAAAGCAACAACAGGTAATACCATACATAAGAAGTAATTTGTGCAACAATTAATATCTCTTCCCATTTTAATTTTAACCGCTTTAATTTTAATTTGTTTGGAATTTTTTTTTAGTCAGAAGCAAAAGCTGCTGTAAGTGAACTTGAATTGAATGCCGAACCAACATCAGCAATACTGAATTTGGGAACAGTTTTGAATGATACCGCTGATGATATTATAACAGAAACGGAGCCAGCGCCAAAGCAGAAGCAAACTAATTTACCACAGAAGCAATTTCAACAACAACAGCATCATTATGTACGATATAATTTAAAAACGCATGGAAGATTGGATCCTAAACAAAATTTACGATATACGCCTATAGAAGTGAGTCCTTCACCAAGTGAGACGATGGACTCTTATCCGGCTAGTGATGATGAAAGTTCAATGGGATTCGGTGAACCGATCCATCAATTGCAAAATATTGATGGTAATATATAAAAGTGTTTTCCGGAGTTTTCTTTAAAAAAACCGTTCATTTTTATTGAAATTTTCAGAAGCGAAACAATTGGACACATCAGCTGTACAAATATTGAAACAACACGGAATTTCTATGCTACCTGAGACTGAAACTGAAAACACATTACTTAATTCAGCGTTGCAAGGTGGTCGCCGACTAATTTTATCAGAAGCTGGGAAAATGGTTTTAAACGAGGTGAAAAAACGGAAATTCAGCGATATAATGCCAAAAACGAAAAATATCCAACGAGAAGAATCAATCGATGAAGGTGTATTACCAGCGAAAAAACAGGCCATTATAGAAAAGCAAATTTCCGAAATACTTCAATCCAATAAATCTGTTGAATCGTTCAAAGCCAATAAAGTAAGAATCAACTGTTTACATAGAATTGAGTTTGATTTTATTAGCTTTCAATTTTACAGCAAGTCAAAGTGATAACAATGGAAATGTTCAAGAAAATGTGTGGCAATAAAATTGTCCGAAAAGTACAGAAAATAACTCCAATCACACACAGAATAGATAACAACATCCAGCAGGTTGCACCTTCTCAAATTCAAATAAACAATAAAAATAGATATGCATCTACAGGACTGCAAGAGGTGAATAATATATATACAAATTCAATTGTTTCCTAATTTAAATTACTAATAAAAATTTATGTTTTCAGACTAATCGGATAAATTGTGATCAAAGTGTTGTTAAAGAGGAAACCACTGACGACGACCTTCCGCCTAATATAATCGAAATTTGTTCCGATAGCGAAACAGAAGATGCAAACATCGGAACAGATAGGAGAATTGACACGAATATGGACAGACAACTGAATGGTGAAACTCAACAACGCATACCATCAACGAGTGTGATCACAGAACCTGTTAATCGTTGTGAACGATTAACATCTCCGAATGTATCCCGTGTTATATCTCAACCCATCGATATATTCGAAGTTATGCGACAAATATACGAATTGCGAAAACAAATGGAAGAATTACAAAAACAGTTCGAACTGTCTCAGAAACAGAATGATAACTGCAGGGCTCGAATAGAAAAATTAGAAAAAGCCAATGGATTTTCATGAAATAAGCACTAAGTGAATATTTATCGAATAGGATTTGTTTTTAAACGTGTAAAAAGCAAGCTAACTGCCTTCTATTTTCTGATAATTTTTTTTAAATAATTTTTTAATGAATTCACAATAAAAAATAGAGGAAAAAAACAAGAACTAGACAAGTAATAATATTTAATTCCAGTTTCAAAAACTATTTAAAATTATTTTATAAATTTACCATCAAAAACCCAAATTTACAAAAGGGCGAAAGGTGATGTTAAATACATTTTTTTGTGAATAAATTTAAAAATAATAAAAATTTCGCTATTAAAAAATAATAATTACCTATCAGGAAAAACTGTTATATTAATCCCTTACACTAATCTAGATAAAAACGCTTAAATTAGAATAAAACGTATTATGTTTTTTTCTTTTAATGAATTATGAAATTATATTTTTTATAATCAGAATAATGATTTTTTTGTTTGTTAAATTAATAAAACTTGAATATTTGATAATTAAAAATATTGAATTTACGACAAATGTTATTGATCTTAATATGTTTATTTTATAAATGTATGTTTTTTTAATTTCATTCGGTATTTTTCTTAAAAATTTAATAGAAAAAATAAAAAGTAATTATTTCATAACAGAACCAAAATGTGAACTGCATTACCGATAATACTTCTGACGGACAACTTCTCTCAGTACTTTTACCGGCTGATATTATTTATACAAGAATTCCACTACTGTCAAAGTGCACGTGCATCAACATTACTGTCAAATCACATATTTACCAAAACGTTGCTTTTTTTTCGAAGTTAGTTTTAAAAGTAAAGAGTTTCTTTAAATAAAAATGGTAATTAAATCTAAAAATGTCTTTAAATAATCATTTTATTAATGAGAATTAATATTTTAATAAAGGGAACTGGCAAAGTAGATGATTTGCCAGGATTTTCTGTAGTTAAAAATGCGAAAACCGTTGATGATGATGGGCCAAAGAAAAAATCAAACAAAAAAGGTGGAGGTTTTCAAGCGATGGGTTTAAGTTTACCTATAATAAGAGGAATAACAAAACGTGGATATAAAATTCCAACACCTATACAACGAAAAGTGAAGAAAAAACATTATTTTTTTTAAAAAATAAAATTGAATTTAATCAAAAACAAACTTTTTCCTCCATATTGTCGGTTTAGACGATTCCACTTATTTTGGAGGGTCGAGACGTTGTTGCGATGGCAAAAACTGGATCTGGAAAAACCGCTTGTTTTCTAATTCCGCTATTTGAGAAGCTACAACGGCGTGAACCAACAAAAGGTGCCCGAGCACTAATATTATCGCCTACTCGAGAATTGGCCATTCAAACTTTCAAGTTTATCAAAGAGCTGGGAAAATTCATTGATTTGAAAACAATTCTAGTTCTCGGCGGTGATTCAATGGATTCACAGTTTTCAGCTATCCATACTTGCCCAGATGTTATCGTAGCTACTCCAGGTAGATTTTTACATTTATGCGTTGAAATGGATCTAAAATTGCACTCAATTCGTAAGTAAAAGAAATAAAATAAATAAATACAGTAATTAATTACGCTAATTTACAGAATATGTCGTGTTCGATGAAGCTGATAGGCTATTTGAAATGGGTTTTGGTGGGCAATTAAACGAAACTTTAAATCGATTACCGGAATCAAGACAAATGGTAATGTTCAGTGCAACACTACCAAAACTACTTGTAGATTTCGCTAGAGCTGGCCTTAGTGATCCTGTTCTCATTCGATTAGGTGTGCACAACTTGTATTTATATTGTAATAGGTTTGATTTAATTATAATCTCATTATTTTATCAATAGATGTCGATTCAAAATTGCCCGAAGGTCTAGAATTAAAATTTATCCATTGTCGACCAGATGAACGTTACTCTTCGCTAGTTGTTTTGTTAAAATACATCATTCCTAAAAAAGCACAAACAGTTATTTTTGCGGGAACACAACATCATGTTGAGCTTATTTCATTTGTAATTTATTTAAATAATTTTCTCAATGAAATCAGAAAAAAATATCAGATTTACTTACCGTAGGTTTTAACGCAAGCAGGCATCACGAACACATCAGTTTACTCGAGTCTGGATCCTTCAGCAAGAAAAATCAACACCGCCAAATTTATTTATAAAAAAGTATCGGCGCTTGTTGTTACAGACGTGGCAGCTCGCGGTATCGATATTCCTAGTTTAGATTATGTTGTTAATGTTCACTTTCCTGGAAAACCGAAACTATTCGTTCACAGAGTTGGTAGGCAATATTCTTTTCTTTTTTTTTGCCGAACTAAATTATCTGTTAATGTAATTGCGAATTTCAAAAATTTTAATCTGCTTTTACAGGAAGATGTGCCAGAGCAGGTCGACAGGGCACTGCATATTCAATTTTCTCCACTGATGACCAAGCTCACGTACTCGATCTACATTTGTTCCTGAATCGGACATTCGACATAAAAAATAATAAATCGATTGGTGTCATTCCTCAAGATATTCTAGAAGAAGAACATCAAGCGGTAATGGAATATCTAAAAAATCATAACATTGCTGGTGTCTACAGAACCAGTGAAAATGCCTACAAAAAATACATCAGTTCTCGTCCAGCAGCTTCCGTTGATTCTAATAAACGTGTAAAAACTATGAAATTTTTTCGACTAAAACCTCTGGAAGATTTCTTTAATTCTAATGTTACTGGTGCAGAAGATGCCACTAAGGGAACGAAACTGGTAAACAAATCAAAATTAGATGAGCGAGAACTAATCGAGCAGAAACATGATATGATAGTGCAAATGCGCAGTTATAGACCATCTGGTGTAAGCAATTCAAATTTTTATTTATTTCCTGTTTAGTATTTACAATTTTTACTTGTTTGTTTAGACTGTTTTCGAATTAAATCCTCACCACAAATCTGTACCACTGGAAGTGATGAAACGAAAACGTGCCGCTCATTCAAACGCTATTGAAATGTTTCGCAGCAAAATAGAAGAAATGGACAAGCAAGCAGAGGAGCAGGAAAATTCGAAAAATCATGTCGAATTGCTACCGGACTCATGTGAATCGGATGTAAAAAGCGCTTTTGGAAAAGTGGTGATGCCTAAAAAGCGAACCAATATGGAAGAGTTATATAAGCCGAAGAAAAAGAAGACGAAACGCAATTTGAAAGACGAAGAGAATTACATTCCGTATCAGTCTGCTGATAAGCACACCGAAGACGGTCTTGCAATTAATAACTTCGAGCGTCAAGCACGGAATGCGGAATTCAGTGTAGTTAATCGAACACAGGATATGCAGCATAAGCCAGGATTAAAGAGATGGGATCGTCTCAAGAAGAAAATGGTTGCTGTGCAAGATCCTCGACAAAACAAAATCCGTACTGAATCGGGCATTTGGATACCGGCCACATACAAAACTAATCGCTACCACGACTGGAAGGAGAAAACCAAAATCGAAGAGCAAATTCTGCGTGAAGGTGACGAAGACGTTAATACTATGGCATTGAGCCATGAACGTCGATATCCTATTAGTCGATATGCCCGTCACAATGCTAAAGTGGAAGCGAAGAGATACACCGGTCTCGATTCAGAATTAAAGAATCCTGAACAGATTGTGAAACGGCGACTCCGACTTGAGTTTGTTAAGAGACGCGAACAAGATAATAGGATTCGGAAAGCAGAGAATCGAAAGAAGCACATGAAACGGATGAAGGGCAAAGGGAAGAAATAGTGTGGAATTTTCTTAATATTCGATTGTGTTAATAGTTGTTCATTTCGCTATTTCAATTAGAAATAAAAAAAATTTAATCTAAGAATAGGAGTAATATTTGTTTTCCTTTAAGAACAACGGAAAATCTTGCGATAACACCATGGTGATTGTCTATGCGTAACTGGTTCTCGAAAGTAGTCGATTTAATCAAATCAAAATAATTTATTCAACTTTCATTATTGATTTTTTATAATTTTTAATTATTTTAAGAGTAACTAATTTAAAAGAATAATTTTTACTGCACTTTTCACGGTAGAAATCTTTTTCAATTCGTTGTTCGGAAAGTATACTACTGTCATTTGACAGCTTTCAAAAATATATATAATCCAAGATGGCATTTGTTTGGCCTAAGATTTGCCATTTTGTAATAAATCACTGAACAACTCTTTAAAATTGTCCAAACTGGTTAAAAGACTATTGATTCGGCTGTCTTTTTTCTTGTGTAAAATTTTTTCAGGGATGAGGCTCATTTCCCACTCTTTGGATACGTCAATCAAAAAAATTGCTGTATATGGAGCTCCGACAACTCGCAAATAACTGTGAAGTAGCCATTGTATCTGGAAAAAATAATTGTCTGGTGTGCATTTTTATCTGAAGGTGTCTGAAGGCTTTGAAAAAGTATAAGTAGAGACCTTTACCTTCTTTAAAACTACGAAACGTTTAATATTAACCAAATATGCTTTCAACAAAATGGCGCCACATTCCACACAACATGTCAAATATGCCAATGACGCGTAATTTTGAAATTTTGTAATATCAATTAGAGTTGAAGATCGTGCGATTTGACTTGTGTTGAACGTGATGTGTGGGTTTTGGTACCGTTTAGTTGAAATCACATACGGTCCAGATTAAAATCTTCAAGTTCAGGCCAAGAAAACTCGTTTTTTTTTGTGTGTGAATACAATGGCTTCGTTATAGAAATCTGGATGCTAAAAGTCGATCCTTCATTTTTAAAGAAACGCAGGCTAATAAAGAAACTTTACACTTGAATGCAAAATTTTTCGAAGATACAATGGCTTCTGCACAGTTGCTTGTGGATTTCCATAGTCCCATCAGACAATTTTGCTTATTGATGATTAGAAATAATAAATTACTGACGGAATTGACAACAGGAAATTTCGAAATTACCTGTTCTGATAACTTTTCTAATGAAAAAAATTTTCGTGATGTGTGGCTTCTGTGTACAGTTTATTTGAAACCACATACGATTCAGATTAAACTCTTCAAGTTCAGGCCAAGAAAACTCGTTTTTTTTGTGTGTAAATACAATGGTTTCGTTACAGATATTTGGTGATATCAATTACCCCCAGTTAACTTTTTTGTACTTTCTCTTATGAAGCTACGGAAAAGATCGTGTTTAAACACCAAATTCGAAAAAGATCGGTTAAACACCAAATTCATCAAGTAAAAACCGAATTACACCCCGAAAACGTCTTAAAAATTTACCTTCAAGAAATCGAGCACTGAAAGAAGTCGCACGGCGGCCATTCAAGTGAGGTTATATTTCCTGCATATTTCGCAAGGTCCAAAATTTTATCGAAATCTGAATTTGTTGTGGGTTTTTTAACTCTTATTTTCCGAAGTAGAAATTGAATAAGCCGTTTTATATGGTAGGAAGGACAGTTCGGATTGGTTACAAAACACTGAAATGTACGACAGTACTTGGACTGCAACTGCAAAAGTAAAACAAGATCTAATCCAGGCGATAAGACTGTGAAGGTCTTAAAATCTAGACAGCGCGACTCTGGATACAGTTTACAGTTTCAGTCGGAATCCACATATGCCCATAGGGCCTTTACACCCGGTTTTATATTTTCTTTAAATTCTACAATTTTAAACAAATAAAAAATTTAAAAAAAAACTTAAAATCTTTAATAAAAGAAAATATTAGAAAAAAAGTATATTATTAATAAAATATTTAAAATAAATAAAAACGAAAATATTTCAAAAATGTAAAAAATCTAAATAGAGGAAATTGAAGCAAATTCATTAAAAAATTATTGACAATTAAAAGTTAACATTTAGCAAAAACTTAAAAGCTGAAAAAAGATTTTAGTGAACCTTATTCCACTCATCATCGTCATTGGGTATTTTCCTAATTTTTTCTTATACCAATCAATCCATTTGGTAAACGGTTGTGAGTAGAGAGCGGACAAATAATGATACTTTAAATATGTTATTTTTTTCTATTTTGCTTTTAATTAAGATTTTTGGGAAAACATTTTCCTTTGAATTTTATAAAATTAAAATGTTTTTGTTAAAAAAAAATTATTTTAACTTTAAGTTTTGCTTTTTTTTGAAAATTTCCGAATGTTTCCGATTATTCGACCAAAAACAGCATCGCATTGACATTGCTAAGGAGCTGTTGGACTCTGTCCGCGACGACCCAAATTTGCTCCAACACACTAATAATGCCGCAGCCACCGTATTCCCCAGATCTGGCCCCCTGTGACTTTTTCTTGTTCCCGAAACAGATTCTTTGCTCCATTTTTTAGAATGGGCAAAAATCGAAGATGAACCAAAACACGTGCAAGCAAAGCAGCTGTCAAAAATTAACTGAACATTCAAAATGACCGAACTTGTCGGCATAAGTGAGGGACATGAATACCAACATAATGCCACAAAAACATCGAAAATCGAATATACGTTACCCGCGGAAATTCAAAATTCACAATACTTTTTGAACAGACCTCGTACACATATCAAAGGAAATTTAAATAAAAATTTTATTATTCAACAAAAAAAAAAGAATAATTATCTTTATGTTTTCTTATATAATATGAATGCAAAATTTATAATAATAATAATAATATAAAGAGGGTAGCAAGAGGCATATAATCTCAAGACCACTTTGACCAATAAGGTATTTTATGGTGTATAACCCTTACCCAGATAAAAGTAATATTGAGGCTTTTAGGGAACCTCAATATCATATTGGTTGGTAGCCGGGAAATCTCGTAGGGATCTGGGAATCCCAAACCAGAGTAGAAGCTCCGACGTTTCATTCCCTTCGGAGCAAAAACGACAGATAAGATGATATCTCAAGAGACAATTGCCCGTGAGTATGCCTTAGGTCTGGTTTCTGGAGTTTAGGGACCTCTGCGGCCCCCTTTTTTTAGAAAAGGCTATGCATTTTTTAGAGTAATTCATGACCGCAAAATTATCTCAACAATAGCTGTTAACCCTGCGTACCCAGGACTCTATAATGGATCCCAGGTGGCCCTTTGGATAATCGCGGAAGGGTTCTGGTCTCCTAGTTCATTACCCTCAATACCCTTATGACCAGGTACCCAGAAAAAAGGTACTTTGTTGTATTTAGTCAGTTGATTTAGGACCACAAGGATATCCCAAACTAGCTTGAATTTCGTTACGTAGGCTCCTTCTGATACCCTCTCTAGCACAAAGTTCTGTAGCGCGTATTTCCACCTGAAAAATATAAAAATAGTTGGGAATTTACCAAGGGCCTTAGATAGACGGTAAAAAGGTCTGACTACACCCGCCGCAAAACCCACATCCGTTTTAGAATAGTTTTTGTAAAAGACGAGGGCCCATTCTTCGTAAGTAAAGCGCTCCGTGAGAACCACTTTGAAGGAGTCGTTTAAGTTAGGTTTTTGCGGCCGATACAACCTTAAGATGTCTAGACAGGTCACCTGGTTTATAGGTTTTGGTACAACCTTAAGATGTCCGATACAACCTTAAGATGTCTAGACAGGTCGCCTGGTTTATAGGTTTTGGAATGTTCTTACCTGGGAGCCCCCTTAACTGCTTACTTTTTAATGTGCAAATGCAAAGGAGAAAGAGTCTAAGAGAGTCTAAAACAGCTTCAAGAGCTATCGTGGGACAAGTTCTTAGGGCACCTATAATAACGAAGCATGCCAGTTATTGACCTTTACGAAGGGTTGTCTGGGCAGTATGTTGTTCAGGCTTAGACCACCGAACGAGAGCCCTGTAGGTGATAATGCTCTCAACTAATACCAGATATAACCACTAACATTTTTGGTTGCGGACCCCAGGTTTTCCCGAAGAGCCTATGACAAGCCCAAATGGCTCTAGTTGGTCTGTCAGTAACACTGGTAAGGTGTGAGTTGCAGGTCAACTCTTGGTTCAGAATACCAGGTATACCAGGTGGGTATATACCTAGATATACCAGGTGGATAAGCCTAAATCCGCTGTTTAGTCATAGATGGCGTCAGTGAGCGTATTAAGCTACCATGGGCACGCCATACTTTTTTTTATGTCAAACTCTGTCAACATTAATCAGTGAAAATTGTCAGCAATTTCGTACAACAACATACATTTTTCGTTTGGTAATCATGTCTAGTTTTGTGCCAGAAAAAGAGCATATGCGGGAAGCTCTGCTTTTCTGCTTCAATTTGAAGAAATCAGCTGCCGAATCGCATCGAATGCTTATGGAGGCCTATGGTGATAGTGCTTTATCGGAAACAACGTGCCGGGATTGGTTTCGTCGGTTAAAAGACGACAATTTTGACTTGTGGGACAGGAAGCGTGAAAATCGGCCTAGGAAGGTTGAGGACCATCAATTGCAGGCTCTTTTGGACGAAGATGACACCCAATCGCAAAATATGCTCGCGGAGCAATTGGGTGTTACTCAATCAGCCATTTCCATGCGTCTACGTGCCATGAAGAAGATTGGAAAGATCAGAAAATGGGTGCCGCATGAATTGAACGATAGGCAGATGGAGCGACGCCAAAATACATGCGAAATTTTGCCTGAAACTACTTGGAGACACTCAACTGGGTGGGACTACCCCAACCCGCTTATTCACCAAACCTGACCCCTTCCGACTACCACCTGAGCAGCACTTCGATTCTTACGAAGACGTCCGAAAATGGTTTGATGAGGGGTTTGCCTCGAAAGAGAAGGAATTTTTTTGGCGTGTTATCCACAAATTGCCCGAAAGATGCGAAAAAAGTGTAGCTAGCGAGGGCAAGTATTTTGAATAAATTTGTTTTTGCTTTCTATGAAAAAAAACATGTGTTTTTTTTTGACTAAAAAACAACGAATTTAAGCTTCTACACCTGATAAAGACCTCAGTAAAACTACTTTGGAAGATTGGTTTAAGTTAGGTGTCCTTGGGCGTAATTTATTAAGTTTTTAAATTTCTCCTTAATTTTATATATAAAAGCATAGACTAAGATTCAAAGCCTAATAGAGGCGATGAAGGTTTTTCTAAGCCTATAATAAATTGTAAATGTTCTTGAGGTCCGGAACCATTCTCGTACTCAGTGCTTGTACTCGTACCAGACAAAAATGAGATTTTTCAATTTGATTTCATAATAAAATCAATTTTATCTAAAACAATAAATCCGACTAATAGTTATTTAGTAAGTTTTCAAAAGATTTTATCATTGCTCAGATGAGATCACCAACGAGTATCATTCGTTGTTCATTATTATTGCTCGTCACTTGGTAATAAAAACTTATTTAAATTCTTTCTTATTAAATTTTATGATAAAAATTACTCAATACTTGTGCATTATTAATTAAGTTAATGATTGCACCATAATTTTTGTAAAATCTGATCACGAATTTACTATTATTGTATAGAACTAAACGTGATCGTTCTAACGAGGCTATGCTGGTTATTCTCTCAATAGTGTCGTGGTAATAAAATGCTGAACGGGTAAACACACAAGTTTATTTATTTACACATACAAACAAGAAAATAAAAAAAATAAACTTTTTCTTTATACAATAAGGGAAAAAACCAAAACATAAACAATTTCAATATTTGTGGTTTGTTAAAAAAAAAAAATAGACCCAACAGACTAGATAGACGACTCTTCGGGGGAAAAAAATTCCCATGCAATTTAAATAAAAAGTTTTTCGTTTTGTATACAAATAATCGTAAAAGTTATCGGAAATTCCTAGAAAATTGCTATATTTTGTCATTTTTTTATCTGTGGCATTTTCTTGTTAACAAAATATGTAAATAAATAAAAATGTGTGACCGCATATTTACTCGAAAATGTTGCAACCTGCAATAAATCACCTGCAATTTCACAACAAAAAAAATATAGAAAATTGAAATGTAAAAAGAATCGATATTCGTCTTGTTTATTAATATTTATTTTTCTCTACCCCTTATGTACTTATGTTTCTGTTTATTTTGTGATATTTTTAACAGTTATTTATCTCATTTGTGTTCCTTTCCACCAGCTTTGCCATACGAATTCATATTATTGCCAAAGAATTACAAAACAATTAAACAAAACTTGAGATTCGATTTTAAAGCGTCAATAAAGAAAATGATAATCGATAATTTCGTATGCAAATAAAAAAATGTTATTTTTTTTACAGAATAGCTTTAATGAATAATTCAAAAGACAATTTATTGGATGGGGCTAAAAAAATTGCAAATTACACACCAGTACAAGTTCAACATTTGTTTCTGGAGCACAAAGAACTGAATTGTTATATGCCCTGGCAAAAAAAATATATTTCAACTTTTAGAGTACGGGGGTGAAGAAGAGACTTAAGAAGACCTTCTGTAGTGCAAGGTCTGATTATGCCAACGTTCCTCAAAGATTAATGAATCCGATATTTACTGTGCCTTAATGCAACGATCATAAACACATCCGCCATTAGAAGCCCACAAGCACATACACTACTAACCAAAAATATGCAGCCACCTCGGTTTTAAACTGGGCAAAACTACAACATAAAACACAGCATTAAATATGAATACGTAAAAGAAAAAATTAATTTTTCTATTTTAATTTTATTAATTTTAATCAAAAATTTGGAAAAGAAAATTATTTATGCTTTAATTATTAATTATATTAAAAATGGAGAGTTATTTAATTTGTAGTTAGGAAAATATAGTTTTGTCATTTGACAGCTGTCAAAACCTAACATCATTTAAGATCAAATTTATTTACTGTAAAATTTCTGATTTAAATTGGATAATTTTAAAAAAACTTACTATTTATTAAAAAATGATCTTTAACCATTAAGCAATGGCACGTTTCGAGGGAAATTTTCTTCAACTATTAGGCTCGGTGGATATGTCAATAATCAGAATTGTCATATAATGAGGCTCTTAAGGCCCACAAACTATTGTATCTCTGAAATAGGGACTATCTGGTATGCTGGTTTTTTCGAAGAAAATTTTCTACCATTTTAATAAGCAAAACTTCCGAATATGAGGCTCAGAAAACCCACAAGTAACTGAAGAAAAATCATTAAATCCGGTAAAAGTGACTGTCAACGAATAATTTTGGTCTTAAGATGTCATTAGTCCGTATTTTTTTTAAAAATGAAAAAGATGAGAAGCCATTGTATCTGAGCATAAAACCGACTATTTTTGTTTTGAACTTGGTAATGCCAATTGGCCTCCAAAAGCACCGTTAGAGATTTTTTTGTCAGACTATCCAAAAGATCGTATTTTAGACCATTTAAAAATTAAAATTCGTCAAGTAATGACCGAGTTATAGCACGAAATGTGCGAAAAAAATCATCAAAAATCACCTCAAAAGGATCGAGGCTTTAGAAAAAATTTTATGACATTTTTAGGTGGATAAGTTAATAAGCAAAAATACTGAATATGGGGCTCAGAAGACCCACAAATGACTAAAGAGAAACCATTAAATCCAGGAAAAGTGACCGTCAAGGAATAATTTAGGTCTTAAGATGTCATTGGTTCGTATATCTTTGAGAATGAAGAAGGTGAGACAGTTACTATCCAGAATACTGTTTGGAAGCCATTGTATCTGGGAAAAAATACTGACTGTTTTTGGTTTGAACTTGAACAAGACAACGCCATAAGCCACATAATATAACAATTTTTTAACTTAATTTCTAGATTTGGTAATGCCAATTAGCCTCCAAGATCATCATTAGACATTTTCTTATCAGACTATCCATAAGATCGTGTTTACGCAGATAATCCTTAAACTTTGAACCATTTAAAAATTAAAGTTCGTCAAGTAATAGCCGAGTTATAGCACAAAATGTGCGAAAAAAAACCATTCAAAATTAACTCAAAAGGATTGAGGCTTTAAAAAAATTTTGTATGACAATTATTTATATGATATCATAATGGCAAAGTTGAAAAAATACAATAAAATTCTTTTTGATCAAAAACTGAATGATTAATATAATTTATTTAATTTTACTTTCCAAAGCACAAATTGGATAATCTCTTATAATATGGTATGCCAAAAAAATGATCAAACTGATTTTTCGCCTTACATTTGATGACAACTTATGAGATTTAAGGCATTTTGTAGATTCCATTTTTTAATGTCATTACAAAAGGATCCTCCACAATACTTCCCATAAATTTTTTTTTTTTGTAAATTGAGATGAGATTTTTTAAAAATACTTTCTTGGTTTTTACATTGCAGAAAATCCATACAAAATTTTGAGCTATACTTTAGACTGTTTTCCTGCTGTATAATGAATCCTTCACCAATTAACCAAAGTCCTGCTGGACAAATTATTAGTCTGTCAAATATTTACGTAGTATTCTTTTTCTAATATTCCATCAATGTACACCAAGTCTTCTATTCTAACCATAAAGAAGCAACCTCAGACCATTCGGCAGCGTATCCTCTTCAGTACTGCGACGAAATTAAATTCCTCTTTTAGACCTAAAGATTTGAGAAACACTGATAAATTTTGTATTTAAGCGCTAGAAAATAATCCAGTTTATTTTTGTTAAATAAAAGAACAATTGCAGACAGAATTTCAACACCATTTTTGTCCATATTCATGAAACTTGTAGTTAAAAAGGATCTTGGTAGTTTTTAAAGAAATAAATACAAAATACAGAATAAGAAAGTAAAAATATTTGGACTTTTCCAAACAGTATCATACGAGTATAAAATTTGGCATTAACTCTTATTTGGCAATTGCACTTGGCTTGTTATAACAAAATTTAAAAAAAAACGGACCTAAATGGAAATTACCACTTATTTTTTAAATATTTCAGAACATAATAAAAACAAATAAACTTTTACCTATTCTAATTAACAATAAATTCTATTATACATAAAAATAAATAATAATGTATGTTTTCCGATTTGTTCAGATTTTAACAAAGAATTTTTTTATAAAAATATTCTATTATCAAAATGATCGCATAATTTTGGCCTACAGTGTACATACAAAACAAGAAGATGTACGGTTCCCATCACTAGTTGTCCATATTTATTACTTAATAATGTGTGTACATGCTAATAAATACGATAAGCCATAATAAAATAACACAAAATAAATTCTTGGCAAGGGGAATAGCAATGAAACGATCCGCTCCGTACTGCACTGAATGTTCCTCCCTCAACATCCCACACACGACCTGTGCACGAACCACCACCACCAGTAAGCGTACTTGCCATGCGCACGCAGCGCACTCTGCATAATAATTACGCGATCAATCAACTTGACAATGGCTTGTCATTGCCGGTAATTGACATCGGAACCCAATAGCTGTAGGGTTCGAAAGGAGAGGTGAGAAGAGCTGTGCAAGGGGAGGTACTGATAATGAAGAGAGTTTTTTTTGTTTGTTTCTCAAACACTTAACGTTGCGTTGGCAGAGCACAAAGTCAACTTGAGGAAGAGCGTTTTAAAATTCTACCGTCGCCCAATATTGTCTTCCTGTTCCGGATCATGACATGCGAAAGACCTTCTTAAGCCCACACTCTCCGGATTGTGTTCGCCGATTATCCAACTCTTGATCACGATTGCGTAATTATTATTTTTTTAATTGAAACAAGTCAGAAAATTATTGTTTTGAAAATTGTTTTCCGACTAACTTAGAATTCTTGATTAACAACAATAAAGACACACTCGATAACATCCCCTAGCGATACAAGTTAACAGTTATAAATACCCCCAACTGGCTAGCTTTTTATGCCGGATTCTATATTAGATAAAAGAAAAGAATACTTTTTGGAAAAGCTGACATTTTATGGTCAAAACAAGTTTTCTGTTTAATTGGCGGTTTTTTTTTTAACAATTTTTTTTTAAATTTAAAAAAATGTGCTGATTTGAAAATACACCCATACCTCGCTTTACGGCCTAGATACGTTCCACGAAACTTGGCCGCAAAGCGAAAAGCCGTATAAGGAATCAATTATTCTAATACAAATTCATACAAATCCAATGGGATCGGTTCCAAATTTGTTAAATATGTAACATGGTTTATCATTCAAAATGCATTTTATCTTTTTATTTCATTTAAATCAAAAATACATACATGACAAGTACATACATTTGTACATAAAATAATAACAGACTCCAAAAACCAGCAATTTTTGGTCACACACGTTCTTCAGTGATTTATAACAGCTAATGGCTGAGTTAATTCCTCGAGAAACTTTAGCGCTACGTTCGACGTCAGGATCGTTTTCAAGGATGATGCTTATTCTTTGTTCGAAATAGAAAAAAGCTTTCGACAAATTTTTTGACGTTAGCTGTTTGGATACAACAGGCTCTGTCTCTTCATCAAATGCCGGTTCTGCTTGCAACTGAAAGGGGTTCCCTATCAGCTTCAAGTAGATTAAGCACATCACGTTCGTTCAAACCTTCAAAGCCGAGATCATGTGCTAGATCCAAAATGTTTTGCCTAATTTCAGGAAGGAAATTAATTTCTGCATCAGTACTTTGTACACTTTCTGGCCATATTTTTTTCCAAACATGTTTTATTGTTGTTAATTTTAATTCCTTCCATGATTCACTGATGCTGTCAACAGCATCCTTGATGTTATAGTTTTTCTAAAATGTTTTAATTGAAGATTTACCATCGGTTTCCCTTATAAGTTGTCGGAAAGTTTGGCGTAGATAATATGTCTTAAAAGTGGCTTTTGCACCCTGATCCATTGGTTGGATCAGAGCTGTTGTATTTTTCGGAAGGTACTCAATCATGAAATCTTCATTTTTTCATGATTGAGTACCTTCCTATTGGTATTGTAGTTCGGATAAATTAGTAGGATGCCCTGGTGCATAATCCAAAATTAGCAAAGCCTTGTTGCTTAAGTTATTGTCTCGCAAATATTTTTTCATTTCTGTACAAAAGTGATTTTTGAACCAATCCTCAAAAGTAGCTTTAGTCATCCAAGCTTTCTTGTTGGATCTCCATATGACGGGTAATTGATTTTTATTTAGTCCTTTAAGAGGCCTTGTATTTTCGGTCAAATATATTAAAAGTGGTTTTAGCTTAAAATCACCCGCGGCATTTGCACCATATAGCAAAGTTAATCGTTCTTTAGACAACTTATAACCAGGCGCAGATTTTTCGGTTTTTGAAATGTACGTGCGATCGTACATTTCAAAAACCGAAAAATACGCGCCAAAGCATCGCTTCCAATAAAGCCCTGTTTCGTCTCCGTTAAACGCTTGTTCAGGTTTATAACCACCTCTTTCAATAATTCCATTTAAAATGTTGGGATATTCTCTAGATGTGGCCCCATTGGCGCTAACTGCTTACCTTTTCATTTTCAAATTATGCAAATTAAATCTATTTTTAAATTGTTCAAACCATCCTCGGCTTGCTTGGAATGTGACATCTTCCAAGTTTTTTTTGCCGTTATAGCGAAACATTTTAGGCCGTAAATCGAAA
Source organism: Atherix ibis (assembly GCA_958298945.1). Taxonomy (NCBI): domain Eukaryota; kingdom Metazoa; phylum Arthropoda; class Insecta; order Diptera; family Athericidae; genus Atherix; species Atherix ibis. Next base: position 105,385,326 of record OY282606.1, on the reverse strand, counting down.
ACGTGCCTTAATTGAAGAGGGCCTTTATAGCGAAATGCCGTATAAAGAGCGGCCGTATACCGAGGTATGGTTGTATTATATTTGATGAATGGGGGTGTATTTTTTTTACTATAATTCGTATAAATTATATTATATTATATAAGGGGGGAAGGGGGTGTATTTTTTTACTATAATTCGTATAAATCACAAATATCTAAATTGCAGAATATTTATGAAAAATAAATAATTTTATTTTTTTGGCTTAAAAGATAAATAATGAAAAGGTAATAAGAGGGAGGAGGGAAAGGGGAGGTGTTTTGGCTGTGTTAAAACATTTAAATCAAAAAATATAATAATCCCGAAACTTTTTATATGAAAATTATAAAAAAATTTATTCTGTTTTGTGAGTAAATTTCTCATTTTTAATTTTTTTTTAATCAATTTTCTACTGAAAATTTTCAAAAGAATTATTCAATGTCTAAAAGCTTTTTAAATTCGAGTATAGCAATTAATAAAATTAAAAAACCTCAGGCAAAAATAAAAATATTTACAAAATAATCCAATTTTTGAAAATTTTAACAAAAATTAAATTTTTAAGAATTTTTCTTATTTTCAAAAGATGGCGTTACATGATTACATTTTTTGTCCAAATTAAATAAACCTAGTTAGAGCGGTTTGTAAGTATATATCAAAAAAATTACCCGATTAAATAATGAAAAAGTAATAAGAGGGAGGAGGGAAAAGGGAGGTATTTTGGCTGTGTTAAAATATTTAAATCAAATAATATGTTAATCCCGAAACTTTTCATATGAAAATTATATAAAAAAATATTCTGTTTGGTGAGTAAATTTCTCATTTTTAATTTTTTTTTATCAATTATTCAATGTCTAAAAGAATTATTCAATGTCTAAAAGCTTTTCAAATTCGAGTACAGAAATTACTAAAATTAAAAAAACCTAAGGCAAAAATAGAAAAATTTACAAAATAATCCAATTTTTGAAAATTTTAACAAAAATCAAATTTTTAAGAATTTTTTCTTATTTTCAAAAGATGGCGTTACATGAATACATTTTTTTTCTCAAATTAAATAAACCTAGTTAGAGCGGTTTGTAAGTATATATTAAAAAAATTACCCGATTAAATAATGAAAAAAAGGCATCTTTGTGAGTAAATATTTAATGTTTCTTTTTTATCAAGTTTTCATTGGAAATTTTCAACATAAAAAATTATCAGATTCTGATAAAATTTGTTTATTTTCAGTTTAATATTTGTACTTAATTCGAGTTATACACGTGTAGATATTTATCTATATTTACAAAATAGAAAACTTAAACAAAAAAAAACAGATGAATTATTCACAAAAAAAAACAATTTCTGAAAAATAGGCGTTAACTGACCACTTCAAATGGGCCATGAAAAGCAAAATTAATCAACAAAAAATAGTCTTATTGGAAAATATGGAAATGATAAAAGGTTCGGAAGAAATAAGGAGGGGGGGGGGGGGGGGGGAGTACGGTTTGGTCGTGCAAATCAAAGGTAAAAATTTACCCAATTCTGTGAAAATCTAAGGTAAATTAGCTGAATCTGACAGTTTTTTATGTAAAAATAATAATTAAAAAAAACCTAAAATAATCTTCGGAGTAACTTTGAACATTTTCTTTTTAATCAAGCATTTATGAAATTTTTTTAAGAAAATACAAAATTTCCAAAAGTATTTCAAAAATATATAATTAAAATATATTATTAAAAAAAAAAAATTGACAAAAAAACAATTCAATTTCTAGAAAATTGAACAGAATAGAAATTTTTAAGAATTTTTTTTTGATTTCCGAAAGATGGCGTTAAGTCATCGTATATTTTGTAAGTTGGGTCTGGCCTGGACATGACATATTTTCTTAAAATATTCCTTTTTAAATATTATTCAATAGTACGTTTACTGGTGGCAAGTACGCTTACTGGTGGTGGTGGTTCGTGCACAGGTCGCCTGGACATGACATATTTTCTTAAAACATTCCTTTTTAAATATTATTCAATTAAGCTATTTATACATGAAATCATAAATAAATAACTTAATTGAATAACATTTAAAAAGGAATATTTTAAGAAAATATGTTTTTGTGTCGTGAAGGCTAAAAGATTTGGTGGTTTGGAAAAAATTTACCAGATTTTGCGATAAAATCAAAAGTTATCTGAGCGCAAGAATTTTCTATATAAAAATAATAATGGAAAAAAATTAATCTTTGGGAGTAAATTTTAAAATGTTTTTTTATCAAGTTTTTATTAAAAATATTTATAAAAAAAAATATATTTTCAAAAGTATTTGAAAAAATACAAGTTAGAAAAGTTAAGTAAAAGAAATTAACAAAAAAAACTATCGCAATTTCTAAAAAATTCAACAGAATCAAAATTTTGAAAGAATTATTTTTTATTCCCAAAAGATGGCGTTAAGTGAATATATTTTTTGAAGGTTGAGTCTGGCTTGGACATGACGAGATAAATTAACTAACCAAAAATAACTTAATTAGATAATATTTAAAGAGAAATGTTTTAAGAAAATATGGTATTATATCGTAAATGATAAAAGACTTAACGGTTCGGTCGTTTGGAAAAAATTTACCACGTTTAGCGAAAATCAAATCAAAAATTTTCTGAACGTAAGATTTTTTTATGTAAAAATAGTAATAAAAAAAATTAATTTTTGGGAGCAAATTTGAAAATTAGTTTTTACTAAAAATATTTAAGAAAATATAAAATTTCCAAAAGTATCTGAAAAAATACAAAATAAAAAAATTGACCAAAAAACAATCCAGTTTCTAAGAAATTAAGGAGAATGAAAATTTTCAAGAAATTTTTTTGATTCCCAAGAGATGGCGGTTAGTGAATATATTTTTTGAAGGTTGGGTCTGGCCTGGCCGTGATAAGAAAAATCAATTAACCAAAAATAACTTAATTGGATAATATTTAAAGACAAATATTTTAAGAAAATATGTTATTATGTCGTTTAGTGGTTTGGTTGTTTGGAAAAATTTACCAGTTTTCGCAAAAGTCAAGTCAAAAGTTATCTGAAGGCAAGATTTTTTTATGTAAAAATAATAATGAAAAAAATTAATCTTTGAGAGTATATTTTCAAATTTTCTTTTTTATCAAGTTTTTACTAAAAATATTTAAAGAAAATATAAAATTTCCAAAAATATCTGAAAAAATACAAAAAAATTGACAAAAAAACAATCAAATTTGTAAAAAAGTGAAAGGAATGAAAATTTTTAAGAATTTAATTTGATTCCCAAAAGATGGCGTTTAGTGAATATTTTTGGAGAAGTGGATCTGACCTGAATAATTTGTTAAAAAAAAACTTAATTGGAGAATATTTAATAGGAAATATTGTGTTATAAAGGATTTTATCTAAAGGTAAAAAAAATTTTCTAAATCCAAGAATTTTTTATGTAGAAATAATAAAAAAAAAATAATAAGTAACTTTTGGGAGTAAATTTTTAATTTTATAAATTTTTTCTTTATAAGCTTTTTAAATGTAAATATCTGAAAAAATAGAACTATTCCCAAAAACCAGGCATTTTTCAAAAAAATTGAACAAAAACAAAATGTTTAGGAATTTTTTTTGATTCCCAAAAGATGGCGTTTAGTAAATACTATCAATGGCCAACTTGAACTAGAAACATTTATTAAAATAAAACTTCAATGAACTTTTAGGTCATCCTTCAAGTACTCACTTATAAATAGTTAAAATGTGTTTAGAAAATTTCAACATATTTTCACGTGTATACCAGTCGTAAGTAATACGTTTTCTTGTCACAACATTTTCAGTCGCAATTTTACTTTACATTTTTACACTGTTTATGAAAATACCACGATAATAATAATAATAATAAAAACAAAATAAAAGTAGATAATTATAAAAATAGCCATAATATAAACAAAAAGTTTTGTGTTTATATTAAAAATTATATTTATTATTGGAGAAGCAAAACATTCTTGTTATTACAGGCTTTCCACGTGCATTTTATCGGATTAAATGGGAAAATTGCAAGTCACGGTTTATGTCTATTTGTTATTGCTACTCACATAGATTATTGGTGTTATTATTATTGTTATTATTCTATAAGAAATATCGGTTATTTTTAGAAAACTAAATAAAAAAATATTGATAATTGGCAAATAACAAATACGAAAAGAGAAAATCCGATAGAACGCAAACAAAACGAAAATATTCATTGTAAATAGTACACCATACAAATGCAGTGCAGGATCGTGGGTATTCCCTACGTTGCTGTTGTAGTGTTTAGACTGTCAATGTTGAGTTTGAATCATTTTGAAGCAATTACAGAAATAAAGGGTTTTTTTCCAATATGCGCTTCGGAAAGTAAAGTAAAATAAAATATACCTAAAAATTTAATTGTAATAAAATTTATACCAGGTATATAAGCTTAAATCCGTTGTTTTTAAGTCAAAAAAACAAATGTTTTTTTTCATAGAAAGTAAAAACAAATTTATTCAAAGTACTTGCTCTCGCTAGCTACACATTTTTTCCATCTCTCGGGCAATTTATGGATACGACGCCAAAAAAATTCCTTCTCTTTGGAGGCGAACCACCGAACGTCTTCGTAAGAATCGAAGTGCTGCTCAGCGAGCGCGTGGCTCATCGATGAAAACTTGGAAGGGGCCTGGTCTGGTGAATAAGTGGGGTGGGGTAGCACCTCCCAGTTGAATATCTCTAAGTAGTTTCGGGCCATTTTTGACTTGTGCGATGGTGCGTTGTCGTGGAGGAAAATCAGCTTGTCATGTCTTTTTTGATAAGTCGTCCTTTTTTCACGCAGAGCACGGTGCAATTTGGTCAGTTATTGGTGGAAGTAGTGGGCATTGACAGTTTCGCTAGGTTTCAACATCTCATAGTAGACGATACCCTACTGATCCCACCAAACGCACAGCATCGTCTTCCGTCCGAAGCCCCATTTGGTCTTGGGGAAGATGTTGATGGTTGGCCGGGATCAACGATTTCTTGCATTTAGAATTCACGAAGTATATCCATTTTTCATCGCTTGTCACAATCCGATGCAGGAACGACTTTCTATTTTGTTTTGGGAGCAGGATTTCGCATGTGTTTTGGCGTCGCTCCATCTGCCTATCGTTCAGTTCATGCGGCACCCATTTTCCGATCTTTTCAATCTTCTCCAGGGCACGTAGACGCATGGAAATGGTTGGTTGAGTATCATCTTCGTCCGCGAGCATTTTTTGCGATTGGGTATCATCTTCGTCCAAAAGAGCCTGCAATTGATGGTCCTCAACCTTTCTAGGCCGATTTTCACGCTTCTTGTCCCACAAGTCAAAATTGCCGTCTTCGAACCGACGAAACCAATCTCGGCACGTTGTTTCCGATAAAGCACTGTCACCATTGGCCTCCATAAGCATTCGATGCGATTCGGCAGCTGATTTCTTCAAATTGAAGCAGAAAAGCAGAGCTTCCCGCATATGCTCTTTTTCTGGCACAAAACTAGACATGATTACCAAAGGAAAAATGTATGTTGTTTTACGAAATTGTTGACAATGTGCACTGATTAATGTTGACAGATGTCAAACTCATAAAAAAAAGTATGGCGTTCCCATGGTAGCTTAATTCGCTCACTCACGCCATCTATGACCAAACAGCGGATTTAAGCTAATACACCTAGTATTTATTTGAATTACAATATATTAACGTTGCCATTATATATAAAATATAATATTATTTAAGTGGCTGCCATTAAACTTCCTGTAGGACTCAATCCATTTTAAGTAATTTTTAATGACTTTTTTGAAAATTTCGCTCTATAATCCGACCATTTAAATGGTTTATAGTTTAAAGATTGTCTGTGCAAACATAATATTTTCTATAGTTATAAGAAAAAAAAACCCATCAGCGTCAAATCGCACGATCTTGGAGGTAAATTGACATCACCAAATCTCGAAATTACACATATTATAAACAAAATTTTTGTTTTATTTCGCGCAATAAAACAAAAATTTTGTTTAAAAATAGTGTGTATTGTTAAAACCACATATGATCCAAATCAAAAGTTTCACCTTAAAAAAAAATAGCATTTTTATCAATACCAGGACTTCTCCAGAGAATACCATGACTTCTGCTTCTTCATTTTCAAATGACATCTTTCAAACAAAGTCACTTTTCCTAGATCAATAGTTTCTTCATAGTCACTTGTGGATTTTCTGAGCCATAAATTCAATAGTTTTGTTTATTAACGTATCCCCCCACTTATCAATAAATCCATTTCTAGCAGACTGAAAAAAATTTTGTTTGAAAAATCGGCATCCCAAACCTCTTGTCCCAACACCCAACTGAAGTATCTTTTATGTATTTTATAGTCAATTTATTTAATTTATAATAAAATGGCAAACTTTTATCTAAATAAATATTATCTTTAAATAAATATAAGGTGTAGTAAAAATAAATCCATTATTTTTGCATTAAATTGAAGGTTTTATTTAGCATAGATAGAATAATACGATTTAGGTCAAATATGCACCATTTTGTTCGGAAACTTATTGCCATTTTGGAGGTAATTTCATAATGCCTCTCTCATAGAAACCCTCGTCCCTATTGGCAAAAAACTTTGACAGTCGATTTTCTAAATCTTCTCTTGAGGCGAATTTTTCACCTGCAAAATCATTCGTCATAGACAGGAAGAGGTAGTAATCACTTGGTGCCAGGTCCGGACTATAAGGTGGATGCATAAGAACATCCCAACCAAAGTCCCGGAACTTCTGGCGAGTCACTATCGATGTATGCGGCCTGGCGTTGTCCTGATGGAACACAATTCCTCTATTATTGGCGAAAGCTGGCCGCTTCTGGGCGATTGCCTCTTTCAGACGGTCCAATTGTTGACAGTATAGATCCGCATTAAGAGTTCGGCCGTAGGGGAGCAGCTCATAGTAGATGATTCCCTGCTAGTCCCACCAAACACACAGCAAAACCTTCCTGGCTGTCAATTCTGGCTTGACCACCGTTTGCGCCGGGTGACCGCGATTTGACCACGACCGTTGTCGCTTGACGTTGTCGTAAGTGACCCACTTATCATCACCAGTAACCATCCGCTTCAGAAATGGATCGATATTGTTGCGATTCAGCAGATGGAAATTCGGTCCATGAGGTTTTTTTGCGATAACTCGTGTGGCACCTATACATTGAGCTTCTTTTTGTATCCAGCCTTATTTCAGTGGTTCCAAACGGTTTTTTGTGCAATGTTTAGCTCCTGGGCAATCGAAACCGTGCTTACGTGACGGTCGGACTCGACGATTTCCATTAATTTATCGACATTTTCGACAATTGGCCTTCCAGAGCGTGGTGCATCTTTGACATGAAAATTACCGGAACGGAATCGACGAAACCAAAATTGCGCATAATTGGCTGTTACAGTATCAGGACCATAAACACTATTCACATTTTCAGCTACCTGGCTTGCGTTTTCGCCTTTATCGAAGAAAAACTGTAAAATATGGCGTATTTTCTCTTTGTTGGTGTCCATCTTTGACGCGTGCTAAAAAAATACTGAGTTAAGTAATCACAAAACTGTATGAGAAGCTTTTTTAGTACGAAATCTTATCTTTCTAACGCCATCTAGTGCAACCCGATCGCACTTTTAAAACGGGAGATACAGACTCCTACAGCCATATATTGGCAAAATAATGGATTACTTTTTACTACAACTTATATATATTTAAAAACTTATTAAATTACAGAGATTCATGTTCCAAACTATAAAATGAATAACTCCATAATTGCAACGAAAATGTTCCAAACAATATTTATACATAAATACATATATTAGTTGAGACAAAGAATATTTCTTATGATAGTGAAAAGTAACTTTTAAAAAAATATACAATCTTAAAATTATCAAACTTAAATGATTAACCAAACCGAAAATAAGAAATTTCTTAAAAGTCGTTTGATTTATTGTTTGAAATTTTTTTTATTTTGATTTAAATAAATTTGTGCTAAATTAAGATTTGTATAAAAAATGTGATAATTTTGAATATTATCAACATAATAATAGTAATTATAATAATTTGAGTACAGAAGTACTTTTGATATTAAACAAAAAAAGAAAAAAAAATCAATTGAAAGCACAAAAAATTATCTGAAATTATGCGATAATCGCAGTAAAAAAAAATCTGGACAATTTGCGCACATAATCTAAAATTTTTTTTCTTTTATTTAATATTGACCTCTTTTGACCTCTTTTTTTTAACTTTTACAATAAAAACACATAAAAATAAATGATAACTAAATAATAATAATTCTAATTTTGATTAAAAAGTTTTGTAAAATGTGGACTTTTGACAAGAACGGTTGTTGATCGGCCATTGTTAGTTGATCAACGGTTCGCCTCGCTATAATTATTGGTCTTCTTTTCGAAATTGTATTTTTTTTTCCTTTTTTTTCCATAATAATTTTGTAAAATTTCGCCGTTTTTACTTTTTTGAAAACGTTGACTTTTGACAGAACGGTTTTCGACGATTCCATCGTTAGTTGATCAACATTGTTAATTGATCAACAAATAATTGAAACCAAATTTTTTTCTCATAATGTCGCTTTAACTTTTAGTCTACTTTGACATTTTTGTTTTTAAATTTATTATTAAAGTAAATACAAATAATTACAACAAATAATATTTCCTATTTCAATGAAAGCACTTTAAAAAATTTTGCTAATTTGTATTTTTCTAAAATTTTTGTTCAACAAATTTTTATTAGAGATTTTTTTAAGGTAACAATTTTAGTGGTGGTAATTTACGTTTCACTGGGCAGTATCAGTAAATATAACTCACTGAGCTAAATTAGCACGAAATTTTTTATAACGAGCATCAAATTTTTATTACGAGCACCAAATACGACACTTTTACTAACATAAAGTCTTATCAAGAAACATTCACAGTCTTTTATAAAGGGTTCTTAGCTAAATACGTTTAGCGCAAAGTCTGATGGAAGGCTTAGTATACTCTTCGAGTTCTAGTCTCTAAGTCCAAATGGGATTAAGTGCTGTTTTCTATCATCTCTTATGGTTGAAAATAATTTTTTTCTGATTATTTTGCTTTAAATTTTAGTCTGCTTTGACATTTTTGTTTTTAAATTTATTATTAAAGTAAATACAAATAATTAAATAATATTTCCTATTTCAATGAAAGCACTTTAAAAAAAATTTTGCTAATTTGTATTTTTCTAAAATTTTTGTTTAACAAATTTTTATTAGAGATTTTTTTAAGGTAACAATTTTAGTGGTGGTAATTTACGTTTCACTGGGCAGTATCAGTAAATATAACTCACTGAGCTAAATTAGCACGAAATTTTTTATAACGAGCATCAAATTTTTATTACGAGCACCAAATACGACACTTTTACTAACATAAAGTCTTATCAAGAAACATTCACAGTCTTTTATAAAGGGTTCTTGGCTAAATACGTTTAGCGCAAAGTCTGATGGAAGGCTTAGTATACTCTTCGAGTTCTAGTCTCTAAGTCCAAATGGGATTAAGTGCTGTTTTCTATCATCTCTTATGGTTGAAAATAATTTTTTTCTGATTATTTTACTTTAAATTTTAGTCTGCTTTGACATTTTTGTTTTTAAATTTATTATTAAAGTAAATACAAATAATTAAATAATATTTCCTATTTCAATGAAAGCACTTTAAAAAAAATTTTGCTAATTTGTATTTTTCTAAAATTTTTGTTCAACAAATTCTTATTAGAGATTTTCAAGTTATTGAGATTTTTTTAAGGTAACAATTTTAAGGTGGTAATTAACTTTTCACTAAGGAGTATCAGTAAGGATAAGTCGATAAGTCACTGAGCTAAATTAGCACGAAATTTTTTATAACGAGTACCAATGTTTTATAACGAGCACCAAATACGACACTTTTACTAACATAAAGTCTTATCAAGAAACATTCACAGTATTTTATAAAGGGTTCTTAGCTAAATACGTTTAGCGCAAAGTCTGATGGAAGGCTTAGTATACTCTTCGAGTTCTAGTCTCTAAGTCCAAATGGGATTAAGCGCTGTTTTCTATCATTTCTTAAGGTTGAAAATAATTTGTTTCTGATTATTTTGCTTTAAATTTTAGTCTGCTTTGACATTTTTGTTTTTAAATTTATTATTAAAGTAAATGCAAATAATTAAATAATATTTCCTATTTCAATAAAATCACTTTAAAAAAATTTTGCTAATTTTTGTTTTTCTAAAATTTTTGTTCAACAAATTCTTATTAGAGATTTTCAAGTTATTGAGATTTTTTTAAGGTAACAATTTTACAGGTGGTAATTAACTTTTCACTAAGGAGTATCAGTAAGGATAAGTCGATAAGTCACTGAGCTAAATTAGCACGAAATTTTTTATAACGAGTACCAATGTTTTATAACGAGCACCAAATACGACACTTTTACTAACATAAAGTCTTATCAAGAAACATTCACAGTATTTTATAAAGGGTTCTTAGCTAAATACGTTTAGCGCAAAGTCTGATGGAAGGCTTAGTATACTCTTCGAGTTCTAGTCTCTAAGTCCAAATGGGATTAAGTGCTGTTTTCTATCATCTCTTATGGTTGAAAATAATTTTTTTCTGATTATTTTACTTTAAATTTTAGTCTGCTTTGACATTTTTGTTTTTAAATTTATTATTAAAGTAAATACAAATAATTAAATAATATTTCCTATTTCAATGAAAGCACTTTAAAAAAAATTTTGCTAATTTGTATTTTTCTAAAATTTTTGTTCAACAAATTCTTATTAGAGATTTTCAAGTTATTGAGATTTTTTTAAGGTAACAATTTTAAGGTGGTAATTAACTTTTCACTAAGGAGTATCAGTAAGGATAAGTCGATAAGTCACTGAGCTAAATTAGCACGAAATTTTTTATAACGAGTACCAATGTTTTATAACGAGCACCAAATACGACACTTTTACTAACATAAAGTCTTATCAAGAAACATTCACAGTATTTTATAAAGGGTTCTTAGCTAAATACGTTTAGCGCAAAGTCTGATGGAAGGCTTAGTATACTCTTCGAGTTCTAGTCTCTAAGTCCAAATGGGATTAAGTGCTGTTTTCTATCATCTCTTATGATTGAAAATAATTTTTTTCTGATTATTTTGCTTTAAATTTTAGTCTGCTTTGACATTTTTGTTTTTAAATTTATTATTAAAGTAAATACAAATAATTAAATAATATTTCCTATTTCAATGAAAGCACTTTAAAAAAAATTTTGCTAATTTGTATTTTTCTAAAATTTTTGTTCAACAAATTCTTATTAGAGATTTTCAAGTTATTGAGATTTTTTTAAGGTAACAATTTTACAGGTGGTAATTAACTTTTCACTAAGGAGTATCAGTAAGGATAAGTCGATAAGTCACTGAGCTAAATTAGCACGAAATTTTTTATAACGAGTACCAATGTTTTATAACGAGCACCAAATACGACACTTTTACTAACATAAAGTCTTATCAAGAAACATTCACAGTATTTTATAAAGGGTTCTTAGCTAAATACGTTTAGCGCAAAGTCTGATGGAAGGCTTAGTATACTCTTCGAGTTCTAGTCTCTAAGTCCAAATGGGATTAAGTGCTGTTTTCTATCATCTCTTATGATTGAAAATAATTTTTTTCTGATTATTTTGCTTTAAATTTTAGTCTGCTTTGACATTTTTGTCTTTAAATTTAATATTAAAGTAAATACAAATAATTACAACAAATAATATTTCCTATTTCAATGAAAGCACTTTGAAAAATTTTGCTAATTTTTATTTTTCGAAAATTTTTGTTCAACAAATTCTTATTAGAGATTTTTAAGTTATTGAGATTTTTTTCACAGTTTTACCAAGGGTTCTTGGCTAAATACGTTTAGCGCAAAATCTGATACAAGGCTTGGTATACTCTTCGAGTTCTAGTCTGTAAGTCCAAATGGGCCTGTTTTCTATCATCTCTTGTGATTGAAAATATTTTTATTTTTTTTTTGAAAATGGAGGAAAATTTTGAAAGACAAATTATGGGACTGTAACCAACTAAAACAACCTTACTTGGTCACATTTCTATGTCTCCCCATGGAACCCCCGTATGTCATCACTACTCCATCGAAATCGCTACTCTCCCCATCGAAATCGCTTCTCTGGTGGGTTACCCCTAACGTCTTAGTTCTTCCTGAACCAGACGGATTCTTTTTTGGACTATTGTCGCGAAGACATCGATAGCCTCCCATACTGCTCTCGAGTACAACATCCAGACCATAACATTCTCCGTTATTGTTTCACTTCCGTAAAGGTCAAGCTTGTGAAAAGTTGGTTAAAGTTGCCGATGATAATGCTCTACAAGAACGTAAGTGCCAACGATAGTTCACGAAATTCCATGCTGCTGATTTTGACTTAAAGGCCAGCGTTACATGACGCGCGAGAGTGTAGAATCATTGAACATGCATCATTCAATCGTTCACGACCACCTGAAGAACCTGGGATACATAAGCAAGCTCGATATTTGCAACATGCTCATTAAACGTGAGGAACACGATTCCTTTTTAAAGCGATTTATAGCTGGTGATGATAAGTGGATCGTTTACAACAATGTTTAAGGAATTATAAAGCTTGCTGATTGATCTTTCGACTTTTTATATAAATAAACACACTTTTTAAAACAAGACCGTGTGCCTTATGACCGTGTGCCTTACCGACAACCCAATATAACATGATTTCACAAAACATGGCATTTTCTAGGAACCTATCTTCTATGTTTAAGGAGGATAACTTTATCTGGCTAAATGTGGATATTTTTAAAGCCAAAATAAAAAATGTCCGACGCACGCTGCGAACGAATGTCAGCGATTACGTTCGATGGGTGTTTTTAGGAAAGGAAGTGGAGGATAGTTTTTGAACGAGGGAATTAGTATAATTGGAGAAACGAGAATGCAAGATTTTATAACGAGACACTCTAACCTCATGAATAGAAGGGACTTCGTCAATTGTGCGGAGTATTTTTGATTAAAGGGATTGGATTCGACGGAAATTGACAGGCTTAGTAGAGTCCAGAGTTCTAGTCTGTAAGTTTAGATGGGTTTCAGTAGGGCTTTGTATAAAAGTACTTTTCTGTCTATAGAAAGTCTAGAACGTTTGTTTAGAAGTCGAATTCGTTGTAGGTATCATCTTTGTTACGTCTTGTCTTTTAAGCCTTACATGTAAAGCGTTTGTCTAAATTCAGTCCTAGGTACCGAACTTCGGTGTGTTGAGGTATGGCACTGCCATTAAGGTATATGCGAGCATATAGTTTAGGGCCGCGAGTAAAAGTTACGTGGGTAGATTTACGTTATTCTCCATCTGGTAAACCAGTTCTGGGGGGTTTGGATTAGAGTTTGGAGAATTTCACAAAGCATGCTGGAGATTTTTGCTAGATGCAAGCCAGGATCGTATGTAGCAAAGTAGGTATTGAAACAAATTGAGATATCGGATGTATCTATTTTGTAGAGGATGGGTCCAAGTATATTTCCCTGCGGAACACCAGCCAATATGGGAGAGTTATCAGAGAGTTCCGTTTACTTGGAAGTGTCAGTTGGAAAGGAATGATCTTAGGACTAGGAAATAGATGGAAAGAAGGATCCTCCTGAGTTTCTAGAGTAAGCCCTGGTACCAAACTCTATCAAAAGCTTGACTGATATCAGGAAACACACCGGGGGACAGTACTCTTTTCTTTCTAAAGAGAATGCAATGAAATCGATGACTCGATGACACTGATGGGTTTTAATGGTTGGTAAATTTATTTTGAGGATTCGAGTAGATGGAGGACTATTTGTTCAAAGATTTTCTAGAGGATTGGAATGAGACTTATTGGTCTGTAGGAAGTGAGGCGAACAAAAAAAACTATAAAATTTACCTAATTTAATTCCTAAAATTCATTATATGTTATATCTTGCAGCCTCGTTTTGTTGAAATCGTTAGTTTACTATCATCAAATTCAGAATAAATAAAGGTCGGAATTTACAATTTGCGAGGAAATACGAGGGTCATTCAACAAGTACTTAGCCTACAAAATAAAAACGAAAATTTTGGAAAGGTGGCAATTTATTTTTCCACATAATCTCCTTCAAGCTCGATACACTTGGCCCAGCGATGCTCTAACTTTTTTAACCCGTCTTTTTTTTTAGGCCCACGAAGGTGGAGTTGGAGGGGGGGAGGGGGTAAATGACTACCCCTTAACAAAAAATTGTTTTTTTTTGTATAATTTCTTGTCTTACTCTTAACAAAAAATTGTTTTTTTTTGTATAATTTCTTGTTAACGACTAAATAATGGGAAAAAATTGTTTCTGTTAAAAAAAAAAAATAATAAAATTTTATGGCCAATCGATTCTATGAAAAGTTTTTTTCCTCCTCGCATAATTTAATTAATCCCAAGTATTTTGCTGCATTGTAATTTTTATGATTTCATTTACAGGCAATTATCAGTAAAATTGTAATTTTTGTTTTCTTATCATTTCGAGATGAAATTCATAAATTTCGTATTTTTTTTATGGCGGCCATTCCTCATAGGAATGAGGGGACCCTGCTTTGGTTGCTTGCCTCTCTAATGTAATTGGACAAAAATATTCTCAGCGGCGGCAGCCAACAACTTCGTACCAAGTCAGTTTAGTCAAAGTGGAATCTTCAATGTTAAACGAAATGAATTTTTATTATCAATAAATGAAAATGTTCGTGCACTTGACCCCTTCAGAGTTAGCAGATAGGTCTGATCTCCCCACTCCCTGCCCCATTAATTAAATTGACAATGCCTACGAATGGAATTGAACTATGCCCAGATAGATGGCCGAGGGGGGACAGAGTCGGTTGATTGCTTCATTTTATGAGGCATCGTCTTAAAGGAGGCATCGTTTCTAGTTAAATTTGACTAATAGTCTGTTTAGGGTGTAATAAAATTAAAATGGACAATAACAAAAAAAAAAAATACTTTCTAGTAGTTATAGTAATGGTAAGTAAAAAAAAACTTCTCTTGAATGACATAAAGTACAGGCAATTTGGACGCTCTTCATTCTGTATTCTTTCCGAAATTATTTCGGTTTGTTTAGACTTTGAGTGTTGAACTTCAAATGTCTTGGCGGATATCGCACCCCCTCCACCTCCTCGTTGGTTCTATTCAGAATGACTATCTACTATAATCTCTGGTCAAAAAGTGGTTCTATTGTGAATTGGTTGTGAATTGTGTTTATTGCTTGTCGAGGAGAAATATTCGGAAGAACATGAAGCCATTCCATGGCATGTACACATGAATGAATTGATGAATGGGGGGCTCCCCGTGACTGCGGTGGGTTCGGCGGTGTCAGTTGACCGTTTTTCTCCCAAGCAATGTGATTGCGTGGAATTTATTTATGGTGCAACCGTCCCCGAGTACGTGTACACTCTACTATACAACTCGTACTCACGCTCGAGGGCCATAAACGAATTAAAATTGAATTTTATTGCTTGCGGCGTTCTTTTCCCCATTCCTCTTTGCTTAGACCCATTACACTTATGCTCGCCTATAGGCTAAGTGTATCGATAGTGTTAAAAATTATTATCTGGAAAGTGTAAATTCGGTTAACTGAACGAGCATACTTGCTACTAAGGAAAGAGAGGAATGGGAACGCATGTACTGAAGCCTCCAAAGAAATGTGTGTGCGGGCAACACATTCTTGGAATGCACTTCAATTGATGGTGGCTTCTAGCCTCCCTTACCGAGTCTATCAATCCCATACAAGGCAAATCCAGAGTGTTCTCAACTGCATTTTGATTGCAGAACAAACGAATTAACGATTTTTATACGACTGCGATTTTGTTCAGTTTTTGTATTTTTTGTTGTTGTCCAAATTCCAATTAGCGCCATTCGGATGAACATATTGTGAAGTAATTGACGAATCCCCCTTTACTAGATCGTATTATTGGGTGAGGGTTCGAATAAACAACTTAGATGCGGGGATAAAAATGAGATAATTTCTTATTATTCATTTGTATTTGGATAAATTCAAAAATTCAGACGAGGGTCATCATTTTCAACGAATATTAATGGAATTTGTTTTAACCAATAACTACCCCTATTTAATGGCAAGAAATTATTTTTAGACATCATTTATTTTTCACCCTATTCATAATTAATTCCATTCATATGAAAAGGAAGTTTCTTTCTACATTTAATAGAAAAAATCGATTTTTTTGGGCATACAAGCAACGTATGAGGTATTTTCTTCAATTTTTCTTAAGAGTTTTTATTTTTAAAACTATTTTTAAGCTATTTTTTTAACCATTTTTACTATTTATGAGTGTATTTTATTTTTGACTACTTTTTACCAATTTTCTAAGTAATACTTATCAACTTTTTTTTAAATATTTGTTTCTTTACAAATATTTTAAGCTACTCGTATTTCTTTAATCATTTTGTTTAATATTTTTTAAAAATTTGATTAATTATTTTGTACTATATTTAATGGGTGTTTCTTGACTTTTTTTTAAAAAAATATTTTTTACAATTTTTTTAGTAATTTTTTACTATTTTTTTTAAAAATAATTTTTTTACATTTATTAATATTAATTATTATTAATCTATATTTCTTAAACATTTTCAATTAAAATTTTTTACTAAAATTACAAATAAAAGATTTCTTTTACTTTTGAAATTCAAAAAATAATTTTTGACTAATGTTTGTAATTGCTTTTTACTATTTATAATGGTTTTTTTTGACTACTTTTATTAACAAATTTATACTTTTTTTTAATATTATTTTTTTTTACTATTTTTTGATTTTATTAATTCTAAAAACTCGGTTTTCGGGGGTTTTTTCATCCTAAAAACCGATGACGATTTTTTAAACTCCCTTTTTTAAATGTTTTTTTTTTCTCAACTATTTTTGAAGATGTCTTTTTACTATTTTGTAGTGCATTTTTTAATTATTTTTGACTATTTTTATAACTGTTTTTTACTATTTATAATAATTTTTTTTTTCAAATATTTTTTGACTACTTTTTTAAATATTTTTAACCATTTTTCTTAGTAATTTTTTACTATTACTTTGACAATTTTTTTTAACAAATTTTTTACGTTTTTTATATTAATTTTTAATAATATTTTTTAACTGTTTTCGACTAACATATTTTTTTTTTCAAAATTATAAATAGAAAATTTGATTTTTAAAATTTTA
This sequence comes from Atherix ibis, assembly GCA_958298945.1. NCBI lineage: Eukaryota > Metazoa > Arthropoda > Insecta > Diptera > Athericidae > Atherix > Atherix ibis. Next base: position 105,368,142 of record OY282606.1, on the reverse strand, counting down.
TTAAATTTAAAAAATCGGTTTTTAGGAGTTTTTTCATCCTAAAAATCGATTACTATTTTTTAAACTCCTTTTTTAACTGTATTTTTCTTTCAACTATATTTTAAGTTGTTTTTTTTTACCCATTTTGTAATGATTTTTTTAATATTTTTGAAATTGGTTTTTACTATTTGCAATAGTTTTTTGTAAAAAAAATTTTGGCAACTTTTTTTAAATATTTTTTACTATTTCTTTGACAATTTTTTTTAAGCGTACAAAGTTTTTTAATATTAACTTTTAATATTATTTTATTACTGTTTTTCAAAAGAAAAATTAATGTTAAAAATTTTATTAATTCTAAAACTCAATTTTTGGAAGAAGAAACAACTATTACGATTTTTTAAACTTCTTTTTTAACTATTTTTTTAAGATTTTTTTTACCTTTTTTCTAATGATTTTTTTAATAATTTTTAACTATTTTTGTAACGGTTTTTTTCTATTTATAGTGTTCTTTTTTCACTTTTTTTTTAACTATTTCTTAAAATATTTTTTACAATTTTTGTTAGTAATTTGACAATTTTTTAAACAAATTTTTTACGTATTTTTTCTCAACTATTTTTGAAGATTTTTTTTCAACTCTTTTGTACTGACTTTTTAATATTTTAATAATTTTCTTTTGTACTTGTTTTTTATGAATTTTTGGATTTCTTTTTTTAACTTTTCATTATTTTTTTAAACAAATTCTCCCATATTTTTAATGGTATATTTTTGGATTATTTTTTTACTATTTTTAAATAGTTTTTGTTTATAATTTTTTAGCTGTTGTTAATTTTGAATATTTAAAAGAAAAAAATTTTAATTAATTTTGAGTTTATGATTTTACTATTTTTGTTGATAATTATTATTAGATTAAATTTTTTCAAATATTTTTTAACTTGTTTTTGATAATTTTTAAAAAAAATTTCAACTTATATGTTTAAATTATTTTTTTTAACTAACATTTATACTCTTTTTTGATTATATTTTTAAATTACAATTTTTTGACTATATTTTACAAATTATTAAATTATTTTCTTACCCATATTTTTAACAATTCTTTACTATTTTTCTAATAGTTTTTTTTACTATTTTGTTCTACAATATATTATTTTTTTGTTGGTATTCTTTTACTGTGTTTTTGAATATTTTCTCAAAGGTTTCTTCAAATATTTTTCTCTCGATTTTTTTAACTACTTTTTAACTATTTTTTTAATAATATTTTTCTTATATTTAAAAAAAATTATTTTTCTTATTTTCCTCAATAATTTTTAATTAATATTTTTCTGATTATTTATTTTTCAATTTTTAAACACGTTTTTGACTTTTTTTTTTATTACTATTTTTTAACTATTTTCAACCATTTTTTAATGTTTTTTAAAGTGTTCTCTTTATTATATTTTAATAATTTCTTAATTATAAGTTTCCTTTTTTTTCAACTAATTTTTTATGCTTTTATAACTACTTTTTGTCTATATTTATTTAGAATGGTTTTTTTTAAATTTTTTTTAAACAATTTTTTTTTTTAAATTAAGATTTTACATAAATTTTTTTTTGAGTTTTCCTTCAACTGTATTTTTTTATAATTTCTCTATTATTTTGTCTCCGTAATTTTGTACTCCTATTTTGGTTACATTTTAAATACTGTTTAAAATATTTTTTACTTAATTTTTCAAAATATATTCTACTGTTTTTTTTTAATTAATATTTTTTTATCGTTTTTAAAATTTTTTTCTATTTTTTATGTCATTTTTTACTATATTTTTAAAAAAATGTTGTTACTATTTTGTAACCAATTCTTAATGATCTTTTGATAAGTAATTTTTATTATTATTTGTTTGCCTTTTTTTAAATTATTTTTTAGTATTTTTTAACTTTTTTTTACAATTTTTTTATTTAATTTTTTACTATTTTGAACCTTTTTTTACTTTCCTTACCATTTCTAACATATTTTTTTAAATATTTTTACTATTTGCTTACATGATTTTTAAAATATATTTTCTATTATTTTTTTAAATCAATTTATTTTAGTATTTTTTTCGCTATTTTTTAACTTATTTTGAATAAATTTTTTCGAAATCGTTTCTCAATTTTTTTAGCAATGTTCAACTACAAAATTTGAAAAAGTTATATTATTAACAATATTTTTTTTTAAAATGCTTATTTTATAAATTCTGTTTTTTATTTTTTTGCTAATTTTTTTTACATTTTTTTTTTACATAGAATAATTTGGTTTTATAATTTTTACCTGTTTTTTTTAGGCATTTTATTTTTATTATTCTTAAAACCTAAATAAAAATTGTAATACTTTCAAAATTCAAAAAAAGAAATACTTGAAAAATTGACCCTCGCTCGATTCAATTGAGTTGCTCCCCCACAAAAGTAGGAAAAAAAGCATCGTTATTCCAATAAAAATAATTCAAACAAAACCACATATCATGGGGTCATTAAAAATATTTGTTTTTCGCAAGTTTATATCTTTTTTTTTTGGTCTAAATTTCTTTTTGCTTTTGAGTGCTAAGTGCAATTTGATAATTTCCTAGGAAGTATTATTCAAAATTAATTTATTAGGTCAGGTCAGAGAATGGAGGGTAATCCAAAACATTCAATAAATAATCTATGATGACGATTTCCCACGAATATGGACGATTTCTAATCAAATTCCAAATAGCAGCGCAAAATACAAAAAAAAAAACAAACAAAATAAAACATTAACAAAATTAGAAAATCCCATCAACAAATAAATACGAGTGAAAAATAGAGTGTGGAGAGTAAATTTTTTGGAAAATTTTTGTAAAAATTGTCGATTAATATTCGTTAAAGCACCCACCATACGAAAATAGGTGGTAGTATATGGTCGAATGGGTGGAAGGAGTGGTGTGGAAGGAGAAGATAGAAGATAGAAGTTGGACAAATAATAGAGATTCATGCAGCGGGTGATGTTTGGTTTTTTGTTGTTCTGGTCTGAAGAATTTCATAGCGGAAATAACGCAATCACTTTAACAAGAAACCAGACCGAAAAAAATGATTTTTTTTTGGGTGCTTTTTCCCATTTTGAGAACATGTTAAACTCGTCGTACGTAACACATTTGGAAGAAGATCACTGCTCGTAAGTGCTCGTAAGTGTCCGTCCGCGGAGAATGGAAAACCAAATCGCATAGAAATAAACACAAAAATTTCTATGCCAACAACAAAAACAACAATAAAAATAAACGAAAATTTCCAAAATGGTTTCTAAATTATGACACTTACGAGGGCCACAAGAATATTGCGTACGAGCAGAACTCCAACAAATTGTGGGTCTGTCGTATCGCGGGTTGGTACCGCCATTCAATAACTCACAAAGATGAATGAATTAATCCATAACGATGGACTGTGTGATAATACGATTATTATTCTTTTTTCTCTCTTTTTTTTGTCTAATGTGTTGATTGAACACTTAATGTCTGCGCTGGTTTTTCGATTACACAAAAGAATTCTCGTAAATAAAAAATGTTGTTTTTCTAAATTAAAAAAGAAGAAGAAAATATTCCACAAATTAATGAGAACAGTTTGCATCCTCACAGTAGTTTTTAGGAAGAACTGCAAATAATATTCAAAAATATACAAATTTCGCTCGAATCATCCAATTAAAAACAATTGCAAGAAAATTTACTATTTTTAAATGATTTTTCATTCAATTTTTTATTATAACTAAAACTAACAACTGTATTCAATTAGACCAATTTTGCTACTCACAAGTACTTGCGAGTAGATGCCCATAGGAATGTAAAATTTACTGACAGCAGTAAAATATAACCTCAAAATAGTCAACAACAATACTGAGTTTACTCGCACATCAACAATAAAAACTGAGTTTATTCACACATAAACAATACTGACAAAAATATGACTCTTCAACATAACCAACGAGCCCGCTAAGCGCATCATGCAGTCATTTTTCAAGCGATACAACGCATTCTCGACAGTCACTTGTGGGTTTTCAGAGCCCCCGTATACGCCCATTCGACTTATTGACGTATCAACCGAATGAGATAGAAACCTCATTGGTGAAGAAAATTTTGTACAAAATAATCAGCCCTCAAGCGATCCATAATGTAAAATGGCAACCTTCGATGACATATGCATTTGACAGCTGTCAAACGAATCTATTTCATATGTGATGTCATTTATGCGTAAACAAATATATTTTTTTTAATATTGCGGATTTTGTAAGTTTGATTGAATTAGTTTTGGAAATTTACAATAAAACACAGTCTTCTATTTTAAAATATTATTTATTTACTTATTATAATTTCATTTTATTTATTTTTCTATATACTCGTATTATTTATTTAAACAGAATTATAAAGTCGAAGGGCATATATAAATATAAATTTTGATGAAAATGACTTAGTAAAGAATTAACAGAAATTAAAGTATTTCTTGCACTATTAAAATATGTTCCCTTAAATTTGCTTACACACACTTTACGTACGCCGGCACTGAATTATTATCTGGTAAACATTGAACTGTCAACATCACATTTGTTTACATTTATTGAATGCCGAACTTTTCAATTTTTAACCACTTTTTGTACAAAACAAATCATTAAAAGCCAATTAAACACATTGTAAACTAAATTTTTGTTAATTTACCTCTAGTAAAAATGAAGATGTCAACTTACCGAAAGAAAGAAATTACCGCGGCTTCCTCATTCTGTTGAATTACCAGCAACTCTGTATAAAACACTTCATTTTCTAATATAAAAACTTCCTATTTACTTTTTTGTAAATACTTCAAAAAATATAAAAACTACACTTTCACTTGCACTTTCCGATAAGTGAAAAAATAACAACTTCAAAAACAACAAAAGTATGCAGGCAGTTCGGTATGCTACCACTTTCATGGAGAATGGTGTGCTTAAGAACTCTCCGAAAGTCTATAAAATTGAGACGCTCAATATTTCATTTCGTATTAAAAAGATTTTACAAAAAATAAAAAAAATAAATTATGCTTTTGCAATTCCAAAAATTCATATTACGAAAACTAGATGTCAGTGAGTGTCATGGCTACATAAAAAAATCTACACAAAAGTATGCAAGTAGTACGATTTCTCGCCGCTATTGCAATAATTAAGCCAGAAAATTGCGTATACATATACGAAAATCTGACGCATATGCCTATTCAGATATTCTTTATATTAAGGATTTTTCATTCAATTTTTTATTATAACTGAAACTAATATCAAAATTCAACTGTCAAAAAACAATCCTGCCACATTAGAAGATACTGAAATGTATAGCAACACTTTAAGAGCAATGTCAAAATTAAAATAAGGTCTAATTCGGCGATAAGACAGTTTTCGGTTGTGGTCTTTATTCCGATAAGATTGTGAAGGTTTTAGGATTTTGACAGTGACAACTATACTCGTACCAGCATTAAAAACTTCAGAAAGTATAGTGGTATCCATTTAATAGTTTCCAAAATGCAATTATTAAGGTTAGATTACACCCTGCGACTAATAGACAAACTATATGTCAAAATTTCCCCTTTTTTGCGCATCTGAAACTTTGTGCGCGAATAAGTCAACTCACACAAAGTTCGTGCATATCACGATCAGTGTAATCGTTTGAATGAACATCTGTAAGAATAATCAATTGCGATGCACGCGCAATTTACAAAACAAATATAATTCTAATCATGGAAAACGGTTCATGCATTTTTTACTAGTGAATTGTCTAGTTTGTCGATGCTATTTTTATTTTGGATTAATTATGGGAAAATTTAATAAATAGGACGTGTCATTTCAAAATTTGGTAATGTCAACTGGTACAGACAATTTTTAAATTTTAGAACTTAAATAATGACAGCATTACAGCTCGAAATGTGCCAGAATGTCTTTAACTAGTACTATAAAATGATCGAGTCCTGTAGGAAGATTTTTGTTAAACATTAAAATAATTTTATAATTAATACAATACATAATGGCAGGGTTTAAGCAATATATATAAATAGTTAAAAACTTTATTAAAATCTGAACTTTAAATAAGTTTTATTAAATTTTACTATCCAAAATGTAAATTGGATAATTTTTTATTTAATTCGTTGACTTTATTTTCTTCTGTACGGGAGGCTCTGGTGTGGGTAAATTACGGCTATCATAGAGCAACTCACATTAAAATTATTTCCATCTTACCTTATGATTATTCCGGATATTGAAGGGTATTAATGTATGCATGTGTGTATAGGTCTTCTAACTATCACCAAAGTGTACAGATGCACTGGTGTGGATTAGAATAGATTCTATCACGTTCGTAGAATACGGTTTTTATGAAATTCCTCAAATGTTTTCACCTCGGAAATTTCTGCTTTCATTCTCCAATAAGGACATTAAATTTACCAGCCTTAACGGAAGAAATTAATGGAAATTATAATAAACCAAACCAAAAAGAAAGAAGAAAAACACCAAATGAGATTTATTCGAAATCGATTTGACCTATCGACCTACATTTCCTCAATAAAAACTGTTTTTTCTTCATAAATTGAATCGTTAAAATTAGGAAATTATTTTTTTTTTATACGAATGGGCAAAAAAAATCAGGGTGTCTTAAGAACCTCTTCCGGGTTGATGTTCTAAAAAGGACAGTAGCACCGCTTTCGCGGCACTTCAAGGTGGGGCCTTTATCTGTCACTTATGGGCTCTTTTTAGTTTTAGATATTTTTATACTCCTACCTCCAGATTTTTTTTCGTAGCACGATTTGTATAAAAGCCGCAACTCTCTGTTATCTTGTACTATCGCTCAACATGACTCAATTAATTTTTTCTGGTATTTAATAACATTTTAAGTTTTTTTTTAAAATATTTTCTTTTTATTTGATTGCTAAAATAATAACAAATAGCAAGTAATTAATTTTAATTTTAACAATTTATAATAGGAAAAGTTTAATATAATAAAAAATATATATATTTTTAATAATTTTTTAACGAATTTTAACAACTCTTTAACTAATTTTTGAAAAATATTTTTTACTTATTTTTTTATTTGTTTCTTTTTTAAATATAATATCAAAAATTTTTGAAAAATATTATATTTTTTTATAGGAAAAGTTTAATAATATAAAAATATATATTACTAAATATATTTTTTACTAAATTTGTTTTTTTTTTAATATTTTTTAACAAAATTTTTATCATAATTTTACCAATTTAAAACTATTTTTTTCTTAATTTTCAAATATTTTTTTCAACAATTTTTTAACTACAATATTTTTTTTTAAATATTTGTTTTAATTTTCTTTTTAAAATTATTTTTAACACATTTCCGTCAACAATTTTTTAAATATTTCTTTACTATTTTTGTGTGCATTTTTTAAACATTTTTTAACAATTTTTTGCAATTTGCTTTTAACAATTTTCGATTTTTTTCAAACAATTTTTTGTCAATTTTTTAACAATTTTTTAACAATTTTTTAACATTTTTTTAACAATTTTTTAACAATTTTTTAACAATTTTTTAACAATTTTTTAACAATTTTTTAACAATTTTTTAACAATTTTTTAACAATTTTTTAACAATTTTTTAACAATTTTTTAACAATTTTTTAACAATTTTTTAACAATTTTTTAACAATTTTTTAACAATTTTTTAACAATTTGTTAACAATTTGTTAACAATTTTTTAACAATTTTTTAACAATTTTTTAACAATTTTTTAACAATTTTTTAACAATTTTTTAACAATTTTTTAACAATTTTTTAACAATTTTTTAACAATTTTTTAACAATTTTTTAGCAATTTTTTAACAATTTTTTAACAATTTTTTAACAATTTTTTAACAATTTTTTAACAATTTTTTAACAATTTTTTAACAATTTTTTAACAATTTTTTAACAATTTTTTAACAATTTTTTAACAATTTTTTAACAATTTTTTAACAATTTTTTAACAATTTTTTAACAATTTTTTAACAATTTTTTAACAATTTTTTAACAATTTTTTAACAATTTTTTAACAATTTTTTAACAATTTTTTAACAATTTTTTAACAATTTTTTAACAATTTTTTAACAATTTTTTAACAATTTTTTGTCAATTTTTAACAATTTTTCACCACTTTTTTTACAATTTTTTAACAATTTTTTAACAATTTTTTAACAATTTTTTAACAATTTTTTAACAATTTTTTAACAATTTTTTAACAATTTTTTAACAATTTTTTAACAATTTTTTAACAATTTTTTAACAATTTTTTAACAATTTTTTAACAATTTTTTAGCAATTTTTTAACAATTTTTTAACAATTTTTTAACAATTTTTTAACAATTTTTTAACAATTTTTTAACAATTTTTTAACAATTTTTTAACAATTTTTTAACAATTTTTTAACAATTTTTTAACAATTTTTTAACAATTTTTTAACAATTTTTTAACAATTTTTTAACAATTTTTTAACAATTTTTTAACAATTTTTTAACAATTTTTTAACAATTTTTTAACAATTTTTTAACAATTTTTTAACAATTTTTTAACAATTTTTTAACAATTTTTTAACAATTTTTTAACAATTTTTTGTCAATTTTTAACAATTTTTCACCACTTTTTTTACAATTTTTTAACAATTTTTTAACAATTTTTTAACAATTTTTTAACAATTTTTTAACAATTTTTTAACAATTTTTTAACAATTTTTTAACAATTTTTTAACAATTTTTTAACAATTTTTTAACAATTTTTTAACAATTTTTTAACAATTTTTTAACAATTTTTTAACAATTTTTTAACAATTTTTTAACAATTTTTTAACAATTTTTTAACAATTTTTTAACAATTTATTAACAATTTTTTAACAATTTTTTAACAATTTTTTAACAATTTTTTAACAATTTTGTTAACAATTTTTTGTCAATTTTTTAACAATTTTTCACCACTTTTTTAACAATATTTTAACAATTTTTTAACAATTTTTTAACAATTTTTAACAATTTTTTAACAATTTTTTAACAATTTTTTAACAATTTTTTAACAATTTTTTAACAATTTTTTAACAATTTTTTAACAATTTTTTAACAATTTTTTAACAATTTTTTAACAATTTTTTAACAATTTTTTAACAATTTTTTAACAATTTTTTAACAATTTTTTAACAATTTTTTAACAATTTTTTAACAATTTTTTAACAATTTTTTAACAATTTTTTAACAATTTTTTAACAATTTTTTAACAATTTTTTAACAATTTTTTAACAATTTTTTAACAATTTTTTAACAATTTTTTAACAATTTTTTAACAATTTTTTAACAATTTTTTAATAATTTTTTAACAATTTTTTAACAATTTTTTAGCAATTTTTTAACAATTTTTTAACAATTTTTTAGCAATTTTTTAACAATTTTTTAACAATTTTTTAACAATTTTTTAACAATTTTTTAACAATTTTTTAACAATTTTTTAACAATTTTTTAACAATTTTTTAACAATTTTTTAACAATTTTTTAACAATTTTTTAACAATTTTTTAACAATTTTTTAACAATTTTTTAACAATTTTTTAACAATTTTTTAACAATTTTTTAACAATTTTTTAACAATTTTTTAACAATTTTTTAACAATTTTTTAACAATTTTTTAACAATTTTTTAACAATTTTTTAACAATTTTTTAACAATTTTTTGTCAATTTTTAACAATTTTTCACCACTTTTTTTACAATTTTTTAACAATTTTTTAACAATTTTTTAACAATTTTTTAACAATTTTTTAACAATTTTTTAACAATTTTTTAACAATTTTTTAACAATTTTTTAACAATTTTTTAACAATTTTTTAACAATTTTTTAACAATTTTTTAACAATTTTTTAACAATTTTTTAACAATTTTTTAACAATTTTTTAACAATTTTTTAACAATTTTTTAACAATTTTTTAACAATTTTTTAACAATTTTTTAACAATTTTTTAACAATTTTTTAACAATTTTTTAACAATTTATTAACAATTTTTTAACAATTTTTTAACAATTTTTTAACAATTTTTTAACAATTTTTTAACAATTTTTTAACAATTTTTTAACAATTTTTTAAAAATTTTTTAAAAATTTTTTAACAATTTTTTAACAGTTTTTTTTAAAAAATTATAACAATTTTTTAACAATTTTTTAACAATTTTTTGACAATTTTTTGACAATTTTTTAATAATTTCTTAACAATTTTTTAACAATTTTTTAACAATTTTTTAACAATTTTTTTAACAGTTTTTTAATAATTTTTGAACAATTTTTTATTGACAATTTTTTTAATTCTTAACTATTTTTTTATTTGTTTTTTTTTCTAAATATCATTTCAAGAATTACTTAAAATATTTTTTACTATTTTTTTTTGTCTATTTTTTTAAATATTTTCTTAATTTGTTACTATCGCCTCAAAAATTTAAAAAAAAAATATTTCTTAACTATTTTTTTACTTATAAATTTTTTTAAATTATTTTTGAACTCTTTTTTAACAATTTTTTTTACAAATTTTCAATGTATTCATTTTTTTAAACTATTTTTTTTATTATTAATTTTTTAATATCTTTTATTATTTTTAAACTCCTTTTTTTACAATTTTTTCGGAATTTTTTAAAGTATTTTTTTTTGTTATTTATTTTTAATTAATTTTGAACTCTTTTTTTTACAAATATTTCTGAATTTCTTTTATAAGTTTTTCCAAACTATTTTTTTGTTCTTTTATTATTTTTTTTAAACATTTTTTTTTAAATTTTCAATATTTCTTAACTATATTATTTATTTTTTACCATCGTTTTTACTATTTTTAATTATAAAAATTTTTGGGTTTTTTTATATATTTTATATCATTTTGTACCTCTTTTTTTTAAAACAATTTTTTACCAATTTTTAACAAGTCTTTTAATTAATTTTTTATTTGTTTGCTTACATATTTCTGTAACTAATTTTTTTAGAAATACTATTTTTTTTAAATATCTTGTACACTTTTTTTAAACTCTTCTCTTTATTATTTTCAACTTTGTTTTTGCAATTTTTTCATATTTTTTTATATTAAGACCTTTGAACCATCTTTTTACACGTGTTTTAATAATTAATAATAGTAAAAAAAAATATTTTTATGAGAATCGGTTAAAATTTTTTTTTTTATTTAAATTTAATTTTTGATACTTTTTAAATTTTAATTTTTTTTGGTTTTTCTTTTGAATTTTTAATAATTTTATTTTTTTGTTTGTTTAAATTAAAGTATTGACACGCTCTCTAAAAATACATAACGAACTGAGCATTCCACTTTCTATGAGACTTCCGCCCAAAAATTTCAACCCTTCCGAAATTAAAAAACATAATTTACCAACTATCCAATAAAAGAAAATTCCCGGTTTTGATTTAAAAATAAATCCTTTCCTAGAACACACCTCAAAAAAAAATTTCAAAGTATTCTCTATACCATCTTTTTTTTTGCTACTCTGGAAATTTTTTGTCATTAAAATGATTCCCAAACTAAACAAATCAGTAAATATTCCAAAGTCCTATAGACTTGGAATGTTTCTTAAAAATATCGCTTCGAAACAACGTTAGTTCTTTCCAGTAGTGTTCCTAGACAAGTCAAAGCTTTCGATCTGGAAACTTAACGAGCCTCCTCCACATTATTTTTTAATTTTCAAATCATACCCTTACCAACATCATTTCCAATTACTATTTAATACTGATTGTTCCGAAGTATCCTCTTACTAAGTGTGGTATTCCTCAAGGTGGCTTTCTTGCACCAGTTCTATACAATCTTTATAGTAACGACACAATTTTTTTTTTTAGCCTATTTAATTTTGCTTACAAGTAGTTTCTGTTTTGTCTTGTTTAAATATTTTTTTGCATTAATTTCTTTCTAAGTTTTTTAAAATTATTTTTTTTCTCAAATATCCTTTTTGTTAAATTGATTTTCAAATATTTTTTTTTTCAAATTTATATTTCCAAATTACTTTTCTTATAATTGTTTGTTTTTATTAATTTAAATAGCAAACAATAGTTAATAATTTCTTATGTTAAATCTTTCAAATTTTCTAACAACAAAATCAGAATAAATTTTTCTTGCTTTTTTCTAAGAAATTTCCATAAAAAAATATTTTTTTCCATTTATTGAGGGGAAACTTTTTTTTCACTTCCATTTTAATTAGAGAAATTTTAGTAGTGAAAAAATATCACCCTCGTACGTAACATGTGGCCACCATCATAGAGGAAGAGAACCATATTGTCTTGGGTTTAAATGCATTCTCCTGGTACTATTGGAGTCCCGGGTTCAATCACACATTGAAGGAGGTATTCATTTTTCATGAAGAACTTTTTGATCCCGAAATAGATACCATATGATGAGTCCGCATTCCATTTCCATTCGAGATCTAACAAAGTTGAGAGTACACATTTTTCTGCATTGAAACAAATCATCCACCCTCGAAGTTTATGAACCTACAAGTATCACAGTCAAAGATGAGAGGGCGTCATTTAAGGAGGATATGATCATCATCTTAGCATGACCCTTCTTTGCATTCAGCAATCTCCGAGTATGCGGTTGTTGTTACTATTAATACTATTTTCATTGTTATTATAATTGATAATTGTTCAAGCCCACATAGATCAGATATGCTTCGATTTCGTTGAAACATCACGTTTGGCATAGCGTCGTCAACTTGGAGGCTGCATCACAAGAAAGTACAAGAAATGTGACAGTCGGTGGCCCACAGAGATAAGAGCTGATGCACATTATCAGCAGCAACAGAAATTTACTGAAATTGTACGATCAAGTGTGTAATCCGTCAAGTCTACTAATTCCTTTTGTGTCGAGTGGGTACTATCATAATTTTAAACAGACTGAAAATACACACTTCAGAGGATAGGCTTCTGCCCAGACGACGACAACACATACCATAAGTGGACAAACGTTCAAAGGGCAGACAGGCACATGGGCGAAAGGGGAAACTTCTTTTAACAACATTGTTGATTTACGATTTAAAGTCAAGAAGATTAAAATGAAAATATCCGCACACACACCGACACCAACAAAACAGAGATTCCGTTCGGACTCCGACTATAGAGCCGTTCCCATTTTGAGTTGAGAAATTCTTTAAAAACCACCACTCAATTTATGATTTGTTTTCCTTATTTTATTTTGAGGTCAATTTATTGTTAGAATCGAGTCACAAATGCAATAAGGAAAGAAAGAAGAGACAGTCGACCATCGTCCAAGTTATTATAATTTACGTTCCTGCGCTTTTACAACTCTTTTTGGTAAATTGGATTCTTTGAAAGAAATCGAATTTATGCTCAGAGTTGGTTGGTGGGTGCAGTGTCTGTCCAATCGTACATATCAGCTGGGATCTATTCACGATGCATCCTCAAATGTTAGACGAACGAGTCTAGGGTTTGTCTGTAGTCGTCCGGATACTCTGGTTTATCATCCTTTGGCGATTTTTCATTATCTACAGGATACTTTGTTAATTATCCTTTGAGGATTTCCTCTACGAGCAATTCCTAATGGTTTTTAACAATTTGCATCTGTTTCCTTACGAACTGATGGCTAGTCTTTAATTACTGAGTGCTACTTATTATTGACTATTAGGGCTACTAATTATTTACTAATAACATAGTCCTAGAAAAATTGAATTATTTAATATTATCAAATAGGGCATTTTTCAAATTTTTAAATTGGTCCGATTTCAGTTCACGCTTCATATTCTAGCAATTATCGGCGCCATTTTAACATTCCTCCATGCTTTCAATATTTTAATAAATTAACTAACCCCTCCAATTTAATAGTCTAAGTCGTTGAATTATAGCTTAAGTCCTTAAAATCTGGCCAAAGTCCTCGTATTTTCTTTTAAGTTATTAAATTTTTTCCAGTGGCTTATATTTTAACCTTAGCAGTTCAATTAGAACCAGAATAAATAAAACAAAACCCCTCCTCCCCGTCCTCCGTCAACTTATTATATTTACATCAGTTAAACAAGTTTAAGAGGAAAACCCCAAAATTTGCTTGTATGTCAAAGACGATTCTTTTCAGTTGCTCAAATTAAAAAGAAACTGAAATTCAAATAAATCAAAATGGCCGCTCTTATTTAATTGAAGCACTTAAAATGGCAGCTCTCCTAATAATGACAGTTCTGCTAATTTCAGACATTAACGGGTGGAAATACCTTTATTTCCCAGTAAAGGTGGAAATACCTTTATTTATTCTTAAACTGTGGCCAATGTCTTACATTATAACCTAAACTGATAAATTACAGCCAAAGATCACTTAAACATACACTTCAGTGCTGGGGGGAGTATTTCTACGATTACCTACAAATACTTCTATTACTACTCTTAAACTTGTTTATCTCAACCTTAATAATTTTCTTAAAGATTACTGTTTTGCAAGAAATTCAAAAAAACAAACTTTTTTAAATAAATCAAAATAGCCGCTGTTGATTGATACACTTAAAATGACAGCTCTGTTAATTTCAGTTGCCAATGGTCATCTAAGCATCATTTCAAAAACTATTTGTTATTGTTAAATATTTTACACTTCAATCTTTATCGTTAAATGTCAGCTAGGAACCTTAAATCTTTATTCCTTTACCAGAACTACTTTTGCGATTACCCATAAAATCTTCTGTGTGTTCTCTAAAACGTTTTATTACAATTTTTTTGAAAGTTGTTTTATTACAAGAACCTAAAAAAAATACCATTTCTTCAGTTGCTAAAAATGTTAATAAAAAAAGAACCGAAATTCAAATAAATCAAAATGGCCGCTGTTACTTGGTTGATGTAATCTTTTGAACAATATTAATATTAAAATTGAAAAATTCGACATAAAGTTAAGTACAATTAAAGTCCATCTGACTAGCAAAACCAAAACAATCACAACATCATCTTCCAAGTATGCCAGCCATGATGTAGTCAGTTTCTGGTGGTGGTGTGGCCGTTGAAGAATCTGTGGTTTTGTGGTCGGCGTCTGAATATCAAAAAACGTCTGAATATCAAAAAACACGTTCGGAAAATGTACAGCCGACTCAGTCGCATCCAGCGGAAAAAGCAATAAGCAAAAGGCAATAAACAAAAAATCAAAAAGCAAGAAGCAAAAAGCAAAAAGTAAATTTCGAAAGGCAAAAAGTAAAAGGTAAAAAACAATAAGCAAAAAGCAAAAAAGCAAAAAGCAAATAAACAGAAAAGAACAAGCCAAATCCAAAGAGCAAAAACCAAAAAGCAAAAAGTAAAAAGCAACAATCAAAATGCAAAAAGCAAAAAGCAAAAAGTAAAATGCAAATTGCAAAAAGCAACAAGCGAAAAGCAAAAAGCAAAAAGCAAAAAGCAAAAAGCAAAAAGCAAAAAGCAAAAAGCAAAAAGCAAAATCAAAAAGCAAAAATCAAAAAGCAAAAATCTAAACGCAAGAAGCAAAAGACAAATTGTGAAGATAAAAATGCAACAAGCAAAATCATAAAGCAAGAAGCAAAAAGCAAATGGCGAATAGCGAAAAGCAGAAAGCTAAAACCAAATTGTTAAAAACAAAATGCAAAAAGCAATAAGCAAAAAGCAAAAGGCAAAAGGAAAAAAGCGAAAAGGAAAAGGCAAAAAGCAATAAGCAACAACAGCAAGCAAGAAGCAGCAATCATAAAGCGGCAAGTAGCAAGCAACAAGCAACAAGCAGCAAGCGACAAGTAGCAAGCAGCAAGCAGCAAGCAGCAAGCAGCAAGCAGCAAGCAGCAAGCAGCAAGCAGCAAGCACCAAGTAACAAGCAACAAGCACCAAGCAGCAAGCACCAAGCAGCAAGTAGCAAGTAGCAAGCAGCAAGCAGCAAGCAGCAAGCAGCAAGCAACATGCAACAAGCAGCAAGTAGCAAGCAGGAAGCAACAAGCAGCAACAACACAAGCAGCAGCAAGCAAGAAGCGAGACGCGAGAAGCCAGAAGCAAGTAGCTACAAAATGGGTTATGTAAAAGTCATGTCAGCTCTGAGCTGGAATTTTTTTATCTCCCGTAAAGTTTTTTGAGTAATCTTTATTAACTTTTGATGGTCCCGTGCAAAGATTTCGGCCGCCCTGGGGAGATATCCCCCTAATTTCTACTAAAAATTAATAATTCGAATTTTCTATTGTTTTTGTAATTTTTTTTAACACAAAAAACTGGATTTTTTTAGCATTTATTAATAAACTTTTAGTATCTATTAATTCTTTCTTCTTAAAATGAATTTTCTTCAATAGTAAATCTTTATTTTTTTTTAAATTCCTCCCAGCTCGACATTTACTTTTTGTTATTATTTTCCCAAACTCACCGGCCAATTTGATGATATTGCTGATTGGGTAGGTCACCATGAGTGCAGCTACGGAGCCTCAAATCAACCATTGGAATGCACATTGTCGGGCTGCATAGCTGTTGCATGTCATAATCGTTCTTGAATCTATTTTCAGATAATATCTTAGTATGCATTGATATGAGAAGAAAAATAGTGTGCGGGTCATAGAAGGCCGACATAAGGAATAGCATTGATGGCATGCCAACAGCACGTATGCATTCGTGCGTTCATTTCTATACCAATTTACGTCTACGAGTCTAACTGAATGTGTTACGTCGTTTTCATAAAATTGAAAATCCAACCGTTTTTCTCTTTAACAATTTAATAAGAATTTTACTTATTTTTGCTCTTTTTCATTTACTTAAGCAATCTGTCACAAAAACGTTGTTTTCTAAATGGATTTATGGTGCACTGTATTGGAAAATTAAATTTATAAATTTACTTAAATTAAAGTAAACAAACAAAAAACAAAGTTGTTTTCCCCAATAAACAGGAAATACTGAAATATCCATTAACCAATTTGGAAAGTATAGTACTATCATTTAATAGTTGTTTTAAATATATATTTAATAAAAATAAAAATCATTTAGCTTAAAGTTTGCCATTTTATATTATTAAAAGTTTTTAAATTTTCCGAAAACGATGACATTTTCCTGGTTTGGTGGATACGTCAATAAACAAAAATTTAGTATCGTGTATTCGAGTATGAGGCTCTAACTCTAAAAACTAAAAAGTTAATGTAGGAAGAAGCCTTTTTTATCCTAGGGAAATGACTGTTTGGTATTCTTTTTAATCTCAATTGAAGGGTATTTCTTAGAAAATGAAGAAAGAGAGTTCGTGGTTGTATGATAACTCTGTTTTTTTGGCATAATCTTGACGATTTTTACCTGAAAAATATATTTTTCCAACCAATTTTGACTTTTTTTTTTATATAAATTCTTTTAACAATGCATAATTTCAAGATTTTGTAATGTCAATTGGCCTCAAAAAGCGTGCGATTTCAGGCCGTTAGATTTTTTCTTATAGGAAAAAAATCTATTTAGTTATAGATTGTGTTTACACAAATGATTCTCAAACTTTAAATCTAAGATCCGTTAAGTAACATATGACCACAAATACAACCCGAAATGGGCGAAATCATCAAAAATTACCTTAAAATGATCGAATGCTACAAGAAGTCTTATTGCTATTATATTTTTTATATAATGACAAAATTTGAATGTTTCAATTCTAACAGAAAAAAAATATCGATAATGTTTATATTAATTCGTAATTGAAAAATAAAAATATTTAAAACATTTTTTTAGTTATTAAAGCCTTTTAGAACTTTTGTTTTCTTTGTTTTTCACGAGTTTCTGTTTGACAGATTAAAAATGGCCGACTTTTAGTTTGACAGATTGAACGTTCATGGACTGCTGTTGTAAGGTTTAAATTAGTAGATACTTTTCAAAAAAGAACAATTTACTACGAAAAACTCTCAAAACAATAAGTTTTATAAAGAAAATTCGGAAAAATATTTTTTTTTCTTCTAAAAATAAACTATTTAATAATTAAAAATTTAACACTATTAATTTAGTTTCTAAAATTTGATTGATCAGATTTTTATTTACCTGCAAAAGTAATTTTTATTCAATAATAGGTGAAAAAAGTCATCAAAAAATTACCTTAAAAGGACTTGTTTCTATTATATTTTTTATATAATGCCAAAACCTACAAAATATAATATAATAAAAGTTTTATGAAAATCTGAATTTTAAATATATCCAAAGCATAAAATGGATAAGCATTTATTTCCAAGAGAATGTTGCAATTCCACCAGAAAAAAAATCGATAACGTTTATATTAATGCATACTTGAATAACAAAATTATTTTAATAATATTTGATTAATTGTTAAATACTTTATGAACATTTTTTTCTTCATTTTTCACGAGTTTTGGTTTGACAAATTAAAAGTGGCCGACTTTCAGTTTGCCAGATTGAACGTTCATGGACTGCTATTGTACTCGTAAGTTTTAAATTAGTAAATACTTTTCAGAAAAGAATACTTTACTTCGAAAAAGTCTTAAAACAATAATTTTATAAGGAAAATTCGAAAAAATATTTTTTTTTCTTCTAAAAATATATTACTTAATAATTAAAAATTTAATATTTTATTCAATAATGGGTGAAAGTAATCCAAAAATTACATTAAAAGGACTTGTCACTATTATATTTTATTATATAATGGCAAAACTTACAAAATATAATATAATAAAAGTTTTATGAAAATCGGAATTTTAATTATATTTGATTTAAATTTTCTTTCCAAAGCACAAAATGGATTTCCAAGGGAATGTTTCAATTCCAATAGAAAAAAAATCGATAACGTTAATATTAATTTATATTTTATGAAAAAAAATTATTATATTAATTTATATTAATAGTTAATGAAATATTATTAAATAATTTTATTTTTCATAAAATAAAAATTAATATTAATTTTTATTTTATGAAAAATAAAATTATTTAATAATATTTTATTAACTATTAAAGTTTTTTCGAACATTTTTTTCTTTGATTTTCATGACTTTCGGTTTGACAGATTAAAAATGGCCGACTTTCGGTTTGACAGTTTGAACGTTCATGGAATGCTGTTCTAGGTTTAAATTAGTAAATACTTTTCAAAAAAGAACAATTTACTTGGAAAAACTCTCAAAACAATAAATTTTATAAAGAAAATTCGGAAAAATAATTTTTTTTCTTCTAAAAATAAACTATTTAATAATTAAAAATATAAAATATTTAATTTGATTAACCAGATTTTTATTGACTTGTAAAAATCATTTTTATTCAATAAAATAGAAAACTGTTTTGATCCTTGTAACAGAAACTCTTTGGAATTTATTATAATTAACTTTATTTATTAAAAAAATAATTTTTTTCTTACCTATTGTAAAGTACGTGCGAATATTTTTGATCAATCCACCCTCGTTGAAAATGATTTCTTTTAAGATATGACAAGGTTATTGGTGCAAAAAAAATTATTGTATTAAAAAAAGTTTAGGTATTCTCATCATGCAAATTTAATAATCTTAAAACAATGAATAGAAAGTCACCAAAAAGGGAAAGAAAGAAAATACTTAAACTGGCAATGAAATTTATCCGAAACAATCGTATGAGATCATATTGAAATGATTGTTCTGTCACTCTTTTGGGATTAAAAATTTTCTATCGATTTAAAATCAGACATTAAATGCTGATATAACGGCTGTGATTTGATTATTGCATAGCCAAGCAGTCTGAAAAATAAAATACAATTAAATGTGAATAATACTATGAGGTGCTGTGAAGTATGCTGACTTTGGTTCGATTAAAAGAAATGAACTCGAAAGGCAGCGAAATGTGTGTGTGCAGATTTGGAGCAAATTTAATAGACTGATTGAGGGGTAAATGTCTGCGTTTAATGTTTAAGTAGGATTATCCTTTTTTTATTAAATTGCCGTAATTTCTTCTTGATGCCGTTGAGGAAAGTTGAAAAAATTCCGTCATCAGATTTTAATCAGTGACTCGATGCGTCTTGGTGACTTTAGAAAAACGCCTTATCAGCTATAAAATAAACCAAAAACACAAACACAAGCCCATAATCAGTTATTTTTCTTTTTAATGCTTTTTGGTATTCGGCGAAAGATTTATAAAAGAATTTTATATAGAATCTAAGACTGAAAATTGGTAAATTATGTCGAAAATTTAATTTTTTTCTCAATTCCTCTCATATTATTCATTTTGCAGTTTTGAAAGTATAACCATTTTATTTAATAGTTATTAAATAGTACAATATATTTGATTTAGAATAAAAATTCCTTTAGTTAAATAAATGCCATTTAATATTATATATTATTTAGTTATAAAAAAATGCGATTAAATTTTGAAAAACTTTCTACAAACGTTACTAGTTTGCATAGCCACGTTTTGCAAAAAAATGTTTTCAGCGATGAAGCTTATTTCTCGGTCAGTGAATGCGTCAGTAAGCAAATTTGTCATATATGAAGCTCTAAAAATTCATAATTAATTATGAATAAGCTATTTTATCTACCAAAAGTACGTTTTAAAAGAAATAGAGCCACAAACCACATTGCACGACAAATTTTGGCTTAATTGAGCAAGGGCTTGTCAGGACGCATAATTTCGAGATTTTGTCATATCATTTATGATATTTTTCTTTATAAGACTATATATTGAAAAAGACAATTTTTAAACTTTAGAGCATTTAAAAATTATCACCCATCAAGTAATGATCGAATTACAGCCTGAAATGTGCGAATAGATCATCAAGAAAGACCTCAAAAGGATCGAGTGCTGCAAAATATCGCCTAGAAGTTATTTGAATTAAATTATATTTTTTTACATAATGGCAAGAAATAAATTCACTTAAATAGTTAATAAAAATATGCATTTCAGTTACAAAAATATTCATTAGATAATTTATAAGTAAAATGTTTTTACTATTAATTTATAATATTTGCGATTTTACTCGTTCAATTTTTTTAATTATTTCTTCAATAAAATTTCAATAATTTTCTATATTTCAATATTGATTTTTTTTTCTCAATAGAACAAAAACTTACTTTTAATAATATTAAATTAATTTATTTATAAAAAAAAAGTAAAAAGTTCATAAATGATAATTTCAACAAAAAAATTATCATCGGCACGAACATCAACGGCCATTTTACCAAAAGCGACTAAATCAACAATTCAAAATGAAGGACAAAAAATAATTGATTTCTGCACACAAACTTAATTATATGAAGGTATTTTCATAATTGCCATGAATGTCGAAAAATGTAAATTGACAGAAAAATAATAAACAAAAATTCATTCACAATAAATGGTCACCTTTATGAATGAACTTGTTCACCTTTCAATACCGCCCCAACAATTACACTTGCTTTTGGAAGCAACGCTACAAAAAATATTAAATAAAAAAATTCAATATTTTCCAAATTCATGTAGCAACGTTGATTTTTTTGTCTTTTATTTGAAATAAGCAAACTCACCACAATTAGCATGTGGTGAGAAACATGGGAACAGCTTAGATACGATAACAACAATGCCATCAAAGTGACAGATCTCTTTCTGTGATTCCAATGACATTTCTTGGCTGTCAAAACAAAAGTAAAACAATAAAAAAAACATAATTGGAATTTCTTTTTTTTTTCAAAATTATTATTTAAGAAAAAAGATTCCCTTTAGAATTTTAGTAAATTGCTTTTATTTTCCGCTGTTTAATTTGTTAATTGATATTAGGAAAGGGGAATTGCTTTCAACCAAACGTCAAAGCACTTCTCAGACTTTAGGGTGGCCACTGAAAAACTGAAGGGTATGAAAAAGTATTTTTTTTTCGTTTCTTGTTTTTTTTAGGTTATAGAACATCTGTTGGAGATTAAAATAGCTACGTATGATGTGCAGCAACGAGTAAAACTAAACAATGCTGCCACATGAAACGACACAAACAAAATTTGAAAATATGTTGGCAGCAGGACCTAAAATGAGAGATTAGAATTACGATAAGTCGACAAGTGAACCGTAATTTGCTGTTTGCAATTGTGTTCACTCCCATAAGATTGTGAAGGTTTTTGAAAATTTTGACAGAGCTTTTTCAGTCGGTCGTGAATGGAAGTAAAAGTGGTTTTTATACCCAAGGCCGAGAGACGATCCAGGTCTCTAGAAAAGTTCTTCAGACGTAGCAGCCTTGCGTCGTTTCTATTTAAAGCTATGGAAAAGCTGACATTCTAAAAAAGGATCCTCTACACAACAATCAGTTTGCGTCTCAAACGGGCAAATCTACTGAAACTGACATCTACTGACTCGTATACAAATTAGAACAAAAAAACGTTTCTTGCTAAGCAAATAGTTTTATGCGCGTTCCTAGACATAGAAGGGGCATTTGATAACACCTCCTATGAGAGGGTGGCTTTACGCAACGAATTTGAAATCCTCATGATTAGCTGTATTAGGTCCATGCCTTTTAGCCCCATTATTACAGCTAAACTGGAAAATTATTCAGTGACTTTTAGTACCCTTAAAAGTTGTCTACAAGAAGGGGTACTATCATCCCTACTCTGGTCACTTATTATTGATGACCTTCTCGTCAAATTATCTGCAGCTGGCTTTGAAATTCAAGCTTAATCTGATGATCTAGTCGTGATGATCAGGGGAAAATATGAAGAAACTATTTTGGCCCAAATGCAGAGGGTCCTAAAATTAGTGCATACTTTGTGCCATGGAACGGTCTTAGGACCCCTTACAAAACCACCTTAGTTCCATTCACTAAGAAGCATAAGTTGTACTCCGCCAAGGTAAAGATGAATGGAACTGAACTTGGGGTCTCTACTGAGGTCAAATATCCAGTTGCCATTTTCTACCAAAAATTTATCTGGAAGTCACACCTTATCAGTGTTACTGATAGAGTAACTTTCGGTAAAACTTGACGTCTGCAACCAAAAATTGATACCTACACGACTATCATCATCACCTACGCGGTTCTCGTGGTGATCTAAGGCTGAATGACGTACTACCCAAGCACCCATTCGCACAGTTCAGACATTGGAATGCTTGGGTATGATAGAATCCCTAACAACATGCCCCATAACAGCTATTGAAGCTCTTTAAGATCGGTTACCTTTGTATTTGCACATTAAAAATGAAGCAGTTAAAGGGACTCTCAAGTTAGGACACTCCAAACGCTTTATACCAGGCGACCTGCTTGGACATCTTAAGATTGTATCGGACTTAAAAGTATTCCAGTAGGCTAACTATATATCGGACGCAATGCCTAGGAACTCTAACTTAAGCTAGTCATTCAAAGTAGTTCTCACTCAGCGCTTAACTTGGTAGGGAAGGGGCCGTCACTCGAAAGATGGGCCCTCGTCTTTTAGACAGACTGTTGAAAAACTGATGTGGGTATTGGGGCGGGTGTAATCGGACCTTATTTCTGTCTATATAAGTCTCTTGATAAATCCCCATCTATTTTTCAGGTGAAAATACATGCCATAGTACTTTGTGGTAGAGAGGGTATCAGAAGAAACCTACGTAACGCAACCGAAGCTAGTTTGGGATATCCTCGCGGTCCTAAATTAACGGTCTAGATACAACAAAGTCATTTTTTTATGAATGCCAGCTTATGAGGGTATCGAGGGTAACGAACTAGAGGACAAACTAGGCAAAAAGGAAGCAAATACTCCGCTCATTAGACCAGAACCCTTCTGTGGCTATACAAAGAGCCACCTGGGATCCATTATAAAATCGTGGGAACGTGGTTTTAAAATCTCACAATGGGATAATTTCCCGGGCATGAATCACTCTGAAAAATTCATTAGCTTTTCTAAAAAAAAAACGGCAAAAGAGGTCCTTAAGCTCAACAAACCAGACATAAAGCTATTCACTGACCTTTGCCTGTTAAGATATCATTTTAATAAGATGGGCAAATCTGACACAACGAAGAGAATGAAACGTCGGACCATCTACTCTGCGATTGCAATGCCATTTTCCGCCAGAGACTTCGGCATCTTGGTTTGGGATTCCTCGATTCCTATGAAAATTCCCATCTACCAACCAATATGATTTTGAGGTTCACTAAAAGCCTCAATATTACTATTATCTGAGGTTAGGGTTATTCACCACAAAATACCTCATTGGTCGAACTGGTTTTGACACTGTGTACCCCTTGTTGCCCTTTTTATGTTATTATTATTATTATCGGCTTATGTGTGTTAATTAGAACAAACTTCCTTTTTGATAGATATTTTTAATAGTAAATATTTTAAACATTTTAAAAATTGTCGATGAAAATTCAAAAATTTCAAGTTTCAAATCATATCGAACAGTTTAAATTCAAAAATAGAAAAAAATCTAATTTAAATAAATTTTGTTTATTGTAATTTTTTTTTTAAACTTTAAAATCAATTTTTAACTAAAGAAAATTACTTAAAAATATTTTTAGTTAAAACCAAAAGCTGATCTGTTTTTTTTTAATAAAATGTTTATGATTTTATGAAAAGGCAATTGAACTCGATTTTTATTTACAGTTAAAATAAACAATAATAAATAATTGTTTATTAACAGTCTTAAATAAAAAATAAAAATAATGTCTTTAAATAATTTCAATAAATTTTCTTTTAAATTCATTAACGCAATTGTGCATCAGAGAAGTTCGCATAAATTTTGTCGCTGCATAACTTCACGTTTTAATGGCTCACATATCATGTATGCATATTTATTTTTTATATTTTATTCTAACATTGTAATCATAAAAATTATCATCTAAAATTTACTAATATAAAAATGTTTAAAGAAATAAATCAAAAAGAAAAAAATTGAAAAAATTTAATGCATACCTGAACGTAAATAAATAAAACAATCGAACTGACGACACGGTGTGGATGGACAAAAACTTCAATAAAATCAGTGTTTTTTTTTTGATTTTATTTTCTATGCATACGCATATACACACCGTTTACAGGTAATAATATAAAAGTTTTTTTTTATTTTTAATTACTTTTTAAAAAGAATTTCTTTTGTTTATGCAAAAAGAATTTCTTCGTTTTTTGCGCAGTGCATGCTTACGTAAACATTATTTTTTTTATACTAATTTTTGTTAATATAATCAATATTGCCATTATAATAAAAGTAATATTTTTTAATTTAATATTTAATTATACTATTATTAATAATAAGTTAAATGTTATATAAAAAAAAACAGTTTTTGTGTGTAATTCAAGAATTATCCATTTTATAGTTTAAAAAGTAAAGTATTGTTATTTAATTATTTTGCTACTAACATATAATATTAAATTTAAGATTTATTTTTAAGTATAGTTTGCCATTTTATAATATGATTTATTTTTTATAATATATTGTAAACAAAAATTCTAGAAACAGTGTTGATTTGCACAAAATTTTCTTCAGCGACGAGACTCGTTTCTCGGTTGGTGGATACGTCAACAAGCAAAATTATCATATATTGGTTACTAAAATCTCACAATCAACTATGAAAAAATAACTGTATCCATCTATAATCGTAAAGATTTTAATATTTTTTTGAAGGTCTGTGAAAAAGCCATTGTATCCGCAAAAGCCACTGTACGAGTCAATATTTTTTTCGACATGAAGAAGGAGAGAACGTTTAAGTCCAGAATTCTGTTATAAAGTCATTGTATCCTCCAAAAAAAAAACTTGAACTTAAACATTTCAATCTAGACCATGTGTGGTTTAAAAAAAAACGGCACCACAAGTCACAGAACAAGAACAATTTTAAACTGTCAAACCGAACGCCGGCCATTTTTAATTGGTCAAACCTAAACTCGTGAAAAACGAAGAAAAAAACGTTATAAAGTCCGGAATTCTGTTAAAAAGCCATTGTATCCACCACCTACCCCCCCCCCCCAACAAAAAAATTGCTTGTTTTTCTCTGAACTTAAAGATTTTAATCTAGATTACATGTGGTTCTAAAAAAACGGCACCACAAGTCACACAACAAGAACAATTTTGGCATTATTGCTCAGAATACGTAATTTCGAGATTTACCGATGTAAATTGACTTCCAGGATCGTACAATTTAATGACATTGACCTTTTTCTAGTAAACCTTTTTTTAAAAATTATACTTATTTAAAAAATCTTTAAACTTAAAAAAATAAAAAACCAAAATTCGCCAAGTAATGTCCAAATTACAGGCCAAAACGTTTGAAAAAATTACACAAAAAAAGGTTACAAAATGATCAAGTCCTCCAAGAAGTTCAGTAATAATCAATTGAAAATTTTAATTTTTTATAAAATAACAAGCCTTAAGAAATAAAGAAAAAGAAAAATAAATTAAAATTTACACTTTATTTTGTATTTGAATAAACTCCATTTTCCAAAGCGCAAATTGCATAATTTGTTCCCGTAATAAAAAAGTTTCTGATAAAAAAACAACAACAAATGTTTCCACTAAAAATTAATATAATATGCATTTTACACAATATAAAGTATTAAAAATATTTCATTAATTAAATATGTGAGAATGTTAATTAAAATTCAACATAACAAATGACACAGAAAAAAGAAACTCGTCGAATGTGAAATGTTAAAAAATGTGAAAAATTGTCTTAAAAGTTGATGCGGACAACGCCTTTTTGTATTCGATGTTGTTGCGGTTTTTGTTGAATTTACAGAATTTTGTTAAAAGAATTTAACACAAAAATTGTTTTTTTCAATGCAGATAAAATAATTTCTTTTATAAATATGATTATAGGACAAGAAAAAAATAATTCACGAAAATATGTAAATAAACAGACAAACCAATAATGACTCCAGAAGAATGCTTCAATTGCCAAGAACCATCATTTCAAAAGCAAATAGTTTTTTTTTGGCTTATGCTTTTTATTTTTATTCATCATCTTCATTATTTTCAATTTTTTTTTTGTTAGTTTTTAGCCATTTTTTAAGATATTGCAAAATTGTCATGCTTACGTAATCATAAAATTTTTCAGATTCTTTGAGGCGTCTCTAAAAACAATAAATTCATTCATGGTTGCGCATTTTCAACATAATATGGTGGAGAAAAAAATATAAAAAAATTGTTGAATTGGTGAAAGGGGGATAGAGACGATTACGCAGGAAGGAGGTTTAAAAAAATTTACACAAGAAATCATAAAAAATCTACCAAAAATTATGTTATAAATTTTTGTTTTTTGATTGATGATGACTAAAAAATTGAATAATAAATTTTAAAAACTAACAATTTTTAAATGCAAAAATGACAGTGGAAAATTACTAAAAAAAAAAAAGAATAATGTGGAACACTTGGTAAGGTGCAAAAGAAGAAATTGGAGAAAAAATAATAATAAAAGACGCAAAAAGAAGAAATGCAGAAAAAAACGAAAAAGGAAGTGCGATGATTTACAGTGGAAGTTTGACTGCACATTTTATTAAAAAAACCGATCAGCTTTTGGTTTTTATTAAAAATATTTTTAAATAATTTTCTTTAGTTAAAAATTAATTTAAAAGTTTTAAAAAAAATTAAAATAAACAAAATTTATTTAAATTACAGTAGATTTTCTTCTATTTTTGAATTTAAACTGTTCGATATGATTTGAAACTTGGAATTTTTTTAAGAAAATATGTGTGAATTTTGTTGGACAATTTTTAAGTTTCTTAAAATATTTACTACTAAATACATCTAACAGGAAGATGGTTTATTTTAATTAACACACAGAAGCCGATAATAATAATAACATAAAGAGGGTAATAAGGGGTACACAGTGTCAAAAACAGTTCGACCAATGAGGTATTTTGTGGTGAATAACCCTAACCTCAGATAATAGTAATATTGCAGCTTTTAGTGAACCTCAATTTCATATTGGTTGGTAAGCAGGAAATTTTGTAGGGATCAGGGAATCTCAAACCAAGCCTCTAAGGGGCAATGATGGCATTGTAATCGCAAAGTAGATACTCCGACGTTTTATCTTCCCGGAGCGAATACGCCAGATTGTTGTGTCAGATTTGCCCATCTTATTAAGATCATATCTTAATAGGCAATGGTCAGTGAGTAACCCTAGATCTGATTTGTTGAGTTTAAGGACCTCTGTTGCTCTTTTTTTTTAGAAAAGGCAATGAATTTTTTAATGCTATTCATGCCATTAGTGTGAGCTTCTAATCCCGCATTCCCAGGACTCTATAATGGACCCCAGGTGGCTCTTTGGATAGCCACAAAAGGGTTCTGATCCAATGAACGGGGTATTGCTCCCCTTTTCGTAAGTTTTTCTGTTAATTCATTACCCTCAATACCCTCATGACCTGGCACCTTAAACTTAGTTGCTTTGTTATATTTAGCCATTTGATTTAGGACCGCGAGGATACCCCAAACTAGCTTGGATTGCGTTACATAGGTTCCTTCTGATACCCTCTCTAGCACAAAGTTCTATGGTCTGTATTTCCGCCTAAAAAATAGATGGGAATTTACCAAGGGCCTTAGATAGACCATAATAAAGTCCGATTGCGGCCGCCCCAACACTCGCATCAGTTTAAAATCGTCTTTGTAAGACACGTGGGCTCCTCTTTCGAGTAAATCAACCCCCCCCCCCCTCTTTGCCTTTCCAACCAAGTTAAGCGTTGCGTGAGAACTACTTTGAAGGCCTGGTTTATGTTAGGTTTCTTCGGCATTACCACCGAGAGATAGTTGGCTTCCTGGAATTATTTTAGGTCCGATACAATCTTAATATGTCCAAACGGGTCACTAGGTTTAAAGGTTTTGGAATGTCCTAATTTGAGAGCTTTTCTAGCTGCATTCTTTTTAATATGCAAATGCAAAGATAGTAGGTCTTAAAAAGCTACTATCTTTGCATTTGCATATTAAAAAAGAATGCAGCTAGATACCAGTCTTTGAACTTTACCAAGGGTTGCTTGGGCAGTACGTTGTTCAGCCTTAGACGACCAAAGGAGAGCCACGTAGGTGATGATGAATCTAACTATTTGCAGATAGGACCACTGTATCTTTTTTGGATGTAGACCTCAGGTTTCACTGAAGGGCTCTAGTTGCTGTATCAGTAACACTGGTAAGGTGTGAGTCCAGAATGATCCCTAGAAATTTAGATTTTTTTATTCGAAATTCCACAATTTTTTTATTCGAAATTCAACAACTTTTGAGATTTTTTATACTATTTTTCAATGATTTCTACTGCAATTTAAATATTTTAAGTTTTTATGCGTTCTTCTTATAGAAATTCAACTACGTTTAAGGTATTATTTTTTTTTATTGAAATTAAAATATTTTTTTTTCCAAGAAAATTTTATTATTTTTTAAAGTACAATATTTTTTGACGATATTCAATATTCTTGGGGTATTTTTTAATAGTGACCAGATTTTTTGTGAACTTTACTCAAAAATTTTTGAATATTGTGGAAAATATTCCACAGTATTTTTACAGCAATTCAATTATCTTAGATTTTTAAAAGGCTTTCTTACTGAAAATCAACTAATTTTAAGGTATTTATTTTAAACATATTAAAAAATTTAATTTTATGAAAAGTAATCTATTTTTATAGGAACTTTTTTCATTTAAATTCGAAAATGTTTAAAAGTTATTTGAACCGAATTAAAGCTAATCTTTAAGTTTTAAAACTTTTTACTGTAATATAAATTTTTATGAGTTCTTGTAATATTTAGAAATTCAGCTATTTTAGAGATATTAGATTTTCTACTGAAAATAAAATGGTTTTTTTTTCCAAAGAAAAATTCATTTATTTTTTAAAGTATTTTTCGACGATTTTTTTTTACTGCTATTGTTGTTGTTGTATGTAAGGTCTTTGAGTCAAGAGCCAGAGGACATATTATAGAGCGACGAACATGAGGTCTTTCATAATGAAGATATTGCTTTTTTCTTGCATGCCACCGTGTGCTGGCTTTGGTGCTGGCTGCGATACTAGAATTTACGTCACTTCTACTACTTTTGAAGCAAAATTTCAGAAATGGAACCAGTTCTAATTTTCGTACTATTTTTGCTACTTTGTTTATCGAGAACCAATGAACAAATATTCTCATGGCACGTGGGCTATAGACACATGTACGCTTAAAAGAACTAGAAAAAAGCAACGTGTGAAGCCAATACGCATAGAAACCGTCACAAAATCTAGCGTCACAGCTTGGAAAGTAATAGCGAATCTAGCAAGAAAAATAGCAGAAAAAATATTATCGTGTGAATCGGGCTCTAAAAATCAAATAGAAATCCAACTTGAAAAAAAATATCGTGTCAATCCAACAGCGCATAAAAACCATTATAAAATCTTGCGTCGCAGCCATCTTGAAAACAAGTACCGAATCTAGGAAGAAAAAAAGCTAGTAATCAGGCTTTACAAACCAGCTAGATATTTGCTGCTATTTAAATACACTTATATTAAGTTTTAAAGGTTTTTTTCTATCAAAATAGTTTTAAAGTTTTTTCTATGGTTTTTAGTGAAATTTAAATATTTGAAGATTTGTTTTTCTTACTGAAATTCAACAGTTTGAGAGGTTTTATTTTCAAAACTTCTTTTAAAGTTTTCAGTGTAATTTAAATATTATTTAAGTTTTTAAAGTAGTATTCTTCAGCTATTTTTGATGATGTATTTTCAATAATATTAAAAAATAATTAAAGTATTTTTTCTAATAAAAAATCAACAATTTTCGAATTTTATTTTAACAAAAATTTAACTTTTTGAGATTTTTTTCACTGCAAATTAAATATTTTTGAAATATATTTTACTATTTTTAGAGTAGTTTAATTTTTTTTTTTACTTATTTGTTTCGAGATATTTTTCCTCAATTATAGAAGTTTTTTTTTAAAAAAAAAACAAGCATAAATAGCTTAGAACGTTGACAATCTTTGTGAAATTACAAAAAAAATTTAATTTCTTCAAAATATTTCAAAATTAAGAAAATATTTTTTACATGCAATTTCAATTAATTTTTTTAACAAAAATCTTAGCTTTTATAAAAATATTATTGAAAAAATTCTGAAATTGTAATAAATTTTATGGAAATTAAATTGAAGACAAATTACCCTTGAAGCAACATTAAAATATGATTTGGGAAAAAGACGACAAAATTCATTCAGTTTCAATTGGTTTCAATGTCGTTCGATGTTGAATTGTGAACGCAGTCGTTGACCCATTGTTGTTCCGCTCTCTCGATGGCGTATCACAATAATTTTTCTATGATTTACTTTATGGAAATTTCAACATATGTGGATCTGGTGGCTATTCAATTTGGTAGACAACAAAGACGATATCATCCCTAAAAGATAAACTATTCTTAGAATTTCTGTCGCAACAATAACGAAAAACTTCGGATTCCGCACTTCCCCAGCTATGGCATCGTGGTCCGTTCATTTCCTTCCTTCCGCCTTTTGGCTGCACACTATTTTCAAATTGTCTTTTTTCATTTTGAAAATAGTTTATATTATTGTTTGTAAATAGTACAAGTTTCCTGATAAGCTAAATGCAACGCTAATTTCTTATCAATTTCCCTTTTCCGGAATCATAAAAATAAATACGGTGTCATCTGGAAATTTGTAATGCGCACTGGGAGACGAGTCTGGAATGTTCAGTTGAGCAAAAAAAAATTACATACAAAAATAAGAGAAAAAAAATTCTTGTGTCCTAGTTCTGTTTTGTGTCCTTTACACAAATAGAAAACGTATCCTAGGAGAGAGGCTTGTTTCCGTTTTGTGTTCTTGTTTTTTTTTATTGGTACATGCCTTCATGCGTGCCTGGTGATTTTATGACGACACGTAATTATGTTAAGAGCACGTTTTAAGGAATTTTTAAAAACTGTTTATTGTAAAAGGTTTTTTTCTATTACTTCAAAGGACAATTACTACTGGTAAAAATTACTCAAAAGAGTGAACATTATTTCCTTTTAACTTTAAAATTTCTATACTTTCATTCTGTATTTTATGCAATGGGCAGTTAATTACTTCAGTTTTATATTTTTTAAATATTATTTTTCGAGATAAATACTAAAAAAGATATGAAATGTGAAGAGACAAGAGCCAGAGGATATATTGTAGCGTTAGGAACAAGAGATCTTCCCTAATGATACTTTTGGCTGGCCTACTTACGTTTCAGACGATGATGGTTTTTTTCTTGCATGTTATTGTGTGCCCACTGCTGTGCTGGCTGCGATACTATTGTAGAAATTATTTCACTACTTTCGAAGCAAGATTTTAGAAATAGAACCGATTTTAATTTTCTGCAAGCTTGAAAAGTCGCAGCTAGCTTGAAAAGTAGTAGAAAATATATCAATAAAAATAGCAGAAAAAATATTATCGTATGAATAGGGCTCTAGAAATCCAATTTTTAAAAATCCATCATGTGAAGGCGACAAGCATAAAAACCATTACAAAATCTAGTGCCGCAGCCAGCTTGAAAACAAGTAGTGAATCTACCAAGAAAAAAGCTAGCAATCAGTCTCTAGAAACTAACCAGAAATTCAACTTGAAAAAAAAATTGTATAAAGCCAATTCACGTAGAAACGATCTTAAAATGTAGAGTCTCAGCTAGCATTAAAAGTAGTAGTGAATCTAGCAAGAAAAATAGCAGAAAAATGTGAATGGGGCTCTAGAAACCAGCTAAAAATCCAAATTTTTTTTTTAAAAAAAAACCTCGTGTGAAGCCAACACGCATTAAAACCATTACAAAATCTTGCGCCGCAGCCAGTTTGAAAACAAGTAGCGAAACTAGCAAGAAAAAAACTAGCAATCAGACTTTGGAAAATCTAGCAAGAAAAAAAACTAGCAATCAGACTTTGGAAACCAGCTGGAAATTTAACTTGAAAAATAGCATCGTATAAAGCCAATAAGCATAGAAAATATCACAAAATCTAGCCGTGCAGCTAGCTTGGAAAGTAGTAGCGCATCTAACAAGAAAAATAGCAGAAAAAATACCATTGTGTGAATCGGGCTCTAGAAATCCAATTTTTACAAATCCATCATGTGAAGGCAATAAGCATTAAATCTACTATATAATCTTGCGCCGCAGCTAACTTGAAAGGAAGTAACGAATCTAGCAAGAAAAAAAGCTAGCAATCAGGCTCTAGAAACCATATATAATCGTGCGATTTGGGCTCTAAAAACCAGCTTGAAATCCAATTTTTATAAAAAAATCATGTGAAGGCAATAAGCATAAAACCCGCTATAAAATCTTGCACCGTAGCCAGCTTGAAAACAAGTAGCGAATCTAGCAAGATAAAAAGCAGGAAAAACGGCATCATGTGCATCGAGCTTTAGATTTATTGTGTATCCAATGCCCAATTTTCTCCTGCAAATGGTTCGCTGTCAAATCGTTTATATCTTGTCGGTATATATTATGCTGGTTGTTCGATTACACATTTTTTTTCCGCGAGGACGAGTAATTTTTGCTCGTATTAAGCATGCAGAAGGAGGAATAGTGCTAAACTATACACGCTTTAATTGTATGTGCCTGCAGACATATTCCATATGACGTCGTTCATGCATATTTATTTTACAATATATATGAGAAATTTCATTTAATTTTTAACTTTAATATTTATTATTAATAATTCAATACTATTTTGATTTATGCAACGTAGAGGTTACCCTAATGAAAATTGGAGAAAAAAAGTAGCAAAAACTAGTGTGATGTAGTTGACAATTGGATGAATATATGCTGTGTTGCAAATACCAAATTATTATAATTTTTTTTTAGTTAATATAAAAAATCATATCTAAAATAAAAAGTAAATATTTAAATTGCATTTAATTTTATAATAAAATATAAAATGTTTACTACAATAAAATAACTAAACAAAATATAAATATGCAAAATAAATAAATGAATGTGAAAACGTCATTTATAATAGAAAGTAAATCAAATAAGAATACCAGAGACTAACAAGAAAATTCAGCAATAAAAAATGCACAAACCACCATATTGAAATTCATTTTTGCTCGAGGTAATTACTCGTGCAATGCACGCATTTTGTTTGCGACGAACATATACAGTTTTATGTTGTACATGTTCGTCGCAAACAAAGTGCGTGCATTGCACGAGCAGACTAATTATAGTGAAATTGATTGAATAACGAATTAAAAGGATAAATTTTTATATTAAAACAAAATTGTTTTTTTTTGAATATAAAAATTTATCCTTTAATTCGTGGAAGGCATGCATCTTGAAATCTAAGCTTTAGATTTTACTAGTTTACCTAATGAAATTTTTTTTGGAGTCAGCAATTAAAAGTGGTTAGATTTTATTGAGCATATTAAATTGTTTTAGGAAATTAAGAAGAGGCATCTAAGAGCTCCACAAGAGAAGAAGTCCTAATCAAAAAGAAATTCAGGATTAGGTGGCATTCGGTTATGGTTTAATAGTGACATGAAGGACAATGATGGTTACCGAAGAGGAAATTATGACAAATCTGAATTCTGAGAAATTGGCATTCCCAGAATTTCGAAACGGCTCTTGAGTGGACTGGCATTTCGATGTTTGGACAGTATGTCAAGATATTGGCCCAATATATTTATTTACATATGGTCAATGATTTTAAATTTTATTTAAATGGCTGGTTGGGTAATACCCGATTGCTCCGCGAGCATTTTTTTTCGATTGGGTATCGTCTTCATCCAAAAGATCCTGCAATTAATGGTCCTCAACCTTCCCAGGCCGACTTTCACGCTTCTTGTCCCACAAGTCAAAATTGCCGTCTTTGAACCGACGAAACCAATCTCGGCAAGTTGTTTCCGATAAAGCACTGTCACCATAGGCCTCCATAAGCATTCGATACGATTCAGTAGCCGATTTCATCAAATTGAAGCAGAAAGCCAGAGCTTCCCGCATATGCTCTTTTTCTGGCACAAAACTAGACATGATTACCAAAGGGAAAATGTATGTTATTATACGAAATTGCTGACAATGTGCACTGATTAATGTTGACAGATGTCAAACTCTAAAAAAAAATTACGACTTATCCATGGTAGCTTAATACGCTCACTCACGCCATCTCTGACAAAACAGCGGATTTAAGCTTATACACCTGGTAAAGAAAATTTTTATTATAAAATTTTTGTGCGAAAATTTTCCTACTTTGAAATAGGATATTTTTGTAAACTCTCAAAAAAAAACTGAAATAATTTTTTTTATTCCTTTAATTTTGATTTGAAAATTAAACTTCTTAAATTAAGTAAAAGAGAAAACAATTGAGAACTCCCCCATCCCCCGGCACAACGTTCAAGATCAATTTCAATATGGGCACAACTTTTCAATTTTTACTTAAGGGAACATTTTTTTAATCAAATTAATTTGATCGAAAAATTTCTTCTCTTTTAACATTAAAAAAGGAACAAATTGTAAAAAAAATATTTTTATAACTTTTTCGTGTGAGGGGAACCCCCCATTTAAAGTTAATCCTATTCGGATGATGAGATGAGTATCATTGTTGAAGGTGAAATTAATGCTAGAAAATGACTTTTTTTTTGGTATGGTTCGTTTAGCTTTGATAAAAAGTTCATTTTTGTATCTGATTTCAAAAACTTTTCTTTTAATTGAATCCTTTTTACAAAGTAGAAAGGAAGTTATCCTTAGCCTTGTTTGTTCGTTGTTATTAAAATTGTTTTCAAAGCAATTTCATTTCGAAATGGAGGAGCGGTTATTGAATGTAAAATTTTAAGGTTTATTTTTTATGTATTCATTTTTTTGTCAAAAAGACTTTTTACTTTTCTTCTTATGAGTGGTTTTTTTTTTAAACAAAAACCCATTTTTGTTTGTTGCTGCGAGCAAAAAATCTTTCTTATAAAAAAAGTTCAAAAAGAAGTTATGAAATTTTGACCATGAATTCGTTTAAAGGTCATAGCAATTGTTTTGCGATTGTGTCATACACGCTAATTTTTCTGTTTTGTTATTTTTTTTTTTTAAATATAAATAATAAAATTAGGATGGAAAAAATCACTACAAAAATAATTTTATTTAATATTCGTAAGCACGTCGTAATTTTCGAACAAATTGTGACGAGTTAGTAGTAAGTAAATCGTTCAAATAATCTTCTAAGAATTCTATTATATACGCTTGAGTTCTTTCTTTTCGACATTTTACCATAAAAATATGCCCAAGAAAAAATAGGAAAAAATGGAAAAAAATTAATTTGCAAAAGTTTTTCACAAACACTTAATAAGATTTTCGACAATTTGATGGTTTCACAATCAACTAAACAGTGAGCTTCCTTCATCAAAAGTTCTAAAAATTCAACCATTCTTAAAGTTTGTTCGTGTTAATATTTTAAAAGCAAAGTTTTCAAGTTGTTTTTTTTATTGTTCTTCTTCTAGTTGTTGTGTTTGTTTTTGTAATTATTAAATTTTATGTTGATGTTTAGGTAGAAAAATTGATAAAAACTTTATTTTGAAATACTATAAAATGATGAGAATGAAAGTGAATTATTTCTAAAAGTTTTAATAAAGTTGATAAATAATCTACATAAAGCTAATTTTTTTTCAAGTATTCATTGTATTATTTGATTAGATTATTTTTTGTATTTTCTTTTAAGTTTACTTTAAGAAAATTATACGAGATTTGGCAAAAAAAAGTAATAAAAATGGAATCGCAAAAAGCAAATCTGGCAACAATGTTTTTTTCCTTTTTTTCAATGCAGTCATTTTTAAAGTTTTCAATAATCAAAGGCATCCGTCAATCGTCATCAGTGCTATTGTAGGGTTTTGTTATTTGTTTTTAGTTGATCTGATCAGTGATGAGATGACATTTCTGCGCGCTCCGGCCCAGCCCATGCGTCTCATTTGGTACAAAGTTATTATTTTTTTAATTATTTAAATAACAAAAATTAGCTAATGTTTTTCTAAAACAAAAAACTAAGACTAAATTAGTAGTTTAAACTTTTTAAATTTTTTTAAGAAAGAAAAAATCTTTTCAAAGAATGATGAGGAAAAAAATTATGGGTGCATTTTTTTCGTTACTAATTCAATAGTGGAATATTAAGAGAAAACTTTTATTTTTAATATTTAAAGAGAAGAATCTAAAAATTAATAGTTGTCTTGGAATTTAATCAAAAAGTATTTCCGGCAATTCAAAATACGAAGTAACGAGCCTGCCATCACTGACAGCAATCTGGCAACAATGGAAATTTTCTATCTTAGACATACTGTACAAGTTTCAACATCATCCGGTAGCTACGCCACCCTACTGGGATGATAAGTGAAGGTTTTTGATGCAAGAATGTGTTTATGTTAAACCTGGTGAATCTGTGAGTATCACTTATGAAATATTGCAATGACGCGAAAGGCCGAGAAGCAGTGCAAGATGACCCTCGCTCAGGGAGGCCTCAAACATCAAAAACTGATGAAAGTGTTGAATCTTACAAGGACTTTTTTTATATAGAATGTCCTTGAAACAATCCGAAAAAGGGTTTGTCAGTTCCACCTGAGTCAGATCCACCACGCCAATGCTCTCTTTCACACGGCTAACTTCATCAACGAGTTTTTGTTGGAAAAAAAGGATGCTTTCAGTTCCTCACCAGCCCTTATATTTACCTGATCCCATTACTAGACTTTTTTTGTTACAACATCTTTATATAGCTTGTGGCGCTGTCTTGTTGAAACCACCTATGGTCCAGATTGAAATCTTTAATTTTAGGCTAAGAAAAAATTGGTTTTTTTTTCAGAAATACAATGGCTTCTCTACAGAAATCTGGATTGTAATGGTTGCTCCTACTACATTTTGCAATAAATACATGCCAATAATACCTTAAGACTAAAATGCACACCAGATAGTCACTTTTAGTGGATACAATGGCTTCTCTACAGTCACTTGTGGATTTTTAGAGCCCCATATATGTCAATTTTATTTTCTGCGGTAGAATCACCACATTTGTATAGAATTTTTATAATTTAAACGCACTGTTCAGTAGCTAAACGCAATGTTTAATAGTCCATAGTTACTTGTGGGTTTTCAGAGCCTCATAGACAAAAAAAGAGCATTATCGCTGAAAAAAAATTTCGGATTTGTTGTTGGTGGAATAGACACAAACAAAACAATCAAGGTTTTTAAACCCCCATATATGGCAATTTTATTTATTGACATTTTCACCAAGTTAGAAATGAGCTTCATCGCTGAAGAAAATATTGTTTTCGAAAAATCAGCATCCAAAACCAGTTGATACATTATCTAATCGGATTATCTTATACAAATTTTATAATTAGTTTATTTTAATAAAATCAAATGGCAGATTTAGTTCTAAATAAATTTAATTTTTAATAATATATTTATTTAATATTTATTAAATAAAAAGATTATATTTTTTCCAAACTGTAAAATGGATAATTCTTAATATATGTATTTGAAATAAATTATATTTATTGAGAAAAAAGTACAATACAATTTTTTTGATTTTTTCCTCTTTTTATATTAAATCCAAAAATAAAGAAATTTTTCATTATTGTTTTTATTTATTTTATGAATATATATTTTTCTACAATTACTTCTATTAACAAATTCAAAGAATTCATTGCAAATCAATAATCAATCTTCAAGTTTTGATTGATTATCATCGCCATTATTGGTTGAGCGGATTTAAATTTGTAAATGGATAAGCGGTTAGAGAGTGTCGACTAAACTTGTTTAACTAATCAGACTTGGTGAAGCCAGTTCGTCGTGGTTGTGCATAAAAATTCCTTCCGAGAAATACAAATCACAGAAAGTATGGATAATCATCATGTTTAAGTGTGTCAGTTCGTTTTTGTCTTAATTGTTGTGCTTTTCAACCATTAATATTAGTTTTACAATTGGTTTCTTTTTTTTTTTTAACTACAAAAAAAATACTATAAAATCAAAAATAAATCTAAAATAAATTCTTTTTAAAGGCTTGGCATTATGTTTGTTTACAATTTCATTGCCTTATGGTATTCTCTCTTCTACTAGCATAAGCAGAAAAATATGCCATCAAAAATCAATACTCAGCAAATTCTACTCGTTTTTGTCAAACTTTGAATAACCGATTTTAATTTAAATGTAAATTATTAGTTTTCATAATTATCAAAAAATTATCTTA
Organism: Atherix ibis; assembly: GCA_958298945.1. Taxonomy (NCBI): domain Eukaryota; kingdom Metazoa; phylum Arthropoda; class Insecta; order Diptera; family Athericidae; genus Atherix; species Atherix ibis. The sequence continues at coordinate 105,329,262 of OY282606.1, read as the reverse complement.
ATTTTAGAAAATATTTTTTACTACGCTTTTAAGTGAAAACTTTTAGAAAAAAATTGCATAAAGAATAAACTTTCTCTGATTCATTTTATAGTTCGGAAAGTAAAGTGCTGTTATTGATAGCGTTTTTTAAATAAATTTATAACTAATTATAAAAATTATTTATATAAGAATTTGCCATTAATTTAAAAAATAATCCATTATAATTGGAAAAACTTTCTATAAAATGTTAATTTTTTTGGATTTTTAAAATTGCCATATATGATGGTTCAATAATTTAGAAGCCACTGTATTCCTGCAAAGAAAGTGTAAGTAGGGACCATAAAAAAGCCCTTGTATCCGCAAAAAAAAAAGTTTTTTTTAATCTGAACTTAAAGATTTTAATTTGAACTATTTATGGTTTTAAAAAAACGGCACCACAAGCCACATAAGATGACAACTTTTAGCTTTACTCCGCAAAAAGTTCGTAGAATGTGTAATTTTAAAATTTTTTATAAAATGGTAATTTTTGTGGATGTTAATTGAACAAAATTTTCTTCAACGATGAGGCTCATTTCTAATTCAGTAAATACGTTCATAAATAAAATTGCCATATATAAGGCTTCAAAAACCATAAAGCCACTGTATCCATTTAAATTGTATTTTTTTTTAAATGAAGAAGTAGATACTATAGAAAAGCCCTTGTATCCTCGAAAAAGTCCAACTTTTTTTTAACCTAAACTAAAACATTTTAATTTGAACTATTTATGGTTTTAAAAAAACGGCACCACAAGCCACATAAGATGACAAGTTATAGCTTTGTTGCCCAAATAGGTTACAGGACGCGTAATTTTGAGATTGGATGTTGATTTTTCGAACAAAATTTTCTTTGTTAAAATGATGAGGCTCATTTTTAACTCGGTAAATACGTTCATAAATAAAATTACCATATATAAGGCTTCAAAAACCTTAAAGCCACTATAAAGTATTTTTTTTTTATAAAGAAGTAGATACTATAAAAAAGCCCTTGTATCCTCGAAAAAATCCAACTTTTTTTTAACCTGAACTTAAACATTTTAATTTGAACTATTTATGGTTTTAATAAAATGATACCACAAGCCTCACAAGATGACAAGTTATAGCTTAAAAAGGTTGCAGGACGCGTAATTTTGAGATTTTTTTTAAAAAAAGGTAATTTTTGTGGATGTTGATTTTTCCAACAAAATTTTCCTTGACGATGAGGCTCATTTCAAACTTGGTGAATATTTTAATAAATAAAATTACCATATGTAGGGCTTCAAAAATACTCAAAAAAGCTATTATATCCACAAAAAGTGAGTGTTTGGCGTGCATGTTGGCCTGAAGATCTCATTGGACCGTATTACTTTGTAAATAAAAAAGAGAACTCGGTAACGTCAATTCTGAGCGCTATAACCATAAAATAATTAGTTTTTTTTTTAATAATATTTTCTGAAAAATTTTGATCTATAGCATATATGTATGTGGTTTTACCAAAAAATCGCTAAAAGTCACACAACAACACAAATGTGCAAAATTATTTTTTTGATTCAAAAAAATTGAGGTCTAAAATAAGTTTTGCAAAATTATTTTAATAATATTAAATTTTTTTTATATAGTGGCAAAATTATAAAAATATAATAAAATGAAAAAATTATAAAAATTTACTATTTAAATAATTTTTATTTCATTTTACTCTACAAACTATAAATTGGATAATCCTTTACTGGTGCTTTAATAATGGCCTTAACTGTAGTCTGTTTTTTTTTTAATTTTTTCCCTTCATTTTTTATATTTTTTTTTGTTAATTTTGTTTTGGAGTATCTAATAATGTATGAAATATTTTTTGGGGAAATCAGCCTGTCTGCAAGGATTTTTTAAAAGTGCAAAAAGGATAACGCCATTATTGACTTGTTCACCAGATAATGAAAGATTCTCAACCCTCTTAAAGGATGTGTGTGCGCGCCTATATTTTCACCACTCAGACAAGTCATCAACATCAACAGTTTTGTGGGCTGTTTCAAAATCCATTTATCGTATGTAGTCTAATCCGAAATAGCAAAAAAAAAAAAACGAAAATTGGGGATGATATTCAGGGTGCGTTGATTGATGCGATTTAGTCACGGATTCGTTTTGTATTCGGAAATGCTGATGGCAGAATTGTCGATGAAGGAATGGAATTTTGATATTAAAACCGCCATTTTAACTTTCATATTGTCAACAAAAAAAAAGTAAAATGGAAAAAAGTATCAAATTGAGTTTCTAAATTGAAATGTATTCACTTCCTTCCATTCGTCTTCATGGATTTGGGGTTATTGGAACAGACACAAAGGAACAATCAAGTCTATGATTTTTTTATATAATTTCCTGATAATAATTTTGTTACAAAAAAAAATCGTATTTTACGTGTTTTTGTTTTGGTGAATAATTTTTTTTTTCTTAAAGAAAAATATTCAAAAAAATTTCAAATTGTGTGAAGTTAGAAGTGAACAAAAATATTGTATTTTGTTAATTGCTATTCGCCATTTTGGCTTTTATAAAAATGCTACATTAAAAAAAAATATTTTTTTTTTTGTATTTATTAAATTAATAATTTTTTTTTTACATTTTTACTTTTATATAAATTATAAAATTTTCTAATTTTCAGTTTTCTATGAATTTTTTTTTTAAAAACATTTTTGCTTCTTTACTTTTGATATCAATTTTTTTTCGGTTTTTACAAAAATCAAATAGAAATAAAAATAAAAAAGAAGTTTCAACATATGAAAAAAATTATGCATACACGTATGTGTTATATTCCAAAAAAAAACAGTTTAAAAGGGTTGATTATGTGCACCTACTTAGCACAATGGAAGTATCAGATAATTCATTTTATAGTTTGTAAAGAATATTTCTGCTTTTTAACAACTATAAAACAAATATATTATTTTAAGACTGTATTAATTAGATATAATATTGCCATTTAATATTATGAATAGTTTTATTAATAAACTTTACATTTTAATTCTAAGAAAAAGTTCTACAAAAGTCATAGTATTGACATAGCCACGTACGAGGTCTGTCCAAAAAGTATCACGAATTTTGAATTTTCGTGGGTTACGTATATTTGATTTTCGATTCTTTGTAGCGTTATATTGGTACTCATGTCTCTCACTTATGCCAACATGTTCGCCCATTTTGAATAATCAGTTAATTTTTGACAGCTGCTTTGCTTGGTGGTGTTTTGGCTCGTCTTCGATTTTTGCCCATTTTCGACCAAAAACAGCATCGCATTAACATTGCTAAGAAGCTGTTGGACTCTATCCGCGACGACCCAAATTTGCTCCAGAGAGTCATAATTGGTGACGAATCATGGGTTTATGGTTATGACGTGGAAACCAAAGCTCAATCATCCCAACGGAAGCTGCCGCACGAGCCAAGACCGAAAAAAGTGCGCCAAGTTCGGTCGAATTAGATGGTTTTGCTTACAGTTTTCTTCGATTGCAGGAATGTGGTGCATCATGAGTTCATGCCACAGGGTAGAACGGTCAATAAGGAATATTACCTGCAAGTTATGCGCAAGTTGCGCAAACCAATCCGCCAGAAACGCCCGGATATGTGGAAGAGCAAAAATTGGCTTTTGCACCATGATAACACCCCTGCCCACGCATCGTTGCTTGTGCGCGAATTTTTGGCCAAAAAAAAACACACTAATAATGCCGCAGCCACCGTATTCCCCAGATCTGGCCCCCGTGACTTTTTCTTGTTCCCGAAACAGATTCTTTGATCCATTTTTTGGAATGGGCAAAAATCGAAGACGAGCCAAAACACGTGCAAGCAAAGCAGCTGTCAAAAATTAACTGATCATTCAAAATGGGTGAACATGTTGGCATAAGTGAGAGACATGAGTACCAATATAACGCTACAAAGAATCGAAAATCGAATATACTTAACCCGCGAAAATTCAAAATTAGCGATAACTTTTCAACAGACCTCTTATGCCGATTTAAGAGGAGATCGGTGGATATATCAATAAGAAAAACTTGAGGTACTAAAAACCCACTACTAACTGTATAAGAGCCGCTGATGTCTAGTGTGAATTTTGATTTGTAATAATTATTGACCCGTATTTCTTATAAAATGAAGAACTAGAGACCGTAGAGAAAAGCCCTTGTATCTTATTTTTTTTTTAACTTCAACTTAAATATTTTAATTTAAATTATTTATGAATGCAAAAAAAATAACTTAACAAATTTTAATTTTATTGTACGAGAAATTCGCAAAATAAAGGCAACATTTTGAAATTCGGTGATATCAATTGGCACCCAAATATCATGTAAATTGACAATGTCAATTGAGAAAAACCCTCAAAAGTTTAGAATATTCAAAAACCAACTTTTATCAAGTAAATGTCGAATTACAGAAAAGTAATTCGACATTTACTTGATAAAAGATAAAGTCCTTTAAAAAAAATTTTATAATAATAATTATTATTTTGTTTCTACAAAATGGCAAAATTTTATAAATATAATAATATAAAAATTTTATTAAAATCAAAATTTTTTATGTATTTAATTTAACTTTACTTTACAAAGCACAAATTGAATAAACCTTTTACAACTAATCAATCCTGTTTCAAGGATACAAATTTTCTACTTTTCTGTATTTTCTACAACCACACCCGTTCAATCATTTTTATGGTTGCATATTTGTATAAGAAAATATTAATATTGTTAAACAAATAAAAACGGAAATGCTAAAATGGAGTAAAAAAAGGATAAATACAAAAATGGGTGGATTGAATGGGGAAGGATAGACGGCAGACAAATAAAATACAGGATTTATTTGCCATTTTCTTTTATTGTTCTTTTCCTTTATTAATTAGGAGGAAAATATTCCGGATTAACAATGGAGATTTTTTTTTGTTTTTTGTTGTTTTTTTAAAGAATAAAATATGAAGTTTTGTTGATCTATTTTTTTGGGGGCAGTAAAGATAAATTGATGAATGGACTCAACAAAGGAAATATCATTTTCAGGTTAAAATACCTTAAAACTCGTCCTTTTAAATTATACGCCCAATTAATAATAAACTTAATAGGCTTTTTTATCATGCTTCAAAAATGGACTGGGTTGGGGGGGGAATTATGGGTCTATCAAAAAGGAGCAAAATTATTGCATACTAATTTCTATAAAAGTGGGTGAAAATTTTTGAAATACAAATTAACATTTATAAATATTTGTATTTACATGAATGGGTGGGACATAGGCAAATTACAACTCAGAGAGGGGAGGGTGGTGGGGTTGCGGAAGTATAGGGGGGAAATGGTAATAAAATTCACCAGTTACTGTTTGGAAAATTGAAATTTTAACGATAGCAGCAAAGGTAATAAGAAGCAACAATAGCAGTCACAATGGCACAATAATTTTACTGAAAATTGGGGGGGGGGGGTGGCTTGATAATAAATTCAGTAAACACCGAATAATTAAAAATAATAAAGAAAAAAACGTTCTTATTGTGAATAGAAAGTCAGTAAGGTAAGTGAGTAGGTGCCTAGACCTCAGTTCAATTTTTACTGATTCCATTTAGTTTTGTAAATTGATTTTTTTTCTCTGTACACATTTCCGGTGGTTGGAGGAGGTACAATAAATAAAAAAAAGACCAGAACTGCCCAATAGAAGAGGAAATTATTTCTAATTGAAATTCTATAATTAATGAAATCGTAAATATTTGTAAATTGTGTGCTAATGGCGGTGATAATTTCTTTTGCGCTGTTTTTGGGGATCTCGTTTAAATAATTACCATTGCGATTATGTATTTTCGTGATTTACGAGCAAATATATTTCGGGTATTTGAACAGGGCTATTTATTTATTTATTTTTTTATTAAAACACGAATTTTGTATTTAGAGATTTAAAAAAAAAGAAGAAAAATTTTAGGGAAAAAGGGATGTCGAATTTAATTGGAAGATGTACGGGCAAAGGTAAAAAATTGTATGCAAAAGAATGATTTTTGTTCTTTCATTTTTTTTGTCAATAAAAAAAGATTTTAATGTAATTAAAAAAAATCAAAGATTTTGGAAATTTTTTTTATTAAAACACAAAAAAAAATGTTAACTGGCTTAGGGAACATCAATATTGAAGGAGGCAATAGAAAAAAACAAATCATAAAGAAATATTCAGTTTATGCTTTTAAGAAAGAAAATATAATTAATTATATTTAAAATTAGGATTTTTATAATATTTTTATTTATTTATATTACATATATTTTGCCAATACATATTAAATATTTTTTTTTAGTAAAAATATTTGTTTTTTAATAAAAGTTTTATGAAGACAAACTTTCTATCATGAGAACGATATTTCAAGAGCTATCCAGTTTGGTACTTTAAAAAGTAAAATTCAATAAAATACTTTTTAAATTTAGATTTTTATAATATTTTTATTTATTTAAAATAAAAATATTTTGCCATTATATATTAAATTTTGGTTTAGTAAAAATATTGTTTTGTTTTATCAGAAAATTTTATGAATACAAACTTTTTATCATGTGAACGATATTTCAAAAACTATCCAGTTTGGTACTTTATAAAGTAAAGTCTAATTATATATATTTAAAATTAAGATTTTTAGTATTCTTTTATTTATTTTATACTATTTATATTTTAACATTATTTATTGAATTTTGTTTTTGTAAAACAAAATTAGTTATCAGAAAATTTTATGAATATAAACTTTTTATGATAAGAACAATATTTTAAGAATTATTCAGTTTGATACTTTAGAAAGTAAAATTAAATAATATACTTTTAAAATTAATATTTTTATAATTTTTTAATTATTTATATTCCATCTATTTTGCCATTTTATATTAAATTTTATTTTAGTAAAAATATTTGTTATTTTTTATCAAAAATTTTATGAGCGAAAGCTTTTTTAAATAATTATCTAGTTTATAGTTTGGAAATTAAAGCTTTTTTATATATATTTAAAATTAAAACTTTTATAATATTTTTATTTTGTTATATACAATAGAATTTATTTTTCCATTATTTATTAAAATTTTTTTTTGTAAAAATTATATGTTTTTATCAAAAATTTTATTTTTTATCACGGAAAGAATATTTAAAAATTATCCAGTTTGTTAGCTAAAAAAGAAAAATTTCATAAAATCTATTTAAAATTTAGTAATTTCATTTTATTTTTATTAACTATACTGCTTAAATTTTTTTCATTATACATTTTAAAAACTACCATTAAAATTACTGTCACGTGACTTTTTGAAGGACTCGAACCTTTGGAGGTGAATGAATTTTTAATGAATTTTTCGCATATTTTAGACTGTAATTTGGTCATTATTTTATGGATGTTGATTTAAAATTGCTCTAAAATTTGAAAATTAGTTAATTTTTTATAAAGTTTTATGAAAAGAAAAAAACATAATTATGCGGCGTCAAATTGCATGATCTTAGAAGGCTTCATTAAATCTTGAAATTACGCGTCTTGGAAACTTTTTGCGCAATAAAGCCAAAATTTATCGTGATGTGTAGTAGTCTGTGATGGCGTTTTTGTAAAATCACATGTGATCTAGATTAAAATCTTTATGATTAGATAAATAAAAAAATTTTGGGAATACAAGGGCTTTCTGACAGATGTTTGGATGGTAACGGTTTTTGGTTTATTCATTTTCAAAGATTTTACGGGCCAATAATATCTTCACACCGAAGTTCGCATAAAACAGTTTCTTTTTGTGGATATAATAGCTTTTCCGTAGTTATTTGTGGATTTTTAAAGCCCCATATATGACAGTTTTTCTTATTAATGCACTCACCTATCGAGAAATGAGCTGAAAAAAATTCTGTTCGAAAAATCTAGTGTTAGAACACCCAATCAGCATATCTTATGCGCATTTTTTAATTAATAAATTTTAATTACATATAAAATGGCATATTTTGAGCTAAAACTAATATTATTTTAAATATGAAATAAACTAATCAACTTCATAATAATAAAATTTTACTTTTCATACTTTAAAATGGATAACTTCTTACTATACCTGAGACATTGGGCACATGTATAAGTAAATATGTGTATTTAGTATTAAAAAAAAACATACAACTTACTATAATACTATAATAAAGAACATGTTTTCTTTATAAAAAAAGAAGAAGAAAATTAGCAAAATTCAAATTATTAAATTTAAAAGAAAAAAAAGAAATTCTCAAAATCAGAATTAGCTGCGTCATTTTTGGATAAATTTCTTTGTTACAATAACACTTCTGATAATTATTGGTAAAATATTTTATATCTACTATTTATAGTATTATTAATAAATTTTTCTTCATATATAATTATTGCGCATTTTTCTCTTTTATCTAAGCAAACATTCTCAGTTTGGATGTACTCAGAAATGCTTGCTGATCTCATGAACAACAAGTTTTTCAAGTTCGAAAATGTTCCATAAAAACCAGTAAAACAAATACGAAAGTGGAATTTTTTTTATACTAAAATTTAAAAAATATATTGTCAATTTTTATTATTTTTTTTTTTTAATACAATTTTTATGTTTTCCGATAAATTTCAGAAAATTTGTTCTTTTTTTCTTTGCAGGTAAATGAAATTTTTACCAACGTTTGGAAAATATTTTGTTCCAAATACAAAGAAAAACTATGACAAACTCGGTTTTTTCGTTGTTGTTGGGATCTTCCCCTAACATTTTCTAATCCAAACGAACGAGAGTTTTAAGTCCTTTTAACCCTCATCGTTTTCATCATAAACCCTAGTAAATGCACGAACGCATTACCCTCGACATCATTTACACCACATATGCTCACCACTAACGGTGTATAATTATTTATTCATAGTGAAACGTCCTCGACCTAGACGCAAAATGTTATTATCCTTACATCCTTACAGTTTTGAGTACAAATAATTTACCAAAAAAATAATAATTTAAGGCTGCTGCTCTCTTTTATCAACAAGTTCATCTGTTCTCACATTTAATTATTATTGCAGACGCCTGCCGACGGTTATTTTTAGATTCTCCTCTCCATTCGTGATTATTGGGTTTATAAAAGTAGGGAGATTTTTATAGTAAATTTAAGTCATTTTTTTGTCTTGAAACTCGTTCGGATAATCTTCTTAAAATCAGTTTTTTGTATGTCAACAGTTTTTAGTAACTAGTATCGAGATTAAAAATAACAAAAATAATATTTGCCATTCGGCAGCAATTTTATCCCGTATATTCACAAAGGTTGTATGATTAATACCTGGCCTTGGCCAAAAAAATTCATTTTACTTTTAGATATATTCCCCTTTTAGCTGTATACACTTTATCTAATATTTTTCTATTATTTGTATCCCTCCAAAAAAAAAATATATATGATTTTCCCAACCCATAAAAATAGGCGTTTATTTCTGCAATCACATCATCGTTTATGTAAAATATTTTTGCGCACAGCCATTTTTTTTCATATTCGGATATCTGGCAAATATTTTGGATGCGGAAGCAATTCGTATCCTATAACTCATGAAATTTTGCTATGGCGATGACACAAGTTTGCACGCGTTTATTGCCTTGGTGAAAGAGAGTTTTTTACTTCGCCAAAACCGGACATTTTGTCTTGATTTTTTGGGTATAGATCCGTACCAAAAGATCAATACCAAAAGTGGCCGACAATTGTTTGTCCGCCATGCTCGCCCAAGGTGAGGAGGCTTTGGCTGAAACGTGGGTAGCTATAGTTATCACCTACATTGCAGCTACAGTCTTAGGACTGGAGCTGAGGAATGGCAGAATTCCGGGTGATATCACGGCAGATTATAGGTAGGCCTTGCTATCAACAGTTAGGGTAATTAGCTTGTAACTGGTTAATGACTATTAGCAAATGAACCTACTAGTGATGGATAAACCTAGTTTAGAGGCAGGACCTTGCACAAATATGCATGAAGCAATTAACGGGAACGGTCTACTAGTTGAGACCGCTCATCGCAGGGATTGACGGAAGATTAAATGTTTGCCTGCTTTATGCATGGGACACGAAATATGGTTAAGAAGAAGAAGAAGAAGAAGCATAAGAAGAAAAAGAAAAAGGTGAAGAAGAAGAAGAAGTGAATAAGAATAGAAGAAAAAGAGGGAACCTAAGCGAAAGTTCTATGTATTGAAGTGGCCCAAGCAGAAAATCAAAGAAGAGTGCAATGGATTGAAGCGACCTGAGGTATTGTTAAGTAATTGAGATGCGTCCAACTATCTGGATCTAGTCAGCTGAGCTGGCAAAATCCATTACTGGACAGGTCTGTTTTGCATGTTTCGATTGGGCGTATCCCAATCCCTATGGTCGTAGGCGGTCCGTGGTATTATGTCTAACGAAAGGTATCGTTACCTAAATGGAACATTCTTCATCAAAAATGCTCTTACGGCCACGTTTAATTTCAGCTGTCCAATATTTTATGATCGATAACGAAGCTGCAGAGTACTTATTTCTTATTCAAAAACGAATATTTTATTCACTCGCAAACTAAATAACGCAGCTACTTGAAATTTAACTTGACAGGATTCCGGTGAAAAACTATATTTAGCAAAAATAGGCATAGTATTACCCAAGCTACGAGTAGCATTTTCCAGGTATTAATAGTAACATCATTGCTAAGGCCAGGTATTAATCATATACGCCTCGTACTTTACAAGAGAACATTTATGTGTTTCGAAGTTTACCGTTTTATATTAAGAATTAACAAATGCGCTAAAATTGCAAAAAAATTTTTCGAAAGGGGTGGTTTTGCTATAGCCCTGTTTAGCGCTTTATGGATCTGTCATTAAGCAATGACAGATCCATGAGCACAATTTTCTTCAAACGATGAGGCTCATTTCTTGCTCGATGGATCTGTCATTAAACAAAATCACCATATATGAGAATGTGATACACCATACAAGCGACTGTGGAGAAGCCATTGTATCTGCAAAAAATTACTGTCTGCCCTGCCATTTTTTTTTCTGAAGGTCTATAGAGAAGCCATTGTATCCGCAAACGCCACTGTACTTTGGAAATGAAAAAAAAGAGATCGTTATTATCCGAAATCCTCTTGGAATCCTGTTTAATCGTTAAAAATTTTTTTTTTTGCATAAACTTGAAGATTTTAATCTGAATTGCATGTGGTTTTTAAGAAAACGGTTCCACAAGCCACAAAATATGAAAAAGGTTGGATTTATTTCCCTAAAAGTTTCCAGGACGTTTAATTTCGATGTAACTTAGCCTTCAAAATCATACGATTTGATATTGTTGAGCCTTTTCTTTTAAAATTATATAAAATATTATATTTACGCAAGGAATTTTTAAATTTTTAAGCATTTAAAAGCCGAAATTCTTTAAGTAATGATCCAAAATGTGCGAAAAAGTCATCACAAATTACATCAAAAGGAACAATTCCTACAAGATGATTTGTAATAATTATTTTAATAATATTATATTTTATAGTAAATGGCAATACTTATTTAATTATATAAAATAAAAATTTTAATATAATTTAAATTATAAATATATTTTAATACATTTTACTTTCCAAAATGTAAATTGGATAATCTTTTACGAATGGTAAATTTTTTTTTTGAATTTTAATTAAGTAATCGTATTAAGTAAAGAGAAAAAAAATTTATTCCATTTAAATGATAATATATTAAAAATATTATGGATTATTTGCATAATTTAAAAAAAAAAGAAAAATACAGACTAAGCGGCCAATAGAGGGCAGTGTGTATGGTTAAAAGAAAGCAATCAAAAATAAAATTGAATTAAATGCAATTTTAACTAATTTTGTGGAGATTTTTTTTTTATAGCACAAATAATAATAATAAATAAAAAAAAAACTAAAATTATTTCGAAATATTTATTATCTAAATGTGCAGAAAAATTGAATGAATACGAAAATAATTAAGAGTATTTCGAATACGTAACAATAGGAAATGGAAATTATATTTTCTTTTAATGTGTGCTTGTTCATTGATTTTTACTATTATTACTTTTGAAAATATTTTCATTAATTTTTTCCCCCCTAATTTATATAAATTATCCACTATTCTTCCGGTATACACAAATATATTTGAACATAAAAATTTCTATTAAATTAAATTACATAAAAAAATTGAAATAGTAAAATTTATGGGAGCATTATTTCGAGTCCCACTATTAGTTGTTATAACTCTTAAAAAACTTATATAATATTTTTCTATGCATTTTTTAACTAATACTTATTTATATTTTTATACTTGAAAAATTTTTAAATAATATTTTATATAAAATTATAAATCCAAATCTATGTCAGTCATCAGTGAATACAAATTTTTAATATATTGTAATATAAAAATTTTCACATTCTTGTGTGAATTGTTTATTTAAATTGTTTGATATTTTCTTTTTTCTTTTTATTTTTAACTGCATTTCAAATTAGTTTGTAGAAGAAGAAAAAATGTGAAATTTATACTTAATTAGGTATGCATTTAAATATGCGAAAATGGAAATATTTTCTTGCAGAAAAAATTTTAAATAGGAAATTTCGTCTTCGAATCTTTTTCTAATTAGTCGGTAAATAGTTAAATTTCCCTCTTACGAAAGTTGAAATTTTATTTTTTTTGTTGTCATTTTAGTTATGGTTTTTATTTTTAAAAAAAATATTTTTTTAAATTTTGGGGAATTTTTGAAAAAAAAACAGTATAATTTACGGGGTGGAAAATTTAAGCATTTAAGCCAAATTGTCTGTTTTATTCTATAAAAAAAACTGTTTATTTTATGTTCTGTATTTTTTAAATTTCAAATTTAATTCAAATATTATTAAATCCCATCACTATTAATTATGTATCCTCATAGATCCCCTTGGACAATAAGTCTAACCAAAAAGATTTTATTTTATTGTTTTAATAGACTTTAAAATTTTATTTCATATTAAATTATTGATAATTTCATAATTAATGATAAATAATATGAAATATCCTTATTGGTGGATGGACATTTTCTATTCAATAAAAAGTAAAATGTTCAAACGGATTTAATTTGTTAAATTTTTAAACGGAAAACAAGTAAAGTTTTGTGCATTAGAATAAGCAGAATTAGTCTCGAGGGTGCCATTTAAAGGGATTATATCTATACCTTAAAATTTGTTCAAGTCTATTACAATTTTAGTTCATCGTATATATACTCCCAAGTTAAATTAAATATAAGATTTATATAGTAAGCTATCAAACTAACCGAAAGGATATTGAAATTAGAACATACCAATTTGCAAATTGACCGAAGCAGATACTTTCGTAAATATATAATCAGAATTGAGAATAAATTTGTATCCCTAAATGGATAGTAAGTACTTTGGTAAAAGAATTTTCTATTTCTAGACCATAACCCCAAACCTCTCCCCTTACCATAACCCTAAACCCTTATCTTTGTTGATCCTTCTAGTATTTTTCTGTAAATTTCCTTTAAATCATTCGCCCACAATTTACTCAATAGCCACCATTTTGGAAACAGGATTTGATTATCTTCCAATCCTTTCAAATTTGAAACTTTTCCGATTTAAAAAAAAAAAAAAGTTAAAATTGCAGAATTCCTAATTTACTATAAAAAAGAATCAAGATTAAAATTGGATTTTTTATTGTTCCTAGAACGAGCATGTATAAAATGCATTCAAAAGAAGAGCGGCCATTTTAAAAAGTTTTAAAATGGCCGTTGTTATTTTGAATGCATTTTTTAAACATGAATAATTTGGTTGATGATAACGAAAAAAATCAATATTCCAAAATATGCTCTACTACAGTTGCTCTTCCGCAAGGTAGTATTCTTGTCCCAGTTTATATCTATAATATTTATACTTATGGCATCCCAACTTATAGCAAGTAGCAACTAATCTTACATTACGTAAAAATATCGAAATATTCTCTACAAATTTACTAACGCAGATCAAAAGTATTCGAAATTCGAGACTTAAACGGCTTTAATCTAATAAATATTACCAACAACTACTCAGACTATCAGGCAATTGAACAAAAACTTGCATTTACGAACTTAGTTTTAATATATAACCTATTGGGACTTACGGTATTAAAATTTAGGGGTCTCTATGCAATATCAACTGCTGTAGAATCCAATCCCTTTAATTTAAAATCCTCCTGATGATATCAATGTAACTTTTTTATTATCTTTGTAGATGATTTTTCGATTTCTCGTTATAAAAAGTTTCACTCCTAATCATTGTAGGGTTATACAATATTATGCATTTTATATTTTGCAAAGTACATCCCTCTCATTTGACAGCTGCCAAATATATTTTCTACCAATAGTAACCTTCAGGATTGCTATTTTTTTTATTATCAGTTATTTATCTGCCAATCAAAAAGTTAAATGTTATTAAAAAAATTCTAAAATGCCGTGATTCAGTCATAGACGCTTTTCTCGTGTTTATTTTTTGAGAAAAAAATATTATTCAGCGGTTAGACTTAATTATTGCTCAGCGGATACATCAATAAGAAAACATACCATATATGGGGCTCTAAGAACCCACGAGTGATTATGATAAAGCCATTATATTCACAAAAATTGCAATTTAATCGGAAACTTTAAAAAAATATGTGATTCTAAAATTCTCGCACCACAAGCCACACAACATCACAAATTTGTAATTTATCGCACAAAAAGTTTCCAGAATACGTAAAATTTTGAGATTTGATAATATTAGTTGACCTCAAAGATTGTGCGATTTGACAGCATTGGACTTTTCCTTGTGAGTCTTCACAAAAGAGCCTTCCAGAATCCTTTAAGTAATCGTCGGATTACAGCCCAATATGTACAAAAAAAAGTCATTAAAAAAAACGACCTCATAACAATCGAGTTCTGTAAAAAGTATTTTAGTAGCCATTTAAATTATAATCTAGATCGTATGTGGTTCTAAAATTCTGGCACCACAAGCCACACAATATTACAAATTTTTACTTTATCGAGCTAAAAGTTTTCAGGAAACGTAAAATTTCGAGTGTTGATAATGTCAGGTTTGCTTTCTATTGTGAGAATACTCAAAAAATTGTATATAGTCTGATAATCTTTAAACTATAGATAATTTAAAAACAACATCTATCAAAAAAGTCATCAAAAATTACATAAAAAGAGTCTAGTCATGCCGGAAGTTTTGCGGTGGATAATTTTTAAAAAAAATTATCTTTTATATACGAGTTCTGTTCAAAAAGTATCGCGAATTTTGAATTTTTTTGTGGCGTTATATTGGACTTATGTTTCTTACTTATGCCGACAAGTTCGGCCATTTTGAATGTTCAGTTAATTTTTGACAGCTAATGTGCTTGCACGTGTTTTGTTTTGGCTCGTCTTCGATTTTTGCCCATTTTCGACCGAAAACAGCATCGCATTAACATTGCTAAGGAGCTGTTGGACTCTGTCCGCGACCACCCAAATTTACTCCAGATGGTCATAGTTGGTGACAAATCATAGGTTTATGGTTATGACGTGGAAACCAAAGCTCAATCATTCGTCAGAAACGCCCGGAATTGTGGAAGAACAAAAATTGGTTTTTGCCATTTTTGACAAAAAACAACACACTAAAAATACTGCAGCCACCGTATTCCCCAGATCTGGCCCCATGTGACTTTTTCTGGTTCCCGAAACAGATTCTTTGCTCCATTTTTTGGAATGGGCAAAAATCGAATACGAGCAAGCAAATCAGCTGTCAAAAATTAACTGAACATTCAAAATGGCCGAACTTGTCGGCATAAGTGAGAGACATGAGTACCAACATAACGCCACAAAAAAAATCGAAAATCGTATATACGTAACCCGCGGAAATTCAAAATTTGCGATAATTTTTGAACAGACCTCGTATTATGGCAAGGCTTCAGCAAAATAATAAATTAAAAATTTTTTACTAATATTAGATAATTGACCTTATTAAAAATTACAAATAATAATCGGTATTGTTTTTAACTGTTTATTTATTTCTTTAAAGGGACTGTTAAAAAAAATGGCGACCTTATAATATTCTACTAGGCATAAATTAAACGAAGAAAAATTTGCAAAAATTTTTCTTCGTTTAATTTATGCCTACGACCTTATACAGAACAGAAATTTTGTAGCATACTGTAAAAAGAACATTTATTCCTAATTTTATTCTCATTTGAATAGTGATTAGATTTCTTCTTTCTTTCTCATCTCCTCTTCTACTTATGGTGCAAACGTCAAAAAAAAAGAGGAGAAAACACTAAATCGCTGAGAGAGCGGCATTGCGTGAAGTCATGAGTACGCTAGCACTTGACCGACCTTTGCCCAGAATGCTTAGTGCATGAATGAAGAGAGAGGAGTACTCAACGAAAAAAAGGTACTCTGTTACAGTCGTGTTCATATTTACAAACAAATTCGTTTGGCGCACACAATAAACAAAATTGAATTTTAAAAATCTGCGACATATTACAAGAGTGCAAAAGAGATGGAAAGGATAGAATTTTTTATGACGGTTAATAAAGTTAAATCAACTATTACTCGTATACATATGTGTAAGAATTTTAACAAAAAAAAAATATTATATTTTATACAATTATTTTTGTTTATATAGAATAAATAGTAAATAATAAGGAAATTATTTAATTTTTAACAGAGAGAGAGAATAGATAAAAAAGGTAAACATTGGAATAATTGGAATGTAATTTACCCCACCGCCCCTCCCCCTAAAATCTTAATCAAATAAGACACATTCATGCACAAGTATTTATAAACACAGTCACAAATCCCACTTGAATCGTTCATTTTATTTACATTATTTTTTATTTAATAATCATTGCAGGCCCGCTTACACCGCTGAGTTTGTTGGGCATAACAATAAAATTGAAAGAAGTGCTACGGCCTTCCTTTCATGGATACGCTATATTGTTTCTTGGTGTATGTTAATGCTCTCAGTTTGGTGTGCACTACTGCAAATCGTTCAGTATATTTTCCATGAGGAGTAGTAGTTCAATATATCAGCGAAAGAGTGATTGGGAAAAAAAATATGAAAAGCTGCTTGAATTCGTATTGCCACATGAGGGGAAATTTTCATATACCATCTATAATAAACCGATAATTATAAATATTTTATTAACAATTTTTTTTAAGATTTTCAATATATTTAATTTTATTTCAAAAAAAAATTCTACAAATTTCTTCTAATAAAACGGAAAATTTGATGTGAACAAATTGATTTTGTACGAAATTTTTCTTCGTTAAATATTGTTTGGTTGTTTCTGGTATCACCAAAAATTTCCCATTATTTTTTCCAATTCATACAAATTGAAAGAGAACGAAACTCTTGCATAGTTTAATGGCTGACAATAGTGACTCGTTCGCGATAGAGTTAACTTCGTTCATTTCGGCCAAAAGAGTATAAGAAAATTGTTTATTTTTTTTTTGGACTTTTTGTGGTTATTTAGTTTTTTGGTCTTTCATCCAAGAAGAGAGTGACCAAAATAACTAAAACTCAATGTGAAATTAATAATAAATTTTGGTTCAATGAAAAAGAGTAATGCTAAAAACTAAAAGTAAATAATAAATACAATTTTATTAATAAAATTACTTCACAAAAATGGAAGAAAAATGCAAATAATTCCGAATTGTTTTTTAAGTGTTTCGAAGTTTATTGTGAATTGAATTCTTTTTCATCTTTTTCTCTTCCTCTTTGTGTGTTTTTTTCTTCTTCTTCTTATATGTGTGTGTATTTTTTTTTTTGCATCGTTTGCGGTTTCTCTTTTTAAAAAATTCGTAAAGGAGTTTCTCCTGCTGTCAATTTGTTGTGTTCATGTTCGTTGTGGAAATTTCTTTTTGTCAAAACAACAACAACAACAACAACAACAACAAAAACTTAAATAGATAATTTAGAAAAAATTTAAATATTCGGAAGAGAAAAAAACCACATAAAAAAAACTGTTAAAAAAAGTGTAAAATAGTAAAATTTAGTGTTTTTTTTTTAAAGAAAAATAAAACGTTGTGTTTGTGTTTAAATTTATAGTGAAAACAAAAGAAAAAATAGAAAATTTTGAATATTTTTTTTGAAACAAATTATCATAAATTAATATTTAATAAAAATAATAATATTAAAAAAATAGTTAAAAGTGCCAAATGCAAGTGTGTGTTATGTTTTTCTTTTTAATGAAGAATTTTTTTTTTTTTATAATAATTAAAACCAGAATCCTATAAAATTTAACTATTGTTGAGAAATAACAACTTTTTTAAATAAATAAAAAGAAAAATTTTAAATCAGAGTTTTTTTTAAACATTAAAAAAAAAAAGATAATCTTTTATCTAACGAACGGAGCCCAATTTCCTGGATTACGCGTAACTACTATCACCACCCGTTCGAATTTCTAGCATAATTTGGATAAAATCTCTATAAAAATCGATCAGACAAAAATAAATTTTATAAAAAAATTAAAAACCAGCACAACAACAACAACAACAAAATATACCGTACAGGATATAGCAGAGACTGGTGAATTAAATTTAAAAAAAAAATAAGGATAACCAGAAAAAGAAGAAGAAAAAAAACTCCAAATTTTCCAAAACACCAATCGGATTTTGGTATATTTTTGTTGCATTGTTGACAAATTTTTGGTGAGTAAACAAGTAAAAAATATGAAAATGTCAGTAAAGGGATTTCCTTATTTAATAGGTACAGTCTAGTCTCTCTCTTCCCCCCCCCCCCATATTTTATTGTAAAACAATTTTATGGTAACCAAAAATTTCCATTAAAAAAAGACAAAAAAAACATTCAAAAAAAATACTTAAAAGATTAGGCAAAATTTAAAGGAAACACATTTTAATCGTGATTAATGATCACAAATCTTACAGTCTATATGGAATTGCGTTCAGGGTGGGGTGGCATTCAAAACTTGTGGGGTAACAAGACGGATTTTTTCTTTTCTTCATATAACAGTATCCAACAGCTCTTTTATAGAGCAAAAATAAGGGTGGGCGTTTGATTGGTTGTAGCTTTTTCTACTTAAAAATATATTTTGTCCAGCAATAATAAAATCTTACAAAATTATCTCCTATGTTAAAAATAGGATTTATCCCCTACCTCTCATCCCTATTAATTTTTATGTAAAAAATTAGGGCAGAAATTTACAAATAAAAAAATAAACAATGTAATCCCCTCCCCCTCCCAAAGATGTGTTTTTTTTATTTGTAAATTTCTGCCCTAATTTTTTGCTAAAATTAATTTCCTCCTACAGATTTTTCGATTTTATTTTTCCCCATTTGCAATTTTTGATAATTAATTTTTTTTTGTTAATTATTATTTATTATTTTCCTATTATCGGTTTTTGTAATTAATTTCAATTTTTTTTTTAAATTTATTTTAATGATAATTTTAATCATACTAAAAATTTATGTATACTAACTACTACGTATACATATACGTCAAAATGTGATTAAAATAGAGAAAAATATTCCAAAGTTCATTTTTCACCTACACGCCGACGTCTGCGCCAATCGGCGGGGGAAATTATAATGAATGTGTTCTGTTTTGTTTTTATCTGTTTTTTTCTTTTCTTTTGTTGATTAATGCGCTAGTGGGATTAATAGTATGAGTGAATTTAATGTGTATTGTGTGTTGTGGAATAACCAAAAAAAAAAAAATAAGGACATAATATAATAATTTAAAAAAAAAATATGATAGTAAATACAAAAACACATTCGTTTGGTTCTCAATTTCGCCCAGTGCATACGAACTTTTGGAGAATAGAATAAGAAGAACAAGAACAAGATTTACGAAAACAAGGAAGTGCGGGAATTCAACAATTCCAGTTTTAGTTCCAGTTCATTACAATCCAGTCCAGTCCAGTCCAGTCAATCCGCCGCAGTCAGTCAGCCATTTATTAATTTCATTCGTTCACTTTTTCTCTTATACATCTTGTCCTTGTGCATGACGACGGTTCTGGCCTCTCGCTTTCTCTTTGCATAGCCGCAGGCACACACACCCACAAGTACAAATCCGGATTCTAATTTTGATTCTAAAGTTCACCTCAGTCTCATGAACACACACCATTGCATGGAGTTTTCGTGTTTTTCCTAAAGCAATATTCGCTCTTCTCTTTTGACATTCTGTCTCTCACACATAAATGTGTTTTATAGATGTGTGCCATAAAAATCCAATAGTGAGAGCGTTTTTAGTATCGCTCAGTTCGAATGTGTTTACTATCATGATAAATTGGGAGAAACAGGATCTTTCCTAAATAAAAAAATTAAAATTTTTATAATTGAAAAAAAAAAACAAAAACAAAAAAAGAACTGCTCCTCAGCGTAATTTTACGTTACAGAGTAACAGGAATTAAGTAAAGTGAACGTAAAAATATGCTAGAAACCAGAAATTCCAATTGGCTTATTATTTGTGTGTGAATGTGTTAGTGATGAGAGGGGAGTTGAATTAATTGGAATTCCTGGGCTTTTGTTGTTTTCTTTAATTTTGTTGTGATATAAAATTTTGAATAATTGGTAATAATATATTAGCTTAATAGTTAAAATGTATTATTGTAAAGTGCTGACAACACAGCAAAAATAATAACGTGCTGCTGAAAAGATTTTTGTTCAAATCAGCGAAGATTGTGTTAGTAGCAAGGGCACACCCAACCGACCAATACTCCCCAAATGGTAATCCTCTGTACGATTGGTACCATTCACAATAGGCGCAAAAGTCACATGGATTTTTTTTTGTATTTTAACTTTACTAAATTTAAATTTTTTTTTAAACTCAATTTTTCGTTGTTTTTTCAATAATTTTAACGAAGCTCATAAAATACGATTTTTTTTTAACAAATTACAAAAAAAATCATTCATAAAGAGAAATTTTCGTTAAATTAATAAATGAACTTTCAAAAAAAAAAAAGAATGAAGAATAGGGAAAAAAAAGAAAAAAAAATACGATTTTCCAACAACAAACAAAAAAAAACCAGTAAACAAAAAATGTTAAATAGAAAAAATTGGTTAGAAAAACTTTTGTAACAAAAAAAAGATGAAAATTCATATTTTCCTTGAGTTTTCCCCAAATTGAATTTTGAAAAAATAAATTTTTTTTTTTTAAATAAAATTGAATTGGGGAAAAAAAAGAAAGCAGTAAAAAATAAGAAGAAACGCAGAATGGCTTACTGTGACGTCATTGTTCACTGTTTATGTTCCAAATTCCATTCCCATCGTTAACTGTTTGGTGGTTGGTTGTCTGACGGCTGCACTGGCCGCCGATAACGCTGCGGTATTTTCGATTGCCGTCGTGCTGCAAAGTGAACCGATCGGAATTTTACTGCATTGCCGCACTGCTTCTACTACTGCTGCTGCTTTCTTTGGTTCCATTACACTGCTGTGGCTCTCACCAATCAATCAACCAATTTGTACTCACTCTCATTTCTCTTTTGCCTTTCCTTTCATTCCTACGCGTATCAGACGAATGGTGGATTTCTTGTTTGCTCGTTATCTCTGTCATACCTCTTATCTAGCGTAACGAAAACAGAAAAAAATTGGGGCACAGCAAGCAGTACACCAACGTGCAAATGTGTGTGTTTGCAAATAGCTCCGAATTCCAGGTGATATTTTTATTTTACTCTCTTTTTGGAAAATTTCCAATCGCTCTCCCTTTTTGTGTTTCTTTATCAAAGAAAAAGAAGAAAAAAAATTCCCGCCTTTTTCAAGCATTTGAATTTTTTCTTCTTTTTGAGGACTTTTTTTCTAATTGTTTTTGTTGTATTCTTATTTTTTTTTGTGTTAAAACTAAAAATTTATTATAAATTATTTTTTTTAGTATAAGATATTTTTTTTTTAAGTTTCCATATTTAACAAAAAAATCTTAAAAAAGCTCATTAAATTTTTGCCAGTAATTTCCATAAATTTGTTGTATTTTTTTTGGAGAAAACAGTTTTTATGGAGCATTAAATGCATATTAAAATGCACAAATTTATTGTCTTAAAATTTTTGACAGATTCTGTCCTTAATCTGTATAGTTTTGGGAGCGACAAAAGGTAATATGGTCGGAAATTGTATTATGTTAGGGCAAAAATATATTGTACCTCAAAATTTTGGGACAAACGTATTTTTTTCCTGCAACTATTGTTTTAACTCCAAAAGCCGGAAATCGTATTATTTTCAGACAAAACTAAATTGTCCCAAAATTCCATTATTATCATATTATTTTGTTATAGTTTTGGGACAAACATTAATTTGGCCGGATATTCTATTATTTTGGGATAAAAGAATAGTGTCCCAAAATATAGGACCAAAATAATCTTTGTCCCAAAATTTCATTATTTTGGGACAATTATATTTCCTGTGTTGTAAACTGTATAGTTTTGGGAGTGACAAAAGGTGATGTGGTCGGAAATTGTATTATTCTAGGCCAAAAATATATTGTCACAAAATTGTGG
The DNA here is from genome assembly GCA_958298945.1 of Atherix ibis. Taxonomy (NCBI): domain Eukaryota; kingdom Metazoa; phylum Arthropoda; class Insecta; order Diptera; family Athericidae; genus Atherix; species Atherix ibis. The sequence continues at coordinate 105,306,874 of OY282606.1, read as the reverse complement.
ACGAAATTCCATTATTATTATTGTATTCTTTCCCTGAAACTATTGTTTTATTACTTAGATGGAAAATTGTATTATTTTCAGAAAAAAATAAATTGTCCCAAAATTACATTATTTTGACCAAAATATTTTTGTTATTAAACTGTATTGTTTTGGAAGGAACAAAAATTAATTTGATCTGAAATACAATTATTTTGGGACAAAAATATAGTGTCCCAAAAATATGGAACAAAAAGAATAACATTTCCGTGTTGTAGACTGTAATTTTCGGAGCGACAAAAGGTGATGTGGTCGGAAATTGTATTATTTTAGGACAAAAATATATTGTCTCAAAATTGTGGACGAAATTTCATTATTTTGGGACAAACGTATTTTTTCCCTAAAACTATTGTTTTAGCACCCAAATAACTTAACCGGAAATTGTATTATTTTTAGGTAAAAATAAATATGTCCCAAAATCCATTATTTAGGATTAAAATATTTTTGTTATTGTTTTGGGACAATTATTAATTTGGCCGGATATTCAATTATTTTGAAACAAAAATATTGTGTCCCAGAATTCCATTGTTTTGGGACAAGAATATTTCTGTTCTTAAACTCTACAGTTTTGGGACAACAATTAATTTCGACGAAAATTATATTATTCTGGCACAAAAACATATTATCCTAAAATAAGTTTTGTCCCAAAATAGCATTAATTTTTAGAAATTTTTCTATAAATTTATTTTTTTGGGTAAAATTTTCTTTAAACAATTTTCATAGAAATAAGAAATAACTAAGCGTTAAAATGAGTTAGAAATTAACTAAGCACATCAAACAAATCTAACAGGAAAATACGATAAAATTAAATTCCAGATCTAATTCCAGATGCTTAATCTAATTTAAATATTTAAAAAAAAACTGAGAAAAAAAGTAGATAAAATCTCATAAATTTGCGTGGAATTTTCAAGAAAGCTTTAGTGCTGATCTTAAATAAATAAAGTTCGACGTAGACGAAGACCTTGAATTTGATCGCATATAATTAACAGAAATGAAGAAAAACAAAATAAATATTATATTCGATTGATTCCAACTGAGAGTTTTGGAATCAAATGTCCTTCTACTAGATAACCGCAAAATATCTTTAAAAAAACCGTTCAAGAGTAATCGGCGTTATCAGAAATTTCCGATGACTCAAGCGGCGTACTTTAGCTTAATGGGCAGTGGTGGGTGAAACGGGGGTTTCTTAATTCATGATAATTTTTTTTCTTAATCAAATCGTAATCCGATAATATTTTAATGCACGAGAATCGTTGATAATGATTATCTTTTGAACGTTTCTTGTACGAAAATGTCAATATTGTTGCCGGAATAATCGTTGGAAATGGAAAATTACTTAAGATTGGCTTGGTTCACAAATGAACTTGCGTAGGTGATTCAGGTGGTCTTTGAAGAATTAGAGGAAGGGTGAAGGGGAGGAACTTTTATTTAGTGCCAGTTGAAATAATGTTTACGTAAAAGTATTCTCGGAAATGTTATACTTGAATCCAAAGATAGAGACGTAAAACATTGTACAATCGAAAATGTCTTATGTTAAATATCGTATCTGGAAATATTTTTCTTTTTACAAAACAAAACAAAAATGACTCTATCTTAGATGCTCTAGAATTGATTGGTGATATGATTTTGTTTTGTTTCGTAAAATTTTGTACGGAAATGTGTATTCTTAGCGCTACTTTAGCGACAACTAATCTCACTGGCTGGATTCGAACTCAAACCGTAGTAAAGTTATAAAATTTTATTAATATTTTTTTATTGATTTAAATTTAAATCGGAATTTCTAAGGAGACATCGATGGGTGTTTTCCTCACATGTCTTCAATAAATTTAAAAAAAACACTAAGTCGAACTTCTGAAGGTTTGGTATCCTAAGTTTTTAATAGAAATTTCCCTTTATATAAAGAGTTATCCAATTTGTGCTTTGGAAAATACAATAAAATAATGCACGCTTAAAATTCAAATTTTGATAAAAGTTTTTATTTATTATATTGAGTGGAATTTGTCATTATATAGCCACCAGGAGAGTTATCGCATTGCTTGATCTTTTTGAGCGAATTTCTGATGACGTTTTTACACATTTCAGGCCGTTTGGGGTGTCAAATTGCATGATCTTGGGTGGTCAGTTTTTCTTGCGGATCAATGGCTTTACTATAGACGATTTCTGCTCTATTTTCAAAGAAATACGTGCCAGTTATAAGTTCATACCAAATTCTGACCTACCAGATGCAATTGCTTCGACACAGTTCATACCAAAATCCTTTTAACGGATGCAATAGCTTCTACACATTGACTTGTGGGTTTTTAGAGCCCCTTATATGACATTTTGCCCTTAAACGTATCACCACCTAAAAAATCCCAAACAGCATAAATGTTCTTGAAAGTAAAATGGCAAATCTTAAACTAAATAAATACCACGTTTCGAGGGCCGATTACATTGACAGCTGTCAAATGAAAGGACAGCACTTCCCGGACCACCAAATGAATAACACCATTATAAAATTGCTAACAATTTTTATTTAATAATATTTAAAAAGTTTAGACAGTGTTAGTATTAGTTGTACATGTGCGCTTATGTCAGAGTGTAAATACTATTTTTGTGTGGGTGTAAAATGTAAAATGGATTAAATGAATTGTTCGCATCAATAAAATTTCTATTTTTATATTTTTTTGAGATTGTTGAGAAAGAAACGTAACTAACTAGTTGGTGTGTACGAATATGCTCGACTAGGCACACAAACGTGGTCTATTCATGATATCAACGCATGAGCACGCATTCACCTATAAAAAGTCTGTTCTATTTCCTACGCAAAATTCCACAAAAATGTTGTCTTCTCAACAAAAAAAAATTAACTTGCGTTTGAAGTGTTTTTTTTCTTTAAATATTTTAATAGTTTTCTTATATAACAAACTATTGTAAATATACTAAAAACTCGTTTATGTATTTTTGTACGACATTGTATCACTTTTTAGTGTGAGACTATGTACCCAAAAGCACTCACATGTAAATAACAGCTTCCATTAATTAAACCTGAACGCACCACACCTTTTGACTATGGCGGTGGAAGATGGGGAAAATCTCTAATCGCAATCGGTGCTTATTAATGAGGACCACACCAAATACTGCGTACGAATGGACTCATGTTTACTAGTGGTGGTAGTAGTAATATGCATTCAAGTGTACATACGGTTGATTGTGTTAGTGTTGATTAGTATATGATGATATATAGTACTGGAATTTCTAGACTTTTGACTGGTCAATTGATAATAGAAAATGACTTCGCATTCTTCGAATATTTTAGCTCGTTTATAATTGGTTTTTTTTAACATTTTCAGTTTTTTTTCTATCTATTTTTATTGTACTGTCAGTAGTTCCGGATTGTTTTCTACGCAATTGATTGATAACTTCCTTGGGCTTATTTTTGTTTGTTTTTCAATAAATTCTTTTTCGATTAGGCTGTGCCATATTCCATAATGATGAGACTGTTTAGAATTGTTTGTCGTTGAGACAATAAACAGTCAATGTTCATTTTTATTAAAAATTTATACAAATATCAATATAAGTAATTATAATAACAACAACAAAATCTTTGTTCGACGATTCCGTATCTTGCTTTACTGAAATTAAAATGTTAATTTTTCGTTGTTTGTTTAAAATTCCTTTATTTTAAGTTAAAAATATTTTTTTACCTTAAACTATATTGTTTCACCAAAAATTGAATTATTTTAGAGCAAAAATATGTTGTCCCAAAATTTAGGACGAAAAAACTTCTGTCGCAAAATTTTATTTTGTTAGACCAAAATATTTTTATCATTAAACTATATTGTTTCGAGACAAAAATAAATTTGAATTATTATGGGTCAAAAATATAGTGTCCCAAAAGTTGGGACAAAATTAATTTTTGTTCCATAATTTCATTATTTTAAAACAAAAATATTTCTGTCCTTAAATTGTATTGATTTGGGACAACAATTATTTGGGCATAAATTTAATTATTTTGGATAAAAAATATATTCTCCCAAAATTTTGGACAAAATTAATTTTTGTTCCACAATTTCATTATTTTAGAACAAAAATATTTCTGTCCTTAAATTGTGTTGTTTTGGGACAACAATTATTTGGCCAGAAATTGAATTATTTTGGATAAAAAATATATTGTCGCAAAATTTTGGACAAATTAATTTTTGTTCCACAGTTTCATTATTTTAGAACAAAAATATTTCTGTCTTTAAATTGTGTTGTTATGGGACAACAATTATTTGGCCAAAAATTTAATTATTTTGGATAAAAAATATATTGTCCCAAAATTTTGGACAAAAACAACTTTTGGGCCAAAATGACATTATTTTGGGATAAACATATTTCTGTCCTTAAACTGTATTGTTTCGGGAGACACTAAAACTAATTTGGTCGGAAATTGTATTATTTTGGATAAAAAATATATTGTCCCAAAATTTTGGACAAAAACAACTTTTGGGCCAAAATGACATTATTTTGGGATAAACATATTTTTGTCCTTAAACTGTATTGTTTCAGGAGACACTAAAACTAATTTGGTCGGAAATTGTATTATTTTCGGGCAAAAATATATTGTCCCAAAATTTTGGACAAAATTCCATTATTTTGGAGTAAACGTATTTTGCCCCTAAAACTATTGTTTTACCACCAAAATGAATTATGGCCGGACATCATATTATTTTCAGGCAAAAATGTATTGTCCCAAAATTTGCGACGAAAATAATTTTCATCCCAAGCTTCTATTATTTTGGACCAACATATTTTTCTCATTAAACTGTATTGTTTTGGGATGAAAATTATTTTGGTCGCAAATTCAATGACTTTGAGACAGAATATAGTGTCCCAAAATATGAGATAAAAATAATGTTTGTCCCGAAATTCCATTATTTTAGAACAAAAATTTGTCTGTCCTTAGACTGTATTGTTTTGGGACAACAATTAATTTGGACAAAAATTGTATTATTTTGGAACAAAAAATAAGATAAAAAGAAAATAATTTTTATCCCAAACTTCCATTATTTTGGACCATTAAACTGTATTGTTTTGGAACAAAAATTAAGTTAGCCGGTAATGACATTATTTTGCTACAAAACTATTGTTGTCCCAAAACTGCATTGTTTGTTATATATTGTAGCAAATACATTTTTTTGATAATGAAAATATTAGACATAAACACTTTTATTATAAAGCAACTTTATTTTATTGAAAGCAACTTTATTTTACTTTGAAAGTATAGTATTATTTATGTCGAAAAAGGTTTTTGTCCCAAAAAGTATCTTTTTTCTAGACTTGTAAATAATATTGACAGAAAACAAACCTTTTGTCTTAAAGTCATATCTTTTGTGCCAAAAAACTATATATTTCGAACCAAATAATTTTTCATCTTAAAGTTTTGTGTATAATTTTTTTTTAATAATATTTTTTATAATTCTTAAGTCTATAAAGTGAAAAGTTGGAATTTTCGTTTTTGTGTATGAAACTTCGAAAAAATGAAATTTTCTCACTGTTGGCTCTTTTGGAAGCATACTTTTTCTAATATTTTGTTTTGTAATTTATAATTAAGTTGTTTATTTTATTGTTCAATAGAAGAAAAAAAAACTTGTTCGACTTATTGTCTTTTCTTATTACATCAAAACAGATTGCATAACTATTTTCTTTAGTTTACAAGCATTTGTGAAGAAGAATTATTTTTAAAAATTCCAGAAACAAATATTTACAAAAAATTATGAACAGAAAATTCTACTTAACCACATAAATTATCGACAAATATTATGCACATTATTTGTGAATTAAAATATTTTCGCAATGTTTATAAAAAGACTAAAATAAATAAGTTATCTGATAAAAATAAATGGAAGTAAACATAAAAACGGGGGAATAATACAGGAAAACCTACACTTCAGATTATTACCTTCGGTGGTACCTGCGACTATACTACCTGTAACTAATAGTACTAAATGGTAATGATAATAAATATTTCAAGTTCTTTCTTTTTACAAACCTACGGAATATTACAAAATGGCTTATTTTTTTTTATATCTCATCTTTCAACATAACCTATCAACCTCTATATTAGTTAAAAGACTTCGTCTAATAGGATTTAATTGTTCAAATAAAACAAATACAAATATTCGACTATTTTTTTAGATGAAAGTTTCTGGTTTGTTCACATTCAGTAGATTGAGTACGATTGCATTTTTATATTATAACTTCAATGCGATCATTATGAAATTTAGTTGAAAACCGAATAAAAACGGAAAAGGTGGAAAAAAAGAGCGGAAAGAAAAAAGATTCGACTGCGTAAAGGTAGAAAATGTTTAGCAATAAAACAGGTCGATGCGTATGCCCTTGATTATGAAAATGATCTCCAAAAAGACTGAATAAAGAAAAATCGACGATGCACAAAAGGAATCCAAATAATTCACAATATCTACAATTGTTTGAATTTGAGAGATAGACTGCAAAGGGTGGTCGAGATGGCGTTAGAGACGCAAAGAAGGTACGGACAAGAAAAAAATTGCGGGAAATAATTTTATAGCAAATGGGCTCAATGGAAATTTTTTTCCTTCGTTGTCTTCTGTCTGTATTTTGGCGGGCTTGCCTCGAACTGATTCGTCGAAGGTTATTTCGAAATTGGTCGACGAATTCAATGAGAAACTTTTAAGAAATTCTCTGCCCATCAAGCAATCCCCCCCCCCCCCCCACCCTCCAATCTCTACATGCCATTCAATTTTTGCAATTGGCTTTATTTAGTTTTCTGTAATTTTTGTTCCATTACAATTATTATAATTATTATTACGAGGTTTTTTTCTCCATTTTTTTGTGGAGATTTTTCCAAAATCAAATCCGGCATATTGCTTAAGATAGAGTTTTTTTTTTATGTGACTAATCCCTTCCCCTGCCTTCCCCGTCTCCTCCAATAATAATGAAATAGTTTTTTTTACCATGTTTTAAAATTTAAAATAAGTAAAAAGGAGAAAAAATTATTATAAGTAAAAAAAACGCCAGTATTTGTGCACTGGTGCTTACAAGGTAGGCTGACGTATGCGAAGATAAGGAGGAAGCATTTTTAAATTTGTATTAAAAAAATGTAAAGGGTTTTGAAAAAGTTGAATATTTGGAAAAATATAAAGGGTTCTCCAGTTTATGTTTTGGAAAGTAAGTTATTCATTTTAAATTCTCGATCTTTTTGCGATAATCTTTGATGGTCTTATCAAATTTAGGATTGTTGTGCGTAAGCACGTTCTGTTAATTTTTTTCATAATAAATGCAAAATTTTTGACGTGTTATGTGGCTTGTAGCACCATTTTGTTGCAACCACATATGGTCCAGATTAAAATCTTCAAGTTTAGGCAAAATAAAGTGGGTTTTTTCACGGATACAATTATTATTCTTCATTTTATTGAAATTCGGTTATGTTCAGACCAATATGCCTGAGTCACTTTTCAACGATACAAGCGCTTCTCGACAGTCATTTGTGGGTTTTCAGAGCCTCCTATTCGGCAATTTGGTTTATTGAACCTCATTGCTGAAGAAAATTATGTCAAAAAAATCAACACTTAATCGATCTATAATGTAAAAGGGCAAATCTCAAACTAAATAAATGCCACCTTGGATGACATATGCATTTGACAGCTGTCAAATAACGGTCCCGTGCTTTCCGAATCCTTTATAATTTGTTTAGGATTATCAGCGATAGTTTCTAATGAGAAAAATACAATATTTTTTATATGGTTACTTTAAGAAAAAATTTGTACTGAAATTTTAAAATTTGAAATCTTCGCTAACACAAACTCTCTTGCAGGATTCAAGCTCCAAACCCAAAATGAATTATTTCCAGTGTGACAAAAATATTTTTTTCATCAAAATGTAAACTGCAAGAGAAATATACCAGAGGTCATTTTGTAGCGCCACAAACATGAGTCCATTTGGCTAATTTCATATTTCTTGTAAATTGACATTGTCAGTTTGCTTAAATCAAGCTAGTTGATAGTCAATTTCAAAAGAACAGTTCACAATTATTACAATTTATTTTGTAGACTTTAAATCTATAATCTTTACAATAACAGAAGGACTCCCACACAATGAATTATAAGAAAATTCTGGAATAAAAAACATTTCCTTTTAAAAAGAAAAAGTGAAAATGTGAAGTTGAACGTCAGAAAAATTACATATGCAATAAAATTTCTTATTGAACAAAAATGGTTACCGAAAAAGAAGCACACTTTACTTCCCAAACTATATTCTGACTTAGTTTTTATGGTCAGAATTTTGGAATGATTGTTAATTAAACTGGTTTGGTTAAAAAAAAAACTTAAATTAATTCAAATTAAAAATTAACTCACAAAAAAAAACCCATAAAAATCAAATTAAAAAATATTTTGAACAAAAATTAAAATTAGGAAAATTTTATTTAAAAATTCAAAAATGGCCGATTTAACAAAACAAAAATGGCCGCTTCGATTTCTCATAAGAAAAAAATCAATTAAATTTTTTTATAATTTTTATACCAAATTTGGAAATTTTTCCAGTTTTTTTCAATTTTTCTCTGATTTTTTAATGATTTCCGTATAACATGTTTTTTTTTTTTTTTTGTACATAAATTATAAATATTCAAAGTTTATATACTAAATTTAGTAAAAATATTAATAATTATGATAAAAAAAGAATAAAAATTAACGATTTCCTTATATTCGAAGAAGTTTAAAAAATAATATTTCAAAACAGCATCAACAACGGTAGCAAAAAAAAGAAAAAAAAAGAATTAAAATAACATAAAAGTTGAATAAGAAAAAACAAAGTTTAAGTCAAAATTCGAAGGATGACTAGTTTTTGGTATTAAAAATACGACCGTTCACTTAACTCGCGCACGAATATTGACGACAATAAGGAATGATGACGTAAGTTTTTTTTGTTGATTATAAAAAAATGTCATTAGCACCATGGAAAATAAGAAGAAAAAACACTATCAAAATGGGAATTCCTCTGCAATGGTGAAAAGAGACAAACTTCACTTGCTGCTGGGAATTTATGTATGCGCTCGCACAATCGGCCGTTGTCATAATCGATGACGTTCTCTTTTCGTATGACGTGTAAACTAAAATTGAGTGCAAATGGTCGTGTACGTGTGCATTCCATTAGTGTGCATCCATATGGTCAGTAATTATTTTTGGTAACAGCTGACAATTGACAACTGACTGAGTGCCTGCCTACCTGATTGGCAGAGAGTTTACTCACTCGCCTGAGTCATAATAAGTTTGCGAGCAAATTAATACTAACAAGAAACCACCACCCCCCACACGAAATTGATTTTTTTTTTTGAAAATCCTTTCTTGATTTATTTTCTTTTTTTTTTCATCTATTATTAATCTCTTATTAAACAAAATAAGTTTGGTCGCATAATCTTTAGGTATTTTTCACCCACATAATCACCTACCCACCCAATCTCGGTGACATCATTATTTTCGTAATTTTATTTTACTTTCTAAACACTGAAGGCTACCACCTCAAATGTCGTTTAGAAACGGAGTTGAAACAAAAAAAATTAGTTCAATTTTGCCATTTCAGTTAATTCTTAAATTCAAATTATTTATAATAACAAGAAAATGGCGAAAAGAGGGCATAACAAATTTTTAAAAGAAAAAAGAACACAAAATATTTAAAAGAAAATTTTCAAAAAAAAAAAAAAATTTTGATTGTGGCGTCTTTCTCTACGATATTGACCAAAATGCTGATCAAAACCAATATCAATTTTTATACGTAAAAATTCCGGTTTATATCAAATTTTACGTTAGGGGTTGTTAAGAAATATTATTACACGTATTGTTATTAATATTTTTATTAGGCAATTATTTTTCTAATTAGGGCAGAATGTGTGAATTTATCGCTCCCTCAAAGTAGACACGAAATTAATGATTTTTGCAAACACAATTTTTAATAGATAATTTTTATTTGTTTTTTTTTGTCATTGTTGTTTTTATTGGAAAATCGATTGTGATTTTCGTACTTCTTTGCTTACTAAAAAAGAGTGTTTAGCTTCACACGATGCTTTTTTAAAAGTTGGATTCCTAGCTGGTTTCTAAAGCACAATTCATACGATGCAATTTTCTTACTACACATACATTCGCTACTACTTTTCGGACTTGGCTGTGTGGCGCTTGATTTTGTAACGGTTTTTTTATGCATATTAGTCTTTACAAGCTGTTTTTTTTAAAATTGAATTTCTAGCTGGCTTCTAAAGCCCGATTCATACGATGCTATTTTTCGTTGCTTGTTTTCTTGCTAGATTCGCTACTATTTTTGAGGTTAGCTGTGTGGTAGTTGATTTTGTAATGTTTTTTTATGCGTATTGGGCTTTACAATATGCTTTTTTTAAAGTTGAATTTCTAGCAGGTTTCTAAAGCCCGATTCGCACAATGCTAATTATCGTTGCTTTACTTGTTTTCAAGCTGGCTGTGTGGCGCTTGATTTTGTAATTGTTTTTTATGCGTATTGGCTCAACACGATGCTTTTTTTAAAGTTGAATTTCTTGCTGGTTTCTAAAGCCCCATTCATACCATACTATTTTTCCTTCTTTTTTTCTGGCTAGATTCGCTACTTGTTTGCAAGCTGGCTGCGGCGATAGATTTTGTGATGATTTTTTTATGCGTTTTGGGCTCCGCACAAACATTTTTTTAAAGTTAGATTTCTAGCTGGTTTCTAAAGCCCGATTTACACGATACTCATTTTTCCTGCTTTTTTTCTTGCTAGGTTCGCTACATGCTTTCAAACTGGCTGCCCCGCTAGATTTTTGACCGTTTTTTATGCGTGTTGGTTTCACAAGATGCTTTTTTTCGTGTTGCAGTACTTTTAAGCGTAAATGTGTCATTTTCTCATGTATCCCACGTGACAAGAGAATGTTTTCTCATTGGATCTCGATAAAAAAAAAGTTTCAAAAATATTTAGTACTAAAATTAGAACCGGTTCTATTTATGAAATCTTGCTTCAAAAGTAGTAGCACAGCAATCAGTTACGTAATTTCTAGCATCGCAGCAAGCACGGTAGCACACAAGAAAAAAAGTACAAAATATAGCTACGTGTGAAGTGGGCTTAAGAAGTTTCTTTTTCCAACTTGTGTATTTGCTGTTTATTTTTGTTTCAGTTTTTTTTTCCTCAATTACTTCCATCACAAACTTTATAAACTTATCGAATTTATATGCAAACTGTCTCAAAACAGATTGAATTGAACGCGAAAAAAATGGGAAAAAATTCTCTCATGACTGTTTAGAAATAGAAGAAATTTGACGCATAATTTATATAAAATATTCAACAGGAAAAAGAAATTATAATAATGTCGGTATTTTTTGTTTTGTTTTGATTCTTCAGCATTTATTATGATAATATCTCTACCAGATACTGTACTTTCTGGTTTATACCTCAATTTTGTTTATTGTCAATTTTCAATTTTTATATAGAAATTTTTTATTCAAATATAAATTATTATTCAGAATTGAGAGATTTTCTTTCTGGATGATGGTTAAAGTACTCGTAATAAATAAAGTTTCCACATTAAAAAGTTTTCCAACTAAAAGATTTGTTTTTTTTTTACCTGTGAATAGAGCAGACACTTAATTTTTCCATATTGTTATTGAAGTTCAATGGTTGCTAAGAAAATTTTATTTATTGTAGTTATAATTGTCGACTATCTTCAAACTTGAAAATATCTCGTTCATTTTTAAATGCCTCAAACACAGTTCTTAACAACTATTATGATTGCCATCCTTGTTATTGCTAGTAGATTTATCAATGAAGGTCTTTTATGATGGATAAAAATTATCCTTATTTTGAGGAATTATCCAACTTTACTTTTGAAAATCAGTTTGACGATTTTCTGCGTAAACACGGTCATTTGCATAGCCCCATAAGAAAATGTCCAAAAGACCTTTAATCGTACGATTTTTTGGAAGTCAATGTGTGGCTTGTGGCATCATTTTTTCGAAATGTGTGGCTTGGGCGTCATTTTGTGTGACTTGTGGCGTCATCTTTCCGAAATCGCATGGCAGTTCTTTTTTGAAACCACATATCGTCTGGCTTTTTTTGAGGGTTTTTAGTTGTGGATTTTCAGAGCCCCATTTACAGAAAATTTGCTTATTAACGTATTCACCGAGCCTGTTGTTCTAGTCCCTCAATCTGAGCATCCTCTTTAATAATTGAATGCCTTGTTTGGTGGTTAAACCATCCATAATATTAAATGGCAAACCTAAACCTTAACAAACCTTAAGTACAGCCTTGTCATATGACAAGACTGTCGAAAATTTCTTTTTTTTTTTAATTCTCACAACGAAAAGCTAAAAACAACTGGCATTATTAGTTGACATCACCGTTGGCAAAATTATATTTATTATTCATTCTAGAAAAATTTGTTTTTTATTCACAAAAAAAATTTTGGGAAAAGTATAAATTTTTATACGAAATTTTATACCAAAAAAAAAACGGAAATTATTCATTTTTGCACTTTTTCAATTCTCTACAGTGCGGAGATCTGAAATGTGGTGATTATAGTGGTTGGTATTTTGAAATAAAAAAATAAAAAAATTAATCTACCTTCCACATTAAGTGTAGTTTTGTCCAAAAAAAAAAATTAGAGCAGGAAATTCGAAAAGCCAATTATTTGTTATAATGAAACGAGAGGTGTCGATCCATTAACAAATGGTCAAAATTAGGGAAAAATATTTTAATGAATAGGAAATAATTTATTATGGCATGATTTCTTCTTGCAGATTTTTCGGGAAAATATTCACATTTTTATAGACTAAAAGTGGTAATCAAAACGCTAATAAAAACCATCAAATTTGTTGAACAAAATAATAATTTTATATTTCCTAAATGCTTATTTTTCTTTTATTTAACTTAATATAGAGACTAGCCGATTACGATAAACTCAATTTATGAGCGTTTTTTTTCTTCTTCTTTCTTTCTTTTTTTTTGGATAAAATTTCTCTGTTAGTCGCACCTGTTTTTATTTTTTTCGTGTTTAATTTATTTTGCTTATTTAACAGTGCTTTCATGGCTTTTCATTTTTGTTGTAGATACAAAAATTTGCAATTCAATAAGTTATGGTTGGAAAATAATCATTTCTCTTCAATTTTGATCAAGACATCGATGGAATGTCTTCCGCTAGTTTCTTTCATATTTTTTTTATTACTAAAAAGACTTTATTAACTAATTACCTGTGCCGAAATGCAAGCTAAGAAAAGGTGAAAAATATTTTACTAATTTCAGCAAATATTTTTATGGGTTTGGTTTTGTTTTTTCCCTTCCAGTTTTTAACACAACTAATTAATGATCAGATTCTGTTTATCTAAACAGAATTCTTTTGAGTTAAGAAAAAAATTGGGTTAAATTTTAATTTTTAATAATATTTTCCAAAAAAGATTTTCTGTTTTTTCTTATTGTAAATTTTTATCAACATTTTGAGCAGAAAAAGTGACCTCCAAAAAAAAAAACATTTCCTATTAAAAGAATTTGTAGCCAAACTTTTTATTTATATCTAATTGAGAATCAGACTAAGAATAAAGGGGAAGGGGAAAGGGGTGTAAATAATTTACAAAAACTAAAAACCTAAAAATGTATAAATACAAATCAGTAAGCACATTTGAAGAAAAAACCTTTTGAGAGGGTCTGCTCATTGGCATTTGTAAAAGCCTTACTGGTCAGTAACACGCTGACGCATACAGCAAATTTGACGGATTCGGACTTTTCCAAAAAAAAGTGCTGCCAAACCGGCTCACATAATTTGATTGGTAATTTGTTCATTAAAACCCTACAACAACAGTGCAGGATTCTGTCAAGGTAAATTTTTGCAGCTTGACTATTTGTTTAAATTTTTAATTTTTAATTAATAAAAAAATCAAATTATAAATAATAATTCTTACTACGATAAAAAGGAGAGGAGACAGGGGGTTTTAAATAATTTGAATTTTATGAGATAATTATTCATTAAAACCGTACAACAGCATTTCAGTATTATGTCAACTATAAATACCGAAAAAGTTCTTAAAACATTGGAGAACTTATTTGTTAAAAAATGATTTTTCTTTAAAAAAATTTTTAATACAATAACATTTTTTCATAAAAGTTTTCTTTTTAAATTGTTGGAAATATTTTTTTTTGTACAATATAATTTTAATTAAAATCATTTTTAGGTAAAAATATTTTCATTGAAAATTATTTTTGAAAAAATTTGAAATTTTTATAAAAGCTGTTCACTATAATTTACTAAATATTGAAAATAAAAATTTTAAAGATAACCAATTTGTTTTCAATGAATTTTCATCTAAACTTTTTGTTTAAATTTTTATTTTATCTAAAAATTAATTATAAATTAATATTCTTACTATGGTTAATAAAAGTATGGTGAGGGGTGGAGGTGGCTACATAATTTTGGGAAAAAACAAACTGAAAAATGTATAAATACAAATATCTGAGCACACAATTTTATTGGGTATTTTTTCATTAAAACCCTACAACAGCAGTGTAGAATTCTGTCAAGGTGACTATTTGCTATAAAATAGAAAAATATTCTTTAAAAAAAACTAAAAATTGTGATATTTTCGAAACAAATATTGATAAAACTTCTGTAAAAAAAAGATTCTATTAAAATCATTTTGTAAAAAGGTTAAGTGAAATTTTTAGTAAGAAATTATTTTACCTATAAAACAGGATTGGGTGGGTTTGGGGGGTAATATTCCATATAACAGGACTTTTTGTTTAAATTTATAATATTTAATTTATCTAAGAAATAATTCAAAAATTAATTTTTTTACTAATTGCAAAAAAAAAACCTAAAAATAATAAACTCAAATCCGAGTAAGCACATAACTTTATTGGTTATTTGTTCATTAAAACCCTACAACAGCAGTGCAGGATTTTTTAAGACGATTAATTGGTATAAAATAGCAAAATGTTCTTAAAAAAGAACTAAAAAAAAATTGTTTCCCATAAAAATCTGTCTGGAAACATTTTTCGAAACAAATACTGATAAAACTTATTTAAAAAAAAGATTTGATTAAAAAAATTTATTTATAAAATATTTTACTCCATATTATTTAAGGGGAGGGGGGATGATATTCTATATAAGAGGACTTTTTGTTTCAATTTATAAGTTTTAATTTATCAAAGAAATAATATGCCAAAAAAAAAAATCGAAAAAATGATAAACACAAATCCGAGTAAGCACACAACTTTATTGGTAATTCGTTCATAAAAACCCTACAACAGTAGTGCAGAATTTTGTCAAGGCGATATTACTTATTGAAGTTGAAGGTCATTTTTATTTATTTACAAAATGAAAACTGAATCAATAAAATTTCAGCCAATAGGAAATGACTAAGCTGCTTGCTGCTGCTGTTAATACATGAACGTTCAAAACTAACACATCGAATGCTATTTAGTTTTTTCTTACAGTTTTTATTTGTAAGAATATCATATAAAAAAAAAAAAAAAAAGAACAGCAGAAAAAAATTATAAAACAGCCTAAAAACTGGTACGATTTGGTTTGTCGTAAAATTAAAAATGCTGTCCATTCTCAAGAAGAAAAAAAAAATAAAAAAATAAATATTCAAGGTCGTGCAAATTATGTATTTACCTTTATTGTTTTTAATTGGATATTATTATTAGTGTAAGTATGTGGTTTGTTGGTATTCTTTAAAATAGTAAACAAAAATTTTTTTGTTTTATTCTCTTAAATTATACGAAAAAGAAAAAAATTATAATTATTATTATTATAGCAGTTAAAAGAGGGAGAAAAAAGCACAATTTCCGGCTAATGGTTTTTTTTGTTTTTTTGTTCTTTTAATTATAAAAAAGAAAAGTTGGATTTATTAGTAGTAGTAGTAGTAGTAGTAGTAGTAGTAGTAGCCACAACAAAAAATTAAATTTAACTTATAGTAATTTTTTTTTTTGATTCTGCAATTTAATTTAGCTTAATTCGAAAGAATGTGCAAAAAAAGAGGGAGTGAGCAAAAAAAAAAAATTTAGTGAAGAAAAAAGAGTCAAGTTTAATGGGGATGGGAACTTTTTGGCTAACACACAAAAAAATTCTCTTTTGCCCAAAACATAAGGCGTGCTATTATTCTTTTCCCTCGTTCTCTTCTTTTATTTATTCTTGTATATTTGCAAAAGAAAAAAGTCAACGTAATAAAAACGTTTTTTTTTAAACAACTCCAACAACAACCCCCGCCCCCATCTCTTTCCCACCTTCTTTTAACATAAACTAAAATTCCATTCTTAATCTGTCTCCCACCACCAAAAAAAAAATACAAATAAACTAAAACTATAAAAAAAAATACTGAAAAATAGACAATTGGAAATTGTACGAAACAAATTTTGGGTGACAATTTCAAGTTCTTGTGTACTCATAATCGTTAAGAAAAAGAGAGACAGGCAGCGAGATAACAACGAGTGTAATCAGTTTCTGTCAGTAAGCAAACGAACACATGTTCGCGTTTCTGTCAGTAAGCAAAATGTCAGATAAAGTGACTTACAAAATTTTCACTTTAAATAAGAATTCATTTTTACTAGATTATTATTAATATTTTTTTTAAATTTTACATTTTAAAACTAAAAAATGTATAGGATATTTAAAAATAACATAATTTTTTTGTTAATTATTTTTTTTAAATTTTATTTTTGTTTTAAAACTAAAATTGAAATATTTTTTTTTTTTTTTTTAAATTTCAGTAAAATAACCAAAAATAGAAATATTCTAAAATTAACACAGTAGAAATTAAATAAGAAAAAAAGATCGTTGAAAAATGCCAATTTTGGAAAATGTATTTTACGATTAAGGAGGTTTTTTTTATATTCGATAGTTGGTTAGGTGAAGCTCCAAAATCTGAATTAAAAAAAAATAATGTTTGACTACATAAATGCGTATAAATGTGTGTGTGTGTGTAGGTGTGCGTGGGTGATTTGGTAAATGTTTAATTTTTTTTTTTTTGAATTTCGCGATATAGAATTTTTGAACCAACTATTGTACAATTTATTACATATGCTCATTCTACTGACTCTATCAATAAAATTTACCATAATTCAGCGTGAATAGTAATAATAATGAATATAAAAAAAAAATATTTAAACGTTATATGATTGGAAAATTGTACTTTTGAATACTCAAGCAAAAATGGCAATAACCACCTTTCATTCTACCTAAGTTTGTGCTTATTTTTTAGGAGTTTTCTCTCTTATATATGAAATTATGAATTTTAAAAATGATTAACTTTAAGTTAATAATTTTTTCCTATTTTAATTGCAATTTTAATTTTTAATTTTTACGTTTATTTTACCCTTATTTTAATCTAAAGAATATATTTTTAAGAATTTTCTCTTTGAGGCTAATTAATAAACGCAAATTAGTAGCTTTTTTGCACGTAAATCTTATACTTTAAAATCTTTTTTTTTTTTTAAAGTTTTGTTTTCCTAAAAGATGGCACTAATTTCGATATAAATCTGTTAGGATTCAGAAAAAAAAAATAACTTGAATTTTTTTTCCTCTTAAATCAATTGTAAGAAAAATATCTAAAAAATATAAAATAGAATTTTTTAATCATTTAATCTCAAAATAAGGAGAAGGAGTTGGTTATTTACAATAAGGAATAATAATTTACTATTGCTCATAATGCCTAAAACATGCAGGGTTGTCGATTTCATTTACTTTGGAAAGTACCGTACTGTCATTTGACAGCTGTTGAAAGTATTTGTCATTTAAGGTAGCATGGGTTTAGTTTAAGGTTAGCCATTTTGAATTTTGGATTGTTAGACCTCCAAACAATGCATTAAAATTGTAAAAACTTCTTCGAAACGGTTGGGATAATTTTTGCGTAACCACGTTTCTAGGAGATTATGCAGGCTTATTTCAATCGATCGGTGGGTACGTCAATAAACAAAATTACCATATATATGTGGCTCTGAAAACCCACAAGTGATTGTGAAGAAACCGTTGTATCCGCGAAGAATAATTGTCTGGTGTGCATTTTGGTTTGATACGGTTTTTGGCCAGTAGGTACTTAAAAATAATTGTTCGAACATTTTTATAGAATTTAATAAAATTAATTTTTATAGAAATTAATAAAACATAAAATATGTTAGGACCTTTTTTTTTAAATGTGTAAAGCCAAATTAATAATTTAATTAGAAATTTTCAAAATATTTTTACCTTTGTTGAGTGAAAAACTATAAAAAAAACATTCAATTTGTGTTTTGTAAAAATAGAAGACTGTCATTTGACAGCTGTCAAACACATAAGTCATCCAAAGAGGAATTTGTATTTAGGTTAGGTTTGGCATTTTACATACTTGAAGCCCGAAAGAACAGACCGGATTCTGAAATTTTCGGTTAAATTTTTTTTTAAATATTTTTTTGTAAAAGTTTTAAGTAAAAATTTTCAGTTAAAAACGTCGGCAAAAATTCTGGTTATCCTAAAATATTTGGTAAAAATTTGCGTGATATTTTCTTTTTTAAATTTTCTTTAAAAACTTTTCTCAGAAATTCCTGTAAACAAATTTCTCAAAATTTTTTTATTAAACTTTTCTTCAGGTTAAAAATATTCACAATAATTTGCTGTCAAAAATTTCTTTGAAACTTTTTCTGTCTAAAATTAACTCAAAAATTTTCTGTAGAACTTTTTTTAAATTTTAAGAAAACTTTTTAATAAAAAAATCTTTTCTCGCTCAATAAGCGAAATTACCATGTATGGGGCTCAGAAAAACCACAAGTGATTGTATCCGCAAAAAATAAATGTCTGATGTGCATTTTTGTCTAATGGTGTTATTGGCCCATATTTCTTTGAAAATAAAGGACGATAGATCGTTATTGTCCAGATTTCAATGAAGAAGCCATTGTATTAACTTTTCGCGGATACAATGGCTTTTGCGCCATATTTCGTTGAAAATGAAAAAGCAGAGACTCTTTACCGTCAATTCTGTGCTCTATGGAGATATGATAATCGACTTCATTTTGGCTCAAACTTGAAGATTTTAATTTGTACGATATGTGGCTTCAAGAAGATGGTGTCACAACCCACACGACATGGAAAATTTTTGCTTTATTACTGATATGATAACAGTTGGCGTCCAAGATTGTGAGATTTGATGCTGTTTGGCTTTTTCTTGGAAGGTCACGCAGTAAATTGTGTTAACGCAGAAAATCCTCAAATTTAAGAGCATTTAAAAACCAACCAATGGCCGAATTACAAACCGAAAAATGCAACAAAAAAACTAATAAAAACTACCTCAAAAGGAGCTATTCCTATAAAAAGTTTCATGGCGGCCATTTAAATAATTTTAAATAACTATGCATTTTTGTGCCGATCTAAATACATTAGTGTTGCCATAATAAACCAAAAAAAAAAACATGATCAAAATCCTAAAAAAATAATTATTAGAAAAAAGACAATTTTTCCATTTGATTAAATTTCATTGAAAATATTAATTAAAATTTATAAAATGTTCTATATGTGTTTTTTTTACTTCTATTATATAAAAATTAATATTTAACGAGGAAAACTGGTAACAAATGTTCTTGCAAAAAAATATTACGAATCATAGAGGATTTTTTTTCTATTCTACAATATCTAAAGTACAAAAACTATGATATTAATAAATGCGAATAGAAAGCAACAAACAAAAAACAAATAGTTAAGTTCATGCATGATGCCCCAATTATCCGAAAACCGCCTAAAACCAGTGAGTTTTCATCCAAATAAACAAAAAAAACCAGCTTTGCTCCACTGACTGATTGTCACAAAATTGCTTATAAGAATGGGGCGACACAGCAGAAAAAAAATCTTTTATACGATTTTCACATCAATACTTACGGTCATATGTGCACAGCTCTATAAATACCTAGAAACGACAATACATATGGAAGCGAAGATTTGAAGCAGGAATATTAAAATTTTCACAAATTTTTGTCACGCAAATAAATATGGCGGCTCCCGGAGTGAAATTCTCGTATAAATCCCCATCGCACTATGTACAGTTCCGTTCAAAATATTTTAGTATACACATCATCCGTCAGTTCATGTACTCGTATCTCATCAGCAAAAGATCTAAGAAAAAAAAAGGAAAAAATTTGCATAATTTTAAAAATAAAAGATTTTTGCTGTACTATTATTTTTTTATTATAAATAATTTTTTGTGACATTCAAATTTTTATCTATTCGCACACAACAAAGTGACAGAGAAACGGAAAAGAGATTTTTCGGTTGTTTTTCTCTTCTTTCTGCACCTTCGTTTTATTTTTACGGTTACCAATTCAGTTATTCTGACAATTATTTATTTTTATATTTTTTTTCTCAGTATTTTTATATTGGTTTGCATAAATCTAAAGTGATAGAAAAAAAACAAAAATTTATTATTAAAAAAATTTTGTCAACAACAACAACAAAAAATAAAATGGCTACCGTCAATTGGTCTATTAACGGTGATCATTTGCAATTACTTCATGTCAAAATGATTCTGTTCGCTCTTCAACTTCGAATAAATACAATAAATTTTTTTTTTGAAAAAAAAGGAACTAATTAGGGACCGTCTATTTAAATATATATACAAACAGTGGTGGCCAAAAAAAATTTGCTCACTTCGTTTATATTACTTAATTCTTTTATCATCTGTGTTGGATTTTTTGTCTATCTGAATAATATTTTTTAGCTATACCAGAGGTATAAGCTTAAATCCGCTGTTTGGTCATAGATGGCGTGAGTGAGCGTATTAAGTTACCATGGATACGCCATACTTTTTTTATGATTTTGACATCTGTCAACATTAATCAGTGCACATTGTCAGCAATTTCGTACAACAACATACATTTTTCCTTTGGTAATCATGTCTAGTTTTGTGCCAGAAAAAGAGCATATGCGGTAAGCTCTAATTTTCTGCTTCAATTTGAAGAAATCGGTTGCCGAATCGCATCGAATGCTTTTATTGTGGCCTATGATGACAGTGTTTTATCGGAAACAATGTGACGAGATTGGTTTTATTGGTTCAAAGGGACAAAAAGCGTGCAAATCGGTCTAGGAAGGTTAGGGACCATCAATTGCAGGCTCTTTTGGACGAAGACGATACCCAATCGCAAAAAATGCTCGCTGAGCAATTAGGTGTTATTCAACCAGCCATTTACATGCGTCTGCGTGCCATGGGGAAGATTGAAAAGATCGGAAAATGGGTGCCGCATGAATTGAACGATAGGCAGATGGAGCGACGCCAAAACACATGCGAAATCTTGCTCGCCAGACAAAAAACAAAGTCCTTCCTGCATCGGATTGTGACAGGCGATGAAAAGTGGATATATTTCGAGAATTCTAAACGCAAGAAATTGTGGGTTGATCCCGGCCAACCATCAACATCTTCCCCAAGACCAAATCACTTCGGACGGAAGACGATGCTGTGCGTTTGGTGGGATCAGCAGGGTATCGTCTACTGATCAAAATTGCACCTTGCTCTGCGTGAAAAAATACATGAGAAGCTGATTTTCCTCCACGACAACGCACCATCGCACACGTCAAAAATGATCCGAAACTACTTGGAGACACTCAACTGGGAGGTGCTACCCCACCCCGCTTATTCATAAGACCTGGTTCCTTCCGTCTACCAGCACTTCGATTCTTACGAAGACGTCCGAAAATGGCTTGATGAGTGGTTTGCCTCGAAAGAGAAGGAATTTTTTTGGCGTGGTATCCACAAATTGCCCGAAAGATGGGAAAAATGTGTAGCTAGCATGGGAAAGTACTTTGAATAAATTTGTTTTTGCTTTCTATGAAAAAAAACATGTGTTTTTTTAACTAAAAAACCGCGGATTTAAGCTTATATACCTGGTAAATACTCGAAAAAATATTTCTAACTTGTTTAGTTAATATTTAAAAGTGGTGAATAGCATATCTTGTACTAAATTATGCGGATTTTACGGGGTTGATTGCAATTTATTTTGTATGTGGAGAACCAACTGATTCGCCAATAACGACATCGATGGGCCAAGCAAGTGAAAATTTGATCAACTCTTCTGTTCTGGGCAGGGAGAAGTTATCGCCTCGTTTTCATATCTGAAAATGCACATTCACATTAGTACAGTCGCTTGGTAACTGCGTGTTCTGCTAGATTCTCACTGATGGAGATATTTTTGGGGGTTCAATTACCCTTTCGCCATAAGCAACCGCAAAAAAACCAAACAAACTTGTAAACGGGACGACACTTTACGTTGCAAACTGCATTTGTTTAATAATCGGTCCTTTTATTAAGAGTAAGAGGGTTGTATGATTATTACTTGGCCTCAGCAAATGCAATATCTAAAAACTCTCTAAATTTTTGTTAATTATTTGTTTGCTCGATATTTTGTCACGAAACTGGAAATTAATCAATCAAAATCAGTTAGGATTGGAAAACAAAAATCAAAAAAAAAAAAACTTTAAAAAAATATGATTTGTTGATTAAACCAAAAAAGAGAAGAAAAAAACTGGAAAGAATATTGAAGTTTTTGTTGTAGAGGTAGAAGAGACAGGCAAAGGGGGTAATCGCTTCCTATTGACAATTTTCTCAATTTTTAATTGAAAAACCGTGTTGATGCTCGAACTGTTGGACGAACACCGTCTTCTCGATCGAGCATGTTGAAAATATGGAAATTTGCTCGATCAATTTAGGCAACAAGCTGAAATTTGCACTTCGAATAAAAAATTCTAATTAATCCTAAAATTTTCGCAGTTTTCAGAAAATTTGATAATAAATTCACTTCTAATTATATTTAATTTAATTTTTAAAAATCAATCAAAAATTATTAATGAATCTAGAAAAAAAACATGACAAAATGAAGGGTTTTGGATAACAGCAAAATAATCTACACTGACTCAAATAGCGATGGTTGACTGCCGATAGCCATGTTCGGATTTTTTTTTATTGTATTTTCCATGCTTTTATTGGCTACGATTTGTAGTTTTGCCTCTACTAGACCCCCATTCCGCTCTATATAAACAAAAATTAAGGTTTCTTTGTACAGTTTTTCAAAAATATACCGAAAAGTAAAGAAGCACCAACAAAAATTTTCATTCGACATTTTTTACTGTAAATTATTAGATTTAAGGGAAAGTTCTGTTATTTGTAAATACGTACGTTCTTAGTAAAAATTCTGCCCGAATTCTGAAACCTATTTGAATAGGTAGAAGATGATTTATAAAATTTTTTTCGAATATTTAGTCAGTTTCCTTAAACCTTTAGAACCGTTAACATGAGTGAAGAAAAGGTCCACTTAAGACATTGTATACTGTATAAGTTTAAAAAAAAAAAACACGGTGCAGGCAGTAAAAATACTTGTGTAAAGTGTTTGGAGAAGGTGCAGTTACAAAATTTCCAGGATCCGGCAGGCCATCAGATGTCAATGATGTAGTGCTCCGTAGTATGTTATGATCGGCACAAATCCCACATTAACTTTTGTAGATGTAGCCTTCAAGCTTGGAATTTATCATACAACCGCTTTGGATAACATTAAAAGGCTTGCATTTTGGAGAATCAAAACTCTTAAATTTTAATGGATAGAATTTTTATATGTACTTTAAATCTTGCTCGTCACACTGGAGATGAAAATTGGATAGTTTACAAAATTGTGGTAAGCAAAACATCCTATTTTTAGAGTGGGGAAACTTGGATCTCTATAGCAAAAGCAGGTGTGCATCAGAAGAAGGCTGGTGTGATCGCAAGGGTCTAATACACTAGGAGTTGCAGAAAGGAAATGAAACTGTTATTTCTGATCGTTTTTGTACGCAATTTGGTGTTTTGACAAGGAGATCAACGCAATTTGGCAAGGAGATCCACAAAAAAACTTGCTTGTAGAGTTTTGTTCAAACCCCAAACCCCATATTATACTGATGTTGCACCAACGGACTACCACCTATTCAGAGGGTTGGAAATTTTTCTTATTGGAAATGAGTACGCAATTTACTGGACATTTAAGGCAGATTATTTCGCCCCCAAAAGCGAGGACTTCGTTTCTAGAGGATTGGATATGTTGTCAGAACGATGGCAAATCGTTTTAATTAACGAAGAAAATTATATTTTCGATGAAATTTTATTTTAAAAAGTGAAAAAAAAACCTTTGTTTTCTTAAGACATAATAAATCTAATAAATTTATTTCTTATTTATTTCTTTACATATTTTCTCCCCCGAAAAAAAATAATTAATTGAAATGTTTTAATAAAAATTTCTTTTGCAAAATTTCAACTAGAAAATGTTTTTATTAAAAGATTTTTACCATAAAATTCTGTTTTTATAATTTTATAAATATATATTTTTGCCTAAACAATTTAGAAAATCTTTTGGTTGTTTTTTTTTTAATAAAAAATATTGCCCTAAAAAGCAGTTTTTATTGGGAATTTTTAGTGAAAATTAATTATGGAAAAAGTTTACTTAAATTATTTTTTAAAAAAATGCTTACACATAATTTATACTACAAACTTTTGACTGTGCATTTTTTTTTGTTAAAAAATTGTTAAATATTTTATTTAAAAATTTTGTTGTAAATTTTTTTATTAAAATTTTTTTACTTCAATTTTGTTTAATAAAAATTTTCTATTGAAAAGTGTTTAATTAAATTTTTTTATTAAATGAAATTTTTTTTTAACTAAAAATTTGTATTATAAATAATTTTTTTTAACTGAAAATTTAATTAAATATTTTTACTGCATCAACACCGATATTATTTTTTTTCTTGAAAATCATCGATTTTGGAAATTAAAATGACTAACATTTTTATTGTTTTTTTTTTTATTTTTTATTACCTTATAAATGTGATTGGGAATTAATTTTTCTTTCTTCAAGGTAATTTTTGTTAGCTGACTTGACAAGAAAACCATTGACCTCTCATGCAAATCAATAAATTCGTATGAAAAATCTTTTTTTATAATGTGACGGTCAAGAGCATTTGACCTGCACGGAATGGTTGATGTCAACAAATTTCTGGCTTATTCGATTTTATCCTTTTAATATTTACTCATATAACAAATTCTGATGGCTTTTCCTTTGTTACATGTCATTTTATGTTCGAAAAAATAATTCAATATTTCCATGAAAAGTATTAACCAAAACATAAAAAATAGAAGTAATCAAAAATATTCTATAGAAATGTAAATCCAAAGGTTAATTCATTCCAATTTATCTAAATATCCTTTTTAAACAATTATTTCTAAGAATTTGGAAAAGGTCATTAAAGGATTATTTAGATAAATTGGAATTAATTAACCTTTCTTTTGATGACGGTACTTGCAATTATTTCATTCGAAAATTCATAGTTCAAGATCCTTGTATGAATAATGCATGAGTATTTCCCCCCAAAAAAAGGAAAAAAGGAAGATCACATTTCGTATTCTTTTTATGCTGAGGACTTTTGCGAATTTGGGAAAGTCAGTTTTCATTTTTTTTACAATATTTGATAAAATTTTGATTAAGGAAAAATGGATATGACAGGAGGTCAAGAATAAAAATTTATGTTAATTCTAGTGTTTAGCTTTTGTCTATAGGAATGTGGACGAAATCGGTTATGAAAGCTTTGATGAAAAATAAAAATATTCTTCTTTGTTTCATTCAAAATTTCTGAGATTTTGTGCAAAAACAAGTGGAATAATACTGATTTAGGGGTTATTCGATTTGTATTTCGAAAAGTAAATTTTATTAAAACACTTAAATTCAAATGTGGATTAAATTTGTGTTTGGCTTCTATGGGACTCCAAAAGGACTCGATCTGTTGATGAGGTAATTTTTTGTCTTCTTCACCCATTTCAGGCTATAATTCGGCATCACTAGACGGGTTTTGGCTTTAAATGTTCTAAAAGTTGTACATTGTTAGTGAACAACCGATCATTCACGTTGGCCTACAATCCTTCAGATCGTCTTTTGGAAGTCAATTGAAATCATCAATTTTTGAGATCATGCATCCTAGGAAATTTTCGCACATTGAAGCAAAAATATGTTGAGACAAAAATCTTTTTTTTTCTCGCGGATACAATTGCTTTTCCACAGAAATCTGGACAATAACCGTATCTTCTCAATTTTCAAAGAAATACGGACCAATAACCAAAATGCAATGATCACACAGTCACTTTTTCCGGATACAATGGCTTTTCTATAGTCAGTTTTTGTTTTTAGAGCCTCATATATGCCTTCCGAGCAAGTAATAAGCCTCATCGGTGGAAAAATAATCTCTTCTTAATGTACAAAGGTGGACACGGCAATTTCTTAAATTTTTGGATCATAATGGCTTCTACACAGTTAGTTGTGGGTTTTAAGAGCCTCATATATGCCAAGTTTACTTATTAAAGTATCCACCATGCGAGAAATGAGCCTCATCGGTGGACAAATAATCTCTTTTTAATGTACGAAGGTGAATACAGCAAATTCTTCAATTTTTGAGATATAATGGCTTCTTTATAGTGATTTGTGGTTTTCAGGGCCTCATATATGTCAACTTTACTTATTAAATTATCCACCATTCGAGAAATGAGCCTCATCGGTGAAAAAATAATCTCTTTGTAAAGCACGAAGGTAAATACGGCTTCTACATATTCTTTTGTGGATTTTCAGAGCCTCATATGTCAGTTTTACTAATTAACGTATCCACCATGCGAGAAATGAGCCTCATTGGTGAAAAAATAATCTGTTAAAGCACGAAGGTGAATACGGCAAATTCTTCAATTTTTGATATCAAATGGCTTCTTCATAGTGATTTGTGGGTTTTCAGAGCCTCATATATACCAATTTTACTTATTAACGTATCCATCGAGCGAGAAATTATCCTTATCGGTAAAAAAAATTATCCCTTCTTAAAGCATGAAGGTGGATACACCTTCTACATATTCACTTGTGGATTTTCAGAGCCACATGCGAGAAATGAGCCTCATTGGTGAAAAAAAATCTCTTTAAAGCATGAAGGTAGGTACAGCTTCTACATAGTCAGTTGTGGGTTTTTAGAGCCTCATATATGGATAATTTGCTTATTAACGTACCCATCGAGCGAGTAATGAGCCTCATCTTCACGACCATAATTTCCTCTCCTCAATTGCCATCCATAATTAAAAATGGCTAACAAATTGCCACCTTAGTTTAAATGCAGCTAGTCCCATAGCCCTTAAATAGTTGCCAAGTATCCCGACTGGTGGTGGCGCTTAGAATTAATGACTTTAAAATAAATTTCTTCAAAATTATATGAAAATAAGCATATTAAAAATTTCGTTTTTATTTGAAAAATAAATCTCAGCTTTAATAAATAAAATTAATTTGAATAAACAAACAAATTATCTTATCTTGAAATATTTTCTGGAATTCCTATATTCATGATGATTTGAGACTTTTTCTTTCTACAATAATTAGCACTCTTTCAAGATGAATCTTCCCATATACGAGAAAGAAATGCATTATCAATAAAAATCCCTCTTATCTGAGATTTGTTTTTCGTACTAATCAGTTGAACTTCGGAATGGAACGATGATGAATAAATTTAGCATAGAATTTGATAATTTTTTTTCCATTTTATTTTGAATGATTAAAAATAGGGAAAAAATTTAAGATGAAAAACAAACCAAGATTAATTGATTCCGTAAAAGACAAAACAAACGTTCTTCGATAAACAATATTTATTAATAAAAGGAAAATAAAATTTGAAAAAAAGAATAGAAAAAGTGTGATAAGAAATTCTTCTCGCTGAATCATGCTCGGAAGAGAAATTTTTAAACAATTCGTCAAAGTTTAGCTCCAAATCGGAGCGGTAATCTTTAGCTTTTCAGTCATTTAACTTCCTTAGTAACTGTTTGTAAGCTTCGATATCTTAAAGTGTAAATAAATTGCCGCACCATAAAGTTATTAATATTATCTTCTATATTTTATTATAATACATAACACCCAAAGTACAATATTTATACTAAAACTAAATATTGGGAAATTCACTATCACAGGAATTCGTCACCCTCTTTACCTACTACCTTAAATTAATAATAATCGAATCAATTTTCTTTTCTTTCGTGCCTAAACTAATAAACATCATCTTTGTGGGTTCATTCATATTTCGTTGATGGAAAAGTGTGTGTGAACTTTGACAGCAAATGAAAACAACAACAAAAAATAATAACAACGGAACCATCAGTAAAAGGGAGCGAATTACAAATTACATTGCCAGTGGTTCCATCTAGCAATTAAATTGAGAACTGTAACAGAATTCATGGTTGGATGAAGAAAGCAAGCGTAAACACTCGTCATATTAGCATGATGACTACTCTCGGAGTGATCTTAAATGCGGTGTGATAACAGTGTAGCCTATAATAAAGGGACGCTTATCGTTTGTTATCGCTTTGGGAGAAAACTTATGCACGGTACATAAAACGCGATTTAATTTTTTTTATGCACAGCATAATTATAATTGCTTAGAAATTGTTTATGCTCTGAATTTGACATAAATAACATTTGAACCGTTTCACTTTAATTTCCTTCGTAAATACTCATCAAAAGTTTCCCTTTAAAATGGACAATTTACAAATTTAAAAAAATTCGAGAAATTTTCAGTTATAGAAAATTTATTAAATATTTTGTGAAAAATTCTATTTTAAAGAATGAAATTTATGTAAATTCTTCAGTGAAATTATTTAGAAATATTTTTTTTTTTCTTTTGGTTTATTATTAATTTTTAATTAAAATTTATTAATCAAAACTTGCATTTTTAGAATAAAAAAAATTTCAGTACCATTTTCGATAAAGTTTTGATCGTAAACAATTGAAATTTCAGTAAAAGTTTCCATTAAGTTTTTTTTAGCAAAAATTCACTCAAAATTTTCAGGTCCAAAACTTATTATTTATTTCTGTAAATTTTTTTAGTAAGTTATCAGTTAAAAATTTTTGTTTAAAGATTTTCTGCAAGAATTCGTAGTGACCAATTTCAGTAAAATTAATTGTTTTAAAAAGAATTTGCGGTAAAAATTGCATTAAGAATTTTCTGCAAGAATTTCATCTAAAAATTGTCATTTTATTTTTTTATTTCTCGTCAAATTTTCGGATAAGTAACAAATTTCAGTAAAAATTTTATGTTCGAATTTTCAATGAAAATAAATTGCCTGACCATTTTTAAGTAAATTTTCAGTTTTTAGTACAAATTTTCAATATAAATCCCCATAAAATTTACAGTAAAAATTTGCTGTAAAAACTTGCAGTAAACATTGCCTGTAAGAATTGCTAATAAAAGTTTCTACTAAAATTTGAAATAAAAATGTTTGGTTATTTTTCAGATAAAATTTCAGCTAAACTTTCTTCGACAAATTTCAGTAAATATTGTCAGAGAAAATTGCTGAACAATTTTTCCACTTAATATTTGCAGGCAAAATTGGCAGTAAACATTTATTGTAAGAATTTGCAGAAAAGATTTCCATTAAAAATGTTCGGTTCATTTTCTGTTAAAAATTTCCTCAAGAATTGTCAGAAATAATTTTCAAACTATGAAGTTTCAGTAAATATTTTCTGTTAAAACTTTCATTAAAAATTGTCTAAAAATTTGCGGTAAAAATTTTTTGCAAGCATATTTTCAATAGAAGTTTCGGTAAAATTTTTCTGCGAGAATTTTCAGGAAAAATTCGCAGTTAAAAATTTCTGCTACAATTCTCAGGTACACTTTTCAATTAAATTTTCTGTTAGAAATTTTTAGTAAAAGTTGTATAAGAATTTACGTAAAAATTTGCGATAAATATTGCAGTAAATATTGTAATGGGAATTTGCCGAAAAAATGTTCGATAAAAATTGAAAAACAATAAAAAAATTTCGATAAAAATTCCAGTAAAAATTTTCTACAAGAAAACAAATGTTTGATAAAAATTGCAGTAAAAAGTGTTAGCAGTAAAAATTTTCTGCAAGAATTCTCAGGAACACTTTTTAGTTAAATTTTCTGTTCGAATTTTTAGTAAAAGTTGTATAAGAATTTGCGTACAAATTTTCGGTAAAAACGGCAGTAAAAATTGAATGGGAATCTGCGGTAAAAATGTTCGATAAAAATTGCAGTAAAAATAGGATGGGGATTTGCGGTAAAAATTTTCAGCAAGAATTCTCAGGAACACATTTTAGTTAAATTTTCTGTTAGCTTTTTAAATAAAAGTTGTATAAGAATTTCCAGTAAAAATGTACTCAAAAAATTTGCTGCAAGAATTGTCGGGGACAATTTTCAGTAAATTTTCTGTTAGAATGTCCAGTAAAATTTTCTGCGAGAATTTTCAGGAACACTTTTCAGTTAAATTTTTTGTTAGAGTTTGCACTAAAAGTTGTTTGTGGTAAAAATTTGTGATAAAAATTGCAGTAAAAATTGGATGAGAATTTACAATAAAAATTTGAGATAACAATTACAGTAAAAAATTTTCTTCAGTAACATTTTTCAATGAAAGTTGTCTTTTTTTAACAATTTGCAGTCAAAAATTTCACTTAAAAGTATCAATTACATTTTTTTTCCTGTAAAATGTTCTTTAGAAATTTTCTGAACAATTTTCGGTAAAAGCAAAAATTTCATCGAAAACCTGCAGTAAACAATTGTGTATTAAAATGTTCAATAAATTTTCAATTGAAATTTTAAAATAAATTGTTTTTTTTTTTCAATTTTTATTTAAATTTTATGTGAAAATATTCAGTAAAAACTTTTTTAGTAAAAAATATGTTAGGTAAAAATTCTCAATTTGTTAAAATTTTTTGTAAAAAATAACTTTTCACTTTAAAAATTGCAGTAAAAAGTATTAGCAGTAAAAATTTTCTACAAGAATTCTCAGGAGCACTTTTTAGTTAAATTTTCTGTTCGAATTTTTAGTAAAAGTTGTATAAGAATTTGCGTACAAATTTTCGGTAAAAACGGCAGTAAAAATTGAATGAGAATCTGCGGTAAAAATGTTCGATAAAAATTGCAGCAAAAATAGGTTGCGGATTTGCGGTAAAAATTTTCTGCAAGAATTCTCAGGAACACATTTTAGTTAAATTTTCTGTTAGCTTTTTAAATAAAAGTTGTATAAGAATTTCCAGTAAAAATGTACTCAAAAAATTTGCTGCAAGAATTGTCGGGGACAATTTTCAGTAAATTTTCTGTTAGAATGTCCAGTAAAATTTTCTGCGAGAATTTTCAGGAACACTTTTCAGTTAAATTTTTTGTTAGAGTTTGCACTAAAAGTTGTTTGTGGTAAAAATTTGTGATAAAAATTGCAGTAAAAATTGGATGAGAATTTACAATAAAAATTTGAGATAACAATTACAGTAAAAAATTTTCTTCAGTAACATTTTTCAATGAAAGTTGTCTTTTTTTAACAATTTGCAGTCAAAAATTTCACTTAAAAGTATCAATTACATTTTTTTTCCTGTAAAATGTTCTTTAGAAATTTTCTGAACAATTTTCGGTAAAAGCAAAAATTTCATCGAAAACCTGCAGTAAACAATTGTGTATTAAAATGTTCAATAAATTTTCAATTGAAATTTTAAAATAAATTGTTTTTTTTTTTCAATTTTTATTTAAATTTTATGTGAAAATATTCAGTAAAAACTTTTTTAGTAAAAAATATGTTAGGTAAAAATTCTCAATTTGTTAAAATTTTTTGTAAAAAATAACTTTTCACTTTAAAAATTGCAGTAAAAAGTATTAGCAGTAAAAATTTTCTACAAGAATTCTCAGGAGCACTTTTTAGTTAAATTTTCTGTTCGAATTTTTAGTAAAAGTTGTATAAGAATTTGCGTACAAATTTTCGGTAAAAACGGCAGTAAAAATTGAATGAGAATCTGCGGTAAAAATGTTCGATAAAAATTGCAGCAAAAATAGGTTGCGGATTTGCGGTAAAAATTTTCTGCAAGAATTCTCAGGAACACATTTTAGTTAAATTTTCTGTTAGCTTTTTAAATAAAAGTTGTATAAGAATTTCCAGTAAAAATGTACTCCAAAAACTTGCTGCAAGAATTGTCGGGAACAATTTTTAGTAAATTTTCTGTTAGAATAGAATGTCCAGTAAAATTTTCTGCGAGAATTTTCAGGAACACTTTTCAGTTAAATTTTTTGTTAGAGTTTGCAGTAAAAGTTGTTTGTGGTAAAAATTTGTGATAAAAATTGCAGTAAAAATTGGATGAGAATTTACAATAAAAATTTGAGATAACAATTACAGTAAAAAATTTTCTTCAGCAACATTTTTCAATGAAAGTTGTCTTTTTTTAACAATTTGCAGTCAAAAATTTCACTTAAAAGTATCAATTACATTTTTTTTCCTGTAAAATGTTCTTTAGAAATTTTCTGAACAATTTTCGGTAAAAGCAAAAATTTCATCGAAAACCTGCAGTAAAAAATTGTGTATTAAAATGTTCAAAAATTTTTCAATTAAAATTTTAAATTAAATTGTTTTTTTTTTCAATTTTTATTTAAATTTTATGTGAAAATATTCAGTAAAAACTTTTTTAGTATAAAATATGTTAGGTAAAAATTCTCAATTTGTTAAAATTTTTAGTAAAAAATAACTTTTCACTGTAAAGTTAGTTGAATTTGAATTTTTACCTAAAATTTTTTTTGCAATAATTTTGCATTTACCATAAACTTTTATAGATTGTTCATTTGGATTAAGATAGCATTAAAAAAATGAATAAAAAAACCCGACAACATTGAAATTTTCAATTTATGTGTTCAATTTTTTTTTTGTGAAACCCACTTTTAAGAGGTCATTTAGAAAAGTGAATTGTATTTAAGAGTCACCAAATTTTCAAATTAATGGCAATTAATGCATTTCGAATTAAATGATTGCAAAAAAAATAACAAATTAACTCTGAATCACCTCTTAAATGTTCGTGTTTGTTAGAAGTTGTTTTTATGTTATAAATTTTGTAAAAACAATTTTAAGAAAAAGTGAAGAAACTGAAATAAAATTTACCTTTTACTTTCGATTTTGAATGGAAGACATCAAAAATATACAAAAAACCGAATGGAGGTCAATAAATTTCAAATTACTCAGGCATATTATAGTCATTTTCTATTTTCTATGCTCTTCCCCATATTATCAAGTATGTTAAATTTGAATTGTTTTTTTTTTTTAAATTTACAAATAATAAAAATTCAAAGCGAAAGAATAAATGCAAACCACATGAATTATTTTTATGTAATTTAGTAAAAAAATATTTCATGTGAAAATTAAGCGAAAAAAATATGAGAAATTTCCAATTTGCATAATAAACATTAAAAAAATATTTTCTTGGAAACATCATCCACAGAATTTTTTTTTAGGAGCTTGGAGCTGTGACAGATTTGTTTTTTTTTTCTTGATTAAGTTAAATGTGAACTGAAATATTATGACTTAAGCGCCTCGTCCCCATAGTCCATTGGTCGGGGGCAAAAAAAAAAGACGACTTATTTTAATTTGAAAAATTAATTCATAAACAAAATAATTAATTTGTATTTTCTCTTTTTTATTTTGCAGGAAAAACCGACCACTAAAAAAAGCTGGGAAAACTAAAAATTTCAAAAAGAAAACAAAACATTTTTGGTAAATATTAATTATTATTATTTTATTGTTGTTTGTTTTTGTTTTCTCATTTTTTTTTCATCATAAATTAAATTTAAATTCAAATGTTGTTTTTTTTTGTCATATTTTTCTAAGGCAAAGAATAATTATTTTGAAATTTTCTCACGTGTTTGCAAATAATTTAATTAAAAAGGAAAATTTACGCCATTTACATATGAAATTATATATTTTTAAAATAATGGCGGATAAATTTTCTTCTTATTTCTTTTTTTTTGCCCTCTATTGTGAATGATTTGAATTCAGAATGCATGCTGTTTCCGAAAACTGTTTGCTGTCATTGTCAGTTCGAATTGCTCGAATAGAAGTCGAAGAGGAAAGAATGAAGAAGAAGAAACTGAAATGACAGCGGCCATATCGAATATTCATAAGTTGAAAGTTTTCCCTTTATTTCTGCCATTTTTTAATGAATGGATTTTCTTATTATTAGTTGAGTAATGAAATAATTTCAGTAAAATTTATAATTAAATATTGTACAAAAATATGGAATATTATTACGAGTATAACTTGTCATGAAGTGTAATAGAGAAAAAGAAAAATAAATTTGCAAATTCATAAAAAGTTTTCAAAAAGAATTTTCCAAGAAAATAAAAACTCTAATTTTTATACAAATTATTAGAAGAAGAAAAAATGTTCATTAGAAAAAATTCTCAAAAACTATTTCATAGAAACTTTAATAAGCATTTATTTAAAAATTATTGTTCGATAATTTTTATAGAAAATATTAACACAATTTCCAAAAAATATTTAAAACAAAAAAAAAAAATTAAAAAAATGTTTTTAAACATTTTACGTAATGAAGATGGTGTTATGTCAAATTTTTTTAAATGTCTAATGCTAAATGAACATTTTAATTAGAAATGTTCAAAATATTTTTATATTATGAGCGAAAAACTATAAAAACATTCATTTTGTGTTTTGGAAAAATAAAGCACTGTTTTTTGACATCTGTCAAAGATATGTCATCCAAGGGGGGATTTTCATTAAGGTTAAGTATTGTCTTTTCAATTTTTTTTGTATCCTGCAACAACAGACTTTGGATTCTGATCTTTCGAACAAAATTTTCTTCAGCTATGAGGCTCTTTCCAATAAGTGCCAATAAGCTCAATTACCATAGATGGGGCTCTGAAAACCCACAAATGACTGAAGATCCTATTGTATCTGCGAAATGTAAATGTCTTGTGTGCATTTTTGTCTGAAGGTATACACATTTGAAAATGAAGAATGAGCATCCAGAATTCTGTGCGAAAGCCATTGTATCCGCGAAAAACCGCACTTTATTTTACCTAAACTTGAAGATTTAAGGCGGTTCTGATTTTTCAATCATATTTTTGCAATATTTTCTGCTTAAGATTTTCAATGGTGAGATTTTTCCATTTTTTTGGATAAGTTTAAAGTAAAAGTTTTAAGTTAAAAATGTCGGCAAAAATTTTGGTTAATCTAAAAGTTTTCTCTGAAATTCCTGTAAACAAATTTTTAAAAATTTTTTTGTAAAACTTTTCTTTAAAAATTTCTTATTAAAAGTATTCTCAATAATTTTGTGTAAAAAAAATTCTCGAAAATTTTCTGTAAAAAAATTCCTCGAAAATTTTCTGTACAAAATTTACCTCAAAAATTTTCTTAGTAAATTTTAAGATAACTTTTCATAAAAATATTCACATTCCTGTAAACAAATTTCTCAAAAATTTTCTGTAAAAAATATCCTCAAAAATTTTTGTAGAAAAATTTCCTCCTAAATTTCTTGTACAAAATTTCCTTAAACATTTTCTGTAAAAAATCCTCTCAGAAATGTACGTCAAAAATACCCTCAAAAATTTTCTCTAAAAATATTCTCAACAATTTTCTGTAATTCTCCTCAAAAATTTACCTCAAAAATTTTCTGTAAAACTTTTGGTTAGTTTTAAGATAACTTTTCATAAAAATTTTCACGACATTTTTAAAAAAAAAATTCTTTAAAAGCTTTTCTCATTCCTGCAAACAAATTTCTCAAACATTTTTTGTAAAAAATATCCTCAATAATTTTCTGTAAAAAATATTCTCAAAAATTTACCCCAAAAAAATTTCTGTAAAAAATTCCCTCAGAAATTTGCCTGAAAAATATCCCCAAAAATTGTAAAAAAATTTCGCCTGAAAAATTGACTCTAAAAATCCCTTCAAAATTGTGTTTAAATTTTAAGTTTACTTTTTACCAACACAGTAAAAAATTTTTCGAAATTAAAAAAAATTCAAAAAAAACTCGGAACAAAAATAGAAAGAGACTTTTCGTACAAGTTTCCAGTGAAATTTTCCTAAAAACTACTCTAAAATTCGACGGTCGTCACGTTTCTGATATTTCTCTAGAAAACTAATTTCTATTCCATTTCGTGTTCATTTGCATTTTCTAATTAAATACTTAACAAACTTTCATATCAGCAGCTGCAGATAAAGGAAGGGAAAAAACTAACCGAAAAATTATACGATAATTAAGCAAAAACCATCAGTGGATGTGCAATTTTGTAATTTTTCTGTATCCAATCTGATAGCGAATTTAAACGGATACCGACCAACAAAAGGGGGGCAAATTTTCGACTGAGAACATGGAAAATTTTTGTGACAACCAGTAAACAGAATAATGATAATATTAACGATTAAACTTTCATCCCCCATAAATGTGAGTAGTAAACTCAGAAATCGACAAGGCCACGATATCATAAAATTTCGAATAGCAATCATTTGGCATCATCCCCAAAATTTGTGATTGCCCGAGTGACCCCATAAACTGAATATCATAAAAAATCGATACTTGTTCGAGACAAAATGTCTACAGTCTAGATTGATGAGGCAATTTACTGTCAAACGAGATAAGCGTTTGCTTGCTTAAATCCAAAGTTTTTCCTATAAAATGCGAAAACGGCTGGAAAGGATGACTCAAAGGCCACCCCCTCTAATGTCACCCTCTCATATGTACTCATAAGAAATTGATAATCTGTATTCTGTGTAGGCTTTATTTAAAATATTTTTATTACACTATAGTCAGTTTCCCATAATGTAGAAATGGAATTTTCTTCACGTACTTGCTAACGTGTATTCTTCTGCGGTTGTTTTTCCCAGTTTATGCACTACGTTCGGAATTTTGTGCTGCAAATATGGAAATATGGCAGACAAAAATATTTATGGTTTGTGTTTTTTTTCCCCATCATAACAAAAGTAAACAAAAATAACTACAAATATGGAATAAACAATGGCAGAATACAAGAAAATAGTTTATTTTAAAAAGTCCTTTTTTTTGGAAGTGAGTCGGAAAGTAAAATTAAACAAAACGCACTTTGAATACAGATTTTGATTAAATTTTAATTTTATTATATTGATTGGACCTTGCCATTTTTTTTTACTGAACTCAAAGTTATTTAAATTATTCAAATGACTACCACGAGACTGCTTGCAGAACTCGATCCTTTGGAGGTAATTTTTGATGACTTATTCGCACATTTAGGGATGTAATTCGACCATTACTTGAAGGATGTTGGTTTTTAAATGCTCTCTTAACTTTGAGGTTTATCTGCTTAAACAGGATCTTAAGAGAAAAAATCCAAAGGCGTCTAATCTTACGATTTTTTGGGTGTCAATTAACATCTCCTTATCTCGAATTTAATTGTCCTTTGAAATTTTTGCGCAATAAAACCCAAAATTTGCCATGTTGTGTTGCTTGTAATGTAATACTGTCTTGTTAAAACCACATATGT
This sequence comes from Atherix ibis, assembly GCA_958298945.1. Taxonomy (NCBI): domain Eukaryota; kingdom Metazoa; phylum Arthropoda; class Insecta; order Diptera; family Athericidae; genus Atherix; species Atherix ibis. Next base: position 105,269,538 of record OY282606.1, on the reverse strand, counting down.
TTTGGAATTTAATTCTTGAAGTTCAGATCAAAAAGAGAATCGGTTTTTTCGCGGATACAATGGCTTTTCCATAGAAATCTCCCCATCTTCATTTTCAAACAAATACGCGTTCAGACCAAAATACACATCAGATTGTGACTTTTTTATAATATAATGGCTCCTACATAGTCACCTGTGGCAAGAAATTAACCTCATCTTCACGACTATTATTTCATCTTAAACGAGGAACCCATTTTGCTTGATTCTGAGACTATCTATAATGACAATTCGGATACTTTCCGAATCACCGATATTTATCATTATTGACTATTAACATCCCCTAAAAAGGTGTAGAGCTCCTAAAAAAAGAAGTTGACAGCAAATAACGTGCCAAATATTGAAGGTCCTTCAGGGGAATAATGAATAATTATAATTTATAAGAGAAAACAGAATACGTGAAAAAAAACAAAACGATAAAAAAAATTCAATAAAATCCGAATCAGTAAATTTTTTTTTATTGTCCTTTTGCCAAAACTACATATTACCAAAAATCGATTAAAGACGAAAGGATGGTAAGGGAGGATATTGGCCTTACGTTGTCTTATGGGAGTATTTGTTAGAAAAATCAAAATCGAATGCGTGAAAACGTTGGTTTTTTTTAAGAGTGTATTTTGTATATGTGTATGATCAATCCACAAACACAAATAATGGAAAAATCGAAGAAATTCTCGTACAAATTTGATAGTAAAAATAAGAATAATAAGAAGAAAAAGAGTAACTAATATAGTCACTGTAGTAGGAAAAATCCTTCAAAATTAATTTTTACTAATAGAATGCACACATTATTTTTGAGGGTAGTGTGCGTATTCGTGTCCTATTATTGCCAAGATTGGAAGATTTGCACAAATAGAGAAAAATTGGGACACATTCGGTGGTCAATTTTTCTTGTATGATTGGATGATTGGATTCACTAGCAAATTGCTTAAAAAAACGAAATTATTAATGAAATCTACAGAACTACCAACTGTGACGTGCAAAAAAATATTTAACGATAAGCTCAGTCAAAAGTTGTCAATATTTCATCTGCCACAAAGGCACGACGCAACGCAAAAACCGCATCAAGCCGAGAGAGAGTCCTACAATGCAGTAGAGTCGCTCACATGCAGTAGAGTAACGCTGTCACCCGCGCAGTCATCAAGCTGAGCAACAGCGTCAACGTTACTGCAAATAACCTGAAATGACTACAAAAATGGCGCAGCGCTAGGCGCAAAGTGAACCAAAACTTAACTAAATTTTTTGATTTACTGTTGTAAGGTTTTTAGTGAAATTATTGGTAATAATTGCATGCGATTCCCAGCTACCAAAAATAATCCAATTTTTAGTTTGGAAAATAATATAAAAAATAGTCCTTTCTAAATATTGATTTTGATTAAATTTTTATTTATTTATATTTTCTAAATCTTGCCATTATATATAAAATTATTTATCACGAGACTGCTTGCAACATTCGATCCTATTCAGGTAATTTTAAATAACTTTTACGCACCTTTCCGATGCTGTAATTCGGTCATTATTTGATGGATGTTAGTTTTTAAATGCACTAAAGTTTAAGGATGGTCTGTTTAGAAATGATTTTTTGTGGAAATCTATAAGAAAAAATCCAATGGTGTCAAATAGCCACATCTTTGGTGGCCAATTGACATCATCGAACTTCTAAATTGTGCGTCGTACAGTAAAGCCAAAATTTATAGTGTTGTGTGGCTTGTGGCATCGGTTTGTAGAAAAAGCATATGGTCCAGATCAAAATCTTTAAGTTGAGGCTACAAAAAAAGTCTATACAATGGCTTCTTAAAAGAAATATTCTTCATTATCAAAGAAATGACACCTTCAGACCAAAATGCATACCGGACAGATACTTTTTGCGAATAAATTAGATTTTCTACAGTCAGGTGAGAATTTTTAGAGCTCCAAATATAGCAATTTTGCTTATTGACATATATCCATGGAGCACGAAATAAGCCTCATTATGATAACCATAATCTTGTCTTAAATTGGAAAACGTGACTACAATTAACTCAATTTTTTTTTTTAGAGAGTTTTTACAATTTTAGCGCATATTTTGTTAAATAAATAATTTATGATATTAAAAATAACATACTATAATCTAAATAAGTATTCTATTGAATGATAAATATGTAAAATAATTGTGAAATGACAGGTCTGTAGTTTCAAAAACTATAAAGCGAATATAATCCGTCATTATTATATTTATAAGATACTACATGGTGTACAATAGAATCCCCTAACACACAGCCCTTAATGGTGTAATTGTACTTTTCGGGTTTTGTGTTTTGGCAGATGAGAAAATGATAGACTTATTTTCATTGTATTTGACCTATTTATCAGTTATAAATTTTCTTTTACAAATATTTAATCACAAATTTTTAAATAAAAACTAATTTTTAAGATTTTCCGTGGAAAATCTTTCTTAAAATTTTCCGGAAAAACAATTTTAAAATAAAAATTTCTGTTAAAATTGTTAATAGCAAATTTTCAGCAAAAAACTAGTTTCAAAAAATTTTCAGTAAACATATTTAAATACAAAATTTCTCGAAAAACTATTTCCTCAAAAATTTTCTATGAAAAATTTCCTCAAACATTTTCTATACAAAATTTCCTCAAATATTTTGTACAAAAAATTTCCTCAAACCTTTTCTATACAAAATTTCTTCAAAAATTTTCTATAAAAAATTTTCTCAATTTTCTGTAAAAAATTTCCTTAAAAAAATTTTCATTAAAAACTTCCTCAAACATTTTCTATAAACAATTTCCTCAAAAATTTTCTGTAAAAAATTTCCTCAAACATTTTCTATAAAAAATTTCCTCACATTTTCCATAAAAAATTTCCTCAAACATTTTCTGTAAAATTTTCCCCAAACATTTTTTGCACAATTTTTTTTGTAAAATTTTTTTCTAAAAAAAAATTTAACTCATAAATAGACTGCAAAGTGAAAATAATATTTTAAAATTACGAGTAATTAGAATGTGTAGAAAATTTAATGTAAATAAATCGCAATATGTACTGAATTTTTTGGCTCCCCTACTTTGCGCTGCACTAATAGTATGGGAATATGCCGATGAAGTCAGTAACAGTATTAGGTTTGCGTATAGACTGGTGCAGATACCAGGTTCTTGTATAGGGAAACTACGAAAACATTCGTGGTACCGATACCAGGAATATTCATCGTATATCAACTTTTTCAGCTCGTATTTAGCTGGTATTAGGTGACACATACATGGTATTCAACGTAGTATCGATAGTATATATGTGTGCCTAGCATTACACTAGAAAATTACCAGAGGACTCTAGATCCCCTATTTCAGACGATCTTTTTTATTAAAAAAATATTTCAAATTCGTTCTCGTAACAAAAAAAAACCTTAACACTCACAATGGTTTTATTTCCTCAAATATTTTCTGTAAACAATTTCCTTAAAAATTTTCTATAAAAAATTTCCTCAAACATTTTCTGTAAAATTTTCCGCAAACATTTTTTGCACAATTTTTTTTGTAAAATCTTTTTCTAAAAAAAAGTTTAACTTATAAATAGGCTGCAAAGTGAAAATAATATTTTAAAATTACGAGTAATTAAAATGTGTAGAAAATTTAATGTAAATAAATCGCAATATGTACTGAATTTTTTGGCTCCCCTACTTTGCGCTGCACTAATAGTATGGGAATATGCCGATAAAGTCAGTAACAGTACCAGGTTTGCGTATAGACTGGTGCAGATACCAGGTTCTTGTATAGGGAAACTACGAAAACATTCGTGGTACCGATACCAGGAATATTCATCGAATACTAACTTTTTGAGCTGGTATTTAGCTGACACATACATGGTATTCAATGTAGTATCGATAGCAGATATGTGTGCCTAGCATTACACTAGAAAATTACCAGAGGACTCCAGATCCCCTATTTCAGACGATCTTTTTTATTAAAAAAAATAATATTTCAAATTAGTTCTCGTAACAAAAAAAAACCTTAACACTCACAATGGTTTTATTACCTCAAACATTTTCTATAAAAAATTTCCTCAAACATTTTGTACAAAAAATTTCCTCAACTTTTCTATAAAAAATTTTCTCAAATTTTCTATAAAAAATTTTCTAAATTTTCTGTAAAAAATTTCCTAAAAAAAATTTCCATTAAAAACTTCCTCAAATATTTTCTATAAACAATATCCTCAAAAATTTTCTATAAAAAATTTTCTCAAACATTTTCTGTAAAATTTTCCGCAAACATTTTTTGCACAATTTTTTTTGTAAAATTTTTTTCTAAAAAAAAATTTCACTTATAAATAGGCTGCAAAGTGAAAATAATATTTTAAAATTACGGGTAATTAGAATGTGTAGAAAATTTCATGTAAATAAATCGCAATATGTACTGAATTTTTTGGCTCCCCTACTTTGCGCTGCACTAATAGTATGGGAATATGCCGATGAAGTCAGTAACAGTATTAGGTTTGCGTATAGACTGGTGCAGATACCAGGTTGGTGTATAGGATAACTACGAAATTACACTAGAAAATTACCAGAGGACTCCAGATCCCCTATTTCAGACGATCTTTTTTATTAAAAAAAATAATATTTCAAATTAGTTCTCGTAACAAAAAAAACCCTAACACTCACAATGGTTTAACTATCGATTATAAAGCAATTATTGCACTAGTATATTACTAAAGTCCTACTATCGATGGCGCGGACTGTCATTTTCTCGGCTACCAAGACCATTTGTTTGCCAAAATGGAAGCCAAAATAATCATAGAAAAATAATAAAGAAACCAAATTAATGGAATGTATTCATTCGATTAATAATTTTTCTGTACGAATTGATATGTCATGCATTTTGGAGGACATTGTAATTGGAAATCGATAAGATTATGTTTAGGCGAAAGACCCAGTTTTTAGGAGGAAAAAATTAGGAAGGTCCGGACAATAAATTGTGTCCTTGTTATCTCTCAGTGCAGTCATAAAAGCCGGAAACTAATGTAATTTGATTTCGATTTTTCCTTATATAATACCGAAAGGCTATCATGATGTATGTTGGTGTGTGTGTGTGCGAGTTTGTATATTCTATCCTTTATAATGACAATAGTAAATTCATTCCACTTCATTTGATCTGTAAAAAGTAAGAGTAAAATTAGTTTGTTTTTTGCCAATATGGAGCCAACTTTTCTCTTAAATGTTTATATTAATTTTTGGGTGGGAGGAGGGGATGTTCGGTAAATCCTTAAACATTAATTGATGGGGAAATGTACTCTCTCCTTTTAATTTGGACGAAATGAATTCTGAATGTTAAAGCTGTCAAACTAATATGTCATAAGAGGCGGCCATTTTATAGTTTATATTATGGCAGCAATTTTGTACTCCGATTGGGTGCTGAAACAATAGGCTTTTTATGCTAATTTTTTAAATAAAAAAAATTTCTTGGTGATGAGGTCCATTTTTAACTCGGTAGACATGTATTTGTAAATAAGCAAAATTGCAGTATATGAGGCTCCAAAAATCCACAACTAACTGAAGACGAAGCGACAAGTGACTATCTGGTGTGCATTTTGATCCGTGTTTTTTTAAAAATGAAGAAGGAAAAGCCATTGTATCTGCGAAAACAACCAAATTTTTTTTTCAACTTGATAATTATAATCTGGACCATATGTGGTTTTAATAAGTCGGTGTCACAAGCCACAAAATATGACAAATCATAGAACGGATCATTCCGAAAGTTGGTGATGTTAATTGACTGAGATCAGATCGAGGCTCATCATTGATATCAAAATTTCATCACTTTCACTATAAACACCACAATTTTTTTCACAAACCTCCGATGCGTTATCGTCTTTGTCGAAAAGGTATTGTAAAATGTAGCAAATTTTCTTTTTAATCTAGTCCATTTTTTAACTTGAATAACTTTTGGTACACTTCACGGATTTCAATAAAATTGCGCACAACACAAAACTTTAAGTGTTACCGTTTACAATAAATTTTCTTATTTATTGTAAACGATAACACTTAAAGCTTTGTGCTATGAGTATCAGTGTTTAGTGTTATTAAAATGCGACTAGTGGTTACTGAGTTATTTGATTTTAACTTCATATTTCTGGAAATACCACGAACTTTTTCGAGAATACCACGAACTTTTTCGATTTACCATTATCCATCACGTAAGGGCTCAATTTAATTTAAAAACCATTATCCATCAAGTAATGGTCAAATTACAGCCCGAAATATTGTTGGTCAAAAATTACCTCAAAAGGATCTAATCCTGCAGAAAGTCACGTGCCGACTATTGTAGGATTTTATTCTAGAATGACCGCCACGCGACTTTCCGCAGTAGTCGATCCTTTTCAGAAGTCTAAGCAATATTATGAACAAAAAAAGTGCGTTTTATTTAATTTCACTTTTCCCAAAACACAAATTGCATAATCCTTTACAATGTCACATGTTAAAACCAATTTTGACTTAGGAGAAAACAAAACAGAAAATTACCAAATTTATGAAAGATTTTTTCTTTTAACCTAACTAAACTTAACAAAAAGAAAAAATCGGATTTTATTTTGTCGAGTTTTCCCTCTGAAAAAAATAAATGTAAATTCAACAGTTCGCGGCACTTTAACATTGCATAGAGAACTTTTATTTCTTCAAAAGCCATTTTCATAATATGCAATAGTAATTTTTGTTTTCTATTATTTTCCAGCAACTTATACTCTACACAATACTCTAATGTACATTAACAAACTAACGACAAACTTTTTACCCCTATTATGTCTATTCAATCATCATCATCCCCTTTCCAACTGATGATACCAGATTTTAGTAGCAGTTAAACAAGTTCAGTTTGAGTCGTATGGTGGGGGGGGCAAGGGGTATTATTAGATCTTACTTTGTCGTTGCTAAAAAAAGAATAAGTATAAAAATTGTCTACTTTATTTACATAAAAATCTTTTCAAATGAAGGCGTAGGCTTGTTTTGTTCTGTAGCACTGGATATACCAGAAAGGAAAGGACGTCACAAAAATGGTGGACATAAAAATAAAACAGAGAAAACGATTTTTTCATTTTTTTTTTTTGAATATAAAATAAAATTAGAAATAGAAATTTACATGACAAGAAGTTACACATACTGTTAGAGGAAGGTCTTAAAAAGAATAGAAATTATATTCAAATCCTGATAGTCAGTTGGATGCAACTTCCGTTGTCCATGCCGGGCTGGGTAGACCGCCATTTTGTCTATGAGTCGTTTTTGTCTATGAATCTTGCCACTGTCGTCTGTCTAGTAATTTTCCCAACCCTCACCCATTCTCCTCACTGCAATTCTTATTTTCTTATCAACATATTTTGTGTTAGAAAATATCTTCGCCAGACACTGTTGACAACAGCAGAATGTTGAAAAAAAATGTGAAGAAGGCAAATTGTAATGAATATGCGACCATAGCGACAATATCAACAGCAATCGTCATATGGTTGGATGGATTTCACGCTTTTCTGACTTGTGGGAATTCATACGTTCCACGATTTGGTATTTGAATGGAAATTTGTGTAAATGCCTGACTGATCTCAACTCCACAAAGCAAGAGCATGGCCATATTCTCTTAAATTATAGCAAAATATTCCCACTGATGGTTGTTTACTGCTTTGTAATTTTTACTAAAAAATATTTAAAAAAATATACATTTATAAGGAAGGAATTTTTTTTCTAGCCATAAATAGATATTCAGTCGACCGAATGCACATTTTTGTTAAAATCCTTCAACCTGTCGCAAAAAAAATCTAGTAAAATTTTAGCAATCATTATGAACAGGATATGAACTTTACGGCGTACCGATTAGCACGTACCAGTAGGTAGGTTAGTGTGAATGTCATTGGTAGCCGCCAAATGTGTTCGTTAACCACCAATAAAAATATTTCCACCCCATTTAAATTAAAGCTGAACGTGATGTGATACACCCCACAAAAGGTGAAACGAAGCTTAAACTAGCCAAGGTTTACACAAATTTCCTGTTTTTTTTTATAAAATTTGAAAAATAATATAAAGGAAATAAATTTTTTAAATATTGTATTTAAAGAAAAAATACGTAGAATATCGTGTGGTCATCATCATTGATGAAAGTTCGTCACTCTCAGCATATTTTTGGCGTCAAGGCCTACCACGTCTTCTACGACTATAAATGGACGCACTGTAGACTTTTCGGACAGCATCTTCCTCATCAATATGGATTAAGTGTCCAGGCCACCTCACCCTATTGTGCTAAAAATTATCTACTATATAATTAAAACTATTCACTTTTTAGAGAGTTGTTGTAGGATATCATAATTAATCAGATTCATAGTCGGGGTTTTTTTGCTAAAAAGATATTTTTTTAGTTAAGCTGAAAGAGAACAAAAACATTGAAATTTTTTATTGAAAATGGCAGTTGAATCTATTACAATTATGTAGGACCACCACGACTTAGTTTGCAGGCTGCAAATCAATTGAGAACGGTCTCAATTTCTTGTCGAATGTTGTTCTTTCGCTCTTGTATTGTTCTTGGATGATTGACTTAGATTATAAAATGCCTTAAAGAGACTTGAAAACAAGTAACGAATCCAGTAAGAAAAATAGCGTCGCTTGAAGAGGACTTTGGAAACCATCTAGAAATCCAACTTGAGAAAATTATCGTGTGAAACCAACACGCATAAAAACCATCACCAAATCTAGCACCGCAGCCAGCTTGAAAACAAGTAGCGAATCTAGCAAGAAAAAAAGCTAGCAATCAGGCTCTAGAAACCATCTAGAAATTCAACTTGAAAAAAACACCGTGTGAACCAAACAGGCATAAAAACCATCACGAAATCTAGCGCCGCAGCCAGCTTGAAAACAAGCAGCGAATCTGGCAAGGAAAAAAACTAAAAATAGCATCGTGTGAAGCTGACTTTAGAAACCATGTAGAAATTCAACTTGAAAAAAAGCATCGTGTAGACCCGACACAAATAAAAACCATCACCAAATCTAGCACCGCAGCCACGTTGAAAACAAACAGCAAATCTAGCAAGAAAAAAGCAGGAAAAATAGCATCGTGTGAAGTGGTGCTAGATTTGGTGATGGTCTGGTGCCACAGCCAGCTTGAAAAACCATCACAAAGTCTGGTGCCGCAGCCAGCTTGAAAACAAGTAGCGAATCTAGCAAGAAAAAAAGCAGGAAAAATAGCATCGTGTGGATCGGGTTTTAGATTACATCGTCCGTCTAATAGACGATTTTCTCTTGCCAATCGTTCGCTGTCAAAACGTTTAACTCTACGAACAGCTTGCCGGTGTATATAACACTGATTGTTCGATTGCACGATTTTTTCTCGAGGACGAGTAATTTTTACTCTTCGCAAGCATTCGTGCTCGTGCATATATTCGATATCAAACATTTTTATAGTTATTATAAAAAAATAAAATAATATGTAAATAATGAGAATTCACCATTAAAAACTGCACAAACAATCACGCGATCAAAAAAATATTTCAGCGTGTAGAAATTTCGTTTTGCTCGCGTAAACTGCTTCAGCATCGCGATTAATTATTTTTGCAGATATTCATTCAAGCAATTACACTGTTATTAATTAGACTGCTCGTGCAATGCACAATCTTTGTTAGCGGCGAACCTTTTTTCTTGCGCTAAGTGCGTAAGTGCACGCCAATATATTACACAGTCAGGCGCGCAAGAAAAGGGAAAATTTGACATTTAGATCATTAATTAGACGCACGATGTAATCTATGCTTAAGAGATTTTTTATAGTCAGCCTAGCGTTCGTTATTGTAATTGTTCAATTCGCATTAAAATTTTCAAAATATTTATTTGAATTAAAAAAACTAATTTTTTAATTTTTTTCAGCAGTATTTTCAATTAAAAAAAAAGTATTTCTAAAAATTTACTTGTTATTATACAAAAAAAAAGAAGAATAAGTTTGAAGAGTCCTTATTTCAAAAATGATAGAATTGGAACCAAAAAAAAGTACTTTCAACACTTTTTTTTATTGAACCCATAAACATGAAAACTGTTTGCTCTGAAACAAAATCTACCAAAGAAAAGATAATAAAAGGCAGAAATTTGTTTTTTTAGAACAAAAAATTTGTTTTATTTGATTTTGAGGGAGGTTGGTTGGCAAAACAGAAAAAAAAACTTCCCCCCCCTTTTAATACGAAAATAGATACCAAAAAGCGACAATTTTCCTTTGATTGCATCTAAATTTATCGTCTTCCTAAAAATCATTTTCCACATTTGCATTTTCTTCAAGTTTTTATATAAAATTTTCCTTTTTAACCAAAATGAGCATAATTTGCTTTTTATGGATGTGCACATTGAAAACCAACTAAAAATAATAAAGAAATAAATAAAAATAAAAACAAATAAGAGGAATTTAAATTGATGTTTTGTTGTTGTCAAGAATTCAATGGGAAAACGAAGAAAAAAACAACGAATCCCCGGATTCGTTTTGAATTGGTTCGTTAAGTACATCCGTTCTTTTGGTCTTTTGCTTTTCTCTTAAGTTAAACGATGGTTAATGTAAATAATCGCCCCTCTACCGCCCAAATTTCCTCTATGACTACAATCTTTTTTATATTGTACGTTCCAGAAGTCAATGCAACTCCTAAACGGATGGATGCATTAGAAATTATTCCAAAAAAAGAATACGTCCGCCATATTATTGGTAGTAGGAGTTTGTGTCTTTCTCACGATCGCCTCGACTCTAGTACTACACTACTCCTACGAACCTATAGCAGCGAACACAATTCCGACGAGACACGATTTGATCGCTGTCAATATTTTTAAAACCTTCACAGACGACAAAAACGAGTAAAGATTAAGTTTAATTTCTAATTTTTCGTTCTTGTCGTCGTGTAGTACTGCTCCCGCACATTTTACTATTTGGGGTTATGTTTGTTGACAGTTTAAATTGAAATCAAAATACGAGTGAACGCATCATTTTGAATTAGATTAAACATTGTCTAAAGTATAATTTATAAAATTTTAATGGAAAAACTTATCCTAAATTCCTTGAACCCACATTAAAAGAAAAAAGCCGAACCAATCACCCCGCTCTGTTTAGGCTTTTTTCGGTAACATAAAATAACTAGCACTAATATAAATTGTTAATTATAATTAAGGGCAATAATTTTAAAATGTTCGCCAGTCGATTTATTTTCATGTTTGCGTTTTGTTTTTTTTTTCAAAAACTATAGTTCACCTGATCAGCTGATCAGATGACATTTCATAGCTTGCCGCAATTGTTTCTAATTGGTTGAATCAGGCGAAATTTTTGAACGGTTTAAGTTATCGTCGAAATTGTGCTCGGGTCGTAAAACGTGCATCTCTTCTGTACATTATTGGAAGTAGACGTTTTTGTCTCTGTCACCATCGATTCAACTCTTGTACTACACTACTCGTATGAACCCTATGTATGTCAGTGCATACGCACATTTGATTGTTGACTCTCTCACGTTTCCGACCATTGGAAACTGTCAAATATGACACAGAATATTAATTGTGAATAATTATGCAAACGTACGTAGTAGATATGCATCGATGCGTGCCTAGAAACATAATAGAAAATTTACAGAAAAAAAATTCAATGTAAAATTATAGGAAAAAAGGCCAAAAAATTATTACAATAGCAAGAAGAAGAATAAGAAAAAACTGCATCATAATAGTAAGTAGTAAGACCGGAAAAAGCCTCTTTTCGAAAACGAAACAAAAAGAAAAATTGAAAAAAAAGAAAAAACTCCCACAAAACAATGAAGAAATTCATCGACGAGTGAATTTTTATCGCATTCTACAATCTTGGAGCTATTCGACAGTGAAAAATATTAGAGAAATAGAAGAAAAACTCAAATTTATAATGGATCAGAGTAAAAAATTCAGAAAAAATAATTCCAAATGGCCGTCCTCCTTTTTGTTTTTAAAAATAATTAAAAACTATACAAACTTACTAGCTGACTTTAATCTTAATAAAAAAAAGCCTTCAAAAAACAAAAAAATTATTACACGTACAATATCAGAAAACGAATATGATTTATGGTAAAACTATTCGCAATAATAATAAAAAATTCCAAATACAAGAAAATAGGTTTTTTTTCTCGAAAATAAAGAAAATGCTTAATTTTTCGAAAATAAAATAAATTGTTTTATTTTTGAAAAAAAATAATATGTTTAATTTTTCGAAACTAAAAGAAAATGCTTAATTTTTTGAAGCTAAAAGGAAAATTTTATTTTGAAATAAAATGAAAGTTTGTTTTCGAAAATAAAAGAAACATTTTATTTTGAAATAAAACTAAATGTTTAATTTTTCAAAAATAAAAGAAAATGTTTTACGTTTATTTTTAAAATAAGTTTTTTCCAAAATAAAAGAAAAATGTTTAAGTTTTCGAAATAAAAGAAGTTTTATTTTCAAAATAAAAGTTTTTTCGAAAATAAAAGAAAATGTTTTATTTTTGAAATAAAAAAAAAGTTTAATTTTTCGAAAATAAAAGATAATGTTTTATTTCTAAATAAAAATAAATGTTTAACTTTTCGGAAATAAAAGAAAATGTTTTTATTTTCGAAATAAAAGGAGTTTTATTTTCAAAATAAGTTTTTCCCAAAATAAAAGAAAGATTTTATTTCGAAATCAAGTGAAAGTTTTTTTTCCAAAATAAGTTAAAATGTTTACGTTTTCGAAATAAAAGAAGTTTTATTTTCAAAATAAAAGTTTTTTTGAAATGTAAAAACGAAATAAAAGAAGTTTTATTTTCAATATAAAAGTTTTTTCGAAATAAAAACATTATCTTTTTATTAAAAGATAATGTTTTATTTCTTAATAAAAGTAAATGTTTAATTTTTCGAAAATAAAAGAAAATGTTCTATTTTCAAAATAACTTTTTTTTTTCGAAAATAAAAGAAACATTTTATTTCGAAATAAAATGAAAATTTTTTGTTCTAAAATAAAAGAAAATGTTATATTTCTCGAAAATAAAAGAAAATGTTTTATTTTCGAAATAAAAAGACGTTTATTTTCAAAATAAGTTTTTTTCGAAAATAAAAGAAACATTTTATTTCGAAATAAAATGAAAGTTTTTTGTTCTAAAATAAAAAAAAATGTTTAATTTTTCGAAAATAAAAGAAAATATTTTATTTTCGAAATAAAAAGACGTTTATTTTCAAAATAAAAGCAAGTTTTTTTTCGAAAATAAAAGAAACATTTTATTTCGATATAAAATGAAAGTTTTTTGTTTTAAAATGAAAGAAAATGTTTAATTTTTCGAAAATAAAAGATAATGTTTTATTTCTAAATAAAAATAAATGTTTAATTTTTCGAAAATAAAAGAATATGTTTTATTTTCGAAATAAAAGGAGTTTTATTTTTAAAATAAAAAGAGATTTATTGTCAAAATAAGTTTTTTTTCCAAAATAAAAGAAAAATTTTATTTCGAAATCAAGTGAAAGTATTTTTTCCAAAATAGAAAGTTTCATTTTCAAAATAAAAGAAAGTTTGTTTTCGAAAATAAAAGAAAGTTTTTTTGTTCTAATATTAAAGAAAATGTTTAATATTTCGATGTTTTATTTTCGAAATTAAAAAAGAATGTTTTATTTAAAAAATAACAAAAAATGTTTATTTTTAAAATGAAAACAATTGTTTTTTCGAAAATAATAAAAGAAAAAGTTTAATATTGGAAATTTTAGAAAACGATTTTATCACAAAATTTTAAGAGACTTTATACGAATGAAGGTGATACCAAGCACGGTGTCAGTACGGGCGTCAAGGATAATATGCAACGACAGTCATATATAAATAGAAAAGATTATTTTTGAACAAGATAAGTCGATTTTCTAGGAAGGATTAGGAGAGGGATTACTACCGCAAACAAAAGGCAGGAAGAAATTTTACCAAGAGATCCGGTTTAGGCTATTCCCCTCGAAGTTTCTCACCGTAGAATTTGCAGCTACTACCATGCGAGAGGATTTTGGACTTTTTCAATCCTCATCATTACGAATTCTTAGCCAAGAAGATCTTTCGATGAATATTTGACTTCCTGTATAAGAATGGACCCTTACGATGCGTATTTAATAATGAAATTTCGAAGCACCATTACATCTGCTATGGTCGTTGATAAAATTTAATCACAAGAGGCCACGGTTGTAAGGGACACTTAATCCGTATTAATGAGGAAAGTTCTGTCTGGAAAATGCCCAGTTTTATATTCTGTCTTACAGTTAGTTAATTCTTATGGATGAGGAAGATCCTGTCCATATATTATTGCGTTTTTTTCTCTCGATGGATCGATGGTGTTAATCTCAGCGTGAAATTAAAAAGACGTCTGCAATATTCAATTCAGGAAGACTAGTCCGGACTTCCAGTCGTTATACCATTGATAATAAATAATTTTTTTTTAAAAATATTAATTATTTAAACATTAAATTGAATTTTTAAATAAACAAAAAATCTATCATCAAATGAGAAAATAATTGAATCTGCATTAAATCCGCTTTATGCAAAAATAAAAAAAAATCTGCAAATGCACGTGCATAAAAAGGGGCCGATTACGCAGCCTTGATGTGAAAATTGTTTCAATGAACTGGAAATCAACCCTGTACCAACACCACCCCCCACCATTCGGCGTTTTATAATAGGAAATGGGAAAAGGAATGAAAATTGTCTGCAGTTTATAAATGCAAGTGAAGCAAATTAACTGAGCATGTTAAAAAAAAAATAAACGAAAGAAATGATGCCGGGAAATACAATTAATAAAAAACTGCAACCAAAAAGAAAAGTGGGGAAAAAAGTTTTTTTTGTTTTTTGAAAAAATGATTACAAACCGAACCGAGCCGAATCGAATTTCCGTGCTGCGATACCAACGCTATCCAGGGTCATTGAATTCATTTCGGTGTTCGTTCATTTCTCCCCCAATGCAAAATCTTCGCGACTGTGTGTGTGTAGATTTTCCGATTGCTGTGTTTCGTCGAGCGATTATTCGTTTCGTTTCCGAAGTGTGTACAATATACCGAAATGCGCACACACACGCACACTCTCAACTAAGGCTCCATTTATGAGCATTAATGTGGGTGGATTTGACATGGAAAATTAGCCTCCAATTTTGGGCGGAAACGTAAAATCTTTTTTCCCTTTGGTTGCTTCCCTTTTCTCCATTTCCATTTCGTTCTGTTCCTTTCGATTGTTTTTATTTTGTTTCATTCTATTTTGTTCCTCTTCTACTACTGTTACTTTCGTTTTCGTTTAAGATTTTCTGATGTTCCATTAATTCCAGGATATTTACGAGTATCTCCAAAGTCAGAGAGTTCAAAAATCTTTACGGCTACGTGTCTCTTGTTTGATTAATTGTCATACTCACCCGCACCTAGATTCCTACATGCAGACACACCTAGATAAGTACATACTTACAGGGGAGAGGAAGGGAGGTGGTTTTGTTTGTACAATATACAAGCACGAGTTAGACTTTTTGAATCGGTAAACATTGAAAGTTTGGCGCAGGCTCCATCATTTACTCCAGTTGCTCTGTTACAACCGTTCCGGTTTTCGAATACTGAAAAGGTTCTTGACACTGACTTGCATTAAAAACGACCTTTCTACGCAACTGGGTTGAGTGTACGCTTGACTTGTGTATAAGGGCGTGTGTATGAACTGTGGGAAAATGGACCATCGGACCCGATTTTCAGCAGGAGCTTTTGTGCAAGTGAAAAATCTCCAATTTGTCTGTCAATGAAGAGAATTCGAAATACCATATTTCGACCAAAAATATTTCTATGTGCTTGCGGGCAAAAAGGAAAGATTTTTTTTTCTTTGATAAATTCAAAAATGAAAAACCTAAAACGGATAAGAATAGGAAAAAAAAACGACATGATTAAGGATACAATATTTCGGCGTGATTCAGCTAAACGTTCGGTTACATTTATTATCCTGATACCTATTCCTGGGCCTGGGCTATAATTTAGGTCTTCTCGTTGTGCTGTTCTTCTACTATTCTCGACGTTCCTTGAACTTTTCATACCATTTCATGAACTCCCATTCCAATGATTCGAGTGGAAATCATTTTTTTTTTGGTGGTACGCAATGCGTTTTATTTGATTTGATTTATTTTTTTTGTGAAAATTTTTAAATGTTAAATTACTTAAAT
Source organism: Atherix ibis (assembly GCA_958298945.1). Lineage (NCBI taxonomy): Eukaryota > Metazoa > Arthropoda > Insecta > Diptera > Athericidae > Atherix > Atherix ibis. The sequence goes on along the minus strand of OY282606.1, from coordinate 105,253,367 downwards.
GCGATGTAATTTATTTCAATATAATTTAGCAAAGGTAATTTATAAATTTTCTGATGAAAACAGATTCGTCCTTTTGTCTATCGAAGATTTTTCTTATTAGGAGTTTTTATTTTCTTTATTCTCTGGAATATTATAGAAAATTAGTCACTCCCAAACAAATGGTAACAGAAGATTCCTTTTATTCAGACGAATTTCGTCTTTTATTATCAGTGCATGAATAAGGATAATTTGCTTGTTTTGAAAAATATGGAAGACTTTTTTTCTGTTATTTATTGTTAAAATTAGTGGAAAAATGATTTTTTATATACGATTTAATAAGATTAAAAAAAAAGGACTTTAGATAAAAATCAAGTGTATTTGAAGGAAAAGTTCGTCTTTTGAAAATTTTTAAGCAAATGTTATGATTGTTCAATTTGTACTTGGGAAAGTAAAATTCAATAAATCACACTTAAAATTTTGATTTTGATTAAAATAATATAAGAAATATTACATTCTGCAATGGTTGCTACGAGACTTCTTAGTTTTGAGATCATTTCTTAACGAGCTGTTCGCATATTTCGGCCTATAATTTAGCCATTACTTGATAGATGTTGTTGGTTTTTAAATGCTCTAAAATTTGAGGATTTTTTGTGTAAAAGAAAAAATTCAACTGCATTTAATCGTCCAATCTCAAAGGCCTTTTGGCATCAGAAAATTTCAAAATTATGCGTTTGAGTAATTATTTGAGCAATGAAGCCAAAACTTGTCATAAAAATGGTTTTTTTTAAATTTACTAATGGTCCAGATTAATTTCCTCAATTTCACGCCCAAAAAAAATTGTTTTTTTTTTGCAAATACAATGGCTTGTCTACAAAAATCTGGACGATATGTTCAAAAAATTAAATCTTCAGACCAAAATGCACAACATAAAGTTACTTTACGCGGGTACAATGGTTACTTCTGGTTTTTTTAGCCTCATATATGGCAAATTTACTTATTTACGTATCCACCAAGTAAGAAATAAGCCCCATCGCTGAAGAACATTTTGCTCGAAAAATCAGCATCCGAAGCCTTTTGGTTCGGCATCAAATCGGCGTATCTTCTAACGTGTTATTATGCAATATAAAAAAAAATACAAAATGGCTTCCGAAGATCAACCGGCCATAGCGCCCAGAATTGATTCCAACCGTCTTTCAAAGAAATATGTTCCAAAGACACCTTGAGGCCAAAAAGTACACCAAACGGTCACATTTTGTGGATACAATGGCTTGTCCACAGTTCTTTGTAGTCTCTTAGAGCCTCACCGAGCGATAAATAAGCCTCAATGCTTAAGAAAATACTCTTTTCTTAAACCGCGAATGGTGACTATGGCAGAATAAGCACATTCGTAGAATTTTTTTTTATAATTTTAGTGTCTGACTTGGTTGTTTATCAATCCACATTGACCTTCGATGACAGCTATCACAATATTAGTGCCGTACTTTCCGAAGAACAAAATGGATAACCTATCATTTTTTTTAGACATTCTCTGAGTAATTTTCCTTAAAACCCTTCAAATATTATTTAATTTTCCATTAACATTACCTAGTTTTTATTTGTTACAAATTGCTCACTTCAAGGACTACATGAGAATATATCGTACCACAGGGAGACATTCAATAATATGGGCTACATAAAGACGATTTTATTCCCAGTTTAAATATTGCCCAAGACATCGTTTATGATCAAAGATTTTTTCCCCCTTGTCATTCAAATAATTTCCCCAATTTCCAAGGCGTATTTATGTGTATCTTGAGTTAAATATCTAAGTTTAAGTTGTAAATACAAAATATTCAGGAGCTTATACAGAGAAAGTCGACGGATGCTCATATATCCACAATTTTTAAAGTATTTGTAATTCTACAAGAAAAAAAATTCAAATTGCACGATTTTTGGGGTTGGTTATGAGGCGGCAATTGACATCACAAAATCTCTAAATTATGCGTCCTGTGAACTTTTTTGTGTATTAAAGCCAAAATTTGTCGGTATGGCAAAGTCTTATCGATACCATATAAGATCCAGATTAAAATTTTCAAGATCATTTCAGAAAAGTTAGTTTTTCTTGCGGATACAATGGATTCTCTGCAAAATTTCTGGACGATGAGGATCTCTCTTATATTTTCAAAAAAAAAAATACGTTTCATATTAAAATTCTTACCAAACAGTCACTTTTTACGGATACAATAGCTTGTCCATAGTCGCTTGTGGGTTTTTGGAGCCCCTTTTATGGCAAATTTGCCTTTAACTAATTCCCACCGAGCGAAATAAAAATAATCGCTAGTATAGAGTATTGCAAAATCACACCACATAGACGACATGTGGTTTCAACAAAACGGTTCCATATGCCACATAGCCCGTGAAACAATTCATTTGTTTTCTATCAAAATTATTTCTTGCGTGAAATTTTGGAGGAACACTCTTTGCATGCAATTAATAAAATGTTTCTGATAATACCGATGACACTAAAACCAATTTTTATAGTCGAACTTACTTTTCCTAATTCTACAACTACAACTACTTTATTATCTGAGGACGAAATACAATAAAAGAAAACCAGAAGAAACAAGCAAAAAGGGCCAAAATCCTTAGAACAGCAAAAACTTGTAGCCATTACGGCAACTACTCGTACTCTTGTACCAGCAACTAGACTAATCACTTCAATTCTAGTACTTTTTCCGCCTTTCAACTACTACAATTTTCACAATGTCTCCTTGTTCGACGACACATTTGTTGATTGTAAAATTCCTCCCAATATCCATAATACCATCCATAATAGAACAGCAACCAAATGACTTTATTTTTCCACTCTTCCCCACACCCCCTCCTCCGTTTCCCAATAAGAAAATATTTTCCATTTTTATCGTCGGCAAATTTCTATTTTTCTTATCGTTCAAACACACATGGGATTTTAGGCAATAAAATGACGACGACTTCCAATCGATTCTTGGGCTAAAATATACTCTCAATAGTCTATTTACTACTTGGCAAGGACAATTTCAGTGATTTTGTCGAAGTTTGTAATATTTTTTTTTCCTGTTTTTATAAGAATTTCTAGTTTTAGGGGAGATTTGTTTATTGGCTTTAGGAATATCTACATTGGGTGGATAGTTAGTTGGTTAGACTATCAGGAAATGTGCTTGTTTTTATGTCTAGAAAAATAGGCAAAACGGAGTTGAACTGGAAAAAAACATCCTCTCGGAAGGGATGAGATTTTTCTGTGATTCGAGCCAATTGCCAATAGTCGCCGCATTATCGATTGCTCATCACCGAAATAAAGAAGGGGTGGTGAAATTCGTGCAAGTATTATGGGCCATTTACTTTCAATGAAATTGCGGTAGCGTTGAACTGGATTTGCTAATATGGCAAAATGGGACTGTTAGTGCTTCTTATCATTTCAACTGTTGAAATATAAAAAGGCATATCCCCAAGATGTGCTCCCCTTGTTTGGAAAACAGTTAAGCAAAGATGAATGCTTCTTCCCATCTGTGTCATTCGCAATCCCAATTCTCCATCAAAACCGAATGAATCATTTTTATTTTGATAGTGAATTGAAGTAATGAATTACCCAAAAAAAAAGGGGGAGGGGGGTGGCAGGGAAGATTTTAATACTGCCGAGGGTTGAAAGTGATTCTTAACAAATGTTATGCATAAAGTACTTTTGGAGCAATATTATTCTTCCTACTCGTCGTATTATTATTAATCAATTTCAAAATTTTTGAACATACATTCTCCCCTATAATAAATAGATACATTTTTAGCATAGAAAAAATACAATCTGACGGCAACTGTTTAAGTACATATTATTTTGTAACAGAATTTCTTACATCGCGTTTTATCATAAAAAAAATGTTTTTACACCCGTAAAAGTGTCTTTTTTACAATCAAAATAAAACCAAAAATAAAAATGTAATTTACTTCCCCAATACATCCCCCCCCCCCATTTATATTATATCTTTTAAGATAAGATACTTTTTTTAAATGGATTTAAGGATGTGCTTCTTTTCATTATTCCTTAACGCACACGTATTTTTTATTACACTCGGTTTTTTTTTTGTCCTGAAACTCTGTGTTTTTATTATCATCATAAAGGCAAATCGATTAGAAAATATAATATAAAATTAAATATATTTTGTAAAAAAAATATTTCTCGACAAAAAATTCATAAAATCAGTTTAACTTGAAATATACGTTAAATAAAATTTGATAAAGATAAAAATTTACATTTATATATTGGCTTTAAATGTAAGAGATTTGAATTTTATCGAGCTCGTTATATATAGTTGTGGACAAAAAATAACAGTTTCTTATCGAAAAAACCACCAAGTAGAAATTTTTTTTCAATTTTATTTGTGCAAACGGGTTGATTAATCCAGAACAGGTAAATAAGTCTAAAAGTATTTAAAAAAAAATATATTAAGGATGTCCCAAAATTCATGCAATCAGGAAATTACTAATGCGATCACTATTAACTGACCAGGTGCATTTTCGAAGAAGAATGGTCCGATGATGCGTCCAGCCTAGAATCCAAACCAAACGGTAACATGTTGTGGATGCATTAGGTTCTCAACAATCACTCGTGGATTTTCTGAACCCCAAGTGTGACAATTTTGTAAATTAACCAAGCCATGAAGATAAAAATGAGCCTCATCGCAGAAGATGATTTTGTTCGAAAAAGATAGGCTGCAGTTCTTGACTCGATTGCATGAAGATGCCCATCTTTCTTGAGAATACGTTGTAGAGATCACGCATCTGTTTTTAGAATATCGAGAAAGATAACATTTTATATTTATACGAAAAAATAGGTTTTTTTTAAACTTTAATATTGGTTATTAAAAAAAAAACAAAAATTTGTTGGGTGTTTTGCGAAAACGGTTTCAAATGTCTTAAAATATACCCAGAAAGTGGGACCGCGTGTTACGTCGGAAGAAGTGAACGATGAATAAGAAGACGCTTAGTCCAGTAAAATATCCAAGAAATGTTCCGTCATTTCTAAGCAACCACTATCGGATAAATAGATTCAATTTCATGAAAGAGTATATTAATTGGCCTTTGAAAGCATGGCAATAAGTTTTGTGGACAGATTTATCCAAAAAAATGTGCTCATTGGTTTTTTTTGACCCAACTGCTGCAACCACCATGTTTTATTTTTATTTTGAATAATTTTTTTATTTTATTACTGTATTTTTCGCGCTCGTTATATACTTACGTGCTCGTTATATACTTACGAGCTTGTTATATACTTACAAGCTTGTTAAATATTTTTAAGCTTGTTAAATATTTACGAGCTTGTTAAATATTTACGAGCTCGTTATATATTTACAAGCTCGTTATATATTTCCGAGCTCGTTATACACTTACGAGCTTGTTATATGCTTACGAGCTCGTTATATACTTACGAGCTCGTTATATATTTCCGAGCTCGTTATACACTTACGAGCTCGTTATATGTTTACAAGCTCGTTATATACTTACGAGCTCGTTATGTACTTAAGAGCTTGTTATATCTTTACGAGCTCGTTAAATATTTATAAGCTCGTTAAATACTTACGAGCTCGTTATATACTTACAAACTCGTTATATATTCACGAGCTCGTTATACACTTACGAGCTTGTTATATGTTTACGAGCTCGTTATATACTTACGAGCTCGTTATATATTTACGAGCTCGTTATACACTTACGAGCTCGTTATATATTTACAAGCCGTTATATACTTACGAGCTCGTTTTATACTTACAAGCTTGTTAAATATTTACAAGCTTGTTAAATATTTACGAGCTTGTTAAATATTTACGAGCTCGTTATATATTTACAAGCTCGTTATATATTTCCGAGCTCGTTATACACTTACGAGCTTGTTATATGTTTACGAGCTCGTTATATACTTACGAGCTCGTTATATATTTACGAGCTCGTTATACACTTACGAGCTCGTTATATATTTACAAGCTCGTTATATACTTACGAGCTCGTTATATACTTAAGAGCTTGTTATATCTTTACGAGCTCGTTAAATATTTATAAGCTCGTTAAATACTTACGAGCTCGTTATATACTTACAAACTCGTTATATATTCACGAGCTCGTTAAATATTTATTTAAGGAACATTTAACAATAAATATTACACAATTCGCAATTGAATATAATTTTTATATAATATGAGAACAATTTTTAAATGTCACAAATTATTTCAAAAAGTTTTTCAAATTTTCTAATGGTTTATTTTATGGAAAATTTTAAATATTAAAATGCAGTCAACAAAAAAAAAATTAATTTAATTTTCATACTTTTCATATTTATTTGATAAAAACAGCAAATTTTTTATTAATAGTAAATATACAATAAAAAAAAGTGTAAGTCCAAATTGGCCCGCTTAACTATAAACTGTCCAATTAATAAAAATTTCAACTATGATAGATTTTTTTTTGGTTTTCTTTTTATAAAGATCGATATTGCTAATATTCTAAAAAATATATTATTTTATTGCTAATTAATTTCATTTTTGTTTATTTAAAAAAAAAAAAAGTTCTATAATTATAATTGCCATAAACCCAATAGAAGCGTTGAACTCTTGTTTTATTAAAAAATGAATGGACTAATTAATAACGCCCTATCCAAATTGGACTTGTTCTCATTTAGCAAATGCAGGCTAAATCATGTATGGTCTAAATGGGAGACCTGTTCTGCTGTTGCCAATATGGGCATGTCAGAAACCGCCCGCGTTTACATATTGCGTTAATACAGCAAAAAATCTGAATTTAGACTAGCCATGCGAGGGTACAGTGAGTGAGTGAGTGACATGGAAAATGTACAATTTTTTTATTTATTTTTATTTAAAATCGTTTTTAACGAGTTTCTTCTAAATTATAAATGAAATTAATTATTTATTTTTGTAGGCAAATTAATTAGAATCTATGAACTGACCAAATATCACGCAATATATGAATTAATTATGATTAAAATTTAATGCTCATCAGCGAGTAAATAATAATTTCAAATGCATTTGTTTTTAGTGCTAATTTGATCGGTTTTTTTTTGTTTCTTCTATAAAACAAAACTATTCATAAAAGATGCTAATAAGAAATATTATAAATAAAATGTTATTAATAGAGAGAATGACGAATTATAATCGAATTATTTGTTGTTTTGTAAGCGTCAAGGTAGTTCAGTTAACTATCAAGGATTTTGTTTCTTTCTATTTTTTTCTGTTTTTTTATTGATTACCCTTCACATTACTCAAAATGGTAAACTATAAAGAAGATGAAGAAAAAATAAATAAATACAAAATGACCGAAAATGAGGACAAGTTTTTTCAAAGAAAAATAATAATTTAAAAAAAAAAATTCAGATTATTTAAAAAGAAAAAAAAACGGACTTGTAGACTTAATTGAAGGCAGCAGAGTTGATTATCGCTTGTTATTTATTTTAATTATAGGAGAATAGATTGTTGTGTAGACTTGAGCGATTATTTACGAAATGTTGCTTGCTGGAAAGAGATAGCATACTTTTGTGTTGTGTGAAAAAAAGAGAGCAAAAGTGAAAGGAGAAAGATGTTTTTCTATGAGGTTTGCTCAATTCTTATCAGTGGCCGAGGCTGTTTTTTCGTTGTAGACAATAAACGCTTAATGACCTTTTTATTGTAGCTATGACATTAGTACAATAATCTCACTATAGAGTGCTCTGTTAACTTCAACTGTCATGCAAGTTTAGAATGCAGGAGAGAATGCAAAAATGTATACGACTATCCAATTTGTTCTTCGGATAGTAAAGCTAAATAAAACGGCACTGTTAATGTAGATTTCGATGAAATTTTTTTAGCTTATTATATTTTTTTATAAAATAAAGCCCTGACATTATACAAACAAAAAAAACTGTTATGTATTGTATATATAATTCTGAAAAAAAATCTCGACCACCACAAGACTTCTTGCAGAACCTGATTCTTTTGAGGGGGATTTTTTTTAGGATTTTTTCACGCATTTTTTTGTTAAATGCTCTAAAGTTTGAGAATTGTCTGAATAAACATGCTCTTTTGTATAGACTTACAAGGAGAACGTCCAATCCTGTCATGTCACACGTTTTTGGAGGCCAATTGGCATCACCAAATTCTGAAATCACGTGTTCTGAGAACTTTTTTTTGGAGAAAAAAAAAATTTACTGAGTTGCTTATCTAGATTAAAATCTTCAAGTTTAGACAAACAAAAAAAATAGCTCTCAGAATTGGCGGTTACGGTCTGTCCTTACTCCTGGGAACATTTTGTGCATTGAGGCCAACATTTGTCATAATAAGTGGCTTGTGGTGGTGTTTTTTTTTTTTTAATCACTAATGGTCCAGATTAAAATCTTCACTTTCAGGCCAAACAACAAATTTGGTTTTTTTTATCGCGGATACAATGGCTTCTGCAACGACATCTTCAGACCCTAATGCTTACCAGAAAGTCACTTTTCGCGGATCTCCACTGTCACATGTGGGTTTTCATCACTCGAGACATTACAATTTTGTTTATTGACGACGTATCCATCAAACAAAAAATGAACCTCATCCCTGAACATAATTTGTGCAAAAAAAATCAGCATTCAAAGCCTATTATTCCATTCCAAAAAGATCCCTAATGTAATATGGCAATTATTTAACTAAATTTTATGCCATTTGGGATGACGTAGTGTTTGACAGCTCTTAAATGATGGTGCGCTGTACTTTCTGCACCACGAAACGGATAACCTTTTATATAATATGTACACAAACTTATTGGTCCCTACTTTACTGGCCTGCCATCTGACGATATACTCTCTCATTTTGCAACACCATCTGTAGCGGTTTCTTTGAAGTACTATTTTATTGTTAAAAGTCATTTATTAGTTCAATTATAGTAGAAAATTATATTTTGAACTTTGAAAAAAAAAACTAACTTTATTTATGCAACTTTTCTCTAATTTTGTTCAAAGTGATTATTTTGCCATCTGCTGGCATTAACCTAAAGTGTGCTGTTTATCTTTTTTTTTTTTGAAAAAGTTAATAAATAATACTTAAATTTGTATGTTTAGTAATTTATGAGTTAGAAAAATAATTAAAATTAATGATTATAAAATAATTTTTTTATTAAATAATATTCTGGAGTTGGTTAATTATGCTATTAGTACTATCATTACACTATAGAGTGCTCTCTTTGCATTATTAGGGTTATAATTATTTTCTTTTTTTTTAACAATGGCAGTAACCGAAAACACACAGCAAATTGGACCTCTAATTGAGGATCTTTTTTATAGATAAAATTTTAAATTGCAGACGCACAATATTTTTTAAAATTTCTTGATTAGACCAGATATCAATCAAATTGATTATAGCTATTTACGGATAATTTTAGCAATTCATTAAGCAAATAGTTTGGAGCCAGTAATAAGAGCAGAATTTATTTGAGAAATAAGATATTTTCTGCATCGATAATAGTCTTAATTAAAACTTATTTAGGTATTTTTTTTTGCATATGATTATTTTTGGTTTTTAATTCTCGCTAAACATTCAGATCGAAAGTGAACAATTAGTCATGATTTGTGTCCAAATCGTATGAGTCAGTTTCTGTTGATGTTATTTTCGCTCTTTTATTATTTCTGATATTTATTTTCCCATAGAATTAATGTTCTCAGACTTTGTAAGCTGTAGTTTTCATTATCAATATTTTTTCCTTAATTTCACTGAGTTTATATTTAAAATTAACTTTTGATTCTATTCGGATTTTTAGTGTGTAATCATTTTTACTTTCAGCTTTGAGTCAGCAATTATTCTTATACATAAATCGAAAGAGTGATTATTGCGATTCTAATTTATCAACTCAACTAGAACTATACTATTTGACATGATTATTAGTACCAATTTAAAAAAATTTTAATCTCGACCCCGCACAATCCCAAGTGGAAATACCAGGCTTCTGATTTTAGGCTCTTATTCATTTGATTTTTCTAAAAAAAGAAACTCCACATTTTGAATCAGAATTATTTTAATCTAAGAATGAAATTGATTTTTAAAAGTTTTTAATTGATTTTTTTTGGAAAAATTTAGATAAAAGTGAAGAAAGAATTTTTTTTCGTTGAATTCAGCGTCCAATATTCGTTTAAAAATATTATCAAAATTAAGTTAACAAGATTCAGAATAGATCACTTAAGCTAAGCAATTCGACAAAATAATTTTTATTAAAAATAAACTTTTATATTTTTTATAGAGAAATCAAAGAAAATAATATAAATAAAATTGAATTTTATATTTATTTCGAAGATATAAGGCTATCAATTTTTTGGTTCGGAAATGACAGCTCTGTAATATGACAGCTGTCAAACATTTGTATCATCTAAGGTGGTATTTTACATTATGGATTGTGAAGCCACTGAAAATAGCATTTAGTAGCCACGTTTCCTTCGTTAAGAGGAAATATTTTCTTCAGCGATGAGGCTTATTTCTCGCTTAGTAAATTCTATTTTATCTTAAACTCCACATGTAACTGTAGAGAAGCCACTGTATCCGCGAAATGTGACATAAAAATGTGTTGTTGTTTTTGTTGTTGTTGTTGTTGTGTTGTTCTTGTTATTGTTGTTGTTGTTGTTGGCACCATTCGCGGGTTAAAGGAAGAGTATTTGCTTCAGCGTTGAGGCTCATTTCTCGTTCGGTGGGCACCTCAATAAACAAAATCCTTTGAAAGACTACAAAGGACTGTGGAGAAGCCATTGTATCCACAAATTGTGACTGAATGGTGTACTTTTTGGCTTCAAGGGGTCTTTGGAATGTATTTTTTTTAAAAAGGCAGAAGGGAAAATAGTTCGAGTCTGAGCGCTATGGCCAGTTGATTATCGTTAGCCATTTTGTATTTTTTTTATATTCTATAATAACGCATTTTTCGCACATCGCCAATTGGATGTGCGAAAAAGTCCTGAAATGGCGGTTATTTGCTTTGGATGCTGATTTTTCAAGCAAAATATTTTTCAGCGATGAGATTTATTTTTGAAATAAACAAAATTTCCATGTATGGGGCTACAAAAACCCACCAGCGACCATTTTATCCGTGGAAAGTGACTATCTGGTGTATTATGGTCTCAAGGTGTCGTTATTTCTTTCAACATTAAAAAGGAAAGATTGTTAATATTCAGATTTATGTGAAAAAGCCATTGTATTCGCTAAAAAAAACAATTTTTTTTTTCATTTGGCTGGCAATTGAATATTTTAATCTGGATCATTAATGATTAAAAAAAAAAAAAACACCGTCACAAGCTACACATTATGACAAATTTTGGGTTCATGCATAATTTTGAGATTTTGTGATGCCAATAGGTCTTTAAGATTGTGCGATTTGATGCAGTTGGACTTGTTCTTCTAAGGCTACGCGAAAGACCCAAAAAGTCCTCAAATTTTAGAGCATTTAAAAACCAACAACATCTATCAAGTAATGTTATAAGGACCAAGAAATATAATTCTCAAAATCTATGCTTTATTTTGATTTATTATCCAAAGTAAAAATTGAATAACCATCATTTATTTCGAATATTTGAAAGTATTTCAGTAAAGAGTGACACCTGGTGGCGTTTCCAAGAACTGAAGTTAGGATTCGCTGTCAAATTCAGTTATTTTGAGTTTTTAATTATGTTTTCAAAGTATTTCTCGTAATTATTTAAATTTCTTTGGAAGATACCCTTCAAATGAAAAAGAATTAAAAGAAAGAAAAAATCGTGGAAAACTGTGAAATTTTCCTTAAATAAAAAAAGAAGTCGGGTGAAAATAAATTTCTACGAAAATTGCGTTTCATAAATTTTATTTTAAATTCGTTTTTTTTTTGAATTATTTGCTGTAAGAACACATCCCCGACAGAAGTCCATTTTTTATTCTTTAATTTTCCGAAAGACACAGATAATAAAATGGACCTAAAGAAAATATATAACGTACGATAAATGGTATACACTTTATCTAAACAAGAACGTAGATTAATTTTTATGTCAAAAAAAAGGTGGTAAAGTTTTTTGATGTTTTCTTATTTTTTTCCCAAAGAAGAAACTTTCATTTTTTTATTTAATTCTTCCAACTTTCTTTGGATTTTCTTCTTCTACTGCTACAGTGTGTGCGCCTTCTTAAAAAAACATGAGTTTTGTATATAACCTCAAAGGGCAGGCCTGCTTTTTAATCTAAATAATTCCAAAATAAGATTATAAATAAATAAAGAAAAAAATATAAATGAGTAGAAACAGTTTAGGGAATATGTTTAGGTATGTGCATTGGTACAGAAAAATCTATTTCCATCTATTTATATTTTTGAAGTTTTCATTCTTTTTTAAATTTCTTTCTTTGTTTTTATAATAAATTTTTTTTGGTGATTTACCAAATGTTAGGCAATAAATAAGGTGTGCGATAGACAAAAAACAATCTCACGTCAGATAAGAGCCATAACACGAGTGCATAGAGAAGAATTGTTAGTATTACGATAGTTTTTGATGCGCCGCTACTGCTACTTGTACCATCAAATTGAGTCCAACCAAGTGGTGCCATTGTAACTGTCAAACTGATAAGTTGTTTAGTTGACATGTTTTGACAGCGAACATGATTTTTGTTAATGCTTAAGAGTTTTAATAAAAATGATTAGATTTAAATAGTGTTTTTTTGATAGTTCTTTTTTTTTTAAATTAACCTGTTTTTATCGATGTTTATTTGTTTGTTTGATTTTTTTTTGAACGTATAAAATTAGTTATTTAATTGATAGAAATGTTTTTTTTTTTATAAATTAAAATCTTATAAATTGTTATTCAATTTGTGCTTCTGAAAGTATAACCAAATAAAAATACACTTTAAGTTTAGATTGCCTTTTGTTTTATTATTTCATCATTAAAAGTGATTCTTGCCATTATTTATAGAATATAATATAATTTAAAAAAAAAAACCTCACAAGACTTCTTGCATGATTCGATTTTTTTTTAGGTATTTTTTAATGATTTTTTCACAAAGTTTGGGCTGTAATTCGTCCATTAATTTAAGGATTGTCTGAGTAAATACGACATTTAACGAAATCTCACAAGAAAAATTCCAATTGAGTCGAATGGTACGATCTTGGACACCAACTGACATCACCAAATCTCGAAAATTACAAATTCTGAGAATTTTTCACGCAATAAAGCCAAAAGGTGCCGGATTGTGAGGCTTGTGGCGCTGTCATGTGAGAACCACTTTTTTGACCAGATCAAAATTTCCAAGTTTAGGCCAAAAAAAAAAAAATTGGCTATCATAAAACCATAGCGCTCAAAATTGACGGTAACAACCTCTTCTTCTTTACTTTCAAATAAATACGTGCCAATGACATCTTCAGACCAACATGAACAGTCAAATTTCACGGATACTATGGCTTCTCCACAATTACCTGTGGGTTTGTTGCTTCCGCCGAGGGATAATTATAAAGACCATAATCTCCTTTTAAAGCGCAAAACGCGGTTACAGCAGATTTCCCACTTATGAAGAAATTTTTTACAATCTTAACCCGTTGATCCATAATAATGTTGATTGCTTAATGCACCAAATTTCTGCATAAACACGATCTTTTTTTGTAGCCAAATTATGCGTCCTGATCACTTTTCGCTTATTAAAACTAAAATTTGTCGTGGTCCTGAATAAAATGTGTATACAGTTATCATATGTCTATAGCGCTCAAAAAAAAATGACAGTAAAGGCCTCTCCTTTTTCGTTGCGAAAAAAAATACATTCCAATCAGACACCTTCAGACCAAATTGCAAACTTTCGGTTTAACAAATACTGTCAAATGACGATCTGTACTTTCCGAACCACGAAATTCATAATTTTGTGTTATTAAATGTTTTTGATTATAATAGGTTAGAAAATTATTAAAAAGTTTTTTTTTTTTTAAATAAAATACGAGGTCTATTCAAAAAGTATTGCGTTTTTGAATTTCCGCGCGTTACGTACCATATATTCGATTTTTGTGGCGTTATGTTGGTACTCATGTCTCTCACTTATGCCGACAAGTTCGGCCATTTTGAATGTTCAGTTAATTTTTGACAGCTGCTTTCCCTGCACGTGTTTTGGCTCGTCTTCGATTTTTGCTCAATTTCGACCAAAAACAGCATCGCATTAACATTGCTAAGGAGCTGTTGGACTCTGTCCGCGACGACCCAAACTTACTCCAGAGGGTCATTATTGGTGACGAATCATGGGTTTATGGTTATGACGTTGAAACTAAAGCTCAATCATCTCAATGAAAGCTGCCGCACGAGCCAAGACCAAAAAAATTTCGCCAAGTTCGGTCGAATGTGAAAGTTTTGCTTACAGTTTTCTTTGATTGAAGATCATGAGTTCTTGCCACAGGGTAGAACGGTCAATAAGGAATATTACCTGCAAGTTAAGCGCAAGTGGCGCGAAGCAATCCGCCAGAAGCACCCAGATTTGTGGAAGAACAAAAATTGGCTTTTGCACCATGATGACACCCCTACTCACGCATCGTTGCTTGTGCGCGAATTTTTGGCCAAAAACAACACACTAATAATGGCGCAGCCACCGTATTCCCCAGATCTGAAGGGGAAAGGGGATTACTTTAAGTGTATAACATCTGGTGGGGATTACTATGAAGTTTTATTTATTCGTAAACATTTGTTTTTATTTAAAAAAAAATTGATATTTTTGTAACTTGCATGCGCTAGAACCATGTTGGTTCTAGACCAATTTTTGAAAAATTATTCTCAAAAATTGGCTTAGAATCGACCGAAAAATGATGTTGCGTCAAATTTGCTGTCAGTGCGTGCCTTGTGTGTGTAAATACCTGTAAACGGCTTCACAGCTCTGTCCCCTGGTGCTGTAAAATCAACGCATGCGACTCAGTCATTTAATCTAATGCGCATTCAAATGCAGCAAATGTGACAGACACAGCCTTGCTGTAAGGCATCTTTGCTGCGAGTGTACTGTAGGGCTTTGACCAATGTCAATGGGTTCAGCAAAATGCGTGTGGTGGCGTTGTAATCGAAAGAGGAAAATGTCATAATACAACCAGCCACTCCATGCTGCTACTAAAAATAATAGTTTTGAGTTTTTTAAAATTTTAAACTCAAAAAAAAAATATCGAGAAAAATAATTCAGCAAATTTTATTACAAAAAAAAAAACACTTTCCAATTTCAACAACAAAAAACAATTTCAATTAATTATTAAATAAATAAAATATAAATAAAAGGTTCTTAAATAATTTTCAAATATAATAAATAATCGATCTTAAATTACGTAAAATTTAAGAGAATTTTCTTTGGAAAAATAATTAACCACGTAACCAGCTTTTTTATGACGACTTTTAATTGAACACCTTTGTAGCCTTTAGAATTAAAATGCGGGGTTGTCAGCGAAACAGTGACATGGAGAGATGGCGAAAAATAAACAAAAAAAAGAACCAAATATTTACACTGAAAGTGACGCTAAATATGCGTGCACATGTACTGCTGCTTCGAGTGACAACTGAGTAAATTGTTAAATTTTGAAATTGTGCAAATTTTGAAATAAATGAAAAAAACACACAGAAATAAATTTCAACAAATTGACGACAGTAGATAATAATATTAAATGGAGATAATGTGGAGCTTTTATATATTTATGTAAATTTTTTTTGTTGTTGTTTCTTTTTTTTGATGTTTGGCATCATTTACTGCATAAAAAATTTTCCTATATCCGTTAGCTTTTATCATTCTCATATGACTTTAATCTGTCTTTTTTGCAAATAATATTTAATATTTTTTGAAAAAATGATATTCCATTTTATTATGATGATATGTATTGAATATATTTTTCCGATAATTGAAGATAAGTGAGACCTCAACCAAGACCCTTCAAAGGACACTCTATGCATCTTAGTTGTACAATAAACCATTGAAATTTGAACATAACAAATACTTAGTTTTAAGATAAGTCTTTTTTTTTAATTAATATTTTTCTTCAAACAAAGGAAGTTCCTCATCCTTAAGCTTTGTAAATGGTTATCGATTGCGTGATACGGAAAGTATAGGACTGACAGCTGTCAAACATATATGTCATTCAAGGTGGAATTCTTTTTAGTTTAAAACGAGTTATAATTGTAAAAATTTTCTTTACAAAACGTGTAATTTCAGATACTGATTTTCGGCACACAATTTTCTGTAGAAATGAAGAAAAATTCCCGGTTATGGGGCTCTAAACACCCACAAGTAATCGTGGACAGATTTTTGTATCCGTAAAAAGTGGGTGTCTGGTGTGCATTTTGTTATTTACAAAAATTTTCCTCAACAATGAGGCTCATTTATCGTTCGGTAAATACGTCAATAAGGAAAATTACTGCATATGGGGCTTTGAAAACCCACAAGTAACTGTGGACAAGCCTTTGTATCTGGCAAAAAAAAAAACTGTCTGGTTTGCATTTTGACCTAAAGGTGTATTTCTTTGAGAATTAGGAAAGCGAAACCGATGCCGTCCATATTTCTGTTGGGAAGCCATTGTATCCGCGCATTACTACAAACATAATGGGTTATCCAAAACAAAAGGCTTTGAATGCTGATTTTTCGAGCAAAATATTCTTCAGCGATGAGGCTTATTTCGCACTTGGTGGATAGGTAAATAAGTAGAATTACCATATATGAGGCAAAAAAAACCGCAAGTGACCATTCTACCCGTGTAAAGTAACTTTCTGTTGGCCATTTTGATCTGAAGATGTCATCGGTCCATATTTATTTGAACATTTAAAAGCAAAAACCATTATCGTCAAGATTTCTGTGGACAAGCCCTTGTATCGGTGATAAAAAAACAATTTTTTTGTGGGCGTTAAATTGAAGAAATTAAGCTGGATCATTAGTAATTTAAAACTCTGCCACAAGCCCCACATTATAATAAATTTTAGCTTTATTGCTCGAAAAATTTCTAGGTCGTATAATTTTGAGATTTTGTGATGCCAATAGGCCTTTGAGATTTTTTTGGATGCAGTTGGACTTGTTCTTTTAAGGCTATGCGAAAGACTCTGAAAATCCTCAAATTTTTGAGCATTTAAAAACCAACAACATCCATCAAGTAATGGCCAAATTATAGCTCGAATGGGCGAACAACTAATATAAAAATCATCTCAAAAGTAAGAAGTCTTGTGGCAACTATTGTAGAATATGGCAAGGACCAAGCAAAATAATATTATATAATTTCTATCAAATTCTAAATTTTACGTGTGATTTATTAAATTTTACTTTCCAACGTACAAATTGGATAAAACTTTACTACTATAAGTCACCTAATTTCAATAATTTTTCTTCTTTTAAAAAAGCCAAATATGGGAAATTTGAAAACGAAATTTAAAGCTTTTTATCTAGAAAAACTAAAATCACAAAAAATTATACTATTTATATAATATTAAATTAATCACAAACAACTTATTTGTGATTAATTTAATATTATATAAAACAAAAAGCAAAAAACCGAAATTAATCTCCATTCAAAATGACGATTATAAAGCAGTAAGTACACTTGTTCGATTTCATTTTGCCATAATTCAAAATTAAGTTAATTTCTTGTTTGTTTTTGAATATTCAATTTTTCTGTTGATTTTTTTTTTTTATTTTTTTGGCATTTTGTTTACATTTATTAATTGTTTTACCAACAACAACAAAATAAGAAAAAATCTCAATCCCACATAAAAACATTTTATAATTTTGCGTAATTTAACTTTTCTGCTTTTTGCTATTAAAGATTAACATATAATAAAGCTCTATCAATTAAATGTGAATTTTTCTGTACAATATGTACGTACTCTGTGACCGCAATGTACTCTGTGACCGCCTTTTTTAACTGAAAATTGCTCTAAATTACATATGATAAAATTTCACTCCACGCCACTGCCTCTTCTAGTTTACTATCGATTTGGCTTCGCCCCTGCCATACCGCATTGCCATCTTTTATTTATATTTTCATACGAATACTAGTGCATATGCATACATACAAAATCTGGCAACCATTTTATTTTGCAACAAACGTTCACTTTTATGGCTTCATTTAACCATAGAAGTTCATCGAAAATAAAATATTGGCAAATTGCGAAAACTTGTTCCAGTAAATACTTGTACAATCGCTAATGCATAAGCCAGCCAGCGTTGCACTTTCAGAAATTGTTTGCCGTCTATATATAATAAAATAAAAAGAGATAGAGAGAAATTGTTGGTGACTTAAATGGATTCAAGCGTGACTGCATCCGAAGAGAAAAAACAATAAATAAATAAAAACATTTGATGATCATACATTGAAGTGTCACATAAAAATAATCAAATATTCTTTAAATTTATATTGCAAATTTTTAATAATTTACTTACAAAAATGTCGTTATTTAGTCAGTAATTTAAAATCCACAAAAAAAAAATCAAAAAATAAAATTTAATTCACAAAAAATTTCATAGATGGCAGTAGTTACATATAGGAAACTAATAGATAGCAATAGTGAATGGTTAGATTAAAAGTGTTTAATGGTCTTAGATTATGGATTATAAAAATAGACCATTGAGGCGCCAAGTTGAAGCCAAAAAAAAAAAACAGACTAAAATCTTAAAGCTACTAACCCACACTGTGCAGAGGCATCACTTTCAGACGGGGGCAATTTTATTATATTTGTAGAAATAATTGTAGAGATTTTTTTTTTTATCAATTAATTTCGAATTTTACTATGAATTTAATTATTTGCCTATAAAAGTCTATACAATTTCAAAATAGGGAACCGCAACCCCTTTACAATAATTAGTTTTTTTAATACAGACCAAAGCTTATAGGAAAAATGAAATAGCATCATTTCATGAGAGTTTTGTGGTACTTTGACCTTAATGGGTGAATGGGTAAAATCGGGTAGTCTTGGTTTTTTTCAATTGTTCTAATATTATTAATGATTTTTGTAGTTGATTCTTTTTTTTGCCCAGGCATTTTTTTTTTGAATATGGAAAAACTAAAAAATTAATAGAACCCCTCATCGGAAAATAATCAAGCGGCCGTCATTGAAATGTCAAAACTAATCGTCTGTTTATATTCAATGTTGAAAAGAATATTTTTTTAAATTTTTAAGCAAGATATAATTTTTTTGTATATCGTATTTTTCTCAATTTTTGAAATTTTTAATAAGCCTATTACCAACTCTTGTTAAAATAGTGAAAAATTTTGATTTTAAAAAGATTTTATCCTATCTTCGAAGTCGGAATTTATAATTCTCCATTACCAATTTGACTTTCGAAATGGATGGCTATCCAGCCATATTTGGAAACTTAAGAGAATCATTCCTATCTGATACTTCCTTAAAAATAATATCATAACTGTCGGACGGATATTTTAAGGGGGTTGGGAATGTGGAATACTGTCCGAGCAGGTGTTCCTCAAGGTAATATGCTTGGTCCTTTATTATACAACATTGACACTCATGATATTCCAATTATGAGTGTCAATGTTGTATAATAAGGAGTTTGCGTCGCTTAGTTGCAATATTTAATTACTGCATCTACTTCCCTAATGCTCAAGATAGAGCAGCGCTCCAAACAACATCGACCTGTTTGGGAAGAATATTAGACAAATTCTGCTACAAAAAAGTAAATGAATTTTGTAAAGACAATAAAGTTATTCCCGACTTCCAATTTTGATTTCCGAAAGGGCACTCAACTTTGAAGACACACAACTGGAATATCACCAAAGTCTCTGACTCAGTTTGGTATAGGGGATTAGTGCAGAAACTGTGCAAACTTGATTTTCCTCCCCATAGTACGCTTCTGCTGCACTCATTTCTTCAGGCGTTAGTTTTCTCGAATTCCACAACTCTCGAATTCCTTTCAAAAAGTAGTAGAGGAGTACCATAAGGTTCGGTATTAGACCCCTTGCTCTATTTGGTATAGACTGCAGATATAACAACAATCACAAAAGCGCAATTGATATTTTGTGCAGACGACGAGAATCTTGTTTATGCAAAAAGTGAATCACCAAAATTAGCTCTAAAGAGAATACAGTAGTTACTTTATGAAATTATAAATAATTACGATAACTGGAACTTGTCAGTCAATCTTAATAATAATCCAATCGAAACTGCTTTCGTAGTCCCAGCACTTGTGGTTTGAGGAAAATCGCTACAAAAACTAAAACAAAAAAAAGTGTGTGAAAAGGTGAAATTTTTTCAGATTATATGGAAATAGAAGAGAAAAAAAAGGCGGAAGTTTGATATTTATTTTTTTGAGTATGTATTCACTAAAAATTTGTTGTAAAGTGCCTAAAAAGTCTATTGCAGCATCGATTCTGAAATAAGTTCTATTGTATTAGACCAAAAAAAACCCTTCCAATTACTTACCTATTACGGTAACCCAGAATTAATGTCGTATTATATCAATAAAACGCAAAGCGTACAACTTAAACTATTTATTCAAAAATTATTATACAAAGTAATCTCCATAATAACCTAACTACCTTATTCCATCTATTAATTGAATAAAATATGCGTTTCTTATAAAATTTTCGTGCTTTTGAAATGCTCCATCGATCGGAATAGGTGGTAATCCGACGGTGCCAAATCTGGTGAGTATGGAGGGTGCAATAATGTGTCCCAACCCATGTCATTTATTTTTTTTCGGGTCATATCGGCAACATGTGGTCTGGCGTTGTCGTGTTGCAGGATAATTTTTTTTGTCTCTACCCAGGTCAGGCATCTTTGGCAATAATGCCGCTTTAAAGCGATCGAGTTGTTGACAATACAACTGAGCTGTGACCGTTTCGCCTCGTTTCAACCACTCGAAATAAACGACACCCTTTGAATCCCACCATACACACAACAAATGTTTTTTTTTTTTTGGTGAACTCCGGGTCTTGGAGTTGGAATTGCCGTCTGTCCATGCGTTAACCACTGTTTCTTCTATTTAATGTTGGCGTACAGAACCCATTTCTCATCTCCAGTGATTAATTCATGAAGAAATAGGTGATTCCGTTCTTGTTCATGCAAAATGGTCCATGCGGTGTTACGTTCCGTCTTGTTGCGGTCGGACGAAGCGTGCGGAACCCAAACACCCTGCCTTTGGACTTTTTCGATTTTTTAAAGACCTCTTTGAGTACTGGACCAGGACAGACCGACCTTTTTCGATAATTCGCCAATAGTCATTGTTGGATTTGCTTCAATTTGAGCTTTTAGGGCTACATCGTCTACTAGACTATGCTGTCATCTTCCGGGCTCGTCTTCCAAATCAATTTTTCCAGTTTTAGATTTTTTTAACCAACGTTGAAATTACCTGACATCCAATCTGTCACCATAAATATCACAAATATTTCTCGTGGCTTCACTTGCGTTTTTATTTTCATATGGAACTGAAACAGCATGCAACTCCGTAAATGTTGCTCCGACTGACACACTTCTGCCATTATCGTTAAGCTTGAGAAAAATTTTTTTTATCAACTTTAAGCGATCTTCGAATTGTATGCTAAATATAAAAAATACTTATTATAAGGAATTAGACGACATGATGAAGACAAAACTTTCTCGCAGCAGAAGTGCTTCCAATTTCAGGCAAATCTCAGCCAATCATTATAATAAATCAATTTGAATGTGGGTATGCACACACACACACACACACAAACTCTTCATTTTTAGATTTGTATGCACATCTGTTTTATTACTGTTTATATCCAAACAAAAATTATAATTCATGAACGACCTTAAATATCTTTTTTTAAACAAGGTGCCTTTTTTTTTGCTTGCCTATCTCCCTTTTTCCCTCCGTGAAGAAACAAAATCGTAACAAAATAAATGACTACTTATGTATGTATGTGTGGAAGAGTTTTGAACCTTTTTCAAGAAATTTTAATCGCTCTAACCATTTGGGGACCGCCATTAAATGTTATTTACAATCTTATAACTTAACTTTATTACACTCGAATAACTTTAGTGTTTTCTAGAAATATTATAGTAAGTGTGAATACTCAAAAAGATGGACTTACACATATGCATAGGTATGAGAATAACGTTGATATTTGCTCTTATTTATGAGTTAAAAGTTTGTGTATGTGCATAATTAATGGTAAGGGCGAGAGGCTGTTTTGGGTCACAAATAGAAACAAACGTGTACCTCTGGTCATGTAGTCATGTAGATATCCAAAAAGGATTGCAAACACAATGTAAATATCCAAAAAGGATATGCGGTACCATTAAGTCATTTTATATGAAGACTTTTCCGTAAAATATTATAAATTTTCATGTATTTTTTATTAATTCCAATTTTTAAATTATTAAATAAATTATAAAAAATTCCATTTTAAGTATTACTCTACCATATATAGTTTTTACATATGTAAATCACCTGTTATATGAATAAATAGGATTTAATGAAAATATATTGTAGTATTTTTATTAAAAATTCTTGTTTCTATAAGAAATTTGTTTAAAAAAAATATTTTTTAAAAAAATTACACGGTGCGTCGCAAAAATAACAGGATATTATATTTAAATCATACAACATGCAGCGCCATCTATTGAAAATTTGTAGCATTAAAAAGATACATTTTCTCTTGTATCTTTTTACTGTTGTAAATTTTCAATGGATGGTGCTGCATGTTGTATACAGCCATTTCAATAAAAGAAAAAGTGTGCTCATGTTACAAAACAAAAATGACTGGGATATCATCATAAAATGCTCCTTTCATCTTGGTTTTCAGTTTTGGAAATAGAAAATAGTCACATGGTGATAGATCAGACGAATACGGAGGGTGGTTGATCCGTTTTTTCATCAAAAATTTGTTCACTTTTTTGGTCTTCATTTAATTCATGTAGAACAAAACGCGCACAGACCTTTCTTTTACCCAAATCTTCAGTTAAAATTCTCCACATAATATTTTTACTCGTATTTAATTCCTCAGCCAACATTCTCGTTGTAAAATTTTGCATCGCTACCAATGATTTCAAGGACTTTTTCTACCAATTCAGCACGATTACTAGCTTCTGGACGACTTGGCCTTAGGTCGTCCTTTAAATCCTCACGACTATTTTTAAATCGTGTAAACCACGTATAAACTTGAGTATGACTCATACAATCATCACCATAAACTTTTTCCATCAATTCGTATGTCTCAACGAATTTTTTTTTCAAGTTTAAAACCAAATTTTATATTTCCTCTTTTTTGTTTTGTAAAATTACCACACTTTTTTTTTTTATTAAAATGGCTGTAACTCTCACATCTGTCATCCGATTACATGAATTTAGGTGCGTTTGAAAAAGTATGAATGTATCTTTTTAATGCTGTAAATTTTCAATAGATGGCGCTGCATGTTGTATGATTTAAATATAAATTCCGGTTGTTTTTGAGACACACATTTATTAGAAAAATATTTATAAAGAAAATTCATAACAAAAAAAAATCAAAAAAATTTCATAGATATTAATGTACGATTTTTATTTGAAGAAAATAATTAACAAAAATCCTAACAAATTCCAGTCTTTCCTTAAACTTAAAAAAGAAAGCCTAAAAATTTTGTTGGTAAGAATAAAATTAACTATTTTTTAATGGGCAATAATCCATAGTTGTCTTAATTAAAAAAATAATTTTATAAAATTTCAAGGGTTTCGGTTTTCTTTAAAAACATATTTTGAAAACTTATTTAAAAAATATATATATTCCAAAATTATAAATTTTCCCCTCTTCCCTCAAACTTAAAAAAACGCCCTAAAATTGTGCTGGTACAAAAAAAAACCTTTTATTTTGTTTGGAAATAAAATTAATTATTTTTAACGGGCAATAATGCATAGTTGTCTTAATTTAAAAAATTCCAAGAGAAAAATACTTTAAAAATATTCTACAAAATTTAATACTTTTCCCCTCTTCTCTCAAACTTTAAAAAAAAACACTTAAAAATGTTGGTACAAAAAAACCTTTTTATTTTGTCTGGAAATAAAATTAATTATTTTAAATGGGCAATAATTCATAGTTGTCTTAATTAAAAAAAATTAAGTGCGATTTTTATTTGAAGAAAATAATTAACAAAAATTCTACAATACATTTTCTCCTCTGCCCTTAAACTTAAAAAATGTTGTTGGTAGAAAAATATTTTATGTCTGGAAATTAAATTAATTATATTTACTGTTCAATAAATCAATGTCTTCTTAATTAAAAAAAATCCTAGGTATTTAGGTTTCCTTAAAAATATATATTCAAAAATTATCTTAATAAAACCTTTTATTTTGTTCGGAAATAAAATTAATTATTTTAAAAGTGCAATAATTCATAATTTAAAAAAATTCCAGAGGAAAAAAACTAAAAATATATTACAAAATTTAATACTTTTCCCCTCTCCCCTCGCACTTATAAAATATCTATTCAAAAATATTTTTCCAAAAAAAAACAATGGTTTTTGTCTGAAAAAAAAAATTGAATTATTTTTTATGTGCAATAATTCAAAGTTTTCCTAATTTAAATAAAACAATCAGTTTTTGGTTTTGCCTAAAAATATATTATATATTTTCAAAAATTATCTTTAAAAAATAATACAAAATTATCCCTCTTACCTTAAACTGTAAAAAAAATCATTTAAAAAATATAAAATCCAAAGCAAAAATTCATGCTTTTGCAAAATTATAAAAAAACTTACAACTTCTTTTAAGTTAAAAATATCAACAATAAAAATCTTAAATATATATTTTAAAATAATTAAAAATAATTTACAAAAAAAATTTCGTTGAGTTTGAAAAGAATTAAAATAGTTTTTTAATAAGTATTTTTATTTATAAAAAAAATACCGGCCTATTCATTTCGCGATTTGAGGCAAGTCCTGCCTTGTCATTTGACAGCTGTCAAATATATAAGCTGGCATTTGTTTAGGTTAAAGTTTTCTTTTATAATGAAAAAGAAAAATCGTTACCGTCAAGATTTCTTTGGATAAAACTATTGTATCGAAGAAAAATCCAACTTTTTCTGGCTTGAAGTTCAAGATCTTAATCTGGAACATAAGTGGTTTGAACAAAACGGCATCACAAGCCATACAACTTGACAAAAAATTTGCGCAAAAACTTCCCAGGACGCATATTTGGGAGATTTGATGATGTCAATTGGCCTCCAAGGTCAAGCGATTTGACGCCCCTTGTGGTCCTTTGCGAAAGGTCGTGTTTACTTGTCTGTCAAGTAATGGCTTGAAAATGTACTAAACATTCCTAAAAAAAACGAGTCCTGCAAAAAGCCTCGTAGCCATTATTTGAATAATGTTTTATTTCATGATCCATGCAACAAAATAAAATAAAAACCCACATTTTTAGTATGTTTTTTTTTCAAATTTAATTTCCCAAGCAAAAATTTGGATAAATTTTTATTTGAAAAGAATTAAAATTATTTTTATCAAGTTTAATTATCAATAAATACAAAAAAAAAAATCAATAAATAAATAATAATAGTCAATAAAAAGTAGCTTTCTTAAAAGTTTTTTTTTTTTAAATACAATAAAAAATAGACAAAACATAAATAATTTCAGTTACTCATATTTTTAAAAGTAAGCAAATCATCCTAGCGTAAGTCGAGAGTCTTCCTATAATTATTATAAAAAGAGAAATTATTTAATATGTTTTTATAAAAAAATAAATATCATAAATGATAAGGTAAATTTGATATTTTATATTTATTACTGACGCCATATGAATTTTATAACGAATTGGAAGCGTTGCGGAGGAAGAAGGAGGGGTGATTTAAAATATTATCTTTTTTATGTACAAAGTACATATTTGCTAAAATAAATCGTGAATTTATAAGATTATACAGTTTATTATGCGTGCAACTAACTATTCAAATTAAATAGCGTAATTAAAAAAAGGTAAAGAGGATGATTACCTGTAAGGTGAGGTGTGCGTTGCGAAATGTTTAATTACTAACTAGATTTATGAAAAATCACATACGAGTGTACATATGATAAGAAGGCGGTCATAAAAAAATCATGAACAACATCAAAAGCTGTTCATATTAATTAATAAAAAAAAATAGAATGGGAAAGAAAAAGAAGCCATTGTATTCACTTATTTTTTTACTGTTCACTAATTTTCTTTCGAAAAAAAATAAATTTCCCATTATTAATATTTCTCCGGTTTTGTTTAGTTACGCATTAATTTTCATTTGAATTTTCTTATATGAACAGTAATTATTGTACGTGTACACATCCTAAGGAAGAAAGTGTAAAATTTTTATTTAAAAAAAAATGAAACAAAATAATTAATCTATAAAAAAAAATGCTCACATACTCCTAATTAACATCATTTTGGTTATTATTAATTAAAATGTTAGCATCACCCTCACAGTTGGTCTACACATTAATTCTCATTTAAACAAAAATGGTGAAAGTATAAATGCAGCCGTAACATTGTTGATAGCTTCAAAAAAAAAAACAGAAGAAGAAGAATAGAAGAAAAGAGCCGTCGATAATTGAGTAAAAAATGTGTGAGTAAAACAAGGAAGGAAGAGAGTTAGTTGAGTGCCGCTGCCAGAGAAGATGAACTCATTCGTATGCAAAAGAAAAAAAAAACAATCCATGAAGTTGGCAGCATTTCTCCTCTGCCTCTCGTTTTTCATTGACTATTTATTATTCCAAATTTTTTCTCTTTTATTCTCTTTCTTTTGTTTTGTGTTAATTATTCCCAAAATTATTTGTATGCGAATTGTTCATATGGTTATGATGGCGGCAGCACTATCGCAATAATAATGACAGAACAGAAATTATCGAAGACCATGCATGGATAAAGGGTAATCCATTTTGTGCCTCGAAAAGTAAAGTTAAATAAAGCACACTTAAAATTTAGATTTTTAAGAAAAAATTTTTTCATTATATTGTTTGGACCTTGCCATTCATAATTTTATTCTATTCACCGCCATGAGTATTCTTAAAGGATTCGATTGATTTTAGAAAATTTTTTCAGACATTTCGGCCATTATTTGACGGATGTTGGATTTTTTAAGATAATCCCTAAAATCTGCGTAAACCCAATCTTTATAGCACCGCTACAAAAAAAAGTCCAGCATAGTCCAATTGCACGATTTTGAAAGTAAATTGCCATCACCAAATTTCGAAATAACTCGCCCTAAAAAATTGGTTGCACAATAAAGCCATATTGTGGCTTTTAGCTGCGTTTTGTTCAAACCATATTTGGTTCAGATAAAAATCTTCAAGTTTAGGACAACAACACAAAATATTGTTGTTTTTTTCTTTCACAGATACAATGGCTTCTCTAGAGAAATATGAACGGCAACAGTTTCTTATTCTCAAAGAAATATGGTCCAATGACACCTTTAGATCAAAAGACGAGGCCTGTTCAAAAAGTATCGCGAATTTTGTGATACTTTTTGTACAGGCCTCGTATTTTGATCTAAAGGTGTGATTGGGTAGTCCCTTCATGGGGCTTTTCAGTTTCGGAAACAAGAAAAAGTAACAGGGAGCCAGATCTGGAGAATACGGTAGCTGCGCCATTATTAGTGTGTTGTTTTTGGCCAAAAATGGCAAAAGCCAATTTTTGTTCTTCCACAAATCCGGGCGTTTCTGGCAGATTGCTTCGCGCAACTTGCGCATTACTTTCAGGTAATATTCTTTATTGACCGTTCTACCCTGCGGCAAGAACATACCTCATTATGCACCTCGCCCCATTGCCCTCAAAATCGATAATAATAAATAAATTACCCTGCGGCAAGAACGTACCTCATGATGCGACCATTGCCCTCAAAATTGATAATAATAAATAAAAATATAATAATAGAAAAAAAAACCTAAAAAGGTGGTCTGAAAATTATTACAATCTCGAAATCATGCGTCCTGGTATTTTTTTTTGCGCAAATAAAGACAAAATTTATCTTGTTGTGTGGCTTCTTGTTGAAACCACATATGATCCAGATTAAAATCTGTAAGTTTAGGACACAGAAAAAGTGGTTCTTTTTTCGCTGATATATTACAATGGCGTCCCAACAGAAATATGGACGGCAACGGTTTCTCTATCCAAATTCTCAAGGAAATACATCTTTAGATCAAAATGCAAACCAGATTTTTTTTTTTGCCAGATACAAGGGCTTCTCCACAATCACTTGTGGATTTTTAAAGCCCCATATGCAGTAATTTTCTTATTGACGTATTCACCGAACGATAAATGAGCCACATTGCTGAGGAAAATTTTGTACGAAAAACCAGAATCCAAATGGCGTATCTTCTGTAGTGGATAATGTAAAATGGCAAACCGCTAACCAATAAAAAAAGCCAGCTACCATGCGACCATAGCCCTCAAAATAGACCATAACCATCTCTTCTTCTTCATATATAGTGAAATACAGCTTAATTACAAAATGCACACCAGACAGCCACTTTTCGCGGATACAATAATCTTTCCACGGTTACTTGTGGGTTTTTAGAGCCCGATAACTGGGAATTTATCTTCATTTCTGCAGAAAATTGTCTGCCGAAAATCAATTTTCGAAAATACACATTTTTTGGTAGAAAATTTTTACAATTATAACACAAAATGATCAACCTTATACTAAATAAATGTTATCATGGATGCTGCAAAATGACAATGCTGTCCTTTAAAAACCATGAACTTGACCACCCTCTATTCGGTAACAATTATAGGGGAAATATTTATTTACAAAAAATCCTATATCATTACTCAAACTGTTTCAATCGAACTCCATCTAAAAAAAAAGAAACCCCATCTTATAGCGGTTAATCCTGTCATTATAGGCGAAATTATTGAAGCTCTCTTATTTTTATTGTAATTCAATTGAAATATGGATAATCGAAGGTAATTTAAAGTGTCAGTTTTCTTGCAATATTGTAGTTTTACGAAAAATGACAGAATGAACCGCTACAAGATAGTTAATCGATAAAAAATGCGGGCAAAACACAATAAGTACGTGCAGATGGCAGAACGATCGATTTCAACAAAAATGGAGGAAGATTGCAGATTTTTTGGTGCCTAACAAATGAGTAACGAAAAGTAAATAAAATAGAATTATTTTTTCTTTATATTTATTTACTGATATAATTCCAATAGTTTATATGCTTTTAAAACTGAATTTTTTGTTTACTTCAAACAAAGTTCAATAGATGGGGTTACTCAATAAGAGCATAGTTCCTCAGAGGGCAGGTCAGTAAATTAGTGACAACTCAGCTTGTAAGAACAAATGCGTCTCTACTCCTCCTATAATTCCGAATAGGACTTTTCTTTTTTAATTTTCGTGTTGGAATTTGCTACCACTGTTTTCAAATTTTCTTTATTAATAGAAAATATTAATTTGAAATTGCGCAGTTCTCATTTTGTTTGGTTTCTTCCCACAAAGTCGATTTTTCTTTTTAAAAAAACACGAGCAAACAATGAATTTCAAAAAAGCTTGTTGTTTCTTTAGAGTTTACATTTGGTTTTATTTTTTCAACATTTTCTAATAATAAAATTAAAACGAAACGCAAATTATTGAAAATCGATAAGTTTTCAACAGTTAAAACAGAAATCAACAGTGTGAAATTAATATCGGAAACGAAAGCACGTTTACAAAATAAATAAACATGCCGCACCATCGAAAAGTGAGTGGTTGGTTTTCGGTGTGATAGAAAAATCTCCTTTTTGCATATTGCAATTTTTTGTTGTAGTTGTTTTTTTTTTAAATAATTTTATCTATTCACGTAGTTGATATAAATATATAGAAAATTTAAAATTAATATGAATTCCTCCAAAAAATGTAACGTCATTGAAATATTTTTTATTTTAACTTAAATTGAATGGTCAAAAAAATTTAAAAGTCCTTATTTCTTGTTCCGTTTTTTCCTCGTAACTATATAAGAAAAGATTATCATTTTTATTATATATTTTTAAATGTGATGTAATTTATTTCGGTATAATTAAGCAAACATAATTTATAAATATTTTAATGGAAAAATATTCTTTTTTTCTATCGTCCTTTTGACTATTGAAGATTTTTCCATTCATATTTATGCGTTCAGTTTATTAGTAATTTTTTTTTTCTTCTTCTGGAATATTATAGAAAATAAGTTACTCCCACACAAATGGTAATAGAAGATTCCTTTTTATTTAGATATTTTTGCCTTTTATTATTAGGGATGATGCGGTTTCTTTGAAAAATATGAAAGAATTTTTGCTTTTAACTATGTTATATTGGCTGATATTTATTAAAATTGATGAAAACTTGTTAATATAGGTTTTATATCTTTCAATTTATGAAGTTAATAAAAGAAAAAGAACTTTATATAAAAAAATGAATAGTATTAGTAGGAAAAGTTTGTTCTTTGAAATTTTTTAAGAAAACAGCATTTTTTATAGTCAAAAATTTTTTTTATAACTAGTAAATAAAATTAAATAAAATACAATTAAAATTTCGATTATATTACGTTTGATGTAAAATATAACATTTAACAATGGTTGACATCCGACTTAGATTTTTAAATGTTCTAAAACTACATAAAATCGTACGATCTTAAAGGCCTATTGCAATCGTAAAATCTCAAAATTATGGGTCCTAGAAATTTTTTGAGCAATGAAGCCAAAAACTTTCATAATATGTGGCTTGTGGCGGTGTTTTTTTTTTAATCACTAAAAATGTTCAATTTCACGCCAAAAAAAAAATCACTAAAAATATTCGTGGATACAATGGCTTCTCTACAGAAATCTCAATATCAACGGTGTTTCCTTTGTAATGTTCAAAGAAATACGGCCCCCTGACACCTTGAGACCATAATACACATCAGATAGTTACTTTCCGCTGATACAATGGCTTCTCCACTGTCACTTGTGGGTTTTTGTAGCCCCATCCGTGGCAATTTTGCTTTTTTGATAAATAAACCTAATCACTGAAGAATATTTTGCTCGAAAAATTAGCATCCAAAGCAAATAGCCGCCATTGCAGGACATTTTCGCACATCCAATGGGCGTATCTTCTAACGCGTTATTATACAATATAAAAATATAAAAAATGGCTACCAATAATCAACAGGCCATAGCCCTCAGAATTGAAACGAACTGTCTTTCCTTCTGCATTTTCAAAGAAATACATTCCAAGGACACCTTGAGGCCAAAAAGAACACGAGACAGTCACATTTTGTGAATACAATGGCTTTTCCATTGTCTTTTGTGGGTTTTCGTAGCCCCATACATGACAGTTTTACTTATCTACCTATCAACCAAGTGGCACAAAAGCCTCATCGCTCGAAAAATAAGCATTCAAAGAAAATTCCAGGACTTTTTCGCACATTTCTTGCAGGACTTGATCCTTTTGAGGTAATTTTCGAACACTATTATTTGACGGATGTTGGTTGCTTAATGCTCCGAAATATTTGGGTAAACACGTCCTTTTTCGTAGCAAAATAATGCGTCCTGATCAGTTTTTACTCAATAAAGCCAAAATTCGTCGTGATGCAAAATAAAATCTTCAAGTTTAGACCAAAAAAACGGTGGTTATCATACGTGCCAATGACAGCTTCTGACCAAATAGAAAACTTTGAACTAAACAACTGTCACCTTTGCTGACATATATGTTTGACAGCTGTCAAATAGGAAGTCTTAGTTTTTTGAAACACGTAATGGATAACACTTTATACCCAAACGTAATTATACTTAAAAGCAAAAACTAATAAATGTAAATAAACATAAATTAAATTACATAGAAAAACTACCTCGACTACTGTGTACATATGCAAATTGCAAATATTGCACAAATAAAATGATTATTTTCTTTCTGGTTGCCACTTCTTCCAATAAATGCTATTGTATCTACCTCTATAGTACATGTATACGAGGATTGTGGATCCATGTAATCATGAACATACAGTTTGTATTGAAATCGTTTGAAAGTTTCACATTCCAAGGTGTATTTTTACCTCATCTTTTGTTAGGCGTCGTTGTTGTTGTTAGTTTTTTCATGTGACTTTCATTTCGAATGCACGGAAAAATTCAATGAAAATATTGAAAGGGTAACTGGCCGGGGGACATATTAGTGCCTTTACTACTCTTACTAACCAGATAATAAAGTAATATTGCTGCATGATTTTTATTTTTCTTCATAAAATTTTCATGACATTGCATTGTCGGCCATTGACAGCAAATAATGACTGACATCAACACTGGTAAACGATCCGATCGCTGATATCGAGGATGACTTTCTTCAATGAAGAAAAAAAAATTTTATATTTGCTAAAAAAATAATATGAAAAATGATTCAAATAAAATAAAATTAATATAATATTCCAAATTATATCATCTTTCATTAATAATATGATAGCCATTTTTTTTTGTCAAGATATTTATTATTTCTCAGTTTTTGTATTTTTCTAAAGAAATTTCTTAAAAATTCGACAACAATATTTCTGTTATTTTTTAGTATTTTTTATAATTTGTAACAAATTAATTTATTTATTAGCTATTTGAAATTTTATTTTTATTATTAGGCAAAAAAAAAAATATCGTAATTCATTGTTTTTAGTCTTCATATTTTATGCTAGTTACATTAAAAAAATAATAATTTTATCACCTATTTTTAAAAAAAAAACTTTTTTTTTCTGGGATTATAAAAATTATTTTTGAAAAAAAATTCCATTCCAAAGGAATTTTTATTTCCATACTCCACCCTCTCTACCCCATCTATTTTTATAATTTTTAAATATCAAAAATGTCAAAATTGAAAAATACTTAAAAAATTGTTGACATAACCTAAAACAACATTTTTAAAAATTTCGAAACTTTTATAAAAGTTTCAAAACATTTTTGAAAGAAAATTATTCAAATTTATTAATTTCTTTTGAAAAAAAAAATTCAGCTCATTTTATACATAGTATATAGGCTAGACGGGTTCTAGACCACTTTTTGAATCCGATCTGGATCAGTCAAATTTGTTGCATGCGTCCACTAGTATAGTACAAGAAACTGTAAATCCCTTCCTAGCCTATAACAGACGCACACACTCGACGCACCCATCTAACCCAATGATCACACCAATACACCAAATTTGACGCAATCCTATCAAGCATGCAGCACATTTCACGCAATCCTCTAAAGCATGCAGTACATTTAACGGATCCGAACTGTTGCTTACATCAAGGACCGTTTCCATCTCAGGTGTTCTCATGTAGGATTAGGCGCTGATTGTGTTTGCTTGCTTTATTTTTTATTTCTTTACTGTTGACTATGCCACGAAAAACTCTTTTTTTTGCATTATTATGCACTGTAAGTTCAGAGTTTCATCTTAACAGCCAATAATATTTTCTATATTTTATGTTGAGCTCTTCCCTTTTTATTTTAATATTTCTCTTTCCACCTAAGTTCAGCTTCTAAGGTCATAGTTTCACAATCGATAGATACAGTTTAGTTTAGCTTTATACGCCAAAGTTTAGTCCGGTTGTTGATGTTATTTACTGTAACCTGGAGCTTTGTAGTAGCTCTTACAAGACACATGTCTGTGGGTATTATTGCGGTATCATCTGTAAACGTGGCCGAATAATACATTGTCTTGTTGTGGAATGTCTCTGGAATACAATAAGTACAGAATAGGGCCAAGTAACCTACCTTGCGGTACGCCATCCTTGAAGTTCCTTTAGGTTTGAGTATTTGTTACCGCATCGGACTCTAAATTTCCTCGCTGATATATATGACGTTAGCATCTAAAAACATTGTATTTAATTCGTTCATATCACACCTTATCTAATGCCTGGGTAACATCTAGCAAGATTGCTGGGGATACATTTTTCTCCTCAAATCCTTTTTCCACCTTCGTAAGTGATTCGACATAGTTCTGAAACCAAATTGACGGGTTGGGATGAGTTACCTATTATATTAATAATAAGTAACAATCTAATTAATATCAGCCTTTGGAATATTTTTGATATTATCGGTAGTACTTACTTGTTAATTTTCAGAGCCTCTCATTCACACCAAACTGTGGCTTTTCTCCAAAGTTACTTGTGGGTTTTCAGAGCCCCATATTCACACCACACTGTCGCTTTTCTCCAAAGTTACTTATGGGTTTTCAGAGCCTCACATTCACACCAAACTGTCGCTTTTCTCCAAAGTTACTTGGGGGTTTTCAGAACCCCATATTCACACCACACTGTCGGTTTTATCTAAAGTTACTTGTGGGTTTTCAGAGCCTCACATTCACACCAAACAGTCGCTTTTCTCCGAAGTTACTTGTGGTTTTTCAAAGCCTCACTTTTACACCAAACAATCGCTTTTCTCCAAAGTTACTTGTGGTTTTTCAGAGCCTCACTTTCACACCAAACAATCGCTTTTCTCCAAAGTTACTTGTGGTTTTTAGAGCCTCACATTCACACCAGACAGTCGCTTTTCTCCAAAATATGTGTTAATGGAAAGACGTACGTAGAAAGTTATTTACATTTCCCCCCTTAACCTGTAGCCCCCTCCAAGAAAATGTATTAAAATAACAATTGTGCATTTTTGTAAAACAGTGTCCACGACCAAAAAATTAAATTAATAATAATAATCTGATGACGAGTAATAAACACGTAGAAATGTCGTTATTGTAAAAATTAACAACATTTCTGTAAAGGTTCACCTAAAAAATAAAATCATAATTCGAATTTCAATAAAGTTTTTTTTTAATAATTTTGTTTTTAAAAATAAAAATGTAAAAAAATAATGAAAATTTGAAGAAAAACAGAAAGAAGCCAACGACTAAATGCACATTTATCTGGTTTTACACGGGCGGATTGATTAGATTTTGCCATCTTTTTTTGCTTTATTAAAAATGTCTAAAGTGAAAAGTTATTAACTTTTTAAATAATAAAAAAAAAGAAAACTTTACTTTGAAAACCGCTGGTATATGAACAAAAAAAAATTCCGTCATTAACACAAAAGTGAGAGTTTCAAACAAAATAAAAAAACAAAAAAATTCTCAATAAATAGACTCGAATTTTTTTACTTGCTCCTTGTTTTATTAATAAACATGCTCTCGCAGGTGTACACACAAGAGACGAGTCGATATTTCTCGGACAATAATTATGAAAATTCGCCGTCAGAGTCAATCCAACAGGTAGAACAATAGAAAAATGCATGTGAATATTGGCACCTGCCATTCGCCGGTGGCGCTTCAATGTCGAACTGATTGGATAAAAGCCGACTGGCTGGTGCCATTTGCCCACCAAACAACCAACCAACCTTTTTGAACTTGAGTCGCCGTGCACCTAAATCTACATAGTTCCAATGGGATAGCGTGCCATGCACACCATATCAATTACGTTAGAGCCCATAATAGAGGTCATCAAACTCTCGGCTATTGCCCGGTTTTAACTGAACCAATAATAAAACTGCCAGCATTTACCTGTTTTCAGCAATTGTCATTAATTGAATAACAGCACAAATACGAGTATGGGTCGGTGTAACGAACAGGTTCAATATTGCAACGATAATGCATCGGCAAATGTTTGATGGCGAAGACGAGAGGTTATAGGTCGCTTTCGTTTCGACCGTTTCTAGCTACATAAACGGTGACTCTAGTACCGAAATGCACAATGTATCGATATCGTGTTGGCATTGTTCCCTATTACATTTTTAATCCCCAAAGGAGAACGTCAACGCCATAAAGTTTAAAGTTGGCGCTATTATTCAAATGCACGTCAATTTTTTTTTCCATCCTAAAGTCTAAGTCTTTGGGTATGTACCCACAAAAGGGTAATGTGTGTAAGAAGGTGAAAAGGGGAAAAAAAAAAAAATAATTAATAATTCAAACTTGTCTATTATTTACTAGAAACTTCATTTAATTGTAATTGTACAAGCTCTTGGTATAATCTAAGGTTAAGAATAGAGCTTTACTATTTTTAATTTTGGAAATATTTTTGTGTTGTTGGTAATTAATATAAGAACAGATTTCAATTTTTTAAATTTTATTCTTTATCTACAATACCGGGACAAATGTCCACCACCACTGCGTTTACAACCATTGATCATTTTTACAAAATTTTCGATCAAATCTATATTTGACAGATGACGACGCGGTTGATACTGTTCTCATAAACCTTATCTTTCGCATATCCCCACAAGAAGAAGTCCAACCGCGTTAAATCACATGATCTTGGTGGCCAATTTTAGTGTTATGTTATTTAACGTGGCATACCTATTGTAAGACCCAATACCACGGGGCGCCTACGACCATAGAGATTAAGATACGCCCAATCAACGCGCAAAACAGATCTGTTCAGTAATGGATTTCGTCAGCTCACGCATTTCAATCTATAGCCGAGCTCGCTAACAAACGCTTTATCACCCACCACCCTTCTGTTTTGATCTCTAGCTTGATCCACTTCATGAATGGAACATTCTCAGCTTCCCCCTTTTTCTAATTTTTCTCTTCCTCTCCTTCATCTTCTTCATTTTCTTCGTGTTCTTCTTCTTCATCTTCTTCTGCTAAACCAGCATTTGTGCCCCATACATGAAGCAGACAAACATTCAATCTTCTCCTTCATCTGCTTCATCTTCTTCATCTTCATCTTCTTCATTTTCTTCTTCTTCATCTTCTTCATTTTCTTCTGCTTAACCAGCATTTGTGCCCCATGCATGAAGCAGGCAAACTCATCTTCTACTTTTTCAACTTCTTTATCTTCTTCATCTTCTTTTACTTCTTTAACCTCTTCATCTTCCTCTGAACCATCTTTCGTGGCAAACATTCAATCTTCCGTCAATTCCAATGGTGAGCGCTCTCAACCAGTAGACAGCCTCTCGTTACTTCACACACATTGTGCAACTTGGTCCTGCCTCTAACCAGCTCCATCAATCACAGGTAGGTCAATTTGGTAACAGCCAGTAACCAGTTACAAGCCAGTTACACTAACTGTTGGTAGCAAGGTCAATCTAAACCTATACTATCATCTGTAGAGATAGCACCCGGGACCTGCCATCCCTCAACT
Source organism: Atherix ibis (assembly GCA_958298945.1). Lineage (NCBI taxonomy): Eukaryota > Metazoa > Arthropoda > Insecta > Diptera > Athericidae > Atherix > Atherix ibis. The sequence goes on along the minus strand of OY282606.1, from coordinate 105,216,457 downwards.
CCAGTCCTAGAACTGTACATGTGATGTAGGTTATAACTACAGCCATTCACGTTTCTAGGGCAAAGAGTAAAAGTAATGTGAGCACTTTTCTATTCATTTACCTTCACTCTCCACCTCATAAACTATGATTTCTTTGGGTAGTTAGAGATGTCAATGGTATAAAATGAGACTAATGAAACAACCTTGTGGAACTCCAGCTAAAAACAATAGATTTCTGAATATTCTGAACTGATTGCTTATTGATTGGAAATGACATTGGGGAGAGAGAAAAATTTATAATACGTTTGGTATGTAGAGGAACAGAAGCCCTTGAGTCTCCAGAGTAACACAGAATGTCATACATGATCAAAAAGTCCTTGGCAATAAATACTCTTTCCTCTCAAGAGAATATGAAATATAATCAAAAACTTTTCATTTTAATTTGATTTTCGCATAAATTTTGTTTTTACTCTTTTGGATTTTTAATATAATCTTTTCTTTTTTATTATTTCTTTTTTCATACATTTAAGAATAGTTTTAAAGAAAAACTTGTTTTTTTTTTGCTATATAATAAAAATTGAACTTTTCATTTGTACTTTTATTTTTTTTTGAGTAGAAATTTTTCTATTTAAATTATTTCAAATTACAATATTTACATTTCGATTTATTTCGTTTACCCATTCCCCCGTTTCCCCGCCCAAAAGAAAACACAAAAACAAAAACAATTACTCATAATTTTAATGAGGCAGACAATCAATAACTTTCAGTTATCTCTATTCGACAATAGATGGTGTTTCATTCAATTTGTATTTTATTCGAAATTTTATCCAACTCTTAACCTCATTTTAAATTTATTTATTTTTTCAACAACAAAAAAACTGCTATTACCTTACAAATAAAAAATTATTTAAACAAAAAAAAATTTATGTTAAAAAATTTAATCTCTTTAAGAAAGTGTTGAAAAATTTTGTGCATATTGTATGCATTTTCAAATGATTTTCAATGTTTCTTTTTTTGGTTTTTGTTATTTTTTCTCGATTGGTAGTCTTTCTCTTTTCTAATTTGAATCGAAAGTTATTTCCTACTTTTATAAATTTTATAGGAAAAATAAATAAATATGTACGAAGTCTATCACACGTTAGATGATGAAAGCTTTCCTAACGAAAATGAAAACAAAAATTGCCATGAACAGAAATTTGTTTAAAAAAAAACTGGCCTAGTTTCTTGATATGATTTTAAGAGATTTTTTTAAAGTGTTTTTCTTTTATTTTTTAATTTTTAACGAACTTTTATTTTAAATGTAAATTGATTATTCGATAAATATAATTTATACAGAAAGTGTTTGGTTGTTTTTGATTGAAATTAATTAAAATGAAAACTTTTCAATAGCGAAATTAGAAATTTTGTTAAAAATTATTAAATATTTTGACGAGAAAAAATCAACAACAAAATATTTCTTAATGCATAATTGAAAAATACCTGTCAGCAATTTATCAATCTCTCCCAACTATGACTTTTTTTTTAAGTAATAAAAGAAGGTTATTTTTTTTGGCCACGACCTTGCTTCAAGTTATTATCGTCGTGTTCGTATTTGTAAAAAAATAAATACCTACTCTCATAGTCAAGATATTATTATTTATCAATGAAAATCGCTCTGAAAAAGTGAAAATATTATATTAATTATAACATATTTGATCTTTTTAAAACGAGACCCAAAATTAAGAAAAATTTGATAAATTACTCTTTGTAAAATTTTCTGTCACGGTATGAAAATTTGTACTTTGATAAAGGAAAGTTGAATAAAATACACTTAATATTTTAATTACGATCGAATTTATTAAATGCTATAAAGTTCAAGAATTATCTTTGTAAACACAGTTTTTTTTTTGATAGCCCCAAAAGAAAAAGTCCGCAAAAAAACCTCGGCCATTACTTGTAAACACAACCTTTCGCAAACGACCACAAGGTGCGTCAAATTGCATGATCTTGGAGGCCAATTGACATGATCAAATCTCAAAATTACGCGTCCTGTGAATTTTTCACACAATAAATCCAAAATTGATCATGCTGTGTAGCTTGTGGTGCGGTTTTTTTTAAACCACATATGCTCTGTATTGAAATTATGAAATTGTGTCCAAATAATAATTTGGGTAATCATGCGGCCATAACGGTCAGAATTGCTGGAACCGATCTCTTCTTCATTTTCTAAGAAATACGAGCCAGTGACACCTTGAGGCTCTAAAAATGCATACTAAACAGTCACCGATCGCGTCTTGTGGCTTTTCGAGCCTCATATACGGTAAATTTGATTATTAACATAGTAAATCTTGCCCGAAATGTAGCTAAATCTAAATCGCCATTTTTGTAGAATATTTTTACAAATTTAACGCGTGTTGTTCGATCGTTAAATGATCCATTATGTAAAAATTAAGCAAACCTTAGCCTATCTTGAATGACATACGAGGTCTGTTCAAAAAGTATCGCGAATTTTGCGTTTTTTTTCAAAAATTATTTATTTATTCATGAATATCTATTTTGTCCCCTTCAAAGTAATCCCCCACCAGATATTACACACTTGTGCCAACGTTTTTTCCAATCCTCGAAGCACTTCAAAAATTCATTTTTTGTGATCTTTTTCAGTTTCTCCTTTGATGCCGTCTTTATCTCCTCAATCGTAGCGTAGCGTCATCCTTTCATGGGGCTCTTCAGTTTCGCGAATAATAAAAAAGTCACAGGGTGCCAGATCTGGGGAATACGGTGCCTGCGGCATTATTAGTGTGTTGTTTTTGGCCAAAATTGGCAAAAGTCAATTTTTGTTCTTCCACAAATCCGGGCGTTTCTGGCAGATTGCTTCGCGTAACTTGCGCATAACTAGCAGGTTATATTCCTTATTGACCGTTTAACCCTGTGGCAAGAACGTACCTCATGATGCACCACGCCCCTGCAATCAAAGAAGACTGTAAACAAAACCTTTACATTCGACCGAACTTGGCGCGCTTTTTTAGGTCTTGACTCGTTCGGAAGCTTCCATTGGGATGATTGAGCTTTGGTTTCCACGTCATAACCATAAACCCATGATTTGTCACCAGTTATGACCCTCTGGAGCAAATTTGGGTCGTCGCGGACAGAGTCCAACAGCTCCTTAGCAATGTTAATGGGATGCTGTTTTTGGTCGAAATTGAGCAAAAATCGAAGACGAGCCAAAACACGTTGAAGCAAAGCAGCTGTCAAAAATTAACTGAACATTCAAAATGGCCGAACTTGTCGGCATAAGTGAGAGACATGAGTACCAACATAACGCCACAAAAAATCTAATATACGTATCCTGCGGAAATTCAAAATTCGTGGTGCTTTTTGATTGACAGCTGTCAAATGACACTACCTTAAATGACATATATGAGTTACAGCTGTCAAAATTCAAAGATTTGATAAAAACACCACTCGATTAGTATTTGTCTTTTTATTAAGTTCAAAAATATTTTAAAATAATTGCTAATAACATTTAATAAAATTATTTTTTTCTTTGATTTTTCTTTCAGGAGATAAAAAGCAAATTGTGCTCTCTTCGAATAATAGAATCTTTTGTAAAAGAGCAGAACTGACTTAAGCATTAGCGGATATTATTATTTGTAGATGACCTCAGGATGACCCATAAAATATCGACGATCCAACGTTGAGTGGAAAAAAATTAATTTGCATATTCTGCCTTTTTGTGTGCCGTTTCCTTCTGATTTGTTTATTTTTGAAAAAATCTTTCATATACAAATTTCTGGTCCTAAGTTCAATCTCCGGTCATCTTTTACATAATCCAATCACATTGGAATTAATTAAATCGAAATAAATTTGAAAGTAGTATAAGTGCGAACAGAAAAAATTATGTAAAAGTTGTAAAAATACAAACCGAACCAATAATAATAATAATCGATTTGTATCGATTTGGGAATAAAATGCCTAAGATATTTTTGAAATACGCTTTGAACACAAAGTTGAACGATAGATAAATGCAACAATCATGAATTCGGTATTTTCAGCATTCAAAGGTAATAAAAATGATAAAAAGAACTCATTAATTAATAGTAAGAAGACCAACAATGGGCAAGAGAGTAGCTATGAGAATCTAAGGCATATCCGGGAGATTGGATCGAGCAGAAAGATGATGAGTTCGGTGGTGAACGATGATGTTGATGAGGACCTATTGAATTTACATAAACGCCCAATTATAAAACCAACAGTCGTCCTTGCTGAGGCTGATTTTTATCAAGCATCAGCTACAGTGCCCACAACATCGGCGTGTGCCATATCAGCAGATGCTACAACGCAATCATGCGATGTTGTTGATCATGCCGCTAGCTTACCATGGAACCGAGTCGATATTAGTAGACTGCCGATTGATCCGATAAAACCTCCAGAACAGTTTTGTACAAATAGTAGTAGTAGCAGTAATTATAGCACCAGTGGCAGCAGTAGCGTCGGTTTTAGTTATAGCAGTAGCTGTAGTAGTAGCGGTAGTAGTAGCTGTAGTAACCCCATTTCCACTACCAATAATTCAAATATGAATACGACTGCACCTGGTAGTGGGAATGCGAATGGAATTGCAACCATGAAATTGGCTAATGAACCTCTAACGAAGGATCCTTCAAACAGTTTAACAGCAGCGCCACTGAGTCCAACGATAAGCCGTTGCAGTAGTAGTTGTAGTAATAGCAGCAGTACGAGCTGTGAGGTTACCACAATAGTAGCGTCCTCAAACTCATCGTCTTCAGAAGCGACAGTGACCAATAGCTGTAATGGCAACACCGATCCAATAGGCAGCACTACCGTCCAAAATGCTGCCAATGCCCTGAACAGTAAAGCGTCCGAAATCAATAAAACGCTAAACGGCAGTAATCTGATATTTGTAACTGACAATCCTACGCAACCAATAATCATGGGTGGCAGTCGCGGAAGCAATCCATCTGGCAATACTACTGTCAGCAATGCTATCAAGATCAACAACTGCAATGGAATGGGCAGCGACAGCAACATCAGCAATAATAGCCGTTATGCTAATAGCTCATCATCAATACACAATGTAACGCCATCAAATTCAGCAACAACGACACCGAAAAGTGCACGCTACACAAAACCACGTTTGAGTCTAAGCGGATTTAGCAACAGTTCAATGCCTTCGGTACATGGGCGTTCAACAGCGTCCAACAACAATACAACAGCTATGAACGGCAACAATGGCCAAACAAAAACCAGATTATCAACGCATCAAAGAAATCTTAGCTTGGATTTTAGGTGAGTTTTCTCGAGATTAATAGTAAAAATTTACAAATGTGTTTTTTTTTGGATTTTTTAACACAACAAAAAAAATAATAAGAATATTTTTATAAAAATTTTTTTTTGGGGAAAAATTGACTTATTCAGCAAAATATAATTTTGAATCGCGTTCATTGTCAGCATTTGGTTTAGTATAAAAAAAATTGATGATTTATTTATTTTATCACCGATATTAGGATAGACAATTCAAACGCCAACTTGAAACCAAAAAAAAAACGAAATACAACCGTGAGTTAAAGCTAGTCAGGCAGGCATACTGGTGAAAGGCGTCGATTTCAGTTAGGGGCAATTTTATATTTGTACATATTGTGTTGGTGCACATTTTTAAAATAATAGTCGAAGTTATTTAAATTCATTTAGAATTAGAAACTAGATATAACATTTTTTTTTTGTTGTTGCTATAAATTTATTTATTTGCATATAAAAGTTAACATTTCAAAACGTGAAACAGAACTTCTACAATACTTAATTTTCTGATAGATTGATTTTGTAAATCAATCAAAAAATTAAATACGATCATCGAATTATTTTTATGATAAGAAATTGACGCACATCGTTACCTAATGAAAGCAGCTTTAGCTTTAAGTTGGAATAGTATATAAGTATTGGAGTTATAATAGCATATATGGTAATAATAGTCACTGACATTAATATAGAAAATTCATAAATTCAAAATTATATTCTTATAAATGATTTTTTACGACACATAACTTGGATTTGTACATATTTCAAAATTTCACATTATTACGTACAATTTTTGACTATTTGAAAATATAAAACCCCCATCGGAAAGTAATTAGGCGACCGTCATTGACACACCAATCTGATCACAAATAATCGTCTGTTTACATTCAAAGTTGCATAAGAATTTTTTTAGTTCTTAAGCACTTAAGCCCGCTTTACACGACGTTATTTTCCGTGCTTCTTTTCTTGCTTGCTACAGTGCTGGCTGCGATGCTAGAAATTACGTTACGATTGCTCCGCTACTACTTTCGAAGCAAGATTTCATAGAATCGGTTTTATTTTTCGTACTATTTTTTCTGCTAGGTTTTACGAGAACCAATAAAAATAGCACATGTACGTTTGTGTACCATCATAAAATATAGCGCAGTATCCATCTTCAAAACAAGTAGAGAATCTAGCAAGAAAAGATGTAGGAAAAGCAGCGTTTTGTGCAGACGACTTTAGAACATTTGAACTCCAATAAAAATCAATTGAATAATAGGCAGCAGCTAAGACCTGAAAAACGAAATTCGTGAATCTTTAGTTTCCCCATAACTAAATCACTTTTTAACTGAATACTTCAATTTCAGTAAATATTTCAATATATTAAATTATGAAATTAATTTTTTACTAGTTTCACATCAATTTTTATAAAAACTTCACTTCAAAAATTGAACCCTTCCAAACCGATTATTGACATTCGATATGTCGAAACTTCAAATTGACAGGTAAACTAAGGTTCGCCCTTCAAAAATGATGTTTTTTAGTTCGATAAGTAGAAAAATATTATAGATGGCAGGCATAGCAGCTGAAAAAGATTTTTATAAATTTTCGTTCATTATTCTTTGTTTTTTTGTGATCCAAAGTATTAAGTCAATAGATGGGTAAAGGTCGGCAAATGAGGTTTTAATTTCGTATACATATAGGGCGATCGTCTATCCTTATACTCTGTAATCTAAGGATGATATATATGTTTGACAGCTGTCAAATAACCGGGCTGTACATTCCGAACCACGAAAAATAATAATAATAAAACCACAAAAATGGATAATCTGTTATGGTTTAAATACCATTCTGTGAATTCTTGGTTGTTGGAAGGGAAGAGAAAGGTGTTAAAATTTGGATTTTAAAAAAATTATGAACGTAATGTTCCACAGGAGTATGGCCAGTGATGATCATACTCAGAGAGCATCTGATCCTGCTAGGCATGCTTAACGATAGCTTTATGTGGGGGAAGGGGGGTTTGGATATTTGGTTCTGGAAAGTTGTGCTTTGTTTGTTTATAAGATTCCTTAGGCCATGGACCACCTTATAGCGCCACGACCGTGAGGCCATTTGCCGAATTCATAGTAAGTATGGGGAGTTAAGGGCCACAAATGGTTTTATGGACGGCAAGGCTGCGTCATCGCACCATGGTATCTTCTGGCATTAGTGATACCAGACGCAACAAAACAGACCGAAAATTCCATGCATAATCTTATTGATTTGTGCGCCATCTCTTTGAATTTTAGCCAACGAACAAATCATCAATACTATCGACAAGGCTACCAAGGAATAGGCTTCCAGCAGACAAACCTTACAAATGTAAAGAATTTTTCTCCATAAATATGCAAAATATTCGCTGATAATTTAAGATTTTCATTAAAATTATTTTGTACAGTGTATAATTGATCAGATAATAGCTAAATAAAACTATTATTAAGCATAAAATTAAAAAAAAAAAACAAGCAAAATTATTCGTATTCGTTTTACGATACAATTAATGATAGTAAATTACAAAAATGAATATTAAAAATTGAGTAATAAATAAAAACCGTATACTTTGACGAAACAAAATCAAAAAAAAAAATGAGGTCATCATAAAAGGAATAAAATGGAAGGGAAAATTATCCAAAAATTTATAATCGATAAAATAATAGAAATTATCACTGTTGAAATGACCACGGACAGACCCGAACTTGGTCAAGGACTACACAAATGTAGATCTATAAAATCCGTTTCGTATTTCGCCCTTTTTAATATTCTGTTTTCACTTGATAGCATTTGTTTTATTATTATAAATTTTTATTGTATTATTATTATTCATTGAGAATTTTACCACTTACGACACGATATGGAATTTTTTGCCAACAAGGATAAAAAGAGACCGCTGAACATTTAACAACAATTCACTCAACCTTGATGAATTTCGATTGACCGTGAAAATGGTTGTTGGTATTTTTTTTCCAACAAAAATTTACAACCATCGAAAAATGGTAATATTTTCAAATAAGAATCACGAACCTACGATATTATAGTAGGTTCATTGCATGTACATACGAAAATAAGGGTGGACAAATTAATGAAGGTTTTGGTTACCAGGGCAGAATGGTGATAGAATCAAATAAGGAATTGGTAAAATAGTCTAAAAATATTCTAATGTCTTCCAAACTCGACCGTATGCACAAAATGCAACGATAAAGTTTTTATCCATCATTGGGACATGTTATTATTGCCTAGTGCATGCGCTCATTTTTACTTTAGATCCTGCCCAGTTGAAATGACCGTGAAAATCACAAGGATAACAATACTTCCTTAACTGTATAGCAATTTTTATGCTCTTGTACAAGTAGTAAATATCATGATAATAAAAGGGGAAATATTTTGTTCTGTTTTTTTTTGTTAATTTTTTTTTTCTTATTGCGTTTTCATTGCAATTTTTTTAAAAAATACCTTCAGAATTTTTTAAAAATTTGTATAGAATACAAATTTTAAAAAAAATTGTGAAGGTATTTTAAAAAAAAAGTCCTACAGTTGTAATAGAGAATGTGTATCCCTGAAAACTAAAAAATAAATGCAGGTATTTAGTCCTTTATACAATACGCCATTACGGCGATTTGTAAAACAATTGAAAAAAATTTTGAGCAAAATTTGAAATAGGGGAAATCCCCGTTCAACACAGAAAGAAATAATAGCTTTTATGCGCACATGATGTCCTATTATAATGGGAAGTTCCACATTTTGTTCGTGGAGTATTAAGTGAATTTGAAAAAAAAAATTTGATTTACTTTTAACTACAATATATTATATATTTTTTTGGGTCAAATGTAGAGGGCGCTAAACTCTTAGTGCACGGCCATGGTGCCAAGAGGCAGATCTCAATATAAAAACAAAATGAGTTCTCTAAAGAGGTCAAATTTTTCTAGGGGCCATTTTGAACCAAAAATTGACATGGAACTCACACCTTACTAATATTACTGATAGAGCAACTAGATCCTTTTGGGCTTGTCATTGGCTCTTCGGTAGAAAGTTGGGGTTTGCAACCAAAAATGATACCGCTTGCCGCTGTTTGACAGCTTCATACTTGGAAAACAAAAGAAGAAGAAGAAGAAGAAAATGAAGAAGATGAAAAATATGAAGAAGAAGCAAAACAAGAAAATGAAGAAGATAAAGAAGAAGAAGGTGAAAGCAGATGAAGAATATGAGGACAGTGAAGAAGAAAAAGAAGTTAAAGAATATGAAAAAAATGAAGTAGAAGAGGAAGAAGAAAAAGAGGGAATCTGAGGAAGATGAAGAGGTTGAAGAAGATGAATAAGTAGAAGAAGATGAAGAAGAAGTTGAAGAATTAGAAGATGAGGAAGAAGAAGTTTGAATGTTTGCCTGCTTCTTGCATGGGGCACGTAAGCTGGTTAAGCAGAAGAAGATGAAGAATTTGTAGAAGAAGAAGAATATGAAGAATATGAAGAACGTGAAGAAGAAAAAGAAGAATATGAAGAAGAAGAAGATGATGAAGAAAAACAAAAGAGAGCCTCAGAAAATGTTCCATGCATTAATAATGATAATAATCTGCTAAGCGAAGACAAAAAAAAACATTATCATAAAACCGGTACAAATATACCAGGGCTATAAGCTTAAATCCGCTGTTTGGTCATAGATGGCGTAAGTGAGCGTATTAAACTACCATTGGCACGCCATACTTTTTTTTTATAAGTTTGACATCTGTCAACATTAATCAGTGCACATTGTCAGCAATTTCGTACAACAACATACATTTTTCCTTTGATAATCATGTCTAGTTTTGTGCCAGAAAAAGAGCATTTGCGGGAAGCTCTGCTTTTCTGCTTCAATTTGAAGCAATCGGCTGCCGAATCGCAGCGAATGCTAACCGAGGCTTATGGTAACCGCGGTTTATCGGAAACAATGTGCCGAGATTGGTTTCGCCGGTTCAAAGACGGCAATTTTGACTTGTGGGACAAGAAGCGTGAAAATCGGCCTAGGAAGATTGAAGACCATCAATTTCAGGCTCTTTTGGACAAAGACGATATCCAATCGGAAAAAATTCTCGCGGAGCAATTGGGTGTTACTCAACCAGCCATTTCCATGCGTCTGGGTGCCATGGGGAAGATTGAAAAGTTCGGAAAATGGATGCCGCATTAATTAAACGATTGGCAGATGGAGCGACGCCAAAACACATGCGAAATTTTGCTCGCCAGACAAAAAAGAAAGTCGTCCCTGCATCGGATTGTAACAGGCGATGAAAAGTGGATATATTTCAAGAATCCTAAATGCAAAAAATCGTGGGTTGATTCCGGCCAACCATCAACATTTTCCGGACGGAAGATAATGCTGAGCGTTTGGTAGGATCCCGGACGGAAGACGATGCTGTGCGTTAGGTGGGATCAGCAGGGTATCGTCTATTATAAGATGTTGAAACCTGGTGAAACTGTCAATGCCCACCGCTACCACCAACAACTGATCAAATTGCACCGTGCACTGCCTGAAAAAAGGACGGATTATCAACAAAGACATGACAAGCTGATTTTCCAGCATGTGCGCCATCAACAAAGACATGACAAGCTGATTTTTAACATGTGCGCCATCGCACATGTTAAAAATGGTCCGAAACTACTTGGAGACACTCAACTGGGAGGTGCTACCCCATCCCGCTTATTCACCTGACCTAGCCCCTTCCGACTACCACCTGTTTTCGTCGAAGGGCCACGCGCTCGCTGAACAGCAATTCGATTCTTACGAAGACGTCCGAAAATGGCTTGATGAGTGGTTTGCCCCGAAAGAGAAGGAATTTTTTTGACGTGGTATCCACAAATTGCTCGAGAGATGGGAAAAATGTGTAGCTAGCGAGAGCAAGTACTTTGAATAAATTTGTTTTTGCTTTCTATGAAAAAAACATGTGTTTTTTTACTAAAAAAACAGCGGATTTAACCTTATACACCTGGTAATTAGAATATTTTAATTGACTAGGTGCACTTTTGATGTTACTTAAATCTCTCCTAAATATATAAAAAAAAATATAATAGTAACTTTACTAGTTCTTACTTTGGTATAACACGGCATTTTTTAGGGAACACAAAGACCATATTTTACTGGGTTGACCGGTAGTGTTTTACAAAAAACCAAAAAGAGTTGCTCATCCAGCTTCAAAATAGCGAAATGTTCCGTTTTCAACGTTCTGAGCATATGCCATTTCATGATCATGTGGCAGTGCAATTTTTTTTTCTCTTCCGGTATAATTACTTTTCCTAATTATGAGTTATTGTAGGCAATTTTATAAATAATTTTTTTTTATAGATAATATTGCATTTTTTCATCTTTCTCTCACTTTTATTATGCAATTGGCCAGTATTTTAACAATATTAAAATGAATGTTGTTCGATTCATGTACGAGTCTGTAATTGAAGTAGACAGAAACTCGGTTTGGTTGTTATATGTTATCACATGCATTTATTCATCTTCAACTGTTCTAAATATTAAACAAATAGAATTCAATTGTAACTAGAGACTGACCGAAATGGTACACTCTACAAATATAATATAATAAAATAAAACACTAACAAGACGACTATAAGTGGATATTAAAAATAGTCAATAAACCTAGATTACGGCTTAAGTCTGCTTTACTCTACTCAATGTAGTACAATTTAAATTTGTTAATTTGCATAACCAGCCATCATCCTCCAAAGAAGGAAATTGTCTCTCTTAACGATTTCATGATCTCAATCTTGATAGAAACAGAGAAAAAAATAAATTATAAAATGTATATACAATTTTTCATTTGTAATATTTTACCTCGAGTGAATATTGTAATTTTTTTTAAATTCTAAACGAAATTGGATCAAAATCGAATCGAAGAATTACCAAAACACATTAGATATCACAACAGTGAAGTTAGCTGTCAGTCAGTTCGATTAGGTGTCGGCCATTTTATGCAATTTACATCGGTTCGTCTTGCACTTAATTGTCATTAATAATTTTATTGCAACAATAAGTTGTGTGGTCATATCATAATAATCGTGTTAATCAGCAAAACGAATTGCATTGCTTTCACTTAGTTCACTTATGTTAAAAGGAGCAAAAAAAAAAACCTCTCCATTCGCACCTCACTTCCTCTCTGTAAAATCGTGTTTATGCTCGCGGATCTGTGTCAATGCGTGTCGTGTGAGAAAATTGTTTCGAAATAGTCCGCCGCCATCGTAGCGCGGTGCTGTGTGTACAAAAATTCAACTTAGCGTTATTATGCGCAATCTAGCGGAAGATTCGCGTAATAATTTTCTAACCTAATCTTCATTTTGATTCGTAACATCTGTTAATATTTACACCATTTTTTTTGTTGTATTTTGCTGTACTTGAAAAAATTGAGCAAAAATTAAAAATAGAAAAAAATATCAAAGCGAATTTATTCCAAACTTGTTTCTATCGCCAGAAGTGCATTCGTATGCAATAATCAACAGGTTAATTGGCAATAAGCTTGCACAAGGTAATGAAAACACTTTTTGAAGCGGTCTGCGCTTGTTACGTTCATGGGATTGCACTAAATTAGATTTTGTATTGTCTTATAATTGAGTTATTGACTTGTTTTATGATAAAAACATTTTCTTTTTTTGCGTTTTCTCTTTTTGTACGCCATTTTTTGAGAAAAATTTTAATGGCGCTTTGGAAAAATTTTTCCTTGAATTGTTGGATAATTTAACGTTTATTATATATTATATTATGTTGTGGAATTTTTGTGGAACATTTGAAGAAAAGTTGCAAATAGTTTTTATTTACAATATTAATAATAATAATAATAATATTTAATTTTTATTATAAATGAAATGACATTTTTCACTAGTTGAGCGTTGAAAGAAAATTGTCGTTATGTAAAAACACCATTTAAAATTAAAAAACTAAAGAAAATTTCATTTATACGCTTTTGAGTGTACGTATTTTTTCCGTTAAGCAAAATATACGAAAAAAAACCGATTCTGTTAGGCGGCATGCGGTAAACTTTTGCTCCCAGATAGCGTCCTATTCTGTCAATATTCTTTATACGTGTAGTCACTTTTAGTGCACATCACGGAACTTAGATTATACAATAGAAGAATTTTGTTGGCAATACAATCGTAGAACGCACGCACATGCAAAATAACAGAAACGGCGTAAATCAGCGGGGGCTAATTTTAAACGTCAGTATGCGATTGAAGCGGTTCGTTTAAAACCCTTTTTCATTCGTAAGAAGCATACTGGAAAATTATATCAAAATTATATCATTTATTTAAAATAAATGATTGCGTTAATATGAATAAAATAAATTCTCAGATGCAAGGACATTTGTATTTCGTAAATAAATAAGGGATAAGAAAATGAATCGGTAGCAATAAGAAATAAGATGTATAAGCACTCATAAAGTAATTAGTTGTGCCTTTTGCAAAAGTGAGGTGGAACGACAATTGCCCGACTTCCTACAAAAATGATTTCAATTCGTTATAATTTTGTAATTATTAATTATGTAGTATTAAAACTTACCGTGTAGCTCTTCCATATACACATACCAGATACGAAAGGAATAGCATTTCTTTTCAAATTTACTTTTGCGAGCTTCTACTTTAATTTATGGTCTATTAAAGTGGGGCGAGCATACAATGTCGTGGTTCCGGGGAATTGCCGATGCTTCTGCCGCAATCCACTTTTCGCTCAACCATTTATTGTGTGGAAACCTGTAATATTAACATATGCAAAACAATCGTTACATTTAGTTTTTAAATTAAAATACGATCCCTTAAATTTTCTTACACTTACTTTACGTACGCCGTCACTGAACAAATTTTCTGATAAACATTGAACTGTCAACATCATATTTGTTTATATTTTAATTGAATGATGAACTTTTCACTTTTTAACCATTATTTGGACAAAATAAATCATTAAAAGCCATTTAAACACATTATAAACTAAAATTTTTTGTTAATTTCTCTAATAAAAATGAAGATTTCAACTTACCGAAAGAAAGAAATTCCCACGGCATCCTCATTCTGTTTAAATGACTAGCGCGATCCTTTTCTAATATAAAAACTTCTTATTTGCTGTCGTGAAGAATAAAACTATTTATGTAAATACTTCAAAAAAGATAAAATTCACAATTTCACTTGCACTTTCCGATAACTACCAAAATCACAACTTTTCGGTATGCTACCACTTTCATGGAGAATGGCGTATTTTAAAACTCTCCGACACTGTCTAGAAAGTTGAGAGGCGCCATCTTTTAGTATTTGATTGATATTTACAAAATAAATAATAAAACCACAATACAATTGCATTTAATACCAAAAGATGGGAAAAAAATAAATGTTATCTTCTGTCGTGTTTAAATATTTTTCTTTGGAATAACTGAATTAAAATGAATAAAAATTATGCTTTTGGAATTCAATAAATTTCCATTACGAAAACTGGATGTCAGTGGGTGTTAGGTCTACATAAAAAAAATCTAAACAAAAATTTGCGAGCGGTACGATTTCTCGCCGCTTTTGCAATTAATTCAGCCAGGAAATACGAAAATCTGGCGTTAGGGGGCTCTTCAGGTATTCTTTAATCTACCATAAGTCAGGGAAAAACTTACAAATAACGCTATTTGCTCACAGCAATCAAACTATTAATAGGTATAAGGAGCGACCCCACACTGGACCACATACCCTACCTTTTTTTTATAGTAAACATATAAGGATTTCGATGGGTTCCTGGTCATAGGGATATTTTAGGAAATGAGCTGGCAAACTCAGAGATAAGGGGACGCCAGTCTTCAAACATGGATTTTCAGCGACACTTTTCTCTCAACACACAGGAGTCATATTCTTCGGCCTTAATATTCGGAAGCCAACCTGAAGTTTTTGGCAAAGGAACTTTCCAGTATTAAAATTGGTCATGATTATTCGTATTTAATAACCTTCAATCTCCCGTTTATCAAGTAGTAAAATTTGGCTTTACCTCAGGAACTGCCGCCTTTCCTTTTTTTTGTCTGGCAGAATTCCAGCTGGACTCTCGCGCTTGATTTCTAAGCTCTCTTTTTCTTAACTTCTAAACCATCTAGGTCTTAGTAACAAAATATAAACTAAACTCTCATTTCTATCTAATTAACCGTTTTCAATCGTTGTGAACTTATTTTACTAAATTTTAAATAACTTTTGCTAATATGATGTGTGTTTTTTTAGGTACCTTAGCACTGCTCGCTCTTTGAGATATTTAATTGTCATGATTCATTTTCTAGCAGCCTGCATTTTTTTTGGTACTGAGCCTATATGCCGGTAGGAACTTCTTCATGTTCCTAACAATTGTGCCCTAACGACTGGTGTCTTTTTTCAACCTAATCAAAGTGAATTTTTTTTAGGTACATAATCAATCCACCTTTTAATCATCACCCGGTTTATATGTGCATTCTTTAGGTAAATAACAACTACGAGGTCTGTTCAAAAAGTATCGCGAGAAAGCAAAGCATCTGTCAAACATTCAAAATGGCCGAAATTGTCAGCATTAGTTAGAGACATGAGTACCAACATAACGCCACAAAAAATCGAAAATCGAATATACGGAACCCGCGGAAATTCAAAATTCGCAATACATAAAGTGAATAAGAAAGAATAGGCTTAGAATAATCGGTATTTGAACCCGCGGAAATTCAAAATTCGCCATATTTTTTGAACAGACCTCGTATATGCCTTTTTAATAGTACCAGTCAGTGGTATCCTACTACTAATTAGGTACCCTAGTCTTTTTAGGTTTTTTTTTTGTTATAGTAAAATGGAAATTATTGAAAAACTAAGTGTGAGAATTTAACCCACTTAAACCACCTTGCTTGGTCAAATTTCTATATCTCCCAACACAATCGCCGTCTTGCATTACTTGGTAGGTTAGAGATTAATCAAAATCACTACTCTGGTGAATTATTACTATCGTTTAGTTTTTTTTTGGACTGTTGGACAACCAAGAACTTCGATAGCCTCCCAAACCGTTCTCGAGTCCAACATCGGGGCCACGACAATTAAAATTGTATTTGATAAACAATTTAGGCTGCTCTCGTTTAATTCTCGATATTAACGACTATTCAACTCATTTCCGAAACGGAAATGATAATTATCTGCAAAAACAGCTACAACAAAAAACGAGTATATTTTCTATGATTTGGAGTATATTTTTCTATGAAATTTGCGTCATCATGAACTTTTTCGAATCATTCATCATCACAATTTGTGAATTTTTTTCTCTCGAATAGTAAAAATTCACAATTTTTTTTTTTGTATCTATTTCCAAAGTAAAAACTTATCTTTTTTGCCTGTTTTAAGATGTAATTTTTTTTTTTTTTTTTTAATTGTATTATTTTTAAAAGTGACTTAAGTAATTTTCGATTTCGAATTCTATGAATTAATGAATCTATAAGCTTAACGAAGAAGAAAATTGTTTTTGTTGAAATTTAGAATTTTTCTTAACGCGCCGTCGTCATCACATATGTATGTATAAGAACGAAACCGTCATCAAATCGATGACTGTGTCAGTAAAATTATATTTTTATTACTTCTTGTTCAGATTGTCTCTATGCTATCGTCTATTTCCGTTTGAACTAGTCACATTATTTTTAAATATCATTTCCGAAACTAAGAACCTAGTTTTGTTGATAAACGTACAAATTTCCCTGCTGACACGATTTTCCATACGAATTATGAGATTAGAAACCGTTCTAGCAGCGATCACCTTTTGGGTGCGTACCTTACAAAACAGTAAATGAAAATTATTTTTATTTATTTTTTTTTCGAATCTCTTCCATTTCCGATTTGTTAAAATTTTGAATATGCCAACACATGCCGTGACAATATATAATAACACGTGCAGCACAATGATTGTATTTTAGAAGTGACAGGAATGGGGATGGTCAATTAGTAGAAGGGACTAATGGCTATACAAGCGATCCTAGGTATTTATTTATAAGTAAGAGTAATTTTTTTTTGTTTTTTAATTAAGTTGGAATTTTTTCCAAAGGCACTTAATCCACCTTAGTTGGGAAGATACATAAAATAAATCATACCAGGAGTGTGGTATGAAAGTAGGCTTGGACACATTATAGACTAACTGGGGGGCTAAAGAGTAATAAATTTTTTTTTATTTAGTTTTGTTTTTTTTTTTTGGTGCATTATTCTTAGGCACAAATATTTTAATTTACATAAAAATAAACACACAAATTGAATGTGCAAAGAAATTTTTGAAGAAAAAAAAACCAAAGCAAAATACTGTTCAGAGGAGGAAATATTAATTAATAATAACAAAAAAAGATGAAGAACACATAATTTTGGGGTTTTCTTCTTTTCAAAATTATGTTTTATAAATTTAAATGGTAGTTTTAATATTGTTTAATAACGAATTTTGTGATAATATAAAAATTTTGTTTACTATAGTAAAAAAATGTAAAACGATAATCAGACTCGATACAAAATTGATTTCTTATATTATATTTTATTGCAAACATAAAAATCCTCCTTTTTTTACCTATAAAAAAAATAAAATAAAAAATTATGTTCCCAATAAAAAAAACCATTTGGCAGAAGATATGTAAATATTTCCTTAGATATGTCTAAATTTGCTACACCAGGGAAAATTTTCAACATAATTTTAATTTGCGAAAATTCTTTTCTAATTCAAAGAAAAATAAATGTGATCTTCGAAAATTTTGCAATATTTCTATAATTTTGAAAACTAAATAGTTGGTGTTTGGTGGGAAGAGGGGATCGGGGTTTTTTGTTGTTAAATTTTATTAACTTTGGTAGAAATACCTCGTACTGAGAGTACAAAAAGAAAACTAGATTAAAGAAGGTTGCATAAGTACTCATAAATACTAAATTTCACTTTCGAAAATTGTAAAATACTTCCAAAATTTTTTGGAAATATATTGAAAAGGCGATGAGCAGAAGTTCCAATGCGAAATAATAAATGTAATTTTCAAAAAAATATTTTAATTTTCGAAAATTTTGAAATATTTTTAAAATTTTCCAAACTAATTATTTTTTAGTGGTTAGTTTGAGAAGGCGGTAAGGGTAGAGAATAAATTTTTCTAAAAGCTTGCGACAATAAAGACGGACGTCGCTGAGCTGAGGTGGGGTTATTCTGGTCCAATTCAAAATTATAAAATTGATTTTCGAATAGTTGTAGTAATTTTACAATTTTCGAAAACTTTGAAATATTATTATACTCTTTAAAACTTTATGTTCTGCGAGTACAAGAAGAAAAACGTTTAGGAAGATTGCATAATTACACAAAATTCTGTTCCAATTCGAAATTCTAAATTTTATTTTCAAACATTTGAACAATTTTCCAAAAATATTTCCAATAAAGATGGAAGGGGTGAGAAAGAGTCATGTATTATACATAATATATTGAAAATTCTGTTCATATTAGAAATGATAATTTTAATTTTCATAAAGTTGAAAATATTTTTAAACGTTTTTTGAAACTTAATGCTTCGAAAATTCTTGAGAGTACAAAAAGAAAAAGTTTGCATAATTACACAAAATTCTGTTCCAAATCAAAATTTTTGATTTTATTTTCGAACATTTGAAAATTTTGGATTATAAACAATATATTTAAAAAATGCTGTTCCAATTTAAAACGTAAATTTTGAATTTCGAAAGTTTTTAAAAAAAATATTTTTTATACGTTTCGAAACTCAATAATTTGTGGTTGAGTGGAAAGGGGAGGATATGTTTTTAGTTATCAAATTTTTGTAAGCTTTAGAGACAATACCTCGATTTAAGAAGCATAATTACTTAAAAATCTGTTCCAATTCGAAATTCTAAATTTTACTTTCGAAAATAAGGAGAAAATTTGCCATATATTTTTGGTAATCCCGTTATTGATTTGGTGAGAGGGAGTCACGATATTAAATATAATATTTCAAAAATTCTGTTTAAATTCGAAATAATAAATTTAAATTTCGAAAACTGAAATATTTTTATACATTTCGAAACTCAATAATTTGTGGTTGAGGGGAAAGGGGAGGATATGTTTTTAATTATCAAATTTTTGTAAGCTTCTGAGAAAATACCTCGACTTAAGAAGCATAATTACTTAAAATTCTATTCCAATTCGAATTTCAAAATTTTACTTTCGAAAATACAATAAAAAGAAAATTTGCCATATATTTTTGGTGATCACGTTATTGATTTTGTGAGAGGGAGTCACGATATTAAATATAATATTTCGAAAATTCTGTACTAATTCGAAATGATAAATTTAAATTTCGAAAATTTTGATATATTTTTATAATTTTTGAAAATAAAAGATTCTTGGCAAAAGAGCGATTTTTCCTCTAAAAATAATTTCTTAAAGGCAAATTTACACATGCGATAGCTTTCGTACACATGCGTTTTGTAGCTTATTTCTTTGTAATTTGTTTTTTTTTAAGAAAATGTATTTTTTGGTTGTAAGTACAATTTTAATAGAAAAAGTCTACTAACAATAAAGTAGTTTTTAAAAAAAATGATTTTAACAATTAAACTTTAGATTTTCTTAAATGCTGTTTAAAAAGTTTTCAAATTGAACTCAATTAACAACTCTAAAAATGGTACAATATTTAAAAACTATTATTTAAAAGTCCAAACTTGGCATAAAAAAATCCCCAGAATTGGGAGAAATGAGTTTTTTTTCAAGTTAAATATTTAAAGATTTCGATTAGTAAATGTAAGCTATCGATTTTCTAGAGTAGATCTAATTAGAAAAGGCAAAACAAAAAATTTATTAGAAGAAGAAAAAAACACAACTGGTCTTAGCCAATGTCTTTGAAAAAAAGGTGAGAGGAGAGAAATCTGCAATCAACTAATCGGCTTACGGGTCGGATTGGGCGTGTGTTTACTTTTTCATACCAGGCTGATAGCTGCCTTGATTTTGCCACAAACGTAAAAACATTCCTAAATTGCTAAACATACTCGTGAACAAAATGCAAGTATAGCAAATTGAAAAGAATCAATTATAATGCAGAGTGTCGGTGGCCCGAATACCGCGATATCTCGATTGTATGAAATTGTTCACGCTTTTGAGGCGATACTGCAACAAACGCCGACGCTTTGATTTTTCAGACAGACGTGCTCGTAAATAATATGTTTATGGGTACATGCCCATTTGGAGATATATTTTTGTGTTACGTAGAAAGAAGTATGTACCCCCTTGTGCGCAGGCATCAGCAGCAAAATCTAAAATTTCATCATTAACTGGAAGTATTGACAGCGACAGCGTCAGCAAAAAATGTATGCCATAGCAACAAATCAATAACAAAGCATGAACCTTCCACCTTTTTCAAACCTGCTCTGCTAAACACCCCATCCCTCTCTTGCCTCCACCCTTAATAGATTAGGTCTCGCTACTATTCTTAAAGTCAGATTCGGTCACCAGCACTTCAACCGTACTGGACGACCTTCACTTGTTCGCACTATAATTGCGCAAGGCAGGCACATATTTGTAGGTTGGTCGATCGGAACTGGGCTAGTGGTAAATATTGCAACAAAAAAAAACAATTTGATTAGGCGATTAGGTTCCAGTGTGGCGCTGTACGAGAGACACCCAACTTCTACCGCTATTATTACAAGATTGCTGGTACTTTAGGCATGTTTGAACACAAATTAAAACGGAATTCACTCAATTGGAAATGCCATAGTCGACCTCATAGCAACATGCACATTTAAATCAATCGTGCATGCCATGCCATGCCATGCCATAGTCAGATGAGGTGTGATGGTAATTAGTTGTCAGATTGGAATATAATTAAATTTGTTTTTGCCTTTCTGGAGAAAAATATTTTTGATATTTTGATATTTTGGTTAAAAGCTCACACGGGCATGAATCCACTCTAAGAAATTCATCGCATTTTCTAAAAAAACAAAATAACAAGAGCGGCACAGGTCCTTAAACTCAACCAATCAGACGTAAGGCTACTCACTACTGACCCATTATCTGTTGAGATACCATCTTAATAAGATAGGCAAATCTGACATAACAATCTGTCGTTTTTGCTCCGACTCTGTCTTGGGCTTCCCGGATCCGTACGAGATTTCCCGGCTACCAACCAATATGATATTGAGCTTCGCTAGAGAAGCCTCACAATATTACTAACATATCATCTGAGTTAGGATTATTCAACACAAAAAATCTTATTGGTCGAAATGTCTTTTAACCCTCTTTGCATTATTATTATAGGGTTGGCAACTAACTAAGTGATTGCTGATTTTGTCAATAGATGGTATTAGCTCATTCTTTTGTTATGTCAACGTGTTCAAAGCATCTAACCTATATTGTTTTCTTGTTGTTTGGACTTCCGCTTTTAATTTAGATAAAATTTTATCGTTTAGCTATTTAGTATTGTTTTTATCTAAATTTAAAAATGGAAGGACAAGACGTGCATTTTAGACATATTTTATTGTATTATTTCCGAAAAGGCAAGAACGCATCTTGCTTATGTGCCGTACGAGGTCTGTTCCTCGTAATAAGAAGTTATGTGCCGTACGAGGTCTGTTCCTCGTCTATTCTGTAGGTTTTGGATTTGGGATTGGAGAATTTCGAAAGTATGTTGGGGATTTTCATCAGCGTATGTAGCAAAGAAGGTATTGGGACAGATTGCAATGTCGGATGAGTAAATGTTGTAGAGGATGGGTCTAAGCACACTACCCTGTGGCACACCATCCAATATCGGTGTCGGTTGAAAACGAATGATCTTAGGAATATAAAATAGATAGAAAAACAGATCCTCTTGAGTTTCCAGAGTAAGCCCGATAGCCAAACTATATCAAAACCTTGTTTTATATCAAGAAACACACCGGAACAGTACTATTTATTCGCACTTTTAGAGTGGATTATTTTCTTCAACGATGAGGCTTATTTTTCGCTCAATATTGACTTCTAAAGCTTGGAGAAAGTCTGGTTTATTGCTCAAGACGAATGATTTCAAATAACCCCACAAGAAATAGTCTAATGGTGTTAAATCACACCTTCTTGGAGGCCATTCAATGTCACAATTTCTTGAAATAATCGAATCTACAAACTTTTCTCACAATAATTCGGTTGTTTCACGTGCTGTGTGGCACGTAGCCCCGTCTTGTTGGAACCAGATGTTGTCAAGATCAACTTCTTCCAATTTCGCCCATAAAAAGTTGGTAATCATCGATCTATACCGCTCTCCATTGACAGTAACGGTGTTCCCAGCTTCATTTCGAAAGCAGTACGGACCGATGATTCCACCAGATCAAAAACCACACCAAACTGCCAATTTAGGTAAATGTAATGGGTTTCCATGAATAATTTGTGGATTTTCTTCGCACCAGAATCGACAGTTTTGTTTATTTACCGCACCACTCAGATGAAAGTGAGCCTCATCAGAGAAGATGATTTTCTTTAAAAAAATCGTTATCGTTTTCAAGTTGATCCAAGACAAAATGAGCAAATTCACGACGTTTACGGTAGTCCAATGGTTTCAGTTCTTGAGTGATAACAATTTTATACGGATGCAAGCCCAAATTCTTTCTCAAAATCCGCCAGGTTATGGTTTGAGACAGTCCCAATTCTTGAGAACGTCTTGGAATCGACAAATTGCGGTCTTCAACAACACTTGCCTGAACGGCAGCAATATTTGCATTACTTCGAGAGGTTTTTTGTCTTATTGGCACTTGAACTTTATGTAAAGAAAATGTACGCTCGAAATTTTTAACAATTCGACGAATAGCGAGCACTGTTGGACGATAATTACGACCATAAAATGGCAACAGCGCACGAAAAGTTGCAATTGGAGAACGATTATTTTGATAATAAAATTAAATAATTTGTAAACGTTGTTCTTGCGTATATCTCTCCATGATGAAATTGTAAACATTACTAAATACAATGGAAAAAAATGACAGATCATGAAATATTATAAATGGACGAAACGTCACTTAGAAATCATTTCACTCTTATTGGAAAACCTTATATATAGTCTATCATTCTTTAAATATACATACGTAACACTATAAGGCCAATTGGGTCCTGGTAATTTAAGGCCAATTGGGTCTTGGGCAACAAAACGAAAACTTGCTTTGTGTGGTTTGTGGCACCGTTTTGAAACCAAATAAGGTTCAGATGAAAATTATCTTTGCGTTTTGGCAAAAAAAAAACCTACTATCACAGGCTCAGAACTAACGATAGGAGTCTTGCCTTAATCATTTTCAAGGAAATACGATCACTTGTGGACTTTCAGAGCCCCATATATAGCAATTTGGATGTATCCACAAACCATCT
This sequence comes from Atherix ibis, assembly GCA_958298945.1. Taxonomy (NCBI): domain Eukaryota; kingdom Metazoa; phylum Arthropoda; class Insecta; order Diptera; family Athericidae; genus Atherix; species Atherix ibis. The sequence goes on along the minus strand of OY282606.1, from coordinate 105,192,880 downwards.
CTGAAGAAAGTTTTGTTCAAAACTTTGCTACAGCTGAATTTTAATTTGTGGTAATAAAATCTGTGGCAAAAAATGCCAAACCCTATACTAAATATTTGTCATCTTGGACGTTACATATATTTGACAGCTGTCAATTAACAGGGCTTCACTTTCCGAACTGGATAATCCGCTATGTGGCAAGACAAGATTTCAAATAGTTTTGGAGTCGGAATATTTTGATATGACTGTTAGGGAGTACCGCACCTAAACCAAATAAATAAAAATTGAAAGTTGATCCAATATTAAGTTGGTTATATCACTATATCATCCACAATATCCTTTTTGGTCGACAAAGTTGTTTTTTTTTTTTTTTTGGTAGTCCCTTGGAACTTTTTGCTTTCCAAGGCATTTTAGTATTTTTTCCGTAAATTTAAATATAAAAAAAAAACTAGAAAGTAAGTATTTTGATAGGTAGTATACTCATTTCTAAAGAAGCTCAAGAGAAATATACACGAGATTAACCAAATATAATAATTTTGGAATCTTATTAACTTAAAATGGTCGTACAAATGAATTAGCAAAAAGAATCAGAATGTATTGCCTTTTTTTATTTTGATTATATTTTATTCTAAACATGAAAATCCTGATCTTTTCTTGCTATAAGTGGATTTTTATCCTCATTGGCTATTGAAAAATTTACATGTTTATAAATGATGCAAAAAATCTCCATTCGTAAGTTCATACAAAATTAATTAAAAAAAAAAACAATTTCAACGATTATTTCACATCAAGAAAAAAATGATTGGAATTTTTAAATTCTTTTAAATTGCATAAATCTCTAAGAATATAAATAAACGTAGACTCAGTTTATTTCGTTTGTTTTTCGTTTCAAAGAAAATAAGTTTCAATTTATTAAGACTTTTGTCATAAATCTATCAGTTCTTTATAATAATTGTGAGAAATAGTTTGTTCATAAATAATAAATAGTTGAGAAATATTTCAACACTTATTTTTTCTAAGCTAGCTTAGCTTATAGTCGTCACATACACATAGTATAGGCCCGATATAGAATTTATTGCATCACACTAACTAGGCATCGGTGCATGGAAAACTATCATTCACATACGACTGCCTAAACATTAATCAGCCCACATCATTAGTTACAATCGGAATGGTGGTTATTTGTCTCTACATTCGATGAGAAACAAAGCTAGAAATCTTATCATTACGTGACGATAATTAATTTGTTTAAATAGAAAATTTCAAAGAGTCTACCTAGAATTATGACTGCTTACATCATATCTTTCATTGTTGCAAATATCTTCTGCGTTGGGATATCTTCTTTAGTCCCTGAATATATGAATATGATTACTTTTAATTCCAATAGTTCTCAGATGGGATAGTCATCGAAATATGTACAAAATTCTGTAATGCTGATAATTTGTCATAGTCAATATAAGTACACATCGTCAAATTTAGAAACAATAATCATCAACACCTTAACGGGCCCCTCTTCTTCTATTTCCCTAAATTATGATATTGTCTTAAAGTTTTTTTGAAACTAACTATTGGTTGTGCAGAAGAACCATAACTATAAGTTTTTGTTATAATTTTTTTTTAAGAATTATGTTTTTAAAAATACGTAATTATCGATTGTTCATAGAAAATTGACTTTTTTTTTAAAGGAAACAAAATGGCGTCGGATGTTTTTTTCCGGCGCCATTTTGTTTACTAAAATTTAGTGTAATATTATTTAACATGCTAAACAGACTTGTCCAGTAATGTATTTTGCAGCTTACGCATCGAAATCTATACCCGAGCTCCCTAAACAATGCTTTATCACCCAGCTCGCTTCAATCCAACGGATTCTTTATTGATCTTTTGCTTGGGTTACTTCATGCATGGAATGCATTCTTCATTATCCCCCAGAACGCATTTTTCAATGATTCTGCTAGCTCACGCATCTCAATCTATACCCGAGCTCCCTAAACAATGCTTTATCACCCAGCTCGCTTCAATCCAACGGATCCTTTATTGATCTTTTGCTTGGGCTACTTCATGCATGGAATGCATTCTTCATTATCCCCCAGAACGCATTCTTCAATGATTTTGCCAGGTTACGCATCTCAATCTATACCCGAGCTCCCTAAACAATGCTTGATCACCCAGCTCGCTTCAATCCAACGGACTCTCTTCAATCCAACGCATTCTTCATTGATCTCTTGCTTGAGCCATTTCATGCATGGAACATTCTCTCAGATTCCCTATTTTTCTTCTTCCTCTTCGTCTTCATCTTCTTCAACTTTTTATTTTTCTTCATTTTCTTCATATTCTTCAAATTCTCAATTTTCTTCGTCTTCATCTTCTTCAACTTTTTCTTCTTTATTTTCTTCATATTCTTCGTTTTCTTCTTCTTAATCTTCTTCATCTTCCTCTGAACCACGTGCCCCATACATAAAGCAGGCAAACATTCAATCATCCACTGGTGAGCACTCTCAACCGGCAGACCGCTCTCTCGTTACTCCACACACATTGTGCAAATTGGTCCTGCCACTAACCAGGTCCATCTATCACAGGTAGGTCCATTTGCTAACAGCCAGTAACCAGTTACAAGCTAGTTACCCTAACTGTTGGTAGCAAGGCGTACCTAAACCTCTATTATTATCTGCAGAAATAGCACCCGGAGTCCTACCATTCCTAAGCTCCAGTATTAAAACTGTACCTGCGATGTAGGTTACAACCACAGCTACCCACGTTTCAGACTCAACATCTAGGCCGGGCACAGCAGGCAAACCACCATGCGGCTATGATCCCCGTATTACGTGGTAAGTACTCTTCACTCAAAGAGCTACACTAAGGAAATTTGTAATTTCATGGCATTGCTAGACTAGCTCGGAACCGCGGGTCGCCAAGACCCGTAGGCCACTTCTATATTGATCCGTACGCCAAGACCCCTAGGCCACAACTATTTTACAAGTGACGCGCTCCGGAAATTTCTGTTAAAAATCCAACCAAATTGAGCGCTTAACCCTCCTTCGAACAAAGTCCGCTTTCGATGCGCGTTTGAAGCGGATCATCATGCCGGCAGAAAAACCGTTGTAAACGATCCACTTCTCATCACCAATTATCAATCGTTTCAAAAAACTATCATTTTCCTCACGTTTAATGAGCATATTGCACATATTTATACATGCCGTCAAGTGAACTTCTTTGAGTGCATAAGGAACCAAAAATATCTAGCCTGCTTATCTATCCCAGCTTGTTCAGGTGGTTTGACTCAATGCATGCCTTTATTTTGTCGACGCCAACCACGCTTTCCCTTCCAGTCCGAGGATCGTCGTTGAGATCAAAATCACGAGCACGGAATTTCGTGAACCATCGTTGGAGCTGACGCTCCATTCATCAATAACTTTTCGCAAATTTTCCCAAGCTTGACGTGCGTTCTTCCTAAATAAAACATGGAGAAAACGCAAAGTTTCGTCTTCCATCTTGAACTTGTTGTAAAAATTCTTCGAAAATAAACAAAATGAATCAACTTTGTTTACTAATCAATATCAGCTGTTAAATGACTCTAGTACCTCAAAAAATGAAGAAACACAACTTTCCCAACAACCCAATATTAATTTATGTCAATTGAGGGTCGATTATCTCGTTTGTCACATACAATTTCAAATAATACAAAATTCCTTTCCTACTAAGAAAATAGAGATTTTGGCGATCTAGCTTTTTTTTCTTAGAGACTCATTCGAGTTCTTAAAGAACTCCCAGAATAAAAGACCCCACACCGACACTCTATCTCCACTAGAAATAAATGGACTCTACTCCATTTGTTTTTTTGTTGTTTTTTTTGCTGTTGTTGATATTTTTATTTATTTGTTAAATAGAAATCGTTATCGGTTTAAATTTCAATACTGGCTTATTATAATTGAAATTGTGTACGACGTTCCCGTTGGCAAAAACATATTGAACCATATTTTCTCAATTGATAGTCGTATACGATTGATTATCAATTGAGATCAACCTCTAATAATATCGAATTTCAAAAAGAACCAACAAACGACGACCGTTCAGTGAATGTTGATATTCTTTCCAAAGTACGAGTATCTCAATAAATATGGTATGCGCTATGAAACTGTTCTCATATTTACAGTGAGTGAATAGTTTTCTTTTATTAATAATATTTTTGCAATTAAAAACATTTCGTATATTATTTACTGAATGTTTTTATTTATTTCTTGGTATTTCTTTATTGTTTTCTAGATGAAATTCAAGATTCAATATTTCGATTTGATACTTAATATTTGATTATTTTTTCCTTCTTCTATGAAAGACAATCGGTTAGGGTACAACAACTATTGTGACTTTACTTTTCTAACAAGAGCTTCTTCTCTTTTTTTATATTGATTATTTATTTACAATTACATAAACATTGTAGCAAGCAGGTTATATGATAAAGACACTACAGTGATAGGACAGGAACATGTGAGATTTTAACATTTCAAGATGTCGTCTTGGCCAATTTATTTTTAAACGCTGACGAGTGTAACTGGGGAAGGTAACAGAGGAAAGCTTTTTAATAAAAGGACAATAGTGGTAGGATAATATTGGGCTGGCAACTACCATAAGTGATTGCTGATTTTAAATAAGAAGAAATATTCAAAATTTTTACTTAAAAATACGAGGTCTGTTCAAAAAGTATAGCGAATTTTGAATTTTCGCGGGTCATTTTGAATGTTCAGTTAATTTTTGACAGCTGCTTTGCTTGCACGTGTTTTGTTTTGGCTCGTCTTCGATTTTTGCACATTTTCTACCAAAGACAGCATCGCATTAACATTGCTAAGGAGCTGTTGGACTCTGTCCGCGACGACCCAAATTTGTTCCAGATGGTCATAACTGGTGACGAATCATGGGTTTATGATTATGACGTGGAAACCAAAGCTCAATCATCCCAATGGAAGCTGCCGCACGTGCTAAGACCGAAAAAAGCGCGCCGAGTACGGTCGTATGTGAAGGTTTTGCTTACAGTTTTCTTCGATTGCAGGGGCGTGGTGCATCATGAGTTCTTGCCACAGGGTAGAACGGTCAATAAGGAATATTACCTGCAAATTATGCGCAAGTTGCGCGAAGCAATCCACGCCTGGATTTGTGGAAGAACAAAAATTGGCTTTTGCCATTTTTGACCAAAAACAACACACTAATAATGCCGCAGCCACCGTATTCCCCAGATCTGGCCCCCTGTGACTTTTTCTTGTTCCCAAATTGAAGAGCCACATAAAAGGATGACGCTACGCTACGATTGAGGAGTTAAAGACGGCATCGAACGAGGAGCTGAACAAGATCACAAAAAATGATTTTTTAAAGTGCTTCGACGATTGGAAAAAACGTTGACGCAAGTGTAAAATATCTGGTGGGGATTACTTTGAAGGGGACAAAATAGATATTCATGAATAAATAAATAATTTTTGAAGAAAAAAAACACCAAATTCGTGATACTTTTTGAATAGACCTTGATATTTATGCATTCTATACAATATATATTTGAATTGATACAGGGTGCGTTTTATGTTCCAGGTAAAAGTTTTATTTTAATAACTTTTATATGAAATACAGGCATGATGTCGATCAAAGGCGAGCTCTTTTAAGTACATTTTTCATAACTTTTTCGCAGACTTCTGGTGTTATTTCAGTAATTTCGTTTCGAATGTTGTGATTAAGCATCGAAGCTGCAGTTGGTTTGTTAGTGTACACGTTTTCCTTCAAGGGGATTCAAATCAGGGGATCGTGGGGGTCAGTCGATATCACCACTTTTTGACATTTATTCGGCCGGAAAAATTTTTTCTAAAAATTTTCATTGTAGCACGAGCTGTGTGCGATGTGGCACCGTTTTGTTGAAACCACATTTTCTGTAGGCCTAATTGATCCAATTCGGGCAGAAGAAAGTTTCCCAACATGTCCCGATATCGGTCAATAGTAACTGTTAGGGCATTGCCTCCAGCATCCAAAAACAAATATGGTCCAGTGATTCCGCCGCATCATACACTTACTCTACGATGGTGTAGAAGTCTGTGGTGTGTCAGTTGAGGTTTTTCAGTGCCCCAATATCGGTTATTCTGCTTATTAACAAAGTCAGCCAAGTCGAAGTGTGCTTTGTCGCTCATAATGATTTTTTGCCAATAATTATGGTCGTCTTTACCGAGTTGTACTCCAGTCTCGCCGCCGTTCATGATCATCACTCTCCCTCACTGCATCAAGCTTTTCAGGAGTACGTTGGTTTAATTATCACCCAGTCTTCATTTTATCTCCCAGTGTATGCATATTTTCAAAACTATTAATTACACGCTGAATGGTTCACTTCCTCGGCATATGATTAACACCAAAAAAAATCATGTAATTTTTTCTCCGTATTCACAATTGAACAATTATTTCAATAAAATATTTTAATAATTTCAATACGTTGTTGCGACGTTGGATACTTCATAATAAATTATTATCAACCATTCTCTACGACTGTCAAATGCCAACAGACAAATGTCATCCAAACCAAAATGGCGGCCAAACAAAATCGATGTGGAACATTAAAATCACCCTGTATTTAAAAAGGAAATTATATTTTTAAAAGCAAACTTTACGATTTCATCACAAAACTTCTCCACTTTAATGTTCCATGGAGTTAATCAATTTGGCAGATGATCGGCTCACATATATAGTATATAAAAACTTTAAGTTCGAGTGTATGTGCGCTAATGTATCTTTACGTATTTATGAATATTTTTCTTCAGACTTTAATGGCAAACTGCCAATTTTATCGGATATCTTTTTTTTTTTTGTTGATATTTTCTGTTGAAAATCTTGAAATAAGTTAAGTTGCCAACAACTCGGAAATAATTAAATTTGTTTCATTTCTATCAGGTTTGTTTATTTTTCTACTCTTTTACTTTGTATTTCAGGTGTTTTTTTTAGTGAAGTCGATTGCACACTATTCAAATCATAATACATATACATAAATGTACGAATGAATTTATGCACATTTCGGAAGAGAAGTTTTCAATTATTTTCTACTTTGTCAATGGTTTTTCTTCTTTTTATTTTTTCTTTACTTTTCAATAATCACGTCTCTGCCACTCTACACATCGGCAGTTACGTGAATCTATTCCTCAAATTGACAGTTACGTGAATCTATTTACTTTGGATAGATTTGTGTATTCTTCACACTAATGGCAAATGATGGCGCGTATAAGAGAGACAAAAAGTGATTTTTTGAATAGAAGAGAATGATAAGAGAAAACGCGCCCACTTTTATCGAAAGAAATTTCTTGCTGAGAGATTTTCTCTCCCTTTCCCAACCCACTTATGCATATATATTTCTCTAAATTCAAAAATAACAATGAGTACATTCACATGTTACAAGGGGATTATCAGTGAAATAAGAAATCATAAAAAACAAACTGTACCTACACGGCGAAAAGCAATACCTTTTCCGTATTGTGTAGTCAATTTTAGTCGAAAATCAGTGCAGAACACTTGTTGATGTTGTTTGGCGCTACTTGGCAATGCCGAATAATGCAAAAAAAAACAATTGTCTGGCGTTGTTTGAAAACCAACTAAATCTGCATACACGCTAATATATATAAATAGTGGTAGTAACACAATTCCGACTGAGACTGAAAACTAAACTGAAATTGGTGTCGAAAAGTGACAAAGTAACCCTTAGATTATAGAACAACTGGATAAGGCCTCTACACAAATGTTGTGGTCGAATTTTATTGGCAATGCATTCGTAGAGCGCACACACATGCAAAATAACAGAAACGGCGTAAATCATTGGGGGTCCATTATAAACTTAAGTATGCATGCCATTGAAGCGATTCGTTTAAAACCATTTTGATATGTGATGTCATTTATGAGTAAACAAATAGGATTTTTTAATATATTTTAATATATTTTTCATTTTTAAATAAATTCGGATACCTTCAGACCAATATGCGCTACATGCAGTCAATTTTCGGCGATACAACGGATTCTCGACAGTCGCTTGTTGGTTTTCAGTGCCCCCTATACGCCAATTTGGCTTATTGACGTATCCACCGAGTGAGATATAAACCCCATTGCTGAAGAAAATTTTGTTCAAAATAATCAGCACTCCATCAATCTTAGATTAAAGAATACCTGGATAGGCCCTTACCGTATATGTATACGCAATTTTGTGTACAAATTTTTACTAGGGGGATATGACTGTCAAAAATTTTTTATATAGACATGACACCCACTGCCATCTATGTGTCGTAATGGAAATTTATTTAATTGCAAAACCATAATTTATATTTATTTTAATTCACTTACTGGAAACAAAAACACAATTTAAATACAACGATAGGTCATTTTTATTTTTTGTACAATCTTTTGATACGAAATGGAATTCTATTTTAGGTTTATTATACATTTCGTAAATATCAATCAAATATAAACCGCCTTAATTTTGTAGACTTTCGGAGAGTTTGAAAACTTTAATTCTCCAGGAAAGTGGAGACTTGGGGGTTAGCTTTGTCATTTGTGAATCCGATGTTGAAAGTTCAATGTTTACCATAAAATAGTACAGTGCCGGTGTATATAAAGTGTGTGTAAGAAAGTTTAAGCGACCGAATTTTTCTATCTATTTTCCATTGCTGTTTTCATTGTGTTATAATAAATAAAGTTTATTCTTCGGTAAGCTTATTATTAAAATAAATTTGTTTTGATTGCTCTATTAGACCATATTATAATGCATTTACTAAATAATATTGTTTTCATTTTTTTTTAGAATATAAGTTATTAATTAAATAAGTACATTAAATTTTTCATTTTCTATTTTTGTTTTAAAGCATTTCTTTTAATGTTGTATACGATTAACTTATATATTATCAAGAACTTCATGTATTGTAATGTTCTATGTAATTAATGCTTTATTTTTTAATTTAATTTAAATGCACAATGCCTATTTAAATTACCATTTCCATTCATAAACACATATTTATATTATAATTAAGGTTTTTCCATCTATGGTACTTATGCTTGTTTAAGATTAAAATTTATATTTAATAAGTTGCGGTGTGGTTTGATTTCAACATAAACAAAATATCACATTTTCTCATTTAATTCATTTTGCATTTTTGAAATTAATTTAAATTTGTACACATAATTGTTTTCATATAATCAAATAACTTGTAATTTTTATTTTTATATACTATTCCCCACTTTAAAAATTCTGTTTTAATAAATAATTTACAGTGAAATAAATAAAATGAAAATACAAAATAAATAAATAAATATTTAAAAATAGAATACTGTGTTTTATTGCATATTTACAAAACTAATTCCATTAAACAAGACCCGCAATATTAAAAAATCTGCTTCTATACGCATACGTGTATGTGTAAATGATATCACACATGAAAAATGGTTTTAAACGAACCGCTTCAATCGCATACTGAACTTTTAAATTGGCCCCCAATGATTTACGCCGTTTCTGTTGTATTGCATGTGTGTGCGTTCTATGAATGTATTGCCAACAAAATTTGGACAGCATTTTTGTGTAGAGGCCTATCCAGTACTTCTTTAATCCAAGCCATCGATCCATAATGTAAAATGGCCACCTTCGATAGCATATGCATTTGACAGCTGTCAAATTACAGTCCTGTACTTAGATTATAGAAGAACTGGATAAGGCCTCTATACAAAAATTGTGGCCGAATTTTGTTGGTAATACATTCATAGAACGCACACACATGTAAAATAATAGAAATGGCATAAATTAGTTGGGACCAATTTCAAACTTCAGTATGCGATTAAAGCGATTCGTTTAAAATCATTTTCATCTGTGATGTCATTTATGCGTAAACAACTAGATTTTTTCTAAATATTGCTGGATTTGTTAGCCTAAATATAAAGCACTTTTTTTCATAGAAAGCAAAAATAAATTTATTCAAAGTACTTGTCCTTGCTCGCTAGCTACACATTTTTTCGATCTTTCGGGGAAATTTTTGGATACCGCACCAATAAAATGCCTTCTCTTTCGAGGCAAACCACTCATCAAGCCATTTTTGAACGTCTTCGTAAGAATCGAAGTGCTGCTCAGTGAGCGTGTGGCCCTTCGACGAAAACAGGTGGTAGTCGGAAGGAACCAAGTCTTGTGAATAAGCGGGGTGGGGTAGCACCTCCCAGTTGAGTGTCTCCAAGTAGTTTCGGACCATTTTTGATGTGTGCGATGGTGCGTTGTCGTGGAGGAAAATCAGCTTGTCATGTCTTTGTTGATAATCCGTCCTTTTTTTACGCAGAGCACGGTGCAATTTGATCAGTTGTTGGTGGTAGCGGTGGGGGTTGACAGTTTCACCAGGTTTCAACATCTCATAGTAGACGATACGCTGCTGATCCCACCAAACGCACAGCATTGTCTTCCGTCCGAAGCGATTTGGTCTTGGGGAAGAGCTTCCCGCATATGCTCTTTTTCTGGCACAAAACTAGACATGATTACCAAAGGAAAAATGTATGCTGTTGTACGAAATTGCTGACAATGTGCACTGATTAATGTTGACAGATGTCAAACTCATTAAAAAAAAAGTATGACGTGCCCATGGTAGCTTAATACACTCACTCACGCCATCTATGACCAAACAGAGGATTTAAGCTTATATACCTAGTATATTAAAATGGCGGCATGTCAAAACTGTATAGACTGTATAATGGCGGCATGTCAAAACTGTATAGAAATCTATTTTAGTTAGTCTACCTTGTATATATTATATAACAAAGAAAAAAACTATTTCTATTTCGTAAACTAGTACTTTAGATTAATTACAAATTTTTTCATGCCTAAGATCCAAAAAAAAAAAAAAATTATACTGAAAAAAAAAATTCGAGCTCTCCCTATCCTATCGGGAAAAAAAGTTAACACGTTTTAAATAATCAAATTAACTTTTATTGATATTTTTGAAAAAAAAAATTAATTTAAATTATTTTATTATTTTTGGAAAATAAAAGATTATTACTATAAAAAAAAAGTATTACTTTATCTATTATGACATAATCGAAGCAACAGTCAAAAATAATTACTTTAATACGTAAATGATTGGTGGAATTGTTATATCATCCCCTACACATATTCGTAATGAAAGTTCTTATATAAAATTGATATCCTGTCGTTCAATAAACATTAATTATTATTCGAAATTAATTCATTTATACATATTTTTGATAAAATTCATAATAATACTCTCTTTTTATACTGTAATTTATTATTTTCTAAAGTACTCACGATTACATAAGAAGACATAGAAATGTTTTTGTTTTGTAAAATATTGTTTAAAATTTTATCGAAAATTGATAAGAATTTTATAAGCTATTTCATCATTTCTTATTATTGTTTTTTTTTTAATGTGTATTATATTGTATTGTATTGTAGAATAATAGAAAATAATTGATTTGTAATGAAAATAAAAAGAACAAAAACAAAAAGGAGATAAAATCAATTGTAATTATTGCGTCGAAATTGATTCTTGATTTGAAGCAATTAAATTGTAATTTTTAGTTAAAGTTTAGTTAATTTTTTGATATTTTCGAATAAAATCATTGAAAGTTTCCCATTCATACATAAGCGATAAAAGAATTTAAAATTATGCAATTATTAGTTAGAGAATAGTTATTTTATGTACAAAGAAAACACCGAATTTTTCTAATCAAAATAAACTTTATATTTGTTATTATTTGCTCTTGAACTTGGCAAAGATATCCTCAAAATAAATTTTCTAAAATTTACAAACGAAGAAAAAAAACACTAATAATTCTAATGTAAACTGTGTCTAGGTCATTTTTAGAAACCCATTAATACACTTCAAGTTGAGGCAATTGATTTTTTTTCAACAAATTTTATATAATTTTTCTTTTCTTTTTTGCAAAAAACTAAACATTTTCATGTAAACAGAAAGAAATTTCCAGATTTCTTAATAAAAATTTCTTTTTTGCGTTATTTTTTTTGTTGGGGTGATTTTTTTCCTGTTTGGGTTTTTATTTTTGACAGATTCCGCTTGACACGTGACGTGTGTCAAAGTCAAAAGTGCTCAGTTACAAATTATTAAATTTTTTAATCAAATTCGTGCTCTATAAAAAATATATTTCGCCTACTTCGAACATTTTATGGTCATCATAATCGACCTACTGAGCAAACAATTCAAGCTTTATATTTCGCATCAAACCACGCACTCGTGTACATAGAGTGCACGCAGATGAAAATATTGCTGCCGTAGCGTCCAGTGTTGCTGAAGACCGCGATTTCTCCATTTGTCGCCGTTCACACCAATTGGGATTGTTTTACTCGACTATTTGGAAGATTTTGGTCTGAAAACGTATAAAATACACCTCATGTAAGAACTGCAGCAGAACGACCTGTCAAAGCGTCGAATTTTCGGTGCACAACTTGAGGAAAATCCGTTTTTTTTATCAAAAAATTTCGTTAAGCGACGTAGCTCATTTCTAATTGAATGGGTATGTGATAAAGCAAAATTGTCGAATTTGGTCTGATAAATAATCACAGGCAAAAGAAGAACTGCCATTTTGCACCCATAAAAATGCACTATTTGATGCGGCGGAAACATCGGTCCGTATTTCTTTAAAGATAATGCTGGTTGCAACGTTACCGTCAATGACGCCCGCTATCGCTCGATAATTTCAAACTTTTTTTGCCCAAAATGCAGGAACTGCGTGGTTTCACCACGTGAAACAATGGACATACTGAGAGATGAGTTCGGTGAGCAGTTAATCTCACGTTTCGGACCGGTGAGTTGGCAGCCTATATCGTACGACTTGACGCCTCTAGACTATTTTTTATGGAGCTAAGTGAAGTCACTCGTCCATGCCGATAAACCAGCATCACTTGCAGCCTTCGAAGTGAAAGACAACATTTTACGTGTTATTAGCGAGATACCAGCCGAGATGCTCGAAAAAGTGGTTCAAAATTGGACCTCTCGCATGGATCACTTAAAACAAGTCGTGGCCATCATTTACATGAAGTTGAATCTTCATTCAGTAATACCTCCAATTCTGCGTCTTCAAACTTTTTCACCGGTCCGATACGGTCCTTGTCTGCCACGTCGAACCATCAAGCCATTTCGGACGTCTTTGTAAGAATAGAAGTGCTGCTCAGCAAGCGCGTGGCCCATCGACCAAAACAGGAGGTAGTCGGAAGAAGCCAGGTCTAGTGAATAAGCGGACTGGGGTAGCACCTCCCAGTTGAATGTCTCCAAGTAGTTTCGGAGCATTTTTGACGTGTGCGATGGTGCGTTGTCGGGGAGGAAAGTCAGCTTGTCATGTCTTTGTTGATAATCCATCCTTTTTTCACACAGAGTACGGTGTAATTTGATCAGTTGTTGGTGGTAGCGGTGGGCATTAACAGTTTCACCAGGTTTCAACATCTCATAGTAGACGATACCCTGCTGATTCCACTAAACGCACAGTATCGTCTTCCGTCCGAAGCGATTTAATCTTGGGGAAGATGTTGATGATTGGCCGGGATCAACCCACTATTTTTTGCGTTTAGGATTCTCGAAATATATCAACTTTTCATTACCTGTTACAGTCTGGCGAGCAAGATTTCGCATGTGTTTTGGCGTCACACCATCTGCCTATCGTTCAATTCATGCGGCACCCACTTTCCGATCTTTTCAATCTTCCCCATGACACGCAGACGCAACACCCAAGAGCATTTTTTTCGATTGGGTATCATCTTCATCCAAAAAAGCCTCCAATTAATGTTCCTCAACCTTCCTAGGTCGATTTTCACGCTTCTTGTCCCACAAGTCAAAATTGCCGTCTTTGAACCCACGAAACCAATCTCGGCACGTTGTCTCCAATAAAGCACAGTCACCATAGGCCTCCATAAGCATTCGATGCGATTCGGCAGTCGATTTCTTTAAATTGAAACAGAAAAGCAGAGCTTCCCGCATATGCTCTTTTTCTGGCACAACACTAGACATGATAACTAAAGGAAAAATGTATGTTGTTGTACGAAATTACTGACAATGTGCACTGATTAATGTTGACAGATGTCAAACTCATAACAAAAAGTATGGCATGTCCATGGTAGCTTAATACGCTCATTAACGCCATCTATGAGCAAACAGAGGATTTGAGCTTATAAACTCACGCCAATAAAACGATACAAATGTAATGATGATGAGGAGTTGTTAACAGGTGCCTAAGCTTACGATTTGACGTTTCTGATCCGATATTTTGGAACAGAATTTAAAATTAATAATTTATAAAAACTTTTATTTTTAATTTGAAAAAACAACATTTGTTAAATCCTAATATACAATATGTAAATGTGTACATACGTAGGCTACTATATATATTTCTGGCCTAGGCAACACTAAGTGTTGCCAGGTGCGATCTGACATTTCCATTGGAAAGTTTGACATTTTTTAGCATAAACGTACTCAGAACGTTTTGACGTACGACTATCATTTGTGTTGTTTACAGTGACTTGAAAAAATCAATTTGGCAAAAAAATGGAATTAACTCGTGAACATTTTCGTGCGATCATTTTTCACAACTTTCGACGTGGATTATCACGACAAGAGTGCATCGATGAACTTAAATCTTTGTATGGCTATGAAGCACCATCCTATAGCACTGTGAAAAACTGGTACAACGAATTCAATCGTGGCCGACGCTCGCTCAAAGACGAATTCCGTGAAGGTCGTCCAAAAACAGCCGTTGTTCCAGAAAACATCGATGCCGTACGTGAACTGATAATGCAAGACCGTCATGTGACATACCGTGAGATAGAGGCATGCCTAGGCATTTCTCCCACCAGCATACATTCGATATTGCATGAACACCTGGCCGTAAAAAAGGTTTGTTCTCGTTGGATCCCGCACAATTTGACAATCGCTCAAAAAAAGGCTCGTGTGGATTGGTGTAAAGAAATGCTGAAAAAATACGATCGCGGTGCTTCAAAAGACGTTTATAAGATCGTCACAGGTGACGAATCATGGATCTATGCGTATGAGCCCGAAACAAAACAGCAATCGACCGTGTGGGTCTTCCAAGACGAGTCAAATCCAACGAAAGTTGTTCGTGGAAGAAGCACTTCGAAGCAAATGGTCGCTTGTTTCTTTGGCAAAACTGGTCATGTGGCGACTGTTCCGCTTGTGCAACGTAGGACGGTCAATTCTGAGTGGTACACCACCATTTGTTTGCCTGAAGTCTTCGGAGAAATTCGAAAAACGAACAAGAGAAGTCGAATCATTGTGCACCATGACAATGCGAGCTCTCACACATCGGCTCAAACCAGCGCCTTTTTGACCGGACAAAACGTCGAATTGATGGGTCATCCTCCGTACAGCCCTGACTTGGCACCCAATGACTTCTTTTTATTCCCACACATCAAGAAAAAAATGCGTGGTCAACGATTTTCGTCGCCAGAAGATGCTGTTGAAGCATTCAAAAACCATGTTTTGGAGGTGTCTCAATCGGAGTGGAAAAAGTGCTTCGAAAATTGGTTTGAGCGCATGCAAAAGTGTATAAATCTTGATGGAGAATATTTTGAAAAACAATAAAACCTTTTTCGTTGATAAATATTCGCATTTTCATTATTAGGCCAGAAATATATATAGTAGCCCACGTATACGAGTGGGCAAACAATTTTTCTAAATAAATAACAAATTAAATATAATTGAAAAATGATGTAAAGATTATCTAACGCAGATAGAACTATTATTTTCTACTGTTACTGAGCGCAATTCTATTAAACTTAATTCGGTTTTATTTATTATTGCAAAATTCCACTTGTATTATTGTGTCAAAGTTTCAATGTTCGATCTCCGCCTGCTTTTATTAACAAAACAAAATAAATAGAAATAGAATAAAAACGCTCAATTATGTAGTTTAATTAAAAAAAATTAATTGTTTTATTAATTTTCTTTGTAGATCTATGGGAATCTTATTGCCACCAGTTTCTCAAGTGACTAATACTCGAATTAATCTGACACAGCATCACAGGAATCGAAGTTTAGATAGCGCACTTCAAAGGATACCTGAGGTAATAACAGAAATAAATGATTTTTCATCAATAGCGGCGTTAATTTTTTTTTTTTTTGAAATAATAATAACAGGTCGAAGTATCTTCGCCAAACGCTGAAAATGAGAACACATTTTGTACGAATTCGATTCTCGGCTCAACAATGTGTTCGAAAATAGTAACTTCATCATCCACAAACCCGCAAAATACTCCAAAAACCTGTAATATTGATTCTAATGATTTAGGTGAGTCTCATTTGTAATGTAAACAAATACCATATATAATTTTCCTTTTGTCAATTTTTAATGTAAACAATATTTGTGACTAATATATTTTTGTTCGCCCTAAAAAAAGATTCCTGTTGTGTTGCAAACCAAACAGTGAATGTTGTTGTTAGCGAAAATACAGCATCCGGTGTTAAGGCTTCTTCGGAAAGTAAAAAACGTGAAGATCTTACCAGTCTCGGCTCTGATGATTCAGGTATGTTAAATTATTAAATTTTTTTTTTTTTTTTTTGGTAATAAAAATATTTTTAAATAATTTGCATGGAAAATTAGGTATAATTTGTGGTTCGGAATCGGACCAAGTTTCACTGAGCCGTATTCGCCATTCACATGAAAGCCTCGATTCGGGGGAAATAGATCCCGAGGAGGAGTGCATTGAAATTCTGGAAACTACTTCAATGGATGAAGAGTATAGAATGCTTAGATCGGATCTTTGCTTCTATCAGACACCAGAAAAAGAAATGACGAAGAATCGACGGAAAAATAGTTATCAGTCGTCAATGGACGATGATAATTTGGCTCAAGGCGACTGCGAACACAGTATTAGAAGCAGTCAAGAGTCGCGAAGAATATGCATTCCTATTGATCTGGGTGAGGGAGAGCAAAAGAAATGTGCCAATACCAATATTGCTGATGGATTGGATGTCACACCGACACCACATGACGAAACTGGTAAAAATTTCGAGTCGAAGTTGACATCACCAAACTTGAATGAAACAGTCTCCGCTTCCGTAGCCACCGTTGCAGTTTCTGCTGCCAATCCAGTTAGTAAATCACAATCGAAAAGTGATACTGAACCAAAGCCAGAGCATATCAAGAATGAAATTTTCATCAAAAACTTTCTCGGCGCTACGAAGAATGCAATCTTCCGAACTGCGCAAAGCATAATAGAGAATCATGAAAAGAAAAATTTGGCTAAAGCAGCTAAAGCAGAGGATGCATCCGGAGATATTAAGTCGCCTACAGAAATCTCTAGGAAAAAAGAGTTCTTTACGCTGAAGTCGAGTTCGAGCAAAAATAAAGTTGGCTCATTGTCAACAGCAACAACACCGGACACTCCAACACCAACGGCAATTACTGATGTTGATTTGAAAACCTTAATAAAATCGTCGTCTTCGTCATCTTTAAATAAGCTCAAAGTTCCCGGAGTTGTGAAATGTTTTGTTAAGGAACGTGAACAACCAACACAACAGATGAAGTTGGAAAAAGGTCCCAGCGGATTGTTGCGTTTCTTTGAATCGCCGATTTTCAATATTCACTTTGCCGTACATTACTTATTCTATTCAAAAGAGCCAGGAGTGTTAAGCTTTATCGGAAATAAAATATTTTACTTTCCCGATCAAGAAGTGGACTTGTATATACCGCAATTGATCGTCATGTACATTCAAATGGACGAATTAGCCGAGGTTCTGGACCCTTACTTAACCTATAGGTGTCAGAAGTCGGTAGACTTTGCTTTGAAATGCTTGTGGTTGCTCGAAGCTTACAATTATCAGGTGGATACATTCAGTTCGACATCATCGACTAACAAAAAGACGCACTTATCATTGATGAAAGAAATTTATCCACGCAAAGAGCGTCGTCAGAATAGGTTGATCGAAAATGTGGTACTTTCGCCAAATAAAAAGACTCACCATCGGTCTCAGTCGGATGCCACTGGTCTTCTGAATGACTCTCGAAGATTTCCGTCATCGGGAGCGCTCACATTAAATGCAAAAATATATCCCACAACACCAGCCAAATTATGCTTGGGCGACCTCACCTCCGGCAGAGCGTTCGACAATGGATGCACATGTTTTGAATCAGTACGTGGTACTGTTAATGATCTTCTTGGACAAAAGACTGTCTGCAGCTGCGAAGTAAGTCATCGTTTCATGAATTCTTAACTATGCTTTATAAAAATCATATATTTAGTTAATTAATCCATTAAAATTTGTTGCATCTTGTAGGCACCAAAAATGGCACCGCAAAAAGAATTTATGAAATCGTTAATAAATATTGGACGAAATTTGACGGCAATTCAAACGAAAACTGATAAAACGAGTGCGCTGCGAATGTTTTTGAATTTGATTAACAAAAATTTACCAGCACGTGTTTGGCTTCCACTACATTCGGACATTCCACATCACGTAGTTAGAATAACAGAAGAGAAGACTGCTGTTCTTAATTCCAAGGACAAAACTCCGTACATTATTTACGTTGAAGTGGTCGAAGTCAACGATATTTACTCATCACCAGTGATATTAAAATTGATGCCAACTTTGCGGCATACAAAAAGCGAAGAACATTTAGACTCAAAGGAGAAGGGTTCTGCAACAACTAATTCCTCAACGAATCTATCGGCGAAAGATGGCAACGCGGAATGCAACAATAACAAAAACTCAAAAATATCGGAAAGCTCATCAACATCGGAAAATGGTATCCGTGCTGATTTTCACGAAATGCTTTTAACCGACGATGACGTCTGGTCACAAGAGGAAGACGAAATTACAGCGCAATATTGGAACATGCATAAACTGTGTGAACGCGATGCCGTATCGCAGATGTCACTTGATTCATGCGATTCTAGAGATCAAGGTAAAATATTTTCAATATGCAAAAATATTATGTGACCATTGTTATGAAAAATTATTTGATTTTGGCTAAACGAATCTTATTTATCTTAGGCATTCCAACACTATTCAATATTGGTGATGTTAGAACGCGACATTGTAATAATCTCAATTGCGAGAATACAAAACCATTCAGCAATGATCCAGAAGATCCATCAGCAGCTGCACTTAAGGTAAATGCACACAAATTTGACCTTACTCCACATAATAATCCTCGAAATAAAATACCAGGTGTATAAGCTTAAATCCGCGGTTTTTTAGTTAAAAAAACACATGTTTTTTCATAGAAAGCAAAAACAAATTTATTTAAAGTACTTGCCCTCGCTAGTTACACATTTTTCCCATCTCTCGGGCAATTTGTGGATACCACGTCTCCAAGTAGTTTCGGACCATTTTTGACGAGTGCAATGGTGCGTTGTCGTGGAGGAAATTCAACTTGTGATGTCTTTGTTGATAATCCGTCCATTTTTCAGGCAGTGCACGGTGCAATTTGATCAGTTGTTGGTGGTAGCAGTGGGCATTGACAGTTTCACCAGGTTTCAACATCTCATAGTAGACAATACCTTGCTGATCCCACCAAACGCACAGCATCGTCTTCCGTCCGAAGCGATTTGGTCTTGGGGAAGATGTTGATGGTTGGCCGGGATCAACCCACGATTTTTTGCGTTAAGGATATTCGAAATATATCAACTTTTCATCGCTTGTTACAATCCGATGCAGAAACGACTTTCTTTTTTGTCTTGCGAGCAAGATTTCGCATGTGTTTTGGCGTCGTTCCATCTGCCTATCGTTCAATTCATGCGGCACCCATTTTCTGATGTTTTAAATCTCCCCCATGGCGCGCAGACGCTTGGAAATGGCTGGTTGAGTCCCACAAGTCAAAATTGCCATCTTTGAACCGACGAAACTAATCTCGGCACGTTGTTTCCGATAAAGCACCGTCACCATAGGCCTCCATAAGCATTCCATGCGATTCGGCAGCCGATTTCTTCAAATTGAAACAGAAAAGCAGAGCTTCCCGCATATGCTCTTTTTCTGGCACAAAACTAGACATGATTACCAAAGGAAAAATGTATGTTGTTGTACGAAATTGCTGACAATGTACACTGATTAATGTTGACAGATGTCAAACTCATAAAAAAAAGTATGGCGTGCCCATGGTAGCTTAATACGCTCACTCACGCCATCTATGACCAAACAGCGGATTTATGCTTATACACCTGGTACATATTCCGTAAATATTTGCAACAACAACAAAAATAATTAATTATTGTAGAATAAATGGAGTTTTGATGATTTTGAAATTCTTTATTTAGGAACCTTGGCACGAAAAAGAGAAACAAATTCGACTCTCGTCGCCGTACGGCCACCTTTCAAATTGGCGATTATTGGCTGCTATTGTGAAATGTGGTGATGACTTGCGACAAGAATTAATGGCAACACAACTTTTGGAGGTAAAAATTTAACTCGTATTTATTTTAGTGTCTATATTTTGCTTAAATTGTTCATAAAAATATTTTCATATATAAACTTGTAAAATCAAAATAATACTTGAAAAAAATGAAGAAACTCTTTTCAAAATAAAAAACTATAAATAAGAAACCGCTGTAAGGAAAAATTGCAAATATGACAAATTTCACCATAGTTAGAATTCACCACATCTCTTCTGTGTGTAATGTTTGCGAATTATTTAAACTTTAATGGTAGAATACGAGGTCTGTTCAAAAAGTATCGCGAATTTTGAATTTCCGCGGGTTACGTATATTCGATTTTCGATGTTGGTACTTATGTCTCTTACTTATGCCGACAAGTTCGGCCATTTTGAATGTTCAGTTAACTTTTGACAGCTGTTTTGCTTGCACGTGTTTGGCTCGTCTTCGATTTTTGGCCATTTTTGACCAAAAACAGCATCGCATTCACATTGCTAAGGAGCTGTTGGACTCTTTTCGCGACGACCCAAATTTGCTCCAGAGGGTCATAACTGATGACGAATCATGGCTGCCGCACGAGCCAAGACCGAAAAAAGCGCACCAAATTCGGTCGAATTTGAAGGTTTTGCTTACAGTTTTCTTCTATTGCAGGAGCGTGGTGCATCATGGGTTCTTGCCACAGGGTATAACAGTCAATAAGGAATATTACCTGCAAGTTATGCGCAAGTTGCGCGAAGCAATCCACCAGAAACACCCGGATTTGTGGAAAAACAAAAATTGGCTGTTGCCATTTTTGGCCGAAAGCAACATACTAATAATGCCGCAGCCACCGTATTTGCCAGATCTGGCCCCCTGTGATTTTTGCTTGTTCCCGAAACTGAAGAGCCCAATGAAAGGACTACGCTACGATTGAGGAGATAAAGACGGCATCGAACGAGGAGCTGAGCAAGGTCACAAAAAATGATTTTTTGAAGTGCTTCGAGGATTGGAAAAAACGTTGGCACAAGTGTATAATATCTGGTGGGGATTACTTTTAGAGCCCCATGTATGGTAATTATGCTTTTTGACGTACCCCACCGAGCGAAAAATGAGCCTCACCGTTGAAGAAAATATTCCACTCTAAAACTACGAATAAATAGTACTGTTCCGGTGTGTTTCTTGATATAAAACAAGGTTTTGATATAGTTGGGCAATCGGGCTTACTCTGGAAACTCTTGAGGATCTGTTCTTCTACCTATTTCGTATTCCTAAGATCATTCGTTTTCAACCGACACCGATATTGAATGATGTTCCACTGGGTAGTATACTTAGACCCATTCTCTACAACATTTACTCATCCGATATTTCAATCTGTCACAATACCTTTTTTCCTACATACGGTGATGATACGGCTTGCCGTGCATCTAGCAAAAATCCCCAACATGCCTCCGAAATTCTCCAATCCAAAAAAATTGCTCACGCATCGTTGCTTGTACGCAAATTTTTGGCCAAAAACAACACACTAATAAAGCCGCAGCCACCGTATTCCCCAGATCTGTCCCCCTGTGACTTTTTCCTGTTCCCGCAACAGATTCTTTGATCCATTTTTTGGAATGGGCAAAAATCGAAGACGAGCCAAAACACGTGCAAGCAAAGCAGCTGTCAAAAATTAACTGAACATTCAAAATGGCCGAACTTGTCGGCATAGGTGAGAGACATGAGTACCAACATAACGCCACAAAAAATCGAAAACAGAATATACGTAACCCGCGGAAATTCAAAATTCTCGATACTTTTTAAACAGATCTCGTATATTAATAATTCGTAAAATTTATTTTTTAATAATTAAAATTCAATAATTAAAATAAAATTCTATTTAAATGTTAAAAAAAAACTAGTTCATAAAACTAAATACAAAAACAAAATAAGGCTGCAAAAATCGATTTTAGTTAATTTCAATAAAATTTATATCAATTGAAAAAATTTGGTCTGTTCTTACAGTTGTTTATAAAAAATTGTTTATTTTTTGAAATTCTTCATAAATTAACTTATATTATTATTAAATTTTTTCTAATAATTTATTAATTATTGTTAACGATTTCTTTTCTACAGATGTTCAAAATTATATGGCAAGAGGAGAATATCGATCTATGGGTCCGACCATATAAAATAGTTTGTTTATCGAATGATAGCGGCCTTATTGAGCCCATATTAAACACAGTATCGTTACATCAAATCAAGAAGAATTCAAACAAAAGTCTTCGGGATTATTTCATTGATGAATATGGCGATGTTGAATCGGCCAAATTTAAAACAGCACAAAAGAACTTTATGCAAAGTTGTGCCGCATACTGTTTAATATCGTATTTATTGCAAGTCAAAGATAGGTAAGTAACACCGATTAGATTGTATTATATTAATATAAATGATATTCTTATATCATTGAAAAATGGTTTTTATTTAAAATATTACTGTTAAAAAAAGAAAACCCCAATTTTGTGTTAGTTTAATATCTTTATTATCTTGGTTTCGGTATTTGCTCTAATGCTTCATGGTGCTTGAATGTATAAGAGAGTTTTTTTTATCCCTATTTGATGACAAGTAAATTTTTTAATTTATATATTTTTCCTTAAAAAAAAATAAAGGTTAATACTAATACCAGGTGTATAAGCTTAAATCCGCTGTTTCAGAAAGCAAAAACAAATTTATTCAAAGTACTTGCTCTCGCTAGTTACACATTTTTCCCATCTCTCGGGCAATTTGTGAATACCACGCCAAAAAATTCCTTCTCTTTCGAGGCAAACCACTCATCAAGCCATTTTCGGACGTCTTCGTAAGAATCGAAGTGCTGCTCAGCGAGCGCGTGGCTCATTGACGAAAACAGGTGGTAGTCGGAAGGGGCCAGGTCTGGTGAAAAAGCGGGGTGGGGTAGCACCTCCCAGTTGAGTGTCTCCAAGTAGTTTCGGATCATATTTGACGTGTTGCCGTGGAGGAAAATAATCTTGTCATGTCTTTGTTGATAATCCGTCTTTTTATCACGCAGAGCACAGTGCAATTTGATCAGTTGTTGGTGGTAGCGGTGGGCATTGACAGTTTCACCAGGTTTCAACATGTCATAGTAGACAATACCCTGCTGATCCCACCAAACGCACAGCATCGTCTTCCATCCGAAGCGATTTGGTCTTGGGGAAGATGTTGATGGTTGGCCGGGATCAACCCACGATTTCTTGCGTTTAGGATTTTTGAAATATATCCACTTTTCATCGCCTGTCACAATCCGATTCAGGGACGACTTTATTTTTTGTCTGGCGAGCAAGATTTCGCATGTGTTTTGGCGTCACTCCATCTGCCTATCGTTCAATTTATGCGGCACCCATTTTCCGATCTTTCCAATCTTCCCCATGGTACGTAGATGCATTGAAATGGCTGGTTGAGTAACACCCAAGAGCATTTTTTACGATTGGGTATCGTCTTCGTCCAAAAGAGCCTGCAATTGATGTTCCTCAACCTTCCTAGACCGATTTTCACACTTCTTGTCCCACAAGTCAAAATTGCCGTCTTTGACCCGACGAAACCAATCTCGGCACGTTGTTTCCGATAAAGAACTGTCACCAAAGGCCTCAATAAGCATTCGATGCGATTCGGCAGCCGCTTTCTTCAAATTGAAGCAGAAAAGCATAGCTTGATCAAAACTAGACATGATTACCAAATCAAAAATGTATGTTTTAGTACGAAATTGCTGACAATATGCACTGATTAATATTGACAGATGTCAAACTCATAAAAAAAAAAAGTATGGCGTGCCCTTGGTAGCTTAATACGTTCAATCACGCCATCTACATATGACCAAACAGCAGATTTAAGCTTATATAACTGGTATATTTCTGAAATTAAAAATAAATT
Source organism: Atherix ibis (assembly GCA_958298945.1). NCBI lineage: Eukaryota > Metazoa > Arthropoda > Insecta > Diptera > Athericidae > Atherix > Atherix ibis. The sequence goes on along the minus strand of OY282606.1, from coordinate 105,168,645 downwards.
TAATGGATAATAGTGAAAAGTGAATAAATAGTCCATAGTCAACAGTAAATAAATGGGATATAATTTTTTTTACAGACATAATGGCAACATTTTATTACATTCGGACGGTCATTTAATTCATATTGATTTTGGATTTATTTTAAGTATATCACCTAAAAATCTAGGTAAGAAAGTTATTATTAAGCTATTTATTTGCTTTCTTATATAATAATTTGTTATTTGTGTTATAATCGGTATTTCATCAGGCTTTGAACAATCGCCATTCAAATTGACACCGGAATTTGTTGACGTTATGGGTGGAACGTCATCGGAATTATGGTCAGAATTTAATCATTTACTATTAAAAGGTTTAATGGCAGCCAGAAAGCATATGGATAGGATTATAAACCTTGTTGAGATAATGAGAAGCAGTAAGTTTTCATTATTTTAAAAACAAATTTTTTTTTTTATTTTAAATTATAAGCGTCTCATAGTGTTAATTTTAATAGCGGTTTTTTTTTCTTCATTAATTTATTTATAGATGCACAATTGCCATGTTTTAAAAATGGTTGTTCTGGTACTGTACAAAATTTACGTAAACGTTTCCATATGAATTTAACAGAACAGGAATTAGAACGAAAAATGGAACAGCTTGTTCAGGATTCATTGAAGAGTTTATCGACAAAACTTTACGATGGCTATCAATATTTAACAAATGGGATTTTGTGAGAACGATTTTATATGAAAATCTAATTATACCATCCCCCCCCCCCCTTCGTTCCCCTTACAAAATTGTTTCTTAGTCATGATGAGAAAAAGGATGAAATTTAAGATACAGAGAGAAAGAGAGACAGAAATAAAAAAAAACAATCCATTTATCATCTCAAATAATGTGTCATCATAATTCTATGATATTAATGTATAACTTATACACTTACAAAAAAATATTTATATATATTTATTTAGGTTAATTATACATAGATAGGTAAAAAAAAAAAAAAAAAAAACAAAAAAAAAACAGTTTATAAAATAAATGAATAACTAATATCCGATCAAATATTAGCAGAGAAATGCAATGCTGCGCGCGCGTCATACATTCATTAAAATATAATATAAGTTTTGTCTTCTTTTTATACTATATATTGTGTTTATCGAAATTTCAATTTTTTTTTTACATTATAAATATTTCCTTTCAATTGAATAATAAATAATAATAATAATAATATTCTAAGTCCTATCGTTAAAATTAATGTTAATAATGTTAATAATAATAATAATAATAAAAACATGATATTTTATAATTTATTTAATTTAATTGAATCAAAAAATAAAATGAAATTTGGACAAAAATACCCATAATCATTAAATTCTCTTCAAAAATTATTCTTTATTTTTAAACGCATACACGTACATATATTCGAAAATTTATAAATAAATAAATAAATTTTTTTATGTCTAGTTAAAATTAATTATCGTATGTGTTTGTTTGCATTTAATTGTTAATTAGTGGTAACATTTTGAAAAAAAAAAAAATCTAAATTCAAAAAAAAAATATTCATTAAATTTTCTAAATAATATATACAAAAATGAATATTTTTATTTTCTAAATTATCGGTTTTCATATCCTCATTTCGTTTTTATATAAACACACATACATACATACATACATACATACATACATACATATATGTAATTAGTATAATATTTTTTTTTCTCATCTTTTTTATAATAGATAAATATATATATTATATATAAAGAAAATATGTATAAATAAATTAAAAATTAACAATTATAAAACAGAAATAATAATAATAAAAATAAATTTATATTTAATAAAAATATATTATAAAAAATTTAGAGGAAGAAAAAAAAAAACAAAAAAAAAATCAATTTTTGACGTAATTTTCATAAGTAATTCTAATACAATATTATTTATAATAATTTTTAATAGTTATAATAATAGGAATATATTTAAAAAAAAAAATAAGAATGAAAATAATAATTAATACAAATAATAATAATAATACAATAATAAATAAAAATTACTATTAATAACAAAATTATATGACTATATGTGTATGAAAAAAAAAAAAATTAATTAAAATAATAATAAGAAATATTGTATTTTATATATATTGTTTTTATATTTTTATTGTATTCAATTTGGTTGGTTTTGTTTTTGTTTTCTTGAATTTTGGTTTATTTTATTAATATCAGGATGAGCGGATGTTGCTGATTTTGTTTTTGTTTTTTTTTGGGACTTTAAACTTTTATGCCAATATTTAAATGGGAAAAAAAGATAAATTTTGTAGGCTAATTTGAGTTCGAAATTATGGTAATGGAATAATCGGAGTGACCGTTTTCAGTTGTAGTGAAAATAATTTAATTGTAGGTAAAAATGTTATTAGAAACAACGGTTTTTTGCCAACGTTGGTTTTGGATATACTAGGTCTGTTTAAAAAGTATCGCGAATTTTAAATTTCCGCGGGTTACGTATTTTTCGATTTTCTTTTTTTTGTGGCGTTATGTTGGTACCGACAAGTTTGGCCATTTTGAATGTTCAGTTAATTTTTGACAGTTGCTTTGCTTGCACGTGTTTTGGCTCGTCTTCGATTTTTGCCCATTTTTGACCAAAAACAGCATCGCATTAACATTGCTAAGGAGCTGTTGGACTCTGTCCGCGACGACCCAAATTTACTCCAGAGGGTCATAACTGATGACAAACCATGGCTGCCGCACGAGCCAAAACCGAAGAAAGCGCGCCAAATTCGGTCGAATGTGAAGGTTTTGCTTACAGTTTTCTTCGATTGCAGGGGCGTGGTGCATCATGGGTTCTTGCCACAGGGTAGAACGGTCAATAAGGAATATTACCTGCAAGTTATGCGCAAGTTGCGCGAAACAATCCACCAGAAACACCCGAATTTGTGGAAAAACGGAAATTGGCTTTTGCCATTTTTGGCCAAAAACAACGCACTAATAATGCCGCAGCCACCATTTTCCCAAGATCTGGCCCCCTGTGATTTTTTCATGTTCCCGAAACTAAACAGCCCCATGAAAGGATGCCGCTACGCTACCATTGAGTAGATAAAGACGGCATCGAAGGAGGAGCTGAACAAGGTCACAAAAAATGATTTTTTGAAGTGCTTCGAGGATTGGGATTACTGTGAAGGGGACAATACAGATATTCATGAATAAATAAATAATTTTTGAAAAAACACAAAATTCGCTATACTTTTTGAACAGATCTCGTAGTCATTTTTAGCAGATACAATGGCTCTTCACAGTTACTTGTGACCTTTTAGAGCCCCATGTATTAAAATTTTGCTTTTTGACGTACCCCAGTGAGCGAAAAATGAGCCTCACCGTTGAAAAAAATATTCCACTCTACAAATGTGTACTGTTCCGGTGTGTTTCTTAATATAAAACAAGGTTTTGATATAGTTTGTCAATCGGGCTTACTCTGGAAACTCTTGACGATCTGTTCTTCTACCTATTTCGTATTCCTAAGATCATTCGTTTTCAACCGACACCGATATTGGCTGGTGTTCCACAGGTTCGTATACTTGCACCCATCCTCTACAACATTTACTCATCCGACATTTCAATCTGTCCCAATACCTTCTTTGCTACATTCGCTGATGATACGGCTTGCCGTGCATCTAGCAAAAATCCCCAACATGCTTCCGAAATTCTCCAATCCCAAAAAAAAATTGGCTTTTGCACCATGATAACCCCCTGCTCACGCATCGTTGTTTGTGCGCGAATTTTTGGCCAAAAACAACACACTAATAATGCCGCAGCCACCGTATTCCCCAAATCTGGCCCCCTGTGACTTTTTCTTGTTCCCGAAACAGATTTTTTGATCCATTTTTTGAAATGGGCAAAAATCGAAAACGAGCCAAAATACGTGCAAGCAAAGCCGAAATTAACTGAACATTCAAAATGGCCGAACTTGTCTGCATAAGTGAGGAACATGAGTACCAACATAACGGTGAAGAACAATCACTTCTCTAACGGTGATTCGACGATTGGCCAATACTATTTTCTTCACTTCATCAATGCTTTCATCTGTTGTTGACGTGCTCGGGCGTCCGGGACGTTTTTCGTCGTTCAACATATTCTCGGCCCTCTGAGTCCAAGGTAGCTTCACCATATGCCACAGTCAACATTCGGAATGCGTTCGCGCAATTAATTTTGTTTTTCACACAAAATTTGATCTCAGATTCTTTGATCCATTTTTTGGAATAGGCAAAAATCGAAGACGAGCCAAAACACGTGCAAGCAAAGCAGCTGTCAATAATTAACTGAACATTCAAAATGGCCGAACTTGTCGGCATAAGTGAGAGACATGATGTAGCACCGTCTTGTTGAAACCACATATCACTAATGTCCAGCCCATGCAATTGCTCGAAGAAATAACGCTGGAACATGTCTCTTTAGTGTTCACCATTGACTGTAACGTGACGGTCATTTTCATCAACGAAGAAAAATGGCCCAATGACGCCACCGGCATGAAAACCGCACCATACAGACACTTTTTGTGGATGAAGTGGTGTTTCATGAAGCACATGAGGGTTTTCAGCACTCCAATAACGCATGTTTTGTTTGTTGACGAAGCCATTCAACCAAAAATGCGCTTCATCACTAAAGATGATTTTGCGATGAAAGTCGTCATTTTCGGCAAACTTCTCTAGATCCCAATCTGAAAACGTACGTCGCTTCATATGACAAGTGGCTTTAGTTCTTGAGTTAACTTGATCTTGTAAAGGTGACAGCGCACTGATTGGTTTAAGATGGCGTTCACAGTAAGAAATCAAAAGTGTCAAGTTGCTATTGAAAACCCCGATATATGTTACAAATTATATGTAGTTGTGGATTACATTTAAATTTAAAGAAGACATTAATTGCCAATGATGTGTAAGATCTAACCTTGGTAATCGTGTATTGATTGAAGTGATTTCACATAATTGGTATTAATTTTTTTTTATGAAAATTTTATTGAATTTGAATTTATCTGCTTTTGATTTATCCATCACTCTGAAAATTAAGAAATGAACAAAATTTTCTATTGTAGATTCAAGAAATTATTATTATTTAGATAATTATGTGTTTTTTTTTAATAATTAATGTATTAATATTTTATGTATCAAACTAACTTTTGAAAATGAATTTATAAAACGAACTATTTATTAATACAATACATATTTTAATACACAACACTTATAAAATTATTTAATTTATATTAGAAAAAAAAATCCTCACCTGTACAGTTGTGCGTACCGGACTACCACTATTCAAGGGGTACATATGTTCGAAGTCCACTGAGGCATGGCCCTCTACGCAGTCCAAAAATCCATTTTCTACTTTAATATCCTTATTCCCCGATATGCTTTGTTGCCAAATGGCCTAAAGTGTCGCGTGGTTCTTTTACGCCATTTGGCAACAAAGCATATTATTATCAAAATAATATTGAAAAAAATTCCCATTTAACGGCAAAGAAAAAATTAATACTTACCTTATCCAAATAACTTTCAGAAATGAATTTGTATAGCAAAACACGTGTTTTAATAAAACACCTATAAAATTATTTAATTTATATTTTTAAAAAATTCTCTCCTAAAAATCTATAAAAAAAAACTACGTCTAGCAACAACAAAAAATAATTTTTAAAATATACACAAAATTATCAAAATAATATTGAAAAAAATTCCCATTTAACGGCAAGAAAAAATTAAGACTTACCTTATCCAACTAACTTTCAGAAATGAATTCGAATAACACAACACGTGTTTTATTAAAACACCTATAAAATTATTTAATTTATATTTTTTAAAAATTCTCTCCTAAAAATCTAAAAAAAACTACGTCTAGCAACAACAAAAAAGTATAATTTTTAAAATATACACAAAATTATCTAAATAATATTGAACAAATTCCCATTTAACGGCAAGAAAAAATTAAGACTTACCTTATCCAACTAACTTTCAGAAATGAATTCGAATAACACAAAACGTGTTTTAATACAATACCTATAAAATTATTTAATTTATATTTTTAAAAAATTCTCTCCTAAAAATCCAAAAAACATTTTGGATTTTTAAAATAAAATTGTCTGGCAACAAAAATAAAAGAATAATTTTTAAAATATACACAAAATTATCAAAATAATATTGAAAAAAATTCCCATTTAACGGCAAGAAAAAATTAAGACTTACCTTATCCAACTAACTTTCAGAAATGAATTCGAATAACACAACACGTGTTTTATTAAAACACCTATAAAATTATTTAATTTATATTTTTAAAAAATTCTCTCCTAAAAAATCTTAAAAAAAAAACTACGTCTAGCAACAAAAAAAAGAATAATTTTTAAAATATACACAAAATTATCAAAATAATATTGAAAAAAATTCCCATTTAACGGCAAGAAAAAATTAATACTTACCTTATCCAAATAACTTTCAGAAATGAATTTGTATAGCAAAACACGTGTTTTAATAAAACACCTATAAAATTATTTAATTTATATTTTTTAAAAATTCTCTCCTAAAAATCTATAAAAAAAACTACGTCTAGCAACAACATAAAATAATTTTTAAAATATACACAAAATTATCAAAATAATATTGAAAAAAATGCCCATTTAACGGCAAGAAAAAATTAAGACTTACCTTATCCAACTAACTTTCAGAAATGAATTCGAATAACACAACACGTGTTTTATTAAAACACCTATAAAATTATTTAATTTATATTTTTTAAAAATTCTCTCCTAAAAATCTAAAAAAAACTACGTCTAGCAACAACAAAAAAGTATAATTTTTAAAATATACACAAAATTATCAAAATAATATTGAAAAAAATTCCCCATTTAACGGCAAGAAAAAATTAAGACTTACATTATCCAACTAACTTTCATAAATGAATTTGTATAACACAACACGTGTTTTAATACAACACCTATAAAATTATTTAATTTATATTTTTAAAAAATTCTCTCCTAAAATTCTAAAAAAAACTACGTCTAGCAACAAAAAAAAAGAATAATTTTTAAAATATACACAAAATTATCAAAATAATATTGAAAAAAATTCCCCATTTAACGGCAAGAAAAAATTAAGACTTACATTATCCAACTAACTTTCAGAAATGAATTCGAATAACACAACACGTGTTTTAATACAACACCTATAAAATTATTTAATTTATATTTTTTAAAAATTCTCTCCTAAAATTCTAAAAAAAACTACGTCTAGCAACAAAAAAAAAGAATAATTTTTAAAATATACACAAAATTATCAAAATAATATTGAAAAAAATTCCCCATTTAACGGCAAGGAAAAATTAGGACTTACCCTATCCAACTAACATTCAGAAATGAATTCGAATAACAAAACACGTGTTTTATTAAAACACCTATAAAATTATTTAATTTATATTTTTAAACTAAAAATCTAAAAAAAACTACGTCTAGCAACAAAAAAAGAGTATAATTTTTAAAATATACACAAAATTATCAAAATAATATTTTAAAAAATTTCCCATTTAACGGCAAGAAAAAATTAAGACTTACATTATCCAACTAACTTTCAGAAATGAATTTGTATAACACAACACGTGTTTTAATACAACACCTATAAAATTATTTAATTTATATTTTTAAAAAATTCTCTCCTAAAAATCTAAAAAAAACTACGTCTAGCAACAAAAAAAAAGTATAATTTTTAAAATATACACAAAATTATCAAAATAATATTGAAAAAAATTCCCCATTTAACGGCAAGGAAAAATATTGAAAATTTTCAATATTTTTCGCACCGAAAATCCTATTTTCATTCTGACTCGTTCACTATCATATCATAAAAAGAGATACACATATTATCAAATTAACAAAAAAAAAACAGCAAAAACTATCCTGAAAACTAACAACGATCGACTAAGAAGAGACAGAGAGAGAAAGAGATAGAAGACAAAAATTTCAGTTTAAAAAAAATAGCCAAACCTGTTTTGGTATTCTTCCAAAAAATTAAACGCAAATTTTCTAGCTCAGCTCAATTTTGTAATAAACTCTTTTCTCTGGCTGGGTTTCAGTCAGAAACACATAAAACGAAATGGTGATACATGTTTTCATATCAGGCGTTTTCCTTTGGACCAATTTTGCTACTAGTCGGTAGCTGCGAGTAGATGACCAAAGGAAAGCCAAATTCTAAACACTAGTAGAAACATAACCTCAAAATAGTCAGCAACAATACTGAGTTTACTCACACATAAACAATTAAAACTGGGTTTATTCACACATAAACAATACTGACAAAAATATGACTCTTCAACCTAACCAACGAACCCGCAAAACTATCTATTTTCACTTTACCAACTAGAATCCACCTAACGTAAATTGTATGCGTAACTGCCAGTTCAATGTGCTTGTTTGTTTGAGGTAGAGCAGATGATGACAGCTAGAACTACCGACTAGTAGCAAAATTGGTCTAAAGAAAAACGCCTATCATTACATTTATTTGCATGCGAACGAAAGAGTACGAAAACTCTTGGAATTTTTATTTTTATCGTTCCCATCAATACAACTACAACAAACCGAGAGAGAGAGAGAACGAATCAATAATACTACCTTGATCAAAAAGTTACCGATGGGGATTACATTGAAGGGGACAATATAGATTTAGATGAATAAACTTTATAAAAATACAAGTTTATTCATCTAAATCTATATTGTCCCCTTCAAAGTAATCCCCATCGACTTTAACACATTTATGACAGCGCTTTTTTTATATTCGGTTTTCGGCATGTCCATCAGTGTTTCCTGCGATTTTTCCATTACTTCCTCTCGGCTGTTGAAACGCGTTCCCCGTAATGGTTTTTTAACTCGATTGAACAGAAAGAAGTCACAGGGAGCCAAATCAGGTGAATTCTATGGTTTTTGGATGGTATTTGTCAATTTACTGTCCGGCCTTCTGGCAAAAATGCACGATCCACTACACCGTTGTAATCCATGAAAACCGTGAGCATTGCCTTCTTTTTTGACTGAAAACGACGTGGTTTTTTTGGTCTCGGCTCATTTGGTGAACGCCATTCACTTGCCTGATGTCTGGATTGCGTGTCGTACTCATAAACCCACGTCTCGTCTCCAGTAATGATCCTTTTGATGAATGTGGGATCGGATTCAGCCTCGCAAATCACATGTCTTTTGCAACGTCAATACAGTCTCATTTTTACATGAAATTGAGGTCTTTTGGCATCAACTTTGCTGCTACACGACGGAAACCCAAATCATTAACCAAAATGTCTTGGACGGATACATAGGCAATGTTCAAGTTCTCCGCTATCTCTCTGATAGTTAATTTGCGGTTATTGACCAACATTTCTGTTACTTTATAAATGTTTTCGTCGGTTTTCGATGTCGATGGTCTGCCACTGCGTTCATCATCTTCGATTGACTCACGACCACTTTTGAACCGCTCGTGCCACTGGTAAACGACCGTTTTCTTTAGAGAATCGTTGCCGAAACACTTTTCCAACATTTCTAACGTTCGCGCACCATTAAATCCGTTTTTTACGCAAAATTTAATACAAGTTCGTTATTGCAAATTTAAATCCATTTCTAAAATTGTAAAAAATCACCAACACACACAGAGATAGATGTACTCTTAGCTACGTAACTTTTGCAAATGTCAAGCTATGACGCTAAGTTTTAGAGGGAATATCAACAACAGATGTACCAACTTAACAAAAAAAAAAACAGAACCCAAATCGGAACAAAAAAAACAAAACTTTTGATCAAGGTGTTATAAACTAAACTCTAATTTTCACGGTTGTTGAAATGTTAAAAGAAAACTGAAAAGGATAAAATCAACATTAGATTTTTTCATGGCAAATAAGCATAATTTCATCTGTCAACATTTTTAAAATGGCGTACTCCCTTAACTTAAGGCTAATGTGACACATCCACAAATAATTAAAAATCTATTATTATACGATTTTTTTTTTCATATGGAAAAGAAAATAAATCTAATTGATTTTAAAGCTGTTTAATATAAATTAAGTAAATAAAAAGATTAAAAAAATTTTTTTTTGTATAATTTCAATTTTCAATAGAAAATGATAAAATAAATTAAAAAAAATATAATAATATAATTATTTTTAAAATTATTATATGAGATGCTAAATTCGTTATAGTAAAATTATAAAAGTAGAAGAAGAATTTTTGTAAGCAAAACTGTATATTTAAAATAAATGAAAATGGAAGAGGAAGAAATTGAGTGAAAACTTTTATCAGAAATGTCCATTTTGTACAGGAATAAATAATAATAACTATATATACAAATATATATGCTGATGATAATTATAAATAAGTATTTTTTATTAAATTTAAGGGAATTTATCTACCTAATAGCATCGAAGAAACAATTGTGTAAATATGTAGTTTAAAAGACAAAATTCATTTTTAAAAAATAATATTTAATATATGTCTTAATAGAAAATATAAATTTTTTCACTAATTATATATTTTAAAAAAAAATATAATAATTAAATTATGAATAAATTAAATAAATTTGACATAAACTACAAATATTATAAATTATTTAGATATGAAAACCTATTATTCAAATAATAATATAGCATTTAATAATATATTTATAAGTTATAATATTAATAAAAATTATATTGTATTTAAATCAAAAAGAAATTGAAATAATAAAAATAAATAAATAATAAATTTGAAATAATTAACAAAGTTATCACATTATTATTCTTATAATTATTAGTACTTATAGTAGAGTTTACTTTATACCATATTTTAGCTATTAAAACTATTTAATTGAAAATTGAAATAAACAACAACAAAAAAAGAAACGATAACAAAAAATAAATAAAAATTAAATAAATATAATTATTTATTGTAAAACAATTTTATAATATTTATTAATTTGTCATTTTATGTGTACCATTTGGAGAAATATTTATTATTAACTTTAACTGATATTATATGATAGTAACAATTTATACGAGGTCTGTTCAAAAAGTATCGAGAATTTTGAATTTCCGCAGGTTACGTATATTCTATTTTCGATTTTTTGTGGCGTTATGTTGGTACTCATGTCTCTCACTTATGCCGACAAGTTCGGCCATTTTGAATGTTCAGTTAATTATTGACAGCTGCTTTGCTTGCACGTGGTTTGGTTCGTCTTCGATTTTTGCACATTCCAAAAAATGGATCAAAGAACCTGTATCAAATTTTGTGTGAAAAAAACAAAATTAATTGCGCGAACACATTCCGAATGTTGACTGTGGCATATGGTGAAGCTACCTTGGACCGAAGCAACGTTTATCGGTGGTACAAAATGTTCTCAGAGGGCCGAGAAGATGTGAAAGACGAAAATAGTGTCGTACGCCCTAGCTTACAATTTTCTTCGATTGCAGGGGCGTGGTGCATCATGAGTTCTCGCCACAAGGTAGAACGGTCAATAAGGAATATTACCTGCAAGTTGCGCGAAGCAATCCGCCAGAAACGCCCGGATTTGTGGAAAAACAAAAATTTGCTCTTAGATTAAAGAAGTACTGGATAGGCCTCTACACAAAAATTCTGTCCAAATTTTGTTGGCAATACATTCATAGAACGCACACACATGCAATACAACAGAAACGGCGTAAATCATTGGGGGCCAATTTAAAAGTTCAGTATGCGATTGAAGCGGTTCGTTTAAAACCATTTTTCATGTGTGATATCATGTACACATAAACGTATGCGTAAAGAAGCAGATTTTTTAATATTGCGGGTCTTGTTTGATCGAATTAGTTTTGTAAATATGCAATAAAACACAGTATTCTATTTTTAAATATTTATTTATCTATTATGTATTTTCATTTTATTTATTTCACTGTTTATTATTTATTAAAACAGAATTTTTAAAGTGGGGAATAGTATATAAAAATATTAATTGTAAGTTATTTGATTATATGAAAGCAATTATGTGCACAATAAGATGTTAATCGTATACAACATTAAAGGAAATGCTTTAAAACTAAATTACAATATGAAAAATTTAATGTACTTAAATAATTAATAACTTATATTCTAAAAAAAAATGAAAACAATATTATTTAGTAAATACATTATAATATGGTCTAATAGAGCAATCAAAACAAATTTATTTAAATTATAAGCTTACCGAAGAATAAACTTTATTTATTATAACACAATGAAAACAGCAATGGAAAATAGACAGAAAAATTCGGTCCCTTAAACTTTCTTACACACACTTTATATACACCGGCACTGTACTATTTTATGGTAAACATTAAACTGTCAACATCGGATTCACAAATGACAATGCTAACCCCCAAGTCTCCACTTTCAAGTTTTCAAACTCTCCGAAAGTCTACAAAATTGAGGCGGTTTATATTTGATTGATATTTACGAAATGTATAATAAACCTAAAATAGAATTCCATTTCGTATCAAAAGATTGTACAAAAAATAAAAATGACCTATCGTTGTATTTAAATTGTGTTTTTGTTTCCAGTAAGTGAATTAAAATAAATATAAATTATGGTTTTGCAATTAAATAAATTTCCATTACGACACATAGATGGCAGTGGGTGTCATATCTACATAAAAAAATTTTGACAGTCATATCCTCCTAGTAAAAATTTGTACACAAAATTGCGTGTACATAGACGGTAAGGGCCTGTCCAGGTATTCTTTAATCTAAGAATTGGCTTTTGCACCATGATAACGCCCCTGCTCACGCATCGTTGCTTGTGCGCGAATTTTTGGCCAAAAACAACACACTAATAATGTCGCAGCCACCGTACTCCGCAGATCTGGCCCCCTGTGACTTTTTTTTGTTCCCTAAACTGAAGAGCCCCATGAAAGGACGACGCTACGCTACGATTGAGGAGATAAAGACGGCATCGAAGGAAGAGCTGAAAAATGATTTTTTGAAGTGCTTCGAGGATTGAAAAAGAACCTTGGCACTAGTGTATAATATCTGGTAGAGATTACTTTGAAGGGGACAAAATAGATATTTTGAAAAAACTCAAAATTCCCGATACTTTTTGAACAGACCTCGTATATTGATATTACAGTATTATTTGAATGCTTTATGAAAACAAAAAGACAAATAGTAAAAAGATATTTTTGAAAAAATACAAAGTAAAACTCTTTTTTAAAAAAAACAACTCTAATAAATTATCGATAAATTCCAGTTCAGTAATTTTTCTATTCTCTTCTATTAGTTATAATTCGAAAAAAGAAAAATAAAAAATAGATAAATAATCATTAAAGATAAATATTGTTTTAAATTTGATATGAAACTCTTTTGAGTATTTATTTAAAAAGCCCAATAAAATGAATTTTTTTTTTGCAAAATTGAAAATTTATAATTTATTAAGATTGATTTGATAGTTTTTTAAAATAAAATCTTACCAATGCAAGAGACAAATGCATTTAAAAATTAGTTCAATTTATGTAATTATTAAATAATAATAATAATAATCGAAATAAATTTAAAAAATATGCTTAATTATAGAAGGAATTTGTTCGTGCTTTGAAGCCAACAAATAAAAATCCAAAATATACTTAATTTTGTATAGATGCATTTGTGTACGTATGTTATTATAATAATAATAATAATAATAATAATAATAATAATAAAAGAACAACAACAAAAAACCATTTTATTATTGTAAAAACAAAACAGAAATACGGAAATATTATTACATCAATAATAAAAATTAATTAAAAATAAATGAATGAAAAACTAAAATAAATTTTGAACCTTTTTATCGACTAAGCCAAATTAATAAATTTATTCAATTTTGAATAGAAATTATTTGTAAAAAAAATTCAAAGTTTTTGTATTTGTTTCTTTTCTTATTTCATAATATAGTGTATCCCAAATATCATAAAAGATTGAATTGTTTCTCGGACTGTATGGCATGTGGCACCGTTTTGTTGAAACCGCATTTCGTAAACCTCAACATCGATATCTTGCAATTAGGCATAAAAAACTGGATTATCATCCAGTTGTGACAGCGAGCACCATTAACTGCTATTGCCTGACCAGATGCATTTTTGATGCCTCCAGCCCAAAATCCGCACCAAATAGTAACACATTGTCGATGCATTTGTTTCTCAAAAATCACTCGTGGATTTTCTGAACCCCAAGTGCGACAATTTTGTTGATTAACCCAAGCCATAAAGATAAAAATGAGCCTCATCGCTGAAGATGGTTTTTTTCCTCGAAACACCAGCATCCACCTGTTGTTGTTTCATAATCCATTTAAGGAATTCCATGGAGATGCAAAGCTTTCGTAACAATATGTTGTCGAGAGGTTCTCGAAATGTCCAATTCATGATCACGATGTCGAATTGATGCTCCTAGAACTCTCAGAAACATTCTCACACACTACTTCGATGTTTTGTGTTGAACGACTTCTTGAAGGAGGGGGCCCAGAGTATCATTCAACGAACTCCATTTACTGTGCGTGGTTAGTAGACTTCAGTTGTTGAGACACTTTTTGTGAGAATACGCTGTAGAGAGATTCTTTAACTGTCCAATTCATGACCACGGTACCTGTTTAAGATCACTAATTGATCCAGTCTCCATAAATTTTTTAATTAATCTCTTCACAGTTGATGAAGTGAAATCACTATTCCGGGTATATTTTGTACGAAAATTACGAACTGTAGCTGTCAAACCCTAATTATTAATAAAATATTGCTCAACAATGAAAACGCCATGTCCTTTCGTTGTAACGCTCTATTTTTAATAACCCTGAACTGTCACGCTGTCTTTTTTTTTTTTTTGTTGGTAGCACTTTACTGCATAAATGGCGCAAAATTCAATTTCTTGCGTGATATTTGCAACATCCTATATTTATTTGAAATGAGTAAGCATAGAACACAAAAAAAAAACAACCAACAAAATTTGTACATGAAAATAATAATTTATGCATTTATCTCGATTAAACAATTTAACTAAAAAAAATTTATATAAAAAATATATCTTCTAAAATCAATATAAAATGATGTCTTTTTTTTGGAAATTTGTAAATAAATAAATATTATTAATAAAAAAGAAAATTACGTCTATTTTTCTTAAAAATACATTTAAACAAAACAAACTTTTGCATTATTTTAAACATCTCAGGTTTAATTAAATGTCTCTGGGGCTCTTGCGTAATCGTCTTGGTTTAACTCAGTCGTATTTCGCCTTTACTCATTCATATTTCGCCTTTATTCAGTCGTATTTTGCCTTTACTCAGTCATATTTTGCCTTTACGCAATCGTTTTTCGCCTTTACTCAGTCGTATTTTGCCTTTACTCAGTCGTATTTCGCCTTTACTCAGTCGTATTTCGCCGTTACTCAGTCGTATTTCGCCTTTACTCAGTCGTATTTCGCCGTTACTCAGTCGCATTTCGCCTTTACTCAGTCATATTTCGCCTTCATTCAGTCGTATTTCGCCTTTACCCAGTCGTATTTCGCCTTTACTCAGTCGTATTTCGCCTTTACTCAGTCGTTTTTCGCCTTTACTCAGTCGTATTTCCCCTTTACTCAGTCGTATTTCGCCTTTACTCAGTCGTATTTTGCCTTTACTCAGTCGTATTTCGCCGTTACTCAGTCGTATTTCGCCGTTACTCAGTCGTATTTCGCCTTTACTCAGTCGTATTTCGCCGTTACTCAGTCGCATTTCGCCTTTACTCAGTCATATTTCGCCTTCATTCAGTCGTATTTCGCCTTTACCCAGTCGTATTTCGCCTTTACTCAGTCGTTTTTCGCCTTTACTCAGTCGTTTTTCGCCTTTACTCAGTCGTATTTCCCCTTTACTCAGCCGTTTTTCGCCTTTACTCAGTCGTATTTTGCCTTTACTCAGTCGTATTTCGCCGTTACTCAGTCGTATTTCGCCTTTACTCAGTCATATTTCGCCTTCATTCAGTCGTATTTCGCCTTTACCCAGTCGTATTTCGCCTTTACTCAGTCGTATTTTGCCTTTACTCAGTCATATTTTGCCTTTACGCAATCGTTTTTCGCCTTTACTCAGTCGTATTTCCCCTTTACTCAGTCGTATTTCGCCTTTACTCAGTCGTATTTTGCCTTTACTCAGTCGTATTTCGCCTTTACTCAGTCGTATTTCGCCGTTACTCAGTCGTATTTCGCCTTTACTCAGTCGTATTTCGCCGTTACTCAGTCGTATTTCGCCTTTACTCAGTCATATTTCGCCTTCATTCAGTCGTATTTCGCCTTTACCCAGTCGTATTTCGCCTTTACTCAGTCGTATTTTGCCTTTACTCAGTCATATTTTGCCTTTACGCAATCGTTTTTCGCCTTTACTCAGTCGTATTTCCCCTTTACTCAGTCGTATTTCGCCTTTACTCAGTCGTATTTTGCCTTTACTCAGTCGTATTTCGCCTTTACTCAGTCGTATTTCGCCGTTACTCAGTCGTATTTCGCCTTTACTCAGTCGTATTTCGCCGTTACTCAGTCGTATTTCGCCTTTACTCAGTCATATTTCGCCTTCATTCAGTCGTATTTCGCCTTTACCCAGTCGTATTTCGCCTTTACTCAGTCGTATTTTGCCTTTACTCAGTCATATTTTGCCTTTACGCAATCGTTTTTCGCCTTTACTCAGTCGTATTTCCCCTTTACTCAGTCGTATTTCGCCTTTACTCAGTCGTATTTTGCCTTTACTCAGTCGTATTTCGCCGTTACTCAGTCGTATTTCGCCTTTACTCAGTCATATTTCGCCTTCATTCAGTCGTATTTCGCCTTTACCCAGTCGTATTTCGCCTTTACTCAGTCGTATTTCCCCTTTACTCAGTCGTATTTCGCCTTTACTCAGTCATATTTTGCCTTTACGCAATCGTATTTCGCCTTTACTCAGTCGTACTTCGCCTTTACTCAGTTGTATTTCGCATTTACTCAGTCGTATTTTGCCTTTACTCAGTTGTATTTCGCCTTTACTCGCTCGTATTTCGCCTTTACTCAGTCGTATTTCCCCTTTACTCAGTCGTATTTCACCTTTACTAAGTCGTATTTCGCCTTTACGTAGTCATTTTTCGCCTTTACGTAGCCATTTTCCTCTGTTTACAAAAATGTTTTTTTGTATATTTAATATTATCGTCTCCTATCTGAAATGGCTTATGCTTTTTCATTTACCCATTCTACGTATGTTCGTTTTTACTATAACTAACCAAAATTACCGGAAATATAATTTTTCTGTTGTTAAAAAAAAAACAAAGTTTTAATATATGCACAAAACGATGGGCAGGTGTATCTTAGGCTTTGATTTTTTTTTTTCTTTTAGAAAGTTTTGCATATACTGATTTTACAAACAGTAAAACAAAATTGCATACACCGATTCTGAGACCTCCTCCCCTCCTATTCCCACCAGCAACGAATATTCCATAATTACCTGTCTTTTATCTCATTACAGTACTTTTAAGAGTGTTACATTAGATAATATCTAACCTTTACCACACTTGAATTTGTTTGGTTTGCTTTTGGTCTGATTATTTGCTGAACGATTACAAACTATTTGGATGTTTTATTATTTTTTTACAAACGTCCTCCACTTAAATGTAGATTAATGTTAAGCAGGTGTATAAGCTTAAATCCGCTGTTTTTTAGTCAAAAAACATGTTTTTTTCATAGAATGTGAAAATAAATTTATTCAAAATACTTGCCCTCTCTAGCTACACATTTTTCTTATCTCTCGAGCAATTTGTGGATACCACGCCAAAAAAAATCCTTCTCTTTCGAGGAAAACCACTCATCAAGCCATTTTCGGACGTCTTCGTAAGAATCGAAGTGCTGCTCAGCGAGCGCGTGGCCCATCGACGAAAACAGGTGGTAGTCAGAAGGGGCCAAGTCTGTTGTATAAGCGGGGTGGGGTAGCACCTCCCAGTTGAGTGCCTCCAAGTTGTTTCGGACCATTTTTGACGTGTGCGATGGTGCGTTGTCGTGGAGGAAAATCAGCTTGTCATGTCTTTGTTGATAATCCGTCCTTTTTTCACGCAGAGCACAGTGCAATTTGATCAGCTGTTGGTGGTAGCCGTGGGCATTGACAGTTTCACCAGGTTTCAACATCTCATAGTAGACGATACCCTGCTGTTCCCACCAGCAATTTTCCGAAGCAATTTGGTCTTGGGGAAGATGTTGAGGGTTGGCCGAGATCAACCCACGATTTCTTGCGTTTAGGATTCTCGAAATATATCCACTTTTCATCGCGTGTCACAATCCGATGCAGGAACGACTTTCTTTTTTGTCTGGCAAGTAAGATTTCGCATGTGTTGTGGCGTCGCTCCATCTGCCTATCGTTCAATTCATGCGGCACCCATTTTCCGATCTTTTCAATCTTCTCCATGACACGCAGATGCATGGAAATGGCTGGTTGAGTAACACCCAATTGCTCCGCGACCATTTTTTGCGATTGGGTATCGTCTTCGTTCAAAAGAGCCTGCAATTGATGGTCATCAACCTTCCTAGGCCGATTTTCACGCATCTTGTCCCAGAAGTCAAAATTGCCGTCTTTGAACCGACGAAACCAAACTCGGCACATTGTTTCCGATAAAGCACTATCACCATAGGCCTCCATAAGCATTCGATACGATTCGGCAGCTTTTCTGCTTCATTTTTGAAGAAATCTTCAATCTTCATTTTGAAGATTTATTCAAAATGAAGCAGAAAAGCAGAGCTTCCCGCATATGCTCTTTTTCTGGCACAAAACTAGACATGATTACCAAAGTAAAAATGTATGTTGTTGTACGAAATTACTGACAATTTGCACTTATTAATGTTGAGAGATGTCAAACTCATAAAAAAAAGTATGGCGTGCGCATAGTAGCTTAATACTCTAACTCACGCCATCTATGACCAAACAGCAGATTTAAGCTTATACCCCTGGTAATTTTTTTTTATGTAATAAAAAGGGTAAATTACTATTTTTTTTTGGATATGATTAATTTAAAATTAAACGTGAATATGGCACAACATTTTGTTATTAATGGTTTCGTTTATATTTTCACTATTTCATTTTCAAAACTTTTAACAATTTTTGCCCGATATTATTTTGTTTTCCTTTTAATAATAATAATAGTTTTCTTTAGATTCTCCACATTCTCCAAGTTCTTTACTTACAATTGGAAAAATTACACGTATGTATTCCGTCGAATATACCACGGAGTAAATAGGGCGCAAATTGTATAAGCTGGAAATCCTCATCAAAGAAGCTACAAAGAAACGAAGGTTTTTTGGTGATAAGAATTT
Source organism: Atherix ibis (assembly GCA_958298945.1). Classification (NCBI taxonomy): domain Eukaryota; kingdom Metazoa; phylum Arthropoda; class Insecta; order Diptera; family Athericidae; genus Atherix; species Atherix ibis. The sequence goes on along the minus strand of OY282606.1, from coordinate 105,149,381 downwards.
TTAAACATAATATACAACAATCGATTATTAAATAGATGTTTTCTCTTCTACAATTTTTATTGGATACAATCCTAGACCAGATTTGAAATTTTGCATTTTTCATGTATACGAGGTCTGTTCAAAAAGTATCGCGAATTTTGAATTTCCGCGGGTTCAATATATTCTATTTTCGATTTTTTATGGCTTTATGTTGGTACTCATGTCTCTCACTTATGCCGACAAGTTTGGCCATTTTGAATGTTCAATTAATTTTTGACGGCTGCTTTGCTTGCACGTGTTTTGACTCATCTTCGATTTTTGCCCATTCCAAAAAATGGATCAACAAATCTGTTTCGGGAACAAGAAAAAGTCACAAGGGGCCAGATCTGGGGGGAAACGGTGGTTGCGGCATTATTAAGGTGTTGTTTTTGGCCAAAAATTCGCGCACAAGCAACGATGCGTGAGCAGGGGCGTTATCATGGTGCAAAACCCAATTTTTGTTTTTCCACAAATCCGGGGATTGCTTCGCGCAACTTGCGCATAACTTGCAGGTAATATTCCTTATTGACCGTTCTACCCTGTAGCAAGAACTCATGATGCACCACATTCCTGCAATCGAAGAAAACTGTAAGCAAAACCTTCACATTCGATCGAACTTGGCGCGCTTTTTTCGGTCTTGGCTCGTGCGGCAGCTTCAATTGGGATGATTGAGTTTTAGTTTCCTCGTAATAACCATAAGTCCATGATTCGTCACCAGTTATGACCCTCTGGAGCAAATTTGGGTCGTCGCGGACAGAGTCCAACAGCTCCTTAGCAATGTTAATGCGATACTGTTTTTGGTCGAAATTGAGCTAAAATCGAAGATGAGCCAAAACACGTGCAAGCAAAGCAGCTGTCAAAAATTGACTGAACATTCAAAATGGCGCCGAACTTGTCGGCATAAGTGAAAGGCATGAGTGCCAACATAACGCCACAAAAAAAAAATTGAAAATCGAATATACGTAACCCGCGGAAATTCAAAATTCGCGATATTTTTGAACATACCTCGTATACTCCTCTCTTCTCTTTATGTACATGAAAAAGTATTTTTTTAATAATTGCTATAACATCAATAGTGACAGAACTAAAAAATTAATTGTAGAAAAAATATGTTTGTTTTTTTTTCAATTGAAATGTACATTTTATTCCATAAAAATTTACACTCAAATACAATAAATAATAAAAAATATCATCATATTTACTGATCTTTTTGTATTATTAAGTATTATATATTTTCCATTATGCATAAATTGTATGCAAGAATTGAATATAATCTACAATAATACACAAGAAATACATAAATTAACTTCATATTTTTGTTTTTTATTTTTTTTTAATTTCTTATTCTTTTTTTTTCTGCGTTTATTCTCAACCTATCGACAAATTTCTCTAATTATTTTGTTTCCTTTTAATTTCTCTTTTCAATGAATTTTTTTTTTTAAATGTTACACAAATGCTTATTTTATGTACTTGTAAAATTGTACTTGCATCTCACTTTTATTTATTAAATCGAAAATAAAGCTGATGATGTGATAATAATTGCCGTTTTCATTTTTCCATATTTTTGATGATGTCTCCTTGTTTTCTGTACTATCTTTTGACATAATTCTTTTTTATTCTTTATTCATTTAGTATCTATTTTTATAATTAAAAAAAAAAATTTCTTCGAAAATTAAATATGCGCCAATTTATGTATGTGTGTGTGTGTGTTAATATTGTTGTTTTCTTTTTAAAGGAACAAATACAATTTACAATTTTTATCTAATTTGAATTGGCAATCTTTTAATTATTTGTTTTAATTTTTACATTTTGTATGGCAAAATAAAAATTCTGAATACTTTGATTGTATTCACAAGTAATGATAGTGAAGACTGGTAATTTTTAATTAGAATAACGAGCAGGCAAATGGAATACGACTCTCATACAATAATGTTTTTCTTTTTGTTCTTCTTCATTTCATCAAATAATTGATAATAGAAAATTATCAAAAGTCTTATTCTTTACCTAAAATACATACGAACAGACACACACACATACACATAATATTTAGCATACCTAAAGTATTTTGTTTGTTTGTTTAAAACTAAAACAAATCCAAAGAGAGCTTTTTATAAGATTAAAATAATAATAACTCAAAAAAAAAACTTAGTACAAATTTAATAAATTATGAATTTTTATGAATTCTATTCAAAATCTCTTAAATAATATTTAACAAAAAATGTACGTTTTATTTATTTCATATTTTCGAGCAAAATATTTATTCTAAATATATATTTAAAAAAATGTTTATAACATTTACATACATATATAAATATGTGCATGCAAGTATTTTTATTGTATGAATATGAAAATCGTACCGTACTTAAATGAATTAATTTGAATTGATATTATTGGACTAGATTACAATTTACAAATTAAAGTTCTTCTCCATTAACATTATTATTACTGCTGTTATTATTATTATTATTATTATTATTATTATCGTTATGATTAGTAACACATTATATAATTAAAATAATTACTTTTGTTTATTTCTGTGTTTAAAGTTTTTTTTTTAAGTTAATCAAATTTTAAATACATATAATATTAAGTATCTTTACTCTAATAATAATACTATTATTTATGATGTCAAAAAAAAAAAAAAAACATTATAATCATTTGTAATAATAATAATAATAATTAACAATTAATAAACGATTAAAAGAAATTTGGTTTGATAAAAACCAAAACGAATAATAATAATTTTCTTATCCGTAAATAAAGGGAAAAATTGTAAATTATCATAAAAAAATAGAGATGATTATATTTTTGCTCGTATTGCATTTTTTTATATTTCTTGCGATTGTTCTATACTGATTTGCATTTTTCTTTAATAGTTTCTTTTTGCATTTTATTCCTTTTCATTTATTTCCATTTGAAATTAATCGAAATTTTACTTTATTTGCAATTTTCTCTTATATTTTTTGTTAGAATATTTTTTTAAAAATTTAATTGTACAAAAATATGCACTCATAGTCTAGATAATTGTTGTAATAGATTACACGGCAATATAGCTTCAATACGATCTCTGATCAATTGAAATGGCAATGATATCCAACTAAGTACCGTTTGTGCAACAATTCCCATTGGTTCGGGATATTGATGTGTTAATAATGCTAAAAGTGCTGTAAATGAACATAAGCCAGCTGTAAAAAGTATAAAGAATGGTAGCTCCTTTTTTGGATATACAGAAACTTCGTGAAAAGATGGTAACAATTCACGATCAGCACACTCAGTACAAGTTGGATATGGATAAAATAGATGGCCACGCTCCAATGGGTATGGAAGCATTCGAAATGTACCCTCCCATGTGCAATGCAGTAAATTAAGAGCACCTTCGACATTTTTCCAATGGCTCAAATGGAAAAAAGAATATGCCAATGCTTCTGAATCGCCGCGCTTTAATATGTGTTCAGGCGGCAATATAAGTGGTTTTGTTTCTAATAAATATTTAGGAACGTGCGGATTAAATTCAACAGCCCGATGAATAGCCTCAACTGCAGTCATTTCAGCTGCTGTTAATCCTCTTTTCGATGCAATATCGGGCGAAAATTTATCTGCTACGGCACGTGCCTTTAGTAACGCTGCCGTATAACATATTGTTGCTGATTTTGGCAGCGAAATATCATCGTATTTAGCTAAAACTGCTTGACAATCGGCGTACGCTTGCATTTCAAGCAGTGCCTCAATCAGATTCTCGTGGATATTTAAAACATTCATAATTGATGGTATCTCTTTTGTTAAATCACGAAACATTTTCGCTGCTTCCTTTAATTTACCAAGTTTTCTCGTACACATAGCTAAACGACGTTTTATATAAATTAGCACATTTGTATTTCGTCGATGAATACCTTCAGCAATTGGTCCTTGATGCTGGCTACTTTGCGCTTTTCTATAATTTGTTTCTGCTACCTTTAATGCCGTCTTTAATATTTTCTCTGCTTCAAGAATATTTGTTGCCTCCTCTTCGGCTAACAAAATATATGCTGGCGCACAATCAGTACTGATTTCTAGAGCACTATGTGCTGCTTTTATTCGTACCATTGGATTACGTTCACGCCATGCTGTTTGCATTATTTCATATTCAGCTTTACCAGCATCACCTAAGTAATATAATTGAAATTTAAGATATTTAAATTGCAAAATATTAAATATATTATATATAAAATTAGAAAGTAACCTTCACAAGTAAAAAATGTTTGATGATCTTGTGCGCTCAAATTCATATCGTAATATGTGAGCGGTTCCTTATTCGTTGCCCAATAGAATCTTTGATATTCAGCACCACGAAATAAATTCAAGGGATTCCTCCATACCTTACATTCTGGAATTTGTTGTCCTCCGTTTGTACCATTCGATTCATTTTGACTGTCATTACCATTTATCCATGGACTGATATGATTTATAGAAACTTGTTCTGCAAAATATTCGAAAATAACAAATTGAAACATAATTCTCAATATAGTATAATATTCCAAATATACCTATAAATGAAGTACCATATTTACGAAAATACCACCATTCAAAAATAAGTATTAGACCCGAAATTAAACTTGAGGTGCCGGTGAGAGCAACATAAAATTTCGGTGTCAGCGTACTTAAAAACATTGATGAGTCCCACATAATTGCACGTTTTTTCTCATTCGAATCCTTCTATTATAATCACTTATCTTTCAGTATGTTATTATCTAATAATTAGATACAAAATAATATTATTTATTCTAATAATTTATCAATCAGCAGCACGCAAATAAAAATATATTCCATTTGTGCACTTGTTCACACACCAAAACACTCAATTTCAACGTTTGACGTTTGGCACAACGAACTTGGCTGCACAACGTATCGCAAATTCCTCCATATTCAGAAAAAATACATTCTAATACAAAAGTCTGCAATTATTTAATCAAATACTGCAAGAGAACCTATATATAGCTCTACAGTTTTAGACATTTTTCTCTATACATTTGAATATAAAACTAAATGTGTTTCTGCACTTCAATTAAATATACCAATGATTTATTAAAGCGAAAACCATTTTTAATTATCTATGCCATAGATCATAGAAGAAATTAATATGAAAAGCTGTTGAAAAATTGAAGTCATGTTTCAACGCACTGCAATAAAAGTACTAGACTCATAGGGCACTCTCATACGATTTAATATAGTTAGTGAAGAAATGTTCATTTCGATTTGAACAATCGAGTCCAAAGCACATGATAAAAATGTCCTTTCAGAATCCACGAAAAAGTTTAAGAAACAAAATTCTCCAACAAGGTGACCAATCAGTACTGGAGAAACTTATAATGTCGCAGTCGAAAAAAGAATAAAAAATTTTTAAAATGATATTTACTCGAGTAGGTATGGAGGTGTACAGAGCAGAAGTAATACCCAATATCATATGGAATCGTATGAAGGCGTACAATGAATATTTTATTATAAAAATTTGTTCAAACATTTTCTAACCTATTATAAAAGTTATACAGGAACGTGAATACACACATTCGAAACTTCATAATTTCGTTGGTTTTTGGTTATCCATCTTGAATTATGGTATAGGAAGATCATTCCGACGGCAACCAAAAACTACTGTAAATTATGTCAAAACAAACCAAATTTCGTCCAAACTAACCAATTAAATACAATTTCAATAATAATTTATCATATAAAAATGATTTTTCATTCAATATTTTAATAAAACTACAAATAATGTATTCCTTTAACTTATTTCTATTTCATTTAAACTGTTAAACAACAAACCTTCCACCCAAAATAACACTAAAATGTATGGCAGTACTTAAACTACAAATGCAAAATTAAGAAAAATATCTATTTTAGTGCATTCTAATAAGACTGTGAAGATTTTAAGATTTTAATAGTTTCGAAAGGATCCAGCATTCAGTTTCAGTTGGAATTATGTTCCTACCGTTAATTGAAAATATAAAACTGAAATTGTAGATGATTTTTATTTATTACGTAAAATTAAAGCGTATCAAGATAGTAAGATGGTATGGATAGAGCATTAAAACATTGTACGAGAGCACTCATTTTTAATTTTTCATGTCTAATATTGGAGAACTTGGTTAAGTACTTTTATTGCAGTGTGTTTCAATATGACTTCATATAATTTAAGAGCATTTACTATCCAGTAATATAACTGGAAAAAAGCAGAATATTTCCACTGAAACTTATTTGTATGAATAGAAATTAATATTCACTAAAACTTATCGCAAAAGAATTTGAGTAGAAATTCCATTTAAATATTTTTATCTCAAATAACATTTCTATATTAATATTGTTAAATAGAACTCATTTCCAAATTTTTTGATAACTTTGAAATTTAAAGTTATGCAACACTTTTATGATAATGAAAACAAAACAATCACTTAAATTTAAATAAATTTATTTCTCACATATAAAATAAATTATTTTATTATATTTCAAATAGGCACTTTCTATCACTCACTATAGTATATTGTTGAATGTGATAAACTATTCCTACCAAATCAAAATATATTTTTTGTTTTTAATTAATGAAATTAAAAGTTTATATATACTTAATGTGAAGATATTTTAATTATTTAAATAAAAGCATTGTGATTACGAGTACGAGATGGATTTACTTGCTTATAGCGTTGTGTTGTGCTTTTTCATTAACAACAGTTATCTTTTCTTTTAGCCTATCTATAATATTATTATAAGCTATTTATATAAAATTGATATAAAAGTAGGAAATTTTTTATTTATATTGAAATGTTACAAATTTGTAATAGTATAAGATCCAGTACAATATTCACATTTTAAGGTTTTTGTAATTCCTACACGCACGAAATATTGTGAAAAATGTTGCCTTATCCGTGTTGTTAAGAAAGCATTATCCATGATGAGTATTTGAGTGCTTAGATCATTTATATTAGTGACCATTTGTGTTAAATCAAGAGTTAGATTAAACATTTCGTACAAAAATTGATCAAATTTAATGGCAATAATTTCAAACTCTTTCATATTATATCTATATTCAACAAATATTTGTTTAGCCAGATTTAATAAATAATTAGCTGCATCCTCAGTTAGTGTTTCAAATAAAATAACCAAGCAGTTCTTTAAATCGCGTAAATTTGTGAGTTGAAAACAATCAACAATATCTTCCATTTTTTCCTCAACGATACATTTAAGATGAGTGTAATATTTCAATAATCTGGTACCGAAATCGGTTGAGCTTATCCGCATTAATACATCAGCAACATTATGGTGCAAATTCAATTTAAATACACTATAAATATCATTAAGCACTTCCTCAAATGTAACTATCCGATCGAGTAAATCTTTCACACGGTCTGAGTACTCACTCATAAATGCTTTTGCATAATCAACTAATTTATAAAGAGCTTCAGCACTTAGCTCAACAGCATAAGTAAACAAAAATCTGAGAAGCCTATCATCTTCCATTACGGCAAATTTAGAGCAAATATCCTTCGCAATAATAACTAATTTCAAGGAGTTTTGCATATCCAATTTGATTTCGTTAAAGGCATAAAACATCACATTTGTGGTCGATGTATGGTTGGCGGGAATAGTACCAATTTTTCCCAAAATTGCTTCTGGGGTGGCTTGTAAATTTTCTCTCAAAAATGTAGAGCTCACTGCCATTTTATTATTTAATACAACTTGCCCATCCGGCGCAAACGATACTCTTACCTGGTTTCTGTTCAATTTTTTGTTAATTTGTTTTATGTCACTAAAGTATTGTTTTTTATCTGGAATACTCTTAAAACCACGAATAACATCACGCTGGCCTTGATCGACACCTCTTGTACGGATAGATTCTTTAGACATCTTGTTGAAAATTTTTCTTTAAAAAAAAAGAGTATTGTTTTTTTTAAATGAAATATTCATTAAAAATAAAAAATTCAAGAGTTAATATTAATATGTTAGTACTATCATATAAAATTTAAGAGATACTTTCGGAAATATAATTATTGTTTTCAAATGTTTTACTTATTTTATACAATACCTTTGACTATTACTCAAAGTTGATCCGTATTTATTGATAGTTTCTGCTCGACTGGCTCGCATAATATTTGATGCCGTTTGGAAATTATATACCGAATGTGTAAAAAGAAACAGCGAGGAACTAAGTTGTAAGAAATCCATCGGTGATAATTTTTCGTCATTCAGCGATTTCTATTTTTAAAAAAAGATTGTTAATATAATAAAATTTCATATGAGCATTTTCTATAATCAAACATTTATCAATTCATAGACTCCATTTCCTAGAGAAACTCCATTATGTGCGATTGAAACAATGTTCAAAATATCAACAGCGCCTGTTGCTAACTATATAGCGGGAAAATACCAATAAATATTTTCAAATCATATTATTTTTCTAAAATACATACCTTTGATACCTCTCTTCCACTTGCACTAACCCTAGATAATGCGGATGTAGCCGCACCAGCAACAACACTAACCGCACCACCGGCAACACCTAGCCAATTTGCTCGAGCACTACTATTTTCAAGTCCAATGGACTGTTGATGATGGCTACGGTCCGCAAGACTTTGCGCCGAACGTCCTGCTGAATATAATCCTACAGCGGTTCCAGCTATTGCAGCAACACCAACAACAGGTGCCAAAACAGGTGCGAATATAGAACCAATTAAAAGTGCCGATGCTGTCAATCCTGTTACTCCAGCTGCTTTATCAGTAACATTTAATGCTTGAGACAGCTCTGAAGATGCTGGAGTCCGAAATACTTCCAATATCAACTACAATTAATACAAAACATATAGCAAACTATCGATCAAAACATCTATGAGAGTATATTACATCTCCGGAGTCATTGTAAGCGTATATTCCATTACTTGGTGCAACCAGTATTCCTTCAGGTAAAGTATTCGTTTTCTTATAATGGTTCCAGTTCCTATAGACTCTTGACTCTTCATCAATGAAAATCATACAACAATTGTTGCTGCATTTATTTTCTATCATAAACATATATTCATTTATATTTAAAAAAATACTTTTATAAAAATCATATTCATTATTATACTTTTACACTTCATAATCCTTAAAAGTGGATGACACGAATAAGAAGTTGCCTCAACAGCACCATTATAATTATTCTTAGAATCAGTTAAAATCACAAAAACAATTGACATTATAAGCTCTCCATAATTGTATTTTCCTAAAATAAAATAGAAACAATGATTGAAATACCAAACATGTAATTTTATTTCTTTTTTTAATTACTTTGTATCCAAATGGTAGCCACCAATTCTTCTTTTATCTTTTTCTAAAATACAAAATGTTCATATAGATATGTATCAGTTAGATAGTGTATTGTAAATAAAATTTATACTAGTTTCTTATTTTTAATTTCCATCCTTTTAATAGCGTTTTCAATAGCTTCAATTTTCTCAGCTGACGAAAGTGTTGGATTACTTCGAATTTTGCCCAAGTCAACGTCATCATTTGGTATTAATAAATTTATTTTATCTTTGAGTTTATTTTTCGATTCTTCAGTGTTCATGTATCTAAAATATAAATTATTATTTATTGTACTATGATTGGAACTGAGAAGGCGCCTTCTATAAAAATATATATTTCCAATACATTTGAATATTTCTGAAAACTGGCTTTTTAATGACAGCCAAATATAAGAAGGGATCTTATAATTAATATTTTCAGACACTTTTTAATTAATTTAATTTTAATAATATATCAATGCATAAATAATTGCTAAAAAAATTACATTAAATAAAATGCTTATATAGAAAATTATAACCTAAAGGAAATGCATGTGATTTGAATTAAGAGTACTTACGAATCCCATAATATTTGACCGACTTCAATTTCGAATAAATAAGCAAATTCATACAGTTGCTGTTTAGCACTTTTTGGTCCACGAGTTTCAACAGCCATTGCGTAACACTTTGTTCTCAAAATTTTTATTTGTTGATATCAAGAAAAGTGGTAAATCCCCAAAATTGATGCGACTTTAAAAAAATATCGATTTTTACCCAAATTAAATAACTTTCGTTTTCTTAAATTTAACCACTCTACTTTGTAAAAAAAATCAAAACCAAACTTTTTTCAACAATAATTATTTCTATAAAACACTATAAAATCAAATAAAAGAAAAGTAGTAAAAGACGCAAGTTCCCACACAATAATTCACCTAACAATTCTTTCTTTCCTGCTACTTCAAGTTAGTGTCGAATTTATACCTTTATTTGACACATCTATAAACTGCTATTACACCAATCATACTGAACACAAATTTTATTGCATTTACATTGGGAGGCATTCTTATTTATGTTAATAATTTTTTATTATAATCACTATGAAAGTAAATTAAATATCTGATAATTTTATAATTATAATAAACATATATTACAATTTATTTAAGAATATTTTTATTATTTATATATATATTGTGCGTAGTGTAAATGCTTGTAATCATTATAAAATGCTAGGTTAACTCGCCTATATGCATATCTTGTTGAAGTAAAGATAAGAATAATATAATTGACGTGTTCAATATAGGTAAATAAATGTGGGAATAACCTTAGATTAAAGAACTGGATAGGCCTCTACACAAAAATTCTGTCCAAATTTTGTTGGCAATACATTCATAAAACGCACACACATGCAATACAACAGAAACGGCGTAAATCATTGGGAGCCAATTTTAAACTTCAGTATGCGATTGAAGCGGTTCGTTCAAAACCATTTTCATATATGTGTATGATGTCATTTATGCGTAAACGAATAGATTTTTTAATATTCGGGTCTTGTTGTTTGATGGAATTAGTTTTGGAAATATGCAATAAAACACAGTATTCTTTTTTAAAATATTATTTATTTATTAGATATTTCACTATATGGTATATTATTTATTAAAACACTTAATTCTTTAATCTAAGATCCTACCATTCTAATTCTTTACCAAGGGAACTGTTTACCCGCACATTTCCACTATACACCCAACGATAACTCAAACGTCAATTCCCGCTTGATTCTTTAAAACTATGGCATAAATCACCACGTTCTTAAGGATACCTCAATAGGTGTTTACCCTTTCCATGTGATCATGTTCATATAATATCGTTCAAAAAAATTGCTTCTTAAAATTTGTATTAAGTTGTATTATTTAAATTTAAAAAAAAAATCTAGATTTGCAGATAAAAATGGCCATTAAAATAGCAAAACATCGCTTTTACGTAAATGTATGTGTTTCGAATTCAATTGTTAAAGTTTAATTGTAGCTGCTGAATATGCATGCGAAATAATAAATAACACATTTATTTATTAGATTTATTTAATGCTTATTAATATTACGTATTACTTTGTACATAGTTGAAGCTCAACTAACTTTAAACGTCAGCTGTCACATACAGCAATGTTGCCTTTTGATGGCCATGCTATTTTTTTGATGATATTGCTTTAATGTCACATTACAACTACTATTGTTGGCAAATGGATTAGTTTCTGTAAATCCTTGCGGAGTATAGAGCTCTTTGAAATAATTGCAATTCCTACAATCTTTTGCTGTTTTTACATTCGTTCTACGAAATCCCACCACTAGGAATTCCGGTTAGATATATGGCCCTCTTCCAGAAATTTTTTAGCCATCCGCGATTCCATTCCAACATGCTTGCCTTCTCAATTCACCTGGGTTTTTTTGGAGTGCTGGACCAATCTCCATCCTCACACTATTAATTTCAGTTCAACTGAGATAAGTCGTTAATTGGGTTTGGAATGCAAGCGGATGTTTGTAATTTTGTTTGGCCACCATATTTTCAAAATCGACAGAAATAATTGACAAAATTTTTGATACGTTTTACAACCCTAAAAAAGAGAACCGATTTGCCGTTGGAATTTTGAATTCGTAGTTTTCCTAAAAAAGTTTAGTTAACAGGGCTAGACAAATGTAGAATAACACGGAGACAGACATAACACCTTAAACAATTCATCCTCCTATAATGGACGATTTTATACCTTCACTAAAACAATGCTGGTGTAAAATAGAATCAATCAGCATATGCAAATAAAATCCTGATTAGAAGTCCCAAAAGCGACATTGGTATCACTAATTGAACAATTCATTGTAGTGAAAATATTAGTAAAAAAATATAGGTGATGAAAAATAAATTGAATAAAAAATATTTTAATCAACAACACATTTCTAAAACAATATATACCTTTTATTTTTTCACAAAAACAAAAGTAATTATATTCAGTAAAGTATTTAATTATAGTCAGTATTAAAGGTTAACACATATGTTACCAATAATACTTTTTTACTTTTTTATTTATATGTAAAATATTTTCATTTCAATTTACAATTTACAAGTTATCATTAAAAAAATTTATAACTAGAAGGAAAATAAATTAAATAAAACTTCAAAAGCTTTTATGTAAATCAATTATTTAATTATAATGATACAATTTATTTTACCGTTCATTTTTTTCTCTAAATAAATATTTAAAATCTTTTCAAAACCAGTAAAAGAATAACAAAATTACAAATGAATATCTAATAATTCTTCAAATATTATTATTGATATATATATATGGAATAGAATGATCATGATAATATATTTCAGTTCTTATTACGTTTATTCTGTCGTTCGCGTTCTTCCTGCAAAAAGAAAAAGAAAAATATAATTGAATTATGAAGTATTAAAAATGACTAATTAAAAAAAATATTAAATATTATATTTTGAATTATATATTATATATTGGAATAATTTTTTTTTTAAATTATATATTTCTTGAATTTTTTTAATATGCTGGAGCTTTTTTTCTTCGTTATTAACTTTTGTATAAATTTTTGTAATTTATTGTTTTTATCATTTTATTTCGTCTTAAGATAATTACTTAGTTTCTACTAATTAAAGTTTTTCTTTAAACATTTTTGTTGTAATTAGCTTTGTTATCGTTGTTACCAAATAAAGATAATGTTCAAATAATATTATACAACTCCTTAATCTACCAAATTAATATAGTTGATATTGATGTCTATCATTTCAATGAATTATATTTTATTATTTACGAACCTTTTGTGTAAGAATAATGAGCAATCGACGGAATACGCCTATCAAATCGAAGAATAGATCCAACGTATGTTGAATACAATCACGATTTCCCATGCGGCATTTTTCAACAATAGCTTGTGTATCATACAAAATAAATGCTGACATAACACCAAGTCCAATGTAAAGATTTGCCTAAAATTTTAAAGACAATCCAATTTGCTCAAATAAAAAAAAACGAATTGATATTATATTAGTAATACTTACTTGTGATATTAAAACCGATTGCAAGAATAAATTCGTTAAGTTTACAAGAATCATTGTGCTGAGAATGCTTATCAATAAACCACCTAAGAAAAGGAATTGACCACGATTCGCTAATAGAGCTGATATGCTGAATGAAACGAACACAATACAAGTTCCAATTAAAGCTGTAACTATGATTTGTGGATTAACGGTAATAACATGATCAAGAAGTGGGCCAAGTGATTGTCCTAAAAAAAAAAATTAACTAATTAAAAGAGATAAAAGTTTTATTTAAATTGTTATATTTAATGTACCTGTACAAAATCCAAAAGCAAGAAGCATCCCCAATCTTTTGTAGAAATTTTTCCCATCATCTCGGACAAAATGCAATGCAATTATCAGTCCCAATGATCCAAATGCAGTAAGAAGACCAGCTTCCAAAATCTGCATTACATGTAATACGGCCCCAATTGCGGCACATGCTGTTGTCGCTGATAAGCATGTGTAGACTTTGGCTAGATGGGTACGAACGTGTGGTTCACTAAATAAATATTTTCAAATGAATAAATTTCAATCGTTTATTCTTATATTTAAATTTTTTTATTATTTCTTTAATCAATACTTTTAGTTTACCAAAAAAAAATTTTGATAAAAAAACAATTTTGATTGTGATGAAGAAAGGAAACTCTTTGCTACGTGTACCAAATCATATATATATGGTATATTTCTTTCTATTCGAGTTATATTTCATTAGGTGCTTTCAAATTACGTATGTGTAGCATGTGTCAACAGTAGAATAAGACTATATGACTCATATCAGCGTCATAATTTAAAAAAAATAAACTACAAACATTTGTCTATTTTTTAAATTATACTCAATTTTTGTGTTTTATGTGGAAATATCACCATTTTCAGCATCTTACATATAATTAATTTGAATGTAAACTAAACCGACCATTATTTTACTTCGTATACTCTTTTTTAAAAATGATGCAATGACTACAATATTTTCTTCAAAAATTGTGTGTGAAACTAGTTTCAATCTACTGTTAATTATTTAAAAGCTTTTATATATCTAATTTCTTAAATTAAATTATGATTATCAAAAACTTATTGAACAGAATTTTCTAGTGCAATTTTAAAAAAAAATATGCATACATATTTCAAAATATTCTTATGGTGTAATATATACCATATATGTATTTTTGAATGTCAATGGACTCTTTTGTGCATTAATTAAACGACATTTTAGTTAATTTGAAATTGGATAATATGAATTTCAAGATTCTTGTGAAAATATTTCCACTTAAAAATATGCTTAAATAAATTTCCCCACAAAAATATTAAGATCCAAAAAATTTTCCAATGATGATATTCAGAACATTTAGAAGATTTTTCTCGAATTAACATAAACCAATATTATTATTGCGTCATAATTTTCAAACTTAATCTCTTGTCTATAAAACATATAAAAATTCATATTTGAAAAAAAAACAACTAGTTAAAATTATTTTTTACATTATTCATATTTGAAAGTCTACAAAAGTAAAAAATATAAAATTGTGTATTTGCTAATAAAAGCGAAGATATTAATTTCGAACACTTTATTTACATTGAATTTATACAATTAAATATGTATTTAGATGAGGATCACACAACCACATTTAAATGTGTATCTGCCTATATGTGCATAGTCATTTTTTCAATCTTAATTATAGAAAAAAAAGAATGTTTTTTCATAGTATTGCTATCATTGATAGAAATAAAACTATATATTATATCTTGGATTATCATTTAAAGATTATTTGACATTGTTTTTTTTTCTTTCTTAAATACATACCATCATACAACACTTTTGAGTATGAGAAGAGGATAATCAAATAATAATTATAGCTTGTTTGAACAAATGAAAAAGTTCACTTTACGTAAGCGATTCAGTTTAGCTATTCGAATATATCGCGTTAGGTTGAATAATTCTTTTTAATAGAAATATTAAAATCGAAAATTCGAAATAATATAAACAGCAACAGTTAGTCAGTATGTACGACAGCATTAACTATGAAGGCCAGAAAACAGCTAAGCAAATATTTTCACAAAAACGAACACATCCAAAAATAGGCATGTATAGATGGCACACTTGGTGATAATAAAATATCAGGCGTTCATTTTCGAAAAGAGAAACGAATAATATGAATACACGTAACACTTAATTTCACACAATATTTAAAAAAAATCATTATTTCAACAATTTTCCATATTAAGTCGAATAATTGGATCTTCGCATACATACGGTAATGTATACCGATAATATGTGCGCACATAGTTAGCTTTCGCAACACAATCTAAATAATATCAAAGTTCCGATGTACATACAAAAATATGTATGCATATGCAATGTTAATTAGAAAAATATGACAACCACAGAAAAATGCTTCAAAACATTCTAAAATATCTATTAAATATTTATCTATTAAAATCTATTTTAAATAATAAAACTAAATATATATATATAGGGGATTTTGAAAATTTTATTAACACTTACTATTTATTGCCCAAATTTTCGGCAAATTGCACAAATCTGGTTGTCATTTTGTTTTCACTTCTGTTATTGTTAGATGAAATCTCTTCTACACTTCTATCGTTTTATATTTAAAAGAAAATTCAAAAAAATATAATTACAATTATTTTTTAAATATTTTCAATAAATACCAATTTATTTATCTTGATCAAATTTTATATGAATAATTTTCTTTATACAATGTTTGCGCAGTTAAATTCAATTCCCGAACAATACCTACTCATTTGACTTTCAATCAACGATAGGGTGATTTCATTTATTTAGCATTTATATCCTCCAAAACAGGGTGAATCACTTCGAGTTCATAAAAACACGTCAGTTCGAAAATAAAATACAATACTTCTTCCAGTGCCTACTAGATGGAGATCAAAAACTATCAATAACATTTTCACTGGTCGTGAATGCAGTTATTTTTAATATGTTTCAAGCTATACTTAAAAAATAAATAATAATTAAACAATTATTTGACTTTTTTTAAAAAAAATAATCTAACTATTAGACTTTTGTTTTCTATATTCATTTAAATATTCCATTTTAATTATATTTAATACAAACAATATACAATATAATTAAATGAAAAATTACATTTATTAAATTTATTGAAAATTGTCTTCTAATTGATATAAAACATTCTGAAAATTTAATACTTTCATTATTTATCATAAATAAATTTAAAAAATGTAGTTTTAACACGCTTCGAAATTCTGTGGTGATAACTTTGATCTCAGCAGCAACGCTCCTCGGTCAAGGAGGCCAACCGAGGTTGATGACTTCAGAATAAAAGCATTAATTGAGTCAAGCCAACTTTACACGGTACGAGATATTGCAGAAACATTGAACATCCATCATCGTGTTCTGCTGAGATACATAAGCAAACTCGATATTTGGGTTCCTCATGAACTCAACGAAATTCATTTGTGGATCGTTTTCAACAATGTGATGAGCAAACGATAGTGCTCACGGTTTCTACCAAGGAACCAAACTATCAATTCAGAAGTGTACTGTCGGTAGTTGAACAGTTTGAATGAATCCACTTATCCAGAAACATCCAGAGCTCGGTAATCGTAAAGATGTTTTTCATCACGACGATGAGAGACCACACACAAGTTTGATCATCCGTAAAAAAATATTGGAGCTTCGATGGGATGTGTTACCACCACACTCAACATATTCGTATGACCTTGGGCCGTCAGAGTTCCACTTTCTTCGAAACTCCTTGCGTGCTATGACGTTCAATTCAAATAAGCCTGTAAATCAGAACCTTCGGTTTATCGCCGATAAAGACCGGTACTTCTTTGAACGAGGAATTATGAAACTCACTCAAAGATTGCCCATTTTACAATTTTGAACGCATAGATTTTGCTGTTTATATATTAATAGCTCTAATAATTTTCGCTTAATAATTAGGATATTATTTTATCTATATCATAAGTTAATATCTTTTTTTACCAAAACTGATATTGCCCAAGTTATCCTGAAAAACTTGAATTTCGCCGTTGATTTTTATAAAACTTGAATTTCGCTGTTAATTTTTATAAAACTTGAATTTCGCCGTTGATTTTTATAAAACTTGAATTTCGCCGTTGATTTTTATTAAACTTGAATTTCGCCGTCAATTTCCTGATATAGTGGCATCAACTATGCAAACACTCTGGTGTTTAGTCACTTGCCTCGAGGAGACTGGCACAACACAGGGTAGTATCAGTTGTGGCCGGCCCGGAGCAACCGTTCTTATTCCTCGACATTAAAAATTATTATAAGCGTCGAGACGCATTTCCACCTATACAAATACGTAAATAAGCATAATTATGCATTTCTGGGGCACTTATAATGCACGAAGACCCATACATCGTATCAAAATCACTTTATGATGCGGAGATTACGAAAGAAAGTTGATTAAGTCCCATATTTTTTCCAGGACGACGTCGGCAGTAGTTATTGTAGCTGGTGAGCGCTACAGAACCAACATTTACATATTGCTGTGAAAAGAGCCCGTATGTGCATGAGCTTTAGCGGCAGCAACTTGACCGATGTTATTTTCGCGACATATATAAAACCATTTTGAATGGCCAAATAAAAATTATCAACAAACGGAATCAATTTTTATAATCTACAAAGTTATTGCTTTAAGAAATCATGTGAAAACTTTGGCGCCACTCTGTATTTTAGCAAAAATTATGACTTTTTTTTATATATATTTTTGTTGCGCCGATTTTATTATTTAAAACGGAAATTTTTAAAAAAATATGCTTCAGGCTCTCGTAAATTATTGACGTTAATTGAAATAAAATTGTATATTTAACTTCAAAATACCAAAGTCATTTGATAATATTTATAGTATTTTATAAATACTCATATATAATACAATTTATGTGAAAGAATAATGATCCAGAAAACTATTCATGGAAAAATGAAATTTCAAAATTAAAAAAAAAACAAGAGGTATTTTGTTACTTTGTTATGTTCGGTTGCGTATTTTTTCCGTTAGATTTCTTATATCATTACCAGTATCTCATGAATGGGGTGCCTCGATAAAAGAATCGCTATGAATAGAATACATAAATATAAAAAATCTTCAAAAAACCATACTCTATCGACAAGCATCATTCAAGAAAATATTTTTAAAAGCATCTTAAAATTTTTTTAATACAAAATGACGGATTCATTTACTTTGCTGAGCGACAGATTAATTTAATCGTATACTTACGGAATACACTGTAGATTGTATTATTGTAATATTTAAAATGGAAGGGTATCTAAAAGTATTCTTACTTACCAGAAAAATATATATTCGTAATAATGGTTTTATATAAAAAAATATATATATTTTTTTATTTTAATTAAAATATTTTTAAATCAAGCAAAATAATATATGTATTAGATGAAGAAAATTTTGAAAATAATGTTCCGATTGCAAATACATATAATGAAATAATTTAAAAATATTGTATTCCCTTATAATAAGTGTGTTTATTTAATTATTATAATTCAATCATAATCACAGCCATAATTTACGTTGTATAAAAATAAGAAAAGAATAATAAAAGTAAAAAAATTATATAATTTTTTTTCTTTTATATCTATAATTATTAATACTTATATTATTCTATAATCGTATTGTTTCTTCGTATCATGATTTTATATGATGATACAAAGAGCATTTGAATACATTTGTGACTATGCCTTATATATATTTATTATATAATGTAATGAAATTTATGGTATATTAATAAATAATTCACTGGTATTTACTTAAAAATTATCAAACGGATAGAATAGTATATTTAAAACATTTCTCAAAAGTATATCTATCTAATTGATTGATTGTCTTTGAATCTTTTCAAAAGAATACGAATTAGCCATGAGTTTTTCTTTCAAGTATAAAATTTTCTTGATCAAATTCCAATTATTATATATATCTTCTCTTTTATAATCATTTTCGAACTATATGAAAATTTCGTACAAAAATATTATAATATTTTATAGTATTATATATAATATGAACATTTTATATATTGTAAAATATAAAATAATTTACTACTTAAGAATTTTGGCATACAAAAAAAAAAACAAAAAAACTTTGCCATTGTTATTATGTTTAACCCACGAAATTTTTATGAGAAAAATATTTGTTATAAAATCATATTAGAATAATTATAAAAAAATTACTCTTCTTTGTACAAATTGAAATAAAATAACATTCATAAAAAAAAAAAAAATAATAATAACGATATATTATCATTTAGATGTATCTGAATAATTATGAAAATTAAAATACATAAAAATATTATAGAAATGATAATTCTTACCAACATTTACATTGCTTAAAAAGATAATATAACACAATAAACTGATAATTCATGTAATATTCAAAATCATAAAAGAGATAGAAATAAAAAAAATAAAAAATCCATTATCAAGAAGATATCAAATAATAATCAATACATTTGTTCAAAACAACAAACGCCAAATTGCCCACTAAATTACTTGATAGTAGCAAAAATCAATATAAATTTATAATTACCTGATTTTCTATATTTTAACATTTCAATACTATCAAAGATGATCATATAAAATAGATAAAATATAAATGAACTTTAAAATTTTTAATTAATTGGAAATAGAGTTAATTATTGATTGAATTTACTTATTTTATAAACTTATGCATGTACAAATTTATGTATTTAAAATGATATCATGCAGATAAATGTATTTAATATAATCAGACTTTAAATTCGAATAAAAATAAAATAACTGTTATTTAATGAGGACAAAGTTGCCCTTCCCTTATTTTTCGAAAATATTCATCTGAACTTATTGATATGGTCATTTTTAACAATATTTTGGTAATATTTCTTTTTAAAATTAATGAATTTTCCTTCCATAAATTATTTCGTATTTTAATGAGCACAAAAATTTTACCAAACAAGAATTTTTTATTGTTTTTTTTTTTTTACAACAAATTATTTTTCAAATATGAATTTTTCTAAAATTATTTGTAAAATTAACAGAAATAATTTACCAAATTTATAAATGTGAAAAATGCCGTTTTTAGTCTTTATATTAATTAGTTCTAGATAATAGTATTACTAATTTGATGATGATAATTAATAATAAATATGAATGTACATTGAAAAATATATTTCATAGTTTGCCTGTAAATATTAAAAAATTGCATATATTTCTCTTTACTATTTAGCTATAACATTTGAGATTGTGTTATTGAATTCAGAAAACACGGCATGACTTCTTTTTGTAATAATAGTTTCCAAAAAAAAAAAATGTCTACATACAACTAATAATAATTAACTATGGATTAATGACTATTATATAAATCTGGTAATCCTAATGTTATCTACGAATGTATATATTGAAATAAAAATGGTATGGGTATTAAGTTTATTGTCCGTAATTTTTTTTTCTTGAAACAAACGATTTTTTCTACCTATATATAACATATTTATTCGTCATATATATATATATATATATATATATTTATATATTTTTTTAAATCTAATACATAAATGTAAATATTTTAAGTTAGATCTGTTACCGATGTTCATTATTAAGTAAAGTACTAAATTAAAATTTTAAATATTTGATTAGAAAAACTACCACTAGAAGTTTAAAGAGACATAAATTGGGATATAAATAAATGTCTAAATGTTATGGAATTAGAACGAAATGATTAGTCATTTCTTATCTTTTCACAGCCTTTAATTTTCAATATTTTTTATTTGTTTTTTACTTATTACTGTAATTAATTATTAATTTTCTCTTGTTCAACATTTTTGAATAAAATAAGCCATTTCGACTATGACATTTAGACATTTATAATGGCTTCATTTTTTATTCATTTGACTCTAATGGAGAAATAAATAAGAGAAGAAAATTTCTATTTTGAATTAAATTTATGAATACGTACTTGATCAAGTACTCTTTTTCTTTAGCGATCTCATCATACATGTAAGCTTTTTTGTACATTAATAAATATATACTAGTATAAATATAAAATAAAAATTGAAAAAAAAAAATGAAAAAAAAAATCATCCCACATAAATTTGTATAACGACTATATAATAGCTCGTAGTATATACAATAAAATATGATCGAATTGAAATATAATAAAATGAAACAAGAAAAATACAAATAACAATTTACAAGGTTTGTTTTTCTTTTACATATATTTTAATTTTTTTTAATTTCTTTTCTTTTTTGTATAGTTTAAATACAATCTTCTTCTTTTTCCCAGGATGCTAATCAAAGCGCTGATACTTCTTCCTCATTGATGAAAAATAACACAAAATTCATAATTTATTCCACAAATAAAACGGCGTCAAGTCAGTTATTCCAAATAGTGACGATCCATAAATATAGTTTGTTTGTTTTGTTACATATTTTCCATCCTTTTTATGATTTATTCAAGATGATATTATATATATATATTTATTAATATAGCCGACAATCATAACACTATACATAATAGGGAATGTCTGACGTATGAATTAAATTGTAGTTCTATTTATTGTTTCATCATTATTTAGTTATCCCAATTTGCTTTGTAGTCATCATCATATAAGTTTTTTTTTGTTATTAAGACAACTACTATCGGTGGCAAATTTTTCCCATCATTTTTTTAATCAATAAAAAAAAGTTTACATTGAATGCATGTATTTTGGGGAAACAATTCAATTAAATGTATTCAAACTATTCTTCGATGAATATTCTATTACCATACACATATATAATCATATATACTTCTATTATTATGGTTATCATTATTATTAATATTTATCATTTTTATTATTATTGTTTATATATTCTAATACTAAAAACTCTACAAAAAAATTAATTATAAAGCGGCAATAATAAAAATAAACAAAAAACTAAAAAAAAAATTTATGAGCTTTTAATGTTTGGTTTAAATATTTTTAGATATATTATTTCTATTAAATATTTATCATTTTATTTATGTATTAATTTAAATGAATTCTCTTTTCGCATGATGTCCAAATAATTTTTTTAACACTGTTTCAAAAGTTATTGTATTAAGTGTGTATATTTTCTTTTAGTTTCACTTTTATTATGCTAGCGGGATTGGACTATTCTGTTATTATTATTATTATTATCGATAACTTCACGTCCTATTAAATTATAAATAATAAAATTACAGTTTTCCCCTTTTGTTTTGTTAAAAAAGCTTCTTCGTTTAGATGAAAAAGCTTTGTTGAAAGAATTGAGAAAAAAAAGTAAATAATATGAAAAATATTGTTTTTTTTTGTTGCTGATTAAATGTGAAATAAAATGTTTTAATTTTTAACTTATTTGTTCTTTAACATTAATGACGCGAACGATGATCTTCGCGACGGTCACGTTCCCTTTCGCGATCACGATCACGATCTGAGGAACGATACCGCTCCTCATAGTAACTTCGTTTTGATGGTTCACTGACTGTTTCCACGGCTGCTTCTGGAGATTTCCTCGGACGACCTGATCGACTACTGCTAATAGAAATAATTACAAATAATACCATTCAATATTTTTCTTTTTTTTTAAATTTTCTGCGCCATTGGCAAATCTAACAGTTTACTAAACAGACCTTTCTTCTCTGTAATGATCGTTAGCGCCACCACGATCACGTTCTCTACTTCTGGATCGATCTCTACCACTGTCCCGATAACTATTGAAAATTTTTGCAGTTCATTATTATAATTTTTCAAAATACAAAAATATTTAAAAATCAATAATTTCAAGAAAATAAAAAAATACAGAAAAACGTGACGATTTTACACTTACTTTTCGCGATCTCTCTCACGGTCTCTTTCCCTTTCTCTGGATCGCTCCCTGTAGCGTGATGTCGAACGCTCTCGACGTGGGCGTGATCGATGGGAACGATCTCTTGAATGTGATCGCTCTCGTCTAGTGTAACTTTTCGCCTCAATACCATGCAGAGTGTCTTGCAATGAGCTTATTAAAATTTTGCATCGTTCATCATGTGCTACCTTAGATTGTTTTATTAATGATATCGCCGTTACTAGAGTTTCAATAGCGCTCGCGTATTCACCAGCAGCAGCATCAGAAACAGCCCTAAAATTATAAATTATTTTTTATCAATTATACAAATTATAATTGAGTTTGGTTATATACCTTGCAATTGCTGAACTGCTTACTGTTCGATTCCTGCCCATTATTTCTTCAAATTCAACTTCGCTGAGCTGTGGTGTGAGCTGTTGATCAGGAAATGGACCTGGCGGTTTTGATGGTGGTCCCGGCCAACGCGGACCACTCTGCTGGTTGAAATGAGGTGGAGGACCGCCATGTTGTGGCATATTCATTTGTTGTTGTGGTCCTGGCGGTCCATGTGGGGGACCTAATGGTGGTCCACCAGAATGTTGAGGTGGACCGCCGCCGCCTTGATTAAAGAATGCCGGATTTACATGTGGTGCAGGTCCTTGTGGTCCGTGAGGCGGTCCACCTGGCCCACCCATTTGTGGTGGCGGTGGTCCTCTCGGCCCAGACTGCATATGTGGTGGTCCTTGAGGTCCTGGTGGACCTTGCGGAAATCCACCGCCATGCATTGGAGGTCTATTCCAATCTGGGCGAGGTCCTCTAGGTGGCATACCACCTGGACCTCCTGGAGGCCCCTGAAACTAAAATAAAGTTTGCGGCTTTTATTTAACAAATTTTATATAAAGTTTGCGGCTTTTATTTAACAAATGAATAACTTATTCTTGTTTTTGCTAATTAAATGTGATATTAGCTCAAACACATAAAAATAAAATTGTTTTAGTTTATATAAATCCTAACAGGTACCATTTTTAATTTTGAAGCTAAATTGACTTAAGACTTAAATAAATGCCTTAGTGACTATAACAGATTTCGAGCATTTATATATCAAAATATATTCATTAATATATATTCTTATTTTATTATTTAACTGTTAAATTATGATATTTGATTAATATGTATGTATAATAAATTAATTGATAGTAAATTTTAATAATTAATGCTTATTAGAAAATAACAAAATAAAGAAAAATTTTGTATATAGGAAATTATTAAATAAATAAACTTAATTTATACCATTTGAGGTCTATGTTGATGAGGGCCAGGTGGTCCATTCGGTGGGCCTGGTCTTGGAGGACCATTTGGTCTTGGCGGACCATTCCATTGGCCTTGTCCTTGATATCTTGGTGGACCCTGTGGTGGCTGTTGTGGACCCATTGGCATGCCACCGCCTTGATGCATTGATGGTGGCTAAATGAATTAGTAATGATATCGAACCAGTTTTAAGAAATCATTTTAACAAAAATATTTATATAGAAATTTGTTTTGTTTTGTTTTTCTTTTTAATATATTTATACTTATTATTTGTTTTTCAATATTATATTATCTTTTGTCATTCTATGAATATTTTAGGGATTTTATTCATTATTCTTACTTTTGTAGATTACATATTAACAAGAACATCTTTAAAAAATTATATTATATTCTACTACCTAAATTATATTTTCATCAAAGTTTTATCATAATAGAGATTTTTTATGTTAATTTAAAAAGTTTTTTTAATATAGAATTTTTAATTCTTCCAATAAATTAATACTAAATTATTTAAAAAACAAAGCAAACTAAATAAATAAGTAAAATAGTTAAAAGGGCAAAAACTGTACAAAAGTAACTGTTTGAATTAGTTAGAAAAACTAGGATAAAATGAAAGTTTTAGTTTAATATTACCTGCATTCGTGGTGGTCCTTGGTTGGGTCCAGGTGGACCTTGCATATTCTGTGGCATATGCTGAGGTCGAAATTGACCTGGTGGCATATTTGGATTCATCATACGAGGTTGATGTGAAGGCATTGGACCACCTGGATGCTGTTGCATGGGAGCTACGTTTGGTATTGGGCCCCTCGGCCCATTTTGTTGTGGAGGAACAGCACGAGTTTTCTGTTGGCTTTCAAATTGATTTAGAGCTTGCTTAGTTGGCAGAGTAACAACTGGTAGTTGTCCGTGCAATTCTTTTTTTGGCAAACGATCCATACAAATACGCATACTAGATTCTGAACCAAGCGATATGACACAAAAGCCCTTCGATTGTCCATTAGAACGATTTTCAAAAAACTTCACTTCTTGAAAATCTGGTACACCAATATCATGTACAACTTTTGTTATATCTTGATCTGTCGTCCACTATAAGTTATTATACATTGTATAATATTTTATTATACTAATTTTATCATTATTTCTTTATTTAAACCAACCCATGTCAAATTTCCCACATATAATTGGTGTCGTCTACCTATGTGATTCGGCGCTAAATTATTACCAACATGATGATAGCCGCCGTTTGTCTCAACACCATCCCGATCTGGTTGCGAAGATGATGAACCAGAATTATCGCCAGGACGATTACCGCTTTCAGATGGTAATGAAACAATAACATCATCATACAAATCTACATTATCCCCCCCAAATTCATCCTATTAGATTTTTGGTAATGAAATTATAAAGAAAACTATATTTAGTTTATATATTCTCTGGCTCCAATCTGTTTTTACCTTCACCTGTCCAAAATCCTGCTCTAAATCATCATCATATAAATTAATAACCACGCCGCTGTCAGCCATTTTAGATAAACGCTTCTAATTGAAGTACTACAGTACACCCGGCACAAAATATTGATTTTAATACAATTTTACTGTGTAGTTATGTTCACTCATACCGTATCATATACGGTATTAGATTCTATTAAGATTTTTCCAAAATTGTTTAAATATTTTCTATTATTTATCAACTAATTAAAATATTTAGAACACGAAAGTTTACAGAGTAAAATTAACTCGGCAATAAGAACTTCAACTCACAAACCCATACACATACTCTTTTAGTGAATTTTCAATGAATATCATATTATATGGAAATGACTTATTTTATTCACCCCTGCAAAATATAAATGCCTAATAAAATTGAATTCTTTATATACCTTATTGTTCAATATTAATTTATTTTCCAAATATAATTTTAGTTTTTATTGAACTTTTGTTTATATTTTATTAAATCTCTTCAATAAAAATAATATAGATCCTGCAATAAATGAAAAAGAGTTGGCTATACGGAATGAAAAATCAAAATAATGTTATTACAAAATTGCAGATGGCGTTTAAACGTGATGTAGAATGTAGATAGGAAGTCAGAGACGATTATCCATTCTGTCTTTCTGAAAAAGGTGTTTGTTGAGTGAGGTTTGTTATTTCATTAAATTGTGAATTTGCTATTAGTTTCTAGTTAAAATTGTATAATAATAATTGTTTAATATATTTTCGTACAATAGAAATATAGTACTTACAATTTATTGTGAATATATATATTGATGGTTGCAATATTTAAAGATTATATTTGTGATAAATTTGCAGAAATCTTACAACGCCTGTGTGCGGAATAATAAGAAAATATGGTGAACGGTCGAATTCCGTCAGTCTTTTCGAAGACCTATGTTACTCCCCGTCGTCCTTATGAAAAGGCTCGACTTGACCAGGAATTAAAGATCATTGGTGAATATGGTCTTAGGAATAAGAGGGAAGTGTGGCGTGTCAAATACACATTGGCAAAAATTCGAAAAGCTGCTAGAGAATTGTTAACTCTAGACGAAAAAGATGATAAGCGTTTGTTCCAAGGTATGTTTTCCTAGTTTAAACATTGAAATGGTTTTATAAAAAGTTCTTATTCCCTGATGATATTAAACAATACATTTTCTGACATCTCTTGGCTGAAAAAATAATGTTGCTAAAAATCTTTTCTGAATTTTTGTAGTAAATATACGATTACTCCAATATTAATAAAATCAACTGTTTAATATAAATTTAATCTGAATCCAAATAGGTAATGCACTTTTACGTCGATTGGTCCGAGTTGGTGTATTGGACGAGTCAAGGATGAAGCTCGATTATGTGCTGGGTTTGAAAATCGAAGATTTCTTAGAAAGGCGCCTGCAGACGCAAGTATTCAAACTTGGATTGGCCAAGTCTATCCATCATGCCCGTGTTCTTATTCGGCAGAGACATATTCGGTAAATATCTGCGATGAACTCGAATTAGTATAATTTTCATTAAGACCACTTAGGTGTCGTTCTTTAATGCGGCTCCTAACGTCTTAAATTTAAACAAATATGAATAAATTTAATCGTAAGTTATTAAATTCTTTATAGGATATAATTTGTTACAGTAAAAGAACATTTCAGATTAATTTAAAAATAATTGTATTAATTTTTTCAGAGTACGTAAACAAGTGGTAAATATTCCATCATTTGTCGTACGTTTGGACTCGCAAAAACACATTGATTTCTCAGTGAAATCACCATTTGGTGGCGGTCGTCCTGGTCGTGTTAAGAAGAAGAACTTGAAGAAGCAACAAGGAGGTGCTGGCGGAGGTGAAGAGGAAGAAGAGGATTAGACTCTAGTTTTTACCCCGTTACAAGGATATGTTTATATGCTCTATAAGTGCGAATAAATTTATCTTTTAAAGAAACACAATTTGTTTTTATTAGTTTGCTACTAAGTAATTCTGTCATTTTAATTTACTAAGCAAGTTTTTGGGAAATTAATTTGGATGTTTTTATTTGGTAAATCTACCAAAAATATTGGATGCCTGTACTCGTATATTTGGTTTTAGTATAAGGTTTAAAGTAAACAATTGACTTTCTGGTCTTTGGGAGAATGCAATTGAAAGATTTGTTTTTATTGTATAATAAAGTATTGACAAATTGTTGGTGAAGACTAAAAGCTACCCTATTTAAATATGCGGATAAAATAATAGTTTTACGTTTTTTTTCCTAATAAATTTTCCAATTAATACGGTAGTAAAGAAATTCGAAAATAAATATCAAACAAGATTTGATAATCAGTAATAACATATTTCGTATATTAAATTAAAATTTGTCTGCTTGGAAAATATCTACTATGTTATTAAAATAAAACTTATTGCTGATATATTCTTATAATAATTTGTATATAAATGCAAATCTCATGTAAATTATAAAAGGAAATGTATTTTATTTCAGTTTCCTTCGAGAATACGTAAAATTGTGTAATTTATACATTGACATTTAATATGATATATGTGGCAGTACCAAAAAAGTTTTCGATCGTAGATATGCCATCTAGCGTAATAATGATAAAAATTCGCTTCGAATTAATGGAAACAACGGATTTCTGCATTTGAATTGTGACAAGCCAAGCGAATAGTTTGTGTGGTTGTTTAAGTAAAACAAATTATATTTTTAATAATTTAGTTTATTTGGTAAAAAGTTGTTTAGATAATTTTGCTATTTGTGACACATTGAAGTTAATAAGTTATTAATTAAGATGAATTCATCGAGTGGTACCAGTGGAATCCGAACGAAAACAAATCAAAATATTCAAGTTTATGTGCGTGTAAGGTAAGCGTCATTTAATATTCTATAAATGAAATATGAATAACTTTAAATCAATTGGGATTTTTTGAATCTTAGACCTCTAAATACAAGGGAACGATGTATAAGATCTCATGAAGTCGTTGATGTTCCATCTTCTAAAGAAATGATTGTCCGTCAAATACCTGATTCTAAGATGACAAAGAAATTTACGTTCGATCGAACATTTGGCCAAGATTCACAGCAATCAGAAATATATCAATTTGTGGTGGCACCATTGATCGAAGAAGTGCTCTCTGGATATAACTGTACAGTATTTGCTTATGGTCAGACAGGGACAGGAAAAACTCATACAATGATTGGAACAGAGTGTCCTGAGCTTAGATCCTCATGGGATGATGTAGGCTTGCAAAATATCTGTTATATACTCAGATTTTATGTGATTATTTTGCTTTACATATAGGAAACGGAAATAGGTATAATTCCAAGGGCACTGAGTCATCTTTTTGACGAACTCCGTATGATGGAAGTTGAGTTCTCAATGAGGATATCCTATCTTGAGTTATATAACGAAGAGCTATGTGATCTGTTATCAAGTGACGATTCAACGAAGATTCGAATTTTTGATGATTCGAACAAAAAAGGTTCCGTTATAATTCAGGGACTTGAAGAAATACCTGTGCATAGTAAAAATGACGTTTATAAACTGTTGGAAAAAGGAAAAGAACGACGAAAAACTGCGACGACATTAATGAATGCACAGTCATCACGATCGCATACTGTGTTCTCTATTCTTGTTCATATTAAGGAGAACGGTATGGATGGTGAAGAAATGTTAAAAATTGGCAAATTAAATTTAGTTGATTTGGCTGGTAGTGAAAATATTTCAAAAGCAGGAAATGAAAAAGGAATTCGTACAAGAGAGACGGTCAATATTAACCAGTCGTTATTAACACTTGGTCGAGTTATTACAGCTTTGGTTGAGAGAACTCCTCACATACCCTACCGTGAATCAAAATTGACCAGATTACTGCAAGAATCCTTGGGAGGCCGAACTAAAACTTCTATTATTGCGACTATATCTCCTGGTCATAAAGATCTTGAAGAAACACTAAGTACTCTTGAATATGCCCACAGAGCAAAGAATATTCAAAATAAACCAGAATTAAATCAGAAATTAACTAAAAAAGTTGTTCTTAAAGAATATATTGAAGAAATTGATCGTCTTAAGAGAGATTTAGTTGCATGTCGTGATAAAAATGGAATTTATCTGGCTGAAGATACATATAACGATATGCAATTCAAATTGGAAAACCAGAATAAGGAACTAAATGAGAAAATACTACTTATGAAAGCCCTTAAAGAAGATTTAGCAAATAAAGAGAAAATATTCAATGAAGTTAGTTTGCACTTAATCGAAAGAACTGAAGAATTACAGAAAACTGAACATGTTCTTACCCAAAAAGCAACAGAATTAGATCAAACAAAAAAGGTAAGCTTCTAGTTATTTTTACATTTGCTTTAAAAATGTTGATTATATTTCAGTAAAATTAATATTTTATTATGAAAATAGGTTTTAACAACCACGAAGAGACGTTACAAAGAAAAGAAGCATTTGTTGGAAAGTCATATTAAAACTGAACAAGTACTAACAAAACAAGCTACCGAATTGGTTTCAGTTGCTGACGTTGCAACTTCGGATACAATACAACTTCAGGTAGAATATTTTTTAAATTATATATATTTTTTCTGACTGTAAAGCTTTTTTTTCATAATAACTATTTTTTTTTTCAAGAATACAATTGATCGTCGTAAAATTGTGGACAATGAAATAAAATCAGTATGTGATAATTTGGTTCATAGCATAAAAAATTCATTTTTTGAAATGAATGAGAGTCTAACTGATCTTCAAAATAAGCACATCTGCCATTCTCAATTAATTTTAGATGAAATAAGTGTGTTTATTTGGAAATTCTTAAAATCTCATAATTTATTACTGTTTTTTTTTAATTATTTATTGATTAATTTTAGATGAAAATATCCGTGGTCACAAGCAATTTTCTTCTGTAGCTGTTAGTAAGTTAAATTCAATAACCGATTTTCATCGTGACTCTGTCAATGAAATTCAAAAATATTGTTCGGATTTTGCAAAAATGTCGTTGGAACGTAAAGATGAATACAAGGAGTCTTTACGCACACTTGTTGATCAAATCAGCACTGAACAAGGCAACTTCCAATTAAAACTCGAAAAGGAAGTTCAGGATATTAGGAGTTATTTGGAAGAACAAAAAAATCTCATTGAAACAAGTTGTTCGCAACTGCTAACAACTTTTACCGCGAATAGAGATTCTGTAAAGAGTTATTCGACCACAAGCATTGCTCAGCAAATAAGTTTACAAACCCAAATTGAAGCTTCGTTACGAAGCGATATAGAAAAATTGTGTCGTACTGTAAGTGAGCAGACTTCGATCTCGGAAAGTCGAAATGCAGCTTTAAATGAAGTTGAAGAAGCTTTTGCCATATTTCGAAGTAAAATGCGGGCATTGGATATGTGCCAAACTACAGAAACATCGAAATTATCACAAATAGCAAATAGTATTGAAGAAACGAATCGTGAAGCTGCGCAAAATATTAATGTAGCTATCAGTTCAGTTGAAGAATTTAAAGCATGCAACGAACAAAATCTGAATGAAATGCATTCTTTAGCTAGCGCCTTACAATCTAATATGGTTGATGTTATAGATAAAAGTAATAATTCAACAATTAATATGAAAATATGCATGTCTGAAAAAACAGCAAATCATTTGGAAGGTCTTCGAAATGTCACAGAATCAATAGTGTCTGAATTAGAGGCAAACATTGCTTTACAGACTGAGCTAGAGAAAAATATTCTACAAACGGAACAGGTATGATAAATATTAAAAAAAAAATTGTAATAATAGTATTAATTATAAATGTCCGATGTTTTTAAATTTCAGGAACATCTGAAAAGATGCGATGGTGAATGCGGTGAAGTAAAATCGCTAGTTAGCGCTGAAACAGATAAGTTGATGCAGCACCAAACACAAAGCATGGCGCTACACAAATCGATTAAGACAAATCTTTGTGATTATTCGAATGTATACAATGCACATATATCGAATTGTACCGATCGACTTGATAAATTTCAATCGAACGAGTTGAAAACCTACAAGCCAACAGGTAATTGTTTGTTTAAATTATTTAAATTTTTGATAATATAATTATTAAAATTATATTGGTTTAGGTCAAACACCAGCAAAAAAAGAGTTTTCATATCCGAGAATCTTAGCAGCTACTTCTCCACATAATCGAATTATTCAACGGTTCCGTCTTGAGAATGAATGGTCTGATCTGGATTCTACAACAACACCGAATGAAGATAGTGAAATCACATTGCATGATTTGTCAATCGATCCTCTTATTGCTAATTCTACTCCTAAAAAAATAATAAATGACAATCGGGATACACTGAAATCTTTTCCAAAAGACTTCAATATTAGAACGCCACAAAAATCAATGTCCGATGAGCAACAGAGTTTTTCACAAAAAAATGCATCACAATCATTTTCCAGAATAGAGGTAAACAATTATAAAAAAAAATCTATTGATTGGGAGTATTCATTTGAAATATATTTAACATGTTTTTCCTCCTCCTGCTGTTTAGGAAGAAGACAAGGAAAATATTTACTAAATAGTATCAATTGGTGAATTTTATATT
Source organism: Atherix ibis (assembly GCA_958298945.1). Lineage (NCBI taxonomy): Eukaryota > Metazoa > Arthropoda > Insecta > Diptera > Athericidae > Atherix > Atherix ibis. The sequence goes on along the minus strand of OY282606.1, from coordinate 105,116,817 downwards.
GTCGACAATTGGCCCATCATCCCTCTTACCACATACGTGCATGGATCTATTTTTTTCTCTCTTTTTTTTTAATTATTCAACTTTGTCATATTTATTATGTACTATAATTTTATTTTTGACATATGTTTTATAGAAAAACTAATCATATAGTTAAAGCATGACATAATTCTGTGATATATTTTAAACAATAAATAAATATTACATAATTATATGTTTATAATATTTAGTTTTTAATTTGTTTGAAATATTCCATTAATGTCAAAATTTAAATTGTGAAAATATATTTATAGTTTTGATATTTTTATAATTAAAATACCTAAAAAATAATAATTTATATCATAGAAAAGGGAATAAACCAAACATTGTTACAATTGTCTTTATATTTTCGAAATTGTACATAGCGTTTAAATAATAAAAAAGGAGTAATGAAAATAAAGCAATAGTTAGTTCTACAATTGAATTCAACAAAAAAATTCTAAGTCTTGAAATTAATTTATCTATTAAAAATTTGAATCAAGTATTTTTTTTTTTAGATAAGTATTAAAAAATGTCAATTATACTCAATTTGAATAAATGAATTTACGTTAATAATTACCAACCACCATTTTTAATTGCAAAAGCAAGAACATTTTTTCTCCAATTGCAACTTTTCGTGCGCTTTTGCCATTTTATGGTCGTAATAATCGTCCAACTGTGCTCGCTTTTCGTCGAATTGTTGAAAATTTCGAGCGTACATTTTCTTCACATAATTTTTAAATGCCGATAAGACAAAGAGCCGTCGGAAGTAATGAAAATATTGCTACCGTTCAGGCAAGTGTTGCTGAAGACCGCAATTTGTCGATTCCAAGACGTTCTCAAAAATTGGGACTGTCTCAAACCACAACCTGGCGGATTTTGTGAAAGGATTTGGGCTTGCATCCGTATAAAATTGTTATCACTCAAGAACTGAAGCAATTGGACCACCGTAAACGTCGTGAATTTGCTGATTTTGTCTTGAAACAACTTGAAAACGATAACGATTTTTTTAAGAAAATCATCTTCTCCGATGAGGCTCACTTTCATCTGAGTGGTGCGGTAAATAAATAAAACTGTTGATTCTGGTGCGAAGAAAATCCACAAATTATTCATGAACACCCATTACAATCACCTAAATTGACAGTTTGGTGTGGTTTTTAGTCTGGTGGACTCATCGGTCCGTACTTCTTTCGAAATGAAGCTGGTAACACCGTTACTGTCAATGGAGAGCGGTATAGATCGATGATAACCAACTTTTTATGGCCGAAATTGGAAGAAGTTGATCTTGACAACATCTGGTTCCAACAAAACGGGGCTACGTGCCACACAGCACGTGCAACAACCGAATTATTGCGAGGAAAGTTTAGAGATTCGATTATTTCAAGAAATTGTGACATTGAATGGCCTCCAAGAAGTTGTGAATTAACACCATTAGACTATTTCTTTTGGGGTTATTTGAAGTCATTGGTCTTTAGCAATAAACCAGACTCTCTTCAAGCTTTAGAAGTCAATATTGAATATGCTATTCATGACATACGACTTGATTTAGTGGAAAAAATGCTCGAAAATTGGGGTTCATCGAATTCGTTCCTGCAAAAGAAGTCGTGGAGGCCATTTGAATGACGTTTTATTCAGAACTTAATTGTATCGATTGTACTTCATATTAAATAAAAAAACATTTGAATTTCCTTAACAATTAGTGTGTTTTTTTTTTAAAAGAAATCAGATCACTCTTATTCGAAAACCCTTTATGTACGTTGCATTCTAGGGGTTAATCAAAGGATTTCTTTACTCTATAGATCAGTCCACTTTAATGAATTTTTTTTTTAGTTTCTTGTCCACAATCCTTGATACAGAGGATTGTGTATAAATATACTATATATTTTTTGATGTACAATTTTGTGTGTGTAAATATTTTCTTACAAAGAAACGTTTGTTCGTGGGACCATACATCAGCAAAACTGCCAGAAAATATTGATGATAAATTTTATTATCAGCGATAAGGAAAGTGTTTTCCTTCTGCTAAGGATTTGGAAAGTGTTTTCTTTTGCCAGAGCTATACGCAAATTGTTTGTCTGGAAACGTTATTGTAGTCTTCGATGAGGGAAAGTTTTAGCGCATGTTCAGTAATGTCTGTTTAGTTTGGACTGTTTTTGGGGGGTGAAAAGCCCTGTATGGTTAGCAAAGGTGAACGGAAGCATTTCTCATTATGGCTAGTTGTCATTCGGCATTTGCTCGGAAAGGGAATTTCTCGTAAATCGTCATCACAGGAATTGTTGATATTTCGATTATAATATTTTTTTTCGTGCGGTTTAGGGGTGGGTAGATGCAACGTTTGACGCTTTATGTTTTCTACAAAAAAAAAAAAATCGATTTTCTTCGTGCTCTCATTAACTTTATTGTCAACATATATTTTTTCCCTCTAAATTTTAAGTTAAATTCTTTTTTTGAAAATTTAAAATTTCACATAATATATATTTCATTTGGATTTTTCTTGTTTCATTTATTTGTGGATAACTTTTATTTATTATTGATAAAACACAATGTTTTCAAATATAGTATTTTTAATATATAATTAAATAACAATTGCATGTTTGTTATGTGTTTTTGTTGTTGAATTAGTGAAGATATTTGTAAATTTCTATGAATGGACAATATGAGATAAGTCAATGGCACCGGCGACAAAATTTGTGTAGATAGTAGGTAGGCAGTGATAAAACGTAATTCATTAGTGGTGGTGGTGGTGTTGGTTGTATGAGAAGTTCAAAGTTTTGAAATGCTGGCGAAACCTTACAAATGTTATTCAGTTAAATATAATATTTTTATGGCGGGAAAAAAATTATTTTGTTTTGCAGAAAAATTTTATTTTCTTGTTAAAAAGGAAATAATTATTTTTTATTACGATAATTTTACTTTTTTTTTTGCTAGATTATTAAAAAAAATTTTTATTTATGTTTTGGACAAATAAAATATAAATTCAGTTTTGAAGAATATTAGAATTAAAAGAAACAAATTGCTTAATATATTTTTAAAAAAATTTTATGAGAAAGTAAAAGAAAATAATAATAAAAAAGGTGTTAAATTAACTCAGTGTTCGTTTTCATCGGGAGTGCTTTTGGCTTAATCGTAAGGTGGATGGATGGGTTTTGTGTGTTTGAAAGAAAATATATGTTAGCTAGCAAAGATGGTTCGAATCTGGTTGAAGTCGTGTCGAGTCGTTACGAAAAATATTTCTGCTTTGTTGCTGCTGCCCTTATAATGCCCGCCCCACTATGAGAGGGAAATTATGTAGAAATATATGCTTTGTTTCCTTATCCTCAAGTATCACTTGTGGTACTATAAAGTTGGGGCTATAGAATATGTAAATTTCCCGTGTTAATCAATGAACCAATAAAGATTTGTACTTTCGGTTCATTTCATGGCGGGAAAACATTTATTTTCTTTTCTAATGAATTATAATAAAAAAAAATAATGTAAGAATTATAATAAAAAAAAATAATGTAATGAAAGAATTTGTTTGTATATGTGTTTAATAAAGATAATTTTTTTTCTAAAAGAAGTAATAATAAAAACGCAAGTACCAAGTACTCGGCATAACACTATTTATCCATTTAATCTGATTGTTGTCAATTAAATTAATTCATACATATACAAAATACCAAACGAATAATATTTGTTTGGTATTTTAATAAATCATATCAACTATGTTAATATTTGGAAAAAATACGAAGAACATTTTGGGAAAAGGGAGACCAAATGATTATTTTAATTTGTTAAGAAATTCAAAGTTTTTCGAAGTTAAAAAATTATAGAAAGAAAAAAGAAACATATTCAGTTAAATTAAACAATTTTTTTGTATTTTTTTGACATACAAAAGAAAAAACACTATTCTATTTAAAAATAATTAAAAAAAATAAATTTATAAATAGGAGTTTTTTGTTTTTAAATCTAGAAAAAAACTATTATTAAGCTAAATAGTAAGTAACATATTAGAGGAATTAGATTCATAAATCCTGAAATTGTTGAAGTGATCGTTTAAAAGAAAATTGAAAATAATTAAAAACAATTCCAAGTTAATGATTTCTTAAAAGAGTGCTAGAAATAGTTCTTTTAGCTGGTAAAGATTAAAATTATGGAAATTATTTGAAACAATTTAAATATGAATCTTGATGTGTTCATACAAAAGTGTATAGAGAATAAAGATTTTACTTTTGTATTTAATTAGGTTTTTTTTTTTATTCTAAGAAATTATAAATAAATACTCTACGCCTAATACTCTAATTATGCATAAAATATCGAAGGATTCGATGTTTTTTGGGGTAGTTTTTTAAGACTTTTTCGCATATTTCGGGTTGTCATTCGGCCATTATTTGGCGGATGTTGATTTTGAAATGCTGCAAAAGAAAATTCCAACGGCTTCAAATCATACGATCTCAAATTTGAATTGATCTCACCAAATCTCGAAATTATGCATCCTGGGAATTTTTCGCGCAATAAAGCTAAAATATGTTGTGTTGTGGGGCTTAATGAACTTTTTTGTTAAAACCACATACGTTCCAGATTAAAATTTTTAAGTTCAGGCTAAGAAAAGCCGGTAAGGGTCTCTTCTTCTTCGTTTTCAAAGAAGTATAGGCCAGTGATACCTATAGACCAAAATGCAACCTCATACGAGGTCTGTTCAAAAAGTATCACGAATTTTGTGTTTTTTTCAAAAATTATTTATTTATTTATGAATATCTATTTTGTCCCCTTCAAAGTAATCCCCACCAGATATTATACACTTGTGCCAACGTTTTTTCCAATCCTCAAAGTACTTCAACAAATCATTTTTTGTGATCTTGTTCAGCTCTTCCTTCGATGCCGTCTTTATCTCCTCAATCGTAGCGTAGTGTCGTCCTTTGATGGGGCTCTTCAGTTTCGGGAACAAGAAAAAGTCACAGGGGGCCAGATCTGGGGAATATGGTGGCTGCGGCATTATTAGTGTGTTGTTTTTGGCAAAAAATTCGCGCACAAGCAACGATGCGTGAGTAGGGGCGGTATCATGGTGCAAAAGCCAATTTTTGTTCTTCCATAAATCCGGGCGGATTGCTTCGTGCAACTTGCGCATAAGCTACAGGTAATATTCCTTATTGACCGTTCTACCCTGTGGCAAGAACTCATGATGCATCACGACCCTGCAATCGAAGAAAACTGTAAGCAAAACCTTCACATTCGACCGAACTTGGCGCTTTTCGTCGTTCACATCTTCTTGGCCCTCTGAGAACATTTTGTACAACCGATAAACCATATACCACAGTCAACATTCGGAATGCGTCCGCGCAATTAATTGTGCAAAATTTGATACAGATTCTTTGATCCATTTTTTGGAATGGGCAAAAATTGAAGACGAGCCAAAACACGTGCAAGCAAAGCAGCTGTCAAAAATTAACTGAACATTCCAAATGGCCGAACTTGTCGGCATATGTGAGAGACATGAGTACCAAGATAACGCCACAAAAAATTGAAAATCAAATATACGGAACCCGCGGAAATTCAAAATTCGCGATACTTTTTAAATAGAAAAAATACTCGTATACACATAGGCCAGTGATAACTTTAGACCAAAATGCAACCAGACAGTCATTTTTTGAGGATACAAAGGCTTCTTCACAGTTATTTATAGGTTTTTAAGGACCCCATATGTGATAATTTTGCTTATTGGCATATCCATCGATACGATACCACCTCCATTATTTTTACGTAAAGTGCGAAAAATGGCTAAGGCAAAATCACAATTTTTGTAGAAATTTTTTACAATTTTACAATATTGTTTAGCAATTAAACAATTCATAATTAAAAATATGGCAAATTTTAATCTTAATAAGAATTTAATCTTTCATGTTGTAATGAGAAGAGGTCTTTATTTTCCATACCACAAAATAGATAATCTTTTGTATTGGAAATTGCTTAAAATATACAAATAGGCTATTCTTAAAATAATACGATATAGTTAAATGATTATTAAATTTAAAAACACTTTTATTAGTTTATTTGCAATATTTTTCTAAAAAACATTTTAATATCCTTAATCACTTTTTAATGAATTGATAGTAAAATAATAAAATTTGTTGTTTTTTTTTCAATTACATTTACATGTCATAAAATATTTTGTTTTTTTTTTTAAATTATTTATGAAACAATATTTGCGCCAAAATATCCACAATCTGAATAATATCCTAAAAGTAAATAATTTATGGCCATATGCATATGAGCATTTGGATAAAGCTAACAGATTTCGATGCAGTTTTATTTGGAAGCACCAACAATATTTGGATTAATGCGTCAGTTTAAAAAAAAAATATATTTGTTAGTGTTTTTATAGAGATTGTAGAGAATTTGATATGAAATCCAATGGAAAAAGTACTTTTTATATATCAGTAAATTGTGTACAGTTATGCAAAAATACAATTGATGGTACCCCGTTGATTTTTCGGTTTGTACGATAAATTTTGATATAAAATACTGGCTAGTATTTATGCAATGTGACGAGTTAGTTTTCTGTTACCTTTATTTTTTTATCATATAAAATATAAGGGGAACGAGAAGTGGTGAACTTTTAGAAGGGTGCATGAACACCATAACGTTGTGTGTTTATACATGTTTTTGTTGGTGTTGTTGAAAAAGCCAAGGGGAGAGGTGTAGTATACAAAATTGACCGACTGCCGTTATATGAGAAGAATACTCTAACTAAAATGGTCGAATATCCAGTTAGATTAATGTTACTATAGCAACCGAATCCCTAAACAGGAGCTAGTCAGTCACATTCCGCGCACACCCTTATGAATAGATATTATAGTCGTCAGGCTACACTCAGAATTTTACAATAAAAAGTTCTGATATGCAGTTTGCAGGGATTACATAACATTGCACACCCCGTGCAATCCTTAAGCAATTTCCGCATTGACAAATTTATGTACTTGAATTTTGCAAAATCATAAAATAGAAATCGGATTGCGAAAATTTCAAGGCCTTTTCACAGCAATCGTCCCGAAACACATTTGGCAGGAACTATCAGACTATACTTGTAAACTAATTAATTTTCAGTACAAGGTGGACAACTGTAATTTGTATTATTGTAGTTGTAAAAATATGAAAAATATTTACCGCAATGAATATTAAAATAAAAGAAACCATAGTACCTACCGAAGAAGAAATTCGAATTAAAGCACTATTTTCATTCCTTTCTGTACTATAAATCGGGATTTTTTATTCAATCCATTATAAATATTTTATTATTAACCAAACAACCATTCAAGGAGATAACATACTTCCTCCCTTGAATAGTATTTATTTTTGCTGAACGGTTATACACAAATAAATGTTCAGTACAACAACTTAAATAGAGCATATAGAGATTATTTATACACTATTAAATGTTTGCAAATAGATGATATTATATAGAAAAAAATTATTTAAATATGATTTAAAAAAATTCTAAAGCATTTACAAATATTATTTTATTATTAAGGTGGTATCCACTTTAGAGTTTGGAAAGTAAAGTTAAATAAAATATACTTTTAATTCAAATATTTGATAAAAATCTTATTTTATAAATTTTTTTAAACTTTGCCATTTTATATACAATAAATATAATTTCGATAATTTTAGCAGAACTTAATTATTTTGTGGTCATATTCGATGGGTTTTTCGAAGATTCTCGATTTTCCGGACCTATTTACGAGCATATGAATTTTATTTATAATATTAATTTATAGAAATAAACAATTATAATTGATTTTATAGAAATAAACAATTATAATTGATATCAATTTTGTATAATTTTCATTTATGAATGGGTGGTGGTGTAGGCAAAACTATTTAATCCAATAATGGGAGTGAAATGGTCGTAGAAGTTTACTTTTTTTCGATAGTGTGAAAAGAGGAAATTAATTAAAGACGAAAATTCAGTGCGTGATGAAAAAATTTCGAACTTTTGGTGGTATTAGTTGAAAGAAGATGTGGCCTGGTTTTGATCGATGCAGTTCCCGAGCAGTAGAAAATCCTAGCCAACAGGAAACTTTGGCTGAGGGTGAACACATATCGACAATAGCTGGCTCATTAGCCTCTATAGGTACAATATCGCAGGTAAATTGTAAATAATTTTATTGGAAACTAGCTACCCGTTGCCCGGCGTTGCTCGGCCTTATTCAATTAAAATTAAAACATTTTTTTTTGGTTTATGCCATTACTACAATAGATATAAAATTATTGTTTATTCAAATTATTACTCCAACGCTTTTGGATATACAATATTTTTCGTTATAATTAATATAATTAATATTATTTATATTTATTATAATATATAATTATATATATATATATATTATTGTATATACAATATAATTAACCTCAAAATTACTTTGGTGTTCCTAAACAGTGTGCACTAAAAATCGAAATGCAAAATATAATGCATTATGTTGAAAAATTGGAATACAAACAGTTCTACTAATACTTACAAATCTGTTTTTAGCTGTATTCGATTGGACCAATTTTGCTACTGTGCAGTAGTTCGCAGTAGATTCTCAATAAAATGGACAATTTATTGACAGCAGTAAAATATAACCTCAAAATAGTCAACAACAATACTGAGTTTATTCACACATAAACAATAAAAACTGATTTTACGCAAACATAAACAATAAAAAAAAAAATTTGACGCTTCGACATAACCAACGAACCCGCTAAGCCATCTATTTCCAGTTTGGGAACTAAAATTTCCACACCCTAAACAGTATGCGCAACTACTGCGACAATCTACTCGTTTGTTCGAGGTACAGTAGATGATTACAGCTACAACTACTGCACAGTAGGAAACTTTCCCCAATCAAATACAGCTAATGTGTTTGAAAAATGGCATATACAGCTACCACCACCTACCGGAGGGGTGTCGGCACTATATAGAAACCATTCTCAAGACCCAATGAACAAATTGGTATAATGGTTCAGTATGATTTTATGCATAGTTTTCGAGTCTATAAGCCTCACACAAAAACGGACATTCATTTTTAATATATATAGACAATCTCTAATCAAATATACAATAATAATTTTCTTATATGATACTTGAATACAAAATTATTCGATCTCCACAAACGGTATTTATCTCATATTGGCTTTTTAATAAGTTATAATAATTTAACAGCTCAATAGATCAGAATACGTTAATTCGATTATTTTCGTGTATATACAATATATCTCACAGCATACTTCCGTGTTGCGTGTCAATAATTTTATACGTTATCATGATTATCATTATTTTTCAGGGCCCAAATGAACCAGTTTACAATACCGACCATACTGACCTGAATTCGGATTTTGACGAGGCCGAATTGAGGCGGGAACTCTTAAAGGATGTAAGAAAAATTAATATTAAATACTTTTATGGGATAGTGCATGCTATTTAATTTTACTATAATAATTTTTGTCTTCCTTTCAAAATAATTCTATATTTATTGACAAAACTTTTCATATTCAAATTACAATATTTCTTGCTGCCATAGAAATGGAAAATACTTTTCGACATGGTAAGTTGTTTATTTTTTTTTATAGCGGTCTTGCTCATTATTTTATTTGACTCTAAAATATGTAAAATTCATAAAAAATGACTTGTATTAAAAATAAAATTACATAAAAAAAGTATACTGCATAATTTTAAAAATAAAATTACATAAAAAATTTATACTGCATCGGCCGGGAATCGAACCCGGGCCGCCCGCGTGGCAGGCGAGCATTCTACCACTGAACCACCGATGCCCATACATCACCTGTTTTTTTTAAATAATACAAGCTAGATCGTTTTCTTTACGATAAGAATTAATAAATTTCAAATCATAAATGACCGATTAAATTATACTATTTGATTAGAAGATCATTAAAAAATGTAAAAATGTACGAGTAGTATTAATCGGTTTTACTTAAGATTATACATGCATCATATACGAGGTCTGTTCAAAAACTATCGCGAATTTTGAATTTCCGCGGGTTACGTATATTCGATTTTCGATTTTTTTGTAGCGTTATGTTGGTACTCGTGTCTCTCATTTATGGCGACAAGTTCGACCAATTTGAATGTTCAGTTAATTTTTGACAGCTGCTTTGCTTGCACATGTTTTGGCTCGTCTTTGATTTTTGCCCATTCCAAAAAATGGATCAAAGAATCTGTTTCCGGAATGACCCTCTGGGACAAATTTGGGTCGTCGCGGAAAGAGTCTAACAGCTCCTTAGCCATGTTAATGCGATCCTGTTTTTGGTCGAAAGTAGGCAAAAATTGACTACGAGCCAAAACAAGTGCAAGCAAAGCAACTATCAAAAATTTACTGAACATTTTAAAATGGTCGAACTTTTTGGCATAAGTGAGAGACATGGGTACCAACATAACGACACAAAAAATCGAAAATCGAATATATGTAACCCGCGGAAATTCAAAATTTGCGGTACTCTTTGAACAGACCTTGTATACAAATACAAATATTAAGGCTGAAATCACTAAGAAGTGGTCTGGCATAACTGTAAACTTCTCTCGTCTACATAACCCTTACATTAGACCCTCTTAGACATGCTGTACAAGTTTCCACATTATCCGGTAACTATGTGTACACGACTTTATAAAGTGTGAAAGTGAAGTTGTGTTTTTGAATAGAACAGAAAAAATTTGGAGCAACGATAAGCCATCAATTTTTGTGTTAAGCTTTGTGAATACACGAGTTTGAGTTACGAAAAGTTGCAATGCTCCTACGAGAACTATTCCTTATTAAGAGCAAACGTTTTTCAAAAGACAACAAACCTCACTCATAGAGGCCTTCTACATTGAAAATTGATAAAAATGAGGACCAAGTGTGTAACCCAAATGTGGGTTATAGGGTCACACCGTTGATTAACATTGAAGGTAACGAGCTGTCAGTCCCTGAACGACTCAGAAAAATGGTTGTGCTTCAGATCGGACATTGCCGATACTTGGATTCTCCACCATTTCAGTCTCCCAAAATCATTTAAGAGGGCGTTATCTTGGTACTGTCAATAGCATCCAAAGGAGTGTAATCGATGAGCTGAAGACGATTTCAGTTGAAGCCTTCCAGCACTGTTATAAAGAGTGGAAACCATACCTACACTGCATAATGAAACTCTGCATTGAACGGGATAACATTGATGTATAAAAGAAAAGAAAATTCTTTGCAGGGGAAAAAGTCCTTCTCCATATTTTTCTGCCACACCTCTAATAATAATAATTGGGGTCCAAATTTTTTTTTACTTTTATATGGTAGAGATTATATTAAAATATATCAAAATGAACAATTTTCTTATAGTTCGATCCAGAAGGTTTTGGAGAAATTCCCGTTGATGATTTTTTAGTTGCCCTAAAATCGTCCGAGCTTCAAGCCCAAGTGCCTATAAATAAACGCGAACTTTTATATGAACGAGCAATGAAAGCGAAACAGCCACGAGGACCAGGAACAATATCATTTCAAGATTTTGTTAATGTGGTAAGTACCACATAATGTGTATTATTAATATTTGACATGAAAAAAAAAAAAACTTAAAATATGAAAATTATTTTGTTTTTCATCAACTATAAATATTATTAACTCATTCAATACTATTATTTGTATATGAACTCCAGTTGATTAAAGTCTTCTTTTCAGTAACAATATTTGTACATGCTTGTTAGGCTATCAAATTTTGTGTGGGATGATATTTTTGGTTTGAATAATTTTGATCAATTCAATTTTTTTTTCTATTGGCGGGGATCAAAAATAGATAAAATTTGTCGAAAGTACTAAAGAGCAAATGACATCATGATTTATGAGTGTTTTCTTTATAAAAATTAGTTTACTATCAGCAGTAGATCTTGGCTAGCCGCCGGTCGGTCAAGTTCAAAGTGTTTGGACTGATAATAGGTGAACCAAAGTCGTCAACAATACCTAATGAAGGGTGTTCTTTTGTCGCAAAATGATAACTTGTCTCGTTCTGACAAATGAACTAAGTAAGATCCTTGGTGATATGCTGTAGGTCATGCGTCGATAGGTGTAGAACTATCACTGGTAGTCTGAGTTGGTTATTAGAGCATTGATGGAATTTTTTTCTTACTATATATTTTTGTTAATATACTCGTACGTACGACTATATGTCATATGGTATAGTTAAATATTAGTTAACAGATCAATTCGATTATGTAATTGTTTGCCAGACGACCTGCAGTTACGATAGGACTAACGACACCGAAAGGTGAGACAGTTTAACTGAGCATAGAAACCTCGGCATCCTTTTTACTTTTTCATTGAGAAGCTATTACGGTGGTCCTATATTCATAATATGTTGTTAGTGTACCCAAAATATTTCACTAACGGACATAGCCTAGCCAACCAGGATAAATGAAAATGTCACCTTCGCCTTTCAATCACGTGGACCCCTGTCACTAAACACATATTCTCTTATATAAGTTAAACTGTCCTTTCATTTTTTTATTTATGTTCATTTTTTCTATACTATACACTTTCATTTCTAATTCTCGTTTATCTTTTCTTCTTTCATAATATTTTCTTATTACTGGTTTTTTTTTTTTTTGAATTTCCAAAAGTGAACAAACATGTCCGTCCGGGAGTTGCTTGGAAATATTTGATTGTTAGTCGCTTCAATCTATCCAAAAACTATTCTGTTGGTCCAGTTTATTTAAGAAAATCTCATTATCAGTAGGACCACAGTTCTGAGCAGCTAAGTCAATTTATCGATTTATTTATATTTGTTTGTAGTCACCGTTAGCAGGTCAACCATGTTGTTTTCGTTTGTAATTTTCCGTCAATTTTGTAATTCTTTTATCACGAATCGTGCCAGGGTGGGCAGATGCAATTTGATTTTATACCATCATATATAATTATCCGTTTACTTGTCTATACATATGTGTATGTGTAGATGCAACTACTTTTGTAATTATTCATATTTTTGAGTGCGTTTATTATATTATACACGTATAACAGACAAATCAAATTATTAATCGTTAAACAATTTTGTAGAAATGATTTTTGAGAATTTTTTCTTATATCTAGCTATAAATACAGTTTTTATTTCAGAAACAATTTTTTTTGGCTCTATTATATATGCACACGATTGCAAAAGATCTGACAAACACTTCACAAATTATGAGAATTTTTTTAATTTATTTATCACAAATAAAATTCATTTAATTAATGGAAAGCCATTTTAATTCTGTTTGGATAATATTCATTAGTTCATAATTAAATTATTCATTTTACCATTTTCATCTGATGATTTTTTTTTTCCCCAACTATAATGGGTAATTAACATAATTTCAAGAAATTTATTTTAATCATTTTTTTTTATAAAGAAATCATAAATAAATCCTTTAGTTTTTAATTTGCAAATGAAATTGACCTAAATTGAATTGCGTGAGAATAAATCGTAAATGAAAAAAAAAAAAAATTTAAAACATTTTTAATAAATATAGAATGGAAATTTTAATTTCATTTTTTGATTTTTAAATAGCCGCTGACTGTGAATACAAAATATTATTAAAATATTTAAATAAAAGTTACGAGTAGGTAAATTACTATCTTAGTAATATGACTGATGGTTATGATATGCAGTTGAAGTTTACTCTAAAGAATTTCATGAATATTATAGTTAATTCATTATGTCTTTAGATTGGAGAAATTTTGTAAATTTTTGGTAAAAATATTTTAAACCATATCCCGGCAGGGGATTAAGGTTATTATATTGTAATTAGCTTAAGTTGAAAATCTATTATAAATATAAAAATTAATGTTTGTGTGTTTGTCTTTTATGCGTTCGCGCATCGTTTATCCAATTTCGATGAAACTTTGACGAGTTGTTGTGTGCACGCCGGGGAAGGTTTCTCTAAAAAAAAGTTCACGCATAACAAATGTTTCTGTAAAAAAAAGTCCACCGCGGTCTTTTGCGCATCGTTCATCTGATTGTGTTGAAACTTTGCAATAATATTTTTAACGATACAAATAAGTAATTTCCGTTGGCCAAATAATTGAAAAAGAAGAAGAAACATTTTAACAGTGTCCATTTTTCTTTATTATTATAAAAGCAAAATGTATCGATTATTCGATTGAGTTGAAACTTTTGTACAGTTGTTGTTGATTTCTTCGTCAAAATAATCATGCCTCTTAAATACGCATCAATTGGTAGGACTAACTGCGAAGCGTGAAAGAAAAAGAAATTACGAGCTTCTCAAACAAGCGAGGAACGACAAGCAAGCAAGCAACGAAGGATTTGCTCAATTGCGTGAATCGCATGCATTCAAATCAGAAGAGCAACGAACAATAAGAGTCGAAGCAGAACGCTTACGAGCTACTCGATCTCGACGAACAGTGAATTTTGGTGCATTCCAGTACAATGTCAATTTCGACTACAATCTGCGTCTAAGTGTAGGCATCGGCAAAATGGAGAAGGTTTGTGGGCATTGCGGTGCAAGAAAGTTCAACAATAAACTACCAGAAATGCGATGCGCAAATGGCAAAGTCTAACTTACGACTTTGCATCCACCATTGCTTTCGGGCAACTCAGCTGATTTGACGCACTTTTTACAAAATATTCCCAAATACAATTCGGCATTTCAAATGACATCCTTTGAAGCCGATAAAGTATTCCAAGCCCAATATATGCGAACTTTCAAAATTCAAGGGCAAATATATCATCGCGTGTAGGCTCATTGAACATAAATTAATAAAAAATCTATTTCATGGGCGATGATGATGTGCAATTTGATCAGCGATGTGCAATGTGATCAGGTTCAGTATATCCCAAAGCACTTGAATAAAACTTTCAAATTTATTTTGTACATATAAATGTGTTTTTCAAAAATTATTTATTTATTCATGAATATCTATTTTGTCCCCTTCAAAGTAATCCCCACCAAATATTGTGCCAACGTTTTTTCCAATCCTCGAAGCACTTTAGAAAATCATTTTTTGTGATCTTGTTCAGTTCCTCCTTCGATGCCGTCTTTATCTCCTCAATCGCAGCGTAGCGTCGTCCTTTCATGGGGCTCTCCCAGATCTGGGGAATACGATGGCTGCGGCATTATTAGTGTGTTGTTTTTGGGCAAAAATTCGGGCACAAGCAACCAGGGGCGTTATCATGGTGCAACAGCCAATTTTTGTTCTTCCACAAATCCGCGCGTTTCTGGCGGATTGCTTTGCGCAACTTGCGCATAACTTGAAGGTAATATTCCTTATTGACCGTTCTACCCTGTGGCAAGAACTCATGATGCACCACGCCCTTGCAATTGAAGAAAAATGTAAGCAAAACCTTCACATTCTATCGAACTTAGCGCATTTTTCGGTCTTGGCTCGTGCGGCAGATTCCATTGGGATGATTGAGCTTTGGTTTCCACGTCATAACCATAAACCCATGACTGTCACCAGTAATGAGCCTCTGGAGCAAATTTGGGTCATCGCGGACAGAGTCTAACAGCTCCTTAGCCATGTTAATGCGATCCTGTTTTTAGTCGAAAATAGACAAAAATTGAAGACGAGCCAAAACAAGTGCAAGCAAAACAGCTGTCAAAAATTAACTCAACATTCAAAATGGCCGAACTTTTTGGCATAAGTGAGAGACGTGAGTACCAACCTAACGCCACAAAAAAAAATCAAAAATCGAATATACGTAACCCGCGGAAATTCAAAATTCTGATTGGTGGAATGCTAAAAAAGGAACTCAGTTCAGTTTTTATGCGGTAAAAATCTCATGGTCACTGGTGCTAATAAGATGATCTTGGCAACCCACGTTGAACTGTTGCAAACTTACAAGAAATGTTCTATGCCGCAGCTACATACTATTTTCATCTATTCTAGGTTTAATTATGTGTGAAGAAAACAACATCAAACATAACATTTTTTTCTCAATACTTAAAACCTAATTTCAAGGCCAAAAGAAGTTCTCAAACACATTAACCTCACAGCATAAATTTATTTTTGGGACAACCAATATACAAAATTTTTTTAACTTAAATAAGTAAAAATAATAAAAACAACGGAAAATTAGTAATGATTCCGATAGAATTTATCGATTGTTTAATAAATGAAACTAAACATTTCTGAAAGCAATTTTCTTAAAGTCTTTATTGTTTACATCATTCGAAGCTGACACAGTTTTTGTTTGCAAACATTTATTTGACTATTTATTTATTATTGGATTTCGGTTAAGTCGATTAAACAATTCCTTGCTATAAATTTGATGTAATATTTAAATATGTTTAGATATACTAGCCGTCAGTAGAATAGTATAGTATGAAGTACAGATCTCATTTGATTAGCCTCAAAATCATGTAAAATAGTATCTATATCATTATCAATATCTTCTGAATTTATAATCATTGTTATTAAATCATATATAAGAAATGCTCCCAGAGTAGCTTCTTCATGATTGTCTTGAATATCAATATTAACAAGATGAACTGGACGATTGTAGACTGGTTCTCTTGACTCCATAAATTCGATAACTTGGTCATAAACTCGTTCTTCTACCGTAACAATAATATCAAATTGATCTTCACATTCTTGAAAACGTTCCGGACACTTTTTTATACGTCTATTTCGATCTAACATGTGCAACAGACCGTTTTGTGTATAGTACTCTTTATCTTTAGTAGTTAGGTCATTGTAAATATAGTCATATGTTGTTCCAAATTCATATATGTTGGGCTTATCTATGGCCGTTCCTGGAAGTTTTACTTTTTCACCGGTACCAAAAGATTTCACTTTAACTCCTTTCTTTGATAAAAATTGATGCGCTTCCATTGAACGATTCATATTCGACGAACAAATGACAGCAACAGGAATAAGATGAAAATTTGTCTCACTACTACCAGAACTTTGCATGTTTAGAATTTATGAATTACTTTTTTTACCTGATGATCTGACGTTTTAATCCTTGATTTTATTTAATATATATTTCAATTAATATGATATTTTATAATTAAGTTAGCTAATTGGAATTGCTAATAAGAAAATATCTTTCATCAATTTAACAAAATACAGAGACACTTTGACCGGTACGGAATATTTCAATAAGAACAAAATGTCAAATTGACGTTGAAATTTTTGCCATCAAATAAGGAGAATAGAAATTCTTCAACTAGTTGATATATTTTTACAGCGGTTTGAGAAAATATTTGATAAAATGTGAATTTTAATTAAATGAAAGTAGAAAAAAAAGCAATTATTTAATTTTAGTAAAAATATTATATATTATTTTTTATTTTTTGTGAAAAATTTTTTTCTAGTTAAATAAATAATTTCTTTATACTACGATATTAATATAATATAAAATAGAAAAATAATCAAAATTATCATAACGTAGTTATTTATATGCCTGTTGGGGGGGGGGGGGGGGGGGGTTCATGTAGATAAAATGCTATGCACAGAAAGTAATATCTTTGCACTCAAATCTATTGAAAGCACGTACTCGTACGAGCATATCAGTGCATTAATGCTGCATGATATTATTATCTTTTCTATTATATTGAAATGAATACCTCTCATAATACAGATGTTATAGGAGCAGATATTTATCAAAGGGATAATCCTATTTAATATTTAGAAGGAAAAAATTGCTTAAACGAATACAAATTGAACTGATTTTAAATAGCAATTCTCTGAGATTGTTCTGTACAGACAACAGTTAAATGTGTATCTAATGAAAAGGTACTACTTCGATTGCAAGTTGTAAAACTGTACAAGGATCAGTTTGTAAATGGACTTTGTCGTATGCTAGATGATCGGTCACGATATGATTATATTATAGTTTATGCTTCTTAAGAGGGGTGTATAACATATCGAAATTCTAGTAGTAGATAAAATTTTACGATAAAATTTCCCTTTTTTCACTGATGTTTTCTTTTGGCTTTTAGAAGACCAAATATCAGCACTACATACCACGTTATCCTCTTTGTGTTTTTGCAAAATATAGTACTATAATTTGATAATTTTTATTTAATATAAAGTTTGCAATTTATTATTTTTGATTGTTTAGCTGACAATAAAATGCTGACTAGATACACCGATTGGATAGTGAAATAAAAAGTTTTTTATACTGAACGTTTTGAACAGAAGCTTCTTTAGCAAATTAGGCTCATTCCTTGCTCGGTGTACGAGGCTGTTCAAAAAATATCACGAATTTTGTGTTTTCTCAAAAATTATTTATTTATTCATGAATATCTTTTTTGTCCCCTTCAAAGTAATCCCCACCAAATATTGTGCCAACGTTTTTTCCAATCCTCGAAGCACTTTAGAAAATCATTTTTTGTGATCTTGTTCAGTTCCTCCTTCGATGCCGTCTTTATCTCCTCAATCGCAGCGTAGCGTCGTCCTTTCATGGGGCTCTCCCAGATCTGGGGAATACGATGGCTGCGGCATTATTAGTGTGTTGTTTTTGGGCAAAAATTCGGGCACAAGCAACCAGGGGCGTTATCATGGTGCAACAGCCAATTTTTGTTCTTCCACAAATCCGCGGAAGAACAAAAATTCTTATATTATATACTGGTGCCAACGTTTTTTCCAATCCTCAAAGCACTTCAAAAAATTGTTTTTTGTGATCTTGTTCAGCTCCTCCTTCATTGTCGTCTTTATCTCCTAAATCGTAGCGTAGCGTCGTCCTTTCATGAGGCTCTTCAGTTTCGGGAATAAGAAAAAGTCACAGTGGGCCAGAAGCAACTATGCGTGTGTAGGGGCGTTATCATGGTGCAAAAACCAATTTTTATTTTTCCTTAAATCCGGGCGTTTCTGGCGGATTGCTTCGTGCAACTTGCGCATAAGTAACAGGTAATATTCCTTATTGACCGTTCTACCCTCTGGCAAGAACTCATGATGCACCACGCCCCTGCAATCGAAGAAAACTTTAAGCAAAACCTTCACATTCGACCGAACTTGGCGCTTTTCGTCGTTCACATTTTCTAGACAATTTTAACATTTTTTAAACTAATTAAAAATCTATAATAAAAAATGGCAAATTTCAATCTAAATAAATATTATAATATAAAATATACTATGGGTATAAGCTTTAATTTGCTGCTTGGTTATAGATGGCGTGAGTGAGCGTATTAAGCTACAATAGGCACGCCATACTTTTTTTTATGAGTTTGACATCTGTCAACATTAATCAGTGCACATTGTCAGCAATCTCGTACAACAATATACAATTTTCCTTTGGTAATCATGTCTGGTTTTGTGCCAGAAAAAGAGCATATGCGGGAAGCTCTGCTTTTCTGCTTCAATTTGAAGAAATCGGCTGCCGAATCGCATCGAATGCTGCATTGGAAATAACGTGCCAAGATTGGTTTCGTCGGTTCAAAGACGGCCATTTTGACTTGTTGGACAAGAAGCGTTAAAATCGGCCTAGGAAGGTTGAGGACCATCGATTGCAGGCTCTTTTGGACGAAGATGATACACAATCGCAAAGAAATGCTCGCGGAGCAATTGGGTGTTACTCAACCAGCCATTTCCATGCGTCTGCGTGCCATGGAGAAGATTGAAAAGATCGGAAAAGTGGGTGCCGCATAAATTGAACGATAGGCAGATGGATCGACGTCAACAAAGACATGACAAGCTGATTTTTCTCCACGACAATGCACTATCGCACACGTCAAAAATGGTCCGAAACTACTTGGAGACACTCAACTGGGGGATGCTACCCTACCTCGCTTATTCACCAGACCTGGCCCCTTCCGACTACCACCTGGTTTCGAAGTGCTCGCTGAGTAGCTCTTCGATTCTTACGAAGACGTCCGAAAATGGCTTGATGAGTGGTTTGCCTCGAAAGAGAAGAGATTTTTTTGGCGTGGTATCCACAAATTGCCCGAGAGATGGGAAAAATGTGTAGCTAGCGAGGACAAGTATATACTTTGAATAAATTTGTTTTTGCTTCCTATAAAATAAAAATATGCGTTTTTTTGACAAAACAAAACCGCAGATTTAAGCTTATACACCTGGTATAGATTATCTAAAAACTAACATCCATTAACTAATGAGGCCGAAATTACAGCCCGGAATGTTCAAAAAAGTCATCAAGAATTATCTCAAACGGATCGAGTCCTGCAAGTAGTTTTCTAGCTATTTAAATAGTGTTATTACTTTATGCATAATGACAATAGTCAGAAAATTGTACTAAAATCTGATTTTTTATTTAACTTAACTTTTCGAAACAAAAATTTAGATAACCCTATTATTTATTGATATTTATTTATATGATTTAAAATTGATTTAATTTAGAATATATAT
The DNA here is from genome assembly GCA_958298945.1 of Atherix ibis. Classification (NCBI taxonomy): domain Eukaryota; kingdom Metazoa; phylum Arthropoda; class Insecta; order Diptera; family Athericidae; genus Atherix; species Atherix ibis. The sequence continues at coordinate 105,096,505 of OY282606.1, read as the reverse complement.
ATATAAAAAAAAATATCTATTTTTCTTTTAAATAATTTCGGTTTCTTTGATATTTGAATCTAAAAAAAAAAATCCAAATGAGATTGTTTTATTGTATGTAAAAACCACGTAGGAGTAAAAGTCACGTTCAATAGTTGCGTTTCTTTTCCTAAACAGTCAGAGTATCCTTTCTATACGTGCTTTGAAGTTAGTAAATGAGTACGCTGTAGGCCGTCCTCAATTAGTCTATTTACACCATAGCATAAAAAGCAACACGGACGTGAAAAACACTTTACAAAATTCCCAAAGAGATAATTTATTGCATGTGAACCTGTGAAGTATAAGTACCAGTCAGTTAGTTGGCAATTTGGAACGTTGTTATACTGGAATATCTCACCAAAAAGGTAATAAATCGAAGGCTCTTATATTGTAGATCGTAGTTTATTGGGGGAATTTCCCATTTTCCATACCATGTTTATGCGATACCCTATACCCTATGGGAAGTACACCTAAAACGCAATAACAAAATCACTTTTCACAGTAAGCCAGCCATATTATATACTTGTAGTATGCATAGTATCCTGTCAACAAGGACAATTCACACTATTTATACTATAATAGTTGTTCACCTATTGCCTATTGTCGTAGTTCTACGTATTTTCATAAGAATTTGCCCAAAAATCACGTCCAATCCTTAAAATTGAATGCAAATCACGTTATAGACCTGAAATCTATTCTTTTACAATACGCTAATCTACTCAGATGCTGAATCAATCCCTGACAAAAGGATAAAACGTTGAAACCCCACAAAGCTGAGGTTTTATTTTCATAGATTTACTATTTTGATTTTTATTTGGTTTTTTTCTTCTTCTTATTCTGAAAAATTGAATTTCCTCCTTTGTGATCGGTAACCAATTGTTGCAGAGAAAATAAAGAAAAATAAAAAAAAAATATACCATAGAAGCCGACAAACAATAAAATACGGAAATTTTACAAACGGACAAGAAACGTAAATTTAATTGAAAATCAATAACTGGGAAAATTTACCTTATACGTTGGGTCCCTTGATCAGAAAACTCCTTTTTATGTGTGTGGATTTGTTTTTTTTTTTTTGTTTGGTAAAACTTCTGAGTTGTTTGGTAAAAATCTTTTGGTTGATGGTAAACTATTTATTCCAGTCAAATAGGTACATTATATGACCACAGATTAGAATAATAAGAAAACAATGACAATCGGCAGAAAAATTATTACCAGAACGAATGCCATAATGTGTATAGTAAATCAGATTGGGCCAAAAAAAAAGGAGAAAAAAAAGAAGATAAACAGTGACCATAATTCGTCGGGACACAAAGGATATTATTCTGCTTAAAGAATTTGCTTTATTTAAAAATCGTTGAATCCTTTGTAAATAATGCATACTCGTAAGTAATTTTATCGTTACATCTTTTTTTTTTTTTTCCTTTGCAAAATTATTATTGCTTTAGTTTAAGAAGATTATCTTGACAGATCGTTCCTTTTTTCTTTTCCACCACACCGATATTCATTTATTTAATATTATTTATATTTTTTATTTACCCTGAAAGTATTCACAAAAGAATATATAGTAGATGGAAATTATTGTATAAATAAAGAAAATAATTATAGGGGAAAAAAAACATTTGAAAATATTCATAATCAATTTTTTTCCCCGGCGGCCATTTTAATGAATATTTGTAATTTTGAAATTCGCAAACAATTTTTAATCGGCCATTTTGTGTGTTATGTTCAATTTAAAACACAATATTCAAATAAATAAATTAATAAAAATTTGAATAATTTATTTAAAAAAAAAAGGAATAAAAACTAACAAATAATTTTATTGAAAATATTTACGAGTATTTTTAGTGAAAAGCTTTTTAGAATTCAAATTTCGTTTGTTCATTATCATATCAGACAGAATCGTTAATTAAATAAGTTGCGTTCGTTAAGAATTGAGTTTTTTTTTTCCCGCGAAATTTTGATTAAATTAAAACTTAATCTTTTTAGTACAATAATTTTTGTGTGCGTAACGAAAATTATCAATTACAAAATAGAATAAAACTTTTAATAATGGGGTAAGCGTAATTATTATTGGGGTTTTGTTGAATTTTCAATTTTTTTTTTTTTTTGGAATATTCTGTCAGTTAAAAAATTTTCTGATATTTTCATTGTATTATAATTTATTTATTCTAAAGTCAAAGAACTGATTTTAGATGAAAAATTAAAAAAAAAAAAATGATTAATAAAAAGACAGAAATTGTAGTAAATATTAGGGAATGGGAAAATGAGTTTGGGGCAGGTATTGAAACGCCTTGATTGTGTCCAGTGGATTGTAACGAAATTTATCGACTTAGTAAGTTATTTAGAACCACCTGCTCTGAAACAACTGTGGCATTAACTTATTGAGATGTTGAACATTTGCAGTTGTCGTAAAGTTCGCGGTGGTCTACGATGGGCTATGCTTGATGGCTTTTATCCAATCAAGCCAATAAAATCTTCGTCGATTAGTAACGAATGTGATACGAGCTTTTTCGAACTCACTGGTGGTTGGCAGATCCAACGATGGATGACCCCAACTGTGTTATTGCCGCTCCATAAAAGATTTCAAGTAGTCATTTTCGGCAATTTGCATTTAAAAGCTTCACTGTTTTTATTCGATGTACGTGTAGTATAGTTAAATCTGTTGCTCTTCACAGGCAATTGTGACGCTGAAAAAAAAGAAGAAACTATGGCCAGCTGCAGACACCTGAATGATTGTCCTCGCCGATTATCGATTAGCATGCTCAGTAGTGGACATGGTTAAACGATTTCGGCATGTCACCGTATTGGGAAATGACAAGCCGATGAACTGGAGATGACGACGTTGACCACCGATTACGTCTTCGTTCACAAAATATCTTCCGACTCTTGTCTTAATTGAGTTCAAATCCTGGGAAACAGATGACGACGCGATTTTACGACAAATATTTATTATACACTCGATAATTTTTTTCTGTTTAAAAAAAAAAAAAAAATTACAATTTAAAAATAGAAAATCGTCGCGGTTCGGCTGTTTTTATTTTCGTATAAAATTTGAAATAATTCTTATGCGCTGCTTTTGAATTGTAATTAAACCATTAAATAAAATGTTTATATTATTTTTTTTTATTTGTTAGTTTTTATTTTTCATAAATGGACATTTCGGTTACCGTTTATTTTTCAATACTACTATAAGATCTCAGTCTTTTTTTTTTGCTTAACTTATTTGCAGTTTACGAGGTCTGTTGAAAAAGTATCGGGAATTTTGAATTTCCGCGGGTTACGTATATTCGATTTTCGATTTTTTTTTGTGGCGTTATGTTGGTATTCATGTTTCTCACTTATGCCGATAAGTTCGGCCATTTTGAATGTTCAGTTAATTTTTGACAGCTGCTTCGCTGGCACGTGTTTTGGATCGTCTTCTATTTTTTTCCCCATTTTAAAATAATTGATGAAAGATTCTGTTTCGGGAACAAGAAAAAGTCACAGGAGGTCAGATCTGGGGAATACGGTGGCTGCGGCATTATTATTGTGTTATTTTTGGCCAAAACTTCGCGCACAAGCAACGATTAGTGAGCAGGGCCGTTATCATGGTATAAAAGCTAATTTTTGTTCTTTCACAAATCCGGTCGTTTCTGGCGGATTGCTTCGCGCAACTTGCGCATAACTTGCAGGTAATATTCCTTATTAACCGTTCTACCCTATGGCAAGAACTCATGATGCACCACGCCCTTGCAATCGTAGAAAACTGTAAGCAAAACCTTCACATTCGACCGAACTTCGCGTGCTTTTTTCGGTCTTGGCTCGTGGGGCAGCTTCCATTGGGATGATTGAGCTTAATTTCCATGTCATAACCATAATTCCATGATTCGTCACCAGTTATGACCCTCTGGAGCAAATTTCCGTCGTCGCGGACAGAGTCCAACAGCTCCTTAGCAATGTTGATGCGTTGCTGTTTTTGGTCGAAAATGGGAAAAAATCGAAGACGAGCCAAAACACGTGCAATCATAGCAGCTGTCAAAAATTATCTGAACATTCAAAATGGCCGAACTTGTTGAAAATCGAATATACATAACTTACGAAAATTCAAAATTCTTTTTGAACAGACCTCGTATGTCGATCGTCTTCAAATTGATTCGCATAATTCTGTTGTAGCTAAGAATATAAAAAAATAAAAATCATTTTAACAAAAAATATTGTTTTAAAAATTTTTTTTACATAATTTCATCAATTAAAACAAACTTTTTTAAGTCATTTATCCTGTTTTTTTTAAATATTGATAATAATCAAATTGAATGATTGGAATTTCAATAAAAGTTAAGCTGATTTTTAAAATGACAATTTTTTTTTTCAGAAATATTCTTAAATAATTTATATTATTTGATTTTTGTTATTTTTCCAATTTTTTGAGAGTTTTTTTTATACCATGTCTGAAGATGTGGACTTAAAAAAAATGTCCAAAATATAAAAATTCATCGAAAAATGACTCTGCAAACTTCAAAAACTAATTAGTTCATATTCTTCATTATACCGCCTGGATGGATAGTTTTGATTACACAATTATAAACTGAGATTTTTTTAAAAAAAAAATAACTTTTCCTAAAAGTAAATTCTACAGTTTTTTTTTTGGGAAATTTTTAAGAATTTCATTTATTTTTTCATTATTGTTTATATAAAAGATATTACAGAAATGTATTGTTTTGAGAAATTAATTAATTCGTTACAATAATAATATAAGGGCAAATATTCAGTAACAATAGAAAAGGTAGAAAAATCTTGGACAACAAGAAAATAGATTTTTAACATTGAAAAATGAATGTGGAATTGTTAATAATATTCTATGAACACAGATGCTGGCAAGGTGTCAAAATTTTGTACGCGTACCTAAAATTTGCGTGTAATACGAATACTCCTTCTACAATATTTATGCCGTGGGAATGAACTGAAATATTTGTCCAGCTAAACCCTTGCTCTGCCATTGTCATTCGTTTACACTACTAGCATTTGGATATAACATTAGATAATTATGTTTATTTGCGTTAGATATTTGGAAAATTGTTGTTTTATGCTGGTTTTCTTGAATTAATTACATCTTTAATTAGCATATTTTACCTGATTTTGATTTTGTTTAATAATAACTAAGAACCGAAATAGTTTTGTTAAAATTAATATGCACAGAATGTTTACAACAATTAGTAAATTGATGATTTCATTATGATTGTTAGTATTTGTTACTTTTTATGGACTACTTTTGTGGAAGGCAAATACCTAATAGGAAATGGAGTACCATCTATCTATTCGGGAATTGCTTCTCTTTTGCTGAACTCTTTATTGAAACTTTTCACAAGAATTTTTTTCAACATTACTAAATAGTTGGTGGAAATGTCATTAGTTACATCATGCATTCGGAACAATCTTATTCTTATTATACAATAGAACACATTTTAAGGATGCTATTACATAATATCGGGTTGTCCGGAAAGTAATTTCGTTGTTTCCTAACAGAGCACCTAATTGTATTTTTTCACAACCAACTTCACACTTAAGCTGGATAATCATATGTATTTTGACAGCTGACATAGGAAGGCTTCTGCACAGTAATTTTTGGTTGATATACTTTTAAATATGGAAAGTGAAAAACAGCATTTTCGGCATATTTTACTTTGTTTACTATAGAAAAGATAAAAATGCTGTTCAAGTGACAAAACTGATTTGCAAAACATCCGGTAATTTTGATCTCGAAGATGCACCACGTTCTGGAAGGTCAGTTGCAGCTGATGAAGACACAATAAAGGCATTAATAGCAATTCGTGAGATCGCAGATTATTTGAAGTGTAAGTGTAGGTCATCAATGACAAGTGACCAAAGTAAGGGTGATAGTACCCCTTTTTGTGAACAATCCATAACTGATCTAACAGTCACTGAATTATTTCCCAGTTAAGCTTTAAGATTGCGGCTAAAATACATAATCTGAATTGTTGCGGTTAAAAAGCATGGTATTAATTCAGCTCATAGGATTTGTTATCAAATACGCCGCCGACGTCTAGGAACGCGCATAAAGCTATTTTTCTTTAGTTAGAAACTTTTTTTCTAATTCGTAAAAAAGTTCATGCAAGGCAGTTTTAAATTGGGAAACCATAGGTATTTTACTGCTGGCGTCAACTATGGTGGAAAATTGGTAATAAAACATATCAGGTGTTGTAATTAATTCGTAGCGTTTTTTTGCAAAGTTTCGTGGTTTATTATGACAGTATCATTACAGAAGCGTTATTCAAAGTATTGTCTTTCGTTATACAGTACTTTTTGCCATCTTTCTGGTAATGCTCGGATACCGCGTCGAAAAAATTCTTCTTCTTTAGATTCGATGAAAGAATCGATCCAATTTTTGGTCATTTCGTAGTTATTGAACTGCTGCTCTGACAAGCCATGCGCCATGGATCGAAACAAATGATAATCAAATGGGGCACTGTCTGTTGAGGCAGAACTTCCCATTTCAGCATATTTAAATTAGTTTTCACGACTTTCGCAACATGGGGTCTTGCATTGTCGTGGAGCAAAATTACTTTGTCGTGTCGATCTATATATTGCGGCGGTTTTTTTTGTAATGCTCTGTTCAAACGCATCAATTGTCGTCTGTATACGTCCCCAGTGATGGTTTCACTCGTTTGGAAGAGGCTCCTAATAAATAATACCCAGCTGATCCCACCAAATACACAGTAAGATCTTCTTTCCATGAATATTCGACCTGGGGGACGATGTCGATTCATGACCGGGCAAGCCCCACGATTTTCTGCATTTGGAATTGTCGTAGAATACCCACTTCTCGTCACCTTCCTTGCCTGCCGTTGGAGAAGAATCTCACAGGTAACTAAACGCCGTTCGACGTCCCTTGGCTTCAACTCATGTGGAACCCACGTTCCCTGTTTTTGTACCATTCCTATAGCTTTCAGGCGTTTTCCGACCGTCGAAAAGTCGACTCCAAGTGATGTGAACAACTCCCGGAGTGTTTGGCACGGGTCTTCATCGAGCAACGTCACCAAATCTTCATCTTCGAACTTTTTCGGCTGTCCGGGACGTTCCATGTTTTCCAAATCAAAATTTCCATTTTTAAACCGCGCAAACCACTTTCTGCAAGTTTACTCGGCAAGGGCATGTTCGCCGTAGACATCTACTAAAATACGATGACTTTCCACGGCACTTTTCTTCATGTTGAAGTACTGGAGTAACACTCCCCGCAAAAACAATTTTTCAGGCACGAAATTCGACATGTTTGACACTGCGCAACAAGTGCTACTGACAGTTTAACAAAATGTCATATAGTGGAAAAGTTGCGTTATGTCAGTAACTTCTGGGAGAATATTTACTTTTGTATGTGTGACTAACGCCATCTTTTGTAAAACGCTACGAATTAATTCCAACACCTGGTAGATGGCGCCAGCAGTAAATGCTGGTCCAAAATATCAGACCAGAAACGTCAAATTGTAAGCTTAGACATTTGTCAACAACTCCTTATCATTACATTTGTGACTTTTTATCGGCGTTATATATTTTTTGGTGTATGAAAATGTCGAAATTTGAGCCAAATAATCATTATTTGCAGAGAGTTTTGCTTTGAGAACTATTTTTGCTTTCAGAACTGATCTAAGTTAGGTGCCTCGGCATGGCGTATAAGAGATTGTTGGCTTTTTGGAATTCTTTTAGGTCCAATAAAACTTTAACATGTCCAAACAGGTCGCCTGGTTTTTTTTATATTTTTTTTATTTGACAGGTTTCATTTCTACATTATACATTATGACACATGTACACATAGTCATGAGACACAGTCGCTCCTATGGAGCATATAGCGGCACAGAGAATACACGTCTCCAGTTGGTGGTAGAAGGCTTCTTTTTTTTGTTGGCGTCATCATCTACTTCGGTTGGGGCACTGCACGATGGTGATCTTTCGGAACTTCGAGTGGAGCCTGGCTGTCAGAAGGCGGTCGGAGATAGGATCAATCCGACTCCACAGTGGTGGCCGCTGTCGTTGCCGCTGTAGATGAAGTGTTCACCCGTCTGCGTTGTTCGATGACAACCAGATAAGTTTTTTGCCTGAGGTACGGTCCGGTTGATTCTTCTTGTGCTGTTTCTTGATAAGGTGGTTTTTATAGCTTGCGGCTTATCAGGCCAGCGAAGTAACCTCCAGTGACGTTGGGGGACCCTACGGACTACATATAAGGCTTATAGTCGGCCTCTCACCCCGGCACCATGCCGAGATGGCGGCAGCGGGAATCGAACCCGCTACCTACCGAGTGTGAGTCGGTCGACACACACACGGTTAAACCTGCAGCACGCGGTGTTCCCAAGCGGTCACCCATCCAAGTACTAACCACGCCCAGTCCTGCTTAACTTCGGTGATCGGACGAGAACCGGTGGATCCAGGACGGCACAGCCGCCTGGTTTACAGGTTTTGGAATGTGCTAACCAGAGAGTCTCTTTAGCTGCTTTCTTTTTAATATGCAAATACAAAGCTAGCTTCAAGAGCTGTTGTGGGGCATCTATAATAGACAAATATGCTAGTTTTTGAAACTTTATGTAGGGTTGCTAAGGCAGTATGTTATTCAGCAGTTAGATCAATAAACGAGATGGGTTTGATGGGTCTAACTATATGACAACTGTATTATTTTTGGTTGCAGACCCCAGGCCCAAATGGCTATAGTTGCTTTATCAGTAACACTCAATGTTGACCCCTAGATATTTGACCTCAGCAGAGACCTCAAGCCCACTTCCACATTCATCTTAACCTTGATTTATCATCTTCAAAATATGGCGATTTAATGCTTTTTTCGTAAGGCAATGTAAAAGTTTATATTTACGAAGATAATTCTCAGAATTAAGAGCTTCTTAAAGCGAACATACATCAAGTAATAATCGAATTAGAGTCCCACATATATGAAAAATGCATCAAATATTACTTTAAAAGGATCGAGTCCTGCATGCAATTTTTAATATAATTACATAACTTTCCAAAACGTAATTTAGATATTCCCGGTTTTTTTTTGTAAATTCAATGAAATTTTTTGAATTTTTACTCAATTGACCATGTTACAGCGTGTTTTAACACTTAAATCTTAATAAGAATATTGAAGGTTTCTTTCTTCTTCTTTTTTAACGTATAAATACTTATTTATAAAAAAATATTTTTTTTTTGATTAGTTAAATTAAAAGGAAGAACATGGTTTTTTTTGGTATATAATTTACAAAAAATACAATAAATTCACAATGAAAGCGTGTAGGAAAAAAAAAATTTAACAATTGTTATGTATGCATGTAGGTATGTGTTTGGTGTTTATATGAGGCCAAAAAATATACATAACATAATTTGCTGTATAAAATATATTTGAAAAAGCCAAAACGATATGACGATACATACTCGTATTGTCGTAATCAAATGGTAACGACATGGCAATATCAAATGGCAGAAATGGAGGCGGTCTTGTCGTCTTCGCGGTACATTGAAGGCGAAAATTGCAGTAATCATCTTTTTTGAGTTGATTAATGTGGCCGTTTCGGTGTTTAACCAAATGTTGTTATCTTGGGGTATGGACATTTTCTCGCCTTCAGACTCATTGACTAACGTAATGTTACGTACATTCAACGTATATTATTTGGGAGACTAACGCAATAATTTTTTTGTTTTCAAATAACATGATTAACTTAGAGAGCAGCCAAATTTTTTGAGTGAAAAAGAAAAAACTACGACCATGTAGGGTAGGTAGGAGAGATAGAATTGAATAAAATTATTGTAATGAAAATACGAGTACAATAAAAATAAATAAAATAAGGAAGGTATACCGAAAAAATTACCGGAAAAAATTTAACGCGAGTTTGTCGGTAAACAACAATGATAACATGAAACCCATGAACGCCAATTAAAGGCGATCCGTATAACGTTGCTCTAAGTTGAACTTTTTCTCAGAACAAATTCTATCGTCGACGAATACCTGTAATTGAAAAGCGCAACGGTAACATTTACCTTTAAAAAAAAAAAAAAAAAAACAAAAACACAACAAACATTTTTTAAGTAAAAAATTAACATTTTACATGCATTGTCACTGCTGGCTGCTTGTTGGAATTTTGTAAAGAATTCAATTTTTGAGAAATTTATTTAATTGAATTTTTGTTTCAATTGCTTTTTATAGTTTTTCTCAAACAATTCTTACCCGAAAATCGATTAATCTTGGTTGATGACAATAAAAAGTGTGAAGACTTCTCACAAATAAATACAATTCGTACAACATTAAATTGTCTTTCTCTTCTCTCAGTGATTTTTTCTTACGTTTTGTCTTCAATTTATGGGAAAAATAGACAATATTATTTAAGCTAAATAAAAAAAAAACAAAAAAAATAATTATTAATTTAAATTCTTGTTTCGTATAATTTCACAGCACATTAAGTAATGTGGAAGAAGTAGTGTTAAGTCTTAAATCTTTTTCACAATAAAAGCTGTTGTGAAAGAGACTTTTTCACGTAGAGTTCATATTTATTTAAAAGTGAACTAATCAATTAGTTTAAAAAAAAATAAAAAAATAAAAATAGGCCTTTTGTTTTTAAATAAAAATTTCATTTACGGCAAAATACATCGTTTATTAATTTTTTTTTTCATAAAGAATTATCCAATTTTATTCTTTGAATATTAAAGTTATATAAAATAAATTTAAAATTAAGATTTTTATAAAATTTTTATTATTATTGTATTATATTGAATATATTTTGCCATTATTATTAATAAAATATAGTATTGATTAAATAAGTAGATGGTTTTTTTTTGCGGTAATTTTCGATGACTTTTTTGCACAAAAGAATTGATGGTAACAGAATATTCTATTTTGTTTACATGGGATACCCGTTGTGAGACATACTACCACGAGTTGTCTACGACCATAGGGATTGAGTTATCCTCAATCAACGCACCACCATTACTGGCAGTTTACATTCAATAAAGAGTTACAAGCTGATTACTCCAACTGTTAGTGGCGAGGCGTATCTAAACCTTTACTGTCATAAGCAGTAACAGCACCCGAGATAATTACCAGCATCTCCCACCAGCGATCCAGAGAGCGTACCCGCCATTTGGGTATTAACCACATCCACTACATTGCTGCCTAACGCGCCTCACCATTGTCGGGCACAGTGCGTTTTAACACCATGTGTACCCCGATTCCCGTAGTACTAACTTTTGTTTTAAGAGTACTTTGGTTTCTACTCCGCTAATTGAGCTACGATAAGGAATCTTGTAAATCTCTAGGCACCGCTAAGTCAGCTCAGGTACGCCCGCAAGTACAACCGGAATCGACCTTGGTCTTTCACCCGGTTGTAGCCACCTTGCGTGTCATTTACACACTCATTCACGCACCATTCTTGCTCTCCTCTCAAAAAATGCCACGGCAAATATGTTAACGCATTCATACCGTTCTTTCATACCTAACACTTCACTCACATCCCCAATCTCATCATTCACCACGATTCTACATGCACCTAAGTAACGCAAATCCCCGTACAGGCCACACTCAATGCTTGGCACTCTCCTCCACCGCCCCACAAGGGCATCTAGCCTCCACAGCCAGACCACGCCCGTACAGGAACCCATTTATACTGCCATGTCCCGTGAGTAAATACCCAAGGTACACGCCAAATTCAAATCTATACACAGACGCAAAGCACATGTGCGTCCATCTGCCATTCACACTCTCATCCCATCGACGTTGCCAAATTTCATACATTCTATTCAGGCGTGGACTAAGATCCTGAACGTCTTCCGCTGGCGTGGCCTAATATCCTGAACCTCTTCATTTATAATCGGACAACCAGCAAGCGGGATGCCCCGCTGTAGACGGTAGTGAATACTTCCACGCACCACTTCCAGGTCCCATGGTATTTCTCCCATGAGAACCTGCATAACATCGGTTGACACGGTTCTACATACATGCATACAAAGTCAGACGCTGAACTGAGTTTATGCCTACCCTTGCATACATGGAAAAAACACACCCTTCTACAGGACTGTCGCCGCTCTGGATCGAAGTCCCCATTCTTTGTGAAATACTCGCACCAGCATGCCAACCAAACCAGCCATGCGTCCCCTTAGATGTTGCAAGTGAGGCCGAAAGTTCAGCCTCTCTCCAACCTTTACTCCAAGGTAACGTACTTCCCGTGCGTATCTGACCCCGATCGCCTATAAACGCATATTGGCCAAAAAACCCTTCAACAACATGCACACTTCCTTTTTGAAACATTCACTCCCATTCTATTCCCCCATTCAGACACCATCTGCATATAGCGGCTTCTCACTACCTCTACCGCTTCCCTACTCCCCCCCCCTCCGCAGTTAAAAGCAGAAGATCATCCGCATATGCGATCACACTGCAACCGGTCTCCTCCAACTGCACTAAGAGACCGTTCGTTATCATATTCCAGATGGCGGGGCCGGCCCATTGTTCCCGTACACGGCCGCATACCTTTCATGGCAGTAACTTCGCCATAGAGAAGTTTCTTCATATGAAACCTTCTCAAGCCGCTCAATAATGCGATCCCATCGTATTCAATTGAAAGCACTCCGGAAATCTACAAACACTCACTCTCTGCAACATACCGTCTTATACACATCCAAGCATCCTCAGTTGACTTATCTTTCGTAAATCTATAATGAGAACCGGATACATTGAAAGCCGGTGTACGATGACCTTGCCGAATCCTGGCAGTAAGCATATCGGCCTATAGGAGGACGGGCCAGACACTACTCTCCAGGCATGCACCGTATAGGCTACTTACATGTGCGGGAATAGTGAGCCAAACACTCCTCATCATTTGACCAGTCACGCCATCTAATCCTGGGGCACTTCTCACCTTCGTGCTCCACACAGAACAATCAATCTCATCCTATTCAAAGGGCAGGAGGTACCTCTTGCCAAAATACACTTCTTCTTGCCTTTCAATCCCAGAAAAGAATGCATTCATTAATGCGTTCATACTATCCTCCCAATTACTCGTATATCCTCCATTCATTTATTGCCGGTAACAGTCTCTTCTTGTTCATTTCAACAAAATGACACCTTCCTGCCTCGTATTTATGGCAAATAAAATTCAAAGCGACTTGTAATCGTTGAAGATCCAATTTTTTTTTTACGCATTCTATGGTTATTGTTTGATAATTAAAAAATCTATATTTTAAAATGGCAAATTATAATCTATAAAAATAAGATTTAAAAAAAAATATATTTACTTAATAACTATTAAATGACAAAGCTATATTTTCCAAACCATAAAATGAATAACTCTTTAGTTCATATATTTTTCCAAAATTTTTAATTGGTTATAATATTACAATTTTTATTTTATTTGGATTTTTCTAAGATTTTTGCTTATACTTTTAACATAATAAATCTGTAGATTTTTATTTTTAAAATTATTTTAGTTTTTAGTCTCAAATAAACAAAAAAAAAATTAAAAAAAATACTTCTGTGGTAAAAAAATTGTTTGTACTTTCTAAAAATAAACTATTAAAAAGTTCCAAATAAGAGGAAGAAATTTTTAATTAACATTTAGAAAGAAAAACAATAACAGCAACTAAAAATAATACCATAAATTTTAGTTTAATTATGATAATACCATACTCTGGATGCTTGTCGAAAATAGATAAAAACCATTTTGTAAAAATATCGAAAATAAAAATTGTCAAATATTCCAAAGAGGAAAAAGATAAAAGAGAAAAGAAACGACATAAAATGCATTTTATTTTTATATCATTATTTCATATTAGCTCTCAGGTAAGAAATGCATTTACCATTTCACAATTAACTCATTTTCTTATCCTGTATACACACGCACACATACCTATTTCGGGATTTTTCTTTTTCAACATATTAAAAATTCAAATCGTTTCTTTTTCTGCTTTTAAATAATCGTAGTTTTGTAGACAAACGAATAATTTTACACACAAAAAAAAACGTATTGAAAATATGTATTTAGTAATAAAGGATTAAAATATTTAAGGATTATCCAGATTAAAATCGATTTTGCTTTTGCATTTTGTCAAACAGTAGTTTTCTCTTCATCAAACACAAATAATATTATTTCGGTTTTAAGTCTATTATTCGTTTTGGGAAAATATTTATTCTTTCACAAGCAGATGGAAATGTTTGATTTTTTGCGCATTTTTTTTAAGCATATTTTTTGGAATACTTGAACCAGTTTATTTTATTGATAAAATCTTTAAATTTGAATTTTTCCAAAATTTTATGAAATTTTTGGAAATATCATTTTCAATTTTGAGTAATTGAAAATTTTACCGGAATATTCATTTTGTGGTTTGGAAAGTAATAGTTTCTAATATTCAAAAATTATTTATTGTAAATATTTTTAAAAATAAAATTTATTTGTATTTAAAAATGCCATTTTATATTATTATATATATTGCATTAAAATTATAAAAAATTCATATCAAAGTTGTAATTCTTCTATAGACACGTTTTGCATGAAGATTCAAGGAGATCGATGAGGCGCGCATTTCTCATTTAGTGCATACACATACTAATTAAATATTTTAATTAATTATATAAAATATTGAGAAAAAATTAATTATTTTAATTTGAGAAATGTTTTCTTTTAATGAATTATAAATTTTTTGAGCTTCTAAAAATTCCGGCCAATCGGGATCAACATTTTTTATTATTTTACTCTGAAGAAAAAGGGATAATAAATAATTTCATAATAATTATTCCTAAAAAGCTGTAGATAAAAAATGCTAATTTAATGAATTATCATAAAATTCCTCATATAATATTGTACAAACAAGAGCAACAAACCTGTAGAGCAATAAAAATATGAAAAAAAAACTAAATATATTTAAATATGAAAACGATACAATTTCTAAAATTATATGTTTTTAACAAAATCCAGGGAAAAAAGGTAAATTGGCAACCTCCAAATTAAACCAATATCCTAAAAATTTCTTATATTATTAATAATTGCTCCTGCATATATAAATAATAAAGCTTTAAATGTTAAGTATGAGTTATTAAATAAAAAAAATTCTAATTAAAAAATATCGTTTTGATAAAGCAAAATTGAACTATTCGACTTGAAAGTTACTGTCCGCAAGTCACAATTGTTTTTCACAGTCCTCAAGTCCATTAAGGATACATTATTTTTTATAAAAGCAAATTGATTTTTTTTTAAATTTTATTTTTTTAAATATTAACAACTACATAAATAAATACTCAAATTTAATTACATAAATTTTAATAATGAAAATTAGTATACGAGGTATGTTCAAAAAGTATCGCGAATTTTGGGTTTTTTCAAAAAATATTTGTTTATTCATGAATATCTATTTTGTCCCCTTTAAAGTAATCCCCAACAGATATTATAAACTTGTGCCAACGTTTTTTCTAATCCTCGAAGCACTTCAAAAAATCATTTTTTGTGATCTTGTTCAGCTCCTCCTTTGATACCGTCTTTATCTTATCAATCGTAGCGTAGCGTCGGCCTTTCATGGGGCTGTTCAGTTTCGGGAACAAGAAAAAGTCACAGGGGGCCAGGTCTGGAGAATACGATGGCTGCGGCATTATGAGTGTGTTTTTTTTTGTCCAAAAATTCGCACACAAGCAACAATGCGTGAGCAGGAGCGTTTTCATGGTGCAAAAGTCAATTTTTGTTCTTTCACAACTCCGCGCGTTTCTGGCGGATTGGTTCGCATTCATAACTTGCAGGTAATATTCCTTATTGACCGTTCTACCCTGTGGCAAGAACTCATGATGCACCCTGCAATCGAAGAAAACTGTAAGCAAAACCTTCACATTCGACCTTTTCGTCGTTCACATCTTCTCGGCCCTCTGAGAACATTTTGTACCACCGATAAACGTTGTTTCGGTCCAATGTAGCTTCACCATATGCCAATAACTGTAAAAAAGCCATTGTATCTAAGAAATTTGATAGTCTGGTGTGCATTTTGTTCTGAAGGTGGCATTAACCGGCATTTCTTTGAAAATAAAAAAGGAGAGACCGTTACCTGCAATTCGGAGTACTATGGACGATGAAATATCTAATTTTTTTGATCCTGAACTTGAAAAACGAAAGAATTGTTGAGCAATATTTTAATAATAATGAAGGTTTGGCAGCTACAGTTCGTAATTTTCGTACAAAATATAATCGGAATAGTCATTTAACTTGATCAATTTAGGAAGACTGGATCAATTAGTGATCTTAAACACTGTGGCCGTCCTTAAATAAGTTGTTCAACACAAAACATCGAAGCAGTTTGTGAGAGAGTTCCAGGACTATCAATTCAGTACCGTGGTCATGAATTGGACATTTCGAGAAGCTCTCTACAGCGTATTCTCACGAAAGATTGGAATTTTCATGCTTACAATGTTCAATTGACTCAAGAACTGAAGCCTTCCGACCGCCCACAGTGAATGGAGTTTGTTGAATGGCTTCGGTCTATGGATTATGGAAAATTGATGGCTAGGTTAATCGACAAAATTGTCGCACTTGGGGTTCAGAAAATTCACGAGTGATTGTTGAGAAATGAATTCCTCTGCAACGTGTTACTGTTTGCCGCGGATTATGGACTGGAGGCATCATCGGAACATTCTTCTTCGAATAATGCAGCTGGTCAGGCAGTAACAGTTAATGATGCTTGCTATCGTAATATGATAATCCTGTTTTTCGTGCCTTAATTGCAAGTTATGGATACAGCTCGATAAACAATTCAATCTTGCATGCATTTTGGCACACCCTATTTAAAAAAAAGGATAATTTTTAAAATTTAAAGCTTTTAAAAACAAAAGTCCGTCAATAATGGTGAAAAAGAATCGACGAACTCGCCAATATCATTTCGATATTAGCTGGTGTTCCACAGGGTAGTATATTTGATCCCATTCTATACACATCCGACATATCAATCTGCCGAAAAATCACATCGAAAGGATCCGATAATAAGTTTTTTGGATGATGTTATATTTTATGGCAAAATGGGAAAGTTTAAACAATATAAATTTTATCAAAATATAAATTTAAGCACAATTTGGCTAAACCCTACAAATGCTGTTAATATACAACATTTGTAAGGTTACGTAAATCTGCCATTATTCTCACACTTTTAAAAGGTTAATCAATTTTTACAGTTCAACAACTCTGAACATTCTTTCGTTTTTTTCTTCTTCTTTTTTGGTTATTATTCTAGGATTAAAGATAATCTTATAATTTTCTATAAATACTAACACGTGGATATTTTAGTTTTATATATAAAATCAACGATTATCATAATAATTAATCGTATTAATCGATGATGATTATTCCGAATGCTCTTAACGCAGTTTAAGAAAAAGAAGAAGAAAAAAACAATAAAAAAAATGGTTTTTAGAAGCAAGCGCATAAACATACTTTATTTATACTGTATTGTTTATATGGTATATCAAAACATCATACTATATCAGAAAAAATAACAAAGTCGGAACAGGTGTGTCAATTGAATTGTGTACAATCATCTCGAAACGGAACTTTTCAGTTCACTGGTCCAGGTGCAAACCGATATTTTTTCTTCTTCTTGTGGTTTAATTGTGTGTACGTTTAATAAACAGTCAGTAGAAATTATTGTATTATAAAGGCAAAGATGACGAGAACAGTAGAACTTATAATATTATGTTTTTAATGGTATCAGCATGTATTATATGGGGAGAGGGGATACAGCAGCAGTGACTACTTATGTACTTAGGTACTGTACAAATGCCACGCGTCAAGTTTCGAGATTTCTTCGACTGGTTTTGTTTTTGTTCGGTTTCTTGGTAAATATTCATAAAATGGTATTTTTGTTTTAAATAAACATTAATTCAAAGAAAATAAACCGGCGGGAAGAAAAAAACAAACAGGAAAACAATTGACTCGACCGCACCAAAATCTTTAGCACACACACAAACATCCTGCTCGATCTCAAGAAAATCTGTTCGCAAGAAAACTCTCCACCGTTGATCCTCTCACGAACTGATCCTATTCATCCGCGATCGGTTCTGGTGAACACCTTGGAATAAACGGTAATGAAATGTTGTGTTTGTATATCCGCTCTCTTGAGTACAGGATCAGTGGTGGTGGGTGGGTCTATTTGGTTATTCATTTAAAGATCGTTTAATTCCAATACGAAGGAGATTATTTTTATTGTTAATACCAAACCGTACCAACAACGACGGAAGTATGTGTACTTGAGATAAAAACGCAATAGTTTGAGACAAATCACGCTTTTCCTTCCATTTGACTTCTTCGAAAATTGAATATTCATTTTACAAAAAAAAACACAACAATTCAGCTGTTAATAAAATTATTTGAAAACAATGTTGATCGTGTACACCCGGGAATGTTCGAAGGGTAGCAATATTTTCTACGAAAAATTTAATTTCGCGTTTTGGATTACGGGAATTGTATTCATAATAAAATATGATCGATCGTGTGTATTTTCTGTTGGGTCGCTCTTCATTGCGACGATCGAGAGTAAGAAATCGGAAGAAGATTCAGTGAGAATAGCAGAAATATCCAACGAAAATAAATTTCTTCTGAAAGAAATCCAATCCGCCCGATAGGATAGATTGTAACACCATCAACAGAAGAGACTGTATGGCTGAATGTGTTGTTCTGTATGGCTGAACGAGAAACTATACAAATATGCCTTAACGTAGGCATATGGTTTTTGTTAAAAATTCACAATTAAACGAGAATGAAAAAGGGTAGATTGTAGGTGTGAGCAGGTGTGCGATTATAGAAGAAGGATAACATATTCCTTTTGAATCAAAATCACATTATTATGTTTGTACTCGCGTGCCATACACGACCGCACGTGATCTGATTTTTTCTCTGTCGAAATGTCTGGTCTGAATTTGATTTGATAATAGAAATACCTATTCATGGGTAGGGACATCATTCATCGACCACAATTATGTCGTTTGACACAAAGAAATGGATCCACTTCATCTCTTGCCAACTCCAATTGACACAGCTCTCTATCGAACGTACACTTTGGGACATGTGGCGCGCACGAGATGGATGGCTGGTTGAGGTGGAATAAAAAAAACATCCGGACGGATGCTGCAAAGGTGAGACGAGACTTCCTACCAGCTGTGATCCAGGTTCAAGAGCAAACAAAATATGGATTTTGATCTTCAATTCAGTTTCAGCTACTATCAAGTCGATGGTTGTTCTTATTTTTTTATTGTTGCTTGAATGTACCTGAACGGACTTGCTGCAGTGGCAGATGCGATTCCTCCTTCTTCCGTTCTCAGATTACTTTAATCTATCATATTCCAATTCATATTAATGTAGTCAGAGTTCTAATAGAATCCATAAAATCTTCTAAATTTCACTGTCCTGTCTTCATCTATTTTTCTTTGAATTCTATATATAAAAAGGGTTATCCAATTTGTATTTTTGAAAGTAAAATATAATAAAACACACTTAAAATTTATATTTTGATAAAATTTATATTTAATTAAATTTTTTTATATTTTGCCATTATTTTTTAAATATATTATTATTTCAAATGGTCGTTAAGAAATTTTTTACAGGATTCAATCCTTTTTTGGTTTATTCGAAATCTCGAAATTATGGGCTCTGGCAACTTTTCACGCAATAAAGCCGAAATTTATCGTGCGTTATGGTTTGTGATACCTTATTTTTTAAACCATATATGATTTAAGTTCAGTTATAAAAAAAATCAATTACATTAAGTCTTAGCGCTTCGACTTATCAGTAATTGTCTTTTCATTCTTTATTGTCAAAGAAATACCGGCTAATGAAACTCTCAGACTAAAATATACACTATACGAGGTCTGTATCACGAAAAGAATCGTGAATTTTGAATATCCGCGGGTTACGTATATTCGATTTTCGATTTTTTTGTGGCGTTATGTTGGTACTCATACCTCTCACTTATGCCGACAAGTTCGGCCATTTTGAATGTTTAGTTAATTTTTGACAGCTGCTTTGCTTGCACGTGTTTTGGTTCGTCTTCGATTTTTGCTCAATTTCGACCAAAAACAGCATCGCATTAATATTGCTTAGGAGGTGTTGGACTCTGTCCGCGATGACCCAAATTTGCTCCAGAGGGTCATGGGTTTATGGTTATGACGTGGAAACCAAAGCTCAAACATCCCAATGTAAGCTGACGCACGAACCAAGGCAGAAAAAAGCGCGCCAAGTTCGATCGAATGTGACGGTTTTGATTACAGTTTTCTTCGATTGCAGGGGCGTGGTGCATCATGAGTTCTTGCCATAGGGTAGAACAGTCAATAAGGAATATTACCTGCATGTTATGCGCAAGTTGCGCAAAGCAATCCGCTAGAAACGCCCGGATTTGTGGAAGAACAAAAATTGGCTTTTGCCATTTTTGGCCAAAAAAAAAAACACACTAATAATGCCGCAGCCACCGTATTCCCCAGATTTGGCCCCTGTGACTTTTTTTTGTTCCCGAAACTGAACAGCCCCATGAAAGGACGACACTACGCTACGATTGAGGAGATAAAGAAGGCATCGAAGGAGCAGCTGAACAAGATCATAAAAAATGATTTTTTGAAGTACTTCGAGGATTGTAAATAACGTTGGCACAAGTGTATAATATCTGGTGGGGATTACTTTGAAGGGGACAAATTAGATATTCATGAATAAATAAATAATTTTTTGAAAGAACACAAAATTCGCGATACTTTTTGAACAGACCTCGTTCAAAGTCATTTTTAGCAGATACAATGGCTTTCCACAGTTACTTGTGAGCTTTCAGAGCCCCATATACGGGTAATTTTGCTTTTTGACTTATCCTACTGAAATAAGCCTCACCGTTGAAGAAAATAATCCAGTCTAAAAGTATGAATTAATAGTACTGTTCCGGCGTATTTCTTGATATAAAATAAGGTTTTGATATAGTTTGGCAATCGGGCTTACTCTGGAAACTCAAGAGGATCTATTCTTTTATATATTTTGTATTCCTAAGATCATTCGTTTTCAACCGACACCGATATTGGCTGGTGTTCCACAGGGTAGTGTACTTGCCGTGCATCTAGCAAAAATCCCCAACATACTTCCGAAATTCTCCAATCCCAAATCCAAAACCTATAGAATAGGTTTACCAGGCTAAGAATAAAAGTCAATGAACGTAAATCTACACATGTAATTTTTACTCTCTGCCATGAACGATGTCCTCCTATATACCCTAGGAATGAACTTAGACAAACGTTTTACATAGAATCTACATTTAAGACTTCAAATACATACGTTCCAAATGTACTGTATACAGCAAAGTACTTTTATACAATGCCCTACTGAAACCCTTCTGGACTTACGGACTAGAACCCTTCAATCAAATATACTCCGTACAATTGTCGACGCTCCTTTTTATGTTCGCAATACTGTTATTCATCAACATTGTTGCTCATGATGTTACTGTATCTCGTTATAAAAAGTAAGTTCCATTCCCGTGCCTTCAATCATACTAATCCTCTCGTTCAAGAATTTCTCTCCACTTCCTTTCCTAGAAACACCCTTCAAAGACTTAAGCTTCAATGGTCGTATGATTTACTAAAATACTGAGGCTTAAAATAAGCACATACTAGCAGAAGCAACTTTAATGGATGTGTACTTCCCACAACCACCATTCATGTTTATTACTACTATTATATATATCTGCTTGTTACTAAAAACACAGAAAAAAAGTTCGAACCGTAGCCATGGCAGAATGACCATTTTTATAAAAAGTTTTTTTATAGAAATGATTTATAATAAAAAATGGCAAATTTTAGAAAAAATAAAAATTATCTTAAATTATATATATTTGAAAAAAATAAATAAATTAAAAAATCATACTCTCCAAACTGCAAAATGGATAATCAGTTAATTGCTTGGTAAAGAAATTATTTTTTAAAGATTTCCAAAAATTTTATTTAATAATTTTTTTAAGATGAAAATTTATTTTAAAATAAAATAATTAAGGTATGTGATAATTTTGAACAGTTTTATTTAGAATCACTGATTATTAAATGACTTCTAATCCTGTGAAATGTTTAGTTAAGTAATTGACAAGATTTAAAGGAGAAAAGTTCCTCTGTGAATGAAATATTTTCATTATAAATTCTAGTATTTTGCTCATATTTTTCGTACATGCCCGCTGAAAAGAAAAAAAAAATCATATCGAATAGGCTGGTGTACATTATTAATATATATTTTTTCCACAATATTTCTAATAAATCTAGTTCTGTCATTTATTGTGATTTATACGAAAAAGTAGTAGATTTCTGGTTTTGGTTTAATATGAAAGACGACGGTAAAAGATTATTGGCGTGCCAATAATTGAAGGCACATGGCACATGGCTCATGGCAAGTTCCAATCATGTTTAGAATGCGCGATCAGTTAATTAACGAATGATCAACAAATGAAATTCACCAAGAACCAGAAGGGCATGTGCCATGATCAAGATTCTGAAGTCCGTTTTCTGTTTTCTGTATCAGATCCCAGTGTGTGTCGTCGGGTCGAGATAACGCTGCTCAACGATCTGTGATAGCAAT
This sequence comes from Atherix ibis, assembly GCA_958298945.1. Taxonomy (NCBI): domain Eukaryota; kingdom Metazoa; phylum Arthropoda; class Insecta; order Diptera; family Athericidae; genus Atherix; species Atherix ibis. The sequence continues at coordinate 105,073,913 of OY282606.1, read as the reverse complement.
CTGTGATCTTGATGGACAAGGTGGTCGGTCAGTCGCGTGATCATTCAAAACTACACAAACTAACATAAACGGGGGATTATGCCTGAAGAGGTGGTGATCAAATACAATGCAATTCAAATATCTACAAAGAGATGAGGTATTCTTTGAAATTGTACGATTTTTTATGATACTACAAAAAAATGTAACGCGATGTTTATTCAATTAGCATTTGCAATGTACCTTAACCTGTCATTCAAGAATCGCCACTTTTACGTGGCATAGTGCAACGATCGACAATGCTGGGTCTGGTGTAACCTGTTGAATGTACATCAGCCGTCGCAATTACAGATGCTGTCCAAATCTTCCTTTAACACATTAACGTATCGATTGTAATCCCGGTTGTCTGCCTGTCATAGAAGCTCATTACCTTAAAACTGCAGGCGATCACCACAACAGACCTTGAATTTGATTGATTATTGATATCGGTGGCCATTCAATCTGTACAATCGGTGGAGCGATTCTTGTAGGCTGGTTGTCATAAAAATACTTTTTCAACACTCAATAAAAAATTTGAATTTTAAACTTTATACCGATTATATTATTATTATTTTTGTTGTTGTTTGTTGTGTGTTTGCGTAGCTACAAGTCTCTTCAATACCAGATTTGAGATGTGGCTGACTGGTAGCTTAGTGCAAGGGCACAACTGGTTGCGCGGTTGACTTCATAAGGAATTCATCACGGTTAGCTGGACATTGTTTGTTCTGCCTTATCATCATCACACGAATCCCTACCTCGATCGGTTGTCTCCAGATGATGTACGCGCTCGAATACTTGCTGACCAACAGCCAAATCGCAATCAATATTAACGCCCCACATTATATATCAGAGCCAGCCCGCTCTTCGAATATATTAACTTCGTTACATTCCATTGAGAAGAATCTGGCGCTGTTCTGATCAGATGCAGTGGCGGCGCAAGTTTCCATATTCGGTGGTGTCACGTGCATTATATCAGATCTTCTCTGTTCGATTGGGAAATTTTTGCGTACGCCATCCGCTCCAGAAGCATTGTCAGACAGACATTTCACATTCCCGTGATTGCTTGCTGAAAAATAAGAATAAGAAGAAGAAGAAGAAGATGGTGAGAGGAAGAAGTGTGCAGCTTCCCGGTTGGTAGCCCTAAGAAAACGAGTATGCTATCATCATAAGTGTCTATTGAAGATATCGACGTCCTTTGGCGCCTCTTTCTCTATATGGTATCTATGGCGACAAAATTTCGCTCAATTACTAGTCATTCTCATAATGAGTTCATTTATTTATCAAATGCATTTAATTTTAAGTTAATTCGAGTTTGGATATCGAATCTAATTAAAAAGAAAGTTAAAATGTAGAATTTTTATAAGAAAGATTTTTGGGAGGCACAGAAAAGAATATTTCATCTGAAGTTTCGGCGTTGAAAAAAAATCTTTAACCGATTTTTGTTTGTTTGTATATAATGCATATGCCAGATACCCCTTTATACCGCCACGATCATGAGGCCATTAGGCGATATCATTTTGAATGTGAGTTGGCATTGCCAGTCTACCTAAATAAATCGGCCGAACGTCCGATAAATGCGCTGTTTTTTAGTCAAAAAACACATGTTTTTTTTTCATAGAAAGCAAACAAAAATTTATTCAAAGTACTTGCCCTCGTTAGCTACACATTTTTGCCCATCTCTCGGGCAATTTGTGAATACCACGCCAAAAAAATTCCTTCTCTTTCGAGGTAAACCACTCATCAAACCAGAATCGAAGTGCTGCTCAGCGAGCGCGTGCCCCATCGACGAAAACCGGTGGTAGTCGGAAGGGGCCAGGTCTTATGAATAAGCGGGGTGGGGTAGCACCTCCCAGTTGAGTAAGTAGTTTCGGACCATTTTTGACGTGTGCGATGGTACGTTGTCGTGGAGGAAAATCAGCTTGTCATGTCTTTGTTGATATCCGTCCTTTCTTTACGCAGAGCATGGTGTAATTTGATCAGTTGTTGGTGGTAGCGGTGGGCATTGACAGTTTTACTAGGTTTCAACATCTCATAGTAGACGTCTTCCGTCCGACGCGATTTGGTCTTGGGGAAGATGTTGATGGTTGGCCGGGATCAACCCACGATTTCTTGCGTTTAGGATTTTCGAAATATATCCACTTTTCGTCGCCTGTCACAGTCCGATTCAGGGACGACTTTATTTTTTGTCTGGCGAGCAAGATTTCGCATGTGTTTTGGCGTCGCTCCATCTGCCTATCGTTCAATTCATGCGGCACCCATTTTCCGATCTTTTCAATCTTCCGCATGGCACGCAGACGCATGGAAATGGCTGGTTGAGTAACACCCAATTGCTCCGCGAGTATTTTGTGCGATTGGGTATCGTCTTCGTCCAAAAGAGCCTGCAATTGATGGTTCTCAACCTTCCTAGGCCGATTTTCATGCTTCTTGTCCCACAAGTCAAAATTGCCGCCTTTGAACCGACAAAACCAGTCTCGGCACGTTGTTTCCGATAAAGCACTGTCACCATAAGCCTCCATAAGCATTCGACGTGATTCGGCAACCGATTTCTTCAAATTGAAGCAGAAAAGCAGACCTTCCCGCATGTGCTCTATTTCTGGCACAAAACTAGATATGATTACCAAAGAAAAAATGTATGCTGTTGTATGAAATTGCTGACAATATGCACTGATTAATGTTGACAGATGTCAAACTCATAAAAAAAGTATGGCGTGCCACGGATTTGAGCTTATACACCTGGTAGAAGAGGTTAACTTTGCGGAGCTAATTCGATTTTTTTTTAAGAAAGTAAAAGTTAAAGTACTTGGGATAGAAGTTGTTATGTTTGGGAGCTCCACAATGAAAGGAGTCTTATTTAAATGGGAATTTTGCATTAAATAGCGTTCGGTTAGGATATGAGAGATAGTATAAGTGAGTAACTTCTCAGAATGTAAACTCTGAGAAGTTAGATTTCCCAGAATTTAGGAGTAGATTTTGTAACAAAAATGTTAGATGCCATTTGGTCAATAGATGCGAAAAGTTCGGAATAACTGTGCGCAAAAAACGGTTGACCAGGAAGCACAACAAAATTCAACCTAAAACAGATTTTCGGTACTAATTTTCGAGAACCCAAAAATTTACTAATATCGAATATTTTTTCCCTACCCAAATTGTACACACAAATTAAAATAAAATTCCAAAAAATTCTAAATAAATTTTCATTATCAACGTTTGCATGTGCTCGTACCGTATTAGTACCTGTCGAATGGAAATTGATTACTGCTCTTTCTATGCTCGTAATTTAAAATGTTTCCATGATTTTTAATTGATGTATAGAAGCTGTTTGATATATATTTCTGTGGGTTAAACATAAATGAGTTAGAGGGGGAGGAAAAAATCATGTGAACGGTATGGTGCAATGTGGCTCTTTATGAATCGGAAGAATTACGTTGACCGTTCTGGTTATGATCAGCACATCATTAGTTACAATAGAACGATTTCGGGTAATCATTTTCAGTTATGCTCATGCTTCCTGGATGCAATAAGTTTATATACACGCAAAACGAATACCAGGTACAATATGGCAGGTGCCAGTTGGCCATAACAATTTTATCTGTTCGTCTTCGATGCGAATGCAATTAACAGTGCCAAGTTCTACAAGTGCCAAGTGCAATAAGCTTCTTTCGGCGATGGTGGAAGCGGTGCAATGCACCATCGATGGCGGGAAAAGTTTTGTTCACTGAATATTATGGATGAAAGCTCTCTAATCAACTCGCGATGGTCAATGATCTTCATAATTCACAGAATTGTTATTGAAGACTTTTAATAATCGACCCCCATGAAAATGATCATCTTTTAAACGATTTTTGTTTCGATTCACTTCAATGCATTCTAAAGAGTTATTCAATGTGTAGTTCGGAAAGTAATAATAAATAAAATATATATTAAATTTAGATTTTGATAAAATTTTTATTTAATTATATTTAAAATATTTTACCATTTTATATTTAACTTTAATACCTATTATCAATTTTTTTGAAATAATTTTTGATTTCTGTTTCGCTCAGTTCGACCTGTAAGTCGACCATTACTTGATGGATGTGAGATTTTAAACCTAATTAAATTTGAGTATTACCTACATAAATACGATCTTTTGCAGAGTCTTAAAAGAAAAAAAACCAAGAGCGTAATTTTTTGCATAGTTTTACAAGAGAAAGTCCAAAGGCTTCTTGGAGAGGATCGAAATTACGCGTCCTAGTAACTTTTGGTGCAATAAAGCTAAAATTTGTCATGATGTAAATCCTTTTATAAAACTCGATTAAAAATTTCTGGCCAATATAGGTGGTTTTTTTGAGCGGATACAATGGCTTCCCTACAGAAATCTAAACGATAACAATCTCTCCTTTTTAATTTTCAAATAAATACTTGACGGTGTAGAATTTACGTTTAAAGGTGCCATAAACCAATTACACCTTTAAACTTAAATTCTTCACCGCTACTTGCGGTTCTCAGAGCCCCATATTGATTAATTTTACTTTTTAACGCATCTACTGAGAAAGATATGAGCCTCATCGCTGAAGAAAATTTTGTTCGAAACCTATTCTTCCATCAGTCAAACCGCCTATTTTCTAGACAATTTAAACATTTTTTGAACTAATTAAAAATTTATAATAAAAAATGGCGAATTTCAAGCTGAATAAATATTATATTATAAAATAAAATATTATATACCAGGGGTATTAGCTTAAATCTGCTGCTTGGTTATAGATGGCGTGAGTGAGCGTATTAAGCTACAATGGTTTTTTTTTATGAGTCCATATGGTGACAGTGCTTTATCGGAAACAACGTGCCGAGATTGGTTTCGTCGGTTCCAAGACAGCAATTTTGACTTGTGTGACAAGAAACGTTAAAATTGGCCTAGGAAGGTTGAGGACCATCAATTGCAGGCTCTTTTGGACGAAGATGATACCCAATTGCAAAAAATGCTCGCAGAGCAATTGGGTGTTACTTAACCAGCCATTTTCATGCGTCTGCGTGCCATGGAGAGGATTGAAAAGATCGGAAAATGGGTGCCGCATGAATTCATCGATAGACAGATGGAGCGATGCCAGAACACATGCGAAATCTTGCTCGCCGAACAAAAAAAAGTCGTTCCTGTATCGGATTGTGACAGGCGATGAAAAGTGGATATATTTCGAGAATCCTAAACGCAAGAAACCGTGTGTTGATCCCGGAAGACGATGCTGTGTGCGTTTGGTGGGATCAGCAGGGTATCGTCTACTATGAGATGTTGAAACCTGGTGAAACTGTCAATGCCGACCACTACCACCAAAAACTGATCAAATTGCACTGTGCTCTGCGTGAAAAAAGGACGGATTATCAACAAAAACATGACAAGCTGATTTTCCTCCACGACAACGCACCATCGCACACGTCAAAAATGGCCCGAAACTACTTGAAGACACTCAAATGGGAGGTGCTACCCCACCCCGCTTATTTACCAGACCTAGCCCCTTCCGGCTACTACCTGTTTTCGTCGATGGGCCACGCGCTCGCTGAGCAGCAGATTGATGAGTGGTTTGCCTCGAAAGAGAAAGAATTTTTTGGCGTGGTATCCACAAATTGCCCGAGAGATGGGAAAAATGTGTAGCTAACGAGGGTAAGTACTTTGAATAAATTTGTTTTTGCTTTATCATGGTTTTTTGACCAAAAAAACAGCGGATTTAAGCGGATTTAAGCTTATACATCTGGTATTATTAATTATAAAAAATTAATTTTTCTAAATGTTTTTTTTTTAAATTTATTTTAAAAAAGTTAAGTTGAAAAACTTCTCATCTATTTTGAGTACAATTACTATTTTTAAAAGTTACCAATTCTACAAACAATAGCAATAAAATACCAATTAGAAAAATGATTGGACAGTTCTTCGTCCTTGTTCATATAATAAGAAGTTCATTAAAATAAAAAAAAGAAATCTTATCAGGCAATGTTACTTACTTACATGAGCACCGAATCAAAACTGAGCAACAATCAAAACCAGAAATGCATGTCCGCGTCGTACCACCTTGTATGAAAGTCGCGTGCGCCAGATTGACAGGTGGTGGCCCGTTGTCGCAAATGTGCAACTTCAAAGCTGGTTGCGTTTGTTTCTTTAAGGAATTCTTGTTAAATTGTAGTATTTGAATTTTAACTGCTTTTAATTATTTTGTTGCCGCTGTTGAAGTTTTCTCTTTCCTGATTCATACTACAACATTACAAAAGTTCGACTCTTTTGAGAAATGCATTTTTTGTTGCACTTTCGGCCACATACATGCCATGATCTTTTTTCTTATTTTTCTTAGCATTTATTTTCAATTGAAAATATCTGAACATTGTTTTTATCTTCATTCAACTTTTGCGTCATTGCACATATAACAAATGTGTGTGTGTGTGAAATTTCTGCAATTCTAATGTTGAGCTTCATTCATCGTCATTGGCATGGTTGGTTGCATTGGATCACTTACTGGTCTTTAGTTAATAAAAAGTAGTAGAAAATTGGTAAGTGAAAAAAAGTGCATTATTTTTCTTCTTATTTTCTTCTTTAACAAACACGAAAGGAATTTCATATTAACTGTCATCTTAACAGTTGAAAGGCATTATAAGAAGATTCAAAGTAAAATAATGAGAAGCGATCATTGAATTGAATTCTGGTCCTCCTGGTGTCCTGCTCATAGGCCTATAACAACTCGTGCTGTTTTGTAACGCCAACTGCGTTGTAATTCCGATCGGGTTTTAGTTTTCCCGCACAACAAAACTGAATTTCTTCGTCCATTAGAGTGTCGTTCCTTGATTCCCGGCTCCATCAACTGGTGGTCATCTACAGAAGAGTGGCGCGAGGTTTGTTTTAATTGTGACCGTATGCACATTAAATGATAGCCACTTTTAATGTTAAATTGCAATTGACCAGCATCGGTGGACATTTTTGTTGTCGCAAGCCACAACCACCAGTTTCAAAAATTACCAATGGATTTTTCAAATATTTTTACTCTCAATTTATTTGATTTTATTTTCAAAGGTGAATTTTCATTGTATGATACGATCAATTTTATATAATTTTAGAATTTTTTTTATTTATTTTTATTTTATTTGTTGTTATTGTTTCTTTGTGTCATATTGTTAGTACGGTCATTTTCAGGTATTAAAGAGAAGGTTTTTTTTTCTCGTAATCTTTTCGAAAGTAATTTTTTGTTAAAACATTTTAAAAATTTCTGTTTAAATGCATTTTTACCACATTCCTTTCTATCATCATAACTCCATCTGGTGGTAGTCTTTAAAGTAACAATTATTTTGTGTGTGTGTGTGCGTGTAGAAAAATGAGTTGACATAAAATTTAATCGGCAATTTTTCAAATTGTTTAAAATTATTTTTTTTTTTACTATATTATAAAAACTTATCCAGTTTGTACTTTGGAAAGTTAAGTTAAAATAAAGTCCATTTTAAAATGGAAATTTTGATAAAATTTTTACCCATTTTTAAATATTTCCATAAAACTGCTTGTTAAATTCGGGTTGGATTTTATTTCTCAATTTAAGAAATATTTACTTAAATACAATTTTTTGCACCATTTTTTTAATACAAAACTGTACCATTTTGAGAGTCAATTGATAATTATGTGAATTTTTTATTGTGAAATTACGGAAAAATTTGTTTTATGATATAGTTTGTGGTGTTTTTCTGTTGTAATTACAGGTAGCCCAGATTAGAATCTTCAAGCCCAAAACTTCAACAATTTTTCTTCCTTCATTATCAATAAAAAGTACTTTTTAAGCAAAATTCCCACCAGACACAGTTACTTTTCTGGGATACAATGGCTTTTCCACATTCATACGGAAATATGTTTATTGACTTATTTACTGAGCAAGAAATGAGCCTCATTATAACGACCATAATATCCTCTTATAGTGCAAAAATGTGGCTACAGCAGAATTCCCAATTTTGTAGAGAGTGTTTTTTAATTTTAACTAATAGCTACCCTGCAATCCACAGTTGTTACTATTGATACCTTCTTATTTAATCTTAATGTAGCATCTGAGTATTGTCCTCCCAATAAATCCAGTTATATTCTGAATTTTTATCCTTCTTACAAGCACTTGGAGCCTCGTTCCTTGCGGATGGTGATTACAATGTTAAACATCCTCAATGGAGTTACCGCGTTGCTAACCCTCGAGGAAAGATTCTTCAAGAAGCTCTATCTCCCATACATAATATCAAATAACCTTCCCTCCAAATCCAACATACTGGCCAACATCTGTTTCAAAACGACCTGATATTCTCGATTACTTCATTAGCACTCCTTTAATTACGAGGGTCGTTCAATAAGTCCTTAGAAAATCCGACAAATTACGCTCATAGTGTCGGTTACTTACTTTTTTTGTAAAAAAAAAAAAGTGTCGGTTACTTCTTTCATCGCAATCCTGCCGAATTCCTTCGTCGATATGTCACTGTGGACGAAACCTGGATACACTACTACACTCCAGAAACGAAGAGTGGATTTTCAAGGGTGAACGGGCTCCGAAGAAGGCAAAAACTGTGCCATCGGCCGGCAAGGTGATGGCCACGGTCTTTTGGGATTCGCAGGGCATCATTTTTATCGACTACTTGGAAAAAGGAAAAACCATAACAGGAGCGTATTACGCGTCGTTATTGCAACGGTTGAGCCAGGAAATCAAAGAGAAACGCCCCCATCTGAAGAAGAAAAAAATCCTCTTGCATCAGGACAATACGCGTGTGCACACCTGTGCTGTTTCCATGGCCAAAATTGTGGAATTGAGAATGGAATTGTTGCAGTATCCCGCTTAATCACCAGATTTGGCCCCGAGTGACTATGTTCTTTTCCCCAATCTGAAGAAATGGCTTGGCGGACGACGGTTCACTTCCAACGAGGACGTCATTGCTCAAACGGATGAGTATTTTGCAGAACTTCCGAAATCCTATTTTTTGGACGGGATAAAAATTTTGGAAAAACGGTTGGAAAAGTGTATAGAGCTAAAAGGAGATTAAATTGAAAAATAAAATTTTTTTTTTAAAAAAACAGTTTTTTTTTATCTTTTTCTAAGGACTTATTGAACGACCCTCGTACCATGAATTGTAGCCCTTAATTATAAGCCAATCTTAATTGTAAGCCAATCTTAAAGACTCTTCATCCTAGGCTGATAAATAGTAAAATAGACTGGAACAGATTTAGAAACAAATTAGACCAACAGATTGATTTGAAACGAACGTTAAAAACAGTAAATGACATTAATGATGCTGTAAATAACCTAACTATATATATACAATATGCAGTCACAACCGTTCACATCTCTTACAATACGACACAATCACAACAACAAAATTTACCAACTAAAATACGGACTTTAACTAACGAAAAAAGAAAAATGAGAATGCAGTATGAATGCCTAGTTACAAACAGGAACTCAACCGGCTACAACGTGAACTAAAAATTTAAATTAGAACGCACTCAAATGAACGTCATGAAACTTATACAAAATCGCTTAGTGGCAATATTTCTTTATGGGAAGCCGCCAGACAAATACTCTCGTACAAAAGAACATCACACCCACTGAAACAAAATGACGGTAACTGGCCAAAAACATACAAAGAAAAAGCCGAAGTATTTACTAAACATTTGGAAAATACTTTTGCTCCACATGATGATATAGAAAACAAATCACATACTAACAAAATCATCGAAGAACTAATGTTCCCACTCCCTATGAGTCTTCCTCCCAAAAATTTCAAACCCTCGGAAGTTAAATCTACAATTTTGCGCCTTCCCAATAAAAAAGCTTCTGGTTATGATCTAATGACAGCTCCTATTCTGAAGCTTTAGTTTTAATCACATATATTTTTAATAGTATCCTGCGTATAACCTATGTTCCCTAACTCAGGAAATATTCTGTCATTGAAATGATTCCTAAACCAAATAAACCCATTAATTTATGGGTTTATTTCCTCCTATAGACCTATTACCCAGTTCTAGTTAATGGAAAAATTATTCCTGATCACCAATTTGGCTTCCGATCTGAACACTCCACTATCCAGCAATACCATTGCATTATTGATCATATTGCATCCTCTCCTGAGAGGAAAGAGAATTGCCCAGGAGTATTTCTAGATATCTCCCAAGCTTTTGATCATGTGTGGCATCCTGGACTCCTTTGGAAACTCAAGAGCTTTCAATATGAAATTGAACGTTGGGGTTCAATGAAGCGTTCCAATTCCTATCGCGTACAGGCCTTACAATCCAAGATCCTCCGTAAAATTGTTGATGCCCCCTTTTATGTTCGTAATACTATAATTTATTTTTATTTTTATACATTATTGAGGTACAGAGGGAAACCTTCAAAAGGTACTCGACTGGGAGGCCTTCTACCTGTCAGACGAGTTATACGGGATTTTTACCTCGCTAAAACCTAACCTGTACCTCTACCCTTGCTCCCGGAACGATGGTTCCCCGGCGGCACTCTTTGTAAATACTACTTCGCCGGGGCGTTCTTATAATATTTTACTATTTATTATATTTTACTGCTGTCCCGATGTTATGAAGCCTCGTGGCCTATTCTTCGTACGTGGTGTGAAGATCCTTGATGATAGATTCCGCGTACTCTGCAACTTTGTTCCAAGCCGATTGGTTCTTCAGCATGCACTCCACTATGTATTCTGGACTGATGGAACGGTCCACATTTTTCTCCAGTTCTGCCCGTGTCCCCTCGTAAAAGGGGCATTGGAAAAACACGTGTTTTGCATCTTCCAGCACATCGTAACAACGATGACAGTATGGGGAGTCTGTTCTCTTGAATCTGTGCAAGTATGCCCGAAAGCATCCATGTCCAGTCAAGAGTTGGGTGATGTAATACCCGACTTCCCTGTGCAGGCGAGTGACCCATTTGGTGACATCTGGGATCAGTCGATGGGTCCACCGACCCTTCGTCGAGCTGTCCCATCTTTCTTGCCAGAGGCGAAGACTCTCGGGTCTCTCCTCTTCATAGAGGACCTTTCGCCGCTCTTCCTTCTTCCTACGATATTGGCGTTCTCGCTCTCCTGCCAGTATGTCGATGGGTGGGCATGATGCCACAACGTTGACCGCATCGTGTGATACCGTTCGGTATGCTGACGCCACTCTGATCGCTGAGAGCCGCCGGACTGATGACATTGTCTTGCGGTATGTTGTTAGCTCTAGCGATTTCGCCCACACTAGTGCTCCGTATAGCAGGACGGAGGTAACTACAGTTGCCAGTAGTCGTCTTCGAATTTGCCTGGGGCCTCCGATATTGGGCATTATCAGCGAAAGCGCGCCCTGTACTGCTGATGCCTTCTTGCTGGCGCTGGAGATGTGCTTCTTGTAGTTGAGTCTGGCATCCAAAATCACTCCTAGATACCTTATGTAGGGTAGCGACTGGATGTCGTGGTCGCCCACTCTTATGGTAATGGTATCCATTTTCTTCCGGCTACTCACAAGGAGTGCTCCGGTCTTATGTTCCGCCAATGACAGGTCTGCCGATGTCATCCACTGTCTTATCCTCCGGGTGGTGGTGGAGAATGCGGCTTCCAGATCCTCCAGGTGTTTGGCTACAAGGACAACCGCTACGTCGTCCGCGAAGGCCACGAGCGTTGTGTTCGTCGGTAATTCCAGATTGAGTAGGCCGTCGTACATGACGTTCCACAAGAGTGGCGCCAGGACAGAGCCCTGAGGTACCCCACCCGTGACCCCATACTCCGCTGATCCATTCTCCGTTTCGTAGTGTAGTAGTCGATCACTGAAGTATGATCTGACCATCCTCCATAGGTAGTAGGGCAACCCCAGTCATCGGAGCCTTAAGAGACAATGGCCTACAGATTTTCTAGAGGAATCTAACTTCCATTAGTTGGAGAAACGCCGATGGATGTTGACTCCCACTTCATCATGCACAAGATTGTTAATTAAAATGTTATGTAAATCTGCTTGTTACAAAAAAAATGTAGTTGCAGATAAAAAAAAAAAAATGAATAGCTTTATAGTTAAATTTATCAATCTACAATATCAAATGGCTATCATTTAAATATTGTAAATAATATTTATCTTAAATAATATTTATATTTAATAATTGTTACAAAGACAAAGCCATACTTTCCAAATTACAAAAAGGATAACAAGTTATATTTTATTGAAATGATTACATTATGATTGTTTTTGACCTTAAATTATTATTATTTATTGTTAAAAATTTATTGTCAATGATAAAAATTGAAAAAAAAAAACGGAAAATCTTATTATTTTATAGAAAATAATAATGAAAGTCTAAGAAAATAATAAAAATGTTAACAATATAATTGTTTAATAATAAGAAAATTCGAATTGTAATAAGACAATTGAAATATTTTATTCAATGGTCATTTAAAGATATTGCAAAATCTTCTTTAGTTTTGCCAAAAAAAAAAACGTGTTTTTTTCTCAATAAATTAAATTTTTACTTTATTTTTTTCTCAATAAATTAAATTTTTGCTTTATTTCCAAGGCTGTCAAACGATGGAAAATGGCTTCTTGAGTCACGCGTAATGAATCTGCAAGTTCTTCCTGCGTTTGACATGGATCTTAAACCAGTAATGCCTCCAATTCTGCATTTTCAAACTTTCTCACCGATCCAGGACGCACCGTTTTTTCCACGTCGAAATCACCACTTTTTGCAATTCTCCAATCACCACTTTTTTGCAATTTTGAAGGCAAAAAGCAAAACTTCCGGCAAATTACGCTTTTTTGGTTCAAATTTCCACATATTCATGCACCAAAAAATATATAACGCCGATAAAAAGTCACAAATGTAATGATTAGGAGTTGTTGACAGATGCCTTAGCTTACGATTTGACATTTCTGATCCGATATTTTGGACCAGCATTTATTGCTGGCGCCATCTATTGAAAAAAAATCGATTTCATAACTTTTCAAAATGTTTTTATCAACTTTTCCCTAAAAAGTTGTTCTTATACTCAAGGCCGGGAGATGCTCCAGGTTAAATGAACTTAAGTTGTTTACTGAGGTCAAATATTTAGGCGTCATTGTGGACGAAATATTGACCTGGAACACACACCTTATCAGTGTTATTGATAGAGCTACTAGAGCCATTTGGGCTTCTCATAGGTTGTTTGGTAAAACATGGGGTCTGCAACCAAAAATGATAGAGTGATTATATCTGGTAACACTTAGACTCATCATCACCTACACGGCTCCCGTTTGATGGGCTAAGGCAAGCATGCTTGGGTATTACAGGTGCCCTAAGAACTTATGTCGTGGAAACCTAACTTAAACCAGTCCTTTAAAGTAGTTCTCACGGGGCGTTTAACTTGGAAGGAGTCATAAATTTTTCAGGCATAAACACAGGCCATGAGGTTTTTGCTAGACAGGGTGTCAGGAGGAACCTACGCAAGGCAAAGATTTACATCATCTCAGGCAGCTAAGCTTAAATTGGAAGCTCTTGTCTCATCTAATGTCCAATCCAAGGTAGTTTAGGTAATCCTCACGGTCGTAAATCAACTAGCTAGATACAAAAACTTCGTAGTGGATGCCACGTCATGAGGGTGTTGAGGGTAACGAACTAGCAGAAAACTTACCAAAATGGGGACAAATACTTCGTTAATTGGACCAGAACCCTTCTGTGGCTATCCAAAGAGCTACCTGGGGTCCATTATAGAGTCTTGGAAACGCGGGATTAAAAGCTTACACTGAAGTAATTCTCCGAGCATGAATCACTCTAAAAAATTCATCGTCTTTTCTAAAAAAAAGACGGCAGAGGTTCTTAAACTCAATAAACCAGACTAGGCTACTCACTGGCCAGAGACTTGGATTCCCCGATCCCTACGAGATTTCCCTGCTACCAACCAATATTATATTGAGATTCGCTAAAAGCCTCAATATTACTATTATCTGAGTTAGGGCTACTCACGTCAAAAGACCTTATTGGTGGAAGTGGTTTTGAGACTATGTGCCTCTTCCTACCACCCTTTTTATACAATATATTTTTTTTATTCTCCAATTTTTTTGGTAAATTGTATTTATGTGAACATATTTCAAGTATGACTGTTTGATTATCTTAAATCAAAGCTCAAATAGCTTTAGTTTATTTTTAATCTTTTAGTATCTGAATTATTAATTATCAGTTTAAGCCGTATAACAAATCATCGTCTTGATTTAGTCAATTTAAAAAAAAGAAGAAAGATCCTGTATTCATTCTCAGTCAGTTTTATTTAGTTGCTTAAGTTTGACATGGTAATTTATAGAATACCATGACCACCCACTTATAAGGATGGAATGATAAAAAATGAGAAAAAAAATCTAGTATATCGAAGAAGATACAAAATGAAGAAAGTGAAGGTGAATACGGCAAAGCACATAAATGCCGAGTGAAAAATTAATAGCAAACCGGCTGGTCTCGGAGGGCACTTGAAACTGTATGGACAGCGTCGGCATCAAGAGCAGACGATCAGGTATGTTCTCTGGCCTAATTATATCGTTAGGTGATTGTAGATACCGAACGAGAAAGAGCTAAGCTGGTCTAGGGTCCATTCTACGATGTCTGAGATTCCGAGCTATGTGCCACAGTTCCGAGATAGGTGACCGGACACATTTAAGAACTTTGAGTGTGGCCGCGCATCACTAGCCCAAGGCATTACCGGTGGTGCCTTATTAAAGATCTTAATGATCCGCCGTGTTGTTAGGTGTTTGTTTTCTATTGTAAATCAGCCGGGAATGGGCATTTCGTCACGTTGGAATTTCGGCTTCTTACCTAACCTACCTTTCAATCTATTTCAAGCTGATTTAGCTGAAAATGCCAAATGTTTTTTTGGTTTTTGTTATGTTTTTTTTTTGATTATTTTTTATCTTCAAATTGCCATTAATAATTTTCGTAAGAATTTAATTTTTCTTCGCCAAATAATCAACAAAAAATGAAATGAACTTTTCGCTCAGACACGTTTTTTTTTTTTTTTTTTATTTTCTCTATTAATTAAAATTTAATTAAGACATTATAATCTGATTTTTTTTTTTACATATAAATACTTTAGTGAGTATATGATGATGAGTTGTTAACAATTAAAAGAAGCGCTGTTATTTATGTTCAAATATTTGGTTACATAAACGGTTATCCAATTTATGTTTCGGAAAGAAAAATTAAATAAAACATTTTTTAAATAAAAATTTTGAAAAAAATTTCAATTTAATTATATTATTTAAATTTTGCCATTATTAAAAATAAAGAAGAAAATTATATAAATAAGTCTACCATTTAATTTCTTACAGGATTCGATCCTTTTGTGGTAATTTTTTTTGAAGATTTTTTCCTCACACATTTTAGACTGTAGTTCGGCTAGTACTCGACAGATGTTGGTTTTTAAATTTTCTATATTATTTGCATTTATAATGATATTTAGTATAGTAGTAGTTTTATAAGAAAAAGTCGAACTGAGCCTAATTGAATCTCGAAATTATGTGTTCTTGTAATAAATTTATACAAGCTTTCAATGCTATTTTATTATAATTACAAAGGGTCCCAGATTGATATCTTTAACTTTAGATCAAATAAAGTCAGTTATATTGGGTTGTCAAGAAAGTAATTCAGAATTTGATGACAGTACACTTCATAATTAATCGCTGTGTTGCTCGGTAGAAGCTCAAAATAAACGATTCCTTTGAAATCCCACCAAACAGATAGCATAACGTCTTTTTTTGATGAACTAAAGCTTTTGAAGTGCTTTCAGCCGGTTCATCTTTTCTACTCCACGATCTTTTACGCTTACCATTGTTGTAGACAACCCATTTCTCCTCCTCAGTGATGATACGCTTTAAAAAATGATCATTTTCTTGGCGTTTGATAAGCAAATCACAAACGTCAATGTGACAGCACAAATTTTTCTCCGTAAGAAGATGAGAAACCCATAATTTTCGGATAATTTTGTTATTGCTTGATCAAAACATTTTTATCTTTTCTATAGTAAAAAAGTAAAATATCCCGAAAATACTGTTTTTCATTTTTCATATTTAAAAGGGTATCAACTAAAAACTACTATGCAGAATCAATCGAATTTTTCACAAGCAAGCCTTGCTTTGTCATCTGTCAAAATACATATGATTATGCGGCTTAAGTGTGAAGTTGGTTGTGAAAAAATACAATTAAATCCTCTGTTGGGAAACAACGAAATTACTTTCTTGACAACCTAATAATACGGCCATAGCGGTAGGAATGAACGGTAACGTTCAGTCCTTGTGACAATGCGATCCGGACAGTTGAATGGTATTTTTTACAATTATTTTCTTAGTATTTACAGCCTCAAACAGGACAAAAATCTTAATGACTAATAAGCATCAATAATGGAGAAAATTTCAGAATATTTTTTTTATAATTTTAACGAATTGTTTGATAGTTAAAAAATTAATATTTATAAAAAAAAAAAAACAATTATTTATTTATTAATCTGCAAAATGGATAATCCTAAACTCAAAATAAAACATAAATTTTGTTAATGAATTTGTTCTATACAGCTTGTAATAAATTTTCAATTAATAATTATCAACTATAATAAAATCAGTACGATTTTGAAATTTATGTTGTCTTGTTTGCAACATTTAAAAGCATATCAAAATAATTTTAATTGATCATATCGTTGGGTGGTCATATGTTTGTCGGTCAAAGATCAAATATAATTTTTTTAAAAAAAACCGCACAATCATTAATCGGTGCCATCCAATTTAGATTTTTTAACGCTACTCTAATATCAGTTCAGTATATACCCACAGGTGCTGTAAATTTATAATCACCTTCGAGCTGATGATGATCAGAAAACAAAAAAAAAAAAAACACCAACGAAACAAAAATATTTCTCAATATTATATTAAGAAATAGAAAGAAACAATAACAAAAAGGCGGAATATCTTCGAAAGATGTGCAGTAAAAAATCTACCAAAAAGGATAAGAAAATAAAAACGATTTTTTATTAACATTTCTTAGATAGAAAAAAGAAATCCAACTTCCAAAAGTCAAAAAATAAAATAAAAAATATACAATTATATGTTGCTGGTATTTTTTCAAAAGGATTTTTGTTACGTCTGCGCTTTATTTCTTTACTTCAGCATAGATCTTAGTTTTACTTTAAAGTATAATCTGCTAAAAACAAATAAATATTGTATAAACTAATGAGAGAAGAGGAAGAAAAAATAAACTGAAATTTTCGAAAATCCGATTTAACTTAACAAATATGTGTTTTTTTTTTTTATGTTGACCAACCAACGTACACTAAATGAGGTCTAAATGAGCGATTAAGTGAAAGAAGTCAGCCGTGTTAACAGAATTTTGCCGACTGATCAATCGGCTTTTTATGATGTTTACCGGCGTTAATCACGCCATCATCATTATTATCAACATCATCATCATTATCGTTATTAATAATGCGGCTGACATCTCTACCGCTATAGGCAATCTATTATGAGAGGCAAGGATAACATAATCTCCCAACGAAGATACACAAACGGGAGATTCTATGAGAAAAACAATGCACAAAACCAAATGTTACAGTAAATGTTGAATTGTACCACACAAAACTAAGAAACAAAGAAGAAACAATCATGAAAACAGATTCTGAATATGAACAATTGATTCGGATAAAATTGGTAGACCTCTCATTAAATGGCGGTTTATTTCTATAATGTTTCCTACTGGCAACTGTAAGTTAATTGAAATACTCAAAAATATATATATATATATCTACACGTTAGTATATTTGTATATAAAGAGTATTGGAATAGTATGAGATTGAGATTTTTCAGTTAAAAAGAGTCTAACAACTGGACAGTCGGCAATAAACAAACAAACAAACAAACCAGAACAACTGACTATTCTGCTGTTTTGTAGACAATGGATCATCTCACAATTAATATATAATTAGATAAAATTAATGACAGGCCGCTTTCATACAAAACAGATCTAAGACGTTCTAAAATCGATATCGGAAAAATTGCATCATCTAGTTTGATGCTGCTATCACCAGATGTCTCTGATCTGAAATATATAAGATTATCCATTTTATAGTTTGGTATATACAGCTTTGCCATTTAAAATTTGTTAAGCACATATACTATCTGAGAATATTTTTATTTAGTTAAAGATGTGCCATTTTATATTATAAATTGTTTGAATACTAAACTAATGGTAATGCTAAACTAATGGCAATATGATCATATTTTTCTGAAAATGAGAAGAAACTACCGTTATAGTCACCAAATTAATGACAACCTATTTTTTTTTTTTTTTGGGCTGAATTTTGAAATTTTAATTTAACTTTTTAACAGAGATTTTTATCATTAACCTACGACAAATTTTTACTTTATTACGTAAAAAGTTCCCAAGACCCGTCATTTCGAGATTTGGTCATGCAAAACGTAAAAGATTATGTATAATCGTCAAACAATCCTCAAACTTGAGGGGCTTTTAAAAATCAACAATTTTGAAGTAATAACCGAATTATAGCCTAAAATATACGGACAAATCATAATAAATTACCTTAAAAGAATTGAATCCTGCAAGAAGTCCCGTGGCAACCATTTCAATAAACTTATTTTTTACGCATAATGGCAAAATTTCAATAATATAACATGGATTATTTCACAATTAATATATAATTAGATAAAATTAATGACAGGCCGCTTTCATCCAAAACAGATCTAAGACGTTCAAAAATCGATATCGGAAAAATTGCATCATCTAGTTTGATGCTGCTATCACCAGATGTCTCTGATCTGAAATATATAAGATTATCCATTTTATAGTTTGGTATTTACAGCTTCGCCATTTAAAATTCGTTCAGTATATATACTATTAAAGAATATTTTTATTTAGTTAAAGATGTGCCATTTTGTATTATAAATTGTTTGAATACTAAACTAATGGTAATGCTAAACTAATGCCAATATGATCAGATTTCTTTGAAAATGAGAAGAAACTACCATTATAGACATCAAATTAATGACAACCAATTTTTTTTTTTTTGGGCTGAATTTTGAAAGTTCAATTTAACTTTTTAACAGAGATTTTTATCACTAACCCACGACAAATTTTTACTTTATTACGTAAAAAGTTCCCAAGACCCGTAATTTCGAGATTTGGTCATGCAAAACGTAAAAGATTATGTAGAATCGTCAAACAATCCTCAAACTTGAGGGGCTTTTAAAAATCAACAATTTTGAAGTAATAACCGAATTATAGCCTAAAATATACGGACAAATCATAATAAATTACCTTAAAAGAATTGAATCCTGCAAGAAGTCCCGTGGCAACCATTTCAATAAACTTATTTTTTACGCATAATGGCAAAATTTCAATAATATAACATGGATTATTTCACAATTAATATATAATTAGATAAAATTAATGACAGGCAGATAAAATTGATATCGGAAAAATGGCATTGTCTAGATTCGTGGTGCTATCACCAGATGTCTCTGATCTGAAATATATGCGATTGTCCATTTTATAGTTTGGAATTTACAGTTCTTCCATTTAAAATTTTTTGAGCAAATCTACTATACAAGAATATTTTTATTTAGATGAAGATTTGCCATTTTTTATTTAGAATCGTTTAAATACTTAACTAATGGCAATTGAGTATTGAAATAACAGACTTTGGATGCTACTTATTCGACCAAATTTTCTTGAGCGATGAGGCTTATTTCTCGCTTGGAAGATATGTCAATAAGCAAAATTACTATACGAGGTCTGTTCAAGAAGTATCGCAAATTTTGTGTTTTTTTTTTCAAAAATTATTTATTTATTCATGGATATCTATATTGTCCCCTTCAAAGTAATCCCCACCAGATATTATATACTTGTGCCAACGTTTTTTCCAATCCTCGAAGCACTTAAAAAAATCATTTTTTGTGATCTTGTTCAGCTCCTCCTTCGATGCCGTTTTTATCTTTTCAATCGTAGCGTAGCGACGTCCTTTCATGGGGATCTTCAGTTTCGGGAACAAGAAAAATTCACAGGGGGCCAGATCTGGAGAATAAGGTGGCTGCGGCATTATGAGTGTGTTGTTTTTGGCTAAAAATGGCAACAGCCAATTTTTGTTCTTCTACAAATCCGGGCGTTTCTGACGGATTGCTTTGCTCAACTTGCGCATAACTTGCAGGTAATATTCCTTATTGACCGTTCTACCCTGTGACAAGAACTCATGATGCACCACGCCCCTGAATTTGAAGAAAACTGTAAACAAAACCTTCACATTCGACCGAACTTGGCGCGCTTTTTTCGGTCTTGGCTCGTGCGGCAGCTTCCATTGTGATGATTGAGTTTTGGTTTCCACGTCATAACCATAAACCCATGATTCGTCACCAGTTATGACCCTTTGGAGCAAATTTGGGTCATCGCGGACAGAGTCCGACAGCTCCTTAGCAATGTTAATGTGATGCTGTTTTTGGTCGAAATTGAGCAATTTTGGTACGAAATTCACGGCGACCCCCCGTCTCACGCGAAATCATTGGTAAAAATCGAATGGCACGAGCCAATCGATATGTTTAAATCCTCAGCAACTTTTCTAACGGTGATTCGACGATTGGTTTTCGTTGTTCACATCTTTTCGGCCCTCTGAGAACATTTTCTACCACCGATAAACGTTGTTTCGGTCCAAGATAGGTTCACCATATGCCACAGTCAACATTCGGAATGCGTCCACGCAATTAGTTTTGTTTTTCACATAAAATTTGATGCAGATTCTTTGACCCATTTTTTGGAATGAGCAAAAATGGAAGACGAGCCAAAACACGTGAAAGCAAAACAGCTGTCAAAAATTAACTGTACATTCAAAATGGCCGAACTTGTCGGCATAAGTGAGAGACATGGGTACCAACATAACGCCACAAAAAATCAAAAATCGAATATACGTAACTCGCGGAAATTCAAAATTCGCGATATCTTTTGAACAGACCTCGTATACTGGGCTCTGTTAACCCACAAGTGATTATGGAGAAGCCATTGTATCTGCGAAAAAAATTAGAAGAAACTATCATTATAGTCAGCAGCTATGAACGCTTCGGTCATCACATTAATGACAACCTATTTTTTTTGTGGCCTGAACTTTAAACGTTTAATTTGACACGTTAACAAAGATTTTTACTAATTAATCCACGACAAATTTTGACTTTATTAGGCAAAAAGTTCAAAGGACCCTTAATTTCGAGATTTCGTCATGATGCGATTTAACACCGTTGGACTTTTTATTGTAAAGCAACGTAAAAAATTGTATATAATCGTTAAAAAATCCTTAAACTTGAGGGCCATTTAAAAACCAACATTTATCAAGTGATGGCCAAATTTTAGCGTCGAGTCCTGCAAGAAGTCCCCTCGCAACCATTTCAACAAAACTTATTTTTTACGCATAATTGGCAAGATTTCAATAATATAACACAATAAAAAAATTAAATTTTAAGTCTATTTATTTAAGTTTACTTTCAAAAGCATAAATTCGATAATCTGCTTTTATTCACAATAATTGAGATTCGCCTAATTTTTCCGTACCAATTTAAAATACCAAAACCAGCTTTACCTGGGCAATAATTCATTATATTAATAATTATTAATTTAACATTATTAATCTGAATGGTATTTTATAAGAATTTTTTTTTATCTAAGATATCATGGCATAAATGCATTTAGATATTATTTGCTAAAGAAGTTAACTTCTATTTTAGAAGTGCAAAGTTTTTAAATTTTTTTCTTTAAATTTTCAATTGGTAAGAATTTTTACTTAAATAATTTTTTTTTTGGGTTATGTTGCAACATAACTAATATTAATATTAAAACTAATTATTATATGAGAAAAATTTTTGAAGAATATCATAAATTTGTTTTTAACTTATTTCAACCCACATATTGGCCGACCAGTGCCAGAAATCTTCCCGATATTCTAAACTATTTCATAACCACACCTATCCATTCCATTAATACTACCATAGATACACTCCTTGACCTGAATTCCGACCATTCCCCGGTTCTCCTAACACTAGACACTTCTCCTTCCTTAAAATCCTAACCTGCCAAACTTGTAAATTTTTGGGACATTTTTAGACAGAACTTAGACTAACAGATTCATTTACAACAAAGCCTTAAGAACGTACAAGAAATAGACGATGCTGTAAACGACTTGACTGTTTGCATACAGAACTCAATTACTAACGCCCACATAACTCATAACAAACCAACTATACGAGAACATGACTATAATCCTCCGGAAAAAGTTCGCAGCTTGATAAGCGAGAAACGTCGAGCCAGGGCCCAGTGGCAACGTTCAAGAATGCCAAATGAGAAGAAAAAACTGAACCAACTACAACGAGAACTGAAACAAGAAATAATTAATTATAACAACGAACGATTTACTGAATACACAGAATCACTGACAACTAATAAGTCACTCTGGACAGCTACCAGACGAATTCTCAAATACAAAACAGCTACACACCCGCTCCGGAAGACCGACGGAACCTGGGCAAAAACGGACAAACAGAAAGCCGACATCTTTGGCAAACACTTAGAAAACATCTTTAAACCTCACGAAGATGTCCAAGACATTCTGCATGACGAACAAATATTCCGACAAATATCAACTCAGTTGCCCTTAAGTCCACCTCCTAAGTTTTTCACTCCTTCCGAAGTTAAATTCACAATAGAACACCTTTCCAATAAAAAAGCCCCAGGATATGACCTAATAACTTCAGAAATCCTGAAGCAAATTTCCAAAAAAAAAACCCTAGTCCTGATAACCTATATTTATAATAGTATCCTCCGCACATCATTTTTTCCTTCCCTTTGGAAGTTTTCCACAATTAAGATGATCCCAAAACCCAATAAGCCCAAAAACCTTTCTGCCCCATATTATCAAAAATCCTAGAAAAATTAATCCTAAAACGCCTTTATCCCATTTTTGAATCCGAGGGTGTCATTCCTCAGCATCAGTTTGGATTTCGACCTGAGCATTCCACTATCCAGCAGTGTCATCGCGTAGTCGACTACATAGCGTGTTCGCTAGAGCGAAAGGAATACTGCCCAGGCGTGTTTCTTGACATTTCGCATGCTTTCGACCGTGTATGGCACCCTGGATTTCTTTGGAAGTTGCAGCGAGTCCTACCCTCGGGTTATTTCCAAATCCTTAAATCTTATCTCTCAGACCGATATTTTCAGGTAGCTGAAAATATTGAGTACTCTGACATTTTTCCAATTTCCGCCGGTTTCCCTCAAGGAGGTATCCTATCCTTTATAACATTTATACCCACGATATTCCTTGCCACAACAACATCCTAACCGCAACATATGCTGACGATACAGCCATCCTGACACATCACAAAGATCCTTCCACAGCCATTAGTATCCTACAGAACCATATCCACTCCTTAGAAACTTGGTTCAAAAGGTGGAGAGTGAAGGTAAATGAGCAAAAATCTGCTCATGTAACTTTCACACTCTGCCGAGAACAAATTCCCGACATAACCGTAAATGGTAGTATTATTCCACAAAAAAAATAGCGTACGCTACCTTGGACTTATATTCGACAAACGATTAACTTGGAACCTTCATACAAAAACTAAAAGACGTGAACTTAACGAACGATACAAAAAATTATTACGTCTCCTAGACAGTAAATCAAAACTTACAACAACAAGTAAACTATTACTATACAATACGGTTCTGAAACCAATATGGACATATGGTCTAGAACTTTGGGGTTCGACTAAGCATTCCAACTCCCTACCAATCCAATCCCTACAATCCCGAATCCTTCGTAAAATTGTCAATGCCCCCATTTATGTTATGTGCGAAACACTGTTATCCACCGTGACCTAAATGTTCCATTTGTTCGTGAAATATGCATCTCCCGATATAAAAAATTCCATTCGCATCTATCCTTCCACCCTAATCCTTTAGGAAGGGAACTTTTCACTCCCACCCTTCTAGTATACACCCATCGACGTTTAAAACGGCGATGGCCGAGAGATTCTCTAAAATTATAAAATAAAATTACCCTGTTCTAAAGGTAACATCGATGGGTGTTTTCCTCCACATGTCTTTATGTCCTTGTATATTCCCTTAAAAAATCTGCTTGTTACTACAAGGGTCGTTCAATAAGTCCTTAGAAAATCCGAGAAATTGCACTCGTAGTGTTGGTAAAGATTTTTTTGACAGGGAAGCTGTCAAAATTTCAGCTCGATCCATAGCGTAGGTCAATTTCTATCGTCGATTAAAGTTAACGCCATTTATTTGTGCATAACAATGGAAAAAAGCGAGTTTAGGGCTGTCATCAAACATCTCCATTTGAAAGGCCTAAGCCCGAAAGAAATCAAAGCCGAGTTGGTTGCAGTTCATGGCACATCTGCACCTGTGTTTGCGACGGTTTACAATTGGGTGAATGAATTTAAACGTGGCCGTTCATCCACAAAAGATGAACATCGTTCAGGACGCCCAGTTGAGGTGTCTACTCCTCAAATCATCGACAAAATCCACGATCTGATTTTGAACGATCGGCGAATTAAAGTGCGCGAATTAGTTGAGGCCACGGGCATATCACAAGGTACAGTCGCTTCAATTTTGCATGAACAATTATCTGGGAAAAAAATTTCGGCAACATGGGTGCCGCGTTTGCTCTCAGAGGAGAATAAGCGCAATCGTGTAGTGGACTCTGAGGCTATGTTGGCACTCTTTCATCGCAATCCTGCCGAATTCCTTCATCGATATGTCACTGTGGACGAAACCTGGATACACTACTACACTCCAGAAACGAAGAGACAGTCATCACAGTGGATTTTCAAGGGTGAACGGGCTCCGAAGAAGGCAAAAACTGTGCCATCGGCCGGCAAGGTGATGGCCACGGTCTTTTGGGATTCGCAGGGCATCATTTTTATCGACTACTTGGAAAAAGGAAAAACAATAACAGGAGCGTATTACGCGTCGTTATTGCAACGGTTGAGCGAGGAAATCAAAGAGAAACGCCTCCATCTGAAGAAGAAAAAAATCCTCTTGCATCAGGACAATGCGCGTGTGCACACCTGCGCTGTTTCCATAGCCAAAATTGTGGCATTGAGAATGGAATTGTGGCAGCATCCCGCTTATTCACCAGATTTGGCCCCGAGTGACTATTTTCTTTTCCCCAATCTGAAGAAATGGCTTGGCGGACGACGGTTCACTTCCAACGAGGACGTCATTGCTCAAACGGATGAGTATTTTGCAGAACTTCCGAAATCCTATTTTTTGGACGGGATAAAATTTTTGGAAAAACGGTTGGAAAAATGTATAGAGCTAAAAGGAAATTATGTTAACAAAATAAAACTTTTTTTTTTAAAAAACAGTTTTTTTCCATCTTTTTCTAAGGACTTATTGAACGACCGTCGTAGCATAAGTAGTTGTAGATAACATTAAAATAAAAAATAAAAAAAATATAATAAAAAAACTTATTTCAAAAAGAATTGATAATAAAATTAATATTATATACATTTGCTTAGGAAAGAAATCAATCAACTTTCTTTGGAATACCGTAAAAATGGCTAAAAGTGATTAAAATTTTTTATTTTAATTTGTGTTTGTTTTAAATTCAATTTAGTAAATCAGCAAATAAGTAAATTGTATATTTGCTCAAACCATTCTCCCCTCTTCCACCATCCACGGGAGAATATTTTTTTTTTTAAATTATTTTTAAAAAAAACAACTTCTAAATTAAAAGTTTGATTAAAAAGAAAAATTAAAATTTCAACTACAACAGAAATTCATACAAGAAATTCTTTTGCTCTACGATTACGGATTAGAGAAAAGAAAGTTGAAAATCATCTTGGAATAAGAGAAAAATAAACCAAAACGAATTAAGAACACGCCTACTCGTACATCGTTCAACCAAACGAATTGAATATGCTCGTACATCGTTTAACCGGTATGAGTCTTTCTCTTTCTCATGTCTTACTATGTGTAGTCTCTTATTTTGTCCCAAAATTAAAGTTTTGCACAAAGTGTTTGCTCAGCTCTTAAAATTGGGATAGTCATCAGAGAGTAGCACAACGACACTCTTCTAACTGATTGGAGTTTCTCTTCAAATATGAAATTCTCTTCAAAAATACGATGAATGAAGAGAAACGTATCAATTCGATCAAAACAAAATGCATGTGAGTACCGAACCGGTATCTCATTCGACAGTACTTACTAAAGAGCGTATATCCAACTTCTCTTTCATAAACATGTGTTCAGTTACTCGTTCTTATCTTACGTTGGTTGTGTTTTTGATCAACTTTTATTCATTTTATGCGTTTTTCCCATTTTTTTTTAATTTGAATAAATTAATTTAAAAAAAAAAATATTTCTACTATTATTTACTAACTTTATTTAAACTAAATATTTTAAAAATAAAAAAAATTCCGTTTTTTTCAATTTGAATAAAAAAAAAGTTTTTTGATTTATTAGATTTTAATAGCACAGAGGCATGGCATAATTTTGCTGGGGGGGAGAGGGGTGAAGTTGTTTTTTTCTAATTTTTTTATAAATTATTTTTTGTTATTGCTTGAAAATATTCTTAAAATTTTTTTTCTTTTTTGCTTCTTTGCAAAATTAGGATAATGAAAATTCTTATTAAATTTTGAAAGTCACATAAAAATTCTTATCAAAAAATTGAGTGTGACACTTTTAATAATTCGTATCTTCCCAATACTACCGTTTGTTGGTAGTGGATTCAAATGGCATTTTTGCAATAATTGTTTAAATATTTTTATAACATTTCCGTAACAGTATTTTTAGATTTAATTTTATATAAAAAAAAAAAAAATACAACCGGTGATGACAAATGCACTGTAGTTTAGTGGATGATGGTATTAAGTCAACTAACTAACTCTCTTGTGGGGAATTCCTTTAATATTTATGCGTCATTTGCAAGTATGTAGTTTATATTTTTGACCATTTTTGGTCATGTTTATACAATCATGTGCATTCTTGCACACATATTTATATATATTTATCAGCCTTAAAGTTAAAATGTTATGAATCAAAATAAATTGATTATGACACAACACACATTTTACACTTATCCATCGTCGTCTAGCAGACAATATTTTTGTTAAAAAAAATAATTGCCAATCGATAATTTGTCAAGGACACAAAATAGAAATTTTGTGTCCTTGACAAATTAATTGTTAAGAAATTAATATTTTAGGATTATTAATTTTTACTATGGTAATTTAATAAGAAGACATGTATTAGAGTATAAATAGTTACAAGTTTGAGGTCATAATCGCGACGAGATGGCAGGTAGGTAGAGTTATTGGTAGTATTTTCAATATTACATTTTTATGAAAATCATTTGAAAACTATTAATTATTACTCATTAATTAGATATTTAATTATTATACGAGGTCTGTTCAAAAAGTAAAAAAAAAAATTGTTTTTTTTGTGATCTTGTTCAGCTCCTCCTTCGATGCCGTCTTTTTCTCCTCAATCGTAGTGTAGCGTCGTCCTTTCAAGGGGCTCTGAAATTTCGGGAACAAGAAAAAGTCACAGGGAGCAAGATCTGGGGAATATGGTGGCTGCGGCATTATTAGTGTGTTGTTTTTGGCAAAAACAAATCCGGTCGTTTCTGGCGGATTGCTTCACGCAACTTGCGCATAACTTGCAGGTAATATTCCTTATTGACCGTTCTACCCTGTGAGAAGAACTCATGTTGCACCACGCCCTTGCAATCGAAGAAAACTGTAAACAAAACTTTCACATTCGACCGAACTTGGCGCGCTTTTTTCGGTTTTGCTTCGTGCGGCAACTTCCATTGGGATGATTGAGCTTTCGTTTCCACGGCATAACCATAAACCCATGATTCGTCACCAGTTATGACCCTCTGGAGCAAATTTGGGTCGTTGTGGACAGAGTCCAACAGCTCCTTAGCAATGTTAATGCGATGCTGTATTTGGTTGAAGTTGAGCAATTTTGGTACGAATTTCGCGGCGACGCGTCTCGCCCTCAAATCATTGGTAAAAATCGAATGGAACGAGCCAATCGATATGTTTAAGTCCTCAGCAACTTCTCTAACGGTGATTCGACGATTGGCCAATACTATTTTCTTCATTTCGTCAATGTTTTCGTCTTTTGTTGACGTGTTCGGGCTTCCGTCGTTCACATTTTCTCGGCCCTCTGAGAACATTTTGTACCACCGATAAAAGTCGCTTCGGTCCATATGCCACAGTCAACATTCGGAATGCGTCTGCGCAATTAATTTTTTTTTTCACACAAAATTTGATCTCAGATTTTTTGATCCATTTTTTGGAATGGGCAAAAATCGAAGACGAACCAAAACACGTGAAAGCAAAACAGCTGTCAAAAATTAACTGAACATTCAAAATGGCCGAACTTGTCGGCATAAGTGAGAGACATGGATACCAACATAACGGTAAATCGAAAATCGAATATTCGTAACACACGGAAATTCAAAGTTCACGATACGTTTTGAACAGACCTCGTATGAAAACTTCTGATGAATTTCTCAACTGTTTAAAAATTTATATTTCATGTCAGTCGGTATTATTTTTTTTTTAACTATAAATTTTTTTAACTATCGATTAAGAGTTTTTTTAAATTCTTTTTCTAATAAATATAATTTACAATTTTTGAACATCATATAAAATGGTAAATTTTCAAAATTTATATAAAATAATTTATCTTAGCTTAATTGCAATAGAAATTTTAAATTTAAACTGATAATATAAAGTTATTCATTTATGGTTTTGGAAAGTACAGAAGCTGTCTGTTATTCAATATATTTATTATATAAAAAGGTGTCTGTTTAGTTAAAGCTTCCCATTTGATAATATGGACGATTAAATTCCTAAAGTAATGCGTTAAAATTGTAAAAATGTTCTGCTCTTTAAGAGGAATTTATGATGGTTTTAATGAGGCTTATTTTTCGTTTGGAAGATATGTAAATAAAGAAAATCGACCTATATGAGGCTCTGAAAATCCACAAGTTACTATGAAAAAACTATTGTATGCCCATCGCCGACTGGCATCTGGACGTAATAAAGACGGCAACACAATCGGACACAACCTAAAAAATTTTTGGCCTTATTGCGCGTAAAATTTCTAGGACGCGTAATTTCGAGATTTGCTTGTGTCAATTGACCTGTAAGATCGTGCGATTTGACGCCGTCGGAATTTTTGTTATAGAGCTACGGATAAAATCATGTTTATGCAGTAAATTCTATGTGTTTAGACCATTTATAAATCAAGAAATGGGTGAATTATAGCCCGAAATGACTTCAGAAGGATAGAGCCCAGCAAGAAGTCTCATGGCAACTAAACAATGAGTTTTATTTTTCGTTTGGTAAATACGTAAATAAACAAAATTAACCTATATGGGGCTCTGTAAATCCACATGTTATTGTTGAAAAATTATTGAATACCTTTAGCCGACTGGCGTCCGGCGTGAACTTTGGTCTGAACTTAAAGATTTCAATCTGGACTATGCCATTTTTTTTCGCTTGAACTTAAAGATTTCAATCTGAACTTTGGAAGAGAATTCTTCTCATAAAAACAGCGCCACAATCGGACACAACCTAAAAAAATTTTGGCTTTATTGCGCAAAAGAGTTCCAGAACACGCAATTTCGAGATTTGGTTGTGTCAATTGACCTGTAAGATCGTGCGATTTGACGCCGTCGGAATTTTTGTTATAGAGCTACGGATAAAATCATGTTTATGCAGTAAATCCTAAGATTTTAGCCTATTTATAAACCAACATCCATTAAGAATGGGTGAATAACAGGGGGGGGTGGGCTGTTATTTGCTCATTACTTGATGGATGCAAGAAGTCTCATGGCAACTATTTAAAAAGTTTCATATTTTATGGATAATGGCAAAGTTTGAAGCAATATAATTAAATATAAATTTTATTAAAAATTCGAATTTTTTTCGAAAGATTACTTTCCATAGCATAAATTAGCCTAAACTTGTTCAAAATATGTGGTTCTAACAATACGGTGCCACAAGGACAGTGCGGTGCAAGCGTAATTTCGAGATTAGTTAATGTCAATTCACGTCCAAGATAGAGAAATTTAATGAAACTGGACATTTTTGTTAAGTATTAATAGTAAATAGGTGGTATGTAAGTCAGCAAACTCATTATATCGCCGTGTTCCTCTCTTATTATAATGTAGATCCTGAAGACTGTAATTGCAATTACCACATAGTAATTTTGCTAAGATGTTCAGACATTCATAGTTTTCCTATTCCCAAAAATTACCGAACTTTGGGTGTGTCCCAAAAATAACCGAACTTTTTATTTAAATCATACAACATGCAACGCCATCTATTGATGGGATATCATCATAAAATGATCCTTTCATTTTGGTTGTCAGTTTTGAAAATAGAAAATAGTCACATGGTGATAGAATTCCGTTTTTTCATCAAAAATTCGTTCACTTTTTTGGTCTTCATTTAATTCATGTGGAACAAAATGCGCACAGACCTTTCTTTTAACCAAATCTTCAGTTAAAATTCTCCAAATAGTGTTTCTACTCGTATTTAATTCCTCAGCCAACATTCTTTCAGTAAAATTTCCATCAATACCAATGATTTCACGGACTTTTTCCACCAATTCAGCACGATTACTAGCTTCTGGACGACCTGGCCTTAGATTATCCTTTAAATTCTCACGGCCATTTTTAAATCGTGTAAACCACGTATAAACTTGAGTACGACTCATACAATCATCACACCATAAACTTTTTCCATCAATTCGTATGTCTCAGGGAATTTTTTTTCAAGTAAATTTAATGCTGTAAATTTTCAATAGATGGCGCTGCATGTTGTATGATTTAAAAATAAGTTCGGTTATTTTTTGGGCACACTGTGTATTTTTCTTTTTCGACAATCCTTTAAAGAGTAGTCTTGATCAATATATAATTGATCATTTTTTCTTAATACTAATTGTAAAAACTTCAAAATCTCTGTAATTTGGAAGAACGGGAATCGAGGTGCTCCATGGTGTTAAAACACACTGTGCCCAACAATGGTGAGGCCCTTTAGGCAGCAACGTAGTGACTGTGGTTAATACCCATATAGCGGGTACGGTCTCCGGATCGCTGATGGGATATATTGGTAATTATCTCCCGCCCCGGCGGCAGGATGTTAAGTATATACCAGCTTATCATCTCAATGTTAGCATAAAAATATAGCTAATAAGGGGCAAAAGTAGATATCCGACAGTGGATATGCCGTAGCTGGCGAAATGTGATATTAAAAATAATAATTACATAGTTACCCCTACGGGAGCATGGTTCATGGTGCAAAAATAAGTACGAGCTGTGACTAGTAATTTACAAGGTTCCTAACCGTAGCTCTGGGAGCGGAATTGAAACCTAAGTACTCTTAAAACATAAATTGGTACCACGGGAATCGAGGTGGTCCACAGAATTAGCCATTCTGTGCTAGATTTTGGTGAGGTGCTTCGGCACACGTGGTGGCTGTGGCTGATACCTACGCCGCAGGTACGATCTCCGGATCGCTGGTGGGAGATATTGGTAATTATCTTGGGCGCTGTCACTGCTTATGACAGAAGAGGTTTAGATAGGCCTCGCCACTAACAGTTGGAGTAATCAGTAACTGGTTACTGACTGTAAACTACCAGTAATGGTAGTGCATTTATCTAGCGTAACTCAATCCCTATGGTCGTAGGCGACTTGTGACAGATAAGTCACGTTAATTAATATTGGGTTGTATTTTGACAGCTGACATAGCAAGGCTTCTGTACGTTAATTTTTGGTTGATACACTTTTAAATATGGAAAGTCAAAAAGAGTAAATTTCGGCATATTTTACTTTTTTACTATAGAAAAGATAAAAATGTTGATCAAGCAATAACAAAATTATCCGAAAATTATGGGTTTCTCATCTTCTTACGGAGAAAAATTTGTGCTGTCACATTGACATTTGTAATTTGCTTCTCAAACGCCAAGAAAACGATCCTTTTTTAAAGCGTATCATCACTGAGAAGGAGAAATGGGTTATCTACAACAATGTTAAGCGCAAAAGATCCTGGAGTAGAAAAGATGAACCGGCTCAAAGCACTTCAAAAGCTAATACTCATAAAAAAAAAAGCTTAAAGAAAAAAGGTCAGAATTGGTTAATAGGAAAGGTATAGTGTTCCAACAGGATAATGCGAAAACACATACAAGTGACCATTCGGCAAAAGCTTTTTAGAGCTTAGATGGAATATACTGCCACACCCACCATACTCTCCAGACCTAGCACCTTCCACTAATTATTTGTTCCGGTCTCTACAAAATTTTTTAGACGGTAAAACGTTAAATTCAAATAAGAAGCTCAAAAATTACTTGGATCAGTTTTTTGCCAGCAAAGAACAAACATTTTATGAGCTTGGAATAATCCTACTACCAGGAAGATGGCAAAGGATATTGGATCAGACTGGACAATATTTAATTGAATACAATTATTAATTCATTATAAGAAAATCGTCTTTTTAATTTTTATTTAAATAAACGAAATTACTTTCTTGAAAACCCTACTGTTCTTTGGAAGAAATACATAACCCAGCAATATAGAAATTTGTGGTCACTAACATTTATGTTATTATGTCTGCTGATTAAACAATCCTTAACCACATCAGTGCGAGCTCAATATTTCGGTTTTGTCCGATAGACTGTATGCTGTAATATGGTCTTGGCGAGATGTCACTTCTGCCGCATTTCTAGATGATACACTTTCCTCTCATGTACAATATACATATAAACATTTTTTTAATGAAAATTATGAAAACCTTCGTTGAGAACTTGATCCACTTTGAAAAAAAAACAACACATGAACGATAATATTTTACAGCTAAAATTCTTTAATCAATTATAGGGTGGTCCATCTAGCGGTTCCATTTTGAACTACTATTTATTTGAAGTACTTGAGTGTTAAATGTCATCACGAATTGACAGATTGTTTAGTTGAAAGTCTGAATTTTACGAAATGGTAATCCATACGCTTGAAGAAAAATGGGAAATATTGAGAACTTACTTCCAAAGTGGTAACTCTTCAACCCAAACTGTGAGAAATTAAAAAAAAAAATTAGTAAAGATCGAATGCCATCACGTGAATTTGTGGGCAAATTCGTGAAGCGAGTTCGCGAAACTGGTTTGTTGGTTGCCAAAGCAACTCGTTCCTGCTCTAATACAGTGCGTACGACTGAGGAATTGAACATTTCTCGCACTTCTCTGTTGAGAATTTTGCAGAAAGACCTCGGTATGAAAGCTTACAAAGTTCAATTAGTCCAACAACTAAAGCCGCATGACCATCCGATGCGTTTTCGGTTTGCCCAATGGGCTCAAGATCAATTGGTCGAAGATGAGCATTTATACCGAAAAATCATCTTTTCGGATGAGGATCATTTCCACCTCGGTGGGTATGTCAACAAACAAAATTGTCGCATCTGGGGCTCAGAAAATCCATACGTCACCATGGAAAAGCCGATGCATCCACAACGGTTTGGTGAGGATTTTAGGGTGGTTTTCTTCGAAAACGATGAAGGAGCCGCCGTTACGGTCAATGGTGAGCGCTATCGTGGCATGCTCAACGAATTTTTCTTTCCAAAAGTTGATGAGAATGGCATGGACGACATTTGGTTTCAACAGGACGGGGCCACTTGCCACACAGCCAACGTAACAATCCAACTTTTGGGCACTGCTTTCGAAAACCGAATAATTAGCCGAAATTCTGATGTCAATTGGCCGCCTCGGAGCTGTGATTTGAGCCCGTTGGATTATTTTCTTTGGGGACCCATCCAGAGACAATTGAGGCCTTTAAACACGAAATTCAAAGTTGCCATTGAAGAGATACAGGCCCGGACAATTGAAAATGTATTGAAAAATTGGGTCGAGCGAATGTGGTACTGTAACGCCAGCCGTGGCTGGTTAAATCTTTTTAATAAAACAGGAAATTTGAAAAAACATAAACTAGTGTTTTTTTTTATTTACTTTTTAAAATGGAACTTCTAAATGGTCCACCCTGTACGAGTATATACGAGGGTCGTTCAATAAGTCCTTAGAAAAAGATGGAAAAAAAATGTTTTTAAAAAAAATTTTTTTAAATATTTTTCACATAATCTCCTTTTTATCCAAAATTTTTATCCCGTCCAAAAAATAGGATTTCGGAAGTTCTGCAAAATACTCATCCGTTTGAGCAATGACGTCCTCGTTGGAAGTGAACCGTCGTCCGCCAAGCCATTTCTTCAGATTGGGGAAAAGAAAATAGTCACTCGGGGCCAAATCTGGTGAATAAGCGGGATGCTGCAACAATTCCATTCTCAATTCCACAATTTTGGCTATGGAAACAGCGCAGGTGTGCACACGCGCATTGTCCTGATGCAAGAGGATTTTTTTCTTCTTCAGATGGGGCCGTTTCTCTTTGATTTCCTGGCTCAACCGTTGCAATAACGACGCGTAATACGCTAGTCGATAAAAATGATACCCTGCGAATCCCAAAAGACCGTGGCCATCACAGTTTTTGCCTTTTTCGGAGCCCGTTCACCCTTGAAAATCCACTGTGATGACTGTCTCTTCGTTTCTGGAGTGTAGTAGTGCATCCAGGTTTCGTCCACAGTGACATATCGACGAAGGAATTCGGCAGGATTGGGATGAAAGAGTGCCAACATAGCCTTAGAGTCCACTGCACGATTGCGCTTATTCTCCTCTGAGAGCAAACGCGGCACCCGTCTTGCCGAAATTTTTTTCACAGACAATTTTCCATGCAAAATTGAAGCGACTGTACCTTGTGGTATGCCCGTGGCCTCAACTAATTCGCGCACTTTAATTCGCCGATCGTTCAAAATCAGATCGTGGATTTTGTCGATGATTTCAGGACAAGACACCTCAACTGGGCGTCCTGAACGATGTTCATCTTTTGTGGATGAACGGCCACGTTTAAATTCATTCACCCAATTGTAAACCGTCGCAAACACAGGTGCAGATGTGCCATGAACTGCATCCAACTCGGCTTTGATTTCTTTCGGGCTTAAGCCTTTCAAATGGAGATGTTTGATAACAGCCCTTAACTCGCTTTTTTCCATTGTTATGCACAAATAAATGTCGTTAACTTTAATCGACGATAGAAATTGACCTACGCTATGGATCGAGCTGAAATTTTGACAGCTTTCCTGTCGATAATGCTACTTATCGACACACTACAAGCGCAATTTCTCAGATTTTCTAAGTATTTATTGAACGACCCTCGTATATCTCACTAAAATTACTATTAACTAATTTTTTTCTTCAAAAATTTAATTAAAAAGTGAATTTTTTAACTAAAAAGTGAAAAAAAGTCTGATTTATGACAATGACGTTTTGTAAAAGTGTACGTCATACTTTTTTACTAACGCACAGATTTGCTGAAATGTGCTTACTTACAATAAACAAGTATGTACGTGCGCGTCCGTGTATGCATTGAAATTTTTACAATAATTTCCAACGATGATGAGTAATTTTAATTTCAACAAGTGACGTAATTTGGATTTTGATCGTGGGCTTTCTTCAAATTCAATGTTCGGGCTCTCTCCAACAACACTCGCCACCAACTCTCCTTCAATTCGCCGCCAACTCACTCACAAACTCTCTCATTCATTTCTTCGTCATAAAGAAGACAGGAATGGGAGAGTTGGAGGAGAGATTAGTTCTTTTTTTCTTTTCCCGTTTCTGTTTACCCGCAAATAAGTTGAACTCCTTCAATCATACCTTTTCTGTCATTTTCTATTATCAACTTTCGTGCCTCTATCTATCTCTGTTATTTTTTTGTTGTTGTTGCTTTACCGACTATTTTACGATAGTAGCCGCTTTATCTCCTTTTTGTTGTCGTTTTAAATTTACTTTTTGATTCATTAATATTACAATGAGACGGATACACTTACTCATTCATTCATTTGTGTTTGCTAGTTTTCATTGATATTTTCTACATTGATTGAATGCGAAGGAGAAGCAGGGGTATGTGATTTTTCTCTTCGCACCCCCGCATTCGTAAAGTTCGGTTAGCATATACGAGCTGGCATAAATGAGTTCTTTTTTTTTTGGTCTAAGACCGAGTACGCACCTTGTTCACATTGTGCAGCAATGTGATTGATTTGACGAGATTAACAATTGTACACAGAGCGGGCGCCTACCTGGGCGAACTTACTTGAACAAATAATAACCAATCGTGGAGAGTAGGTGTTTTGATTTGAGAGCGTTAATTCTGTTAAGAATTTAATTTTTTTTTCTCTTTTTTCTTTTCTGTATTGTAAGTTTATTTTTCTACAATAATTTTGGCGGATATATATTTTTTCGGCATTTTCTGATTATTTTCGTTATTAGTATAAATTTTCTATACTTTTTTTTTTAATTAGACAATAAATAAAATTATTATAATTTTTTTTTTTTTGTTTTTTATTTATTTATTTTAGTAAATAATAATAACGATAACAATTTTCAATATACGAGTATAGTAAATGAAAGTTTGAACAAACAAATTGTAATAAAATTTATGAAAGAAATAAAACAAAAAAAATTTCACATTAATGGATCGTGTTAAATAGTCATTAACGAGATTAATTGGCCTTCAGGTATTCGGAAGATTCAGTTTAATGACCATTAGAACAGAGCACGTTCATATATTCGCAATAGTAATTAGAATTTTTATTTCAGCAAATATAACATTTATTTACTCATTGTTCCATAATATTATATTATACGCGAAGAAATATTTACTATAATATATTCGATATAAATTTCACGAGTAGTACTCACACATACATATTTACAATAGTATATTATTTTTAATTACGAAATGAATATTATTATCTAACTTTTGTTAATATTACAAGTAATTCATACGCTAAATAATTCCAACTCAAATACGAGTAAATAATAAAAAATATGTAGTTTTTTTTTCATTATTGTACAAGTAATTTTATGGCATAATTTTTTTTATTGGAGAAAAAAAAAGATTATTTTATATTGAAAAAAAAAAATTTCTAAATTTTAAATTCAATTAGAAATGCTTTTAGGATAATTGTTAAAAAGCCTTTTAATTTCTATAGTGTTATTTTCCATAAACCATAAATTTAATTAAAAATGAACATTGTTGAAAGTAGAAAAAAAAATATTTTTGGTGGGAAAATAATTTTATTTTTTATTCTAAATGAATTTTTTCAATAATATGTGTATGTTGAAAGAAATATAAAAATATGGATAAGGGTTAAATTTTTTTATGGAAAATAGTTTTTTTTCTCTCTCGAAAATTGCGATGCATTTCTTTTTCTCCAAAATGGGAAAATGGTTTGTTTTTATTTTTCTCCAAAATTGGAAAATGGTTTCTTTTTCTCCAAAATTCCGCAAAATTTTCATATTATAATGGACTACTCCCAATTTGCTTTATTTCATATTTTATTTGTAATATTTTCGAACAGGTCAATTCAAAAAATCAAAAGGAAAAATTTTTGTGTACAAAGACGAACTTGTATTCAAATGAATTTTTACAACATTTTTTGTAAAATAATAACTCTACTATTTTGTGCATCAAAAACTAAGTCGCAAATTTTCGAATTAAATAAAAGTTTTTGCTTTTATTACAAAACGGTTTATCTAAATTGTGCTACCGGAAATATAATTAAAAAAAATATAATTTAAAATGAAATTTTAATAAAATTTTAATTTTATTATATTTTACTCGTATAAACTTTGGCATTATTAATAAAAATATAATATTTTTCAAAAAACTATCAGATTTTTTGGGATAATTTTGATGACTTTTTTGAATATATCAAGCTGTAATACGGCCATTACATGACGGATGTTGGTTTTCAGAAGAGTTTACGGTAAAAGTCTCTCCTTATTAATTTTCAATAAAATAAGGGCTAATTATGCATAATTACCACAAAACTTTTGACAGGACTCCATCCTTTTGAGTTAATTTTTGATTACTTTTTTTTGCAAACTTTGGTCTCAGAGTCTGCTATTATTTGATTCAAAATTACGTATCCTAAATACTTCTAGTACGTGTATGGTCCAGACTTAAATTTTTAGGTTCAAAACAAAAAAAAGGGTGTTTATTATATGATCATAGCGCTCAGAAATAGGCCTTTTTTATTGGCTCCTTCTTCATTTTCATAAAAATACGGACCAATGACACCTTGAGACCATAGTTCACAACAGCTAGTAATATTTTGCAAATACACTGACTTCTGCACAGTAACTTATGGGTCTTCAGATCCTAATATATAAAAATTTACTTTATTGTCGAATGCACCGAGTGAGTATTTGTTCAAAAAATCTGTTTTTCCAGCATTCAATTATGTTTTTTTTTTAAAATTTTATAATTGATTCAAACTACATAAATATTACCTCAAATTTTACATACTTATACTAACTATGGAATAGTAGGACTGAACTTTCCAAATTTTAAAGTGGATAAAAATGTGTTTTTTTTAAAAAAAAAAACATTTTAAAGAAATTTATCTCAATTGAATTAAAAATATTAAAGAAAATTAACGTTTGTCATCAAACTTTTAATTCTATCTAACAGTTCGGCTGAAAAGTTTAGAACTTTGACGTCTAGATGGCGCCTCTTGCAAAAATCTTAATTATCACAAAGCACCATGCTTCAAATGATTCCTGTCAAAATTTGACAGCAATCGGTCGATTGGTTCGTGAGATACAGCATTTTGAGTGGAGCAACTTTTGTTATTGAAAAAAAATGGATAAAGACGAATTTCGTGTATTGATAAAGCATTGCTTTTTGATGAAAAAAAATATAGTGGAAACCAAAGCATGGTTTGACAAACGTTATCCGGACTCTGCTCCAGCTATTTCAACTGTAGAATATTGGTTTCGTCAATTTCGAACTGGTCGTACGAGCACAGTTGATGCAGAACGCAGTGGACGCCCAAAAGAGGTGGTTACAGCAGAAAACATCAAAAAAATCCACAAAATAATTTTAAATGACCGTAAAGTGAAGTTGAGCGAGATAGCTGAGACTCTGAAGATATCGAAAGAGCGTGTTGGACATATCGTGCATGAATATTTGGGCATGCGAAAGCTGTGTGCAAAGTGGGTGCCGCGTGAGCTCACTGTGGACCAAAAACAACAACGTGTTGATGATTCTGAGCAGTGTTTGGAGCTGTTCAAGCGCAATAAACCCGAATTTTTGCGTCGATATGTGACAATGGATGAAACATGGCTCCGTCACTACACTCCAGAGTCCAATCGGCAGTCGGCAGACTGGAGAGCGAGCGACGAACCGAATCCAAAGCGTGGAAAGACGCAACAGTCGGCTGGCAAGGTGATGGCGTCTGTATTTTGGGATGCGCATGGTATAATATTCATTGACTATCTCCAGAAGGGACAGACAATGAACAGCGACTATTATATAGCGTTATTGGATCGTTTGAAGAAAGAAATCGCTAAGAAACGGCCTCATTTGAAGAAGAAAAAAGTGTTGTTTCACCAAGACAATGCACCGTGTCACAAGTCGATGAAAACGATGGTCAAACTCAATGAATTAAGCTACGAATTGCTGCCCCATCCACCATATTCTCCAGATCTGGCCCCCGACGACTTTTTCCTGTTTGCAGACCTCAAGAGAATGCTCGCTGTCAAGAAATTTAAGACCGATGATGAAACTGAGGCCTATTTTGAGGCAAAACCGAAAGAGTACTATAAAAATGGTATCGAAAAGTTGGAAGATCGCTATAATCGCTGTATCGCCCTCGAAGGCAACTATGTTGAATAATAAAAATGAATTTTGCAAATAAAAAATATTTCTACTGTGTTACGTTCTAAACTTTTCAGCCGAACTGTTATATAAATATGCTAAATTTTAATTAATTTCTTTCATATTCAATATAGAAATATTAATTATCAATTATAAATTAGAGAAAAGTTCTTCTATTCGAAATAATATTTTTCAAAAATCGATTCTAATCATAATAACGTATATATTTGCTTTACGATATTTATTCTAAATATACTATATAAGGTATATATGACATATAAGGTGTATAAAATTTTTCCAAAAAACGAATTTCGGTTATAAATTTGACTATATTTCATGGTGTAAGATTATGTTCGATGTCAAAACAAATCAACGAAAACTGGAACAATATTTACATAAATTTCCTAAAGGCAAAATTCGATTTTTGTATTGAGTTACACGCTATTCGATAAGCAATCAACTTTTTGTAAACGAATACACTGTGCGCGTGTGATTAAGGGTTGGTTAGAACTTCTTACCATTCACTAACCTACATAAATATACTGAACAGGTCTCTTCTAGATAGTATAACGTATTTTTATTAGCATTTATCGAATAAAATTTAAATAACTTGTTTGTTTATTTCGTGCTTTAACAATAGTAACCGATCAAGTCTATTTTGTAATAATTTTGTACCTTTAATTCATAATCCTTTTTTTCCGTGTTAATAGAAGGAAAGGAAGAAAATGATATTAAATAAAAAAAATTGTCAATCAATCACATTTCAATTAACAATTCTTATTCATCACAATAGATCAAAAAGAAAACTTTTCATATTTATTCAAATAATATTATTTCCGTATAAATAATAGACAAAGTTTTCGATGTTATTATTTACATACAAATTTCTTCCATAAAATATGGCAAATATTATTAATCATAATGCTTGTATTTTTATTTTATCAATATTCGTTTTATAATTTATGGGGGAAATTTACAAAAAAGTTAACAATTAATCATTATCAAAGCCAAATAAAACCTGTGAATTCTCCTGCTTCTTATCAGCCTCCTACTAATTCTTGGTAAAATTTTATTTTTAGATAATAAGAGAATTATTTCTGATCACCAATTTGATTTCCGATCTGAACACCCTACAATTCAACAATCTCTTGAGATGGAAGAATACTGCGCAGAAGTATTTTGAGATATTTGAAAAGCTCTTGTTCGTGAGTGGCATCCTGGGCGGGCGCCTCTGGAAACTCAAGAGCTTCATTCCTTCAACATACTATCTTATTATAATATGCATATCTCTCCAAATTGCAGTTAAATCAAAATCGTCAGAAATATATCCTATTCTAGCTGGAGGCCCACAAGGTAGTTTTCTTGGTCCCATTTTATATATTGGGTTGTCCAGAAAGTAATTTCGTTTTTTTAAATAAAAATGAAAGACGATTTTCTTAATACTAAATTAATATTTTATTCAATTAAATATTGTCCAGTCTGATCCAATATCCTTTGCCATCTTTTTGGTAGTAGGATTATTCCATGCTCATAAAATGTTTGTTCTTTGCTGGCAAAAAACTAATCCTGATTTTTGAGCTCCTCATTTGAATTAAACGTTTACCGTGTAAAATTTTTTGTAGAGACCGAAACAAATAATAATCGGAAGGTGGTAGGTCTGGAGAGTATGGTGGGTGTGTCAGTATATCCCATCTAAGCTCTGAAAAGCTTTTGCCGAGTGGTCAGACTTGTATGTGTTTTCGCATTACCCTGTTGGAATACTATACCTATCCTATTGCCAATTCTGGCTTTTGTTCTTTAAGTGAATCATTCAATTTGTCCAACTGATGACAGTACACTTCAGAATTGATCGTTGTATTGCTCGGTAGAAGCTCAAAATAAACAATTCCTTCGAAATGCTTTGAGCAGGTTCATCTTTTTTACTCCACGATCTTTAAGGCTTAACATTGTTGTAGACAACCCATTTCTCGTTCCCAGTAATGAATTTTTATTTTTCAACATAATCTCCTTTTAGCTCTATACATTTTCCAACAGTTTTTCCAAAATTTTTATCCCGTCCAAAAAATAGGATTTCGGAAGTTCTGCAAAATACTCATCCGTTTGAGCAATGACGTCCTCGTTGGAAGTGAACCGTCGTCCGCCAAGCCATTTCTTCAGATTGGAGAAGAGAAAATAGTCACTCGGGGCCAAATCTGGTGAATAAGCGGGATGCTGCAACAATTCCATTCTCAATTCCACAATTTTGGCCATGGAAACAGCGCAGGTGTGCACACGCGCATTGTCCTGATGCAAGAGGATTTTTTTCTTCTTCAGATGAGGGCGTTTCTCTTTGATTTCCTCGCTCAACCGTTTCAATAACGACGCGTAATACGCTCCTGTTATTGTTTTTCCTTTTTCCAAGTAGTCGATAAAAATGATGCCCTGCGAATCCCAAAAGACCGTGGCCATCACCTTGCCGGCCGATGGCACAGTTTTTGCCTTCTTCGGAGCCCGTTCACCCTTGAAAATTCACTGTGATGACTGTCTCTTCGTTTCTGGAGTGTAGTAGTGTATCCAGGTTTCGTCCACAGTGACATATCGACGAAGGAATTCGGCAGGATTGCGATGAAAGAGTGCCAACATAGCCTCAGAGTCCACTACACAATTGCGCTTATTCTCCTCTGAGAGCAAAC
The DNA here is from genome assembly GCA_958298945.1 of Atherix ibis. Taxonomy (NCBI): domain Eukaryota; kingdom Metazoa; phylum Arthropoda; class Insecta; order Diptera; family Athericidae; genus Atherix; species Atherix ibis. Next base: position 105,031,452 of record OY282606.1, on the reverse strand, counting down.
GCGGCACCCATCTTGCCGAAATTTTTTTCACAGACAATTTTTCATGCAAAATTGAAGCGACTGTACCTTGTGATATGCCCGTGGCCTCAACTAATTCGCGCACTTAAATTCGCCGATCGTTCAAAATCAGATCGTGGATTTTGTCGATGATTTCAGGCGTTCTGAACGATGTTCATCTTTTGTGGATGAACGGCAAACACAGGTGCAGATGTGCCATGAACTGCAACCAACTCGACTTTGATTTCTTTCGGGCTTAAGCCTTTCAAATGGAGATGTTTGATGACAGCCCTAAACTTGCTTTTTTCCATTGTTATGCACAAATAAATGTCGTTAACTGTAATCGACGATAGAAATTGACCTACGCTACGTATCGAGCTGAAATTTTGACAGCTTTCCTGTCCATAATGCTACTTACAAAAAAAAAATCTTTACCGACACTACGAGTGCAATTTCTTGGATTTTCCAAGGACATATTGAACGACCCTCGTAAATAAAGAATTTTTTTTATTTTTTACTCAGAATAAAAGCAATATTAACAAAAAATATTGCTTTTATTCTGAGTGAAATATTTAATATTTTTATTCGGGAATTTAGACATTGTTTTTTTGTTCTTCTGGATTCCTTATTCTTTTATTAATATAGAATATGATTTTTATATAATATATAATAAGAAGCGGGTAATAAAATGAAGTTTATTCTCACATTAAGAAGGGATATTCTTTGATCCAATTCATAAAAAATCGATTAATTGCAAACATTTTAATTGAATTATAATTGAAATTTAATCTTCATTTACACAACATTAAACATTATCAATTTTTTTTTTCTTATATAAAAATTTTCTTTAGATATTATAATAAATATAAAAAAAAAAACATTTAAAAAAAATTCAAATTACATTGGATGGCTAATGACTCTGCAAGTGACAACATTGTGCACAATATTCAAAAGTGCTAGAATAATCATCATTATTGACTGCCTTAATCTAATTAATTGTCTAGTTTTTGTTGAATATTCAGAATCTTCTCTCGAAGCCATTTACAAGAAGTGCTCTAGTAAAATTAATTGATCTCAGCATTATGTGCTGAAAATTATAAATTAAAAGTGTGAGGATTAGTGTTTGCCATTTTCGATGAAATTATTAATTAATCATTGGCGGAACAGATTTTCTGGCTTAATTTGTATATGAATCGAGTTAAGTGCATATCTGAAACTGTTAATGATGGTAGAATATTTAAGGATTATATATACTGGTGGAAGTTTGAAAGCCTTTTTTTTGAATGGTAAAAGCCATCTCAGGATAATGGGAGTTTTCATTTGATATACGAGTAATGAGATTTTTAAATAATTGAAATAAAATTATATCCAATTTGTACGTTAGAAATTAAAGTTAATTAAATCACATTTTAAATTTAAACTTTTTTAGAATATATATTTCATTATATTACTCAAAGTTAGCCATTATGCATGGTTTATACAACAAAATTATTTAAATATTTCTTGTAGAACTTACTTCCTTTTTTTGATGAGTTTTTCGCACATGTTGAGTTGTAATACGGCCATTACTTGACCTAAACTATTGGGTTGATGCAAAAGTTATGACCGTTTTTTACATATACAATTAAACATTTTTTTTTTAGATTTTTATTATTTATTTATTTAATTATATAATTTTTATCCGTTCTTATAACCTTCTCCCATCTTTCTATTAACTTATTAATACCATTAGTGTAAAATTTCGTGGATTTTGATGCGAAAAATGTAGTAAAGGATGTTTTTACCTGCTCTCTTGTCATTTAAAAAATTTTGCAAATGAAAATCGAAAGGCGCAAAATCTGGAGAATACGGTGGATGCTTGATAACATCCCAATTCAGCTTGTGTTGGGTCATTATAGCCACATGTGGTCGCGCGTTGTCGTAATGAAACACTACCCCTTTTCTGTTTACCAATTCTGGTCTATCCTTTTGAAGGGCTGACAATATCGTTCTGTCCCATTAAACGCAAAGCATAATCTCCCTGGTGGTTAGACGTGGATTAGTGTCAATTATGACTTTTAACTTGTCGTCATCAGACTTCAATGGCCGCCCGGTACGTGGATTATCAATTAGTGAAAAATCCCCAGATCGAAATTTTGTAAACCATCTTCGTACCTGTCGAACTTTGATGACATCTGCTCCATACACTTCGCAAATGTTTTTGGTTGCCTCACTCGCGGTATTGTCTTTACGGAATTCATAAATTAAACAATGACGTAAATGCACTTTATCGACCGACATTTTGAAAAAATACAAGGGCTCTTCACTGTACTCTGGCCAGGGCTCTTCACTGTACTCTGAATAGAAAGTAGACGGAAAGCATCCTGTATACAATGGAATCATTTAAAAGAAGATACTATTCATCATTTCTGAAGAAAAATTTTTTTTACCTACGATCATAAAAAACGGTCATAACTTTTACATCAACCCAATTTATCTTTTGCATATGTTTATAAGAAAAAGTGTAACGGCGTCAAATGGTACGATCTTGGAGAAAAATTGTGCTATTTGACGTAGTCGAACTTTCCGCGCAAAAAAAGCCAACATTTCCTTTTTTTCGATGAGATTTTCGCACATGTTGAGTTGTAATTCAGCCATTAATTGACGATGTTGATTTTTAAATGTTCTAAAATTGGAAAATTATCTATCCAAACTACAATATATCTTTTGCATAGGTTTATAAGAAAAAGTGTAACTGCGTCAAATGGCACGATCTTGGAGGAAGATCGTGCTATTTGACGTAGTCTAACTTTCCGCGCAATAAAGCCAAAATTTGTCGGGTTGTGTGGCTTATGGATCCATTTTATTAAAACCACATATGGTCCTGATTAATATCCTCAAATTCAGGCGAAAAAAATTTGATTATCAGACGGCCATGGCGCTTAGAATTAATGGTAATATTTATCCTTCTTTATTTTCAAGAAAAAATGGGTTAATAACACTAATAAACCTAGAAGGTTTTGGTAACATATTTACCTGTGGTTTTAATAGCCCTAAATAGGGCAATTTTCCTATTGACGTTAGTACCAAGCGAAAGCATTGTCAACCATAATGTCCTCTTAAAGTGAAAAATATAGCTTAACAAATCGATAAAATGACTAATAAAATAAAATGGCAAAATTCTATCTAAATAAATAATATCTTATTATATATATTAAAAATTAAAAATTATTAAATACAATAATATGATTATAATTTACAAACTATAAAATGGATAACTATGTAATTTTGATTATTAACAATTAACAAAATAAAAAATAAATCGAAACAGACGAGTTTTTTTGTTAATTTAACTATTTTATTTATTTGTTTTTATTTTTTTTATTTTTTATTTGTATGTAAGGTCCTTAAGACATATATGCCAGCGGCCATTTTATAGCGCCAGGACAATATGGCCATCTGGCGGTTTTATGTTACGTTAGGTTTGGGCTGGCGATCTTTAGTTGAAAAGTGCTCCTATTTTTTTGTTATGTTATAATGATTATTACTTGATATATTAATAATAATTTGAAGCTTTTATCAAAACCATATTTATTGTAATAAAAGAAAATATAAATAAGAACAAATTATTATAAGAAAATCTCTAATAGATGAAATAAGCTTTTCCTCAACTAAATTGCAAAAAAAAAATCCATGTCAAAAATGAAGGATTGATTTTTTCATGTAAGAAGTAAACCGATTTAGATAATCTTCATAAATAATAGTACTTAATATTGGGCTTATTATTACTATAGTTGAAATTATATTCAAAACAACAAAATTAATCGTTATCGGTTAATAATAATTATTGCGCAAACAATTTGTCATTACATAAAATTGCAACCATGAAATTAGTAATTTAGTTGCACTAGTCACCACCACTGGTAGACGACTAGACAGTTTTAAATGGAATTTTTTGGTTTTTTTTTCAAAAAGTATCTAAGATTTTGACGTCATTGAGTTAAGCCTCCTAAACATTTCACAACTGAAAAAGACGAGACTGATTATACCAATGGCAGACACTCTTAATTATATACGAAAATACTACAAATTACAACAACCAGATGGATGAGTAGGGGGGGAGGGGGCGACGAGTGGTTTAGCAGTACTTACTTCCGTTGACGATGGATGAATTTTTGCAATGTTGTATGTGAACGCAATTAAAAGCAAAAACTTATCAGCAAAAGAAGTAGAAACGCAACAAAATAACAAAATTAACATGTAATAAAATAAAATGACGATAAGACGAGAGAGAATGGTTAATAAAAAGTGAAGTGAATCGCGTTAATGACATTTCTCAGGTGGAATTTTTTTTTTTTTTTGTCGCTGTCATCCTGTAACTATTCACAACGTTGGCAATCTTACAGATTAAATACTTACAATTCACATGAGGTTTTTCCCCCTTTTTTTTTACTGAACGATGGTTGGAATTTTTGAATAGGGAAATGCGTTAAGAAGGGGTAAGGGGAAAGCGTGTGAATAAAGAAATTTTTATTGTAATCAGTAAATTTTTAATTTTTAATTGATTATAATATGGATAATTTTGGGCTGCAAGAGGTGTTACTATCAAAACAACTAATGACTTTTTTTTCAGTTTTCTTTTAATTAAATAACATTTTTCATAAAAGATGATTTTGAATAATAATTAATTATGGGCTGAATTTGACCAAAAATATAATATATTTCTTATTTGTAAAGTACTTACAGGGCTATCCATTTTTGAATTTGGAAAATACAAAAAAAGAGCAAAAATTGCATAGCTTTAAATATGAAAATTTACAATTGACTATAGAGATGAGCCGCTGTATCCGCGAAAATTGACCGTTCGGTGTGCATTTTGTTCTGAAGGTGTCAAAGACCTGGTACTTTTTTCTGAAATGAAGAAGGGGAGACCGTTACCATCAATTCTGAGCATAATGACTGACTTTTCTTGTGCTTGAATTTGAAGATTTTAATTTAGCTTGTTTGTGGTGTCAACGAAAAAATATTATAAGCCACACAACAGGGTAAATTTGCTGACTCTACCGTAGACACCTTTCATGCTTTAGAGAAGATTATGATATTATATATCTACAGATTATGTATGGTTGATACATAAATAAGCGAAATAGTTATATATGTGGCTCTAAAAATTGCATAGCTTTAAATATGTAATTTTACAAGTGACTGTACATAGTATGAGCCGCTGTATCTGCGAATATTGACCGTTCGGTGTGCATTTTGTTCTGAAGGTGTCAAAGGCCTGGTACCTTTTTTGAAATGAAGGAAGGGAGACCGTTACCATCAATTCTGAGCGCTATGACCGTATTATAATCGGCTTTTTTTGGGCTTGAACTTGAAGTTTTTAATTTAGATTATATGTGGTGCCAGCAAAACAATATTATAAGACTCAAAACACGATAAATTTTGAGTTTATTTCGCAAAGAGCTCCTAGAATGCGTAATTGCAAGATTTTTTAATTTCAATTGGTCACCAAGATCATGCAATTAGGCGTCATTTCACCAAACAGTTATATTTATGCGATAGATCACATTATTACGGACCGTCTACAATTGCCAAGAGAATTTTCAATTCGAATAGCGCCTAAAGTTCTATTCCGTATGTCCATATGGGTCCGACTATTGTGTTGTATAGAAATACTCTTTCGTTAACTGTCAGTTTTGATCGTTCGTTTCAGTCCAAAATAACGTACCTGTTTTTTTCTGTAATAATATTGCTATGTTATTAATAAGTATGGAAAGGGTTGGTTCTTGGGAAAGAGTGAAAGTAATATGAACACTTGTGGATTTTCTTGCTTAAGAGAAGATGCTTTATTGTTGCATTGTGGAATGTTCAGTTCTAAATCCCAACTGCTGATTTAGAATAAATGTTCTTACACTCAAGAATAGGGGGTATAAGCGTTTGAGGTTAAGTTTTCCAAGGATTTTGGCTAGGATTGAAAGCAGGCTTATGGGTCTGTACGAAGAAGGTGTATTGATTTTTTCAGAAGTTCCTTTAAGATATCGGAGGTAATTGGATCATAGTTAGGAGATTTTTTGCTTAGCAGGTGATATATAATTGGATCTGATAAGTCTTCATAGATTTCGTCAGAGTGTATCTTGTCGTTGATGTCCTCGTATGGTGTAAAATTATTAAGTAGATGTTTTGCAAAAATATTAGATTTTCCTCTGGCAGTTTTTTTCCAATTTTCGTCATTTTTACGTAATGGGAAGAGTAGCATTTTTGTGTTTAAGTATCCGTTTGATGGCTGTCCAAAATGATTTGTTATTTGTAAGTGATTCTGTATAGTCAGTAAATTGTTCGTTATTGTAATTATTTATTTCTTATGGTTGTCGTTAAGTTCACGTTTATGGCTTGGCATTCGAGAGCGTCTCCACTGTGCTCCCGATCGTCGCTTTTCACTTATAAATGTCCATGTTTTTAGTTGAAAATTACCAGGTGTATAAGCTTAAATCCACTGTTTTTTAGTTAAATGTTTTTTTTTCATAGAAACCAAAGAAACAATGTATGTTGTTGTACGAAATTGCTGACAATGTGCATTGATTATTGTTGACATATGTCAAACTCCTAAAAAAAAGTTTGGCGTGCCAATGATAGCTTAATACGCTCACTCACGCCATCTATGACCAAACAGCGGATTTAAGTTTATATACCTAATATTATTATTATTATTAAAATCTAAATTTTAAATATATTTTATTTAATTTTAATTTCTGAAGTACAAATTGAACATCTCTTTCAATTATATCCTTATTTATCTTATTTTATATTTAATGAATTCCATTTGATTCGGTTATTCCGAAGATATTTTTCGGTATCTTGTTTAAAATGAATTTTATTGAATTATCCAATTTGATATTTTATCCATTTCTATTTCCAAAAAAGAAAAAGAAATAATATTCCATATCATCATTGATGTGTCAATAATAATAATAATAATAATACTGATTTGAAAATACGTAATTTAATTTGCATATTCCATTTGGGAAGTTTAGATGGCCAAGGTCGAAAAGAAAGTAAGTTGTTTGTTCGAGAAAAGAGAAAATTGCATAATTTTCTTTATTGTTTTAAATTTTATTTTATTCATTTTATTATAATAATTTTTTTTTGTTTTTATAAAATGTTTTTTTCCCATCAGAATGAATATTTCTTAATTTTTTAATAAACAAAAATCCCTTTATTTTAAGAAGTTTTTGAATACAAAAATTTTCAGAGTAGAAATTTATATTACGCTATTAAAGAAATATTTTCACTAATATTCATTAATATTTAAATAATTTTCATAATAAGAAAAAATATTATTTATTCAATTCTTTTTTTGTAAATATAAAATTAAGGCCAGATAAGATTATATAAAAATGCTAATTATTATTGATTTGAAAATAATTTGTTTATGTTGCAACGATCTAAAATATCAAAGTTTCAACTAATTTTTTTTTTCTCTCAACAAAGACGTAAAATTATTTATAATTAAATTATTTGCATAATTTCTTTGTTAATTAAATTATTTCTGTAATAAAACTTATATAAATAGTAATTATTTTCATATTCAATTTCTCTAAAACTCAAATTTTGACGGTATTTTGACGAAAATTGTTTATTAATTAATATGAAAATAGTTAAAATATGGTAGGGAAAAAAAATGCAAAAAACAATATTTGGAATGAAATGTTTGGTAATTAATTTTTCTATATAAATTTTGTGCAATAAATATTTTGACCGTTTATCAGGTGATAAAAAAAAATTGCTGACGAACTGTGTGTTTAGTGGAATTTCTTATTCATATTCTTAATGGAAAATTCACCGTCAATAATTTTGTTTGTTTGTATTTTTACCTTAAAGAAAACCGGTATTAACTACACTAGAGACGGAATTGAATTGTCACGAAGTTCATACCAGACACGTGAATGTTATGACGTATTCGGATTTTATGATGGCGCACCGCGAACTCCGGTTGGTGCTAGTCTTTATCTCAAAGACGTTGACAGGAACTACTTACTTAAATGGGTTAATCACTTGAATATGTAATAGAGCTACTTTGATCATGTCCGGGGACATTCCGATTTGCTTAGAAATACTCAATTTTTTGCTCTATTTTGAAAGAATTCATAAATAACTGATTATAATTCTATCATTTTTGAACTTTTATATATACGTGGTATTTAATAATAGTAATACTTATGTAGCGTAAAATTTGTCATTTTATGTTGTATATCTTTGAAGGGATCGTAGAAAAACGATATGTTTTCGAACAAGAGGCTTTGAATGGTGATTTTTCTAAAAAAAATTCCTTAGCGAGGACGCTCATTTCTCACTTGATGGATACATCAACTAGCAAGATTGTACTACATGAGGCTCTGGTAGCCCACAAGTAACTGTAGATAGCTTAGGACCATATGTGGTTCTAAAGAAACAATTCTACAATATACACAAAATGACAAATTTTGGCCCTATTGTATCAACAGTTCCCAGAACGCATAAGTTCTAGATTTAGTCATGTTATTTGGCCTCCAAAATCGTGCTTCTCGAATTGTTTTTATAAAACTTCCCAAAATATTACAGTTATTCAGATAATTTTTAATTTTTTGAGAATTTAAAAACCAAAGAGACGAACTAGAGCCCAAAATGTGTAAAAAAAACTCATCAAAAATTATCTTAAAAAGAGAAGAGTTTTGGAAGAAATTTCTGGGCAACTATTTAAATGTAATTAAATTAAAATTGTTAAGTAAACTTTACTTTCCAAAGCATAAATTGAATAAATCTATACCTTTCCCGGTGTACTCTAACCTTATCGAAACTGGTCGAAAACCCATCTCAAACTACCTTTTACGTCATATATTGTATAAAAAACTTTTCTCTTCCGAATATCCCCTTCTCAATCTTCTAAAGTAAATATATTCCACCGCCTATTCTAAGAGAAATTCATACTCCATTTTCCTATCGATCTCGGAATTAGAAAGATATCCATGCAGTTTTTTTTCGATTGTTCAACCTCACTCCTTGATCCGAAATAGGAACCGCGGTTGGGTGCAAAGCTAAGAGTGTCTACGTCACTGACCTAACGTGACCTAGTTATCTACAACTTAAGACCACGAGTCGCCTACGACTATAGGGATCGAGTTACGCTCAATCAACGCACTACTATTACTGGAAGTTAACAGATAAAATCAGTTACAAGCCCACTCTCCACCTGCTGGTGGCGAGGACTATCTAAACCTCTGCTGTCAAAAGTAGTGACAGTACCTGAGATAAACGCAAAATGGTTATTACCAGTTACCTCCCACCTACGGTCCAGAAAACGGTACCCGCAACATGGGTATTAACCAATTCTCCATGTAGCTGCCAAATGGCGCCTCACCTCAATCGGGCACAGTGTATTCCACTATGGGGCCCCCGATTCCCGTGGTACCAATTTTTGTTTTGATATTTTGAGCTACGGTCAGGTATCTTGTAAATTCATCGGCACCGCTAGGCCAGCTCAGGTACGCGGGTTCACTCAGCAGGTACAGCAAGGCAATCACCATCTATAGGAAATTACTTGTACAACTGCTGGATGGATTAGGTGATACCACACCTAATCTATCTGTGGTATCAGGCACAGCTGTCCATGACCACACAACATATTTTACTTTCATCCAGCTTATTGGCAATATGCACCCTGAACTATAAAGGGGAAGCTTTCCAGTCATAGGCTTGCCATTCCATAGCTATATTTAGTGATAGCCTATCTGCGCTCGAAGTAATTTGTTGCTTATCGAGTGATCCGGTGCTCAACGAGATTGCTTGTAATCTATTAAAAAATAGAAACGTCGAGTTGAGTTAGGTTCCAGATCACACTGGTATCTTTGGCAATGAGCGAGCTGATCATCTAGCGGGGGAGTCGCTCCACCATCCTGTTCCCACTTAAATTCCAAACTTACCGCATTTGTTAACAAAAGGGCATGTAACACACTTAGCCATTCGTGGACAACTAGACTGGCCCGAAAATGGAAGATTTCTTTCTACGCATTGGCCTAACGCCGCAAACCCCAAAATTCTTGGCAAGGAAATTTCTCAGAATACTGCAGTTACCCATGATTTCCTCTTCAGCAACTAAAACGTGTCCTTCATGGCACTCCTCATATGGCAACCAACTTACCCATTCCTGTGGCGTTCAATTCACGAATTCCCATATTTTAAATGAATGCCCTTAACCCATAATTTCTTTTTGAATAGAACTCTTTCCATTGTGGAGCTCTTAGATGCTAAAATTCTATTTTCAAGTCCTCTTTTTGACCTTCTTAAATCATCTTAAATTGCTCCACATAATTTAACAATGCCTGAATTTATTCCCACCAACTAACCATAGATCAGTTTCATTAGAGAAGCTGGAAATGCCAAACTACACGTAACATAAAGTCCTTAGTCAACCTACACCTATGACCTCCTAGTCGTGGCGCTACAGAATTGCCTCTGGTGCAACAATAACAAAAAAATTAACAGAAAATAAAATTATTGTGAATGTATGCAAGTACACATTTCTGAGTAGGAACTACTTGAGGTAGGCTACTGACCATTATTTTTTTCTATCGAATTTTGTTATTATTTAATTTTTTTTAGTATTTTTCACTAGTAATAGTATTGCAAATAGTATTCGAACTAATAATTGTGTAACGAATTCACACCTATTTATCAGTAAATAAACAAACGGAATGCGATGTGAAACTGTCGACTTTGGAATTGGAATTCCGCGACGTAACACGTCATTGGACACGAAAATATTTTAACGCATGGAAAAATGTTAATAGCCGGTTATGATTACTCATTCGCCGGTAAAAGTCAAGTCTCAATGCGGTACCACCACCACTCACTTCCCAACTCGTTCAGTCAGCGCTCTGCCGCACTCATTTCCCACCCTTATCCGCTGTCATTAGTATGATTGGATTGTACCTATTTTCTAGGTACACTCAGGGACTAAACGTTAACATAAACGATAAATAAATAATAACAACAGCATACTTGCAATAATGCATAAAGCATATTTTTTTAAAATTATTTACCTTTCAATAAGAAGTCAATTTCAATTGCAATTGTAGGTGCGGTGCAGCAAATACTTTCTCCGCCATATTTTCATGAAAAATGGCAGGCGTGATATACGAAGAATATTGTACGTTTGATTATGTCAAATAATAGAATCTAAAATGGGCTAATCGATAAATATGTGATAAAAAATATTTAAAAATTCCTGACTATTATTTTTCGTTATTAAAAAAGTACTCTTGAGTGGTTCGTAAGAGATCGATAGATACTGTTAAGGGTAGTTAACTGGAGTCGTACACTTATCGAGGATGATGAGAAATACTAATAAAATTAGATTAAGAAAAATTATTAATCGTTCCGAATACCTCAGTTCTATTGGCCCATTTCAATACCTAAGTTTAAAATGAAATGCAAATTTCATAATATTATTACTAAAAAAACCTTGGTCAACTTTTTTTTTTATTACTTAGAGAGGGATTTTTTTTATCGTTTATCGAAAGATAAACTGTGGGACTTTAACTCACTAAAACCACCTTACTTGGTCATATTTGTATATCATCCCACGGAACCGCTATTAGGCAATTACTTCGTGGGGCAGGGATTGATCGAAATCATTATTCTCTGCTGAATTATTTTTACCGTTTTCTTTTACGCTTGTCGCCTTCCAAGCCGTCCTCGAGTCCAACAACAGGTCCACGACATTCTCCAGTGTCAGGGATTCTCCAACGCAATTTTGTGGCTCTTCTCTTTCCACATTAAATTGAGCGCAGTAAAAGAACACGTGCTCCGCGCTCTCCATCATCTAACCCGGAATTGGTAAGCCCAAAAATATCCGTGTCCAGTCAAAAATTGTGAAAGGTAGTAGGCAACATCAATATGCCGTGGATCTATCTACGGACCCACCGTCGAAATAAAACGGTGAGTCCCAACGATTTTACCACTTGATCTTGTACTCATTTCTGTCTTTCGTACGACCCTCGGATTTTGGCACAGCATCACACCAACCTCTTCGGCGGTACAGCCTCTGCTAATATCTCGATCGGTATCGTTCTGGCCACAATACAAATAACCTCGTATGACACCATTCGAAATGTGCAGGTCACCGTCAACGCGCTCCTACGGGAGACTGAGACAACTCCACGTAAATAGGTTGCCCTAATCAACCTATTTGAACAAATTGGCGCAGCATACAGGAAGATTGACCCAACTACCTCCTACTCTGTCTGGGTCCCCCTAAGTTTGGCATAAAGCGCGCCAGCGCCATCATTGTTCCCACAGGCTTCGTACCAATGTGTAATAGGTATTCCTGAAACTGCAGCCTCGCGTCAACCTAATCCTAAAGGTGATACTCTCACTACTCTTTCTGCCAGGGATAAGAACCTGAAGTAACAGTTTTATTACAGACATGTTCTACCCCTTCCACACATTTTGCCACTACGACCACAGCAACATCGTCAGCGAATGTGATGATTTTCTCCTCGTCTGGGGTATGGAGCCTGAATAGCAGAGGGACTATAACCGTACCCTGTGGGACGCTACACGTGATCCTGTATGATTTCTCCCCACTAATCGTTCTGTAGAAAATAATTCTATTAATCAGGTAGTCTTCTATTATCATGGTAATGTACTCCGTTTTTAGGGGGGGGGGGTGGTGTGGTACGGAAAAAATATAAATTTTTAATAATTTTTGGTATAACAAGATATCTGTGTATGTAATTTTGTCTTCTATTTATTCGAGTCATTGATCTATTCCAGGCTTAAGAGTATCAAGCATTGTAGATGCTTAATTTCACCCTACCAGTACGATTTTTATACCTTTCGGACCAACGACAACTAATCTTTTAACATTTACTCCATCATACATTTTTTCGAATTATTCTTATTGTATGGAAAAACAATTCCCCATTCTATCATTTTATTAAAGCTTAAGGAACAGAGTTTTTCCTCAATACTTCTTGATTGGTCTGGATCCTATTTTTTCGTAAGTCTGGTATCTCTCAGGGTAGCCATCTTGGACCGTTGCTATTAATTCTTATCATTGCGAATAAAACTAATTTTGAAATTTTTATCAATGCAGATGACATAAAATATTTTTCTAAGATTGGAAATATGAGCAATACTTCACATGGCCTGGTATTAAAACCTAGAAAAACGTGAAGTTATGATATTTTCTAGGGGACTTAATTCGCACCCTTTAACATACAAATTTTCGGCAACTAATATTCAACGTGTACAATCTGTTATCGAACTTGGCGACTAAACTAGTTAAGAAATTTGAATTTATATCCCACGAAATATATTATAAAAGTACTGCAATTTCAGATTTTGTAAAGTGTTGGTTTAGGAAACTGTCGAGTTAAAATTTTGTTAGGTTTGCATTGAACGATTTTCATTGGGTAGATCACCTAAGACCTCAGCCGTATACAGATCGGTTTAATTTGCCGTTCAGTTGTTGAGTCCATACTAGATAAAAGACGCAAAGTTGTTGATCTGGTATTTATTCCACAACGACTCAAATAAAACTTGATAAGAGTGCCTCTTCTAGCGTTACCCTTTCTACGTTTAAATATGGGGTCCGGAAACCCATTAACCATGGCAGTATTTCTGTTACTACTACTAAAAACTCATTGAAAAGACTTATATTTTCTCTTAAATTGTAGGTAGTTTTTTTTTGAGTTTTAGTTATTTTAAGCTTAAATACTAAAAAAATACAGCAGTAGTGCAGGTTTAGAATTGACTAACTTTACACATTTTACTGAGAGGACTACCGAAGAATTTTCTGGAGCAAACTCATGGGCGAGAGTCCTACCTGTTAAGTAGAAAAGGCAAATCTTTACTGCTACCAATGACAAAATAAATCTGGAAATCGCATTTTTTAAGAATAAATATTAATTTTTATATTGTTTGAATCTTTTTTAAAATTTATTTATTTTCTTCCTTAACCCCATTTTTATTTATGAACAAAATAAATTTAAGTGTTTTAACACATGGTTTTCTTGTTGATAAAAATATTTTTCAAATAATTTCCATTTAAATTTAATATAAAAATGATTTTCTCAACAGAAAAAATCAACTAATTTCATTAAAAAAAAAATCTCTATAAAATAATAAAAATAAATGGTTATCCAATTTGTGCCTTGGAAAGTAAAATTTAGTAAACTATATATAAAATTAGATTTTAATAAAATTTTTATTTTATTATTTTTGGTAAATTTTGCCATTTAATAAAAAATAAAATATTATTTAAATAATTGCTAAAAAAATTTCTTACAGGACTCGCACCTTTTAAAGTAATTTTTTAATGACTTTTTTGCACATTTCGCACTTAAGCTCGGCCATTATTTGACGGATGTTAATTTTTTAAATCCTTTAAATTTTAATAATTATCTAATTAGTTATAATATTTTATAAAATTATATTAAAAGAAAAATACAATGGCATCAAATCTTATGCTTTTTGGAGGTGAATTAAAATTACCAAATCTCAAACTTAGGAGTCCTGCGAACTTTTGGAGCAATAAAGGCAAACTTTGTAATTTTTTCTAGGTTATGGTATTGTTTTGTAAAAGTTTGTATATAATTCAGATCAATTTCTTTAATTTAAGACCTAAATACAGTTGATAATCATGCGGTCATGGTTTCTCCTTCTTTATTATATCTTCAGATGAAAATGCACACAACATAATCATTTTTTGCTGATACAGTCGCTTATCTATAGTCATTTATAGATTTTTAGAGCCTCATATATAATAATTTTACTTATTGTCATATTAACCGTGCGACAAATATACCATATCATTGAAGATAATTGTGTTAAAAAAATCAGCATCAAAAGCCACTATTGTAGCACCCTATTTTGCGTATCTTTTACATATTTTACATACTTGCTATTTGATCAAATTATTGTATCAAAATATAAAATGGCAAATTTTAGTCTAAATAAATTTTTACCTTGATAATATATTAATTTTACAATTCTTAAATGACGAAGCTGCACTTTGCAAACTATAAAATGAATAATCAAATAAATTGAAAATTCGAAAGATTCAAAAAAAAAACTTCCAAAACAGTACAATTTACAAAAAAAAAATATAACTAACTATTGAAAAAAAACCCATTTATTTGAATTCCCAAAAAAAAATGTCGGCCTTATTTGAGTAGACAGAAAAAAAGTATATATTAAAAATTCCCTTTTAAAAATTACCTTTAAATGAATTCTGACCGTGGGAATAAAATGAAAATTTTTAGCAAAAAAAAAGAAACCAAAACCGTAAAACAATACATTTCAATTATTTGCATGAATATTTCCAATGAAAATTCAAATCAAAAATACAATATAAACTCATATTTTGTGAGAATACCTTTTGGAATTTGTATTTGTGTAAAATTCCCCAGATTAATTTTTACAGGAATATTGTCGTAATATTTTAGTTGTAAGCACATGTGTTTCAAATTACGTATAGTGCCGGTATATAGTATAGCAAGCAGTTGGTTAAGAAGAGAAAGGAAGATGGCGACCATGGCCACTATGGCTACTATCGTAACGATAGTCAGTATTGTAGTGACAATTAAAACGACATAAACGGCGTCCACCTTGACAACAGTCAAAACATTTCTAATGTGGCCGGCCACCAATACGTTCCCAGTTTGGTTGTTAAGAAGTCAATTGCGGGCAGAGTGACATAAACGCACTGTTCAGGTCCAAGGAACTTCGAAATTGATTTATGACTTTATGATCGATGAGTTAAGGCTTACTGGAAGCCATAATGCAAACAGACAGGCGACGGTAATTCGCCATTTGCCATTCGCACGGATACTTTGGCGAATGGATGGATGGATCGTTCGTGTTCTTTGCGTTTTACACACTGACCCTTTCTCTATTTTTTCGAAACACTTCCACCTGAATTATTTCACAATACTATTGTGGCGGCGTCAGATTAAATACTGTCGACGTTGCCGATACTATTTCGTTGTGGTTGGTTGTGAAGTTTCGTTGACTCTTTTTTCTTCTAACGCCATCGTTTCTGCTTCCATTTTCTGAAAGAAAATTTTCCGTACATTTTTTGTCCACATAACAATTTTGTTTTTCCTTCGCCACCTTGTTCCCATAAATTACGTTCTCATTAGTCGTGCACACACGAACGCGAACGGAAAACACTCTGCCTACCGACATGAGCGCCTCTATTAAGAAAACGTTAACGCGATTAAGTTGATGCTAACTTTCCACTGTTGGTTTCTCCTTCGTTTGCATTCGTTCTTATTGGATGCACTCAATTTCGATGTGCAGAAGTTCTTCAAACTTAGCCGACCAGAATGAATTAAGTCGGCTTAAGAAAACAAATTAGTTTTAAGGAAAAAATTCCATTCAAGATGAACACCACATCATGGCGCAGCGTTACCACCGTTTCTTCCAATGGAATAATGGAGAAATTCCGGATAAAAAATTGTGTATACCGTAGAGGAAAACAAACAAATAAACTTCTATCATTGTTGAAAGACAAAAGAGGAAATGCATGCAAAAAAATAACGAGGCCACAGAGATTACTTGTGGGAAAATCTTAATTATTGAGAACAATTCCTTCTGCCGCTTCAGATTAAGTTCGATATATACTATTGCGTTATGTTGTTATATTGAACTTTTGACTTTTTAAACTGTGGTCAAATAGTTTCATGCTACTTGACACAGAACTTGGAATAGTTTTGGAGACTTTTAGGTATTGAATCGACTTTTAAACAAAAACAAAACACTTTAAGCAGACACTAGGGAAGTTAAATTGTATTAATAAATAATGAAAAATTTATTAGGAAATTTTAAAAATTAATTTTTCGATAGTAGTGTCATTAAAAAAAAGAAGAAAGTCATTATTGGAGAAATGTCATTTGTGTACGAACATTCAACAATATCGGACCAACAAGCATTCTGCTCTGAGCAACACTCCCCATATTAGACGATACTTCGAAGTATTCACTATTTTCAATTATTTGTTATAGTTTGAGGTATCGCCTATTATATGTTGTGGGATGAAATCTTTTAGACTTCCAGAATAGGCCAGAATGCCACACGCAATCAAATGCACATGACAAATCTAAAAACGCACCTGGACTGTACGTTTTCTTCAAAAATATTTGAATTTTGCGCCATTTGTGCGGTAAAGTGTTGCCAAAGAAAATAAAAGATTGCATGACAGCTGACAGTGTAGGGTTATTAAAAATGAAGCACTACATGAAAGAACAACGCGTTCTCATTATTGAGCAATATTTGAATTTTTAATAACCTTGAACTGTCAGTCATGCCAAATGAAGGTTTGGCATCTACAGTAAGCAATTTTTGTAGAAAATATGGTCGGAGTAGTTATTTAACTTCATCAACTGAGAACAGATTAATTATAAAATTTTGGGAGACTCGATCAAGTAGTGATCCGTGACAGAAAATTTCGAAGCAGTTCGTGAGAGTGTTGCTGTGAGTCCAGGAGCAGCAAGTCGGCACTGTAGTCATGAATTTGGACATTTTGGGAAGGTCTCTACAGGGTATTCTCATGAAAGATTTGCATTTTCATGCTTACAAAGTTCAATTAACTCAAGAACTGAAGCCTACCGACCATCAGTGAATGCTGGTATTTCGAATCAAATCAGCTTCAGCGATGAGGCTCATTTTTTTCTTGATGGTTTGGTTAATCGGCAAAATTCTCACCTTCGGGGCTCAAAAAATCCACGAGTGATTGTTGAGAAACAAATTCATCCACAACGTGTTACTGGTTGGTGCGGATTCTGGGCTGGAGGCATCATCTGGCCATTCTTCTTCGAAAATGCAGATGGTCAGGCAATAACAGTTAATGGTGTTCGCTATCGCGACATGATAATCTAGTTTTTTTTGCCTGTGGACGATATGTGGTTTCAAAAAGACGGTGCCACATGCCATATAGCCCGAGAAATAATTCAACTTGTATAATGTTTGGGACATTCTTTACGAAGAGTTATCCATTTTATTGTTCGGATAGTACAGCCGTATTATTTAACAGTTTTAGAATATACGAGGTCTGTTCAAAAAGTATCGCCACTTTTGAATTTTCGCGGGTTACGTATATTCGATTTTAGATTTTTTGTGGCGTTATGTTGGTACTCATGTCTCTCACTTATGGCGACAAGTTCGGTCATTTTAAATGTTCAGTTAATTTTTGACAGATGCTTTGCTTGCATGTATTTTGGCTCGTCTTCTATTTTTGCTCAATTTCGACCAAAAACAGCAACGCATTAACATTGCTAAGGAGCTGTTGGACTCTATCCGTGACAACCCAAATTTGCTCCAGAGGGTCATAACTGGTGACGAATTATGGGTTTATGATTATGACGTGGAAACCAAAGCTCAATGGAAGCTGCCGCACGACCCAAGACCGAAAAAAGCGCGCCAAGTTCTGTCGAACGTGAAGGTTTTTCTTACAGTTTGCTTCGATTGCAGGGGTGTGGTGCATCATAAATTCTTACCACAGGGTAGAACGGTCAATAAGGAATATTACCTGTAAGTTATGCGCAAGTTGCGCGAAGCAATCCGCCAGAAACACCCGGATTTGTGGAAGAATAAAAATTGACTTTTGCACCAAGATAACGCCCCTATTCACTCATCGTTGCTTGTGCGCGAATTTTTAGCCAAAAACAGCACACTAATAATACCGCAGCCACCGTATTCCCCATATCTGGCCCCCTGTGACTTTTTCTTCTTCCTGAAACTGAAGAGCCCAATGAAAGGACCACGCTACGCTACGATTGAGGAGTTAAGGACGGCAAAAAACGTTGGCACAAGTATATAATATCTGGTGGGGATTACTTTGAAGGGGACAAAAAAGATATTTATGAATAAATAAATAATTTTTGAAAAAACACAAAATTCGCGATACTTTTTGAACAGACCTCGTCTCCGAGAAAAATAAAGAAGCAGAGAAGACCATTATCATCAATTCTGAGCGCTATGGTCATAAGGTAACCGATTTAGTTTGATTTGAACTTAGAGATTTTAAAGTGAACTATTTGTAATTTTGACAAAACAGTACCACAAGCCACACAATACGACGAATTTTTTCTTTATTGTAAAAAAAGTTCCCAGATTGCGTAATTTTGAGATTTGGTGATGTCAAACTTTATCTTATAAACCTGCAAAAAAAGTCATGTTTATGAAGAGTAAATTTTAAATTTTAGAGCATTTAAATAGTAACATCCATTATATAATGGCCGATCACAAATCATTTCTAAAAGATTGAGTTCTTCAAGAAGTCTTGAAGCACTTAATAATTTATTTTTAATGACATAATTTCAGAAATATAATAAATAAAATTAAATAAATTTAAAATTTGAATTTTGTAATTATTTTATTAAACTTTACTTTCATACACTCGATGAGTTTTCTTCTGTTCATAATGCATTACAAATGTCTTCTTTGAACAAAGCGCTATAAATGTTTCTTAAAGTTCCACACACACACAAAAGCTCATAATAGAAAGGAAATAGTTTTTTTTTGTAAAGTTTTTTTAAATTATCTTTTCCAACTAAAGCTGTAAATATACAAAAAAAAATAAAAGTCATTTAAAATTCCGGATAGCGGTTAGTTTGCGGAAAATTTGTGCAAGAAAAAAAATAAAAAATTGCAATCAAAAATCCTCATCACAATGGAATGCTATCAAGGTCACCATCATATAGCATTGAAAATAATTTGTAGATATTTTTTGGTTGTTGAATATTTTTATTTAGATAAAAATGTTGGCGATGAATGATTGTCTAGTCACTGTGGCGTGGCGATGACCGTTTGGCCCATTTCGGTGAAAATAAAAGTGACCGTTGGTGGAAGTCGAGCATTTAATTGTTGATTTCATGAAACTAAATTCATTTTTTTTTCTATCTACTTTAGATTTATTCATTTTAGTAGATACCATATAACCATAGCAGTAGGTAATCTCAATACAATCGACAATTTTGAATAAAATGAATCGTTATAAAAATAATAAAAATATGATGAAAAATCAAAAATAAAATTTAAGAAGAAAATAAAATTAATTTGCATATGTTTTTTCACACCTTGTTATTATAAAGTGTTCACTGTTTTTATTTTTTTTTGGTTGATTTCCATAAAATTTTGCTTGCACTCATTTGGCATTCAAGAATGGGTAAAAAATTGAAAAATTGATCATAGCAGGCAGCATTCACCGGAAACGATATTAACTTGATTGCGGAAATGCAAGCAATTTGAAAGTTTTGAAAAACTCTTTGCCAAAAATCAACAATCTTTTCATATCAGTTCATTTTTATATCCCATATTAAGGTATTATCCATTTGTGTTGAGTGAGAAGTTCTTTTAACTTAAATAGTTTGTCTTAAAATAAAAGAGAAATGAGATGAAAAAGATAATTAAAGACGAAAAAAAAACTGTACATTTTAGAGCGAAACAACTTAAATCCTTATCATTTATCTCTCTTAAATGAGTTAATCAGTTCTATAAGAAAGAGGGAAAATGCACAAACAACAGCAATAAAATGCATGGATGCGTTTCGATGTTGTATCTTTCGTAATCCGGATGTCATGTTTTATGATAAAATGGTCGTTATGGAGGCGTTCACGCTTGAAATGTATCCTCGAATGAATGTCATATTTGTAAATTTATTTCTAATACTTTAATAAATAGATAATGGATATACAAAAAAAAAATATTATTATTTTATAAAATAAACTATTAACATGTGCATTGTCAGTATCCAATTTAAGCTTTGAAAAGTAAAGTTAAATAAATTAAACTTAATTATATTACCTAAATTTTGCCATTATCTATAAAAATAATATTATTTAAATACTTACCACTAGATTTCTTGTAGGATACGATAATTTTTTGGTAATTTGTGGTTAATTTTTCGCATATTTCGAGGTACAATTCGGTCTTTACTTGACAGATATTGATTTGTAAATTATCTGAAGTTTAAGTATTGCCTACGTAAAGATGATCTTTTCTTAAGATTGGAATACACAGTTCCTCTAATACACAAAATGGTTCGCTGTCAAATCGTGTAATTGTACGAACAGTCGGCCGGCATATTATACTGATCGTCTGACTGCACGATCTTTGCTCGTTGGCGAGCAAGTTTTGCTCATTGAAAGCATGGAGAATCTATTCATGATTTAATCGTGTGTGCTCATAGATATATTCCATATGACGTCATTCATGTTGCTCGTTGGGAACTCGTCATTTGCGCGCCGTATTATTTTGACATTTGACAGTTCCCATATATTTACTCTGTGCCTGCATATTCATTATTTCATATATGATAAATTTTAATTAATTTATTATTTTAATCTCTATTATATATAATAGAAAGATGTTTTGATCTACAAAATAAGTAGGAAAAACTAATGTAGTAAAGTGTATACCAAAAAATCGTTCAAAAAAAAAATGATAGTACCACTGAAATATGAAATATTAATATTGAAATTAATATTGATTTAAATATTAAAATAAAATATAAAATATTTACTAAAATAAATAAGTGAATTTGAAAACGTTATTCTTCATAATATAAAGTAAATGAAATATGAATAGCAGCGACCAACTGGATAATTTACTAATAAAACATCTGTGAGCCTTTTGTACGATTAAAAATATATTCCTTTTTTGCTCCAGTAAATTGCACATGCATTGCAATACATTATTCTCACAGATATTTATTCAAACGATTACACTTATCATTCGACTGATCGTAAAATACACAAACTTTGTTTGCGGCAAATCTGCATTATCTCATGCACGCGCAAAATGCGTAGTTGCTCGCGTATGCACTAAACTGTCAGACGAGTAAAAAAGGGGAAATTTCATCATAGTTGCCTTAGTTTAGAATAGACAAAAATTACTATGTATCCCAATTATTTTGAATTTTAAAATATTATAAAAGTTTTTTATATTGAAGACCTCTCTGAACGAGGTTCGTCTTATAATTCTCCTCACCCCCCAAAAACGAATGCTTTATGCTACCGAACATTTTTTATTCATAACAAGCACCTATGAGACATTGTTCAGGGACTCTTTTTCACATTTTTTATCAGTTTTTTATGTTGAATACCTCACTGAAAGAGGTTCGTCTTCCACTTCTACTCAGCCCTCCAAAAATGAATGCTTTATGCCACCGAAAAATTTGTGCTTATGATCAAGACCTTTTCAACCTCGTTCAAGGACTCCTTTTTCCACATTTTCATCAGTTTTTGATGTTGAAGACTTCTGTGGACGAGGTTCGTTTACCATTTCTTCTCAGACCGCCAAAAACAAATACTTTATGCCACCGAAAAATTTGTGGTCATAATAAGGACCTATGCAACCTCGTTCAGAAACTCCTTTTTCCACATTTTCATCAGTTTTTGATGTTGAACACCTCCTTGAACGAGGTTCATCTTCAAATTCTCTGCAGCCCTCTAAAAACGAATACTTTATGCCACCGAAAATTAGTGATCACGATAAGGACCTATGGACCGTTTTCAGCGACTCGTTTTTCCACATTTTCATCAGATTTTGATATTAAAGACTTTTCCACTTCTCTTTGGTCCTCCAAAAATGAATTCTTTCTGCCACCGAAAAATTTGTGCTTATGATAAGAACATATGAAACCTCGTTCAGGGACTCTTTTTTCCATATTTTTGTCAGTTTTTGATGTTGAAGACCTCCCTAAATAAGGATCGTCTTCCACTTCTCCTTGGCCCTCTAAAAACGAATGCTTTATGCCATCAAAAAATTTTGGGTTGATGATAAGGACCTATGCATTCTTGTTCAACGACTCTGTTTTACATTTTCATCAGTTTTCGATGTTGAAGACCTCTCTGAAGGAGGTTCATCTTCAACTTCTGTTCACCCCTTCAAAAACAAATGCTTTATGCCACCGAAAAATTTGTACTCATGACAAGGACCTATGAGACCTTGTTCAGGGACTCCTCTTTCCACATTTTCATCAGTTTTTGATGTTGAAGACCTCCCTAAACAAGGATTGTCTTCCACTTCTCCTTGGCCCTCCAAAAATGAACGATTTATGCCACCGAAAAATTTGTACTCATTATAAGGACCTATGTAACTGCTCCAGCTTTTGTAACGCACTCTAAAAATACAACTTCACTTATCAAGGCCGCGTAGTTATCAAACGAGCTTGAAATTTGTACTACATCTTTACGAAGAATTGGCGTACAAGCTATTTGGAGAAGAAGTTCATAATAACTTCTATGCCACATCTCGTCGTATGTACATACGCACTAAACCCCATAAATATAAACAAAATATTAATAATTTATGTTCTCCTTTAAAAGGATATTTCCGCAATCAAAAAAAAACTTACACTTTTATTGATTTTTAGCCCATCAAAAAAAAAACCAAATTATTTTTCTACACTAATTGCCTTTTCGAACAAACCAAAACAAAAAACGATAACAAATTATTTCCTATCTTTTATTTTGATCTATAGAAAAATTAATTAGGAAACTAGTCCTCACCTTGCTCAAAGTATGAAAAATATTTAAAGAATAAGTATAGTATTAATAAGTTGGTAATAATTTACTTAATCAATAAAGATTAATTGTGGTAAGATTTATGTTTTCATGGAGATGCTAACAAGCACAGCAGGTTAATTTACACCAAGATAATACGACCACGCGGAAACTTTTTATTATTTTTAATAGAAACAAAATTATTTGATTTGTTTTCCTGTCGAAATATAAAAGGTTTGCAGAAAAAAAAATTAAACTAAATATGATCCCAGCCAATTTTATGATTAAATTGTTAGCAACCATTTAGTAAAAACACAAAAAAGTTTTTGCTTGCTTAGAAAAAAAACCTTTAAATTCTCCTAAAAAGTATTTATTTATGAGATTGTATGAGAAATTTTATAGACGTACTTAAATTGGAACAAAATAATAGAAGAATTGAGGTAACCATGATTTCAATAATATGAGTACAAAAACAAAATAAAATAATACAAACAAACAAAAAATTCGCCCCGAACAAATACAATATAAAAACTGGCATTAATCCGTAGGCTGTTCGCAATGATTTTATTTATTTTTAAGCGATATTTATATGGTGTCAGTTTCCGGTGTTATTCCAAACGAATTTGGTAAATTTCAATAATAATTGTAGTTTTTTTACAAGATAATTTTGGAGTTTTTTACTCTTCGTTCAGAGTTGCAATTAAGTTGAATTTCTTTTTTATAATGTCAAATGGTGCAATCAAATTATTATATTAGATATACAAATAGTATGTTTAACAATCAAATTTAACTAATAATATAATTCGATCTAATTTCAAAAATGTGTAAAAAAATTGTAGGTGGAAAGAATTTAATTGGAATACGAATATTCCTTATTTGTGAATTGAAAATGAATTCATTAATAAAAAAAAAATACTTCAAAAAATGGAAAAATTTATATAATTTTGTTATTTGAATACTTCAAATTATTTTTTACGCCATTCTTTAGTCTATTGTGGATTCGAGCCATAAAATGTTAGACAAAAATTCAAAATCTCTTAAAATAATTTTTTTTTCCAGTTTCATTTGAAGCAAAATAATTATTTGAATTTTTTTTTAAATAATTTTAAGTAGACCTTGCAATTTTGTAAAAAAAAAAATTGCTGCAAAGAGCCTTCTTCCAGGACTCGATCTGTTTGAGAAAATTGTTTATAATTTTTGCGGACATTTCGTGCTGTAATTTGGTCACTATTTGACGGATGTTGGTTTATAAATGGTCCAAAGTTTAAGACTTTTTTATCGTTGTGGATAATTAAAATTACCAAATCTCGAAATTATGTGGCCTGGGAGCTTCCCGTTAAATAAAGATAAAATTTGTCATGTTGTGAGGTCCAGATTATAATCTTAAAGTTTAGGCTCACACGTTTCCAACTCACAGGTTTGTGCTTCCATTATGTCTCGCCCTCTCATCAGCTACATCCTCCATAGGTACAACCGTCAGTAACTAGCTACAAGCTGTTTGTAGGAAGGCCTGTTGATAGCAAGGCCTACCTAAACGTCTACTATCATTTGCAGTCATAGCAACCGGGATAAGTAGTATCCCTTACCTCCAGTCCTAAGAGTATACCCTTAATGTAGATATTAAATCATAAACACTATGTTTCAGTCAAAGACAACTTATCCATCCGATCAGGTACAGTATGTTTTAACACCATGGGACACGCCGATCCCCGTGGCACCAGTTTTGATTTAAGAGAACTTGGTCCGTACTATCACTGAAAGCGCTATAATATGGAACCTTGTAACTTCGTAGGCACTGTTAGGCTGGGTCAGGGTCCGCGGGTTTGCCTATACCCGTAGGCCATATCTGATATTGATCATAGTTTGATCATTCTCCCTAAAGAGGGCTCCATGTGGGGAATCAACACCATACGGTAAGTACTGTTGTTTTACATGGCATATTTACCATTAGACATAATACCAAAGGCCGCCTACGACCATAGAGATTAAGATATGCTCAATCAATGCACCATCAAACCCAATTGGCGATTAACAGTAAGCGACCAATTACAAGCTGATTAAACCAACCCACGATACAGAAATTAACCATAGACACCACCTTACAGCCTAAGGCACCTCATCTCTCCGATCAGTACAGTGTGTTTTAACACCCTGATCCTGTGGCACTAATTTTTGTCTTAAGACTACTTCGGTTTGTTCTCCTCTCATTGAGGTGCGGTAAGGAACCTTGTAAATTTCTAAGCACCGCTCTGCCATCTCCGATACGCGGGTTCGCCAGGACCTGAAGGCACAACCAGAATCAGCTTTGGTCTCTCACCCGGTTGTAGCAACCTTGCGTATCACTCAAACAGACATTCACTGCTAATGGACCAATCGTCCTGTTCTATCAAACACGGCCATACTCAGTGCTTACTCAATGCACCACTCAAATCCACTCCATTCTCATTTAATCTAATTCCACATGAATCCAGATCGCTAAGATCCAGACACAGACCACACTCCACGAGGAGGTGATAGGCACTCTCTTGTAGTGCACCGCACAGACACTCTATTCTTTCACTCAACTTCTCTCATATCGTGCCATGTTATCAGATAACCAAGGAACACACCACATTCAAATTTGTTTGCCGGAGCAAACCTGCCACATGAGATGAACCTATAGATCCATCTACCATTCACACCCACATCCGCTGTTGCCACATCTCATATATTCTGTCCAGGACTAGAGCTCGCCGTTGACGCTCTCCAAGACTCTGAATTTCCTCATTCAGAACGGGATGCAACGGAAGCTTTTCATCCAGATCCGATCCATTTGCTTGTTTACTTAGCCATTCAGTCAAAAATGGCTTTTTCATAACTAAACGCATAAGAATGACAGCGCTGTCATTTGAAACGACAAAGTAATAGGTTGTCAAAGATTGAGTGCGCTTCTTCCCATTTAAAAATTATTTAAAGATTAACGTTATCTGTATAAAATATATCGAATCGTGAAATTAACGTAAGATTTTTAATATAAAAAAACATTTAATGTTAAAAATTTATTATTAATTAAAATTAAAATGAATTTTTTCGTAAAATTTGATTCATTTTTGTAATGATTTGTAAAATGGTTTTGATATTAACTGTAGTAATATTAGAGATGGTGTGCGTATAAGATGAAAAAAGGAGTGTGCTTGTGGTATATGCTGGTATATGTACAAGCTTTAATGAGCGGGATCTTTTTAAAATGAACTGTGACACCCTCAAAAAATATTTTTATTTTCATTTGATTCTTATAACTAGTAAATAAAATTCTGCTTACCTTTTTGAACTAATATAAATAACAAAACTCAAAGTATTTCAATTAGATTTTCTATATATGTATACAAATACATGCTCGTACATATGTAAATATAATGAATACATAAAAAATGTTGAGCCTCTAACGTGCGTTTGGGCGTGATTCTCTATTGACAATTGTCTGATTTTATTTTATGCTCCTAACTTTATTAGTTCATATTTACGACCAATCATCAAATAGTTTTGATAGCGAACAAATTTTCGAGAAAATTATGTCTTATCCAAATTGGGTAATAATCATAAACTGAGAAGAAGAATTTAATCGTAAAATTTACCTACGTATAGGGGCGCATACAAACATATGTTGTTCTATGGGTTCACACGTGTCTGATAGTGTTATTGATGTCGCTTTTAGAATAAAAATAAAGGTACCCCGGCCATCAACTTGTAAGTACATTTTCTCATTTAATCAAAATCATTTTATGAATCAGAGCAATTCATAAATATTTGTTCACACCTTTTTTAATAAATCGAAATCTATTCAGTTATGTACAAGCATAAAAGTGGGCAACTACAATAACGCCATCTACTTTTCATTATTATTAACAATGGCACTATTTCTCAATGTGGGGGGGAATTACATCAGCTGTCAATATTGACGAAAAATTACACGTTCTAGCATATTATTTTGGTTAGCTATGACAATCTTCAATAATGATTGTAGAAAATCAAATCAGAATACGATAGATAGAAGCAAATACGTGTATACCCACCGTCATGAATCGAATCATAAGTGATTTATTGAGATCAGTGAGTAGCTGACAATTATCTTTGGTTTATTTTATTTAATTTTATTAATATTATTGATGAGATAGTTTTTCTTTTCCCCTTCACATTCCCATTATTAGAGTCGTTGGTTATTGTGGTGATTTCACATAATTTACATGCGCACATGCCTCGTTGTTAAAATTGAACAAAAAATTTATTCAGACTTGAGACGAAAAATCGCTGCTTGATTGCTACTCGAAATGCTATCATCCGATTGTTTGTTGGCTGTTTGAATGTCGTTTTTTGGTTGCCTTCTGTTGGTGTCGACTTGATCGTGGGCGGTTATCAAAAGTTCAAAGAACCCCAAAAAAATAGTATCGAAACAACAACGCAACACTGCTCTCAGTCTTTCAGAGACTCTGTCCTAAAGTTTGTCTTTTTATCTTTGTTTGTATCGTCAGATTTAAGCTTTTTTTTCTTCTTTATATGGTCTACTTAGATTTCTATTCTGGCTGGCTAGTAAGATGTTTTCATGTTCTAATTTCTTAATTTTTTTCTTCTTTGGTTTTGTTCATTTTTTCCTACTAAGAAGAATTTCCGTGAGAAAAATTTGTGTAATTTTCATTAATTTTTTTATATATTTTTTTTTTAAATATTATGTTTTTCATAAATAAGTATAAAAGATATTGAATTGAGTTAATTTACTATTGATTTTCTTTTTTATTCTTAGAAAAAAAATGCTTTAAAATATTTAATCTAGTTGATAGAAAGTGAATTATGAAAGAGGTAAAAAGTTGGAAATTTATTTTATCAACATGAGTTATCCGTTTTTTTTTATTTCTAAAAGTATAATTCTGTTCTGTTATAGCTTACAAATAAGTAAAAATTTGCTTCAGCTTAAAACTTGGCATTTTATAGATTACTCCTATTCGATAACATTGTAAAAACTTTCTACAAAAGTGGATATTCTACCGAAGCCACGTTTTGCACTTTAAGTGGATTATTTCTTGCCAAACGAATGTGTCAATAAGCAAAATTGTTGTACGAGGTCTGTTCAAAATGTATCGCGAATTTTGGGTTTTTTCAAAAATTGTTTATTTATTCATGAATATCTATTTTGTTCCCTTCAAAGTAAGCCCCAACAGATATTATACACTTCTGCCAACGTTTTTTCCAATCCTCGAAGCACTTCAAAAAATCATTTTATCTCCTCAATCGTAGCGTTGCGTCGTCCTTTCATGGAGCTCTTCAGTTTCGGGAAGAAGAAAAAGTCACAGGGGCCAGATCTGGGGAATACGGTGGCTGCGGAATTATTAGTGTATTGTTTTTAGCCAAAACTTCGCGCACAAGCAACGATGCGTGAGCAGGGTCGTTATCATGGTGCAAAAGCCAATTTTTATTCTCCCACAAATCCGGGCGTTTCTGGCGGATTGCTTAACTCGCGCATAACTTGCAGGTAATATTCATTATTGACTGTTCTACCCTGTGGCAAGAACTCATGATGCACCACGCCCCTCCAATCGAAGAAAACTGTAAGCGAAACCTTCACATTCGACCGAACTTGGTGCGGTTTTTTCGGTCTTGGCTCGTGCGGCAGCTTCCATTGGGATGATTAAGCTTTGGTTTCCACGTCATAACCATAAACCCATAATTCGTCACCAGTTATGATCCTCTAGAGCAAATTTGGGTCGTTGCGGACAGACTCCAACAACTCCTTAGCATTGTTAATGCGATGCTGTTTTTGGTCGAAATTGAGCAATTTAGGTACGGATTTCGCGGCGACCCGTCTCGCGACAAATCATTGGTAAAAATCGAATCCTCAGAACGGTGATTAGACGATTGACCTATACTATTTTCTTCACTTCATCAATGTTTTCGTCTGTTGTTGACGTGCTCGAGCGTCCGGCACGCTTTTCGTCGTTTACATCTTCTCGGCCCTCTGAGAACATTTTGTACAACCGATAAACGTTACTTCGGTCTAAGGCAGCTTCACCATATGCCACAGTTAACATTCGGAATGCGTGCGCGCAATTAATTTTCTTTTTCACACAGATTCTTTGATCCATTTTTTGGAATGGACAAAAATCGAAGACGAGCCAAAACACGTGCAAGCAAAGCAGCTGTCAAAAATTAACTGAACATTCAAAATGGCCGAACTTGTCGGCATAAGTGAGAGACATGAGTACCAATATAGCGCAACAAAAAATTCGCGATAGTTTTTGAACAAACCTTGTATAACAAAATAAAAATTTTATCAAAATGTCAGTTTAAAAAAAAAAAATTCATTTAATTTTACTTTCCAAAGCACAAACTTGATTATTTCTATCATTCTATGACAAAAATCAAACGTTTCATGTTTTATTGTTAAAATGATTTTCGAAAAAATCATTTTTATTCCTATTATATCTTAGGTGGGTGTATAAATACCATTTATTTTGGTTATTTCTTGAAAGTAATGTACTCTAATTTAATATTTTATTGATTAACGAAATGTACGCGCAAACACACTATAAATACTCGATCGGATTTTTTGTATTTCCACTCGTACCTCTACAAATAAAATCATCAATTATGAAAAAAAAAAATATATATAAATCTTTTCGTTTTTACCGATTTATTGTGGGTCGACTTGTTAAGGTGTCAAGCAATTATCATAAAAATCAAACTATTATATTAGAATATAATACATTAAGGTAAGGCCATGCCTCTAGTTCGCTCACAATTCATTCACATCGAAAAGTACATTAAAGTTGGTTTTTAAAAAAAAAAATATATTTTTGAAATTTTCTAAATCAATATCAAAAATTACGTTCTTATTTAAATAATGTAAATAATAAATTTTACAACAATTGGTTCAGTTTAAATATTTAACATTTAATTTTTGAAGAAAAAAAAACGCCTCCATTTTTGTAAAAAAAAACAACCGAATTCGTTTTTTTCCATTATTTTGAATTTTATTTTATACAATATTTTTTTTTTTTTTTGTATTTTGTGTGTTTGATGATGATAAATAAAAAGTAATTAAAATTGCTATAAATTTTGTTTTTTGTTTATTTTTATATAAATTTTTTTTTAAATAAAAGCTTTTCTAATTCACAAATTGTTAAAAAAAAAGTTTTAGATTACCTTTAGATAAAATTTAAAAAAATTTTTTTTATTAAAGGTGTAAATACATATAAAACCGAATACATATTCAAAAAAAAAATAATAAGAAAAGTTGTATAAATAATCGTTACCCTATAAGACTGCAAGGAAGAAAAACGATCAAGGACGGTTACTATCATTTTTGGTTAATTCGATTCCAATTAATTGTAATTAAAACTAAAATACCTCATTTATAATTAAAAATAAAATGAAATAAAAAATTATTTTTGAAATCATTGAAAAACATAAGAAATATTTTAATTTCTATTTTATTTGGAAAATAAATATGGAAGGATTTCCTTCAAAAATTTACTCCATATTCATTTTGATATGCCAAATTTTATCAAGGAAAATGGTCAGAAATTATTAAAAAAAATTATTTAGATTTGAATAACCATTAAAAATTTTAATTTTTCAATAATTTTCTTAATGAATTTTGAAATGTATTCAGAAATTTCCCTGTGTTTTTATTAGTTTTGGAATGGTAAAAAGGAAATAATCGGAAGACAAAGTGTGGGACTTTAACCAACTAAAATCACCTTACTTGCTCACATTTATATATTATCCCAGAAAATCGTAATCAGGGATTACTTCGTCAGGGATAATATTTATATGGGCTAGAATACAATTTAAAACGGTATTGATAAGCCTGAAAATATCCGTGTCCCATCAAAAATTGGTATACGTGTAGGTAGTAGCAAGCGTCACCATGGCGTCGATCTATCAACAGATCTACCATCGAGATGAGACGGTGAGTCCCAACGAAGTCCTCTTGGACTTATTTCTTTCCTCCGTACGACGCTCGGATCGCGCTAGAGGGCCACACCGACCTCTTCGGTGGTACAGCCTCTGTCACTCATCTGCCATTATCTCGATCGGTATCGTTCCGGCTACAACACAAATAACCTCGAATGACACCATTTGGAATGCACAAGCTACTCTCAATGCGCTCCTCTGGTAGACTGAGACAACTCATACAGCAGAATTGACTCGCATTGGCGCAGCTTACAGCAAAATTGACCCGCCAACAGGGTCATCCTACTCTACCTGAGTCACCTAAGATACGGCATTAAGCACGTTAGTGCTATCATTGTACTCGCAGCCTTTCCAGCAACGTCTCATTGGTGTTCCTGGAATCTGAGCCTAGCGTCAACCATCACCCCTTAATACTTTAGAGATGGTCCCGATATCACCTCATATCCGCTTGTCATAATGGTGATATTCTCTGTACTCTTTCTGCTGCTGATAAGAACTACCTCCGTCTTATGGTCCTCAAGCCTAAGACCAGCTGCCAGGAGCCAAATTCGAACTAAAGAAGCAGTCTCATTGCATATCTGTTCTACCTAATAATATACTCCTGAACACCCATTGGACCCAGGGCGTGAAGTATACAATCCCATTTCGCCGACTTGAAGGCATTTTTCACATCAAGGGTTATGATAGCACAGTACTTTATGGAGCCTCTTATCCACCTTTTGCTCTCGGCAGTTTTACGTGCTGTTCACAGCACTCGTCGTCAGACCTCTTAATTTTTTACTCGCTGAAAATGTTTACCATAGACATCTTAATTATCCAATTCCACCGACAACCCCCCCCCCCCCCACCGGGTTAGGTAAAATACAAAAGATAGTAAGAGGACACTTCTTAATAGTGTGGGACTTCTAAGCCACTAAAAACCCCTCTATGCAATGTGTCATGAATTATTTTGCTTAAAATTGACTAATTATATATCTTTCTTAAATTGTTTAGTCCCAAATTTTTACGACTTTTTTGAAGCTAACACTTCACATCAGCAATAGTTTCCATAGTGGCTCTTTCAGTAGAAAGAAATCTACCGCCAATATTGCGTTGTCATCTGCAAATATAGGCATTAGTATTTCATCATTTTGTGGGATGTCTCTTTTTTATAATAAATACAGAAGAGGGTCTATTACACTTCCTTGAGGTACTCCTCCTTTTATAGCCTTTAGCCCATATCTGACCCTAAACTGTCTCTCTGAAATATATTTAGATAGCAATTTAAAGAATTGTTTTGGGAAATCTCTCCCTAGAAGAATGGAAAAATCTCTAGAAGAGGAAAAGGTGTGCCCAGCCTGAAATGCTTGCGCAACATCCAGGCTGGGCACACCTTTTCCTCCTCTAGAGATTTTTAAATTTTATTTGTAATTCCATGTGGGTGAATTTTTCCTGGTTTTAGTACAATTTTCACTTTGCTGATATCAAAAGTTTGGGTACATATTTTAACTGGAAGCAAGCATTATAAAAGAACTGAAATTTTAGCTAGCCTACTTCTAAGAGTTTCTTCATCATCTGGCCAGTTATTAGAACAAATCCAAGAGATTTTTTTGGCACTTAAGTTTATGGGTAATCATATTTTTTATTTCCTTAATTATGCCTTGTCGGACTTTATTAATTTTGTTAATAACAGTTATATTCACATTTATAGCATTTTTCCGATCTGGCTGAAAAACACCTGTTAGATGTTCTGCAAAAAGGCTAGTTTTTTCCTTAGGAATAATCCAATTAACGAATATTCTACCATACGCCTCACAAAATCCAATATGGCTTCAATAACTAAAATTATACTTTAATTATAATTGACAGCTGCAAAAAAAAAAAACACATAACATATGGGTTTTGACAGATATTTTGAAAGTTGAAAGAAAAAACACCAAACTAACCGATAACGCTACCCTGTAGAAATATTTGCGCAAATTTTTTTTTGAATTTTTTTCTTTAATATTAATTTTAACAAAGTTTAAGTTTTTACAATAAAATTATAAATTATATTAAAATTTACATAATTGCTATATATTTTTAAGTTGTTTTTCCTTTTTTTTTGTGTATTATTTGTTTGAGTTTTAAAAATAATTATGACGTATTTCTCTCTTGGTGAAATGTCATTTTATCTGACAATTCGTTTTGGAACTGTTGTTGTTGTTGTTGTTGCACTGAATCGTTGTTACTTTTCGTTTCTGTCATTTTTTATAGCACCTTTTGTCGATTCCCAAGCTGCGACGCTGGCCGAACTCCCGACCACGCTCAACATTTTATTGCGTTCCTCTGTGTTCGGTATTTGGAACGTACAAGTCAGCGTAGTTGACTCGTATCTGCTCCGTTCCCAGCTGTTCCGTTGCTCTCATTCTCACAAACACATACACTTGCGGATTTTTTTCTTACTATTATTATTTTAATTTTTTTTTTAAAACTTAATAAAAAATCTTTTTAAATTTGTTGCGAATTTTAATTTTTTATTTCCCTTTTTCTGTCTCCCACAGTTACTTCGCTATCAATATTATCTTAGATAGAAATTGACAGAAACAAAAAGCAAAATTTTTGATTTTCATTTAATTTGAAAAAAATTTATTTTTTCTCTTTCTAATTATTCATGTTTATTTAAAGATATTTATTAAAGATATGCTACGCATAATATTTTATTTATTTCTTAATCGAAATGACCTAGACTTACTTAAAGTGCTGGTTGTACTTAAAATGGAAGAAAGCAGATTACGATGATTTTCTAACGTTTTCCATTTTCTTTTTGCTGTTATGGAATTTATGTAATTTATTTTTAATATTTATATTGACCGTTACTTTCTATTGTATCGTTTATCTGCATACAAAATTTTGACCTTGTATCCATTACAGTTATTTATATTCAATGTTATTTTTCCATTTAACATCGATCACCTTTGCCAAATGGAAAATACTAGACAAAAAACCCCACCCACACAATACTTGGACCAGGAAATTTGTTAACAAATATGTTTTTCATGTCATTTATATTAATTTACAGACATTACTTAACATACCGTAAACATTTTTATTAAGTAAAAAAGAACATTGAAAACAATTGAATATAAAAGCGATTTTGGTTTTTATTTTAATACTTTCAGATAATATATATTTGAACATTTTATAATATGACATAATCTTTAAGGGATTTGAGCAAAATTCCTCAAAAGGAAATAATTCACTATTGGCAAAAATATTCTTTTTAAATACAAATAATCCTTGTATATGACAAAGCAGCTCGGAAAATTGATTGTGTAAGAAAACCTTAAATATTATAATTTTTATAAAAAACACCGATATAATCTAAGCTAAAGTCGATGCATTGATCATAGTAACCTACTAACTTAAGAGAATTCGAAAGTCAATATCCATCAAGTATAAGGAAAAAATTACAAATCGAAATTTACGAAAAAGTTTTTGACAATGACCAAAAAAGGATCAAGGCCTAAAAAAAGTTTCTTGGCGGCCATTTAAATATTTTTATTTTTATAGGGGTCATCAGTAACTGTTACAGCATTGCCTCTGGCATCCTCAAAGAAATATGGCCAAATGATGACGGCGGCCCAAATGTCGCACCAAACAGTTGCTCTATGAGGGTTAAGTGGTTTTTGGTGTATCAGATGAGGGTTTTCAGTGTCCCAATAGTGGCTTTTATATTTATTAACAAATCCAGGAGAGTTTATTGGTCTTTGGTATCTCAGTTGAGGGTTTTCAATGCCCCAATATTGGCTATTCTCTTTATTAAGAAACCCAGGAGGGTGTAGTAGTCGTTTGTGTTTCAGTTGAGGATTTTTAGTGCCCCAATAGTGGCTATTATATTTATTAACAAAGCCAGGAGGGTGAACTAATCTTTGGTCTATCAGTTGAGGATTTTTGGTGCCCCAATAGTGGCTATTATGTTTATTAACAAAGCCAGGATGGTGTAGTGATCTTTGGTGTATTAGTTGAGGGTTTTCAGTGCCTCAATATCGGCTATTCTGTTTATTAACAAATCCAGGAGGCTATAGTGAACTTTGGTGTATCAGTTGAGGGTTTTCAGTGCCCCAGTAGCGGCTATTCTATTTATTAACAAATCCAGGAGGCTATAGTGATCTTTGGTGTATCAGTTGAGGGTTTTCAGTACCCCAATAGCGGCTATTCTGTTGATTTAAGTATGCTTCGCTGCTCATAATGATGTCTTGCCAAAAATGGTGGTCGTCTATACCGAGCTGTAAAACTCGAGCATTCCAATTTCGCCACCGTTAATTGTGCTAATTAAATTTTATACAGGTAAAATAAACAATTTTTTTTTAAAGAATTTTTAACAAACATGATGGAGCTATTCGCAATTCTTGTGAACGGCATCAATGAGAGGTACACGAACATTCAGCAGCACTCTCTCTTACTGCATCAGTCTTTTCATGCGTACGTTGGTTTAATTGTCGCCCAGTTTTCACTTTATCTCCAAGTGTATGCATATTTTAAAAATTATTCACTACACGATGAATAATTGACTTGCTCGACATATGATTAGCACCAAAAAAGTCATGCAATTTTGACCGCGTATTCACAATTTAACAATTATTTAAATAAAATGTTTTAATAATGTCAACACGTTGTTGCGATATTAGGTGCTCAATAATAAATCGTTATCGACCACTCTGTCGAATGCCAACAGACAAATGTCATCCAAACAAAAATGGCGGCCAAACAAAATTCGAACTGGAACATAAAGACCACCCTGTATGTGAAATTATTTTAACATCTAACCAGCTATGATCTTTTGAAAGTACGAATGTTTTTTCTTAGAAATTCTTGGAATATTTAAGAATTATTTTCTAAATCTATTAATTTACAAATTGAAATATTCAATAAATTCGTCGTGTTTATTGAGAATAAAATATTGTCACAAACTGCATAGTTTGGGTTAGCCCAGAATGAAGTTAAGTGAGTGCTATAATACGGACGCACGTGCATATGAACATGGTTTAATAGGTAGACACGTACTTGGAGTTTTAGGTTTTAACTACTTCAAGGTTCAATAACTCGCAAATATTCCCCGTCCGCGGATGAATTCTTATTGAATTCAATAAATTTACAGTTTTGTTTGATTTTCCGGGAAACCATGCAGCCACACTCAATAATACGAGTATTACGTATACTAACTGTGATACGAGTATCAGGTAGCAGCCAAACAAACAGGTAAATAGATTTGAGATAAATAGTGAAAATATTCTCATTTCAATTGATTTTGTTTTCTTAAACAAAAAAAAAACCAACAAGAACAAGACTAACGAAAGAATAAAATCGGAATTTAGTTCAATCGTGGAATTGTAATCGTGCGCGATAGATTATTTCATTTGGCATTATTTCGATTCGGTGGACGATGGACGACGATCTATAAGGAATCCCATAGAATCTACTTCAATGAATCTAAAGAATGAATAATCGAACGAAACACAGTGCCTTGCCAATTCCATGGAATTGTTTGGCAAAACTCAAGTAGCTGATTACAGTTTTAATAAAAGATACTGTTATAGATGAGCTTATCAATTAGTGTTCATGGTCATTGGTTTCGGACACTACACTTCCACACCGCATATGTATGTACTACGTATAAAAGTTACGGTCTCTCGTGTTTACTTTGCATTCCTCCTAACCATTTATCCATCCACTACTCTTAAAACGAAAAGGTTCACTGAACACAAAAAATATTTAAACATTTTCTTCTTACCACTTTTTTTTAACATCATTTTAATTGTTAAAAAAAAAAAAATGTCCCCGATTAATTTTTTGCAAATTGCTGTAAATTTTACCATTTACCTTTATATATTTTCTACTAAACACCCAAAAAAATTAGACTTTTTTTCCTATTCGAATGGGTCTAATTTCGTGAATGCGACAGAAATGCGTAACAGGAAGTAGGCACAGCGCGCCCTATTCTAATTTATTTTTATTGATTCTTTCTCTCTCTTTCAGTATAATATACGAGGTCTGTTCAAAAGGTATCGCGGGTTTTGTGTTTTTTTTTTAAATTATTTATTTATTCTTGAATATCTATTTTGTCTCCTTCAAAGTAATCCCCACCAGATATTATAAACTTTTGCCAACGTTTTTTCCAATCCTCAAAGCACTTCAAAAAATCATTTTTTGTGATCTTGTTCTGCTCCTCCTTCGATGCCGTCTTTATCTCCTAAATCGTAGCGTAGCGTCAAGAAAAAGTCACAGGGGGCCTGATCTGGGGAATATGGTGGCTGCAGCATTATTAGTGTGTTGTTTTTGGCCAAAAATTCACGCACAAGCAATAATGCCAATTTTTGTTTTTCCACAAATCCGGGCGTTTCTGGCGGATTGCTTAGCGCAACTTGCGCATAACTTGCAGGTAATATGCCTTATTGACCCTTCTACCCTGTGGCAAGAACTCATGATGCACCACGCCCCTGCAATCGAAAAAAAACTGTCGTTCACACGCCCCAGCACGCTTTTTGTCCTTCACATCTTCTCGGCCCTCTGAGAACATTTTGTACCACCGATAAACGTTGCTTCGGTCCAAGGTAGCTTCACCATATGCCACAGTCAACATTAGGAATGCGTCCGCGCTATTAATTTTGTTTTTCACACAAAATTTGATGGAGATTCTTTGATCCATTTTTTTGGATTGGGCAAAAATCGAAGACGACCCAAAACACGTGCACGCAAAGCAGCTGTCAAAAATTGACTGAACATTCAAAATGGCCGAACTTGTCGGCATAAGTGAGAGACATGAGTACCAACATAACGACACAAAAAATCGAAAATCGAATATACGTAACCTGCGGAAATTCAAAATTTGCGATACTTTTCGAACAGAAAATAACATTTTTTAATAGTTACCACGTGACTTCTTTCAGGACTCGATCCGTTTTGAGGTAATTTTTTGTGTACAGCTAATTTTTTATGAGGGATATTAGTTTTTAAAGGCTCTAGATTTTAAAAATTATCTTCGTTAACACGATATTTTACGTCGATTTACAATAAAAAAGTCCAACGACGTCAAATCGTATGATCTTGGGCTTTGAGGCCATCAAGTTTGAGGCCACCAAATCTTGAAATTTCTCGTTGTGGAAACTTTTTGTGCAATAAAGTAAATATTGGTATTGTCTTGTAAGTTATGATGGAACCGTTTTGTTGAAACCACATATGGTCCAGATGAAAATCTTTAAGTTCAAACTTCAAAAAAGTCAGTTAGCAGAATTCTCTTTCTTTTTGAGATAAATTTATAAAACTTTTTTGTTCATTTTGAGTTTTAGTTTCGGCCATTATTTACATATATTGGTTATTAAATCCTCAGAATTTGAGAAATATTTTAAGCGGTCTTTTTAGAAAAAAAATTCGAAGAGCATCAAATGGCACGATTTATAAACTCTCGAACTTACGCGTTCTGGGAACTGTGTGCACAATAACCCCAACATTTGTCGTTTTGTATATTTTATGGTATAGTTTTGTTAAAATTACATATGATCCTTAGCTTTAGGCTAAAAAAAGTTAGTTATCAAACTGATAAGGTGCCCAGAATTGACAGTGATGGTTTCTTTGACTTCATTTACAAAGAAAACTTGTAGGTTTTCAGATCCTTAAATATAGAAATTTTGCTTATTAAGTTGGTAGAAATTTTTTGGTAGGCATTTTCCTTTTTGATTATTAAACAATCTTTAGCGTAAAATGGAAAATTTTATTATAAATTAATATTACCCTAAATAATATATTTTTATATTTAAAAGCTGTCAAATTTCATTACTTATATTTAGTAATCTATAATATGATAAAAATAAAAATATAATTTTTCTATGAGTTGTCAATGTTAAATAATAAAAAAACTTACTAATAAGTAATTTAATAGATTGAATTTGTTCACGCTATCGCTTAAACTCACAACTTACTTAAACTCGCAGAATGTTTTTAGTAATTCTCCAAATAAATTTTTAAAATATTCTTTATTTTTTAATATAAATTAATTATAAAAATTATTCCATTATTAATTGCAATATTAAAATTATTTCTATTATATTTTAAGAAAAAAAACTAACTCCCACAAATTCGATTCTTTGAAATTTATTCTTTTTGTTTATATCATCATTGGCCGGGCATATTCTTAAAGGATTTACTATTTTCACCCCAAAAAAAAATTCAATGATGTAAATATGATATGTTTTTTTTTTTTTGGTTGTTTGTAAATTGTCATAAGAAAGAATTTAACAAATTGTAGGAGAGAAGAATTCAATGGAAAAAAATCGAACGCAAAACTACCCACCTGTATTACGAATACAAACAAAAAAAGCTTTTGTATTTCGAATCTGCCCCAAAGAGTCATACTTGATTTTTTTTTTTTTTTTTGTAAACTTTAATTTATAGATATTAATTTTATTTGCTTGCAAAACATTCTTGTACCTGTATGAAAGTCAATAACACCTGGAAATAAAGGCAAAAAACAAAAAAAATTAGAAAAAATGAATAGTTTTCAAAAATACGGTAGGCAGCGGGAAGGCAACTGAATGAGTTCATAAAACACAAAATATTCTAAAGAAGGCGAACACGTTGAGATTTTATCTTCTTAATTGAAAATGATGTGATTTTTTGGGAACATGCTCAAATTCAATAATTTCTGTCCCGTTTACATATAAGGTAATGTGGTTATGCGAATAAAAATGAATTTTTTTTTCTTTCGTCAAGATCCTACCACCTTGTTAACTGATATTGAGCACAACTAAATAATTTAATTTTAACAAAGAAGTAAATATAAGAAGAAAAAAAATTAAAATTAAATATAAGAAAATTGGTTCTAAAATTACGCAAAGATAACGAACATTTTCTCAATGATAACAGGCGTCAGCATTCAATACAAAAAGCGTGATTTTTATCTTAAAACATTAAAGATCTAACCGCCAAAATGACTTATTTAAGTGGTGAGATTTTTTTTTTTTTTTTTTTTTAATTAATTTTATAAATTATGATGAAATTAAAAGAAAGATTGATAAAAAAAAAGAATACCAACCAAAACTTTCCGGTTAACTTGAAATGCACAAATTTGGAGTTCTATAATTTAAAAAAAAAATAAAAACAAAATTACTGTTGATCATCATTGATTTTTATTGGTAATTTTTAATTTCGAAAATTTTTTTTTATAACAAAATTCGATTGTTAAATTACCTAATTTGATATTTCTGCATTTGGACATCAATATTAGTCGATTTTCTGTATTCACCTGTGATAAATGCGAAAGCAAAAAAAAAATTGTTTTCCGTCTTATTTTTCTATAATTTTGTTCAGGTGTTATCCGTTTTTTTTTTTTTTACATTATAAATTTTGTATTTATTCTAGTTTAAGATATTTTCTAGTTTTAATTCATTACTGCCTCTGCACAATTCTGTATGTATTTGTATCATCGAGCCTTTTTAATGTACTATAAATTTGATAATTTTTTGTTATGATAAATGTTAGCAGACGAGTATCAATCCAAATATCTTGTTTTTCTCAATTTGCTTTTATTCCTAAATAGAAATTTCATTAATAAAAAGTGATATTTTTTATCTGCAGGTGTTTTAAGAGATTTCATTAATATTCTTTTAAAAATTAACTAAATAATAAGTAAAAGTTTTTTTTTAATATTATCTTAAACTTAAAGATAAATTTATGAGAATTCCACCATACTCCCAGCCAGTCATAAAATATTCATTTTGTCTTCATAAAATCATATATGAAAGAACAAAAAAAAATATAAATATAATTATAAAAGTTACCAAAATAAAATATTAATATATTTGATATATTATAGAAAACAAAAAATCAAATAATTTGTAAATTAGAAAAGCAAATCATATACACACCTTCGAAAATGATGATGATATTTGACACTGTCAAATAATTTCAAATTAAGGTTCAATGCTCTAAGTTTTATTAGAAAAAATTATAATAAATAATAATAAAAAATAATAATAATAATAATAATAGAAATAATATGAAATAATAATAGTAAGAATAGAGAAGAAAAAAAAATATATACAAAAATAATAACATAAAGAAACTAATATGCAAATGATACATGAAATTTCTTATATGGTATGCTCGAGTGTAGGTAGTAGTTTAACATTAACCAAAAAACATCAAAGAAATGCTGCGCTTCTCCATCATATGAGTGCGTGCTCATATGTTTATATATAATATATATTAATTTTTTTATAAATGCTATTTTTTTATACATAAAATATTAAATTTTTGGTACGCAGTTTTTTTAATTTACAAAAAAAAACCACAAAAGAGAACAGAGCTCCAATTTGTGTGATAGTTTAACGTATCGAAAGGTGACAGTTTGAAGTAAAAATAAAGAGAATAAGAAGAAGAGTTGATTGTGCAAAATTCATAATGTTTTTAAATAAAAATGGATCTGTCGGGAAGACATTATACATTTTTTCCAATTACACATAAACTATTATTTTAAAAAAAGAATTTAAAAAAAAAAAAAATTCAATTTGCCATAAAGTGCATATTTAATAAAAAATTAAAGTTAAAATAAAAATCATAAAATTTTTTATAAAATTTTATTAATTTAAAAATTTTATTAAAAAAACCTTACAAATGTTGGCAAATTATTGAATGACATTTTCAAAAATAAAAAAATGACAAGAAAAAATTATTTATCTTTTATTAATCATTTTATTTATTAATAAGACTTACCATATTTTAATGTCTACTATGTTCTGGGATATTTTGCTAAAATCTTGTATTTAAATACTGTCAGACGGTTTGCATCACTTCGCCATGTGGTTGAAACAAGCAGACGCCTTTATTAATCCTGAAAAAGTGTGAGGTTATTCACGCAGAGAAACACAACTGCCAACCTCCAAATATTGCATTTGGTGCACACTTTATTGAGAATAAGCTAAAGCTTAGATTTTAGGACTAATTATTACTAGAAATGTATACTGGAAAGCACACCTAAATGAGATTGCCTTCAAAATTAGTCAAATTGACCACTTACTAATATTCCTTTGTGGTGCACATCGTAACTCCATTTCCTACATTGCTAAACACAACTCATTTATGATATAACCTAGACTTCGTCTCATTGCGAAGGTCCTCTAGTTTCGCTATCATCCGCTGCATAAATTAATAATTAATTTTTTGAATTTGCAATGCATACCACGTTTTGAACCAAGTTTTTTTAAAAGTTGCAACTTGTATAAATAATTTAATATGCTCATTCCCTGCGCAATTTCAAAGTCATGCATTACTGTGATACTCACTTCAGCTCCTATAAAGAGCTTTTTCAACACCCACTTCACTTTTCGCCACCGAACACAACAAATTTCTGGTAACACACGTTGAAGCCGAACACTTTTACACATTTTTGTTGTAGTTGTTTCACAAAATTCGCAAACTCTCTTTTGCACAAATCTCCCAACTTATTTATCTATTTCAAGTACAGAAGCCTTCCCCACTCTTTCCGCCCTTCACATACGTGTAACAGCTAACATTTCTGCTCAATGCTTCATCCATACAAACAGCCTCTCAGCTTTAAAAGCAACTACAAACCTTTCCAATACTGATCCAATTATTTTACAAATCAAATCCGGTCTCATAAATCAAAAAGATTCGTTGGATTCCTTCACACGTAGTCAAATTTTAGGAAATATGCAGGCCGATGCGTCAGCCCAAAATACGCAGGCCGATGCGTCAAAAAGGCGACCTCTTTTAAGAACATTTTTCAGAACATTTTCGCAGACTTCTAGTGTTATTTCAGCAATTTCGTGATTGTTGTGGGGGCCAGTCAATATCACCACTTTTTGACATTGTTTGGCCGGGAAAAATTTCTTTTAAAATTTGCATCATAGCGAGAGCTATGTATCATGTGACACTGTCTTTTTAGAACCACATGTTC
The DNA here is from genome assembly GCA_958298945.1 of Atherix ibis. Lineage (NCBI taxonomy): Eukaryota > Metazoa > Arthropoda > Insecta > Diptera > Athericidae > Atherix > Atherix ibis. The sequence continues at coordinate 104,988,048 of OY282606.1, read as the reverse complement.
TGTACGCCTAATTCATCCTATTCGGGTGAAAGAAAATTTCCAAAAAGTTCCAATAGCGGTCACCAGTAACTGTGGCAGTATTGCCTCCAGCATCCACAAAGAAATATGGCCCAATGATGCCGCCGGCCCGAATACTGTACCATATAGTTCCTCTACAAGGGTATGGTGATCTTTGGTGTATCAGTTGAGGGTTTTCAGAGCCCCAATAGGGGCTATTCTGTTTATAAATAAATCAAAGAGGGTGTAGTAATCTTTTGTGTATCAGTTAAGGGTTTTAAGTTTCCCCCAGTAGTGGCTATTCTGTTTATTAATAAAGTCAGGAGGGTGTGGTGATATTTGTTGTATCAGTTGAGGGTTTTTGGTGCCCCAATAGTGGCTATTCGGTTTACTAACAAATCCAGGAGGGTGTAGTGATCTTTGGTGTATCAGTTGAGGGTTTTTAGTGCCCCAATACCGGCTATTCTATTTATTAATAATGACAGGAGGGTTTAGTGGTCTTTGGTGTATCAGTTGAGGGTTTAAAGTTTTGTTATTAACAAAACCAGCCGAGTCGAAGTGTGTTTTGTCTTTCTAAATGATTTTTTTGCCAAAAATGGTGGTCTTCTATGCCGAGTTGTATAAACTCGAGTACTCCAGTCTCGCCATCGTTCATGGGCATTTGCCTGCAGCTGTTATGCCAATTAAATTTTATGCGGGTAAAAAAGCAAATCTTTTTCGAGAATTTTTTAATAAACATAATGAAGATATTCCCAATTCTTGTGAATGGCGTCGATGAGAGGTATCCGGACATTCAGTAGCACTCTGCCTCAGTGCATCAAACTTTTCAGGTGTACGTTGGCTTTATTGACTGGGAGTCTTCACTTTATCTCACAGTTTATGCATATTTTAAAAATTATTCACTACACGCTAAATGGTTGACTTGCTCGGCATATGATTAACACCAAAAAAGTCACGTAATTTTCTCCGCGTATTCGCAATTGATTGATTATTTAAATAAAATGTTTTAATAATGTCAACACGTTGTTGCGACGTCAGATACTATATAATAAATTGTAATCGAACATTCTGTCAAATGCCAACAGACAAATGTCATGCAAATAAAAATGGCGGCCAACCAAAATCGAAGTGGAACATAAAACGCATCCAAGCTATTCATTCATTTTGAACTTAATGAAATGTTGTCAAGCTTCGGACTTAAATAATATTTGGAAATCTTCAATCTTTTTTTTTACAGAGAGGCATGTCTTTTAACCGAAACTTCTACGAATAACCCAGAACTAGGCAATACATCTACCACAGAATTGAAAGTTCTGTGTAGCAATTCGCACTTTTTAATTTCTTAGCACACCAAAATTCTTCTACAGTCACATGGCATAGAAGAACATGACAAAATCATAACAGACCTCTTTTCCTGTTACTAAATTATCTAGGCTATAACAAATTAAATTATTATTTTTTTGTTTATAAGATTAATTTAGTCTTAAGTAAATTAACGAATTTAACTAATCAATAAAATTGTAAAAGTTTTTAGTTGGTATTAAGTAAATCTGTATAATTTTTGTAAACATTAAAAAAAAAATCAAACAATTTTTATTTTAAATTTGGGAAACGCTTTATGGCTGTAGGAGACTCGTGCGCCTCATACTAGACTGCCCAAATTTACTCTGGAACAATCTGTCTTTATAGATAATAAGCAAATAAATCTTGTATTTAGTTAAAATGATACAGTGAATTAGTTGAAAGTATATATGATAATTTTGAAAATTTTTTGTTATTATTAAATAACCAAAAAAAAAGAAGGCGAACATAAAAGAAAAGTGCATACTAAAAATAATTAACTGCATTCTTAAGGTAAAAAAAAAAGAAAAACAAAAAAAAAATTCTAATTATATCTAATAATAAAAATCTTAATTAATTCTAATAGTAAAAATAATAATAGTAGTGTACTATTTTTATTCAGTAGAATTTATATTCAAAATTATTATTCATGTGCGTGCCTGTGAGACGAGTTGTTAATGCAGACATGCTTAATTTAGAGGAAATATTCACTTTTATGCGTTTTGAAATGCATGCAAGCAAAAATTCTTTCACGAGAGTGTCGGTATTAAATTGAAATTTTTTTTTTGTTTTTTTTTTGTGTGGAATAATTTAAATTAAAAATTTATATACATTTTTTGAGAAGATATTCCCTAAATAATAAAAGAATTGACTTACATTTTCTTTTACATGGTAGATAATCTGATGAGTTGTTAGAAATGTAAAATTAAACTACAATAATTATTATGAGTAGATTAAGTATTATTTGTCTTATTAGATAACTAAAAAAAATAAAAACAGAATGGTTGTTTAAATAAATAATAGGTGCACGATAGTATCATATACTGTAATTTGCTATACAAGATATTATGATACAGGATTATCTATTTTGTGGTTTGGAAAGTACAGCTTTGTCATTGGACAGGTCAATGACAAAGCTGTACTTCACCCAAGAAGGGAATGACTCATGAAGTAATTGAATTGTTTCTTGGGCTGTAAGGCATGATGCACCTTCTTGTTGAAACAATATGTCGTTCACATTCATTAACAGCCTAGATTATCATATAGCGAGCACTATTAACTGCCCAAAATCCGCACCAAACATTAACACGTTGTAGATGCATTTGTTTCTGAATAATCAGTTGTGGATTTTTTGATGCGAGAATTTGGTCGATTAACCAAGCCATCAAGATGAAAATGAGCCTCATCGCTGAAGATGATTTGGTTCAAAAAATCAGCATCGATTTGTTCTTGTTGTAGTCAGTAGGCTTCAATTTTTGAGTCAATTAAACTTTGAATAATACATTTTACTCTTTGTCCACCTAATACGAGCTCTGTTCAAAAAGTATCGAGAATTTTGAATTTCCTATATTCGGTTTTCGATTTTTTTGTGGCGGGCTACGTATATTCGATTTTCGATTTTTTATTTGCGTTATGTTGGTACTCATGTCTCTCATTTATCCCGGTAAGTTCGGCCATTTTGAATGTACAGTTAATTTTTGACAGCTGCTTTACTTGCATGTGTTTTGGCTCGTCTTCGATTTTTGCCCATTTTCGACCAAAAACAGCATCGCATTAACATTGCTAAGGAGCTGTTAGACTCTGTCCGCGACGACTCAAATTTGCTCCAGAGGGACATAACTGGTGACAAATCATGGGTTTATTATTATGACTTTGAAACCAAAGCTCAATCATCCCAATGGAAGCTGCCACACGAGCCAAGACCGAAAGAAGCGCGCCAAGTACGGTCGAATGTGAAGGTTTTGCTTGAAGTTTTCTTTGATTGCATGGGCGTGGTGCATCATGAGTTCTTGCCACAGGATAGAACGGTCAATAAGGAATATTACCTGCAAGTTATGCGCAAGTTGCGTGAAGCAATCCGGCAGACACCCGCGGATTTGTGGAAGAACAAAAATTGGCTTTTGCACCATGATAATGCCCCTGCTCACGCATCGTTGCTTGTATACGAATTTTTGGCCAAAAACAACACACTAATAATGCCGCAGCCACCATATTCCCCAGATCTGGCCCCCTGTGATGATGCTATTTTTCTTGACGCTACGCTACAATTGAGGAGATAAATACGGCATCGAAGGAGGAGCTGAACAAGATCACAAAAAATGATTTTTTGAAGTGCTTCGAGGATTGGAAAAAACGTTGGCGCAAGTGTATAATATCTGGTGGGGATTACTTTAAAAAATAGATATTTATGATAAAATGAATAATTTTTGAAAAAAAAAACACAAAATTGGTGATTGTTTTTGAACAGACCTCGTATATATACTAATAAAAATATTCGAAATACAGTAGACGGACTATAAAAAAAATTTAAAATTATTGTATTTTGATGGAATTCTCTTTAGTTCATATTTTACTGCTAACATAAAGAGTATCCTCTTCAACATAAAGAGTAGGTTTTTAAGTAAAATGACAAATTTAGGCGCAAAAAACTGGATTATCATGTTTGGATATCGTTGGGATAGCATATATTTCTCAACAATCACTCGTGGTTTCTCTGAACCCCAAATGCGACAATTTTTTTCGATTACCTAAGTCATCAAGATGAAAATGAGCCTCATCGCTGAAGATGATTCTGTTCAATTTTTAGCTGCCAAACCTTCATTATTATTAAAATATTGCTCAACAATAAAAACGTATTGCTGTTTTATGTAGCGCACCATTTTAAATAACCTTAAACTGTCAGCTGTTACGCTATCTTTGTTTTTCGTTGGCAACACTTTACCGCACAAATGATGCAAAATTCAAATCTTGCGTGATGTTTGGGACATCCTATGTTATTTAAGATAACATAAAGTATGTCATTTTACAATATGAATTGTTAAACTACTGTGTTTGAATAATAAAAACTTTCTTAAAAAGTGGTTCTTCTACCGCATAGAAGTTTGCACAAACCATATTTTTGAGCGATATAGTTCAATTGGAGAAATCTTAAAAACTTGCAAGTGGTTATGGAAGAACCATTGTATTCGAAAAAAAAAATGATTTCTGTAAAAATTAAGAAGGAGAGTTCATCATCGTCCAGATTAATGTTTTTTTTATGTCTGAACTTAAAGATTTTAATACAAACCACAAAGGGTTTGAACCAAAAGTCACCACAAGCCACACCATGATACATTTTTGCTCTGTTGTACAAAAAGTTTCAGGGTCACGTAATTTTCAGTTTTGGTGATATCAATTGGGCTTCAACAATTCAATGCCATTTTTTTGCAAAATATAATGTTTACGTAGATAATCTTTAACAGCATGTAAAAACCAATACCAATCAAGTAATAACCGAATTAGAGGCTTCAATGCTCAGATAATAATTCAGAAATTACCTAAAACGTGTTGAATCTTGCAAAATGATTCATAATGTTATAATTCAAAAAATATACTGACATAATTATTTTATCAAAATCTAAATCAAAAGTTCATTTTATCAAACTATACTTTCTCAAAGGACATATTGAATAGATCTTTAATATCGTATATTAATAAGGACCAACATAAGTTTGCCTTAGCAGCGAAATTTCAAAACTTTTCCACAAAGACTGTAGAATATTTGGAGAATTCCAAAAGAATTTCAAATGGTGGAACAAAAATAAAATAAATAACCAGATTTTACTATGAAACAAAAATGAAATAAAATATGTCTGAACTTGAAATCGAAATGAATTCAAAGAGAACAAGAACAAGACCGACGTCAGCGAAGACCAAATTGGTTGGAAAAATGGCGCGTAGGCTTCGGTTACAGCCATCATATATCTATTTGGGATCTCATTAAAGCATGGGTCTTAATATAAGTATCTTAATACATGTATACACGTACAATAGATATATATGACGCGTGGTAATATCTGTAAAACGATTGATGATTGCTAGTATAAATCGTTCGTTGAACTATATTCTAATGCAACCAACACGATTAGTACTAATTAATTAACTGAGAAATAATTTCAATTTAAAATAAGTTGAATTTTTTTTTTAATGTACCTTTATTTAAAAAAAAAACCGTGTTAACTGTAAAGTTTATCTGAAGCTTTTGTACTAATCATTGAAGAAGGACTTTCTAAGTGTAGAGGAAGAAATTATCAAAAAAATTCTTGCAACATTTTCCAAATCATTTATTAAATTAATATGACAAGGATTTCATAAAAATCAAATAAAATTCATAAATTTTTATCACTTCATTCTTACCTGTTATCAGTTGGTTTTTAAATGTGGGGAATATCGGAAAAATGAAACGGAAAGCGTATTGGTAGCAACACAATTCTGACAGCGAGTGAAATCTGCTGTCAAAATCATAAAATCTTCTCAATCTTATGGGAGTGAACAAAATTCTGATGGCGAATGAGCACCGGTTCAAATTGAAGTTTTGTTTTCAGGCAGGATTCTGGTTTGACAGTTGAAATTAAAATGAAAATTATTTAAGTGTACCAGGGGTATAAGCTTAAATCCGCTGTTTGGTCATAGATGGCGTGAGTGAGCGTATTAAGCTACCATGGGCAAGCCAAACTTTTTTTTTATGAGTTTGACATCTGTCAACATTAATCAGAGCACATTGTCAGCAATTTCATACAACAACATACATTTTTCCTTTGGTAATCATGTCTAGTTTTGTGCCAGAAAAAGAGCATATGCGGGAAGCTCTGCTTTTCTACTTTAAATTTCAAGAAATCGGCTGCCGAATCGCATCAAATGCTTATGAAGGCGTATGGTGACATTGCTTTATCGGAAACAACGTGCCGAGATTGGTTTCGTCGGTTCCAAGACGGAAATTTTGACTTGTGCGACAAGAAGCGTGAAAATTGGCCTAGGAAGGTTGAGGACCATCAATTGCAAAAAATGCTCGCGGAGCAATTGGGTGTTACTGAACGAGCCATTACCATGCGTCTGCGTGCCATGGGGAAGATTGAAAAGATCGGAAAATGGGTGCCACATGAATTGAACGATAGACAGATGGAGAAATCTTGCTCGCCAGACAAAAAAGAAAGTCGTTCCTGGATCGGATTGTGACAGGCGATGAAAAGTGGATATATTTCGAGAATCCTAAACGCACGAAATCGTGGGTTGATCCCGGCTAACCATCAACATCTTCCCCAAGACCAAATTGCTTCGGACGGAAGACGATACTGTGCGTTTGGTGGGATCAGCAGGGTATCGTCTACTATGAGTTGTTGAAACCTGGTGAAACTGTCAATTCCCACCGCTACCACCAACAACTGATCAAATTACACCGTGCTATGCGTGCAAAAAGGACTAATTATCAAAAAAAACATGACAAGCTGATTTTCCTCCACGACAACGCACCATCGCATACGTCAAAAATGGTCCGAAACTACTTGGAGACACTCAACTGGGAGGTGCTATAGGTCGATGGGCCACGTGCTTACTGAGCAGCATTTCGATTCTTACGAAGGCGTCCGAAAATGGCTTGATGAGGAGTTTGCCTCGAAAGAGAAGGAATTTTTTTGGCGTGGTATCCACAAATTGCCCGAGAGATGGGAAAAATGTGTTGCTAGCGAGGGCATTGTTTATTACTTTGAATAAATTTGTTTTTGATTTCTATGAAAAGAAAATGGTTTTTTTGACTAAAAAACAGCGAATTTAAGCTTATACACCTGGTAATATTATTAAAAAATCGAATCGAACATTATGAATTTTTTAATTGCAATTGTATTTAATTGGTTGATTGATAGCAGCAATTCCGTGCAATCGTTTCTATAATATGATAAAAAAAATAGTATTTTTTTAAAATTATTTTCCCTACGTTTTAGTGTCACAAATCTTTCAATGTTTACATAATTTGACAGTTACCCGTATACTGGTTAGTTTTTAAATCAAAATCCAAAATGATTTCTTCTCATTTGTTTTTTCTTGTTTCGATTCTATTTACAGAAAAAAATTTTGTCAACAAAAAATAAAGAAGAAGAAAATTTTTTGTCTATATTTTTTTTTTGTTTTTTAAAAGATTGACTTATTTTTATATTAAGGTAAGAATAGTGCATTGAAAATATTATTCACTCTCATCCGAAGGTTTAAAACAAAAAACGAAAATAAGAAAACAACAGCAAAAAAGTGAAACATAACAAACAATTTTTTTACCATCTGATCTTAGTTATTATGGGAATGGATGGGAATGCATTCAATAAATATCCGTGTACCTCTACTACTCGTAGGTATGTTGAATTCTTTTGCAGTGATCACCTGAGAAAAAATAGAACAGAAATAAAATTGAAGAAGAAGAACTTTAACAGCTCAGCGCATCCATCCAATGTTGGTTGGGAAAAGGGGGGGGGGGGGTCAGTATCAATAGTAATGGCAATAACAGAATAAGAAGAAGAAGAAAAAATAAAAATATAATCTTAATAAAATAATAAGAAAAGTAAAAGAAAATCAGATGAAAAGACCGTCGTCAACGAGGCAGTGGCGAAGATTTTGAGCCACACACAAACTGTCAAGACGAGACGTTACGCCCACGCTAAAAATTCTCTTGACGGGTTCTAGCTGTTCTGTTCACATGGTTCCATACTCTTTTGGGATTTTTGGTTCCGATTTGGTTCTGCTATATTCTGTTCGCATATATATTTATATACAGTCGGTTCTATTTCCCATTCCGTTAAGGTAGTGTACGTAATACAGTTTGATTGCCATGTACTCGTAATAATCTAGATACTGTCTCCCATCTTATACTCGTCTCCGTTGGGTCCTTATACACGTAGTTAGTTGTTCCGATGTAATTTGAATATCTTAGCATATCACACTGTATTATCTCATCTATTTTGTAGAATATGGTATGCAAGTATTTGGTCATCAGGTATTTTAGGTATTTGGTGTCTAGTGTTGAAGGCTGAATGACTGACTGACTGACTGCATTTGCTAGATGGTGTAGGCTGTCTACATACAAGCTATGAAAATTTCACAAAGCATATACTGAGTACTACTCGAATATGAATGAGGAGAGAGTCCAGGATAATTATGTTTTCTCTTTTTTCTGGCAAATAATTTAAAAAAAAAAAACAAAAATATTATCGTTTGCTTTTGAAAAAATATCCAACTTGTGCTTCTAAAAGTAAAATTACAGTAAATATATTTAAAATTTCGATATTGACAATATTTTTATAAAATTTTATTTTTTAAATATTGCCATTTTGTTGAAAATATAAAATTTTTGAATGGTTAGCATGAGAATTTTTATAGAATTCTGCTCTTTTTGATGTTATTTTTAATTGACTTCTTTGTACATTTGTGTTGTGGCTGTAATTCGACCAGTAATTCGACGAGTGTTAATTATTAAATACTCTAAAATATAAAAGGTGAATATATAAGTATGATATTTTATCTAGTTTTACTGGATAAAGTCTAACAATGTCAAATTTTACGATCTTGGAAGCCAATTGGCATAACCAAATCTCGAAATTACGCCTCTTAGAAACTTTTTACACAATAAAGTCAAATTATATCAATTTGTGTGGTTTGTGATACTATTTTATAGTAAATCTTATATAATTAAAATAAAAATCTTATTAAGTTTTGGGTTAAAAAAATGCGGTTACCATACTGGCATAGTGCTCAGAATTGAATGTAACGGTCAGTTTTTCAAAAAAATATGGGTCAGTGACATGTTCTGATCAAAATGCATACCAGTTTGTTAGTTTTTGGTTATATAATACTTTTTATATAGTAATTTGTAAGTTTTGCAAGATCTTTTTTACTACAATATTTGGCCATTTTGCTTATTGACATATTTACCGAGCGAGAAATAACCCTCATCGTTGAAGCAAATTTCTTTACGACAAAGTTATTACTTGTATTGGAAAATTTAAAAATAAGTTATTATATTTTTAATAATAATATTCACTATAAAATGGCTAATATAAATCTAAATAAATAATATCTTATATGATATATAAATTAAAGAGTTCATAAATGATAGAGCTCTACTTTCCAAACTGTAAAATGAATAATATAGTAGTCTTTAGGGTCCTAACATTTTACTGTTCATAACCTGTCAAAAAATTGTTAAATGGGCAAAAAATTTTCTAAAGTTTTTAAATATTTTTACTCAAAATATAAGAAAAGTACTAAAAATTTATATAAACTCTAATTCTATTCCCAACGTCAGGACAGTTAAGGGTCCTTTAATAATAATTATAAATGATTTCATGAAGAGAAAAAAAAATTATTTAAAGATAGAAGAATTAATTTTAAAATGATTTTGATAATAAAAAAATTGCCAGAAATCTTCTTAATATTAACATAAAAATAAAATTGAAAATTAGCTCTTATTATCGAATGGAATCTTGACGAAAAGAACTCCACCACCACCAGTCACCACCAGATACGATATCATTTGTACGCGATCAAAATAAACCCAACAAGACTGTTCCTGTCGGTGTGCTAACCTGTGGCTTTGTGGTCTTCGCCATTTGAGTTGTAAAACTTCCAAAGAAGGTTCAAGGTTCAAAGCGGCATGTTGTGATATTTTGCGGAGTTGCAGACGAAGTGCGTACTGTCCGCTGGCTGGATCCGTCGGCACTCGCAGATATTCGCATACTTAGGTTTTTTCAAGTGGCAGAAACTGTTGTCTTGAAGACAAGAGAGATTCACCAAGTCCCATGATAGTGTGCGGGGGACACTCGTAATCGGCATTGGCATGTTTTTTTTTTTTTTGGCAGGGCAAGCGGGTGATTGTCAGCTCGAATTCACACCTTTGGCGTAGATCGTTAGAAACGAACTTTCCTCGAGATGAATCATCACGACAGCACTCAGTTCTGGGGGACACACGTTTACCACCTTTCGAAGCTTGAATAGGTTCTTCTGTCTGTATACTCTCGCCATTTTTATGGACTTTTGTAATTCATTCGCGATTTTTTTTCTCGATTTGAGTATTTTGTAAAAAAAGTTCATGCGTGGGATGATATGAGCACTTAAACTTGGTTGAGGGCATATAGTCTCTGCGTATCAGAATGCATTTTGTTGGTCGAAACTTTGCGGCCGGGAACATTTAAGGTACTCTTGGTATAAACTGCGAACCGTAACCGCTTTGGTTTTGGCTGAGGTTTCTCTGGGATCAGTATTTCGATTCAATTTCAATAAGGCAAAGTAGGGAGTATTTAATAATATCGACGACAGACCCCACAATATTGGATTGCGCATATCCCAATCCGATTCCTTAATCAGTCATTTTCTGTCAGTGTCAATGGTTTTGTGCACCTACACAATCGGTACCTTTGCTCATCGGATCAGTGCATCATCGGTGGTATCACTATTAAAATTAAAAAAAAGGACAAAAACAAATATTTTTACTGTTTTGTCTGGCCATAATTGCGTGAGATAATTTCCCGATGATTTGATAAGAGATGCTGTCGCATATCCCCTACAACTGTGACTCATCCCCAGACTGTGGTGTCCAATATCCATTGTTCTCTAAAGTTAACATCTTCTGATGACTTCTCACGTACCATCAATATGGCCCAATGTCCGTCCTTCTACGCGAAAAAAAAATCTCCAACAAGAATTGCTCATTTTAATTGTGTTTACGAGATTTTTTGTAAACACATTTACCACTACTTATAAATTTTAATTTTTGGATTAGTTTTTTTTGTTTTTAAAAGTTTTGATAAAACAATATTGCGAACATTGTGCTAGTGTACCGTAAGGCAGCAAACTTGGTCCTATCTTCTACAAAATTTCAATCTATCGTAATTTTTTCTTTGTTAGATAAACAAGTGTTACGGAAAAAATCCAAATCCAAATTCAATTCCTTCAGAACTGGATAACCAATTGAAGAATCAAATTAGGTAGATGCAAATGTGTCCACGTAACTTTTATACTCCACCGTAATTCATGTCCTCCTATAAATCTTAAAGGTAGCGGAATATCACAAGACATTCACTGTACTTAGACTTAATCAATGATATTCACAAATACTTCGATTTCTAGATAAACATTCTAAGCTTACTATAGGCAACAAAGTATTTTTATACAAGGCGATACTGAAACCTATATGGACTTACTGACTCTACTGAACCTTCCAATTCCCGTCGAATTCAATCTCTTCAGTAAAAAATACTTTGTATAAATTGAAAAAATCTCACGTTATATCCGTAATAGTATTTATTATTAATCGCAACCTCAAAGTCACTTATGTTCTCAATATGACTGTGTCTCGTTATAAAAAGTTTTTCCAATTCTAGAGAGTTATCCATTACATGATTCAAAAAGTATAAGGCTGTCATTTAACAGCGATTAAATATATTTTTTATTTAAGATAATATTTATTTATAAATAAATTTGCCATTTTATATAAAAGATTTTATAATCACAAAACAATTTGCTAAAATTATAAAAAACTTTCTAAAAAACTGGTGATTTTGTTGCTTTTTGCGAGCAGATAGATGAGGATTATTTCTCGCTCGATGAATATACTAAAAAGCCAAATTATCATATATGTGGCTCTAAAAATTTATAAGTGACTGTAGAAAAAAATAATTGTATTTTTTAAAAGTAACTTTCTGGTGTGAATTTTGGCCTAAAGGTGTTATTGGCCGGTATTTCTTTGAAAATAAAGAAGGAAAGATCGTTTACGTCAATTCTGAGCGATAAGACTTAATTGAAACGATTTTTTTTTTAGTTGAACTTAAAGATTTTAATCAGAATTTGTATATATGTTATTTAAACAAAATGGTATCACAAACCATACAATATGACAAATTTTGGATTTATAATATAAAATTTGTCCAGTACGTCTAAATTTAAAATTTGCTGATGTCAATTTGCCCTCAAGATTGTACAGTTTGATGTCGTTAGTCTTTTTTTTTTATAATAGATAATATTTAGATAGATAAAATTTTAAACTTAAAAGTATTTAAAAATTAATAACCGTCAAGTAATAGCCGATTACAATATAAAATGTGAAAACAAAGTCTTAAAAAAATATTTCACAAGGATCGAGTCCTTTAAAAAGTTGTATAATAGATATTTAAAAAAAAAATAATTTTTACATAATGGCAAAATTTACAAAATTCAATAAAATAAAAATTTAGTTAATATTTTACATAAAAAATATATTTTTTTTAACTTTACTTTCCAAATTATTAATTGGATAACCTTCTATACGCATATGTACTTGCGGCCAGAAGAAAATTCTAGTACATATTTACTCCTTATAACCTTTTTCCTTTAATAAAACTAATAAAATAAATTAATTTAAATATATTTAAAAAATTACCATACTTAGTTGAATTTAATGATTTTCTATGATTTATTATTTCAGCTAAGGTACGATTATTTATTCAATTCTGCTGATAACGAATCACAATAGTTAAGAATATTTTACAGAAAAATCTTTTTTGACTTTGATAAATAACTATTATCAATTTTGTTTATTTTCTCCATAAAAGAAAATCCTGCAGCCTTAATGGTATATGCATTATTTGGGAATTTTCCCTTAGGGAAAATATTTTCTAGCTTTTATGGGTAAGGTACTACGTAGACAAAGTTCATATTGAATAGCATATCCGTATTTCAGTTTGATAAAAAAACCGATTTTTTTTAAAGGATATTGACGGATATCTTGAATAGTATAAACAATGAATATTATTCCTGGAAAATCTGGCACATATATCATAGTCAGTAATATTACTATTGAGTTTATTTTCATAGAAAATTGATTGATTGAGTATATCTCGAAGAATCCTCTTCCAGATAAACAACCTCTTCCAGATAAAAAAAAGGAAAAACTTGAATTATTGGAAAGACTTTCGTGAAAATATGAGAAACTTTAATGCACTAAAGCGTAAAGAGGGAGGGAGTGGGGTCAGTTAAAAACTCCCAATTGGGAGTTTTTACTGATTTAAAAAAAAAAACTCCCAGTTGGGAGTATGACTTGTTACAGGATAAAAGAGGATTTTGTGAGAATAGTAATCGACGGTGTATAATTTATATTCGACGGTGGCCTTTTCAACTTTTAGACATGCCCTAATGGAGGAAGCTTAGATTATATATTATAAGGATAGACAATCGCTCAATATGTGTACGAATTTAATTTAAGCCAAAAAATTGCAATCCAACAAGAACCAAATTTACCGACTCTTATTCATCTGTTAACTTAAAATTAAGCTGCAAATTCTATTATGTAAAATAAATACTAAACGCTTTTAAAAGCTTTAAAAAATTATTAAAATTTAATACAAATATTTTTAAATCATTAAAAATAAAGAATAATTAATGAAAATATTCACAAATCAAAAAACTTGTAGTAAATATCTTTTTTAGCTGCTGTGTCTGACATCTATTTTTTATCTATCGAACTAAAAGCACATTTTTGATTTAGTTTTCACGTATGAATAATAAATTTTACTAATTTACAAAAAATAAAATATTCAGTTAAAAAGTGGTTTAGTTATGCAAGAGCTTAAGATTCGCAAATTTAATTTTTCAGGTGCATTGTCGGTAAAAATTAATTATATATTTCAATAAAGGTCATAATTGCCTATTATTCAACTAATTTTTATTAGAAATCGGGTGGTCTTTTTTTCCTACTACTTTTCTTCCTCGATTCAGTACTTGTTTTGAAGCTGGATACGCCGCTACATTTTGTGATGGTATACTTATGTAGCCCACGTGATCAGATAATATTTTCTCATTCGTTAGAGCAGCAAAAAATAGTACAAAAAATAGAAGCGGTTTTATTTCTGAAGACTTGCCTCAAAAGTAGTAGCAGAGCAAGCGGTGATGTAATTTCTAGCATCACAGTCATAATCGCAGCCCGCACTATAGCCAGCAAGAAAAGAAGCAGAAAAACGTTAAGTGGTTAAAAACTAAAATATTCTCGTGCAACATTCAATGTAAACAGACGATTATACGTGTCAATGACGGTCGCCTGATTACTTTTCGATGGGGGTTTTATTAAAAACGTTGTGAGTAAATTTATTTTAATAAAAATTAATCGATATGATGATCCAATTTAAATTTTCCAACAATTTTTAGAATTTAACTACAAAAAAGTAAGTATTGCAGAAGTTCGGTAACATGTTTCAAATGAAAATGTTTATATGCATACATATGAGTTCATAGCAAACAGAAAAAAAATATTTTATTTAGTATCTAATTTGATATTTATTAAATTAAAAATAACTTTCGTAGTTATTTAACTAATCTAAATAACTTTGACTATTATTTTAAAAATGTGCACCAAAGCAATATGTACAAATATTAAGTTGCCGCTAACTGAAATCGACGCCTTTCAGCAGTATGCGTGAATGAGTAGATTTAAAGTTTTTTTTTTTTGGCTTTAATTTGGCGCTTTAATTGTCTATCCTTTTCAACGGATGGAATGGTGGTAAATGACAATTTGATTGACCGAAATTTGAAAATCATATCGAAAATGTTCGTTGTTGCTTTCAATTAGATTTCACAAAAGCACAAAGTTCGAATAGAGTACGGTCCGATACGGGTCCACAATGAATCGTAACCTCAGGTGGCAATTCACAAGTTTCCAATGCATTCATAGAACATGACTTTGCAATTCATCTGGCAAATTCACACGGGGTGGTAGTAGATACCGTTTTCACCATCACCAAACGCCCTCGGCCATATCCTTAAAACGTTTATTCGCAAACTCTCCTTTTCATTGCTATTTTCAATTTGGTTCATTTTTTGATCCCATAACCCGGTTAAGTTGTTGAAAAAATAGTGGAAACTAGAGCGTCATAAATGGTGCACATGCACATGCCTAGAAGAAGGAGTTGCTTTTAGGAAACTCTGAACTGAAACGATTTTCTGCTAAATTGCATCTATTCTTCTAAGTGGAAAGAGAATCCGAAGTGGCATTGGCGAATGTCGATCAGGTAGGAATTGACCTACCTTCATCAATTATGAAGATTTTGCTTGCTACAATATATTATTCAAGAATTTTTTTGCCATTTCATTTCATAGATTTTAACACTTTTGTAAGATCTCAAAAAAAAAACTATTTTTCAATTTTACGATTCATATTTGGGTTTTCCTTGACTTAAAGCTCCCTCATCCTGTTCGTCGAATTCTATCACATTAAATAATAGTGCCGTTAGCATAAAATGTTTAAATTTCAATAAAATTCCCCATCATTTTTCCGAATATCATCTCTTTTAGGATGGGCGATGATGTTACCTCAAAAAAAAAATGTTTTCTCGTATTCACATAAAATATCATCAAAATTGAAGTACTTTTCTGTGCATTCGACTGTCGATCCTTTGGCTTTTGTCAGTTTATCTGCATACATTTTGAATGAATAACGTTGATATGGTTTTTCTTCTTCAATTTTCCTTCTCCTTTAGTCATAATAAAATAAGAAAAACGATGCCAGTTTATGTGCATATTCTTTTCCATTTTTCAATAATAGATGGTATTTTGTGGGAATTTTTATCATTATATATTTGGAATATTATAAATGTTGAAAAAAAAAATAGGTCAAGAAGTAGATTTAGTCATTCAGAAATTTCATTTATTGTATCGAGTGTTTTCTTTTTCAAGGTAATAAGAACTTTTTTAATAAAATTAGTTTTATTCGGAAAGTAATTTCTTGACCTAATCTAATCAGCCCAATTTTTTAACAGATTTTTCATGTAAATTTAGCGTTATCGTAACTATAACTCGGTCAATGTTAGCTTGCAAGGCGTCAATTATTACCGGTTTGTCAGCATATACCAACGACTTTGCATATTTTAACACGAAATGCAGATGCGCTGTCAAATCGCACGACTTTTGAGGTCCAATTAACTGATCCATTGCCTCAAATCAGGCTGTTGCCAAATTTTGATATAAAAAAATCGATAAGCGATGATTTCCGATATGTATGGGTAAATCGATGAGTAGCCCGCCATTTTGTTAAATCGATAAGTAGCCCGCCATTTTGTTTGACCCACATGTAACTCACTTAATATTGGCTTTCAAGGTGACAATTGTTATTGGTTTATCAGCAGATATACACGGCTTTACATATTTACAGCAAGGACTTGTTAGGTGCCCTAAATTATATGAACTGGTCCATTGCAAAAAATTACATTGTTGCCAAATTATGTCTTAAATGAATCAATCGTTTTGAGGGATTTATGAACAGTATGGCAATATTCCGAGAACCATATGTCATTGGGGTATATGCGTTCCACGTTTTTAAAGAAATAATCGCTGACCATAGACTATTAACGTTGTCGATTGACCGTAACGTAAGCTTTGACATAATTTTGGAAGAAAATATAACCAAAAGGGACTCAGTCGTTCAAGACCCCTTTAACAGTGCATTTTACATTAAATCACATTGTTGCCAAATTGTGTCTTGAATGACGCGATAGTTTCGAGGGTTTTATGAACAGCATCGTATTCATCCTCGAACCATATGCCGTTGGGGCTTATAATTTTCCACGTTTTTAAAGAAATAATCGCTGACCATAGACTGTTAACGCTGTCGATTGATCGTAACGTAAGCTCTGACATGATTTTGAAGAAAAAAAATGACCAAAACCCCTCAAGCGTTCAAGACCCCTTAAAGAGTGTATTTTACATGAAATTACATTGTTGCCAAATCGTGTCTTGAATGAATCGATGGTTTCGAGGGATTTATGGGCGATAACGTCATCTTCCTGGGACCACATATCGTTTATTATTAACGAGAAATAATCGTTAACGCTATCAATTGATCGTAAACCGATCTCTGCTTTTATTTCGGAAGAAATAATGACAGAAGATGCCTCAGAGGTGGTCAAACAGTGAATTTGGCATCAAATCTCGTTGATGGTTCAATAAATCGATGGTTTTATGAGGTGAATACATGGAGAGCAGCACCATCTTGCTGGAACCATATGTCATCCGGTTTTTTGTTTTCCATATTAGCGCTGTCGAGTAAACGTAGCACAAACTCCAGCATTATATCCAAATAAGTCTCAGCCGTTAAGGCCACATCAAACAGTGCATTTCTGTAAAATTAATCGAATCTCCAATATCTCTTATGTGTTTGTCTTACTCTAAAAGTGACAATTTTGCTTACCGTTAAGCTAAAATTGAGCCTTAGCACTAAACACAATTTCAAGCAATCAAATATAATTTTCCATTTCGCGAATTGACAACATATTTACAAAATAAAATTTGGATAATTTTGAAAAGTTTTTTAGGCGCGAGTGCATTCATAAAGTAATGGCAAATGATGTTTAGCAAAAATCATTAACACACTTTGACAGATGACAGCTGATTTGTCATCTAAGCCTAGCGGAATTTCCAACAACATTGTCATTAAAATTTTTTTTTTGTATTTTATTTTTATTTATTTATGGATGACTAAAAAATTTGAAAGTAAAACGTTTTTTTTTTATAAATTTATAACGTTTTTTTTGGATATAAAAATTTATTCAAGGTCTCAATATTTGAATATTAATCGATTATAAGCATTTTTATTGGAAAAATTGTGTTAAATTTTTTATAAAATCCTCTATAATATTTAAAATTTCCATTGACAGTTGACGTTTGTATAATAAAAGTTGGACAAAACGACCACCTCTGGTGTGGCAAAATTGAGTTGTTTTTGTGATTATGTGGTACAGATTTTATATTTTAGTACTAATGTTAGTTAAAATGATAACAATAAAAAAAAATACTTGGAAAAATTTAGATAAATTTTAAAGGATAAAAAAACAGGTGAAAATATTTACTATTCTTAGGCTTACATCGCTCAACTAACTAACCAATTATATAATATGTCCAATGATTATTTTTCAAAAATTAACCAAAAAAAAGGATGGGAATTTTTTCCCATCGAACTAAGTGAATTGCTATAATCACTAAGGTATGCGAAAATTGAGGTTATGTTCAACTTAAAAATTGAGAATATAACAAATGGAAGAAACCGATTTAAGGACAGAGTCAGATGCAAATCTAAATGCCTAGACAGTACCGATACAGCAAATAACGAGCATGTTTGAATTAAAAGAAGAAGAAGAAGAAAAACAAAAAATTTAAAGATTTGCCTGCCTAACTGCCGCCTGCCTACAAATCTGACTGGCCAACCAACCTGTTGCCTGTTTGCCAGGTTTGCTTCGTAAAACAGCGGCAACAATTTTAATACTGCAAAATCATTTAGTTCGGCATGAAAGGAATTTTAATTATTCAAAACAGAAATAAATTGCATTTTTCGAAATAGGTTCGATACCAGTAATGGGATTATTTCTGTTCTTGACCATTATTGGCTCTCGCTAGTGATTTGTATCCATGTTGCGTTGGTATATGACCATGCGTTTTTGTTGTTATTTTCTTCGGTCAGGTGTATAAAACCTAGTGCAATTTAGAAACAACAACTGATAGTACTAGTAACATAAGAGAGCAAACGGATAGAAAGTTCTTTAACATTCAACGTAAATGGCAACTATCAGACAGACAAACTAGAGTGGATTTTTCTTCCCCTTTTTTTTGGGGTAGACAATATAAAAAATAACAAAAATCATTTGGAAGATATACAAAAATGGCTCGTAAAGTATTTTGCAATCTTCAGTGTGATTATCACAGGCCTTAAGTGATTCTGACTACGACCTAAACACAAATCGTATTAAGTCAATTGAATTCAATCTAATCCGAATCGATCGTGGTCAATTGAATCCTTTCCATTCCACTGCAAGCAAAAGGAAATCCACTTAAAATAGGTGAGAGAAAAAAACACAGAAAACTATTACTACTTTTAAATAGAATTCAACTCTTTATATACCGACAAGTAGAATCTAAATAGTATCGAGAAGTTTTTGATTTTTACAATTTCCCTACCACCATCGATTGTCCTACAAAAAATAAGTCTTTTCTTACGCAGAATTGTTTAATTTTTTTTGTAAAGTTTTTCTTTTTTATTATTATTAAAATTCTTAGTTTACCAAGTATTCAATGAAGAGAATTTCAAAAAAAAAATAATTAAAAAAAACGAAATTCTGATCATAAGAATTCAAGAAAGGAATCTCATTTGTGTTCGACATGAGTTGTTTTTAACCTAACCTGAAACTGGCAATCCTGCTGTAGTAGGTACTTAGGTGGATGTATTGTAAATGATCCCAAGAGGGCATCGATGGTTTGGGGCAAGTCACTTCAGTGCCTGGTGAATATCTCTCCTGGTAATAAAATTTGAATGGAGTCATAAAAACAATTAAAAGGGCAGTTCTGGCTGGTACCCATGGGAATCGATCATCGATCCTTGATGAATTTACTTTAAAATTTTCTTCTTTTTTAAAAAAATTTTTTTAATTTTTTTTTCATTTTGGTAAATATGAGTAGAAAATTGAAAATCTTATTCATTTTTTGACCTATCCTTTATTTTACGATCTTTTTCTTTTTATATATCATAACTTTTGAATGTAGATAAATTTTTTAAAAGAAATTTTTCTTTTATTTTAAAAAAAATTGAAAAACCGTTTTTAGAAAAAACTTTTTTTATAGTTTTTTTATTTTTAAATTTAAACAGCAACTTTCTGAAACTAGTTAATTTGATAAGATATAAAAATCTATCACATTTAAGGTATTTAATAGTAAATTGCCAAAAGACGTAGTAAAATTAGGTTTTTTTTTGATATACAGTATTGAAAAAATTATCCAATTTGCACTTTGGAAAGTATAGTTAAAGTAAATATATGTTAAATTTTTATTTTATTATATTTATAATATTCTGCCATTATAAAATAAATATATTACT
Source organism: Atherix ibis (assembly GCA_958298945.1). Lineage (NCBI taxonomy): Eukaryota > Metazoa > Arthropoda > Insecta > Diptera > Athericidae > Atherix > Atherix ibis. The sequence goes on along the minus strand of OY282606.1, from coordinate 104,967,812 downwards.
ATATACTCGTAAATGGCAGCTAAGGTATTTTTTGCCGAACTCGATCTTTTTGGGGTAACTTTTGATGACTTTTTCGCACATTTCGGGCTGTAATTCGGCAATTACTTGCCAACTGTTGATATTTAATTGCTTACGAATTTAAAAATTTGCCTATGTTTACGTTAAATATAATTTTTATAAGAAAAAGTCTAACGGCATCAAATCGCATGATCTTCGTGGACTAATGATATCATCAAATCTCGAAATTAAAAGCAAAAGAAGCGAAAATTTGTCGTGGTGTGTATGGCTTGAGGTGCCATTTCATTAGAAACTTTATGGTTCAAATTAAAATCTTCAAGTTTATGCCAAAAAAATCGGTAATCTTATGGCTATATCGCTCAGAATTGATTGTAATATTCTCTCCTGCTTTATTTTCAAATAAATACGGGGCAATGACACCATCAGAGTCACTTGTGGGTTTTTAGAGCCACATATAGGGCAGCCATTTTTAAAAAAAAACTTTTCTTATAATTTTTTTTTTAATTTAAACAGAAACTATTTGAAACTAGTAAATTTTATTAGATATAAAAATTTATCACATTTGAGGTATTTAATAGTAAATTACCAAAACACGTACTTATATTAGGTTTTTTTTTTGAATATTCAGTATTGAAAAAATTATCCAATTTAAACTTTGTAAAGTATAGTTAAATAAAATACTCACCAAATTTTGATTTAAAAAAAATTTAATTTTTTTATATATATAATATTTAATATTATATAAATGGCAGCTAAGATATTTTTTGAAGTACTCGATCTTTTTGAGGTAACTTTTGAAGATTTTTTTGCACATTTTGGGCTGTGTTTCGGCCATTACTTACCCACTGTTAATTTTTCATTGCTTAAAAATTTAAAAATTGTCTACATAAAATATAATTTTTATAAGAAAAAGTCTAACGGCATCAAATCGCATGATCTTCGTGGACTATTGATATAATCAAATCTCAAAATTAAAAGCAAAAAAAGCGAAAATTTGTCGTGGTGTGTATGGCTTGAGGTGCCATTTCATTAGAAACTTTATGGTTCAAATTAAAATCTTCAAGTTTATGCCAAAAAAAGTGGGTAATCTTATGGCTATATCGCTCAGAATTGATTGTAATATTCTCTCCTGCTTTATTTTCAAACAAATACGGGGCAATGACACCATCAGAGTCACTTGTGGGTTTTTAGAGCCACATATAGGGCAGCCATTTTTAAAAAAAAAACTTTTCTTATAATTTTTTTTAAATTTAAACAGAAACTATTTGAAACTAGTAAATTTTATTAGATATAAAAATTTATCACATTTGAGGTATTTAATAGTAAATTACCAAAACACGTACTTATATTAGGGTTTTTTTTTGAATATTCAGTATTGAAAAAATTATCCAATTTAAACTTTGTAAAGTATAGTTAAATAAAATACTCACCAAATTTTGATTTAAAAAAAATTTAATTTTTTTATATATATAATATTTAATATTATATAAATGGCAGCTAAGATATTTTTTGAAGTACTCGATCTTTTTGAGGTAACTTTTGAAGATTTTTTTGCACATTTTGGGCTGTGTTTCGGCCATTACTTACCCATTGTTAATTTTTCATTGCTTAAAAATTTAAAAATTGTCTACATAAAATATAATTTTTATAAAAAAAAGTCTAACGGCATCAAATCGCATGATCTTCGTGGACTATTGATATAATCAAATCTCGAAATTAAAAGCAAAAAAAGCGAAAATTTGTCGTGGTGTGTATGGCTTGAGGTGCCATTTCATGAGAAACTTTATGGTTCAAATTAAAATCTTCAAGTTTATGCCAAAAAAAGTGGGTAATCTTATGGCTATATCGCTCAGAATTGATTGTAATATTCTCTCCTGCTTTATTTTCAAACAAATACGGGGCAATGACACCATCAGAGTCACTTGTGGGTTTTTAGAGCCACATATAGGGCAGCCATTTTTAAAAAAAAAACTTTTCTTATAATTTTTTTTAAATTTAAACAGAAACTATTTGAAACTAGTAAATTTTATTAGATATAAAAATTTATCACATTTGAGGTATTTAATAGTAAATTACCAAAACACGTACTTATATTAGGGTTTTTTTTTGAATATTCAGTATTGAAAAAATTATCCAATTTAAACTTTGTAAAGTATAGTTAAATAAAATACTCACCAAATTTTGATTTAAAAAAAATTTAATTTTTTTATATATATAATATTTAATATTATATAAATGGCAGCTAAGATATTTTTTGAAGTACTCGATCTTTTTGAGGTAACTTTTGAAGATTTTTTTGCACATTTTGGGCTGTGTTTCGGCCATTACTTACCCACTGTTAATTTTTCATTGCTTAAAAATTTAAAAATTGTCTACATAAAATATAATTTTTATAAGAAAAAGTCTAACGGCATCAAATCGCATGATCTTCGTGGACTATTGATATAATCAAATCTCGAAATTAAAAGCAAAAAAAGCGAAAATTTGTCGTGGTGTGTATGGCTTGAGGTGCCATTTCATTAGAAACTTTATGGTTCAAATTAAAATCTTCAAGTTTATGCCAAAAAAAGTGGGTAATCTTATGGCTATATCGCTCAGAATTGATTGTAATATTCTCTCCTGCTTTATTTTCAAACAAATACGGGGCAATGACACCATCAGAGTCACTTGTGGGTTTTTAGAGCCACATATAGGGCAGCCATTTTAAAAAAAAAAAAATTTTATAATTTTTTTTTTATTTCAAACAGAAACTATTTGAAACTAGTAAATTTGATTAAATATAAAAATTTATCACATTTAAGGCATTTAATAGTAAATTACCAGAAGACGTAATAAAATTAGGGTTTTTTTTTTGATATTCGGTATTGAGAAAATTATCCAATGTGCACTTTGGAAAGTATAGTTAAATAAAATACTCACCAAATGTGGATTTAAAAAAATAAATTTAATATTTTTATATTTATAATATTTTGCCATTATAAAATAAATATAATATTATATAAATGGTAGCTAAGATATTTTTTGAAGTACTCGATCTTTTTGAGGTAACTTTTGATGAGTTTTTTGCACATTTCGGGCTGTGTTTCCGCCATTACTTATCCACTATTAATTTTTCATTGCTTAAAAATTTAAAATTGTCTACGTAAAATATGATTTTTATAAGTAAAAGTCCAACGGCATCAAATCGTATGAAATACGTGTACTGGGATCATTTAGTGCAAAAAAGTCCCACTTTTATACAATTTAAATAATTTCCAAATGACACACTTACTATTTGAATTATTTAATATTAACTTAAATAATAAGTGTATTTACTCAAGATTCAAATAAAATGGCTACACTTTCCAAACCACAAAATAGATTTTATCCGTATATTCAAAGAAAATCTATTTTTTTTTATGGAATATGGTATTTATCGATTTTCATACTAATCTCAGATAACTTCGTCACCAGACGATCCTATTTAGTTATAATATTATAATTGGCATTGGCATTTGTATTATTGCTAAATATTGTAAATGTTTTCTTATTTGAAGTTTTATATAAATAATTAATTTAAGACTTATTTAATTTAGAATTTATTTGGCATAAAAGAAAATTATAAATTGAAAAGTTAAGCCAACATAAGACCTTCAATTACATCATTTATAAATAATTAGATGGAAACAGTTGACTGTGCTCTTCTTCTCTATACAAGGGATTATTTAACATTCTAACCAAAGCTGAACAAAATAAATAAGCGCACAACAACGAATTTAACTCATTACAACTTTTTGAAGATATTAAAAATTCATAAATGAAATTTTCTTTTAATTAAATTTATTTGTGGAATAGCTATATATATTTTCTTAACTAACTAAATATATTCAAATAAGCCACTTTGCCTTTATTCTATCATTTTTGGCTCACGAACGGCGCGGTATTATGGGATGGTAAAATGTTACCCCGCCTTTGGTAGATGAAATAATTTTTAGCGAAACATTTCATATTCCTTATCCAAGTGGGAAGTATGTATTTTATTTCAATTTCCTTATTTCTTTTGAATATCTTTGAATATTATTTGTTTTCCAAGTGAATTTATAAATTCTCCATTCAATTTGATGTTTTTCAAATTTTCGTTTCTTTAACATTATTTAAAGAAAATGATATTAATATTCGATCAAATAAAATTTTTGAATTTTTATTTGGAAAAATAAGATGAAATTTGTAAGTTTTTTTTTGTGTTTGAAAACAGAGCTGTAACATTTGTAGGGATTTGACGATAAAAGTCGCTTTGCAAAATAGCCACATTGGACTGACCTTATTTAACAGCTGTAATCCCCTTTCTTGTCAGGACCCTTAACTGTTTCCATACAATGATTATTATTTTTTTTTTAATTTTTTTTACCAATGATAATAATTATTATATCAACTTTATATTCACCAAGAATATAAGCCCTTATTTGCTTCGACAGTTAATTATTTATACATTCGCGTTTGCAAATTGTAAATAACAAAAAAAAAAACTGTACTATACGTCAAATAAAATATATATTTTTCTATAAAATGGGTAAACGAAAATACGAGTACCACATGAACCAGTAATTCGATTTGTAATTTAATAATAATTTCCGGATGACTTTTCGGAATAATTTCCAATGCATTCTAAGAAATAATTTATATTTTATTTTTTTTTACTTATTAAATTAAAAATTAAAAAAAAAATTATTCTTGTAAAAATTACAGGATTTTTTCTTTAGTAGTGTAAGAGGCATTGTTGACCTCCCCATAAATAATTTTAGAGCATATTGTATGTCTACTAAAACCTTACAAATGTTGATATTTAAACTTTTATGCATTGTCGGTTATTAGAAAGATTTTTACAGGATTGAAACCGGTTTGAATAGAAAGATTGGCATATGCTAGATAACACCGTTCGTCTAATAGATGATCTAAACGTCATTTTCTGCTCATCAAAAGGTATAATATATGCGCGAGCATTTACGAACTTTGCGCGTGCATATGATAGTGCAGGTTCGCCGCAAACAAAGTTTGTCTACTTCACAATCAGTTTAATAATAGTGTAATCGCTTGATTGAAAATTTGTAAGAATAATTAATTAAACATGTTAAAAATCCTTTTTGACCGCATTATGGCTAGTGAATTTTTTATTGGTAAATATTATTTGTTTTGATTGTCATTTTATTAAACATTAATAAAATGACAATCAAAATAATTGATGCTTTTTTTAAAAAAACTTTTTAAAGTTAACTTTATATTTTAAATAAAAAATATTAAAATAATAAATTAAATAAAATTGATTACAAATAAAATAGAGTAAATAATGGTGGGAACTGTTAAATGCCAAATAAACGATGTACAAATGACGAGTTCTCAATGATCAATCTGAACGACGTCATATGCAATATATTTTCGAGAACACACGAATAAAATTCGCTCAACTTTACCTTTCTCCATGTTTGCCACATGCAAAAATTGCACGTACACGCGTAAATATCGTGCAATCAAACGATTAGTAAAATATACCTGCAAGCTGTTCGTATTTGACAGCAAACCATTGGCAAGAAAAAGTCGTCTATTGTACTCACGTTGTAATTTTAGCTTTAATCTAAGCCCTTAGAATAATATGTGCGAAGTGTTTGGAGAGGACGCAGTAACGACTCGAACGTGCCAACGATAGTTTACAAAATTTTGTTCGTATGACATTTCTTTGAAAGATGAACCCAGGATCAGGAAGGCTTTCAGACATGAATGATGAAGTGTTCCACAGTCGTTTTATGTAAAAACTTTCTGTTGTGGTTCTGCTAATCTTGATCGCCGTAAAACGGAGACTCCGTAGTCTAGATCTGATCATTATTGAACGCAATTTGATATTTTAAAAAGTGAAATGGTTCACCTTTAACCAACAGAAAGGGTATAATGTTTGATCATGACAACCCTAGAACGCATGTGGCAGAGTTTAGTTGGGGAATTTAACCCCATCCCCAATATTGTCTTCATATAGCACCATCGGACGACTGCCTATTCACATCGCTTGAAAACTTTCTTAATGAAAATGAGTACGCAAATGTTGAGGGATAAGCTGCCAGAATGTTGGCCAACTCTTCTATCTAACAAAGAAATTTATATTTCGGATTATATTTGAAATAAAAAGTGGAAAAAATAACTTTATTTTCTTAAGAAAAAAAAACAGCGAAAGTACATTCCCTTACAACTAATATTTTTGAACTTATCGAAAGAGTTTTAATTTTTAAGTTCAATTATTTGAGAATTTTACATAATTGGAGAATTTTAAAATTTCAATTATAATTAAGCAATTTCGTCCTTAAATTTATTGAAAAAGATAATTTTTCTGAGATTTTATTTATTAATTTTCTTATATTATTGAAAATTTTCTTTATTGAAAATTATGAACGCCTTTATAATCGGATTATCCTATTTACGCTACGGAAAGTAGACTTTAAGAGAAAATACTTAAAATTTATATTTTTCCAAACCTTTTATTTTATTATATATATTTAGCAATGCCATTATGAAAAATATATAATATTATTATATATTTTAATTGCTGGGCTCGATCTTTTCGAAGATAGTTTTTAAAACTTGATCACATATTTCAGCGTCTAATAAGGTTATTACTTAAGAGATATTGTATTTTAAATACTTTAAAATTACAAAATTATCTGTATTAATATGATCTTCTGCATAATTTAAAAAAAAAAAAGTTCAACTCCGTCTATTCGCACGATCTTGATGGCCAAGTAATATGATCAATTTTCAAAATTACGCATCGTGGAAGATTTCGCGCAATAAAGCCAATATTTATCGTGCTGTATATATAAAATACGAAAATAAAAACTTGAAGTTTAAGCCAAATCTTATTGGTAATCATAAGTACCCAGAATTGCCGGTTAATACCTCTCCTTCTTCAAGAAAAATGACACCTTCAGACCAAAATTCACACTAGACGAACACTTTTCGAGGATACAATGGCTTATAGTTTTTCAGAGCCCCATATATGGCAGTTTTAACATATTAACTGAGCGAAAAAAAAATTGACGTGTCCATCATTGATAATTTATTGCAAAATTATTACCGTGTCTAGAAGAATATTTTATTCGAAAAATTAGCATTCAAAATCTTTGTTCCGGCACAAAATCTGAGTATTTTTTGCTCATTCCATGGTTATAGTTTGGTAGTTAGAAGATCCATAATATAAAATGGCAAATTATTATCTAAAAAAAATTTTATATTAAATATTTTATATTTTAAAAAAAAATTCAATTGTTAAAATCATATTTGCCAAACAACAAAATGGATAGTCCTTTAGAAAATTTTTACTAATATCAATATGATTTTCTACCCCACATAATATTAACTGATTTATGGTCATTGTCAGTTGCCCTAAAACTAAAAATTAAAACTGATTAATGAATTTGTTAAGAAATTTTAATTGTTTGAACGGAAATTTCATTCTTCCCACTCTCATCGAGCTTAAAGTGTTGCATTTCCTTATAATCGCGACTACCAAATTGAAGAAAGAGTGAAACATCGAAAAACCAAAGATTTGAGATCATCGCATTTAGTCACTTGCTCCAATTTCGCAATGGAATCCTCTGTATCCGCTAATTTGTAATTTAGTCGCACACGTTAACATATTCTTGAGAATAAATTGCCATATCCGTTGTTGTTTTTGTTGGATTGAACAAAAAGATGACAAGATCAAAATTCCTCTATGCCTTAAGTTAGATATGAGCATAGAGCACAATCAGAAGATGAAAATATGTTTAATAGTCAGATGTGTCGAGAGGTATTAATAAGAATAAGTCACAATGCCCAGTGAGTCGACTTGCAGCTGGCTGACCAGTTAATTGGAGAAGACAAAAAACCCAAAGATGGCCAGATTATTCAGAGGGGAAACCCTTCCATGAGATTCAGAAGTGGATACGGACTTGAAAGTATCTCGCCAAGCCTTGAAAGTGCAGACGGTCAGTCATGGGGGAGTAAACTATTTCGAACTACAGTTGCCGTACTGAAATTTGATTTTAGAGGGGGGAAGGGGGTAGGGGTGGTTCAGTAGGACCCATACTATTATTTATCGAAACAGTGAGCAGGTCGCGAGCCACTCATTCATTCATAGCTCTTGTCTGCGTCGATCGTGCTTTTCACAATTGTTTAGTCACACTTCTGAGCACGTTTACGAGTATTAAATCGAATCTGTTTGCTTAGGCAATTGTTATAATCTAATCAGTGATTAGAATTGAGAATTAGGAAATTTTCTAACAATCCACCAATTGGGAGATATCGTTTTTGTTTGTTGTGTAAAGAAGCAAATTAAATAAAAAAAAAAAACAAAAAACAAAAAGAAGCTTATGAACTTTTACAATGAAAGGTGGAAAAAAACTTAATGTGTTGATAATATCAGTTAAATCGTTGTGGGTGGCGTAAATGATGAAATTATTCAGATTTTTTTTTATTTTATTTTAATGATGATTTCGATGAGTGCATTGTATTGTCTTGGAAATTCGATGAAATCATACTTGCTTTGCTTGAAGGGATTTTGTGCAATTTTTCTTAGTATGAGGCAAAAAATGACCACATCAAAAATATATTTATAGCAGGTATTAGTTTATTTAGAAGCCGTAAAATAATATCCTCCGACTATCTGAAAACTATTCTTTGCACAGAGCAATTTTAACAAAAAAACAAAACAAAATAACACAAAGAATCGAAAACGAATCTTTCTTCACCTTTACAAAACCCGAATCAGATTAACTTATTTAATTACTATTACTGTGCCAGTTATTCTCCTTCTTAATTTAGTTAAAATTATTATAACCTCAAAACAGTTGGACGGCCTCCAAAAATGTCTATTTCAGTTCACGGATGCGCCAGCCGATCTTAATACAAATTTCTTTTTAGTTATTGAGGTAAATGTCACCCAAATCTATAAAAATAGGGCAGCTCTGTATTATTGGAAGCCGTGGACAATCAAATCGGCGGCTAAAATTGCTAACGGCCTTTTATAATCAACTGAATATAATTGTATTTACTGACAGTCTGTGATGGTTGAGACCGCTCACCATTGCAAAAGATTGAATATTTGCATGCTTCAAGCATGGCATGGGGCACAATACCTGGTTAAGAAGAAGAAGAAGAAGAAGAAGCAGAAGAAGAAGAAAATAAGAAAATATGAAGATGAACAAGATGAAGAAGCTGAAAAAGACTTAAGAAGATAAAAAAGTTAAAGAAGGCGAAGAAGATGACGAAGATGAAGAGGTTAAAGGAAATGAATATGAAGAAGATAAAGTAGTTGAAGAAGATGAAGAATATAAAGAAAATGAAGAAGATGAAGAAGATGTAAAAGATGAAGAAGCTGAATATGAAAAAGATAAAGAAGATGAAGATGAAGAAGATAAAGTAGTTGAAGAAGATGAAGAAGATGAAGATGAAGAAGATGAAGAAAACGAAAGAGAAGACATAGATGAAAAGATTGAAGAAGATGAAAAAGAAGAAGAAGGTGAAAAAGATGAAGATAAAGTGGTTGAAGAAGATGGAGAAGATGACGAAGATGAAGTAGATTAAGCAAATGAAGAAGATAACCAAGATAAAGAAGGAGAGGAAGAGGACGAAGAAGATAATGAAGATGAAGAAGCAGAAAAAAATAATACGAAGAAGGTAAAAGTGAAGAAGATAATCAAGATGAAGAAAACGAAGAAGATGAAGAAAACAACCAAGATGAAGAAGATGACGAAGATAAAAAAGATGAAAAATAAGAAGAAGATGAAGAACACGAAGAAGAAGAAGAGAGAACCAAAGTAATTGAGATGCGTGCAACCACCTATATCTAGTCAGCTTAGTTGGCAAAATCCATTACTGGGCAGGTCTATTTTGCGCGTTCATTGGGCATACCTAAAAATACAGACTGGACTTATAGTGAGGACATTTTTAGCGACTTACTGGGCAACTCTAAATAATTCAGTATTAGGACCTTTTAGTGTGTCATGGGCTAATTACCAAAATATTTGAAAATTCTGGGTTAAAAAACTGCTTAATTTTTTGAAATTTTGGCAACCACACACATTCTATCTGCCGTTGCTGTGGCGTTCTGCTAACTATTGAGCGAATGCCAGTAAAATTCGGAATTTTTTTGCAAATATGGTAGGATTCCTCCCATCATGCAATTTCTAGATCTAACCATTAATTTCCTATACAAAATTTACCAATTTCTCACTGATCTAGTCTAGAAAAAACAGAGCATCCTTGTCCTCAAATGTCCTTGTGGTCGCGGTGCTGTAAAGTGACCCCTGCTTGGCTTATGTCTAAGAAAACAAACAAATAATGTTAACGTCATTATTTATATGATAAACTAAAAAAAATGAAAACGGAAAATAAATTATTCCAAAGCCGGGGGCATTTATTGATTTGAATTATGGTTTAATATAAATAGTAATTTTTTTCAAATTAAAATAATTAAAATGACCGGAAAATTGAGCAATTTGAATAATATTAATTAATTGATCGCTATTACTATTATTGGAGCTCTTATAAACATTGTTAAAATTAAAACCAACACGGTATGATTCTTGGTATCGCAGAAAATCTACATGAATACCGACGAACTCCAGCTGAGGAATCTATGGCCATCCTTACCTTAACAAGCTTCGTACTTCCGATGTTGAGTTAAATTTAAAGAAATTTGGGACCATCACTATCGCAGTTGCTCCAGCTTCAATTTATCCGTATACGAGTTGTATTGAATACTGAATCTGTTACTAAATTGGAGAAAATTGTTGGCACACGTGCATCATGATCTGCTGTAGTCGTACCGATACGAATGAATGACTGACTGAATGATGTCAAGCGGTAGTGACAAGTGGGGACGCCTCTGTCTTCCGGTTATCTCATATGGTATCGATGTCTATCTACATTATACTCGTATAAAGTATTCGGTTTGAGTCTTAATTTCTACTATCGATATTGTTACTACTGTTGATGTTGATGGTATCAACGTTGTTAGGGTTGACGGCTCCACTTTCAAGTCAAATCGCTGTATTGTAAGCGGCTTCCATATCAAACACAATACAGTCCATAATTGATTGGGATTGTTTTCGTTTCTCGAAGCAAGAGGGGGCTTAAGAACGACAAATGAAAATACCACAATCAACACGAGACGCCACACAATAGTATACGACGAAGCGCCCGCCATATTATGTATGATGACGTGCCTCCGATAGTGTTTCGCAGTGGTTACATTCAAAAAGGTTGTAGATGCTTTTGTTCAGACTCGGATTGGATTGCCACGAAACTTTGAAATACACAAAACATAGTAAATTGTCAATTACTTTCGGCTTATTCTCCACTTTGCCACTACAGATCCCACGGCCACGTACAAGTTCGGTTACAATAACAGCAATTATTATTTGAAGGCAGGAACATAATGGATGTCATGCTGTGAGCAAACCCTAATAAACAAACTGTATTTATGAAGAACGATTTGCGGTGCCTAACAAACCAATATGATTCAAAAAGCTTTTATCAAAATTACTCATGCAAAGGAAAATCAAAGCTAAAAATTACAGTCGTCAACGGCAGGCACCACTATTACTTACTATTCGTATCATCCCTAAAATTTCATTCCCCAATCATAATCGCTCGTCATTCTGCCTATATTATTTCGCCCTTTCCCCATTAATTATAATCGTAATTTTCATAATCACACGTTTGGGATTATTTATATGATTTTACAAAATTTCTACAAATTTTCAGACTCAAATCGTACGCGAATCGAAATATTCTGAAATTTTTTTACCTAAAAACCCCACACACATCCAACCCAAAAGCCTCTTTTTGCAAAACTACCAAAACGATTTATAGGAAAATAAATTTCTTTGAAATTTCATTATTTCGATACAACACTTAAAAGTTTATTTGACATAATTAATTATTTAAAAGTCATTATGTCTTGCTAAATTTAATACAGGAGCATTTATTATTAATCAGAATGTACTCATTTTGATTAGATGGAAATTTAATTAATTAATGGTTGGTTGGTTGGTTGGTGGTGGGGCTATTGTGTTTTCCACCATTTTTGATTGATTTTCAATTAAAATTTTTTAAATAAAAATACAACAAACTAAATTGTTAGGTGGTAATTTTTATGGTTTTTTTTTGTAAATTACATTTGAAACAATAAAATTAAAAAAAAAACTAAAATCATGAATTAATTTTCGGTCATGAGAAGTAATTAAATCTTTTCGAATTTGTTTTGAAATTAATTGTTATCTTTTCTGTGTAAGGAAATTATATAAAATTTATATAAAAAAAATTAAAGAAAAATTTTCCAATCCATCAAATTGTTTTATTTTTTTAAAATTTCATATCAAAGAATTTCGCGAGAGGAATCAGAATTGGTCCTGGGATTACCTGTAATTTAATATTGCAGAACCTATCATTTTTAAGCGCTATATTGTAACTTTGTTTCTTCAAATAAACGCTATTCTAATTAGCTAATAACAAGGTAAAGGTAAGTCAAAGCAGCTGTTAGCCGCTGTATTCGATTAGTTAATGGGGCTCATCAGACTTCCCCGAGAAAGTGTATCCTTATGGAAACTGGTAGAAAAGTGATTTTTCTTAATAAATTGGGCTTCATCCTAATCTATAATAATCTTTGCACTTCTAAATATCCTCTTCACAATTGTCTTAAGCCAATCTTTTTCACTACGTGAAAATTCAGCCTTCATTTAACTAAACGAAAGAGAACCATCTACTATTTTTTCTTATTTTCCAAACCACCCTACCACATCCTGAGTTGATGTAAAAAGGCGAACCATCTACAGAAAATGATTCCTAGAATTTCGAAGAGCGATTACCACACAACATACAATACTTTGCTGCCATCCGGTATGAATATAGTCACCCCTATAGTGTGGCACCTTACCAACTGTTGTAGAAAATTGGGATAACAGGTAAGACTGCAGTTAATATTTACTCGGCTTACGCTGATATCGTCTGCAATGAGGAACGCTACTCTCCTGTTACCACTCCCTGCAAGGGGGACATTTTTGCGTAGCCTACAGGTCTTGACGAACTCGCTGTCCTGAGTTGCTCTAGCAGTGCCAGCAAATTATAAGTTTACTTAGAGTCTTTGAGTGAAGAGTACTCGCCCCGGGATCTCATCGTCAAGTAGATTCCGGACTCCAAGAAGCTGAAAAAAATGCCGAGAATGAAGAAGACAAAGAAGATAAAGAAGATGAAGAAGCTGAAGATGATAAGGAAAAACAGAAGAAGAAGAAAAATATAAAAAGATAAAGAAGGAAAAGAAGATAAAGAAGATAAAGAAGATAAAGAAGATAAAGAAGTTGAAGTAGTAGAAGAATAAAAAGAAGAAGAAGAAAACTTTAAAATTAAACTTTAAAACTGCAGTAAAATTTCCTTACTGTAGCTCTTTGAGTGCAGCTCTTTGAGTGAAGATTACCCGCCAGGTACTATTAAAAGCAGAACTGACTGGTATCACGAGGGTCATGAGGCCCACGGTGGTTATTCTGCCGTATTCGGCCAAGCTGACGAGCCGTTGATTGAAACGTGGGTGGCTGTGGTTATCATCTATTTCACAGATACAGTCTTAGGACTGGAGCTAAGGAATGGCAGGATTCAGGGTGTTCTCATTGCAGATGATAGTAGAGGTATAGGTAGGCCTTGCTACCAACAGTTAGGGAAGCTAACAAATGGACCTGCGATGGATGGAGCTAGTTGGAGGCAAGGCCAGGTAGTTGCAAAAATATGTGTGAAATAATAAGTCAGCGGTCTGTTGGTTGAGACCGCTGACCGCAGAAATGACCGGAAGATAGCATTTTCGCCTTCTTCATTCTCGGGTCGCGAAAAATAGTTAAAAGGAATAAGACTAAGAAGACGAAGAAGAGGGATTATGACATTGAAGCTTTGGATATGAATGGAGTCATACCTGAAGAAGATGATGAAGATGAAAAATATTGGAAAGATAAAGAAGAAGTAAAGAAAAGAAGAAAAGAGGGAATCTGAGAGAATGTTCCATGCATAAAGTGGCCCAAGCAACAAATCAAAGAAGAATGCATTAGATTCGAGCGAGCTTAGCTGGCGAACTCCATTACAGACAAGTTTGTTTGCGTTTTGATTGGTCCTATCTCAATCCCTATGGTTGTAGGCCGCCCATGGCGGAAATTCCAAACTTACCTTATCTACTTATCAAATAACATTTATCATATTTAGCCACGCGTGGATAAACTGGATCAACAGTGGAAAATTTCTTTCTACACGTTGGCCTAACACCACAAAATCAGTCTACTTAACAACCATTCGAAAATTTGGGGTAAGAAAACTTCTCAGAATTCAAATTGGGTATACCACTTACAAATGGTTTCCTTATCCTTTAAGCCATTCACGTGGCGTTAAACTCACCATTCCCAAAAAAATTTAAAATGAATGCCACTTAATGCAGAATTTCTTTTTGAATAGGCTCATAGATCCAACAACACCTTTTCCAACTGCTCTTTTTAATTTTTTAAATTTCCCCATTAAATTTATCAACTCCCTCCAATTAACTATCGAAATGGCCTCATAATCGTGGCGCAATAAAATAATCTCTGGGTTTTGAAAAACAAAGTCGACGCTACTGCTATACAAGACATTGGAAGGAGACTCCTAAATGAGGATTGATGATTCTCATCATTAGAAGGAGACACTACCTGGTTGAGACTCTGAATTAAGATCAATAGGCTGCGATCACCGTGATAAGAAAAATCTAAGATTATGGATAAGGAAGATCTAGCCCCGAAAGTTTAGAGTAGCTCCCCTGCATTCGATAGTCATGACGCTAAAAACATGCTAGGACTAGATCGAATAGAAAGATCGGATCGTGAAACCCCAACGTCTGGCCGTCTTTGATTCAGCAGACTTAGATGATGATCTCTTGGGACTTTTTTTGATTTAATTTCTGAATTTTTTTATGAAAGTCTTGGGTTAGTAAATAGGGTGTTCTGTGAGAAAGGGTACAATCTTGAGTAATTGTGTTATTTTGGTGGTTGTATGAAATGTAGAATTGTCCTATTTACACCACATGTTAAGTAAGCTTAAAGCATCCAATTTGCATATAAAATTATTTTCAATCATGTGACGGAATCGTTCCCTAGTAACAGTAATAGTTACTCTATTGAATGGGGGGGGGGAAGACCACCCTTGAACCCATGTACTTACTGTGTTGGTGGAGACCACCCTTGAACCCATGTACTGTGTCGGTGGATACAATGGTGGAGGCGACTCTTGAACAATTTGAGGATTTCTAGCTGCCTAGAATAAATAAAAATGCCCTTCGTTGCCCATTAACTTATTTTCATGAAAGCTTGAACATCACCACTAAAACACATTGATTTATTGGATACTTTTCCCTAATGAAATTTGTACACTCAACGAATACCAAATAAATACGGTCAAAACTAACCTACATGAAAATGACAGCCCGTCTGCGTTATATACCTTTCTATAGAACACCCTGTACTTTCTTTAAAGTGGGTTGAATTTCAAATAACATACAAACAAAATCAAAACATTAATAAGGTACGAAAAGATTAGAAAATTCGTTCAATCGACAGTCTAATCACATGAGAGTATCATTAAGAATATAGCACACCATCTGTTACTTCGCATACTCGTATCTGTCGACCAATTTCAACTGACTTGAGCCTAATTCATTTTTATGCCTAATTTCCGGCTACAATAATTATATTCGTGCATATTCGGATAGTACAAATATAAAATTTCAATTCTTCCATGTCAAATTATTTCAATTACTACAGATTTAGATGTAATTGTTGTGTCGGCGAGAGTAATAAAATTCCGCGAAATTTTCAATTGAAATTAGAAAAAGCATCTTCAGTCATACGAGACAGTATTCAAAATTGAAGTGGTCAGATGATCGTTAACTATAAATATTTGAGTGAGTCATACAGTGAGAATGGGATTATTTTTAAATTTACTTTAATAAGAGCAAATTTAAAAAAAATAAAAAATAACCTAAAATTTATTAGTCTTTTTTTATTTTAAATAATAACAGTGAGTATAAATTAGTTATAAAAATAATGATCTTCAGATGTACAATAATTCTATTTAAATTTCATAATTACTTTAATTTTTTAGAACAGATCGGTCAGTTTTGGCACAGATTGGCTTTATACTGAAAAAATAAAGCTTTGGGTTGCACGCAAACCATTAAGACAAAATTGAAAAAAATATTCCTGAATGGCGAACCTTTTCGATACGATCATAAACCTTGACTCTGGCGATCACAAACCTTTTTGACGTGATCCACAGACAATTCTTTTGTAACAAATCCTTTATAATAAAATCTATGAGCGTTCAACCTTTTTAAGGGAACACAAACTGCTTTTGAGCCGATCATAATAAAGTCAAGGCTCAAGAACCTCTTTCGTGCGATCTAAATAATATTTTTGGATAACGCAATCCCTTTAAAAGCGATTACAATAAAGTCCATAGACCATAATTTCTTTTCTTGGGTATCTAACACTTTTGAGATAATAACAATAAAATCTGTGGATCATCAACCCTATTTGACGCGTTCTTGATAACGTCGATGGGTAAGCAACCTGGATTAAAAAAAAAATCTTCATAAAATTCTTTAGTAAAAATTACTTTTGTAATGATCATAATAAAGGCCATAGATCGCACAGCTTTTAGACGTGATCTAAATAATATTTTTGAGTAACAAACACTTTTAAGGATTTTTGAATTCACAAAAGTTTTTGAAGCGATCTTAATAAAGTTCTGGTCCGATCATAATATATTACATGGGCCTAAATCCTTCTTGAGCCGATCATAATAAAGTCATGGATCAAGAACCTTTTTGACGATTGAGTTTTAGGGTAACAAGCTTTTTTGAGGCTATAATAATAAAGTCGATCGGGCACAAAACTTTCTCATGCAAATATAATAAAACCTGTGGACTAAAATCTCCTCTTGAGCTGATCATAATAATGTCATGGCTTACGAACCTTTTTGACGCTTCAGTTCTAGGCCCACAGGCTCTTTTGAGGCGATCATAATAAAGTCCATGGGCCACGAAACGTTTTCATGGAATGATACCAAAGCATGTAAACTTAAACATCCTGTTGAGCCGATCGTAATAATGTCGTGGTTCAAGAAACTTTTTAGATTCACAAGCTTTTTTGGAGCGATTATAATAAAGTCAATCAGGCACAAAACTTATTGATGGGATAATAATATAGCTTGTGGACTAAAAACTCCTCTTGAGCCTATCATAATAAAGTCGTGGATCAAGAATCTTTTTGGCGCTTGTGTTCTGGATTCACAAGCCCTTTTGAGGCGATCATAATAAAGTCAATAGGCCACAAAACTTTTTAATGGGATGATAATACAGCTTGTGAACTAAAAACTCCACTTGAGCCGATCATAATAAAGTCGTGGCTCAAGAAGCTTTTTGACGCCTGAGTTCTAGGTTCAGAGCTCTTTTTGAGGCGATCATAATAAAGTCAATCGGCCACGAAACTTATTGGTGGTATCATAGTAAAGGCTGTGAACTTAAAACTACTCTTGAGCCGATCATATTAATGTTATGGCTCAAGACCCTTTTTGATGGTTGAGTTCTAGGCTCACAAGCTCTTTTGAGGCGATCATAATAATGTACTTTACCGAGCTATATAAAATTCTTAGGTAACCAATCTTTTTGAAGCGGCCTAAATAAAATTCACAATAATATATTCTTTGAGGTGATTATAATCAAGTTTATGGGACTCAGACCCCTTTTGATACTATCTTCATAAAGTTCTTCGCTCCTAACCCTATTTGACACCCTATAGTTTGTGGTGAAATTTTTTTTTAACGCTTACTAAATAAACCTTTTGAGTCACAAATCCTTTCTGACGCATTCATAATAAAGTTCTTGGCTCAAAAGCCTTTTTATGCGATCTCAAAATTTTTTTTGGGTAAAATACGTTTTCGAAGCGATTATAATAGTGTTCTTAGCTCACAAGTCTTTTTCCCGTGATCTAAATAAAATTTTTGTTTTCACTATTTTGTAGCCATGAAATAAAAATAAAAATAGACGCCAGGACCACTTGTTTTGTTAGTGAAAATTCGTTATGTAGAACTGCACAGTTATAAAGAAATTAGACTTTGTAGAGACTGCAATCCCAAAATTTTCTTTGAGGCTATATTTTTTTGTCGTTTGACTTTTCACAGATTCACACATTAGTCCTTAAAGTGCGGTTTATAGTTATTACTACACCATATAAATTCTATGATGACAAATCCTTTTTAGATGATTATAGTAAAGTCTTTTAGGCAACCTAAATAAAAATTGAAAAAATTTCGTCTTCTTCCAGTCAAATGCAGGCAGTGCAAACCTAACTAAATCTTTCAAAATTACTGTTAATTTTTATTCCTATTTATTATTACAAATAAAAAAAAGCCTTAATTATTATAGAATTTTTTTTTTAATTTATAGTAACTTTCACATAATAAAAACTAACGATTACGATGAAGGTGATGAGAAAGCTGTCTGCCTATAAGCAAAACAATTGTCCGGAAGATATACTGCCCAAGGCTTCCTAACTAAATACGAATCTCGTTAACATAAATATTTAACTTTGATTATATCCAAATAGTAGTTTTAAACACTTTTGTAAATGTTGACGCTACAAGTAGAAATAGTATTGAAATTTTCAGACAAGAAGCCCCTGTATTCATATTTATAGTAGAAGAACCAAAGAAGAAAATACCACTTTGACTCTTAAAATGCAAATAGGCACAGAACTAGTCATAATTAACAACTTTAAAACTTTATTCAACTTAAAAACTTTTTATATATTCCTTCACTACCAAACCGAGTGGGGAATAGCGACAAAAAACCCCACAAGCATATTGTATTTGGTTAAAACAGTAAAGTTCTGTTCGTAAATCGATTTAAGATTAGAAAACTTCAATAAGCATCCATCCTTTCATTTGGAAAACTTCAATAAGCCCAACTGACATGTATGTCTGTAAGTATGTGTGTGTAAGGACGAATTTTTAAATGCGTACAAAATGAGTGGTGGTTGGGGATGAACAATTTTAAATGATGTCAACCCCTTAGCTTTTCGTTCGTTTTTGTTATAAATTTATTGCTAATTCGTTAATTAGCTTTGCATAAAGTTATATAGCCTATGTTAGGGTGGGTTGGGGGTGGGGGTATGGTTGACGTAATATTGTTTAGGTTAGCTGTAGGTGATAGGAATGCTAAAACAGCCTCGAAAATATCCTAAAATTAACGTAATCGAATGTGCGTATGTTCATCAATGCTTTTGGAAAAGATGACAAAAAGGATGTATGCAATGGTAATAAGGGACTTTCAATATTTTATGAGTTTTATGAATATTCAACCATTTTATTTGAGAAAACCAACCGTCACATATCGACTATGAGACAATAAAATTTCATGCTTAATGTGCACATCTAACGATTGGGACTTCAGATCCAGGATAATGTCTGCGATTATTTTATGAATGAAATGTGATGACAATAAAGAAAACTCCTTTATGCCTATTAAAATACACTAAATATCCGGTTCTTAGATTTTTATGATTGCCATATTCAATTCCATTAACCGAATGACATTATCGCGGATTTTATTAAGTCATCCCTAATTCCTGTTCACCTTTAACGATTCAATTTAAATGTAATTTTTCTTTTTGCCCATTCACTACGACGAATACTCGTAAATGTAGCCTGTTATCATTTTAAAGTCATTTTCACTCAAACGATTTTTTTTAATGTCTCCTTAATGCCTCATTATGTGAATAAATTATGTTCGTCTTAAAAAAAAAAAATGATTTGCCATATCACGTTGGTGAATTCGTTGGAAATTATCTCAACTTTACTAATGTGAATTGCCTTTTTATAGTTAAATGTATGATTTTATAGCATTTTATGTATAACGCGTCGATAATTTTTGAATTAATATGTATATAAATTTTATGATATCCAATAATTTGTTTAGTATTTTAAAGGGTATTCCTTAATTTCGGAATATGAAATTTTAGCTTCTAACTTTTGTTGCGAATTTATATTTTTCTTATGAAATATTGAATATTTTTTCCAAAGTTTATTGAGTATTTTGTTAAGAGTTCTATAGTAAAAATAAAAGAAATTCTTATTATTATTATTATTAATAGAAAATATTTAATATATTTTATTGCAAAGGAAAGTCCTTGTAGATAAATTGAGCTTGAAACTATCTTAAGCATGTGACATAATATATAAAAATGGTCAGTTCAAATCTATTAAATGTTGTAAATGCAATTTATGGCAAGCTCATTTTTTTAAGGGAAAATACAATGTCTTCATTAGGAGATATCACCTATCGATGGTTCCTCAAGAACAAGATGGTCTATAGAATTATCCTTGTTATTTGGCCGTTCTTAAAAATATGTATTATTTTATAGTAAAATTTGTTTAGGTATTATAAAATTTTGCCATTTATAATTATAAATCACGTAATTATTAAATGAAGCGTTAAAATTGCAAAAAATTTCTACAAATGTGAATATTCTGCTGTAACCGTTTGAGCGGAAATTATAGTTGTCAGCGAAGAGGCTAATTTTTTGCTCGGTGAATAAAAGCAAAATTACTCTAAAAATCTACAAATAATTATAGATGAGCCATTATATTCTTAAAAAAGTAATTTTTTAATGTGAAGTTCTGTCTGATTGATCCGTATTTCTTTAATCACATTAATAGTAACTGTCTAGTCACTAGTGCCATATGCTCACCAAGTTTTTTTTCAAACTAAACTTAAAGATTTTACTTTTAACAAGACAATGCCACAAGCCATAGAACGCGAGAAATTTGAGCTTTTTTTGTGCGAAAACAAGCCAGGACGCGTTTTTTCGATATATTCTAATGCGAATCAGCCTGTTGGACATTTGATTGCAAAGCTATATTAAAAATCATATTTATACAAATAATTTTTAAACTTTTAGGCATACCAAGGAGTATGAAAAATTCCAAAAAAATTACCTCAAAAAGATCGAGTCCTTTAAGAAATTTTTATAGCACTAATTTAAATAATATTAAATTTATTATATTGTATAATGGCATATTTTGAAAAATATAATAAAATAATAATTTTATATAAATCAGAATTTAAATTATTTATTTTTAAAATTTACTTTCAAAAGCACAAATTGGATAGTGTTTTAATTTTATGATTTAATCGAATCTCGAAGTTATTGGTTTTGTAAGCGTCAATGGGCATAAAATATTAAGTATGGGAGAGCAGAGTTTTTTTTTGTTAAAGGTCTAAAATTTTTTATAGCGAGGGAAGATTTTTTTATAACGAGGCATCAGGAACGAATGAAAGATTAAGTTCACGTTGGATGACACATAAAAGGGAGCATTGACAATTTTACAAAGGATTCGGGATTGTAGGCTTTAGAGGTTTTTTTTAATTAAAGGAATTGGATTCGAGGGAATTGGAAGGATTAGTAGAACTCTAGAGTTCTAGTCTGTCAGTCCAGATTGGTTTCAGAAAAGAATTGTATGAAAGTACTTTGCTTTTTATAGTGTAAATGTTGTAGATAATTGGTGCTAGTATACTTTCCTGTGGTACACCATCCAATATCGGATAGGTATTGGACAGTTCGTTAGATTTGTCTACTTGGAAGTGCCCGTTTAAAAAGATGTATTTCAAGACTAGGAAGTAATGCTTTTGAGTTTCCAGAGGATGTCCGGGTGAAAGCTATCAAAAGCTTGACTTATATTAAAAACACACTGGGACATTACTCTTTTCTTTCTATGCAATCGACTGCTGGGTAGTGAAGTGTTCGGAACGGAAACTAGATTAGTGTTTGGGAATTAAATTTGAGCATACTATTTATTCAAAGTATTTTGAAAGGATTGGAAAGAGACTTATTGGTCTGTAAGAAGTGGGGCTTATTGGGTTAAGGAATCATTTTTATAATGGAAAATACTCAGAGGATTGGGAAATATGTTGTTCGAAGGATGAAATTATATAGTGCAGCAAAGAAGACTGACGCTCTTTAAGAATGTTGTTGGAGTATTGTTTTGTCGCTGGATATTCTTGTCTGTTGCCAATGAGCTGTTGCTTTGCGTTGTTCGGTAACTAGTCAACTATGGCTGGTTTTGTGAAGGTTTCATATTTTTAAGTTTATATGAAAAGGCTGTTTGTATAACTAACATGTGAAATTATATACCACGCCATCTAGTAGTAAGTCTAAATTTTTATCAATAATTTTATCTAAATATTTTCTAGTTGATTGATCTATTTACACGTATAAGTTCTGCAGAATTAGCTTTAGGAATGAATAGGTCGGGAATCTAGGACTAGAAAAATTGGAGTATGATCGGAATTCAGTTCTAAGAGCCAATTTATATATATACTAGAAAAATTCACTGGAGTAATTATAAAATAGTCTATTATACCATGGAGCTTTGATTGAGAAGTCAGCCAGTATGTGGATGGGTAATCGGACGTCAAATGAAATCACACTCTTGGTTTCAAAAATAGAATGAAGACATTTTAAGATAATTTTTTTTAAAAAATGTTTGATAAAACAGGAAAGGAGACTTATGAATTCTTTATAAGAAATCAAGATTTTTGGTATTTAGTTTATTTTATTTTAAGTAGAATTTTTGATATTTAGCCAAAAATTTGTAAAATCAAAGAGTTTTTTTTTAATCAGTTACTTTGCAGACCATATCAAAGCTATTAAGTTGCTGTTAATTTACGCCTTAAACAAAACAAAAGTATCCTTTTTGTTTAAAAATATGACTTAAGAAAAAAAAAATTAAAAAAAAAAAATTACGATCATTGTGGTCAAATTACCTCAAGGTCGTGACTGTTTACCTTTTGGTACCGTCGATAATGTTTTGCACAAGAGAAAAAAAAACAATTTTCTGAGAATATTGTTTCTTTTTTTTTGTAAATTCCTTACCACCCTCCTCAACAAAATATGTAAATTTTGAAATTGAAACAAATAAAAAAAAATTAGAAAAATCTATAGAATTTGGTTACGATTTCATATAATAATAATCATAATATTATAGATGAACGTAGAGGAGCAAGCCAAGAGGATAAAACCGAAATCAAGTCAATCTTCTATTTAAAGTTAAGCAGCAATGTTAGTTAATTAAGAAGCTCCATGTTTGGAGAATGGACGAGTTCTTTTCGAAGAAAAATCTCTGTAATAAAGAAAGAAATATTGTTGTTTGCATCGAACGATTCCTTATACGCCACACACTGAGTAACCAATTCCACCCGCAAGCCATATCGGAGCCTGTAGCTGGTATTTGTATACCGTGTGTAGCCTCTCATCTCTATGAGGTAAATGCATTGGAAAAATTCCCATCTACTCCTACATCATTGATTTGAATAGAAATTTCCAACCTTTGGCGGCATTGTAACTAAACCAAGATACATGGCTCATGTCAGAGAAAGAATTCCAATTCCGATTCCGAAGAGAATCAAATAAAATAAATAATTTCGTTCTTCTGATTCTGTTAATACCGATCCGAGATATGGGAATATGGATACAGGAATCAATTTTTTTGGGATAATATTTTGACTGTGTGTATACACGTATGTGTTCATATGAGGGGATAGGACTGGTTGGGCCTGATGCCTCATTTCATATGCACATGAAATTATTTTCAGTTTGTCCAATTTAAGAAAATATGCCCAGACAAAACTGATAGCTGGAACGATGATCATTACTTTCGATGACGATATGATCGTTGGGATGTGAGGATCAGAGATTCAGACAGAAGTACATGATTATGATGAACAAAGACGACAAATTCGATTTTCTTAACAATTTTTACGAGCCTAATCGACAGACGAATCGATCGAAACATTTAATGTGTGACCACACCAACTTACACATATGGCCCGATAATACCAAATCTCTTCTGCTGAATAATATCAAAACAACAACTCAATTGGATTCAATTTATTTAATTTATTTACGATAAAGAATCAAATTGGAATGGAAAAATTATTATTCCATAAAAATTGAGAAAAGGAGAAAAACCAAACCGCTGACCGGTGTTGTCCTATAAAAAAACGTATCGTCTTGTCATGGAACTCTTCAACTTTGCGTGTGGTTTTCGATTTTTAGTCTGATTATCGATACGATTCTTCGATTGTACGGCTTCGATTCGTCTTCGATTCTTGAGTTTGACTGTTGTGTTGTTCTTAGGTAAACAAAAACAAACGCAATAAAGATGTCACCGGCAACAATTTAATTTATGTCCATCGAGTATATCCTCCACGTACCCATGCTGGTACTTTTGACACCATTCCCCCATCAACGGATATGATTCCTTTCTCGTGAATTATTTTATTTTCTACATTATTACCACCAAAAAAATTTATAATCCGTAAAAAAATTGACTACCGTATTTAATCGGGTAGGCGAAAGATAACAATTCCTTAAAAAAAAAGAGGTTCTCCACTTAAAATGGTTATTATTTATTGTATGTGTCAGCAAATTTATTAACTACTTTTTTTTTATTATTCTGTTGTTTTTTTTTATATAAAAAAAATTAATTTTTAAATATCTGGCAGGAATTAATATTTGAAAAAAAAACAGAAAAAATATGTAAAAGAAAAATTACACCATAATTCCAATGAACTAGAAAATTTTACCTTTTGTGAATTATGAAAAAATGTCCTGATTATATGCCTTGACAAAATTTTAAACTTTCTGAAATTTAAAAATACTTATTGCTACGATTTAATCCGGAAGGTAATTTTCCCAAAAACAAAACTTCAGTTCTCATTAGATATATTTTCATAACTATCCTCCGCACAATCTATTTTCCCATACTCTAGAAATTAAAATTATTCCTAGGCCCAATAAACCTGTAAATTGTCAATTTTTTTATACGCCCAATTAAACTCTTACTAATACTTAAAAATTTTTTTTAAAAGCTCATATTAAGGCGATTGTATACATTCCTAGGTAATCAAAAAAAATTATTCCTAATCTTGAGAGGAAATAGTATTGCCCAGGAGTATTCTTGGATATTTTAGATGCTGTTGAGCGTGTGGGGCATTGTGGGCTCCTCTAGAAACTTAAGAGCATCCTTTTATCTATATACTATCTTATAATAAATTTATATCTTTTCCAATGTAATTTGCAAGTAGCAGGTAAATGAAGAATTCTCAGCTGAAGTCCTACAAGGCAGTATTTTTGGTCCCATTTTATACAAACAATAAGTATACTCACAATACCCCACGTGTTTTTAAGACTATCATGGCCACTTATTGTTACTACCCATACAAATCCTGACATAGCATCTAATAAGTTACAACTCTGGTTTTGAATCCTTTTTTACGAGATAGGAAGTGAAGGAAAATGAACAGAAAAGTGTTCACAATACTTTTGCTCATTGCCAAGGGTAAGCTATCCCTTTGTACTCAGGCAACCTAAGGACTTCTCACCTACACAAGAGATTAACCTAAAACCCACAAGACATCATCTAATGTCAGAATCTGGCAATATTTTCACATATACACCTGTCAGGCAATAAGCTGACAATGGATATTTGACAAGTGCTCAAACGATTGCAAGACTATTTGGAGGTGACCAAAATCAATTAATTAATTTTGCCGGCCTCTAAATGGTCTGACAATAATCTAGTCTGTCAACATTTGCAAGTAAAATTTTTCGAGCACACAATTGTCAGACAAAAGTGCCATATTGTTTTCGTTTGACAGTTCATTGTTTTTTTTTTTTTTGTAGTGAAATAGTAAAATAGACGATTTTTTGTGTATAATTTTGAAAGTAGCACTGATGACAAGGAGGAGGAATTGAAGAAACGAATAAAATGTCAAAACTATTGTCAGATAATTTTTGTGTTGCCATGTGTTATAAATTTCACCATCTGACAACAAATATTGTCTGATAATGCCTTCAAATGGTCTGATAATGGTTTGACTGGCATTGTTTGTAGATAAAAAAATTTGCAAGCGTTGTCAGAGACTGGCGATCGTCCAAGGATCAATTTCATTCTTTAACTCTTAAAGAGTTTTTTTAATTTAAATTTTTTTTTATATAGATCAGTTTTGTTTGTTTGTTTGTATATAAAATCTTCGTGGACATGAGCCACGGCACTTGATGCAGCGACATGAACCATTTGGTGACTTGTAGGTGTGTGAGTTAGATGAAATCGGTCTTAGAATAGTTTGAATGGACCAGTTTGAAGAATGTGTTAATATATTTTAAAAAATTAAAAAGAGGACTTTCAAAGATTATTAAGCTTACAAAAATCTCTACAATAAAGGAAGTCTCATTAAGAAAAATAAATGTTGTGTGGGTGATATTTCTTTAGAGGGGAAGTGATAGTGTGTTGAACGTCATAGGGGAAAGGGTCGTGTGAGAGCAGAATGTCCTATCTGAATTTGGAGTCTCCATGACTGAAAGACACATTTCGCTACTTCTGCATGTGTGTCTACGAATGACTAAAACTGTTAGTTACCATTTATTGTAGTTAGCAGATGCGGGGAATTAAAAAATTGTTATGAACAACGGGTGATGGAAAATACCTTCTTCCCCCGCAATTGATCGCCCACCCATCGTAATAAGGTCAAATATATTCGAAATTTTTTTTGAAAAAATATAATTACGACCTGATTAAAAGTGGTAAAATGGAAATTTTTATTACTCGTATTATTATTAAATTTTTTTATTGTTGAAAGTTTCATTTATAAAATATATTATTGCATTAAAACAATATATTTCTGTGTTAATTTATCAAAAAAAAAATAAAAAACGTTACTTTATGAGCACATTGGTCGGAATAAATTTTTATTAAAAATCCAAATTACTATTTACGGAAATGCATATTGCTGCAGTTACAGTTAAACGAAAGAAAATTAATGGTAAATATAGATTTTTAAAAGCCTCTAAATAATTATAAAAAGAAAAAGAATTA
Source organism: Atherix ibis (assembly GCA_958298945.1). NCBI lineage: Eukaryota > Metazoa > Arthropoda > Insecta > Diptera > Athericidae > Atherix > Atherix ibis. Next base: position 104,940,791 of record OY282606.1, on the reverse strand, counting down.
TTGAAAAATTATAAATAATTGTGAAAAATAGTAAAAGAAATTTTCTCTGATAATTGTTTTACTTTTAAAATCGATGCCAAATAATAAACTTAAGAAAATATCCAAAAAAAAGAGAGAAATTATTAACTAGATTTTTTTGTTTTTTTTTTATTGTTTATGATAAATTTTTGGCTAAAGAAATCTGTAAGAATCGACTGCGTTCAAATCGAATATTGGTCAATGACATAACGCACATCGAAATGGGTAAGTTCAGATTGGATCCGTGTTCACTCCTAATTTGTACAAGACAACATCAAGTACCATGACGACAATGCTTATCTGATTATCGTAAAAAAATTTCTCTTGAATATTTAATTAAATTTAAATAATTTTCGATTAGTAGTTGTTAGTTTGGAAGCTGTTGTTTTGGTTTTATTATAAGATTTATGGGAATAGTTAGGAAAATTTGTTTTGAACCACAATAAAAAAAAACTAAAAACTACACAAAATTCCAGACCTACTCAAAAATTTCTCATATTGTTGGATTTTCTTATTTTTTTGTTGAATCAAAAAAAAATGTGTGTGTTGAAAATGAATTTTATTGTTACGACGATACAGTTAACAAGCAGTTTGTTAAAAATTATAATGAAAAATGTAACAAAGGGAACAGAAGTTAGTTGGGTTGTTTTGGACTATGCCAAGAGAGGTGCTCGGTGAAGCAGTATAATGATCGTTTTAACTGAACGAGAATCCTGATCAGAGAAGCAAAGTAGAGCTTGGTGGAGGACAAAGGAGAATATTGCTCAGAAAAAGTGACCGAGAATAGTGCTCGCAGAAGGTGAGTCGTGCTCTGAGATAAGCGAGAATAGTGCTCGGAGTGTAATAATAGAGATGTGATAAGAATAATAATTGTCGGACATTAACGAGTATAGTGTTCGGAGAGTGAAGGAAAATAGTGTTCAAAGATGAGCGATTGTTTTGGTCAAAACAGGAGTATAGTGCTCGTCGGAGATAAGCCACTATAATGGTCTAAGAGCGAGAGTGAGAATAGTACTCGGAAAAAGGAATACTTATCGGTGAAGAGGTATAATGCTCAGAGAATATTGCTCAGAAAAAGTGACCGAGAATAGTGCTCGCAAAAGGTGAGTCGTGCTCTGAGATAAGCGAGAATAGTGCTCGGAGTGTAATAATAGAGATGTGATAAGAATAATAATTTTCGGGCATTAACGAGAATAGTGTTCGGAGAGTGAAGGAAAAAAGTGTTCAAAGATGAGCGATTGTTTTGGTCAAAACAGGAGTATAGTGCTCGTCGGAGATAAGCCACTATAATGGTCTATCGGAAAGTGAACATAGTCATCGTAGGAAGAGTAATAGTCGGAGATGAGCGAGAACAGTGCTCAGCAAAAGTGAGCGAGAATAGTGCTCGCAAAAGGTGAGTCGTGCTCTGAGATAAGCAAAAATAGTGCTCGGACAGTAAGAATAGTAATGTGATAAGAAGAATTGTACTCGGATGTTAACGAGTATAGTACTCGGAAAGTGAAGGAAAATAATGCTCAGAGATGAGCGAGTTTTATGGTCAGAGCAGGAGTATAATGTTTGGTGGAGATAAGCAAATATAATGCTCTAAGAGCGAAAAATATGCTCAGAGGTGAGCATAATACTCGTAGAAGAAGAATAGTGCTAGGAGATGAACGAGTATAATGCTTGGAGAAGGGGTATAGAGCTCGGCAGAAGTGAGCAAAAATAGTTCTCGGGAAGAAAAAATAGTGCTTGGATGCGAGCCGGTATAGTGCTCTAAGGAAATAAGCGAATATATTGATCTTTGAGCGAGAAATGTGCGCAGAGGTGAGCGAGAACAGTGCTCAAAAAGAAAGAATATTTATCGGTTAAGCGTTATAATGCTCATATGTGAGCGAAAATAGTTATCGGAGAGCGAGCATTCTCTCCGTAGAAGAAGAATAGTACGAGTATAGTGCTCTGAGAAGGAGTGCAGTGTTCGGATGTGAGCAAAAATAGTATTCGCCAAGGACAACAATGCTTGGAGGTAAGCGAGTATAATGCTCGATGGAACTAAGCCAATATAATGATCTGAGAGTATGAATTAGAGATAAGTTAATATAATGACCTTGAGAGCGTGAATTATGCTGGGACGTGAGCAAGAATAGTGATCGGAAAGTAAGCCTAATATTCGTAGAAGAAGAATAGTGCTCGGAGATGAGCGAGTATATTACTTGAAGAAGGACTACAGTGCTCGGATGTGAGAGAGAATAGTGCTCGGGAAGGAAAATAGTGCTTGGATGATAGCGAGTATAGTGCTCGATGGAGTTAAGTCAATATTATGATCTCAGAGTATGAATTGTGCTCGGACGTGAGCAAGAATAGTGATCGACGAACGAGTATAATCCATTTAGAAAAAGAATAGTGCTCAGAGATGGCCAATTTTTGTGCTCGGAGACCGATAAAACTGTTTGGAGAAGGAGTATAATGATAGAAAGAATAATACACGATGAGGAGAATAAAGCAATCAAAAGGGTTTAAGGAAATATAAAAACCTGACAATAAATTGGGGACGAGTTGATTAAAACCAGAAAGTTCTTCTACTCTATCTCTCGAATCTACGTACTATCGTAACCATATCTAATAAATATTATTAGTTAAAGAAGCAAATATTTTTAATCTTTCGGTTAAATAATTTTTTTTACATTTTAAAAAGTTTTTATTAAAAACGATTGTAGAAGAACTTTTACAATGGAAAAATTAGTTAAAAGAAATCTTAAAAAATCTACTAAACCACTAAAATATATATAAAAAATTCTATCCTATTTTCATAGAGTGAATAAAAAGCAATTGCTCGAGTTATATTTCTATCGTCCAAAGTCTAGAATAGTGAAAAAAAATGCGGAATGCAAATATGCGTTCTCGTTCCCAGGTCTGACACTACTTTCCAACTTGATTCGATTGCAATGCCCTCTGTGTGTTGAAGGATTTCAATTCTTACACCTTTCAGATTCTTGTTTATTTTTTATTTTTATGTTTTAGTTAAGTTTTCCTCGGACGTTGGAATTTTTAAGATATTCTCTTATCGTCTGTCCCATTCTTAATAGTAATTTATTTTTTTGTTACCCCATTGCAATTGTCCACTTTTTATTCAATTCAATTTATGTGGTCGGTAGTTTAATTGTTTCAATTATTGCTTACCTAAACCAACAACAATTGCTTGCAAGTTGAATTATAAGGTCTTGATGGTAGTTTGTATTGGATTCTTACCTAGACAGACTGATTACAAAAATAAGAATGTTGTCCTACAGAGAATGGTGGTTGTTCCAATTTTCTTTCTCGCAATTCAATTCAATTCAATTTGGTTTAGTTCGGTCGGCTGAGTTCAACTTAGTCCAGTTGAGTTTAAATTCAGTGCAAGGTAATTTTCTCAAATTTTTTTTCTATTTTTAATTTTTTTTTTTCAAGTGTGGGAATTATTTGTTCAACAATGCTACTTGGAATGTGTTCGCAACAATTTGCCAAACATACTAAAACATTTCCCCCCATAAACTGGGTATTGTTTTAATGATTTTTAACACTTTTTAGAGATTAGCAAAAAAAAAACAAATAAATAAAAAGAAATTACGCAAGGTTTTTTCTATTTATGATAATAATTTCTTTTTCAATGTCAGTTAAAATTAATATAAGATGCTAGGGAATTTTTTAAGTCCTTGTTTGAATAGAACTGAACTAAAATCAGTGAAATAAGCTGTTATATTTAAATAGTTTTTAAAAGATAAAACATATAAAAAAAACTTTACAAATAAGTGTTGTATCACAAGTTGTGAGAAAAGCCTAAAAAAATAAGGTAACATGCAACTGAGAATAGAAATAGCGAAAAAAAGATCAAATCATTACACAAAAAATTGTGTCCTTTGGAGAAGAGAAGAAATTTTTATTTTAAACAGAAAATAATTTTCTTCTTTTATCTATAAAAATTCAAATTAACACTTCAACTGACAATAACAAGACGATGTCCATTTAAGTGTTTCTTGATCTCGAGTAATAAAAATAAGTCAAATGGACTTAGGTCAGGTGAATTTTGGGTAATCCAACACTGCCTAATATACACCATCAACGAGATGGTTGCATATTAGGAAGCGTTGTCATACTAGACTATCCAACTGTCTGTAATATCCTATCTAAAACGGAAAACTATTTTTCCAAGCCCAGTTCAAAGATGGTCTGATCTTACATAGGCCTTCACTCAATGCAAATTTTTACAAGATTTTGATTTGTTTTCCATCGCCTCTGTGTCCTCAAAAAATTTCTTATTACAGGGAAAAACTTGCCTTATTTCAGAAGACAAGAAATCAAAGTACATGTCGGATTATCCATTTTGTTGTACAAAGAAAATAGTCTTGTAATTTTCAAGATGCTGAATGTATAAATTGTTTAAGATAATATTTATTTAGCTTAAAACTTACCATTTTATATTTTAAAAAAATGTTTTGTCACCAAACAACGTGATTAAATTATCAAACCCTTCAACATAAATGGTAATTCGGCTGCAGCCACGTTTCGGATCTTAGGTACAAAATTTTCTGCAGTAATGTGGCTCATTTCCTGCTCGGTGAATACATTAATGAGAAAAATAGCCATTTATGAGGTTATAATAACCCACATATGACTGCGTAGAAGCCATTGTATTCGCAAAAAATAACTGACTCTTGTTGTTTTTGGGTTATTAGCTCGTATTTATTTAAAAATAAAGAAGGAGAGATCGTTAGCCCACTTATTTTGGCCTGGACTTAAAGATTTTAATCTGTACCGTATGTGGTATCAATACAATGGAGCCACAAGCCACAAAATAAGACAAATTTGATTTTATTGAGCGAAAGTAATTTTTTTCTCCAAGATCGTGCGATTTGACTCCGTTGGACATTTTTGTAGAGCTGCGTAAATAATCTTGTGAATGGAGATAATCCTCGGAATTGAGAATATTTTAAAAAAATCCACCAAACAACGTGGTTAAATTATCAAAACTTTCAAAAAAAAATGGTAATTCTGCTATAGGCACGTTTATGGTCTTAGGTACAAAATTTTCTGCAGTGATGTGGCCCATTTCCTGCTCGGTGAATACATTAATGAGCGAAATTGCCATTTATGGGGTTATTAAAACCAACTAGTAACTGTGGGTAAGCCATTGTATTTGCAAAAAATAACTGCCTCGTATGGATTTTGGTTAATTAGCTCATATTTATTTAAAAATGAAGGAGGAGAGATCCTTAGGCAACATATTTTTGGGCTGTACTTAAAGATTATAATCTGTGCTATATGTGGTTTTAACAAGATGGAGCCACAAGCCACGCAACAAGGAAAAATTGGTTTTATTGACCGAAAATAATATTTTTCTCCAAGATCGTGCCATATGACGCCATTGGACTTTTTTTTGTAGAGCTCTGTAAAAAAAACCTTCTGTGGTAATCCTGCGATAGCCACGTTTCGAGTTTTAAGCAAAAAATGGTCTGTAGTGATGTCACTTATTTCCTTCTCTGTGATTACATTAATAAGCAAAATTGTTGTTTATGGGAATATAAAAATCCACAAATGATTGTGGATAAACCATTGTATTTGCGAAAAGTAACTGTCTAATGTGCATTATTTTTTAGGGTCGACTTAAAGTTTTTAACTTGTACATTGTGTGGTTCTAACAAGACGAAGCCATAAGCAATACAACAAAACAAATTTGTCTTTATTACAGAAAATGCTCTGAGAACGTATAATTTTTTGCTCCAAGATCGTGCGATTTGACGCCGTTAGACTTTTTTTCATAGAGCTGCGTAAAAAACCTTACTAATGCAAATAATACTCAAAATTTAGAATAATTTAAAAATCACTAATCATCCGAATTGAGAATATTAAAAAATCAATATTCATCAGGTAAACACTGAGGTAAAGCTCGAAATATGCGTAAAAGTCATTAAAAATTATCACAAAAGAATCGATGTCTGTAAGGAGTTTCCTGGTGGTAGGTCATCAAAAGGTGAACAATTACATAATTTCTTGATTTATTATAATATTTCGAAATAAATAAATGTACGAGTAGATTTTACATCAAAATTCACAGCCTTTAGCAAGACTACGTCCCGTCCATATTATAGATGGTTAGATAATCAACACAATTGGAAGCTTCAATTTCCTGTGGAAACCGACAAAACCAAATCTCTAAAAATTTGAAACGAATTCATGATAACATAAATGGTCAAAATGCAAATTTCTGCCACAATGAATATTGGATACGCAAAAATTTTCCCATTTCTAATACGAAGAATGATTGAAGCCGTGCTTTTATAGTAGACGATTAATATTCGTAGTAATTTACGCAATATTCGTAGTACTTGTGCAATATTCCGATTGGCGTAATTATAATCGCGTGCTTCTAATGTATTATGAACATGAATTTGAATCGTAATCAATTATTGAACGTTTATATGCTTTACATTAAAATATTAATACAATTGTTTGGTAAAATCTTGTTCCTCCAATGAATATTGTAAACAAAGCAATAGCACATGTTTTGATGAAATGTAATCAAATAAAATCAAATAAGTTGTTACAAAAATATTTAAACCGAATCGAAATGATCAGAATTATAAAGTCTGTAGTGGCCCCAAATTAGGAATACTATCGGCACTGAAAAGAACTTTAAGCATATTTCCACAAGAACACTCATTGATAAATAAAATTACGATCACTATTGCGACTCGAAACGAAAATTTGTTCTATTATAAATAATTCATTAGATTAGTAAGAATATTTTTGCTGTCGTTTTTCTTTCGATATTTTTATTTGATTTTTTGATTAAATAGTTTTTCCGGTGTTTGACCTTCAATAGTCTAGCCAAAAAAATTGTTCTGTTCATTTCACTTTCAATTTCAAATGAAATATTTCGTGTTCGTGTGGTTTCGTTGCAATATTTTTTTTAAGATCATTTCTAGGAACATTAATTAGTATACGTATTATAATAACTTAATAGATGTATTCAAAATGCTAGACGCTTTAAAGTACTAAAAAGTGTTCCTTTTACGTAAAGTGATATACAAGTTGGGCTTTGGAAAGTAAACTTTTAAAAGTTATATTACTTAGCCATTATGTATTTAAATTATTATTAATATTTAAATTACTGCTGCAGAATAGTTTTGACGATTTTTTCGCACTTTTTGAGGTTAGTTTCGATAAGTTTTTTGCACACTTCCGGTTGTAATTCGGACATTACTTAATGGATGATGATTTTTAAATACTCTTAAATTTAACGATTGTTTGCATAAATACATATTTTATGTAGCTTTGTTAGAACAAATCCAATGGTGTCAAATCGCATGATCTTAGAGTGTAATTGACATCATCGAATCTCGAAAGTACGTATCCTGGGAATTTTTTGCGATATAAAGCAAAAATTTATCGTGTTTTGTGGCTAATGGCGCCGTCCTGTTAACATATTCAATTTAAGACTAAAAAATATCGGTTGTCGTAGGACCATAGCGCTTAGAAATGACGCTCTGATTCTGCATTTTGAAAGTGACCCGCTTACATGCTCTGATCCGCTTACACGCTCTGACCCTTCATTTTCAAAGAAATACTTGCCAATGACTCCTTAAAACAAATGTTATTTAATATGGCATACCTACGAACATGGATAAAGATACTTTTTATCAATGCGCAAGTAATGGATTTCGCCAAATCAGCTGACGAGATCCAGGTAGATGTATACATCTCAAATACTCAACAACACCCCAACTCTCTTCAATCTAACGCATTCTTCTGCTTGGACTGCTTTTTCTTCTTTTCATCTGCATCATCTTCTTCATTTTGTTTATCTTCTTCAACTTATTCATATTCTTCATCTTTTTCATCTTCTTCATCTTCTTAATTTTATTCTTCTTCTTCTTTCTCCTTTTCTCATTTTCTTCTTCTTCTTTTTCTTCTTTTCTTTTTCTTCCTCTTCTTCTTCTTCTTTTTCTTCTTTTTATTTTCTTCTTCTTCATCTTCTTCATCTTCTTGATGTTCTTTATCTTATTAATTTTCGTCGTCTTCTTCATTTCTTCATCTTCTTTATCTTATTCTTCTTCTTCTTTCTCCTCTTCTCATTTTCTTCTTCTTCTTCGTCATCTTCTTCTTTTCATTTTCTTCTTCTTCTTCTTTTTCTTTTTCTTCTTTTCATTTTCTTCATCTTCATATTTTTCATCTTATTTATCTTCTTTATCTTCTTCAAATTTTTCATATTTTATCTTCGTTTTCTTCTTTATCTTCTTCAAATTCTTCATCTTGCTGATCTTCTTCAATTTCTTCAACTTCTTCAACTTTTTCATCTTCTTCATCATCTTTGTTATCTTCGTTACATTCTTTATATTACTCATCTTCTTCATCTCCTTCATCTTCTTCAGCTTTTTCATCTTCTTCTTCATTTTCCTTATCTTCCTCATCTTCTTCATCTTTTTCATCTACTTCAGCTTCTTCATCTTCCTCATCTTCTTCAGCTTTTTCTTTTTTTTCATTTTCTTCTTCATCTTCGTTATCTTCGTTAGATTCTTCATCTTACTTATCTTCTTCATCATCTTCTTCATCTTCTTCTTCTTCTTAACAATTTTTCGTGCTCCATACATAAAGCAGTAGTTCCTAGCGAGTATTCTTCACTTCTAATTCTTCAAAGAGCTAAAAACTTCTAATTTCCTGATACTTCTACGCCAGCTCAGGTCTCGTGTCCGCCAAAACCCAGACGAGTCCCTCTTGCGGGACCTGGCGAATACAATGGCTTCTCAATAGTTACTTGTAATTTTTCAGAGCCCAATGTATGGTAGTTTTATATATCAATGTATTTAGTTAGTGAGAACTGAGCCTCATCAGTGAAGAAATCTTTTTTCGAAAATAATGAAAAACTCTGCTATTTTAAAAATAAGAACTTTGTAGATAGTTTTTATAATTTCAGCCCAATATTTTTAAACAAGCCATATTGTAAAATGGCAAATATTATACTAAATAAAATATTATATTAAAGTATAATAATATTTACAAAATTTGAAATAACTGTACTACACTTTTAGTTCTGCAAAATGGATAATCCATTATTTCCTTATATTTTGCAAAGATGTATGCTCTAATTCCATCACTTTTCAGTAAAGAACCAACTCTTATTAAAAGCTGAAATTATTATATTTATTCAATAAGAACACGTAAAAATTGAATTACATAAAATTGAAAGAGAATCAATTAATCGATAATTATCATATACAATTGCAGACATCATTTTGTTTGGCAGTTCTGTAATCTACTTGTACGTTGCCATTGGCATTTGCAAAAGTTCTTCACATAAGTAATTGCAAAAATAAATTGAGTATTATCGTCAAGGATAAATCCTTATATTATCATCTGGAGTTCATTCCTAATACTACAAAAACTGTTCATTCCTTTCAATCACACCTTGCAAAGTGTAATTATTTTTCCTATATTTCTCCTAGAGCCGACGGGGATGATATTAAGAAATTGATTTGAACATAAAATATTATTGAAATTCTTCTTATCTTAGTTTATATACACCGTTTACGTTTTAATGTTTATAACGTGTACATGGACTAATATTTGGTTTTAGTATTTTTGTACATTTTGTAATATAAATGTATCTGACAAAACGTAAAAGAATTTAATTCAATTTAAATTATTTTTGTAGATACGATTCCGTACGGTTATCAGTGTTGAAAATTTTTGCAGCAAATAGATTGTATCCCAGCAGTTTTTAAAATCTTTTTTTTTTGTCAATAATTCTACTATCTGCTAAAAGTGTGTTTGGGATAGTGTACACCCTCATACGTATTTATATACAAATGTATTTATGGAATTGAATAATTGTTCATTTCTGAATATGATTCCATGAAAATTTAGGTCACACTATTTAGATGATCTTTACATTAAATACTCGTACAATAGAGAAACGAAAAAGAAATTGAATTTTTCTAAATAAATTGATTCTGTCAATACAATATTGCTCTAACATATTATCTTTGTTAAATGTTGGATTTGTAATTTGCAATTACTTACAACAATTTTTCTCTATGAAAATGTTTTCTTTAATCCAAATAAGAATTGAATGCCTCACTTACCAAATCGATTAATTTTATTATCTGATTTTTTTTTAAATTTTAGTTTGAAAGCACTTTATTCCTAATTATTTATATTATATTCAAAACAAATTTCTATAATAATAGTAAGGACTAACACCGCTAAATGAGAAAATTTACGTCAAGCAAGCGGGTTGCTTCTCTTAGGATGGACTTTGGCTGAATGGTAAAGAATCCATTTTGAAGCAGGATAACGATTATAGTTAAAAATTATGGACAAGTTCGGCCATTTTGAATGTTCAGTCAATTCTTGACAGCTGTTTTGCTTGCACGTGTTTTGGCTCGTCTTCGATTTTTGCCCATTTTCGACTAAACAAAGCATCGCATTAACATTGCTAATTTGATTTAATTATTAAATCTTTTTTTTAATTAAATTTGCTCCAGGGAGTTATAACTGGTAACGAATCATAGGTTTATGATTAGGACGTGGAAACCAAACCTCAATCATCCCAATGTAAGTTGCCACAAGACCGAAAAAAGCGCGTCACGTTCGATCGAATGTGAAGGTTTTGCTTAAAGTTTTCTTAGATTGCATGGACGTGGTGCATCATAAGTTCTTGCCACAGGGTAGAACGGTCAATAAGGAATATTACCTGCAAGTTATTCGCAAGGTGCGCTAAGCAATCCGCCAGAAACGCCCGGATTTGTGGAAGAATAAAAATTGGCTTTTACACCATGATAACGGCCCTGCTCATGCATCGTTGCTTGTAACAATACACTAATAAAACCGCAGCCACCATATTCCCCAGATCTGGCCTACTGTGACTTTTTCTTGTTCCCGAAACAGATTCTTTGATTCATTTTTTTGGAATGGGCAAAAATCGAAGACGAGCCAAAACACGTGCAAGCAAAGCAGCTGTCAAAAATTAACTGAACATTCAAAATGGCCGAACTTGTAGGCATAAGTGAGAGACATAAGTGCCAACATAACGCCACAAAAAAACGAAAATCGAATATACGTAACCCGTGGAAATTCGAAATTCTCGATACTTTTTCAACAGACCTCGTGTGTAATAATAATAATAATAATTGTGTAAGAAGGGTACCAAGAGGCACATAGCCTCATAACCACTTTGACCAATAATGTTAATTGTGGTGAATAACCCTAACTCAGATAATAATAATATTGAGGCTTTTAGTGAGCCTCAACATCGTATTGGTTGGTAGCCGGAAAATCTTGTAGGGTTCAGGAAATTCTATATCAAAATGCCGAAGTCTCTGGCAGAGTTGATATTCCAACGTTTCATCCTCTTGGGAGTAAAAATTGTGAGTAGCCTCACGTGTGGTTTGTTGAGTTTGAGGAAAGAGCGATGCATTTTTTAGAGTGATTAATACCCCGGAAATTACTTAGTGTTGGCTCTTAATCCCGAGTTTTCAGGACTCTATAATGGACCCTCAATGTCTTAATGACATTAATACCCTCATAACAAAGAAAGTTACTTTATTGTACTTAGCTAGTTGATTTAGTACCGTGAGTATATCCCAAACTAGCTTAGATTAGACATTAGATGAGACAAGACCGCTTTCAGTGCAGCTTGACTGTCTGAGATGATGTAGATCTTTGCGTTACGAAGGTTTCTTCTGATATTCTCACTACCACAAAAGACTGGTTTAAGTTGGGTTTTCTTGGAGGACTGGTTTAAGTTAGGTTTTCTTGGCCTTGCGTCGGAGAGATATTGGCTTTCTGGAATTCTTTTAGGTCTGATACAAGTTTAAGATTTCTAAACAGGTCGCCTAGTTTAAAGGTTTTGGGATGTCCTAACCTGAAACCTCCTTTAGCCGCTTAATTTTAATAAAGGGTTAAAAGAGCTATAAGAACTGTCGTGGAGCATATTCTTAGGACACCTGTAATAACCAAGCTTACCAGTATTTGAACTTTATGAAGAGTTACTTGAGCAGTACGTTATTCAGCCTTAGGCCACTAAACGAGAACCGTATAAGTGATGATGAGAGCCGCGTAGGTATCATTTGTGGTTGCTGACTCCAGGTTTCATCGAAGAGCCTATGACAAGTTCGAGCCTACGACAAGTTGTTCTATCAGTAACACTGGTAAAGTGTGAGTTGCAGGTCAATTTTTGGTCCAGAATGACACCTTGATGTATGATCTCAGTAGAGAACTCAAGTTCAGTTACATTCCTCTTGACCTTGGTGGGGTTCAACTTATGCTTCTTAGTAAATGGAACTAAGACCGTTTAGTGAGGGTTTATATTGAGATCTCCTCTTGTCACCAAATATGCATTAGATTTTAGGACCTCTTCATTCTGCCCAAATTAGTTTCTTCATATTTCCATCACGAACAGTTCATCAGTTTTTGCTTGAACTTCAGAGCCAGCTGCAGATAATTTGACAAAAACGTCATCAATGACAATTGTGCAAAGTAGGGGTGATAGTACCCTTCCTGATGGACAACCTTCAACGGCTCTAACAGTAACTGAATCTTTTTTCAGTTTAGTTGTGATATTGCGGCTAAAAATCATGGCCTTAATGGAGCTAATCATGGGCACTTCAACTGCCTTGCATAAAGCCGTCTTCTCTATGGACTTATAGGAGGTATTATCTATGTCTGGGAAGCAATTTTCTTAACAAGAAACGTTTTTTTTAATTTGTAGACGAGTCCGTGGAGCATCCTTTCTCAGAATATCACATCTAATATGAAGGCCTGGAACCTTTTCCATAGCCTTAAGTAGGAGCAATGTAAGGCTGATAGGTGTTAATGATTTTGGTAGGGAGCTAGAGCATCTCCCGGCCTTGGGTGTAGAAACCACTTTAACTTTTCTCAAGGACTTTGGAATGGCGTCAAAGCAGTAGCTAGCTCTCAAATCTTACCAAAAACAGGAGTCAATATTTCTAAATTACAGTATTATGTAGATACTATCTAGAAGTTTTTTGGAATGAACTAAACCATCGTCCATTGTTCAAGGAAAATTTATGAGGAATGCTTTTAATTTGCTGAAACAGTATTGCCAATAATACAGACATAAAAAATTTAATCGACCGAATGCCTAAAATTTAACAAATTGTCCTCATAGCCAGAAGAGGTTTTTTTTTAATGTACCATACATAATAATTTATGTATACAATTTTTTTTTCATATTTAAGATTAAATTTATATAATTTAAAAAAAAAAATTAAAATATTCTTTTCGCTTATTCAGTTTAAGTTTTGATTTTTATTTTGTTAACTTTTCCCTTGAACCAAAAACTTTTTATTTAAAAATCTTATAAAAATACTACTTGCAATTAAAATTTATATCTACTTTTAAAAGAGAAATTCGATTAAATCAAATTGATTTGAAATTTCAGTTAATTTTTATTACAGAAATGCAGGCATTTTTTGAAGAAAAGAAAGATTAACTAAAATTTTTGAACAGACATTTTGATAACGAAAAGAAAAATTTAATCATTTATTAAAGACAAAAAAGAAACCGGAGACATTTTAAATTAAAAGAAAAAAAAAACACGACAATTAAAAGAAAATTTAATGTGTGGTAGTACTTTCTCGATTTGTCGTCCTTCCGTTCTCACATCATTTTTGATTATAATAATTTTATAGTTAACAATTCGCAAAGATGAATTAATTAAGTTTCATATGCGAATAATGTCATCAATTAAAATTCCTACTCGTCTTCTCTCACATAAATTAAATTAAATATTTTTTTTTGTAGCTCTTCTCAAAATTATTCTTGTAAAAAAAAAAATTAAAAAAATATATAAAAATATGTTCATTTTTATGTGTGTGTTTTTTTTTTTTTTATTTGCAGATGAGCGGTAAACGAACACGAAGTTTTAAATGTGCCGTCCACCATCGTGATCGTGAAATTTGTTCCGAAAATGATTATCATCTGATGCTGGAAGAGCCGCCATTCTTTAGGAAAATGGTACAGGCGATCGCAATTGAAATATTGCCAGAAGAGCGCGACCGGAAGTACTATGCCGACAAGTATTCCTGTTGTCCGCCACCGCTGTTCATTATATTTATGACATTTATTGAGGTAAGAGCTGCAGTAACGATTATGTATATTTGCAAATTAAGTAGGTGTTAGAATGGATTAGAGAAAATTCAAATTGAACAGTACGGCACAAAGTATTGGTGAATTTTTTTTTAGAGGCAAGAGGAAATTGTCTGTTGAGCTAGACAGGCAAAAAGGTAAAAAGCACATGTCGTAATAGTGCTAAAGTCGAACGAACTCCCCCACAGTTGGGTGTTGCTTGAAATAATTGCAGCTCCCACGAACAATGCAATTGATGTACTGTATTCGTGTTCATATTGGAATTTTGCTGCTGTTTAATACTTCACAGATGAATCGTCGTCATCCCCGTGACATTTTAATCATCCAGAACTGTGCTGGCAAATTAATTCAATTTTTATCAATTATAACAGTACAAATTTAGTTAGGCTTATTGGTAATTAATTATTGTAGATTGTCATGTATCTACCCTCAAAGCAATATCGGTTTTTTTTTTTCATACTCAATATAGATCCCATCGTATGTCTTTCAACTAAATTTAACGAGCACTAAAAGAATAAAAATTTCATCTTAAATATTAAAGCTAATATGGAAAGATGAGCAAATAGTAAAAGTAATGGGAGCACATTTTTTTTTTGTTTTGTTTTATTATTTTTATTTAATCAAAATGATATTCTTCATATTCAAATGTGGGGCTGAGTATTTTTAATGAGATTTTATTTGTTTGTATGTAAATTCGCTGAGACAAGAACTACAGGCTATTTTGTAGCGCCACGACTATGAGGCCATTTGGAGACTTCATGTCTCGTGTAGATTTGCGTTGGCAGCTTCCTAAAAAAAACCGGCCGTTAGGTGATTTCAGGAAAAATAAATAGACTGTTAAATTTTGTGAAGCATATTTAATTGTTTAAGTAGGGGTTTTTGATCTAAAAAAAAAGAATTTCTGGGTAAGGTGACTTTTATTGAAAATAAGGAAATCATGGGTAAGTGTGGAGTGGCAAATTCGAATTTTGAGAAGTTTCTCTTCATGGTGATTTCTTGAGCGGATGTGAAAAAGTTTCTCAGCCCAGAATTTTGGAATCTTTGTTCATTTTATTTATTATTTAATATGTCATTTAAACGACGATGGAGCCACTTTTGCTGTAACTCAGCGCGTGGGCGATCGTTTCTGTAAGTCGGTATACTTTCAGAGTTGCCATTGATATAGCAGTCACTTTTGATGATCATCAGAGAAAAATGTGTAAGAACATTATTATTTATACTGATTCGCTGTCTGCAATTATTGCCATTCTGGAAATAAAGTTCAACGCTGTTCTGGACCACATTTGCTACCTTCTATTTAAAAATAAACATATAGTTGGGTTCCAGGTCAAGTGGGTATTTTAGGGAATGAGCATGCATACTAGCTGGCATAATTTACACTCTAATGGCCCCAATATTTATAGCCATACCCGATATGCCTAAGCTACTCACCAAAAGGGAAATGCAAAGATGGGGGGGGGGGGGGGGAGTAATATCGTACTTTTTGGCCAATATATTCAGAAACTAGTCCGAAGTCCTGAGCAAGAAAACTCCTCAGGATTAGAATTGGACATAGTGCGCTTAAAAACGATTTTATATTTAACAACCTTAAATCTCCCAGCTGCCAAAATTGCGGTGTTCGCCTTACAATTTTACAATTCTTAAGGAACTGCCGCCTTACCTTTGATTCTTTCCTTGGTAGGATTCCTCCTATGTCAGTGCGCTACTTGACCCTTCTACTTTATTACCAAGCCCTCTTTATAATCATCTAAGCGACCTAGATTTTTTTAGTAAAATGTAAACTAAACTCTCATTTCTATGGAACTAACTGTTACATCCTATAAATGTGTTGTGCTATACCGTAATTAAGTTTTGCTATCCGTCCCCGTATGACACATTAACATCTGACGAGCTTCCATGTCGCCATATTGCCTTTAAGGTTGTGGTGCTGAAGCAGTGACTCCTTAGAGCGTGATAAGTGAATTTGTGTTCTTATAAAGCAAAGACGTGCAATCAAATTTTGCACTAAGCTTGATAAATCTGTAAGTTTGACTTACGAAAACTTACAACGAGGCTACGGGCAACATTCCTTATCAAAAGCACAAGTTTTTTGGAGGGCCGTGGAGCAGTGGAAGCCAAACCTTATCAAAAGCTTTCAAAGACTTATTAAAAGAAAGGAAAATTTAAAAAATATATATATTTTTAGCTGCTAAAGGTAGTAAAGTTTTAGGCTTTATAAAGCGTTCCTTAGTTAGACCAATTTTTGAGTATGCAGCTGTAACTTGATGCAATGAAAATTTGTTAGGTTTACTTTGAATGATTTTCATTGGCTTGATCGTCTTAGATTTCCTCCAAATACAGATCGTCTCAATTCGCTTCAAATGCCTACACTGGAAAAAAGACGCAATGTTGACGATTTAGTTTTCATTCATGAACTTATGAACTCGAAAATTGACTGTCAGGCAGTTACGAAAAGGATTTCGTTTAGACCCTATTTGAGCTGAATTATAAGTTAAGAAGATTGACTCATCTACACATTTATTTTTCTACGTCTAACTGTGGCTTACACGAGCCATTGTAAGGAATTCGACCTTACTACTACTAAAAGCTCTTTAAAGAAAAGCTTCATTTCTCTCCCTATTCTGTTGCCTATTTTTTTTAGGGGTGTACTTTGTTTAACGTTCTATAAATTTTACTAGTTTTTTAAGTCCTTTTTCTTTCTTTTTATTGAACTTGCATGGCTTACATGGTTGGGCCTAATCTAGTCATACAAGGCCCGTCCAAAAAGTTTTTCAAAAATTATTTATTTTTTCATGAATATATATTTTGTTCCCTTCAAAGTAATCCCCACCAGATATTGTGCCAACGTTTTTCCCAATCCTCGAAGCACTTCAAAAAATCATTTTTTGTGATCTTGTTCAGCACCTCAATCGATGCCGTCTTTATCTCCTAATCGTAGCGTAGCGTCGTCCTTTCATGGGGCTCTGCAGTTTTGGAAACAAGAAAAAGTCATAGGGGGCCAGATATGGGGAATATGGTGGCTGCGGCATTATTAGTGATGCTATTTTTGGCAAAAAATGGCAAAAGCAAATTTTTGTTCTTCCACAAATCCGGGCGTTTCTTCAACAAATCCGGGCGTTTCAAAACACGTGCAATCAAAACAGCTGGTAAAAATTAACTGAATATTGAAAATGGCCCAAATTGTCGGCATAAGTGAGAGACATGAGTACCAACATAACGCCACAAAAAATCTAAAATCGAATATACGTAACCCGCGGAAATTCTAAATTCGCAATACTTTTTGAACAGCTCTCGTATAAATTGATGATTATTTTCCTACACTTGCTTTGGTTGAGATATTCTTTAGCTTTTGTTGTTGAAAATTCTGTACTTCGACTTAATAGAAGCTTAAATTCTATTCATTTAAAAGAAAAAAAAAGAACTCCTCGGAAGAGTCAGAAAAAGGGTCCTCAGCATCAGATCGGACATTGCGGATAAATCCCCTTGACTTCTTATGTTCTCCAGTTCTCCACTAACCCCAATTAATCAGATCTAATTTCTTGTTATTTGTTTTTGTTCCTTAAGATCACAAACCTCTTGAAAGGCTGCTATTTTGGTACTGGTCGATAATGCTCAAAGGAATGTAAACAAGGAGCTGATAAGCAATATCACTTGAAGCCGTTCAGAGCACGAAGAGTGGGAGCAACGCTTCCTCCGATGCATAGCTGCCTAAACAAACAATACTAAAAATAAATAACATTTATATAAGGTGTAGTAAAAAGATATCCATTATTTTTGCATTAAATTGAAGGTTTTATTTAGCATAGATAGAATAATACGATTTAGGTCAAATATGCACCGTTTTGTTCAATAACTTGTTGCCATTTTGGAGGTTATTTCATAATGCCTCTTTCATAGAAACCCTCGTCCCTATTGGCAAAAAACTGGGACAGTCGAATTTCACAATCTTCTCTTGAGGCGAATTTTTCACCTGCAAAATCATTCGTCATAGACAGGAAGAGGTGGTAATCACTTGATGCATAAGAACATCCCAACCAAGGTCCCGGAACTTCTGCCGAGTCACTATCGATGTATGCGGCCTGACGTTGTCCTGATGGAACACAATTCCTCTCCTATTGGCCAAAGCTGGCCGCTTCTGGGCGATTGATTCTTTCAGATGGTCCAATTGTTGACAGTATAGGTCCGAATTAAGAGTTCGGCCGTAGGGGAGCAGCTCATAGTAGATGATTCCCTGCCAGTCCCACCAAACACACAGCAAAACCTTCCTGGCTGTCAATCCTGGCTTGACCTACGTTTGCGCCGGGTGACCGCGATTTGACCACGACGGTTGTCGCTTGACGTTGTCGTAAGTGACCCACTTTTCATCACCAGTAGCCATCCGCTTCAGAAATGGATCGATATTGTTGCGATTCAGCAGCGATTCGCAGATGGAAATTCGGTCCATGAGGTTTTTTTGCGATAACTCGTGTGGCACCTATACATTGAGCTTCTTTTTGTATCCAACCTTATTTAAGTGGTTCCAAACGGTTTTTTGTGCAATGTTTAGCTCCTGGGTAATCGAAACAGTACTTACGTGACGGTCGGACTCGACAATTTCCATTATTATATCGACATTTTCGACAATCGGCCTTCCAGAGCGTGGTGCATCTTTGACATCAAAATTACCGGAACGGAATCGACGAAACCAAAATTGCGCGTGATTGACTGTTACAGTATCAGGACCATAAACACTATTCACATTTTCAGCTGCCTGGATTTCGTTTTCGCCTTTATCGAAAAAAAACTGTAAAATATGGCGTATTTTCTCTTTGTTGGTGTCCATCTTTGACGCGTGCTAAAAAAATACTGAGTCAAGTAATCACAAAACTGTATGGAAAGTTTTTTTAGTACGAAATCTTATCTTTCTAACGCCATATAGTGCAACCCGATCGCACGGGAGATACAGACTCCTAAAGCCATCTATTGGCAAAATAATGGATTACTTTTTACTACAACTTATATATTAATAAAATAGTTTCAAAAAAAAATTAGCCTTATTAATTTTCTACCACACCTTGTATAATATTTTGAAAATAAATGATAAAATAACCCCTTCACTTTATCTCTTCTTCTCCAGCAATTCTTTCCAAATCAAAAACAATACTCTAATTTTACAATAATAAAAAAAAATTAATATAATTTTTATTTATCAATAGGATGTAATTATCTTTTTAAATATTAATTTAAGATATTTATCATAATATATTAAGTAATAGTACGTGCCAGAAATACTTGATAATAATAGTCGAAAAATTAGGTCTGGCAAATAAAAATTTCGAAAATACAGTTTAAAATAAGAATTATTTGACAGAAATAATAAAAGTGCAACTAAAATTCTATTTTTTTTATTTTTATTATTATTATTATTATTATTATTGTTAGTTTTTGTGTATGGCATTTAGTGTTGTATGCAAATCAGCTGGAAATGGTATGCCATCAAAATTGGCAGAGAACAATCAGAAGTCGACACCGCCGCCGCCGCCATAGAATGGGCGACAAACGGTTGCCATGTTGGGCCGGTCGGTCCATAGTTGTTCGTTCATTCATGCATTCATGCAGTTACTCCACAATTTCGTCGTTCGTTCATTCATTCATTCATTCGGTTTGAAAGTAATTCTCCTTTGCCATTAATTCGACTAAACAGTTGGCTAGATGGTTTGCGGGTATGTGGGCTTCACCAGGTGATCCAAACGCATTGTTGTTGTTGAGGTTTTGATTTTTCTCCCCGGTTAATTGTGGATATCCATTCATTCATTGGAGTATTATGGCTGTGGAGATGTTTTTGTATTCTTGTTGGTACTCGTAATCATGCCAGCATTGGCCTCATTTTTGTCGTCGGTGCCGGCGGGTGTGATTCATTCATAAATTTTACGATTTCACGAGTATGTGTATATGCATAAATAAGTATGAGTATATACACAACTAGTTCCATAGCATATCTATTTTTATTTTTTTTTTTATTTTTGTATAAAAAAACATCGATGAACAAGAAATTTTTATTAGACCATTTTTGTACTAAGTGTTCGTAAAATTGAAAATATTTTCTAGTTCCCTTTAGATAAAAAGAATCCTTTTTTTTTTTTAAAAAGACAAACACTAACATAAACAAAAATTATGAAAAAAAATACGAAATACTAATTTTGTGCATTCAAAGAACTTTCAATGAAATGTGGTTAAATAAAATTAATCACAACAAATCAATAGTAAAATTTAATAAGAAAAATTGCCAATGTGGGGCATCGAAAAACCACAAGTGATTTGGAAAAGACATTGTATCTGCGAAAATCCAGCAAGACGGACACTTTTGGGTGTAGATTCATAGTAAAGAATATATATAAAAATGGGCCTACGAGTCTTAGTGAATTCGCGGTACTGAGCTAGCCAAGCAGTCCCAGGAAATTACAAGTTTCCGTACTGCAGCTCTTTGAGTGAAGAGTACTCGCTAGGTACTCTTTAAAGCTGAACTGACTGGTACCATGGAATCAGAAGCTCCACGGTGGTTCGTCCACCGTGCCCAGCCAAGGTGAGGAGGCTTTGGCTGAAGCGTGGGTTACTGTGGTTGTCACCTACCACAGCCTTAGTATTGGCGCTGAGCGATGCGCCTAAGGCTGTGGTAGGTGACAATACTAAGACGTGGGTACAGTCTTAGTACTGGCGCTGAGCGATGGAGTAATCCCGGGTGCTATCACAGCAGATCATAGTAGAGGTTTCGGTAACTAGCTTGTAACTGGTTATTGACTGTTAGTAAAAAGATCTACCTATGACGGTTGGAGCTGGTTAGAGGCAGGCGAAGTAGTTTCACAAATGTGCGTGGAGTAATGTCTGCTGGTTGAGATGAATGTTTGCCCCCGTAATGCATAGAGGCAGAAAAAAATGGAGGAGAAAAAGAAGAAGACAATGAAAGGAAGAAGAAGAAAAAAATGAGGAAGATTGAGAAGATTAAGAAGATAAAGAAGTTGAAAAAGTTGAAAAAGTTGAAGAAGATGACGAACAAGAAGAAGAAGAAGAAGAAGAAAAACATGAAGAAGATAAAGAAGATGAATACGAAGAAGAAAATGAAAAGAAGAAGAAGAAAATGAAGAAGATGAAGAAGTTGAAGAAAATGGAGAAGATTAAGAAGATGAAGAAGATGAAGAAATAATAGACGAAGTTGAAAAATTTGAATAAGATAACAAAAATGAAGAAGAAGAAAATGAAAAAAAGAAGAAACAGACGTTGAAGAAGATCAAGAAGATAAAGAAGGTGCAGAAGATAAAGAAGACAAAGAAGAAGAAGAAGTAAAAATGAAAGGAAGAAAAAGAAGATGAAGAAGAAAAGGAAAATGAAAAGAAGAAAAAGAAGATGAAGAAGACAAGGGAAAATGAAGATGATGAAGAATATGAAGAAGGCATGGAAGATGAGAAGAAGAAGAAAATGAAAAGAAGACAAAGAAGATGAAAAGAAGAAGAAAATGAAAAGAAGAAAAAGAAGATGAAGAAGACAAGGGAAAATGGAGATGATGAAGAAGATGAAGAATATGAAGAAATTGTAGAAGTTGAAAAAAAAAGAATAAGTTGATGAAGTTGAAAAAGATAAAGAAGACAAAGAAGATGATGAAGAAGAAGAAAATGAAAAGAGGAAAAAGAATAAGAAGAAGAAGAGGAACAAGAATAAAATGAAAATGATGAAGATTATCAGCAAAAATTACTGTCTGGTGTGAATTTTGGTCTGAAGGCATCATTGAAACTGTCTTTCTTTGAAAATGAAGATGGAATTCTGAGCGATATTCCCATATTATTACTAACTTTTCGTGTCCTGAACTTACCGATTTTAATGTGAACCATGAGTGTTTTCGATCAGCTTTATTGTGCGAAAAGTTCCATTATTTCTAGATTTGGGGATGTCAGTTGGCCTCTACGATGCCGTTGGATTTTTTTTTATTAAAATATATAGAAAATCTTTAAACTTTAAAGCATTTAAAACCCAAAATCCTTCATTTAATAGTCGAATTACAGTCCAATATATGTAAATAAATCGACAAAAATTTACCTGAAAAACAGCAAGTCCTGCAAGAAGTTTTTTGAAATTTATTTAAATAACTTAAAAAAATTAAATAATGGCAAACTTTAACCAATATAATAAATTTAAAACATAAACAAAATCAAATTCTGTAGTATGTTTTAATTGCCTTTTCTTTCCAAACCGCAAATTGGATAACAATTTATAAATAAAAAAAATCGTCAAATGGCCTCATCGTAGTGGCGTTACATAATAGCCCCGGTAGCTTTTGTCTCAGAGACCTTACATACAAATAACCAAACTTTATTAAAAAAAAAAAGACTTTTTTTGTGAACATATTAAGTCGCTCGATTGTATTTAAATCGGTTCTGGCTGAATTAATAAGTTGTACGTACTCCTATGCATCTATACTCACGAACGTATGTGACGAAATTGAAATGTTATTAAAAACGGAAGTTGACTATAACAGGATGCCAACAACTTGCTGCATGAGAATTTTTTAAAAAGTTTTCCCATTTTACGTGAGCGGCAAGTCGTATGCCTGTTACATACTTGCTACAATATCTCATTCAGTCCTCCACCACATGAAAACTATTATTTGTGACTGCATTTAATGTAGGGGGAGGGGGGTGTGATTAATCAAAGAAAAAGTGGGCACATTACTGATGATGGCGGGATTCACTGTCCGTAACGTAACATATTTGATAGCCGAACCTCAAGTAGCTTCAGTGAATAAATGGAGCCACTGACTGTAGCGCACGCGACCTTTCACAGACAGTTTGACTTTTATTTGATTTTTTTATTTTTTTTTATTCCAAATGTTGCAAATGCTAATACTATTATGGCATTGGAGTCTTCACTCCATAATATTCTGATTGAAATTTCATGAATGAAAGTCCAACGGCGATTAGTGCTGCCATTTTACCTGTAGTCGCCTCCACAATACTAACTTTACCGCACCCGTCAGCGTAACTGTGGCCATTACTAATACTACACTTGCGCCCGGACTGCCTGCGGTTCTGATTTGAATGACTGATTGCGTTGCAATACGATGCGATGCGATTATACTCGTATGACGGATTAGCACTGTTTCGATATGAAAAATCGTGACTTATTGGAAAATACTTTTTATTTTCATGAAAACGACTTAATTCAACAGAAAGAACAATCGAACATTAAAATGAAATTACATCGCAAAAAATTAGATAGCAAATAAATAAATTAAAAAGAAATTCTAAATTGTCTACGTATACTACAATTCCGGTTAGCTTTATTTTCAATATTTTTATTTACAAAACGATATCCGATTATTATGATTTAATTTGTTAAATGGTATTTTGTTTTTTTTTGCAGTTGGGATTTTTTACATACCACACAATGACTTATGGTGTAGCGAATCCGGATGGGCCAGTTCCTACCGATTCAATGTTCATTTACCGTCCAGACAAACGTCACGAAATTTGGAGATTTTTCTTCTATGTTGTCCTGCATGCAGGATGGTTCCATTTAGGATTCAATTTGTCCATTCAACTAATCCTTGGCCTACCATTAGAGATGGTCCATGGATCGGCACGAATCGCTTGTGTATATTTTGCCGGCGTTTTAGCGGGTTCATTAGGTGAGTTAACGGATATACATAATAACATTATTTTATTACCTCGTCATTTTTTGTGGTTTATTCTCTATTCTATTAGGTACAAGTGTATTCGATCCAGAAGTATATTTGGTAGGAGCTAGTGGCGGTGTTTATGCTCTACTGGCTGCGCATTTAGCAAATGTTATGCTGAATTATAGTAGCATGAAATATGGAATTTTACGATTAGCTGTGATATTCATAATTGGTAAGTTACATGAAATAGAAATAAAAGGTTTTTAAAGAACACTTTTTATTGCGCCGGTTTATCCATTTTTTTGTTTGGAAAATACAGCTTTACCATTTAATAATTATCAAACATATATAATATTTAGTATAAAAACTGTTTAGTTTCAAAATTGGCAATTAACATTATGTATTGTTTGACTACTAAAAAATAATCATAAATTGCACAGAGCATATACCGATTAATTACTGGAACAACGTGTTTTGGATTCGGATTTTTCAAACAAAATTTTTACACCGATGCGGCCCATATCTCGTTTAGTGTAATCAAAAAAAACTCTAAAAACTTATAAATAACTGGTATAAAAGCCATTTTATCCACGGAAAGTGGTCTGAAGATGAAAATAAAGAAGAAAACACCCGTCACTGTATATTCTGAGCAATATTATAACTGTCTAGTTTTAGATTGAGCTAAAATACAATATTTTAATTTGGATCATATATCGTTTCAACAAAACTACGTTTTAAGCCACACAACATGACAAATTTCGCCTTTATTGTCCGAAACTATCCCAGGACGCATAACTTCAATTGCTCTCCTAAATCATGCCATTTAACACCGATGGATTTTTTTTTTAAAACTGTGCAAAATATCTTGCAAACGTAAATAATTTGCATATTTTAGAGCATTTAAAAACTAACCACCCAGCAAGTAATGACCTAATTACAGTTCGAAATATGTAAAAAAATCAAAAAAAATTACCTCAAAATAATCGAGTCTTGAATGAAGTCCTGTATTCGACATTTAAATATAGTAAATTATTTCTATAATGGCAAAAATTTGTTAATATTTCCAAATATTTTATTATGAGAAAATTTTATTTTTTAAAAGTTTTATTAAAGTTTACTTTCCAAACTAAAAATTGGATAACTAAATTTATAATCAAAATAAAAGTGTTTCTAAAAACATTTCAAATTTGCACATTGACAATTTTAAAAAAAAAAACAAAATACTTTAATTTTTATTTTTATATAGCATCATGTGATGTGGGCTTTGCAATATACTCTCGTTATGCTGTTGATTCAATATTCTCACCATCCGTATCGTATGTGGCACATTTGACTGGAGCCTTGGCTGGTCTGACAATTGGTCTTTTGGTATTGAAAAATTTCGAACAAAAACTCCACGAACAATTACTATGGTGGATCGCCTTAGGAATTTATGCTGCTTGTACAATATTTGCAATTGTGTTCAATTTTGTTAATACAGTTACCATTCAACGACTGAACGAAGAGAAGCGTAACGTTATTCGTGAACATTTTTTCCACGATCTAGGACTTTAGCGAATATGAAAATGTTACGATTCCGTTTCAAGAAGATAATTATCACCATCATCGATTGGCTTAGGTTAATATGAACAACATAAAAATGTCTTAGTTTAATAAGAATAAAAATTTGTTGTAAAATGCATCGGAAGTTAAATTTATCAGATATATACAGACATATGTAAGTACCTCTATTAATATAATAATTAATAAAAGAAAATCTAAAATCTATACGTGAGAAGAGATTTTTTCCATTTCGAATAAGATGATCTAAAAATATTTATGAAAAGTTAAGCTTGCTGAAAAAGGATCAGAAAAATTATCTTTTATGTAAAAATTTGTGGAAAAGTCTATAAAAATTTTTGGTAAAAATTTTCAGGACAAATTATAAGTAGTTTTTGTTTTCGTTGAAAAGTTTTCGTTAAAAATTTTCGTTAAAAATTTTCGGTACTAATTTTAAGTAAAATTTTGGTAAAAATTTTCGGTAAAAATTTTTATTAGACGTTTTCGGTAAACATATTTTATAAAAATTTTCAGTACAAATTAAAATTTTTTTTTCGTTAAAAATTTTCGTTAAACTTTTTCGCTAATAATTTTAAGTAAAATTTTGGTAAAAATGTTCGGTAAAAATTTTTGGTAAAATTTTTAGTAGACATTTTCAGTAGACATTTTCATTAAAAATTTTCGTTAAAAATGTTCGCTAAAAATTTTTGGTAGAAATTTTTTTTAGAAATTTTCAGTTAAATGTTCACTAGAAATTTTTAGTAGATATTTTCAGTAAAAATTTTCAATAGAAATTTCACTAGAAATTTTCAGCAAATATTGTCGGTAAAAATTTTCTGTAAAAATTTTCGGTAAAAATTTTTGTTAAAAATTTGCGGTAAAAATTTTCAGTAAAAATTTGCGGTAAAAATTTTCTGTACAAATTTTCAGTTGAAATTTTCAATAGAAATTTTCAGTAAAAATTTTCTGTAAAAATTTTCACTAAAACTTTGCAGTTAAAATATTCGCTAAAAATGTTCGGTACAAGTTTTCGGTAAAAATTTTTAGTAGAAATTGTCAGTAAAAATTTTCGATATAAATGTTCGGTAAAAATTTTCAGTAGACATTTTCATTAAAAATTTTCGTTAAAAATGTTCGCTAAAAATTTTTGGTAGAAATTTTTTTTAGAAATTTTCAGTAAAAATGTTCACTAGAAATTTTTAGTAGATATTTTCAGTAAAAATTTTCAATAGAAATTTCACTAGAAATTTTCAGCATTTTTGTTAAAAATGTTCGCTAAAAATTTTTGGTAGAAATTTTTTTTTAGAAATTTTCTGTAAAAATTTTCGGTAAAAATTTTTTTTAAAAATTTGCGGTAAAAATTTTCAGTAAAAATTTGCGGTAAAAATTTTCTGTAAAAATTTTCAGTTAAAATATTCGCTAAAAATGTTCGGTAAAAATTTTTAGTAGAAATTGTCAGTAAAAATTTTCGATATAAATGTTCGGTAAAAATTTTCTGTAAAAATTTTCGGGAAAATTTTTTGGTGAAAATTTTTGCCAAAAATTTGCGGTAATATTATTTAGTAGAAATTTCAGAAGAAATTTTTTATAGAAATTTTCAGTAAAAATGTTCACCAGAAATTTTTAGTAGATATTTGCAGTAGCAATTTTCAGTAAAAATTTTCAATAAAAATTTTACTAGAAATTTTCGCCAAAAATTGTCGGTAAAAATTTTTGTTAAAAATTTTGTGTAAAAATTTTTAGAAGAAATTTTCAATAGAAAGTTTCAGTAGAAATTTTCGGTAAAAATTTTCTGTAAAAATTTTCAGTAAAAAATAATGCGCTAAAAATGTTTGATAAAAATGTTTGGGAAACATTTGCAGTAGAAATTTCCGGTAAAAATTTTCGCTAAAATACTCGGTAAAAATTTTCGGTAAAAGTTTTCGGTAAAAATTTTCGGTAAAAGTTTTCGGTAAAAATTTTTAGTCGAAATTGTAAGTAAAAATTTTCGATAAAAATGTCGGTAAAAATTTTCTGTAAAAAGTTTCTATAAAAATTTTCTGTAAAAATTTTCGGGATAATTTTTTGCTGAAAATGTTTGCCAAAAATTTGCGGGTATAATATTTAGTAGAAATTTCAGAAGAAATTTTCAGAAAAAATTTGCAGTAAAACTTATCAATAAATTTTTTCAATAAAAATTTTTAGTCGAAATTTTCAGTAAAAATTTGTGATAAAAATTTGCGGAAAAAATGTTCGGTAAAAATTTTCAGTAAAATTTTTCTGTGAAATTTTCATTAACAATTTTTAGTAAAAGTTTTCCGTAATTTAATTAAAAAAATTGTTGAGTTTTAATTTTTTAAAAAGTGCCCATAAATTTATTACTCCTTTCTTTTGAATTAATTTTTTTATTGTCAGAGATCTCATACCATATATTTTTATTTTGTTAATATTAAGTTATTTATAATGTACTGTTTTATAATATTTATTTTTTATATAATACCAATTATATTTTGATTCGGTATCTTCTTTTTTTGTAAATAAAAAAATCCATTATTAATAAAGAAACTTGATGATAATTGGTGAGAAAATTGCAAAGTTATGAAATATTCAAATGAGATAATTTAAAAAAATATTAAGACCTAAAGTTTGATTTATATTTCATTTGCGAATAAAATTATTGTATAGTTCAATAAATATACAATAATATTATTCGAAAATGAAATATAGAAAATAAAAAGAAAAATTTCGAAATAATTTTCTGTGATGGCCAAAAAAAAAACACTATCAGATAAAAGATATTTTGTAAGATTACCATTCAAAATAAAATCGAACAAGGTAAATTTGATAAGTGCAAATAGTTTTTCTACATTTTTTCCATTTTAAAAGAGTGAATTTAGATCAAAAAAAATTATTCAAAATGATTTCTTTATGAAAGAAATTAAATTGAAATTTTTTTTGTAAATGGAACTTGCGTTAATTGCGCCTAAAATGAACTGGTTTAATGTAATTTATACTAGTTCAACTGAACTGTCATTATTTCTGCATGTAACAGTTTTTCTCTCATTTTCTCCTGCATGCTCTGTCCAGCCTCATGATCTCAGCCCATTTCACATGCTAGTAAAATAGTGTACTAGATCTTTTACCGGATATTGACATATAAATCTACTACTTTCTATTATTATACATATGCTATTTCAAAGCCCTTTTGGCAGTTAATAATTTCGAAAAAGTGAGTCTGACTTAAAATTTTAATTATTATTTAGGTATTAATTATTTTTGCTTATTTTTAATTATTTCTTTATTTAATAATAGTTTTTATTTTAAAAATGATTTGTGCAATCATTTTTCTTCGATACTTTTTAAATGCCCAATAGTCTTAGGTTTGTTTATTAACGATTTTTTTTATTTTTTCAAACTTAATTTTAAGAAATTTTTTTTTTAACTAAAACTACAAATATTTTAAAATAAAACTGAATTGGAATTGTAAAAATTTATTAAATCTTAACGAAATGGAAAAAAGATATTCTATTCCATATTTTTATTAGAAAATTGTACGATTTAATTTTATGGTGTACATAAAAATAGAAGAGATTGAAAAGGTAAGGTTATGGTTCAAAAGCAATATTTTTGTACAAAAATGACAAAAAAAATTTATATACAATATAGAATTTGCAAAAATTAAGCAAATAACATCTTTTTAATAATTAAATTTTATAAATTTTTATTTGTGTGTAGAAAATTAATATTTTATTTTTTGAACAATTAATTTCCATGATTAATTTTCATTTTTTCAATTGTGCAATTAAATATTTTGCTAAATATAATTTTCCTTTTACTTTAAAATAACAAAAACAAAAAATACCAAATATATAAAGTCCATTTTATAATTGATATTAATAATTTCCCATAAAATTTGATATAGAATTTCGGAAAAATTCTATAGATTAGTGCCTCATTTAAAAATAATTTATATAAACTACCAAAAAAAAAAACAAACAATTATTAAATAAAAAGAAGAAAATATATAAGAAAATTGCTCTATTGAACAGAATACGGAAAAGATAAATTAAAAATTTCAGATAATAATATTTATATGAAGATTATCATTAAAGGAATTTGAAAAAAAAACGAAAATTGTTTAATTATAAAATAAAATATAATATTAATCCAGATATTTTATAAGATACTTTTAGATTAAAGACAAGGACGAATAAAAAAAAAGTCTATTACACTGTTGTATCTCAGGCACCATAAATAAGAAAATTTAATATTATATAGTTATTAAAATTTTTACCTAAAAAAAACTACACATAATTACTAACACTAAATATATACAATATATAAAACCACAAAATGTAGTTCATCTTCAGCGGATTAGAAGAATTTTATTACATTCACCGAGTAATATTAATCAATATGAAAATTATACTAAAAAAAATTAAAATAAAATAATTAAGAAAATTACTACTATTATATAATGTTCAGAAAACAAAAATAAAATAAGAAAAACCCTCAAATTTAAATTATGAATAAATAAATAAACAAAAAATTTTTTTGGAATTGTTTTGATTAAAATGGAATTTTTATTTTTAAATTTTATACTTTAGAGTTATTCAGTTTGCGGTTTGGAAAGTAAACTTTAATCAAATATGTTATTAGTTCATTATTTGATAAAAAATTTTAATTATTATAATATGTATATTTTTGTATTATATATAAAGTATAAAATATTATAAATTATTACCAGACCTTTAATAAAATATTATAAATTATTGCCAGACCAGAGTACTCGATGCTTTTGAAGTAATTTTTTAATGATTTTTTTGGCAATATTTCTGGTTAAAATTTAGCCACTTCTTTTATCTGTATTAATATGATTTTTAAAAAAATATTGTAAAAAGGTCTAACGATGGTCAAATTCTACGAATTTGACGGCAAATTGTCATCACCAAATCTCAAAATTACGCGTCCTGGGAGTTTTGCTCACAGTAAAGCTAAAGTCTGTCATTTATATAGCTTTTAGTGCTATTTTATTAAAATTACATATAGTTTTGATCAAAAATTGGAAAGCTCAATTAAGCAAAAATCGGTTATTTTATAACTACGAGGGTCGTTCAATAAGTCCTTAGAAAATCCAAGAAATTGCGCTTGTAGTGTCGGTAAAGATTTTTTGTTTGTAAGTAGCATTATCGACAGGAAAGCAAAATTTCAGCTTGTAGGTCAATTTCTATCATCGATTAAAGTTAACGACATTTATTTGTGCATAACAATGAAAAAAAGCGAGTTTAGGGCTATCATCAAACATCTCCATTTGAAAGGCTTAAGCCCGAAAGAAATCAAAGCCGAGTTGGATGCAGTTCATGACAAATCTGCACCTGTGTTTGCGACGGTTTACAATTGAGTGAATGAATTTAAACGTGGCCGTTCATGCACAAAAGAAGAACATCGTTCAGGACGCCCAGTTGAGGTGTCTACTCCTGAAATCACCGACAAAATCCACGATCTGATTTTGAACGATCGGAGAATTAAAGTGCGTGAATTAGTTGAGGCCACGGGCATATCACAAGGTATAGTCGCTTCAATTTTGCATGAAAAATTGTCAGTGAAAAAAATTCGTGTAGTGGACTCTGAGGCTATGTTGGCACTCTTTCATCGCAATCCTGCCGAATTCCTTCGTCGATATGTCACTGTGGACGAAGCTTGGATACACTACTACACTCCAGAAACAAAGAGACAGTCATCACAGTGGATTTTCAAGGGTGAACGGACTCCGAAGAAGGCAAAAACATTGACCGGCAAGGTGATGGCCACGGTCTTTTGGGATTCGCAGGGCATCATTTTTATCGACTACTTGGAAAAAGGAAAAACAATAACAGGAGCGTATTACGCGTCGTTATTGCAACGGTTGAGCGAGGAAATCAAAGAGAAACGCCCCCATCTGAAGAAGAAAAAAATCCTCTTGCATCAGGACAATGCGCGTGTGCACACCTGCGCTGTTTCCATGGCCAAAATTGTGGAATTGAGAATGGAATTGTTGCAGCATCCCGCTTATTCACCAGATTTGGCCCCGAGTGACTATTTTCTTTTCCCCAATCTGAAGAAATGGCTTGGCGGACGACGGTTCACTTCCAACGAGGACGTCATTGCTCAAACGGATGAGTATTTTGCAGAACTTCCAAAATCCTATTTTTTGGACGGGATAACAATTTTGGGAAAAAAATGGCAAACTTAAATTTAAAATTATTTTATCCTAAATAATATTTATATTAAAGAATTGTGAAATAACAAAGCTATACTTTCCAAACTGTTAAATGAATAACTCCGTTTATTATAAATTTATAAACTTTATTATAAATTATTTCACATCACATGTATTAACTATTTTAAGAGAATATTATTAAGTGCTAATAAATAAAATGAACACTGCCAAAGAAAAAAAAATTACTTAGCAGAGAATTTAGACAAAATTATTTAGGAAATGAACAAAATTCTTGCATTATTTTCTTTGAGAATATAATGAAAACTATTTGACTAAATGAGAATTGAACTTGATAATTATTATTTGTAGATAATAACATAATTAATTTAAAAATAGACGAAAATAAATAAAGATTTATTAAATAGTTAAATTTTTGTGTTTTATTCAATCAATATTCGTTTTGTGAAAGTGCAATCAATGAAAGACAAAGTGTTGGGCTTTAACCCACTTAAACCACTTACTTGGTTACATTTATAGGAACCATCATTAGGCATTACTTCGTGGAGCTGGGATTGATCGAAATAATTAATCTCTGTTGAATTATTTCTACCGTTTTCTTTCACGCACATCCAGACGTAGTGTCGCAAGGACTTCGATAGCCTCCCAAGCCATCCTGGAGTCTAATATTAGTGCCAAGACATTTTCCGGTGTCAGGATTCTGCCAGCGCACTTCTGAACCTCTTCTATTTCCCCATTGAATCGGGCGCAGTAAAATAACACGTGCTCCGAGCACACCACCATCCCGTCACAAGAAGGGCAAATTGGGCTATAACCCAATTAGCCCGAAAATATCGGTCTCCCATTAAAAATTGGGATATGTAGTAGCAAGCGTCATCATGGCGTCGATCCATCAACGGATCCACCATCGATATGAGGCGGTGAGTCTCAATGATTTTGCCATCTCCTCTTGGACTTATTTCTTTTCTCCGTACGACCTTCGGATCGCGCTATAGCACCACACATACCTCTTCGGTGGTACAACCTCTACCGCTCATCTGTCAATATCTCGACCGGTATCTTTCCGGCCACAATACAAATAGCCTTGTATGATACCAAAGCGGTATTGGTAAGCTCAAAAATAACAGTGTCCCGTCAAATATTGGAACAGATTTATTCACGTATCCACCGGCGAGATTAAATGGTGAGCCGATTTGCTATCGGGGGTATTATCCCAATGATTTTTCACCTCCTGTTAGACTCATTTCTTTTCGCCGTACGAGTCTCGGATCGCACTATAGCATCACACCGACCTCTATGGCGGTACTTCCTCTGCCGATCATCTGCCAGGATCATTCCAGTTACAAGACAAATGGCCTTGTATGACACCGTTCGGAATGCGTGGGCTACACTCTATATGCTTCTACGGTAAACTGAGATAACTCCACGTGTATAGATTGCTCTAATCAACCCATTCGCCCAAATTCGTGCAGCTTACAGCAGGATTAACCCGACCACGGTCGCCAACAAAACAAGGTCCTCCTACTCTGCCTGGGTCCCTCAAAGTTCCGCATTGAGCGCACTAGTGCCATTATTGTCCCCGCAGCCTTTCCCCTAACTATAATTGTTGTTCCTGGAATCGGATCCTCGCCCCAAGGTACTTTATAAATGGTCCCAATATCACCGCATGTGCGCCAATCCTCAAGGTGATTATTTCTCTACTCTTCATGCCCGTATTAAATACTACCTCCGTTTTATGATCCGCCAGCTTAAGACCAGCTGCAAGGAGCCAACTTCGAACTGAAGCAACTGTCTCATTATGGATCTGTCCAACTATTTCCACACATTTTGCCACTATGACCGCAGCAACATTATCAGCAAATGCGATGATTCTTGCCTCCTCTGGGATATAGAACCTGAAAATTCCATCACACATCACATTACTCAACAGAGGAACCAGCACAGAGACCTGTGGAACTCCGCTCATAATCGTGTATGGTCTCTCCCAACTGCTCGTCCTATATAAAAAAAATTCTACTACTCAGGTGGTCTTCTATTATCCTCATAATGTACTCCGGAACATCCATTAAGCCCAGGACTAGAACAGAGCCCTGTGGCAATCCGCTCATAATCGTGTATGGTCTCTCCCAACTGCTCGTCCTATATAAAAAAAATTCTACTACTCAGGTGGTCTTCTATTATCCTCCTAATGCACTCCGGAACACCCATTGAGCCCAGGGCGTCAAGGATACAATCCCATCTCCCCGAGTTGAGGGTATTCTTCACATCAAGGGTTATAATATCAAAGCCTCTTCTCCACCCTTTTGTCTTCGATAGCTTTAACCGCTGAGCCAACGACCATATTAATAGCATCCAAGGTGGAGCGTGCCACGCTGAAGTCAAATTGGGCTGGCGATAAGCCCCTCTGCCCCTCGGTGAACTGCATCAAATCAACTGCATAGAATGCGTTCGAGGATTTTACCCACAGAGTCCAAAATACAGATTGTCCCTCGTGACCCCCACCCTTTGGCCTATTCCAAAGTTATGGAAAAATTCCCTCACTCTTTTTTGCCAAGTATTTAACACTTTCAAAAATAAATTTCTATGCACCGCAACAACCGCTTTTACTGAAACAAAGGGTTTGGCATCGGGCCAAGATGCCTTTTTATCACTAATTTTCCTGCATGCCCGAAGGAGTTCGTCCTAGGAGAATTTTATATGACTGCGCGTATTGGTATGTGTATATGTGTATTAATTAATATTGGAAAAGTGAAATTATTATTCACATCACAGAAAATGTTCTTCTCGTTGAAATTCAATTCATAATTTTTTCTTGTTCTTGCCGAAAGTTATAATTACTTTTGTAATTAAAACATTTTAACGTGCACTAATTATTTAGTGTGTATTTATTATAAATTTTATGAAGTATGGAATGTTCGTAGACAACGTAAAATACTTTATGCATTAGAATATGATGAACTTTTGTATATTATTTTGACTTACTTTGATAATTTAGATAAATTCTTGAGATAATTTTGAAGATGTTCCTTCAGTTGTTGTACGAATAATTATTATCATTAATCCTTTACATCAATAACACTATGTGTATACGAATAGGAATATATCGTAGAAACTCTGTTCAAAGAAAGTTCGGAATGCATTAATAAATCTCATGTATAGATTCAGTTACACACATTGTCAACGTTACACGTATAAGATGAAAATTTGATTTTCATTTTACTTAATAGAAAATTCTCTTAGAAATACCCAAACCCAAATATTCGCATCTCTCAGCTTTCGGAGGATATTGCATCGATGCAAATTTATTTGTTCAAAGTGATTGCTGTTCTGGAATAATCACATTTAACGACATCGACTTGCTTTTAGATTTAAGCTTTAACTGAATCTTATTGAAAGTCATTTGAATATTTAACAGATGCCAGTGAATAATGCATCCATTAGATAAGATTTGTTAAACTGGAAGAGACACACTTCCAATATGTCAGTTGATGGTACTAACGGGATTATTGGTAAAAAATTTTTAAATATTTTTTTCTTCTCCAATATTAAAGGTAATTTTTGGATAATTTTACAGAATTACTCTAGTTAAAGTCAGACAAAATAATTTGATATTGTCATTGTTAATATTCCATTGTTCGTCGGTTGGATTTCATGTTTGTCCTTTTCTCGTTATCCAATTTAATTGTTAAAGGAAACACCTCCGTTCTGATTGCCAATTGGTAATTGAGGTAAAACCGCCTGTTATGTATGTTTGTAAACTTTGTTATCTTAGCAACGTCACGTTGGTCTTTTACATCGATAATGGTCGTATGTCGGATACTTCTTCACTGGTTCGGTAACAAGTGCCTTAATTGTATCGATTCGAACAGGGGAATATGAGGAACATACCCTAATTAAGGCCTTGCCTTCCTCTGCCAAGCATTAGTAGTCTCAACATGCCGAATTGATAATCACATAGGCTTCGAAGGTTTCTATATACCTAAAGCATCTAAACGCCTAGCCCAATTACCTGCCGATGGAATCTGTTATCAGTCAGGCCGATCGGGAGTGTCAAAACAAGCCGCTCTTGTTGCTGTAGTAGCTGTCCGTATAGTCATCGCATCTTATCGAAATGTTCAGTTTCCAGTGTTAATCCCATTTGGTTGGTGTTCAACTGAGCACCTCAACGCTTCAACACCTTATGCAATATTACCAGGTCCACCATCCACCACCTTTTGGTCAACTGTTTTGCCCCGTTTCGTATCTGGAATCATTAAATTAATGCCATCGAATGTGTTGTGTATCTCGTTGGACAGAAGGAACAAGACGAAATCACGGCTTTTTCAAAAAGATCTTCCACAAACTGAAGACGTTCTTTTAAGATGAGTAAATTTTTTGGTGGCGCCATAAATTTTTTCTCATAATTTTTCTTTATTTGTGGTCTTCTGCTTAGTTTTACTTCTTATTTGTTTTTGTTTATGTTTTATGGTGGCAAATTTAATTTTTCTTCCTTTTTAAAAGGATTTTTTTTTTTGTTGAGATAATTTTTGTGTAATTTTTTTTCTATTTATTATGTCTACTAAGGTCAAAATTTAAAGTAAAATTATTATTTATTTTGGTTAAAATCTTTTTCGAAAAAAATTGCAAAATTCAATCAGAAGAGACAGAAAGAGAAGGGAAAGTTTTTTTACTGTTCGATTAAGATTTACTTAAGAGAAAATGATTTTTTTTGTTGCACAGGAAAAAGTAATTTTATTTACTAAAGGTATAACCTTAAATCCGCTGTTTGGTCATAGGTGGCGTGAGTGAGCGTATTAAGTTATACGTATCATGGGCACGCCATACTTTTTTTTTATGAGTTTGACATCTGTCAACATTAATTAGTGCACATTGTCAGCAATTTCATACAATAAGATACATTTTTCCTTTAATAATCATGTCTAGTTCTGTGCCAGAAAAAGAGCATATGCCGAAAGCTCTGCTTTTCTTCTTCAATTTGTAGAAATCGGCTGCCGAATCGCATCGAATGCTTTTATGGTAGTGTTTTATCGGAAACAACGTTCCGATAAAACACTACCGAATCGCAAAAAATGCTCGCAGAGCAATTGGGTGTTATTCAACCAGCCATTTCCATGCGTCTGCGTGCCATGGGGAAGATTGAAAAGATCGGAAAATGGGTGCCGCATGAATTGAACGATAGACAGATGGAGCGACGCCAAAACACATGTGAAATCTTGCTCGCCAGACAAAAAAGAAAGTCATTCCTGCATCGGATTATAACAGGCGACGAAAAAAGGATATATTTCGAGAATCCTAAACGCAAGAAGTCGTGGGTTGATCCCGGCCAACCATTAACATCGTCCCCAAGACCAAATCGCTTCTGACGGAAGACGATGCTGTGCGTTTGGTGGGATCACCAGAGTATCTCTACTATGAGATGTTGAAACGTGGTGAAACTGTCAATTCCCACCGCTACCACCAAAAATTGATCAAATTGCACCGTGCTCTGCGTGCAAAAAGAACGGATTATCAACAAAGACATGACAAGCTGATTTTCCTCCATGACAACGCACCATCGCACACGTCAAAAATGGTTCGAAACTACTTGGGGACACTCAACTGGGAGGTGCTACCCTAGCCCGCTTATTCACCAGACCTGGCCCCTTCCGACTACCACCTGTTTTCATCGATGAGCCACGCGCTCGCTGAGCTGCACTTCGATTCTTACGAATACGTCCGAAAATGGTTTGATGAGGAGTTTGCCTCGAAAGAGAAGGATTTTTTTTGGCGTGGTATCCACAAATTGCCCGAGAGATAGGAAAAATGTGTGGCTAGCAAGGGCAAATACTTTGAATAAATTTGTTTTTGCTTTCTATGAAATAAAAACATGCTTTTGTTTACTAAAAGACCGCGGATTTAAGCTTATACACCTGGATATAAAATTTTTCTATTATATAAAAGCATAAGAAAATATTTTGAAATCATTTCGTAAAAAAAAATAAATATTTGTACTAAGAAAAAGACTATCTGTATTAGTAGATAAAAATAGATGCAATATTGCCGTTCTGAAAATTGAATCCTGAATGAATTGGTCAGAAGCCAGATAGAATTTTGTAGGATGTATAACACCCGGTGGCACACGCCAATCCGTCACACAGGAATCGAATTACGAAACCACTTAATCGTCATGGACAATGCTAAGAGCCACTGACATTAACAAAATAAATAGTCAGTCATATGTAAGTGAATCCTTCGCCTTGTACACATGGTGTCTTTGCTGCTTGACTTTTGTAGCTACTGCAAGTTGAAGTTAAAAAATATTGTCCAGATACTCGTAATGTAAGAGTCCATACCTTTGGCAGAATGAGCAGTTCTGCCATCTCAGAAAAATGAAAAATGACAAATGCCAGCATCTTCGTATGTCCGAGTGCGCGCTTGAGTTCTATCCGAAACCGACATTTATCAAAGGAAAAGTGGTCAGCAGTTAAATGGCCAGATGGTATCGTTAGCACGCCAATGTGTGTCAGCCGAATACGCTAGAGTATTGTTGTGAAGAGGGTTCTTTTGGGGAGAGATGTGCCATTTCGATTTATCCAAACAGCGGTAGTTTTAAAACTTTATGAAGCCATTTAGGCCAAACTGCCATCAGCCTATCTAAATTGCTGTCAATCCTTATTCAAGTCATATCCTTTTGATCCGATGTAATCAATTTTAAATATTCGTACCTGTCAACTTTCGTTTGTTTAGGACTTTTTCATTCTGCTGCATGAATGTGTGCGGCCGCTTCTATCCTTCTTTAATAAATTATATGCAATTTTTCAACATCTTCTTCAATAAAGGGCTGTAGATTTATGAAAAATCTATCGAATAAGTTTGAATAGAAAAAAAATTACCCACTTTTCACACTATCAGTAAGGAAATTGAAACGACAAAGGACCGCACTGATTTCATTGCTATTATGCGTCTTTTGTATTCAACTGAGAAAATCAATGAATGGTTCCAAAAAAAAAAAATATGTATCAGAGGTCTAAGAATTGCTAATAGCACATTTAATAAAATTATGTACAGACTATTTTCGAACGTTTCTTCTACTACAATTTTATGGAAATGAGAAAATTTTTATTTCCCTTTTTGTATTTGTAAAATTTATTTAACTCTTCAATAATTAAATATAAAAATTTAAAATAAGTAAAATTTTAATAAAAACATTAAAAATTAAATATGAAAAATTTTGAAGAATTTTGGAAATTCGGAAAAATTGCAGGCATCCCAATTGTGAACAGTAAATCAGCACCGAAACTGAAAATCCTTGATTTCTAGAGAGTAGAAAAAATTAAAATTATTTTGTGAGTTAATCCAACGAACTCTCTCAATTTTTTCTGGTGTTCCATAAAGCAGTATCATTGGTCCTATTCTTTACAACATTTATGCTTTTGACATTCTTAGGTGTTCCTAATGAATTATTTATTATATATGCAGGTAATATAATAATACGGTATTCCTTGTGTCCTACAGAAATCCTGAAAATGCTTTTGAAATTCTCCAAATCCAAATCATCAAAAAACTTTTATGCCTTCTTATTTTTTCCCATTTAATTTTTGTTCTTTAAGATATTCCTTGTTTTTTATTTCATTCTAAGTTATGAGACTAGTATACTTTTAGACCAGCCTATCTAAGTGAATGAATCCAATAAACTCTCGAACATTTCTCTGGTGTTCCATAAAGCAGCATAGTTGGTCCCATCCTTTACAACATTTAAGCATACGAAATTTTTTTGGATTAACTTAAAAATGCGGTATTTTTGGCAAACTTTGAGTGTTTATTTTGAAAACTTGTTACAATATATTTTATTCAAAGTGTTCTCCATCGGAAGCCACTACTTTTTCCCATCTTTCTGGCAACATATGGATTCCGCGCCAAAAAAACTGCTCTGGTTTTGAGGCCAAGAATGAATCGAGCCAATTTTTGATGCCCTGTTCTGAAGTGAAGCGTATTCCGGTGAGGGCGTTTTCCATGGATCTAAACAAATGGTAGTCGGACGGGGCAAGGTCTGGGCTATAAGGCGGGTGAGGCAAAACTTCCCAGCCACTGTTTTCTAAATAATTTTTAACCGGTCTTGCAACATGAGGCCGAGCGTTGTCATGATGGAAAATTATAGCTTCGTGTCTGGTCGCATATTCCGGGCGTTTTTCGCTTCAAACGGATTAATTGTGTTCGGTAGAGGTCGCCTGTGATCGTCTGGCCCGATTTAAATAGCTCATAATAGATCACATCCTTCTGATCCCACCAAATACAGAGCATTAACTTTGCGCCATGCATATTTGGCTTTAGCGTTGATTTGGCTGGTTGGCCGGGCTTCACATACGATTTTTTGCGCTTTGGGTTGTCGTAATGAATCCATTTTTCGTCGCCAGTAATGATTCGATTCAAAAACGACTTCTTTTTCTGCCGTTCAAGTAGCATTTCGGACATGCAAAATCGCCTTTCAACGTCTCTGGGCTTCAATTCATATGGGACCCAATTTCTTTGCTTTTGGATGAATCCTGCTGCTTTCAAACGTTTTGAAATGGCTGCTTGAGTGACTTCCAATGATTTTGCAATTTCTTCTTGAGTTCGACAACAGTCTTCGTCGAGTAATGCCTCCAAATCTTCATCTTCAAACTTTTTTGGCTAACCTGGTCGTTCTTTGTCTTCCGTGTCAAAATCACCACTTCTGAACCGCACAAACCATCTCTCGCACGTTGAAATCGATGGAACATATTTAGGATAAGCTTCGGTGAGCAATCGATGTACTTCAGCTGCATTTTTTTCAAATTGAAGAAGTAAATCAACACTTCCCGCAAATGGGACTTTTTTGGTAAGAAATTCGACATTTTTGAAGCAAAAAAAACTTTGTTGTTTACATTATTTCGTTCAATGACTAATCGAGAATGAATGACAGATTTTTAACCTCCAAAATGCCATATGAGTTATTATTAACACACCTAAGATTACTTTCAAAATTCACCAAATCTAAGTTCAAACCCTCCAAAAGTAGAGAATAAAAGTAAACGAACGCGAAATACTATCACATAAGTTAAAATACGAATCCTTCAAAATTGGCTTCTCAAATAGCGAATAGTAGCAATTGCAAAGGTGAGGACGCAACTACTTTTACTACCCGTTTATTCTTTCTGACATAGAATACCATAAGAAACTAAAAATCGAGAAAAAAGCTTACACATATATTGCACAGTAAAGTATCTCATATGATGACGCACTTAAAACCCATATGGACTTACGGACTAGAATTCTGAATCTTTAAAACTCGTTACAACTGCCGTCGAATTTAACCGATTCACTCAAAAACACTTTGCAAATTGATTGACCCAGACTCTGTCTCAATTACCAAATGATTTATCCTCGCCGTTACTTTCCAGTCCTACTAATCACATCGCCATATGAGGAGCAAGTGTGACCTTGACAGACTTTCCATAACCTACTTAATTAATAACAATTGTTAAAACTATTGTCTTCAACTATTTTGTAGTTATACTAGTTCTGGTAGAGGACATTTGTTAATGATGGCACTGCCGCTTTTAATTTCAAACTTTGTGGGACTAAAGCAGAGTAGGAAGACCCAGTAGAGCAACTCACATACGTGGAATTGCATCAGTCTGCTGTAGAAGCGCAATGAGGGTAGCATACGCATTTCGAACTGTATCAAATGAGGCCATTTGTGTTATGGCCGGAATGAAACCGATCGAAATACTGGTAGATAAGCAGTGGTGACTATAACACCGGAGAGGTAGGTGTAATGATATGGCGCGATCCGAGGCTCGTACGGAGAAAAGAAATGGGTCTAAAAGGAGGTGGAAAATTGTTGGGATTATGCCCCCAATGGATTCACCATCTCATCTCGACGGTGGATGCATTAATAAATCCATCCCAACTTTTGACGGGATGCTGATGTTTTCGGGCTTACCAATACTGCCTTAAATTGGACTCTAGCCCAATGTGCCCTTCTTGTGACTGGATGGTGGAGAGCGCAGAGCACATGCTATTTTACAGCGCCCGATTCAATGTGGAAAGAGAAGATGCTCAAAAGTGCGCTGGTGGACCCATGACACCGGAGAATGTCGTAGACCTGATTTTGGACTCGAGGATTGTTTGGGATGCTATCGAAGTCGTTGCGACAACAGTCCTAAAGAGACTACGTTTGGATGAGTGTGGAAGGAAACGGTAGAAATAATTCAATAGAGAATAGTTATTTCGATCAATCCCAGCCCAACGAAGTAATGTGATAAAGTAAGGTGGTTTTAGTGGGTTAAGGATCCACACTTTGTCTTTCGATAATTTCTATCTTACTATAACAAAAAAAAATTAGTTCTGGTAGAAAAGTATCACTATCGGTACTGACAGAGTTAGACTTATGAAAAGTTGCAACAAGCCTGTGGGGAATATTTTTTATAAAGAGCATACGTTTTTAGATCCAATAAAGAATTTTTGGAGGGCCCAGCAACTGTGGAAGAAGAACCGGGCCTTTAAAATAAGAACCTGATGAAAATTATGGAAAAGAAAACTCCAAGATAAACTGTCAACGCCTTACCATACAGTAATCTCCATCCACGAGTTTTTGTCAGAAAAAAAATTCCTGTTGTTCAGTTACCAATTCACCTGTTCTTAGGCCACGTGGCTTTTTTTTTATTTCCGAAGAACAAAAAATACTATTTACTTACTAACTGAAGGTGATTGTAACTGAAGCCTATCAGTACTAGTACAAAGAGTGGAACCAACGCCTCCGTCGATATAAACGCCTCCGTCGATATTCTTTTAATAAAGGAAAAAATGTATGCAAACGAAGAGTTGACTATAGTCACGATATTCTGTTCGGAGGACTTAAGCCCCAAATGCAATTTCGAACAGCAACTGGTGATTTTTCTACAATTTCGAAAAATGGCGACCAGTAAAGCACCAGTTGATTCCTAGTTTTTGAGAAAAATCCAAAGTATTCATGTTCTCTCACGAGTGTCTTTTGAAAAAACTTTATTATTTATTATTTTATAAATTGTACTTCATTCAATTTTTTAATATAACTCAAAATTATCAAACCGCTCAACTGCCAACAAACAATCCCACCCTCACATAATCCCAAACGCTAAAACATGTATGTGGCAGTACTACAACGAGAACGGAAAATTAGCAACTAAACTTAAGTCGTTACTCGTTTTCATCGCGCTTTGGTATTGTGTCAACTCCCATTGGATTGTGAAGTTTTAAAAAATATTGACAGCAATAAAATTATCGCTCGTCGGAATTGTGCTCGGTGGCTTTCTAGTATTAAATTTGGTTATTTTTTGGGTATTTTTTTCTTCAAATTAAATTAGCGAACAGACTAACTAGAAGTTAATTAATTTAAGAAAAAATAGAAATCCACACTTTAATCTCATTTGAATATTTACAGAAATAGTCAAGGACTTTGAACGCAGTCCATATTATAAGCCGGTAGTAAATTTTTTCACTAATGAAATTTTTGAGAAAATATTTTTATTTCGTTAAACATTTTTTTGTTGTCACTTCGACTAAATAAACAGTGAAGATATTGAAGGCCAAAGACGATATATATTTTTGGTGCTGCTCGTTCATATTAACGTAATGAATCCCTGGAGGGCTACAAACAATTTTTAGTTCCAGGATTCATGGACAAAATCCGATTGAAATGACCTAAAAATTATAAAACAATTTCCGTTCGACAGTTTTGTCGTCTTCATTGCACATACTCGTAATATTGTTCATTACCGGTTGGCGATTGAAGGGAATTTAACTAACAGTGCGACCTTATTTGACTTCGGTAATCCTATACGGATGCACTTTAAGTGCCCTCTTGTGCTCGAGTCAAAAGGACACAAAAAATAAATTACACTGTTCACATTAGTTCATAAAGTCAAAAAGGGCATGTGTTATACAAAAGTGTGTGTTTTATTTGAATGTCAATAAATAAGGATTAAGTAGGAGAAAAAAAAATGAAAACCAAGAAAACACAGAATTTTTCAAAAATAAAAATTAAAGTAAATGAATTTTTGATGGCCGGACATCGGGGGGTGTGCGGTATGAGGTTATAGAGAGGACGCATATTCTTATGTAAAAATATTTACTTGACGATTGGGAAATTTGTTAATTTACAATGTCCGGGGAACTGTGCTAGATTGTGTTCGTTGGTGATGGTCGAAGTGCTTCTGTGGCGGTGACACGGTGGACATCCTCGTATTCGGTAGGCACTGCACAATGAGCAACACTGTGGGTATTGACGTAGCACGCCCTTAAACCAATTTTAAGGAGGAATCGATTTGACTTCATTAGCACGCTTAAGACCTAAACGTGGACAGTATCACATTCTTGATGATTGAAATGTCAGCTGTTAAGTTTCGGAAAAATTATCACCTCGCCTGAATAGTGCCAGGATTCGATTCGAAATCTCACTTCATTACAGATGTTCAGATTATGTTTTGGTAATAATTTTTCTTGATTTAATACACATTCACTACTATCGGCTTTAAAGAGTAATTTTCGAAAGTAGAAAGTGAATGCATAGCAAATGGTTAGTACTAGTTCTTATGTTTACAAATGGTATTCAGTGTGCCATAAATGAATTATGAAGAAAACCAACTGTGTACAGATGCAGTTCGATATTTAAATGGGAAAAAAAAACTAATAATTAAAAATATTTTGCTTTGGAGAAAAAAAATTGTTTTTGCTTAAACAGAATTTCGATTATTGAGTGATAATAACAAATTTTCTTTATATACGAGATTATCCATTTTGCGGTTTGGAAAGTATGTCTCTGGCATTTAACAATTTGTTTTAAAATTAGTTATTTTAAATAAAAATTATTTAGCATAAAGTTTGCCATTTTTAATATATATTATTAAAAAAATAAATAATTATCATAGAATAAGCAGAAAATATGCTTATTTTGTGTTGGAACAACAGGTTTTTGGTAGGTAATAAGACTTATTTCCCGCTAGGTGGATACGTAAATAAGCAAAATTGCCATACATAAGAATTTAAAAATCTACAAGTGACTACAAAAAATTTATTTTATCTGCATAAAGTGACCAGCTGATAGGCATTCTGTTCAGAAATTGTTATTATTGGGCCGTATTTATATAGAGGAGTGCTATAGCCGCATAATAACTGATTTAATTAAACCTGATCTAGATAATTTTGATCAGGATCATAAGTGGCTAATACAAAACGATATCACTATCTACACAATACAACACATTTTCTCTATGATTCGCGAAAATATCCCGAAACGCATAATTTCGAAATTTGATGATGTCAATTTGTCTCCAAGATCGTGCAATTT
This sequence comes from Atherix ibis, assembly GCA_958298945.1. Lineage (NCBI taxonomy): Eukaryota > Metazoa > Arthropoda > Insecta > Diptera > Athericidae > Atherix > Atherix ibis. The sequence goes on along the minus strand of OY282606.1, from coordinate 104,895,941 downwards.
GACGCCGTTGGTTTTTTTTTATTATATAGGAATACGTCAAGTTTTTTTCGTCAAGTTTTTTTCTAGCCCGAAATGTACAAGAAATTCATTGAAAATTATCTCAAAAGAATCAATTCCTGTTGAAAAAGTTTTGGTAAATATTTGATAATTATTTTATTTATTTGGTAATGGCAAAACTTAGTTAATATATTTGCATTAAAATTTAATGAAATTCTTGATTTTAAAATTTTTTAATTTTATTTTACTTTCCAAAGCGCAAAATGGGAAATATTCAAGTTTCGGCCTGAAATGTTAGATCAGAATTGATAGTAACCGTCTCCCTTTTTTTTCATTTTCAGCGAACTATGGGACAATGACACCTTCAGATAATAATGCGTACCGAACAGTCACTTTTCGAAGCTACGTCACCAAATCTAAGTTCAAACCCTCCAAAATAAGAGAATAAAAGTAAACGAACGAGAAATATTACCACGTTAGTCCAAAAACAAAGCCTTCAAAATTGGCGAGTAGTAGGGGTCAGCGAACTTAGGGACAATGACACCTTCAGATAATAATGCGTACTGAATCGTCACTTTTCGAAGCTTTTCACATTCGCTTGTGGGTTTTGAGAGCCCCATATATGACAAATATATCAATTGACGTTCACCTATATCAAGGCTCTTCGTTGAAGAAAATTTCTTCTCTTAAAGCGCAAAACGTTAACCCACCTCAAGATTAATAATCACACAAGACGGTCACTTTTCGTAAAAAAATAGCTATAGTACATTCACTTGTGGATTTTCAGAGCCTCATATACGACAATTTCACCTATTGACATATCCACCGATACCAAGGTGAAGAAAATTTCTTCTCTTAAAGCGCAAAACGTTGGTCGACCTTCAAATAAGTTAGTTTTAGTGGATGTAATGGATTTTCGGTAGCCATATGTGGTTTTTCAGAGCTTCAAATATTGCTGAATAAAACCTCTTCTCTTAAAGTGCAAAACGTCCTACCGTCAGACAGTCTTTTTGGTGGATACAATGGCTTCTCTATCGGCAGCCATATGTGGTTTTTCAGAGCCCCATATATATTATGCTTGTTGTCGTACTCATCAATACCGAGGCTCCTCTCTGAAGAAAATTTCTTTTCTTTAAACGCAAAACGTTGTTTTACCTCCAAACAGTTACTTTTAGTGGATGCAATGGATTCTTGGCAGCTATATGTGGTTTTTCAGAGCCTCATATATATTATACATGTTGGCGTACCCACCGAGGGTGTGGTTCATCGCTGCAGAAAATTTCTTCTCTTAAGGAACAAAAAGTCCCATTTTCGAACAGTCACCTATAGTGGGTACAATGGCTTCTCTACAGCCATACGTGGCCGTGCAGAACCCCATATATATTATGCTAGTTGATGTACCCACCGAGACTGAGTTTCATTGCTGCAGAACATTTCTTTTTGTTACAGCGCAAAACGTCCTACCTTCAGACAGTTTTATTTGTTGGATACAATGGCTTCTCTACAGCCACATATAGCTTTCAGAGCCTCATATATATTATGCTTGTTTACGTACCCATCGATACCGTAGCCCATCGCTGAAGAAAACCTCTTCTCTTAAAGCACAAAACGTTGCTAGACTTTCAAACAGTCACTTTTTGTTGATACAATGGCTTTTCAGACCCCATATATATTATGCTTATTATATTTCAAACAATTTTAAATATAATAAGCATAATATTTTTTTACTTTCCAAAAAATTTCATTTTTCTTTCCAAAGCGCAAAATGGATAATCTTTTAAATTTTTAAAACGAAACGAACTAATCTTATCATGAGATTTTTGTATATTTTTCTAAAAAATTTTCAAAAAATGAATAGTCCTGAATCTGAGATATTTTTTTCCATTTTTTTTCTATTTTTAAATACTTTAAAAAATTGCACGCACAATAATTGATTTTTTAAATTGAGTTTCAACTTATGAACAAAAGTATCTAATATCTTTGTCTGTAGACTATTTTGATAAACTCATAAATCTCGAAGGTTTTAATTAACGAAAAGTAAAGATACTTTTTCAGTGGACTACGTTAAGAATAGGGTTAAAATGACTCGAAAACAATTCTAAAATGACTGAAACCTTTTAGAATTTATGTTGTTGTTGTTGATTTTTAATATTAATTTTTATTATAACTAACAGGATGATAGAATGAAATTTTTAATGGTCTATTTTTTTTGTTTTGGTTTTATTAAATTCCAGTCAATCTCTAATAAAATTGGAATGGAATTTGCGAGGAATTTTAAATGAATTTCATAATAATGCGTGGTGTGTAAAATATAAAAATTTCCATTTTAATTTTTATTTTTTGTTTATTGTAATTTTAACATTTTTATTAATAGTTTAAGATAGATTTGCTTTTGTTTTGTTTGCAATTTTTAAATAAGTTTTAAATCGGAATCATGCTAATATATTGCCTAAATGACCGGTTACTAAGATGCAATGCCCTCGATTGGACTTTGGGGATGGTTCTCTTAAGCCTATATTCTCCATAGCTACCGCCATAATTGCCTTAAATTAACCAATCTTCTGAGTACCGATTTATATGCTATAGCATAGCATGGTGATAAAGAAAAAAATGCGTCCAAGTAGATTAGTTTGCGAAATATTTTTTAGCCTTAGGCGAAATTTCGGTCGGGCCTTATGGATTCACGAACTGAGCTGTGTTTACCCTTTAACGATCGTGTGTATTTAAGAAGTCTTGGTCGAGTGGACCCATAATTTGAACTATGGCGACGTGTGGTAAATGGGTAAATGCATCGTTAATATTGCATCTTGTTTGAGATGGCGCGGTGGTCTCCAGACCATCATAGGATCCGCTGATGGTATTCATCTGCTCGGCTCGCGTTGCCTCGTTCCCGATAGGAATGCGATCTTGTTATAAGAAATAGTTTTTCGTAGAGTTCGAACTCCATCAGCTCTGATTTTAATTAGTTTCTGTTATTCAAACGCAACGAAATTTTCAACTCGCGATACCTTATTTTTGATTGTCTTGCAGAAGCCACGGACCAAGACGTCTGATCGAGGACCTGAGAAATAAGATTCCAGAAAAATTAATAACTCATCCAAAACGAAGAATGCGAATGTTGAAACGATGTGATGGCATTTGGAACAGTGCACTACTCCTCGTAAAAGAGCTGAGCTGAATCGTCAAAGTCAAAGAACAAATTGCTTCCAGCCAAGCTTATCCAGAGTAGACGAAACCGAATAGGATGATGATCGGTCGGCCTCATTTCAACATATTAACTGGGGTCTATTATGAGCATATATATATATGAATAGGGATGTGTGTGTGTGTATGGCAGACGCCTCCATCCTTAATGTACTTGAAGCTTGAAGCTTGACTATTGAGGAAAAAAAATACATAAATAGTTACAAATATGGTTTTGATTGTTGGACAATTTTTAATTATAACATTGGTAAAAACGTTTTAGTTTCTTTCAAAGCCATAATGTTCGTGTGATAAATAAGAAAAATCGCAATTGTTTATTGCCAAAAAGAGCAGACTTTGAACAGAATAAAAATGGATTATTTTCTTTTAACTGCAATTTCTTAAGGATATATAATAATAAGAGAGTCGGAGGCCAACAACAGGTATCAGACATGGCAACAGGTACAAGGCATCGGGATCAGCAAAAACCCATAAACGATTACATAAATTAGAAGTGAGAATACCGAACTTGTGGCCGAGATGCCTGGACGAGTAGTGCAAAGAGCAGAAGCTTCAGAGATGGCAGAAGCAGCAGCAGAATTCAGAATAAAAGGGCAGTGCTGGGCTGTGTTTTTAGGCTTCGTCTGCGCCCTAATTCATATTGCCTCGGGCACTGACTTCCATTTTCGTTAATTTCACCTGTGAATTCAAACATCTGTTAGTGATCACATTTCTGAGCGCATCGCAAGACTTTGAAGACCATTACCGCACTGATATAGTCCATGGGCAGCCCAGTTGTAGGTATCTGACGATCTACAGATCGCCAGATTTTAGATTGTAAATTGTTCAGATGTCCGCAAACCGATCGATGTTCTCCGGTCGGCAAATGTGTTTGCTTAAAAAATATTTTTAGATAACAATACGAGAATGTATGTGTGTACACATATCGATTGATTTTTCAACTTTTTTTTCCTTTTGATTATGGTTCTTTTTTTCTTATGCCTTATGTTTTTTTTAAGTATCGAAGTTAAAAGATTTTTAATTTTTCTACCTCACTTATGAGTAGATTTCCAAAATCGACCAACGTAAGTACAGTACTGAATGAGGTGGTGGTCATTGGACTATAGCTCGGACCTATACTCAACAGATCAAGAAGTAAATTAGAGTGAGTCAAGTATGGAATTAAAATTTTACTCTGATTATGGGTTATTGAGAGAGTTTTTCCACTTTTTCTTTCATTTTTTTTTTGTTCGGCTATCGTAAATGTGTACAACCAAATCGTAAGTTTTGTGCAAATTTCGAATTCAAAACGGTTGCCATTTAATAGGTTTTCGATTATATTTTGTGTGGTTTTTTTTTTACCTTTCCAAATAACAACTGAAAATTAAATTTTTCTTTTTTTCTTTTGAAAAAAAAGAAATCTATTTTAATAATAGAGCAACTGTGATTATTTTTGGTTTGAATTGTGTTAAGAGAGTGGATTTTTTTTTGGGGGGGTACCAATATTACTGGATTATTAATTTTATAGCTAGGAAAATACAGTTCTGTCATTTAACAGCTCTATAACAAATATTCTATTAAAGTTAAAATTTATTTAGATACTAAATTGGTATTTTACAATGTGGATAAAAAGATGCGCTGATGATATGCCAATTAAATGAATGTTGGAATGCTGATTGTGCGATTAAAATTTTCTTCACTGATGAGGCTCAGTTTTCGCTCGGAGCATAAGTTAATGAGCAAAATTATCATATTTGATACTTTAAAAACTCTTGAGAGACTACGTCAATATATGGGGCTCTGAAAAACCACAAAATGGTCTAGAGATGCCATTGTATTCACAAATAGTGATTGTCTAATGGTAGCACAAAATTTTTTGCAGCGATAAACCTCAGTATTTATGAATACGTCAATAAACATAATATGTATGAGGCTTTGAAAAGCCACATATGACTGCTGAAAATCCATTGCATCCAATAAAAGTAACTGTTTGAAGATCGATCAACGTTTTGCGTTTTAAGAGTAGAAATTTCCTTCAGCGATTAGCTTTAGTATTGGTGGCAACGTCAATAAGCATAATATATATGAGGCTCTGAAAAGCCACACATGGTTGTAGATAATCCATTGTATCTACAAAAAAGTGACTGTTTGAAGATCGATCAACGTTTTGCGTTTTGAGAGTAGAAATTTCCTTCAGCGATTAGCTTTCGTATTGGTGGCGACGTCAGTAAGCATAATATATATGAGGCTCTGAAAAGCCACATATGGTTGTAGACAATCCATTGTATCTACAAAAAAGTGACTGTTTGAAGATCGATCAACGTTTTGCGTTTTAAGAGAAGAAATTTCCTTCAGCGATTAGCTTTAGTATTGGTGGCAACGTCAGTAAACATAATATGTATGAGGCTTTGAAAAGCCACATATGGCTGCTGAAAATCCATTGCATTCAATAAAAGTAACTGTTTGAAGATCGATCTACGTTTTGCGTTTTAAGAGTAGAAATTTCCTTCAGCGATTAGCTTTAGTATTGGTGGCAATGTCAATAAGCATAATATATATGAGGCTCTGAAAAGCCACACATGGTTGTAGATAATCTATTGTATCTACAAAAAAGTGACTGTTTGAAGGTCGACCAACATTTGCGCTTTACGAAAAGAAATTTTCTTCAGCGATAAGCCTCAGTCTCCGTGTATACGTCAATAAGCATGACTGTCATATATGAGGCTCTGAAAACCCACAAGTAAATTTAGAAAAGCCATTTTTCCGCGAAAAGTGATTATTAATCTTGATGTGAGCGCTTTGAGAGAAATAATTTTCTTCATTGAAGAGCCTTGGTATATGTGCGTACGTCAATAGATATAATTGTTATATATGGGGCTCTGAAAACCCACAAGTGAAATTCAAATGCCTCGAAAAATGACTCTTCGGTACGCATTATTGTCTGAAGGTATCATTGTCCCATATTTCGTTAAAAATAAAGAAACGGAAACCGTTACCATTAATTCTAAGCTAACATTTTAAGCCCAAACTTGAATATATTAGTCTGACCTATATGTGGTTTAAACAAAATGAACTATAACCCACAGAATACGACAAATTTGAACGCGTAATTTTAAGATTTAATAATGGCGATTGGCCTCCACAATAGTGTGATTTGACGCCGTTTGACTTATTTTTGTAAAACTTCATAAAATAGTATATTAATGCAGATAATGATCATACTTAATAGTATTTAAAAATCAACATTCCTCTAGTAATGGCCGAAATACAGCCAAGAATATGCGAAAAAGTCATGAAAAATTACCTCAAATGAATCAGGCACCGCAACAAGTCTTGTAGCAGTGGTTTTAATATATATTATAGCTTGTACATAATGGCAAAAGTAAAAAAATATAACAAAATTAATTTTTTAATCAACATTTGAAAAACGACATATTTATAAAATTTTTATTTCTTAAAGCTCAAATTGGATAGCACTTTTATAAAAGAGGGTAAACATGTCAAAATTCTTTCTTTATTATTAAACGCACCTATTTTTTTATGAGTTTTTTTTTAAAAAAAAATAATCTATAGTAATTTTTTATAGTAAATATGATGTAGTATTTTTTATATTAAAAAAAAAAATTACCTTTTATTTCAAAAGTAAATCATTTAACAAAAATACTCACCTGACAGACGACTAGCGGCTACGATTACTGTTATTACTGAGAATGACGAATTCTGTTTGTTCGGAATGGTTTTTATACCTCTGTGTATGAATACCTTTATTTTTTTTATATTCTACTTGTATGCTGTTCTATTGTTGTTGAAAAACGCGTCTAAGTAAATATTTACAGGAATAAAATGGAAAATGTAAATAAATGAACAAATAAATGAGAAATAACATAACTGAATAATGTACGAGACTATATGCTCTATTTGGGAGTCTCCAATTTAAATTCAGTATATTCTGGGAAGGGGCTATCGGGGATGAGTGTACTATACAGATTCCATCGGAAACTTTGGCCACAACTCCCATGAATTTTTTCCCAGCCTTCAGAATTATTTCAAGTCTGCTGGCCCCCTAATCGTTGTTAAATATTTGACAAGTGCTGATAACTTCACACCGCCGCATTACAGAGCATTATGCCAACACCGAATGACGGGGGGTCCCTGTTGTGTTACATATTCTCCACCAACCAATTCCAGGCTATACAATACGAGAATGTCGAGGTTTTTGTTTACCTGGACGACCTACAGTGCAACGAGTAATTTCAAACCGAGCTCCATGTACGCCTAGATTCCAAACCGAAGTTACAGTTTCAGATTAAAAAAGAATTAAAAAAAAAAAATTACCGTCTATGTACTCATAGTCTGCAGAGATGTTCAAATCTACTGCAGTGTTCACAGGTATGCCCAAATACGTACGAATTTACGAACAAATATTCCAAGGGACTCGCACCAGTCAGGTGACGAGTGGGCCAGGCTGCTAGAATATTTTTACCTACTGCAGACTAGCTGAATCTTTTCTTTTTCCAAACCGAAATTCCATTTCGGTGAGGTATTGTCTTTTTTGTGTGGGAATTTCACTTAACTTGTGGCTTTCCTTTTACATCCACAAATACCAACTGCTAGTATACGAGAATTATCCCTTTTTGATGAAGTTTTTCTTTTGGTTTTTTGGCTGTATTGTATCTGAGGTTTAGTTGAAAATTTCATTAAATAAAATTAAACAAACATAAAAATATTTTTCAATAAAATTATGTAAAAAAGTGAATAGACATTAATAAAATGAATGGAATGTGAAAACTTCTGAATTGTGTGATGTTTTTAAAATAAAATTTTTAGTCCTTTTTTTCTAGAATGTATTTGTTTTTCTACTTAAAGTTATACGAAAAGGTTTGGTTTTTTTTTCAAAAATAAAGAAACGCTGAAGGAGGGGATATTTTGAAAACACGAATTTTGGTAAGTCAAATTGTAAGTGAATTATAATAAAAATCTGGTAAAAAGGATTAGTTTTAAAGCAACTTTCCATATGACGAGTGAGTTGAGAAAATCACCCTCCAATTGTTTGCGAACAAATTGGCTTATAACATAGTAAATTTTCCTCATTTTTTGACAGTTTCTTTTCTGTACACCCTTGATAATTTTATTAAGCCTTAGAGGCCTTAAATACATATATTACAAGCTTCTCAGAGGTTGATTTAAATTTTCTTTCTAGTAGATGTGCTCACGGATTTTGATTAAAGAAGGATTCCGGTAGACTTTATCAAAATATTATCCATTAAAATATCTCTGATTTTTCCAATGTTAATTTCCAATTTTTTCCCAATAAAGCCATTTAATTATAAATAATCCACATATCTTCTGAGACTATATAGTAAATGGTGATCCATCTAGCGGTTGCATTTTGAACCACTATTTATTTGAAGTACTTGAGTGTTAAATGTCATCACGAATTGACAGATTGTTAGTTGAAAGTCTGAATTTTACGAAATATTGAGAACTTACTTCCAAAGTGGTGAGTCTTCAACCCAAACTGTGAGAAATTAAAAAAAAAATGAGCAAAGTTCGAATGCCATCACGTCAACTTGTGGGCACATTCGTGAAGCGCGCTCGTGAAACTGGTTTGTTGGTTGCCAAAGCAACTCGTTCCCGCTCGAATACAGTGCGTACGACCGAGAATATTGCCGCCGTTGCGGAAAATGTCCGTGATCATCCATCAACATCAACTCGTCACCTTTCTCAGGAATTGAACATTTATCGCACTTCTCTGTTGAGAATTTTGCACAAAGCCTTCGGTATAAAAGCTTACAAAGTTCAATTAGTCCAACAACTAAAGCCGCATGACTATCCGATGCGTTTTTGGTTTGCCCAATGGGCTCAAGATCTATTAGCCGAAGATGAGCATCTCGGTGGGTATATCAACAAACAAAATCCATACGTCACCATGGAAAAGCCGATGCATCCACAACAAGTTACGGTTTGGTGCGCATTTTGGACTGGAGGCATCATTGGCCCATTTTTTCTTTGAAAACGATGAAGGAGCCGCTGTTACGGTCAATGGTGAGCGCTATCGTGGCATGCTCAACGAATTTTTGTTTCCAAAAGTTGAAGAGAATGGCATGGACGACATTTGGTTACAACAGGACGGGGCCACAACATTTGATATAAAGAACGGTTCTAAAATGAATGTGGGTATTGGAACGGGTGTATTTAACGTACTCATAAGATTACTATATAGTTCTAGACCATCAGTTCGGCTTAAGTGCAGATATTTTTAAAATTTTTGCATGAAGTGAATACATTTCTAGACACATCATAAGCGTTTAACCGTGTTAAGCACTCTGTTAAACGCTTTCCAAAATCACCTATTAGACGTATAAGCTTAAATCCGCTGTTTTTTTAGTCAAAAAAACACATGTTTTTTTCATAGAAAGCAAAACCAAATTTATTTAAAGTATTTACCCTCGGTAGCTACACATTTCCCCCATCTCTCGGGCAATTTGTGGTTATGAGGCCAAAAAAATTCCTTCTCTTTCGAGGCAAACCACTCATTAAGCCATTTTCGGTCGAGCGCGTGGCTTATCGATGAAAACAGGTGCTAGTCGGAAGAGACCAGATCCGGTGAATAAGCGGGGTGGGGAAGCACCTCCCACTTGAGTGTCCCAAAGTAGTTTCGGACCAGAAAATCAGCTAATCAGGTCTTTGTTGTAATCCGTCCTTTTTTCACGTAGAGCACGGTGCAATTCGATCAGTTATTGGTGGTAGCGGTGAGCATTGACAGTTTGACCAGTGAGCATTGACAGTTTCAACATCTCATAGTAGACAAAACTCTACTGATCCCACCAAACGCACTGCATCGTCTTCCGGCCGAAGCGATTTGGTCTTGAGAAGATGTTGATAGTTGGCAGGGATCGACCCACGAGTTCGTGCGCTTAGGATTCTCGAAATATTTCCACTTTTTATTGCCTGTCACAATCCGATGCAGGAACGACTTTCTTTTTTGTCTGGCGACTAAGATTTCGCATGTGTTTTGGCGTCGCTCCATCTACCTTTCGTTCAATTCATGCGGCACCCATTTTCCGATCTTTTCTATCTTCCTCATGGCACGCAGACGCATGGAAATGGCTGTTTGACTAACACCCAATTGCTTTGCGAGCATTTTTTGCGATTGGGTATCGTCTTCGTCCAAAAAAGCATGCAATTGATGGTCCTCAACCTTCCGAGACCGATTTTCACGCTTCTTGTCCCACAAGTCAAAATTGCCGTCTTTGACCCGACGAAACCAATCTCGGCACGTTGTTTCCGATAAAGCACTGTCATCAGAGGCCTCCATAAGCATTCGATGCGATTCGGCAGCCGATTTCTTCAAATTGAAGCAGAAATGCAGAGCTTCCCGCATATGCTCTTTTTCTGGAACAAAACTAGACATGATAAATCCCTTTTAAAAATTTATCGAATTTTCTAAAAGAAGTACCACAGGGGTCCTTAAACTTAACAAACCAGATGTAAGGGTACTTATTGGCCTATTCACTGGCCTTTGTTTGTTATCATGTTAATGATATGGGCAAATCTAACACAATAATCTGTCGTTTTTGCTCCGAAGAGGATGAAAATGTTGGAGCATCTACTCTGCGATTGCAATGCCATTACCCGTCAGAGATCTGATCCCTTTGAAAATGCCCGGCCACCAACCATTAAGATATTGTGGTTCGCTAAAAACCTCAATATTACTATTATCTGAGTTAGGGTGATTAACCACAAAATACTTTATTGGTCGAAGTGGTTTGGAGACTTTGTGCCTCTTGCTACCCTTCTTATATTAATATTATTATTATTATTATTATGATATAGTATTCTTTCTCGAGGGGAAGGAATACTGACCTTTAGAAACATTCCGCATACGTTTTAAATTGCCTAGCATTTTAGCCTATTCTGAAAATTTAACCGGCTTAATTCATCCGCTTTCTACCTTACAATATAATCACTCCTCTTAGAACGGTATTTTCAAGTCACTGTAAGCTTTAAAAACCCCGCAATATCCCTTGTAATTACCAAAGTTCCTCAGGGTAGTAGTTTCGGTCCTATTCTTTACAGTTTCCATAACCCTTCATATACTAAAACTCTTGCCGCAATTTACTCTGACGGCACAGACACATTAATAGGAATTTTTGTATTCTTTCACTAGCTCCAATATTTTATAAAACTATATCCTCAAACTCCTAAGATAGTTTACGAACTGATGATAAAGGATAAGAACAATAAGCATTCAAATAACTTTTACTTTCAATCGTTGATCATGCCTCTCTACAAAAACGTAATTGGAAGTATAATTTTTTAAAAAGGAGTGGCGTTATTTAAAATTTTTCTATTTTAGAAAAACCTCTAATATGGTTCCTAAGCCAATTTGAACGTACAATATCAATCTTTGAGGTTCTATAAAGTCTTCCAACACTCATCATTCAGTCGCAGAGTTCTTCTTGTACGTTTATAAGCTATTGCTCGTTATAAAAAACTCCATGCTCGCTATTTACAAATTTTTCAAATTTTTTTGTAAGAAAATTATCTTTAATAAAATTAGCTTAATTTAGTCTCAATATTGGGATAAACACCACCTTATGACCCAATAAATTAAAATTTAATTTTTCTGTCAGTAGTTCTCCACAGTTCATAACTAAAAAAAAAATGACAAAAATCTTTCATTTATTTATTAGTATCCTTCAGTTATATTAAATTATTTTCAAATTTCCCAATTTTAGTAAACATATTTTCATAAATTTCATATTGTACCACAAAGTTTGTTGAGGAGTTACCAGAGACTGGAAAATGATATCATCATCGCACACGTTGGGTGTTCATGAGGGGCGTACACAAAATACCTCTGCACCAGGACGGCATTGGGGTTAGCGTTGGTAGACTTGTGGCGTCGGTTTGCTGATTCCCGAATGAGCAGAAGTTTGTTCTGCGATATTGCTACATGAAGAATGGTCGCAAAAAAAAAACAGAGACTATACTTCTGTGACAGAATATGTTCTGATTATAAAAAGGACATTTTAGATGAGATAGTGGAGAGGTAGTTGGCAATTGGAGGAGAGATCAATTGGTAAAATTGATTAAAACAATTCTCTTATTACTCCAAAAAATAATTGTTCTGTTTTTTTCCAACATTTTTATTTTTTTCAACTCCTTTATCCCCTCTCTGTCCTTGGAGAAATTAACTCAATTATGTGTCATCAGTGTAATTAAATCCGGTATGATTTTTTATATTTTGTTATGTTAAGGTATGAACGCGATGAGGGAATCCCTCAATTCCTCTAATACGAGCCTACAAGCATGCCAGTCTCTGCCTCTCATTCTGGACAGTCGGGTTTTTGTACTAGACTCGTTCCTAACGTTAATGTCTCCAACCAATTTTATCCCATCAACTACTCGACAAGAAAAAGATCCCTAATTTTTCTTGCATTAAATCAAAAAAAAAAAATTGTTTTGTCGAAAAGGAAATGCATTATTTATTTCAAAATTTTATTTACCATTCTTCGAAAAAAAAGCGTTTTGTTTAACAATTAATTGCCATTTTAAAGGTAACTTCATAATATCTCTTCCATAGAAGCCCTGGACTATATCGACTAAGCGATTTTCATAATCTTCTCTTGATGCGAATTTACTAATAATAAGGAAGTTTTGAAATGATAAAAAAAGATGGGAATCGCTTACTGTCGTGTCCGGACTATAAGGTGGATTCATCAAAACTACCCAACCAAGCTCGCAGAGTTTCTGTCGAGTCACTATGGACGCGTATTGTTGTCCTCATGAAAAATAGCACCTCTTTTGTTTGCCAATTTTGTTTGGTCAAAAAAAAATACAGTGCTGTCAAACCAGCTGCCATTTGTTAAAGCTTTAAAGTGACTTCTAATCAATAAAGTTTGACATTTCATTATGAAGGTGGTTTCACCGAAAGTAAGTTCTCAACTCTGGAACCGGTCAACTATGTTTTATTGCAAAAATATTTTTAGTCATGAGATTATTTTAATAAGAAATATTGTAATTTTTGAAAGAAAACAAATTCGCAAGATACATTGGAGATGTCATCGTATCCATAAAAGTACACCATTTAGTATAGACTAAATGCTGGGGATATTATCTGCATTTTATTTCTTTCAAAATGTTCCCGAACCTCATTGTCCGTTTCAATAAAAGGTCGTTTTCAGTAATTATTTCTTTAAAAACCCGAAAAGCATAGACGCAGAAAACATGTTGTTCAAAGAAGATGGCGCTATTGTCTATCTAGCGACGCCATTGATTCATTGAAAATACAATTTGGCAACAATGTAATTTCACATAAAATGCCCTGTTGAGTTATTCCGGTCACTAATTCTGCTAAAATAATGCGGAAAATCACATTATGGTTAATTGGCAGTAAGAATTGTGTCTTTAATAAATTAATAGATCCAAACAATCTAAGGTTCAATCAAGATGGCGTTTTTGTCTATAAATATCCTCTATTTTTTTAAAGCGAAATTTGGCAACAACGTGAATTAACACAAAGCACCTATGAATTGGCTTCTAAGTTCGTTCGAATTGACACCACCTGATAATTCTTTATGGTGATATATAAAGTCTTTGGTGTTTGTCAAAAAAAAAACAAGCTGAAAATAACTTTTGAAAAACTGAACGAGTCTAGGAAGCTAAAAAATGAACGAATTTTAGTAGAGACAGTTTGGGATCTAGTCGAAAGGGCTGTCAGAAAATGGGCCAATGAGAAGAGGGTCGTCAAGGATATACTCAAAGTAGCTTTTTGAACCGGAATCATTTAGAAAAAAATTTTTTTTTGTTAAAATTTAGTTTTTTTTAAATAATTTCTTTTAAACAAAAAGTCCTGATTTTGTTAAAAAACCATCAATACTTTTAAGAAGAAAAGAAAACCGAAGGTCGCAGTATTTTCAGATTACTTACTCTCAGTGATGTCAGTTTTATTTTATTTTTTTTTAAAGTTATAATCTTCTTAAAAAAAACCATTTATAATTAAAAAAAAAGACGATTTAGGAAAATCTCTTAAGATCCTGAAAATTGCCTTTTGTCGTTTTTTTTTAAGGAACGCAATTTTTCCGTAATAAACTCAGTACAGTGAAGGAAAAATATTATCAAATTGTTTTGTAGATAGAATCTTATGATTACTTACTAAATAATATAGTTAATATTTTTGTAGTAATTTGAGGAAAATTTGTTAGCAATTTTTTGGGCTCGTTTTCTTTTTGACATCTGGTCATTTATGGTTGCCATATTGTCACAACACAATCAATTTTGCGACACTTGACAATAGTCTACTTTAGATTGTTTTCGAAAAAAAAGAACGAACGAAAAAATTAGGACAGAGTATCTTAAGGAGTCCACCACAATAATAATGATCTCCATTAGACATCAAGTAAGTATTCATTTCGTTGAGTGTACTTGGTTTTGTGGTTTTTCGTGTCGTACTAATCACACTATCTGCTTAAGAATATGGCTTGTCTTCTGGCATTCCATTTCCTTTTACAATCCATTCTAATGAATCATCTATTTCGATGCGTGTATGTATATGTCTCTGGCATAATGAGGTAATTTACTTGAGGATGAATTCTGTGTTGACAAGAGCTGAAAGCGATTATACCAATTTCGATGTTGATGTTTTGGTCTGTTGAACAAAGTGGCTGCGCAAAGTAAAAACTTCGATTCGACACAAATGCTAATGTAGGAGAGTCTGGAATTGATGGTATCACTTGATTCCTCGTTGGTCATCCGAAAACCTACAAGACCATTCCCAGATGTGTCTAGCTGTGTATTTGGTCAGGTTTCAGGAATCTCATATCCAAGATCTGATGCAATGAGTACCACATACCGGATCCCACCCCAGAGACAATTTCCTTTTAGGATCTTCGACTGTGCCTGACATGACTCGATTTCTCCAATATTGCAGAGATGCTTCTTTTGGCTGCTTGGAAACCAAATTGAAATATTGTGTTATGCTTGCTGTCACGGTACTCGGACTATTTCGTTAGTCATTTCAATGGGAAAACGTTATTTACTATGCAGCATCGATCGATATCGTCCATAATAATCATATTCATATTCATGAGAGTGCTCTATGGCAACATTGACTCGTACTGATACACCATATTCCATAGAATAATATCCAGATTCATTGCAAAAAACATGGAAAATTTTCACTATCGACACGGTCCATTTTCAAATCTTTTATGTTCTCCATTATCATAATTATTTTCCTGTTTATTTAATTGCTCTTTTTCTATTATTATTATTATTATTATTATCATTATTGTATAGTTTTTGGGATAGTATTACTTTTATTGTTATTATTATGATGGCAGAATGAATCTGAAAATACTATTTAACTTAGCATTATTGGTTATTAGTTTGTGTTTATCATGTGCGTAAATGTAATAAGGAAAATTGCTCGCACTATAAAGGATTTGGTAGAAATTTATTGAAAAATGAAAATTTATTGCTTCTACTAGCTTTGTTGAATTTAAAAATATTCCGTAACGTAACAATGTCTTCTTCTTTTTGAATTATCATTTCAAGTAATATTAGTACTGAAATGTAAATTTTAATGCTCCGATTAATTGGATGTCCTTTTTTTTGTACTAATTACAGTATTCGAGCAATGAACGAATTATGTCCTCAGCATGAATATTTTTGATTGAGTCTACGGAAGGAAAATGAAAATGTCTCGATCAAAGTTCGTCCATGTTTATACATGAGCTCGATTAAAGTTCGCTTAGTTCAAGTTTCGATTTTTTTCTTTATCCATTTCACATTTGAGATTTGTTTCGTTTTCATGAGGGATTTTCAATTGTGTTTTTATGTTTTGCAGTTCAATACATTTAAAAATCAAGTAAAAAGTAAAACAAAATTTTTTTTATAACAACAAATTAATATTAATGATATAATATATATAATAGAAAATGGAAATTAGGAGAACTTATTAGAACCATCGAACAATTTTCCAGCAGTGATTACACAGAAGCTCGATCAAAGTTCGCTCAGTTAAAATTTGTTCGAGGTACGATTTTTTCTTTTATTTATTTCACATTTGAGATTGGTTTCGTTTTCATGAACTATTTTCAATTGTGTAAATTTTTTTTGCATTTTGTAGGTGACAACATTTGGCAATTAACTAAAAAAAGGGAAATATGATGACTTAGAAATTGTGTTTTGTTTTTGCATTTTGTAGATCACAACAATTGGCAATTAACTAAAAAAAGGGAAATATGATGACTTAAGAGAATGCAGCAATAAAGGCGAAGTGTAGCAATGGACGAATTATTGCCTCAACTCGAACATTTTTTATTGAGTCAACGGAAGGGAAATAAAAATGTCTCAATCACGGGCTCGAACTATCGAACAATTTTCGAGCAGTGATTAGACAGAAGTTCGATCAAAGTTCGCTCAGTTAAAATTTGTTCGAGGTTCGATTTTTTCTTTTATTTATTTCACATTTGAGATTGGTTTCGTTTTCATGAACTATTTTCAGTTATGTGTATTTTTTTTGCATTTTGTAGGTCACAACATTTGGCAATTAACTAAAAAAAAGGGAAATATGAGGACTTAGAAATTGTGTTTTTTTTTTTGCATTTTGTAGATCACAACAATTGGCAGTTAACTAAAAAAAGGGAAATATGATGACTTAAGAGAATGCAGCAATAAAGGCGAAGTGTAGCAATGGACGAATTATTGCCTCAACTCGAACATTTTTGATTGTGTCTACGGAAGGGAAATAAAAATGTCTCAATCACGGGCTCGAACCATCAAACAATTTTCGAGCAGTGATTATATATCAGCACGATCAAAGTTCGCCCAACAAAATTTATTCGAGTTCCAATTTTTTCTTTCATCTATTTCACATTTGAGATTTGTTTCTCAAACAAACGGCAATTCAAAACATAAAACAAACAATTTTTAATACGCAAACGTACTTCACACAAATCACTCGGCGAAAATTCACACAAAATTGCTATAATGTTCGTGCACGAACATGCGGTACGAATAAAAAATTTCATTCGAATTGAGAGTTCGAGCTCGTAACTTAAAATGATCGAGCATCTACAATTTGAGGCGATTAAACAATTGGAGCAAATCTTCATATTTTGTACGCCACGAACATGGTTGATCGAGCGGAAGGTATTGGTCAAACATGTTCGAGCATATATTATACCGCTCGTGTCGAAAAATTGGACGATTTTACCTACAATTTGATAATCGAAGATTAAGCGCCACGACACTAAAGGTTATTTGGCGGAATGATAAGGGGACAAGAAAATTACAGTACAAGAGGTTTTTGGGAATTAACGTAAGACCATGCCTCAGTGGGATTTGAACCCATGAATTTTTAGTAGTTATTAATGTGTCTTAATTTTTTTCACAGACGTGGTAATCACTTATCCTTAAGGAAATATTTCACAGTTTATAAGTTTATAAAAAAAAAACTTACTAAAAATTAACATAACTTTTACAATTCAAAATAAAATTTTTCGTACGCTTTTATATCTAAGAATTATATCAACAAAAATCACGACAAAATAACAAAATCAAAAAGCAAAACTTATTGGAGCATGAATAATATTTTCTTTGAAGATAAATTATCCTTAAATGATGAATAGTAGTGATAAGAGAAATTCTTGAATAAAAATTCGTCTTACTATAGTTAATTCAGTCGTCATTTTATTTAGATGATGTCTGGAGTAATCTTTAGAGAAATTGATTGTATCCCGACATAGAATTGATTGCAAGTTTATTTCCCCAATGTATTCTGGAGGTAAAATTTTTTTCCCTCTATACCATAAGCTGCAATCTTTTATAAAATGCATCAATTCCAGAATCGAAAGAAATCACAATTCCAGAGATCATATATCTTTGAAGCGTAAAAAAAATGTAGATTACACAAAAGGTAACTATTTGCATATTTGTATTAGAAGAAATTGAAAAAGAAATTCCTTATCGATCGAATAAGGATATTTTGCAATTATAGTTTATGGAAAAATAAAAATTTCAAATGATAAGAAATTCTTTTTAATGAAGAGAAAAAAAAGGAAAAATGGGAACACCAAACAAATAAAAGCTATTTTTACGATTAGCATTTAGTGAGCAAATTGAAATTTTCCTTTTTTTACAACGAATCTTTTTGTAACGTTAACGCAAAAGGATTACTAACCATATTGATTAGAGCACATACTCTATTATTTATGATAAAAAAGAAATTACTTCAGTTTATGGATCGATAACATTTATCATTTGTAGTATAATTAAGGACACTGTGAAGATAAGAATTTTGTACGATTGGTTTTATGGATTTCTGGAATTTTAGCATTTTTATTTAGTTTTTTTTTTAATATAAGACTGCCATTAAAAAACTTAAAGATTTCAAAAAATCATAACTTCTTCGTTTTAATTGTTATTCTTTTGTAGGTTACAGAGCATCCCTTGAGGATTAAGACGGCTTTGCATGATGTCCAGTAGCTACTAAAACTAATTGTGTTTTTTTTAGTCCACTGAAAGATCAATTATTCAGTATCAGAAAAGTAGCGGAAAAATATTAAGTTCAGTGTATCTCCTAATGATAATATCATTTGGAAATTAATGGCCCGGTTTAGTGTAATATTATTTAACATGGCATACTTATCGTAAGACATAATACAACGTGCCGCCTACGACCATACGGATTGAGATACGCGTAATCAATGCGCAAAACAGACCTGTCCTGTAATGAATTTCGCCAACTCAGCATCTCAAACACCCACTAGCAACCCAGATCGCTATAATCAAACGCATTCTTCTTTGATTTCCTGCTTGGGCACATCATGCGTGGAATATTCTCTCAGATTCCTCCTTTTTCTTCTTTATTTCTTCTTCATCTTCTTCATCTTTTTCATCTTCATCGTATTCTTCAGCTCCTTTATCTCCTTTTTCTTCTTTTCTTCTTCTTTATCATCCTTTATCTCCTTTTTCTTCTTTTCTTCTTCTTTATCTTCTTTTTCTTCTTTTCTTCTTCTTTATCATCGTCTTCATCTTCTTCTTCTTCTTCTTCTTATACTTCATTAAGTTCTTCTTCATCTTCTTTATCTTCATCATATTCTTCATTTTCTTCATCTTCTTTATCTGCTTCATCTTCTTTTCCTTCTTCATTTTCTTTATCTTCTTCATCTTCTTTTTCAGCTTAATAAACTTCTTCTTCTTCTTCTTCTTATATTTCTCTAACTTCTTATTCATCTACTTTATATTCTTTATCTTCCTTATCTTTTTCATCGTCTTTATCTGCATCATATTCTTCACCTTCTTTATCTTCTTGATCTTCTTTATCTTCTTTATCTTTTTTATCTTCTGTTCCTTCTTGACCTTCTTCATCTTCTTCATTTTCTTCATCTTCTTTATCTGCTTTATCTTCTTTTCTTATTCTTCATCATCATCTTCATCTTCATCTTCTTCTTCTTCTTTAACTTCTTCTTCATCTTCTTTATCCTCTTCATATTCTTCATCTTCTTCATCATCTTCATCTTCTTTATCTTCTTTATCTTCTTTTCCTTCTTCATCTTCTTCGGCTTCTTTATCTTCTTCATCTTCTTTATCTTTTTTATGTTCTTTATCTTCTTTATCTTCTTTTCCTTCTTCATCTTCTTCATCTTCTTCATCTTCTTCATCTTCTTCATCTTCTTCATCATCTTCTTCATCTTTACTTTCTTCGATTCCGGAACCTACTTAACGATGAGATCCTGGGGCGTTACCGCAACCACCCGGTTGTAGATATAATTAACTACATGGCGAATACTTTTCACTCAAAGAGCTACATTCAAAAAGCTACACTAAGGAAACTTAGAAAGAGGAATGTACGTTAATTAATATTTAAACCGAAAACTCGACGTTTACAACCTGAAACTTTACCTCCGGTTATGAAAAGTGCGGTGAAAAGAGCCCCTGCATTTGTGAACAAGAACAATTATTGTCATTTCTGTATAAAATAATAAAAAATTAAAAAAAACACACTTGTTTCTAAAATACTGGGTAAGTCTTTTGGTAGGCACTTGACCCTGTTTTAATTTGATTAAAAAAATTGCTGCATTTGAACAAAAATAAGTCCTTAATCAAGTAAAATTTTCACCGGCGAAAGTCCTTTTTTATTTACTTCAAAATTGTGTACAGAAAAATAGCTTTTCCAATATACAATAATGGATATTTTTATTATTCAATTATAAAAATTATTGATTTAGACTTTTTGTTAAAACACGAATACTTACAAAAAGATAATTGAACTTAATCTAAATAAATTACTACAAACTTCTACTTACCCGTCCACCTGCAAAAAAATAGAAGAAAAAACAATTTGAATAAAAGAGAAAATTCTTAGCATATCGCCAAGCTCATAGAATGTTTAAATTTAAGTAATTTTTGCTTAAAGACACATTAATCCACCCTAAAATGGTGCAGTACACAGAGAATAGTTTGGCAATTTGTTTGAAAAATACTTCCTTACGCCAGACAGGACACGTAGTAGCAGGTTTTCTTAGTGCGGTTGTACGATAGTACGCAAAGGATACACCATCGATTGGGGGCTGGTGAGACTGGGTGTGGTATTTTAAGTGAATCGAAAAGAAACTTTTGCCACATGCATCAAACGTAACACACCCTGTTAGCATGTGTAGTCGAGTCAAGGACAATGAACCATTCTAACCTTCATTGTCCTCGATAATTTTTTTTTAAGATGAAAATTATTGTCCTCGTGAGTAATTTTATTTGGTCCGCATATATCCACACACACTGTCCTCGTAAGTTACTGTACTGTTTGGGCATTTCGAAACGTACCCACCCATCCTAGTTGAATTTGTTATGTGAATATTATTATTATCGTCTTTGTTGGCGTATTCAGTATCCTTAATAGTGGCAAAATTTTATACAATTCAAAAAGTAAAAACATAAAATTTTATTGTTCAAAAATTATTATAAAAATGCCAGTTTATTACCGCATATAATACTTAGTAATGAATTTTTAATACTCACTCACTACACTTGTATGCAGACGCATGACATCACGAATGCTACAAGTCGCCTTGTTATCCTTAAACACGAATTTCCATATATATGCATAGTAGTTAGTATTATTGTTCACACCCATTTTTGGGGATATTTTTTTCCTTTTCAGATTTCATTCCCATACCTCCTCCTTGCGCTGGCGAGTGTGTAATCTTATGCATTAGGCGGCTATGCTCAACAGTAAAAGTCTGATCCGAGTACATCGAAGGTTGTGGCATTTAAAACATGAGTTTTGCAAATTTCACCAATCCCATCGGTGTTGTCCTTTCCAATTAATTAAGTAATCATCAAAAAAAAAAAAAATTGGCACGCAATACTATTTTTCCCATTACACACATGACTAGCCGTAAATTCTTGTTCGTGTGTCCTTATTTATAGTGCTTGATGCCTACATACATGAGAGGACATATCCATGAAGGTGAGTATGTACTGAAATGTGTGTTCAGGCTGAGGCGAGACAGTCAAAAGTCACTTGTCGTCAGGGTCTTACAATCCAGGTTGTCTCCCGATTGCGTGATCAACTGTCGTTTTAACTTCAATTGAATTCCATGACCCACCCTGAAATCCTACCCCACTTAACTCCGGATTCGAGGAATGTGGACTCTAACTGTGTAAAGGTATTCGGTTCAAAAGGAATGTGTACCCTTTTAAAAGTGTTTATTCAGTGCAGAACATCAATCCTTGTTGTCCTTTTAAGAGCGAATCACATGAATCTAGTTTTTATGTACTGACACAACAACAAGCATTTTCAGGTTATGTGTACCATCCTTACCCACAAACGCTATGCCCAGTCCATATGAGATTGTCAAATAAAACCCATACTAAATGGTTTGACAGGACATTCATTAGAATTGTTAACATCAAAACGATAACAGAAATGTACCAATAAATTTGTTGAAATGTACAAATGCCGTGACCAAAAGTACACATTCTGACCGATAGGAGCATACACACTATCGACAATTTACAGATGAGTTCATTGACAGAATATCCATTATTCACTTAAGACTGTTTGCATTTAAATGAGAAAAATTATGTAAATAAATGGGTAAGTTTGCAAATTTTCAAAAAAAGAAAAAAAATATTTTCAATTATAGAAATTGGCACGTTTTTTTTTTGTTTTTCTAAAAAAAAGCAATTTTTTCTCGGATTTTTTTTGGAAATTGTGACCAAAGTTGTGTGTGACTATGAGAATTTTACTCACATTTTCTTTAAGTGACTATTATTTAATATGAATAAAACTTTACAGAGAAATAAAACAATTATTAGTGGGAGCCGAAAACAAAATTTACTATTAAAAAAAAATTAATAAAAATTTTACTACTAGAAGAGACGTAATTTTTCTCAAAGTTATTGGTGGTCAACAGGTCCTTTTTCAGTCCGTTTGGGTTATTTTAACAAATAATTATCCCCATAATATCGATGCTATTCCTGAACAAGTCCTTGGTTTGATCAGTTATCACATTAAGGTATGCCCAAAAAAAATTAAGAAATCATTAAATTATCTTAATAACCCTTAATCGTATGTCATTTAAACCTTCGATAGTGCAAAGGACATTAATTGGGTCGTCGAATATGACCATATAAAATTTTAATCTAAATTTTTTTTATATATAATTTTACAAAATATCTTAATTTATAAAGACAAGCTATCATAGAATTTGAAAGATTTAATTGAACCGCAAAACTTTAATTTGCTAAGTCCAAATTGGCTTTATATAAAATTATCCATTTTGCAGTCTTAAAAGTTAAGCCTATTAATTTATTAATTTTATTAATAATAATATAATTTAAGCTAAAGTTTGTATAAAATAAATTTTGCCATTTTAAAATTATAAATTTTTTAATTATAAATAAAAAATTTTATCAGCGATAAGACTTAAACATAATTAATAAAAAATTACCATTTCTAAATTATACTACAATATCAAAAAACAAAATTCAAAATATTAATCGATATATTTGCTTATGCATAATAATATCAGATAAAATTTTTGCTGTTTATTTTTTTATATTTTTATTTTTGATAGATTAGGCTTGACACAGCATATGCGTCAAAATTAGAAATGATCACTTAGCATTGTCATTTTATTAATGATAAAAAGACTTATACCTGAATAATGCTTAAAAATTTTTGAATTTTATTATAAAAATTTGTATTTTGTGAAAAATGTATTTCGCGCAGTTCGACTATTTTATGGTCGTCGTAATCGATTTACTGAGCCAGCAATTTAAGCCATTGTGACAAAATTTCGTAGCAATTTGATGCTATTTAACATCAAACCACCAATCTGTGTACGCAGAGTGCATATCGTAGTATCCAGCAATTGGGATTGTGTTACTCGACTATCTGGATGCACAGATCTTGGCATGAAAACGTATAAAATACAGCTTGTGCAAGAACTGAAGACAAAAGACCTGTAAAAAAGTTAAATTTTCGGTGAGTGGGCCTTAGAACAACTTCAGAAAAGTCCGATTTTGATAAAAATCCGTTTCTTATCAAATTAAGAAAAATTGGTTTTTGTTTTACCAAAATGTGGTTTATGGACGGTTTCATGTGGTTTATGGACTGGTGGAATCATCTTTTAAGATCGCTCAATTATTTCGAACCTTTTCGCGATCGCTCAATGATTTCGAACCATTTTTTAGAATTGCATCTGGTCGACATGTGGTTTTGACAATGCGGCACTACATACCACACAGCACGTGAAATAATGGACATATTGCGAGATGAGTTCGGTGAGCAATTTATCTCATGTTTCGGACCGGTGAGCTGGCCGCCTAGATCGTGCGATTTGATGCCTTTAGACTATTTTTTATGGAACCACATGAACTCACTTGTCTATGCCGATAAACCAGCGTCACTTGCACCCTTGGAACATTACACGTGTTATTAGCAAGATACCGCCCCGAGATTCTCGAAAAAGTGGTTCAAAATTTGATCTCTCGCATGGATCACTTAAAACGTAGTCTTTGCCAAAATTTACATGGCATAATCTTTAAAAAGTAAATGGCACAAGCATTGATTTATCGATTCAAATAAATAATGTTCATACACTTTTGCAATTTTTCCATTTAATTTTGTGTGTAAATTTGAAAATCAAACACTTAAAAAATTACCAGTTATCATTAATGAAAATGATTTTTGAAAATACCGCGTCAAAAGCATACTGAACTTTCAAATTGGCCCCCACTAACGTACACCGTTTCTGTTATACCAGGTGTATAATCTTAAAATCGCTGTTTTTTAGTCAAAAACCACATTTTTCTTTTCATAGAAAGCAAAAACAAATTTATTCAAAGTACTTACCCTCGCTAGCTATATATTTTTCCCATATTTCGGGGAATTTGTGGATACCGCACCAAAAAAATTTCTTCTCTTTCCAGGTAAACCACTCATCAAGCCAGAATCGAAGTGCTGCTCAGCGAGCGCGTGGCCCATCGACGAAAACAGGTGGTAGTCGGAAGGGGCCAGGTCTGGTGAATAAGCGGGATGGGGTAGCACCCCCAAGTTGAGGAAGAAAATCAGCTTGCCATGTCTTTGTTGATAATCTCGCCTTTTTTTCACGCAGAGCACGGTGCAATTTGATCAGTTGATGGTGGTAGCGGTGGGCATTCACAGTTTCCCCATGTTTCAACAGCTCATAGTAGACGATATCATGCTGATCCCACCAAACGCACAGTCTTCCATCCGAAGCGATTTGGTCTTGGAGAAGATGTTGATGGTTGGCCAGGATCAACACACGATTTCTTGCACGCAGACGCATGGAATTGGCTGGTTGAGTAACACCCAATTGCTCCGCGAGCATTTTTTGCAATTGGGTATCGTTTTCGTCCAAAAAAGCCTTCAATTGATGATCCTCAACCTTCCTAGGCCGATTTTCACGCTTTTTATCCCACAAGTCAAAATTGCCGTCTTTGAACCGACGAAACCAATCTCGGCACGTTGTTTCCGAAAAAAGGCCTTCATAAACATTCGATGCTTCCCGCATATGCTCTTTTTCTGGCACAAAACTAGACATGATTACCAAAGGAAAAATGTATCTTATTGTACGAAATTGCTGACAATGTGCACTTATTAATATTGACAAATGTCAAACTCATAAAAAAAAGTATGGCGTGCTAATGGTACGCTCACTCACGCCATCTATGACCAAACAGCGGATTTAAGCTTATACACCTTCTACTCGTATATTGCAAGTTAGTGCGTTCTTACAAATGCGTTCTCGAATTAATCGGACAGGAAATTATTGTTAATAGTCCTATCCAGTTATTCTTTAATAACAAAAAAAATCTATACATAACTTTGCTTTTAATTAAATAAAAATATTTTTCTAAAATAAAATTCAATATAGACAATAGCAAATCGAATAAATATTTATTATTTGAATAAAATTCAAAGAGAAAGTAAATAATTTCGATAGTAAATTTAATAATGCCGGTAAGTGTTAAAAAATGGCAAATAGAAATAGTTCCTTTTTGTTTTTCTTTTTTTTTATATTTGATATTTAAGAAAAAATTTCTCTTTTTCCTTGAATATAAAATTGGAAATAAATAAAAACTTTTCACTTTTTTCTCAACTTTTCACCAAATTTCAATATGTCATAATAATAGATCTTTTATTATTTTATAAAAGAATAAAGTTTTTCTTAAGAAGAAAAAAAAATGAATAAATAATAATAATTTTTCTTTCTTTCATTTTCTAATTTTAAGCGAAAGATAATATGAATAAAAAATCCTGAACAGGTGACAATGACAGCTAACACGGCCATATTAGGTTATGTTCATACATAACCTAAAAGAGAAGAAGAAATTTGTATAAAATTCATTTAAATAAATAAATATTAACATTTTTTGGTTTTTAAAAAAATAAAAAATGAATTTAGCTTATTTTAAAAAATATCATAAATAATAACAACTCTTATTATTGCGTTTAGAGTGTATTGTTGTTTTTTTTTCTCGTTACATTTCTTTTCTGACATTTGTTTTGTTCTCATAGTATTTCCGCCCTGTTTGTGCTCTTCTAAAAATGGTAAACAATGTTAACAAAATATACCAAAATGGAAACAAAAAAAAAAAACATATTTATTATTTGATGATATTATCTCCATCAAGAATGGATCACATATTTGGCAATTGACTATCGAACGATATCCTTTTTAGTCAGAAACTGACCGATTATAAAAAGTATTTGCACCCAACAAATAGTAATACTATTCCATCATTTTGAAATTTTTTGCAAATTTTCTATTCATTGAATATATATTGTATATAATTTTTTCTATTATTTATTAAATAATAATACTTCTTTTTTGTTGCTTCTAAAGAAAAATTACAATTTCAAAAAAAACAAAAAAAAAACAAAAACAAAGTAAGAAAAGGTGAGGTAAATTTTTAAAATTTTTCTTTTTTTTAACTTCTATTCAGATTGGAAAATTTTAATCAGTCAATGAACTATATACATTTTTAGGAATAAAACAAAATATTTTTTTTAAAAAAAAAAGCTTCCTCCAAAGTTTTAACCTTATAGGAGGCGATCTGATACTTTTTATGTGGTTGATTTTATTGTATTATTATTTTTAACGTTTTACCGGTTTGGTATTTGACTTTCTTAAAAATTATTTATTAGAAAATCGTCAGGTTTCCAAATTAAGCTTAGAAGTGATTATGTGTTCCGAGATGTTCTGATGAAAACCAAAAAAAACTCAACTTGACGACATATTGTAGAATACGGATTTGAAGAGATTTTATACACCATCAATAAAAATAGTTTGATTGACGCGGTCGTAAATCGAAATTTTGATATTATATACTATATACTGTGTGGTAAAAGTTAGTTTTTAAGAAAAAAAAAATTTCAATGGAACTCCCCACCCCCAAACGGTCATATTTGGCAAAGAAATTATTTTAAAAAAATTACACTTTTAACGGCTTAGAATTATGGCGATTCTTTCGGAATTTTTTTGATTTTTTTTTTTAAAGGAGAATTTGAAGAATGGCTCTGCAAATTAACAGAGTTCAAAGAAAAATGATCAAAGAACCCAAAAACTTATATTTATAATAAAATCTCGAATAATGGATGTATAGAACTATCTATTATATAAGATTGTGAATAGGTAAAAATTTTTGATTTAATTTCATTAATGAAAGATTGGTTTATGGTCAACTCTTCTTCTCCTCCTCCTCCTACAATTTACTTTCAATTCGAACGCACCATTTTCGGGAGTATTTCTATTTTTTTTTTTTTGTTTAATAATTTGTCTTCTTTTTTATTATATTTTTATTTAAAAAAAAAAATCGAATAGTCGATGACACGATGGTAACAAACCGAAGATGTGAATTGAATGTCAATTAATTGAAGAGATAAATTAGCACTAAATCTTCGGCGTCATATATACGAGCGTACACCCATGCGATTACGCAGATTATTAATGTTGGGATCGGATGGAGTTGTGATATAGCAGCTAGCTCTCTTCCAATTGGTGGTATCCAGTTAACGAATTAAACTTAACCGATAATCATCTGGTATGATCTGAGCGTAAGTGCGTGGCATGAGCTAATAATAATCCTTTCTTGCGTTAATAAGAACTATTTATTGGAAGGGGTATGGGGGAGGGAGGCTTTGCTATCAGATATGATGAATCATCGACATACTCAAATACTTTGGTCGGAAGAATGAAGGAAAACTATAACCAAAAGTTTAGATAAAGTCTGGGATGATCGTCATCGTTAATGTTGGCGCTCGTGCAGAATTTCAAAGTGTACGCTACGAAAATATTCACAAAACACAACAACGTGAGTAGTTTCATAGACGTACCTTTAGCTCAGTAATAAGCAAGTTTATGTAGGAAGTGGACAGGAAGTGCACGCGCCACATCTAGTCATTCGTTGGTATTATTCTTCGATTGACACGAATGTGGGCATCACTGCCATATTTGCACGGTTTCTCTCTAGAATGTCGATTTGATTTCAGATTGTTTTGCTTTTCACAGTTCAGGGAATATGAATTAAGAAAAAATTCTACTTCATATGGGAACGTTCGAGTATTCAGTTTCCAACTTCAACTTGTGTGAGCAACAGGAGTTCGAAAACGACCTGCTCCCAGTCGGGCGCCCAACAAATTCAACAAATTCAACAAATTCACGATTCCCGGTCAGATCTTAGGGATCGACAATCCAAGTTAATTACACTTTAAGTGGGCAACACTTTTGGTTACGAGACGAGTGCCACTTCTAAACAGCTTTGGAGCAGATACCAGTTCTAAGTGTGCATGATCTCTTAGAACGATATGTAAATGAACAGCAGCAGATGGTCTTGGATTTCCTATGCAAATGAAATTGAAACTTCCGACAGAGATTTTCTAATAAAACTCTCTGAACAAGCTTGTTCAAAACCGAAGTCCTTGAAAATTTATAAAAGTTCAAAAGGGAAACCAAACAAAAAAAAAAGAAAGAGAAAAACGGTGTGCTTTTTTTTATTTTCTAGTACATCCTTTTTTTTTTATATGATATGACTTTGAATGTGATATGAATTTTTTTTCCCCATTTTCGTATGAGTTGGAAATTGTTTTCCATTTGCTCTCGAAATGACCCAGTTTCGTATATATATGCTGATCTAATTCAACATTTTTTCTGCAAAACTTTATTACCGGGTCAATCCTTACACACTGACCATATTAATGAAAATTCCAACTACGAGTATCATCATCGTTAGACGTCTACTCTACGAATGCACTGCACTTTTCGTTTGGTCACTTCGAGGATATCCTTGCTAGAGCATCCACTCGACTTGTTCTAAAGTACAGCACTCATACTCGTATTTATAGTCATTGGAATTTTGTAAACAAGACGCAAATTCGGTTTCAGATTAATATGAAATTGCAAGAATTCCGTTCGGTTTTATTCAATTTACTCAACGTTATCCTTTCAGTACCGAGATGTGATTAGGCTTTCTCAAGCATAGTCAAATACAGAAAACTTATAGTTCGGTTAATTAGGTATGCTTATGAGATAAAGGACCTTATTATAAGTTCGGACTTAATTACTTGTACGAGTATATTTTCGTAATAAAAATTAGACTATTTTGTATAAAATTCAGATTATTATTTTTTTCACAGGACATCACAAAATAAAATAGACCAACTGAATCTAAACTAATTAAATATATAAAATGATGGATTATTCTACATTTTTAATCTAGTACTTGTCATTCCAAATTCTTATGTATAAGATCTTAATCCAGAAAAATTGAAACACATAATTAGTATGCTTACTAAATAAGATCCTTTCCAAGTTATTCACTTATGAAAATTGTTTTTCAAAAAGGGAAAATCTCATAAAATCAACCATAAAAACAAGGATTTTATTATATCCATTTTTGTATGTCCTTTTATAAGTAATTAACGACAAACTTTAAGTATTTACTCAGATTAAGGAGTTGTGAGAGCATTTAGAAAATAATTACAGCTTTTCGAGTTGGTAAGAAAGTTTTTCCCCAAAACTTATTGATTTAGAAAGTTCCCAAGAAATATTGAAACAATTTTTTTTTTATTCAAACAATTTTCTTCCAATAATTTAAGGGGTTCATAACAAATTTGTAATTTTGTTTAAGTGGAAGTTAACCATTTCTCGAATTTTAAGACAAGTTTTAAAATTTTATTCTACATTTTTAATTTTTTGTTTTTTTTTTTAATTTTTTTTTTTTAATAGATTTTTAATTTACAATTAACTAAAATATTATCATAGGAATTTTTAATACTTATTATTAGTTATTTATTCGTAACAGTGTTGATAATTGAAAAATTAAGTGTTATACAATTTGCGCTTTGGAAAGTATAAATTAATAAAAATTACTTTTAATTAAAAAATTAATAAAACTTTTGCTTTAGTCGATTATTTAAATGTTGCCATTATATAATAAGAATAATAATAGTTAAATAATAACTATAAGATCAGTTACAGGATGCGATCCTTTTGAAGTAATTTTTTAATGTCTGTTTCGCAACACTTCAAGCTGTAATTCCATCATTTTTTTTAGGGGTAATAAAACTAAAATTTGTCATTCTATGTAACTGAGGGCCTAATTTTTTTAAATATGCATATAGTCCAGATTAAAATATTTAAAAAAAGTTGGTTATCATTTAAATATTTGTGCTTGGCACATCCACCAAGCACAAATAAAGCCTCATAGCTAAAATTTCTTTTTTTTTTAAATTCTAAAAATCTCATCGCTATTGTGCCAGTATAAAATCAAGTTTTGATAAATAAAATATATTTTTTAAAATGGCAAACTATAAAATAAATTAATTTAATAACAATTTTTATTATAATTAAAAAAAACAATTAAAAACAGCGACCATACTTTTAAAACCATAAAATGGATAATCTATAATGTCAATTTATTAATAAAAGAAAATCTGCACTTAAAAATAAATATAATTTTTTAATAAATTTATATATATCTTAAGCATATATATATAATAATAAAATAAATCTTTTATTTTAAATGCTTTAAAAATCATATTGTAATAATCATTTTAAAATACAACAATTTACATAATTTCGAACAAAATTAACAAATGTTTTTTTGTTCGGCTCAAATTGATTCTATTTAGTCAACAACAACAAAAAAAAAATAAGTTTATTAAAAAATTTAAGAAGACCAAAATAAACGGAAAAAAAACATATTATAAAATAACAAAAATTACAACAACAACAAAAAAATTAATAAAAATCAAAATTATTTTATCGGAAGTTTTTTTTTCAAACGTTCCAAAAAACTACGTTGTTACGATGCCCCCACATTTGACATTTTGTGATTTTATTAATTTCAAAAATTTATATTTTTTATCTTTCTGAATAGTCTAAAAAAATCAAATGTTTTATTCAACAAAAACAAAATGACATTTGATAAAAAAAAAAAATCTCTTTAAACACAATAAAAAATCAGAGAATTTGGTATAGAAAAAAAATATATTTGGTAAGAAATTATTACCAATAAAAAATAAAAATATTTTCTTTTTGTATTTATTACCCCCTTTCCCCCACCTGATCAGGTTAATGTGTACACCAATTTTTGATATTAATATTATTTATTGTATTGTTGGTAGCATTGATCGGACCGAACAGGCATGTTGTTGCTCTGGCATTGGTGCCGCCACTGCGTTGCTACTACATTGTTGCCAACGCTACCGACACCCACATTGAATGTCGCACAAATATTTTGTCTTTTTCTTTAATAGATTTTTTTTTCAATAAAAATATCAACAGAATTATGTAAATTTCTGAGATCAAATAAACATAAAATATTAAAAATAAGAATTTCATCTAAAGATGAAAATAGATACTCGTAAAAGAAAAACATTTATTTAATCGGTTCGATTTGGATTTTTTTAATGGCCGCTGGTTGGATTTTTCGTTTCAAATTTTCGATTTTTGATTTTCGATTTTCGCTTTGAAATTTTCGATTTTATTTATCAATAAGAGAAAGTATACACAATCGAAGTGAATTTTCAATATTTTCAATTTTGTTTTTGGTCGTTGAGGGAAAGCGAGGGGTGGGGGGGTGGCGGTGTAAAGAATGGAGGGTTTTTTTTTTTAAATGAAAATTCATGATATATTTTTAATCAGAAATCAGTAGGTATTTTTCTTTTTCTTCTATCTTAATTGCAATCGAAATGATCACATCATCGAAGATTTAAATCGTCTGCCGCCGCCATTTATGATGAAAAATTCAAATTCAAATTTCGGCTTTTACGTTTGATTATGACAACAATTGACCGACAAAACTCCGTATTCGTCTGATATTGGGTGGAACACTCCAATTTACATTGATTTTCTGCTACTGTTCTTTGATAATAAAAAAAACTTTTTCCAATAAAATGAAATTAAGATAAAATATTTACCATAAAATAATTTCTTTTCTCCCCGACACAACACAGTTTTTTTGTTGTTGTTATTGTTTGATAATAGCCATTTATGAAATTTTATATATAATCGAATGGTTCAGTATAATTTGTTGGGTAAAAGTAAATTCTAAATTATAAAACAACCCCCAGTATATATGTACTATACAATTGATCTTAATGCCATTGTTCAGGTTCGGGATGCAGTCTGTTTTCTTCTTTTACTTTTGGATAAGATGGAAAAATCCGTCGAGTCGGTCGTCATTGAAAAAAGGAAGCTATTGTCAATCGAATAATTTGTTAATTTTTAACTCTTCCTTGCCTTCTGAAAATATTTTTAACTCTAGCCATGTATTAATATTATTATACAATAGTTTTTCTTAAAAATATTTCGTTTGATTTAGGAAAACCGACGCATTTCTATTTTGGTAAAGAGGAAAAGAAAACCGCTGGACATATTGATTGGTCAAAGAGATATTATGGAAAACTATCGTAGGAATAGGCAGTCATCTTTAGGTCGAAGTAGTTCGATTGCATTCCAATGCGGGCCTACCTACAGAGATGAACTGCCTACGTTCAGTTCTGTTGTCATATTCGTTCGTTCTTGTAACTGTCTTAACGAAATTTACAGACTGGTCTTGGGCGATGCACCTATACTGAAATTCCAGATAGAATTTATTCTGGTTGGTAAACTTCACTCCACGTAGCCATAAGACTATACAGCATAGAACTGTGAACAGGATCTCTACCATGTAGCTTTGCCTGGCCTGACTATCAACTAAGAATTCACGATAAATTACAATTCGTTGAAAATGATTTTCAATTATGCACTCGATCGCCAAGACTTGTTATTATTTTACTTTAGATTTTCTGTCTTAACTTCTCTATACAAGATGACCTTGATCTGATGTGGAAAGTGTCAGAAAACAAGATACTTTTGAAGGTCGAATTATTTGGTTTTTTTTTTGTTATAAAGGTAATAAAATAAAATTAATTGACATTCGCGTTGGATTTGCTTATCCGGTACAGAGAAAAGAATTAACGAATTCTTGTAGATATTTTTCATATTCTGAAAAGTTTTCAATCTATTATAGAATGCCTATGGTTGATGGTTTCCGTATTGGAATTGTATAAAACGAGACGAAATCTATAGATAACATCTGGTTGCGGTCAATCTATGTAAATAATGTTTAATTAGGTCGGGGCCGCCGGCAATAAGCTCTAGCATAAAGAGAACGATCTCAAAAAAAGAAAAAAACGTTCGTCGTCAAATGCAAACAAGATCGACTCGTTTGAAAGGAATTTGTTCAAAAGTGTCTGATTGATCTCAAAATACTAGGCATGATGATCCTCGATCAATATTTATCTACTCCTCGACAGTAATAAAATTCAACAAGGCCCTTTGATGTTAACGCCGATGTTCGGTATAATTGCATAAGATCAAGCGGGTTTCCATATTTACGGCATTTTTAAACAGTCCGTTTTTTATTTTGCGGCAAACAATCATGAATTTCGGTTTTGAAATTACATAAAAAACCGACAAGTAATCAGTTTACAATCGAAGATAAAGACAAGATTTGTAAAGGAGATCTGCATGGTGATCTAAAAGATGATGTACGAAAGACTCGGTAAGAGAATAAAGAGCACATGGCGTACTCGTATAGTAAATGGGATTTGGTTAAACCTGTGCAAATACAGCGGTTAGCATAATATTGGGCATAACAAGGTGCAATCACAAATTGCAAGACGAGCGAGATCACCTTGTTCTGTTTTTTTTCTTTTTTATTGAAATTTTGTGTGTTTAGTGCGATATTAATAAAAGAAGAAAAAAATACGAATACAAACGACCGCAAATCGAGGTGAAATAAGCACAATAAACAGAAAATTATCTGGAATCGAAAGGAAAAAAAACTGTTTGGAAGGATTTTTTGTTGTTGTAGTATTTAAATAAATAGAATAAATAAGCGATCTACTAATACGAGTGATAATTCGTTGATGGGCATTTTCAAAATCAACTTCAACTACAATATTTGCTGCCGAAAATAATGCTCCCCAATAATATATATTTTTATTGATTTATTAAGTCATCCCTGTCAGTCCTGTCGGCTCTTGATATATTCCATGATTTCTTGAGAGTATAATTTGGCAACATTGCAGATCTATTAGTAATTTTTTTTAATTTATAAACAAAAATTTCCGTTTTCTGAGAAAAAATTTATTGTTATATTTTTGGAGCAATAATTAACAGAAAATAATTTGGCAACATTGCAGACTTTCGATCCACATAGTTTGTATGTTAGTCCCTCCAACACGAGTAGATAGAATAATTTGGCACGTTTTGTAAATAACCAATTAGCCCCCCAGATCATGCGTTTTGACATCACTTCATAAATCCATGCGGTCATAGATAGTGTGTTGATAAAATAACAATACTTGATGCCTTGGAAGCCTACATTGAGCAAGTTAAATCATAGAAAAACTAGCTGATAAGAAGGACTTTATAAAGGATACGAGGTAGCGCAGAATCATTGACAAAGCTCATTCGATCGGACTATCTACGACCAATAATAATAAGACTATCATTACTGAGACCGATCTGGTGGAATTATGGACTCCTCCCCATATGGGTTGTACGTTAGTTCCTCCTAAACGACTCTATAAAGCGTGATAAGTAAAGACTACAAAAAGTGTTAGAAAAAATGGAAAAGCAAAATTTTCTTTTAAGCTTGATAAATCCTCGAGTTTGATTTATGAAAAGTTACAATGCTCCTATGGGGATCATTCCTTAAAAATAGTAGAATTTTTTCGTACAATTGGCACAGAACATTTTTAGAGGACTGAGAAGCAGTCGCTAATGGATCTCGGTCAGAAAGGCATTCAACATTGAAAAAAATGGAGCATTTTTATTAGTTTTATATGTTAAGGCCTTTCTGATCTGATCCGAAGAATCCTTTTTCTAATCAAATCCGGGCTTGGAGACACTTGCTTCCTGTCACAAGATTATCTCCAACAATGAGTTTTTTTCTGCAAAATTCACTCCGGTGGTTAACACCCTTCTCCAATCCCCCCCCCCTTCCCACCATATTAATATTCACATGATCAAGGTCCATATTTTTTTTACTCCAAGTTAAAAGAAAACCTAAAAGGACCGCATCTTAGTAATTTCAATCAAATCTAAAGGAGTGTAACCAGTTGAAGTCTTCCAGAACTGCTACGAAGATTGGCACCAACGCCTCCGCTGAAGTAAAACTGCCTAGGGGAACTATTTTGAAAGACAGTAGAAAACTCATTATATTTCTGGCTTATCACGCATACGAAGCTGCAACGCCAAAGAAAATTTTGTCTCCGTACCATACAGTGGAAGGAATGCTATTCAAACAGAAATTTTGGATTAAGTAGCGTTGATTTAAGATATGAGAGACGGCGAAAATGGGTTTCGCCAGCTCACCTGCCTAGATCCAGGTAGTTGCATGCATCTCAATTACTCAAAAACATCAAACACCCCAGCTCGCTTCGATCTAACGCTTCATTTCATTTCCTTCTTGGGTAACTTTATGCACTGAACATTCTATCAGGCTCCCTATTTTTCTTCCTTTCTTTTCCTTCATCTTCCTCATCTTCTTCATCGTCTTCTCCATCTTGTTCATCTTCTTTATCTTCTTCATATTTTTTATAATTTTAATCTCTTTATCTTATTTTTTATCTTCGTTATCTTTTTTTACCTTTTTCATTTTCTTTACCTTCTTCATCTTCTTTATCTTTTCCATCTTCCTCATCTTTTTTATCTTCTTCATCTTTTTCATATTTTTCATCTCTTTCTCTTCTTCTTCATCTACGTTATTTTTTTCATCTTTTTCATTTTCTTCACCTTTTTTATCTTTTTCATCTATTTCATCTTTTTTCTTTTTCATCTTCTTCATTTTTTCATCTTCCTTTCTTCTTATTTATCTTCTTTATCTTTTTCATCTTTTTTATCTTCCTTTCTTCTTATTCATCTTCTTTATCTTCTTCTTCATCTTCATCTTTTTCATCTTTTTTATCTTCTTCAGCTTCTTCATCTTTTTCATCTTCCTTTCTTCTTATTCATCTTCGTTATCTTCGTTATCTTCATTATCTTTTTCATCTTCTTTGTTATCTTTTTCATCTTTTTCATCTTCTTCATCTTTTTCATCTTCTTCATCTTCTTTATCTTCTTCATTTTTTTCATGTTTTTCCTTTTCTTCGTTATTTTTTTCAATTTTGTCATCTTCTGCATATTTTTTGTCATCTGCTTCATATTTTTTAGCTTCTTCAACTTTTTCTTCTTCTTCTTAATCATTTTTCGTGACCCTTGCATAAAGCAGGCAAACATTCAATCTTCCGTCAATTCCTGCTGTTAGCGATCACAACCACTAGACCGCTCCTCATTACTGCATACGCATTTGTGCAACTACCTGATCCTGCCTCTAACCAGCACCATCCATTACAGTTACGTCCATTTAGTAATAGTCAGTAATCAGTTACAAGCTAGTTACCCAACTGTAAATAGAAACGCTTACCTAAGCATTTACTATCATATTCAGTGATGATTTCATCCAAAGGCTCCTCGCCTTGGCTGGGCACATGGACGAATCACCGTTGGGCTCCCGATTTCTGTGATACCAGTCGTTCTGATTTTAAGAGTACCTGGTGTGTACTCTTCACTCAATGAGGTACACGAAGGAAACTTATAATTTCTTGGCACTGCTAGACCAAGTCAAGACCGCGGATTCACGAAGACACATGGGCACTTCTGGTATCGATCCTACAATACGGATGGACTTTCAGAAAAGAAGTGTTTGCAGGAAATGGGTACAGGACAGTGGAGGGTCTCCCCGATGATACCATCATAACCTGGACTCCAAAGAAAATTCTCAACTGAATTCGACATTGGTTGTTTGTTCAGTAGCCAATATCGAATGTAGTTCAGGACCGAATGAACTGATGAGCCACGATCAGATCGACTTCAGTCACAATTGCTTTTCTAATTACCCATAGGTCGTCATAGAAAAACCACCTTTTATTAAATAGGATTCGAAACTTTCTTTTGCAATTTTCACTACTAATAAGCTGGATCACCGCAAAGAATGGTGTGCGATCATCGACAACAGCATCTGCGAACAGGAGTGTAGTATCATCTAATCCATCAAATCCATCCAAGGAATGGTTTTTATAAATTTATGGACCAAAAATTCTGTATAAATTATAAAATAATATTCCCCCTTCAAAATGTCATCCAAATTATAAAATCCTTTTTGTGAATATTTTTAATCAAATTTAAACCGAACAAAATATTCTTGCCTTAATTTTTACAGGTATTTTTCGTAAAATTAAACAGGACTAAAACAGCGAAGCAGTTAAAATTGAAGGTAGTTTCCATAAAAATAATTGAAATTGTTTATAAAAATTACGAAGGAATTATGTAAGATCGCCTTTGTTTAAGGTCTTAAAAAATTCTAAAAAAAAATTTATGAACTGGTAAAGCAGTTTCAATTGAAACTAAAACAAACTAGAAAGAAAAACTAACTTGAATAATATCACATTGTGGCAGACATGGCAGATGTACTCGTATTCAGATCTGTGCGCCCATATTAATGTTGCAGCGCAGATGATTTTTTGTAACATTTTTTTTTTACGGCAACATGCTGCAATAGAGTTTTGTGCATATGGAATTTTGGTAGTATTAAACGAAACAGTTTTCCGGACATTTAACGAAATTTTCGACAAATTTTTATTGACAGCTAACAACAACTTTACCGAAAATCGAACGTGTTTACAGATTAGGTCAATGGATTGGTAGTTGATTGACGATGGTGTGTGTTTGTTGTTCGACAGCAGATTGGGAACAGTACAAATTGAGAGTTGAAGGAGCACATATTGTTCGGGATATCGAATTACACCTACGAGTACAGAAGTACAGACAATCTCGTAAGTATACCTACCACCTTGCCAATGGCACCGTGCACACAGTCAGTATTTCTTCTGTTTTCGTAAAACACAATCGACAATCCAGAGCGGACACACTCGTCCTTAAGTAGATGATCGGCAATCGATTCACCGACGGATCATCTTACATCACTTCTATCAGATCGATCGATATTTACCTCGTATGACCATTGTGTTATGATGTTGCATAAGTTTGCAACATCATCCTCGACCGTTCGGCTATCGTTCTGATGATCGCAATAACAACAGCCAAACAATATGTCATCGTCTTTCCGAACAATATGCCCCCGAATTGCAGTCGAATCTAGTTGCCAGACGGCAGCTAAAAGGGTCCCGACTGCTCCGACTGCGACTGCGTCATGTTACCAATTTTCGGATTGTAATTCGATCCTCGGATCGCGTGGCCAGGTCAGCCCTGGTCATTGTGATTCTGACTCTTCGGTCAGTAAAGATGTTTAGCTAAATATCCTTAAGTATACTTGTAAGGGTTTTTTTCTCTTCTTTTTTTTCTTGTTGAACAGTTAATTTCGTGTTTGACTGCCTAATTGACAGGTGCGATGTCCGAACGAATTTCATCAATTCGGTCAGATGTGATGGCATATTTCCAAGTGCAGACAGACAATCTGTTCTCGAAGAAGGGACACTTTTACATTTTACCACTAAGGGATGAATTTTATTAATATTTTCAAAAAAAATATATTTTTTTTAACAACAAATATTTGCAGTTAAATAAAATTTTTTTCCATAATTTGATAAATACTGTCACAAAGTTTTTCTATTTAAAATAAAGTGTTATCCATTTGATAGTTTGTAAAGTGCAGCTCTTTTATTTTATAATTTTTTATACATAATTATAAATTGTAATTAAAATTTATTTAAATAAAATTTGCCATTTTATATTATAGTTAATTTATTAAAAAATTATTATGAAAATTTTACAATATTTGTACAAAAGTGGTAATTTGGACGTAGCCAACTTTTTTATAAGGATTTTCTTGAGCGATGAGGGTTATTTCTCGCTTGTTGTATATACGTACATTAATAAGCAAAGTTTTTATATATTCGGCTCTAAAAACCTATAATCAAGTGTAAAAAAGCCATTGTATCCGCAAGAAAGTACTGTTTGGTCTGCATTAGGGTTTGAAGGTGTCTTTGAAAATGATGAGTGTAGAAAAGCCATTGTAGCCGTTTAGTTACCGACTATCTTTTTTTAATCTGAACTTAATCTAGATGCTATATAAGATTTTATTACATGTAACATAGCATGATAAATTTTAGCATTATTGCATATAATGTTTCCAGAACATGTAAATTTGAGATTTATTAATATCATTTGACCTGCAAGATCGTTCGATTTGACGCTATGGAAATTTTTCTTTCAATATTATATAAAATAAAAAAATTTTCTTATAAAATTATATTCATGCAGATAATCTTAAATTAGGAGATCATTAAAAAACCAACAGCCACCAAGTAATGGCCAATATACAGACTAAAATTTGTAAAAATATCATCAAATAATTTTCTTAAAAATATCAAGTTCTGCATATAGTCACATATCAAACATATAAGCGGTGATATATTCCATACATATTATTAAATATAAGTAATATAATTAATTCAAATCTTAGTTAAAAGTATTTTTAATTGAACTTTACTTTCCGAACCATAAATTGGATAAATTTTTTATCATATACGTAGGCTACTATATATATTTCTGGCCTAGGCAACACTAAGTGTTGCCAGGTGCGATCTGACATTTCCATTGGAAAGTTTGACATTTTTTAGCATAAACGTACTCAGAACGTTTTGACGTACGACTATCATTTGTGTTGTTTACAGTGACTTGAAAAAATCAATTTGGCAAAAAAATGGAATTAACTCGTGAACATTTTCGTGCGATCATTTTTCACAACTTTCGACGTGGATTATCACGACAAGAGTGCATCGATGAACTTAAATCTTTGTATGGCTATGAAGCACCATCCTATAGCACTGTGAAAAACTGGTACAACGAATTCAATCGTGGCCGACGCTCGCTCAAAGACGAATTCCGTGAAGGTCGTCCAAAAACAGCCGTTGTTCCAGAAAACATCGATGCCGTACGTGAACTGATAATGCAAGACCGTCATGTGACATACCGTGAGATAGAGGCATGCCTAGGCATTTCTCCCACCAGCATACATTCGATATTGCATGAACACCTGGCCGTAAAAAAGGTTTGTTCTCGTTGGATCCCGCACAATTTGACAATCGCTCAAAAAAAGGCTCGTGTGGATTGGTGTAAAGAAATGCTGAAAAAATACGATCGCGGTGCTTCAAAAGACGTTTATAAGATCGTCACAGGTGACGAATCATGGATCTATGCGTATGAGCCCGAAACAAAACAGCAATCGACCGTGTGGGTCTTCCAAGACGAGTCAAATCCAACGAAAGTTGTTCGTGGAAGAAGCACTTCGAAGCAAATGGTCGCTTGTTTCTTTGGCAAAACTGGTCATGTGGCGACTGTTCCGCTTGTGCAACGTAGGACGGTCAATTCTGAGTGGTACACCACCATTTGTTTGCCTGAAGTCTTCGGAGAAATTCGAAAAACGAACAAGAGAAGTCGAATCATTGTGCACCATGACAATGCGAGCTCTCACACATCGGCTCAAACCAGCGCCTTTTTGACCGGACAAAACGTCGAATTGATGGGTCATCCTCCGTACAGCCCTGACTTGGCACCCAATGACTTCTTTTTATTCCCACACATCAAGAAAAAAATGCGTGGTCAACGATTTTCGTCGCCAGAAGATGCTGTTGAAGCATTCAAAAACCATGTTTTGGAGGTGTCTCAATCGGAGTGGAAAAAGTGCTTCGAAAATTGGTTTGAGCGCATGCAAAAGTGTATAAATCTTGATGGAGAATATTTTTAAAAACAATAAAACCTTTTTCGTTGATAAATATTCGCATTTTCATTATTAGGCCAGAAATATATATAGTAGCCCACGTACGAGGTCTGTTTTTTCCAATCCTCGAAGCACTTCAAAAAATGTCGTCTTTATCTCCTCAATCGTAGCGTAGCGTCGTCCTTTCATGGGGCTCTTCAGTTTCGGGAACAAAAAAAAAGTCACAGGGGGGCAGATCTTGGGAATACGGTGGCTGCAGCATTATTAATATGTTGTTTTTGGCCAAAAATGGCAAAAACCAATTTTTGTTCTTCCATAAATCCGGGGGTTTCTGGCGGATTGCTTAGCGTAACTTGTGCATAATTTGCAGGTAATATTCATTATTGACCGTTCTACCCTGTGGCAAGAACTCATGATATTCCACGCCCCTGCAATCGAAGAAAACTGTAAGCAAAACCTTCACATTCGACAGAACTTGACGCGCTTTTTTTGGTCTTGGCTCGTGGGACGGCTTCCATTGGGATGATTGAGCTTTGGTTTCCATGTCATAACCATAAACCCATGATTCGTCACCAGTTATGACCCTCTGGAGCAAATTTAGATTGTCGCGGGCAGAGTCCAATAGCTCCTTGGAAATGTTAATGCGATACAAGAAAAGCAGCTGTCAAAAATTAACTGAACATTCAAAATGGCCGAACTTGTTGCCATAGGTGAGAGACATGAGTACCAACATAACGCTACGAGAAATCGAAAATCGAATGAATGTAACCCGCGGAAATTCGAAATTCACGATACTTTTGGAACAGACCTCGTATAATAAACTCTTGT
Organism: Atherix ibis; assembly: GCA_958298945.1. Lineage (NCBI taxonomy): Eukaryota > Metazoa > Arthropoda > Insecta > Diptera > Athericidae > Atherix > Atherix ibis. Next base: position 104,854,118 of record OY282606.1, on the reverse strand, counting down.
GCAACTCCAACACTTTAGAATTAATAATTTTCGCATAAAATTTCAAAATATTATCAAATAACTTTAAAGGTAAAATTAATGGCCAAATTTTCAACCACAATAATCCTTAAATTTTACTTAAAAAGGCCTTTTAGTCTTTTAAGGTTTTATTGTTTAACTACGAGTAAACAACATCGATAACTCTTTAAGCCCTTGTCGCCAAATGGTCTCATGGTGTGGCGCTACGATATGACTCCCGGCTCTTGTCCGAAAAATACCGTACATACAAACCATGTTAACTCTTTAAGACTATTCCGCATCTGCTTTTAATTAAGTCATCAAAATTGCATATTTCATTCATTCGAATAAGGGATGAAAAATGGGATTGGATAGAATCTAAAATGGGTTGGAAATTATTTGTAACAAATTCCATGAACCCATTTCGAACCGATATTACCCCCCCCCCTCCCAAAAAAAAGGAGAAAAAAATCATGATAAATATTTCAGCAAATTGAGATCAAAAATGAGCTTCTTGTCTGGTTGGTGGATGATATTAACAATCCTGGACTGAATTACGAGCAAACATATCGCATGGAATCCATTGACATTTCGGGATGGAATCATTTGGTCACAAATGCTGGAATTGTTCTGGTGAATGCATTCCGTGAATCACCACATACAACACATTTGCTGTGAAACGAATTACCAAATGTAGTGACATTATTTCTGATAGCTTTCCATTCTGATCCTCATGCTCATTAACAAAATTAATAGCGCCTATAACTTATGTATTTGCAACTATTCCCAATTCGCATTGTGTGTGCCTGGAATCTAGATGGGACATGTTCGATGGTCAACAGGATTTCGGAAATTTTGTATTTATCGTATTGTGTGTGTGTGTGTGTGTGTGCAGATATTTTGTTGTCGCCTATGCGTGGGATAGGGTTATGGTCACAGCACAAACAAGCGAATACATCTCGGAACGGAGTTGGCACACTTCCAAAATTGTTACGAATTCCATTCGAATTTTGGGCTGCCTTGACGAGTAGTAAGTATAGCGTAGAGCATGAAGGCATGCTGTTGTGTGTTTGGTTTGGGAGTCAGTCCAGAAGGGATACGAGCAAATATAAATGAAATCATTTTAGTATAGGGTATCGGTTCGCTTCAGTTCTGCCTATAATAACGACATAGGCGCTTCGATGTGAGCTTGTTCGTAGATATTTCTGGTCAACGGTGTCTCCGTAATTCTTGTGGATAAGTGCAATAATGATTATACGGGATTGAATATGTCCCAGAGCTCTCGTGATATGCTGTGGGATTATGCTTCAAGATTTACTTCTGAGCCCCTTGTTGCAGTCCAATATGAACGAAATAAATTAATTTGCTCCAGTCGACTGGCAATCGCCCTCGGCTATGGCAGCCCCAAGACTTCAATTTCTGTAATGCGCTTCTGTCCCATCAAACCAATTGCATTTCGTCCTCGAATTATTCGCCATGCAATTGATTCTAAATCATTTAAAAACTCACCAGTCTGGGAATTGTTTTCGCATCCTAGCCGGTAGGTACTCGTATCGATAAGGGACCAGATGGGCAAGTCTTAAAGCAGTTCGTGGTGAATCCAAATGAACCTCACTAAATGAACAAAAACTAAAATCCGAAACGCATGCCCAGAGGCAGAATTAGTGTTGCTATGATGCTATTGGTAATAATGCAGGTGCAGTTCGTACCTTTTAAGCTTTGCAGCATCACAGAGCTTATTCTTATGATTGCGTTGGGTTTTTTCTTTCTTTATATTTAGTTTTGAGATGGAATTTGAAAATTTCCCTCAATATCATCTAATGCAGTTTGCTTAAAAACTGAACAAGGTGCATCATGATGGGTTATGCAAAAGTACAGATCTTGGGCGAGTTATTTTCAGAGGCTTATTAACTGCACACCAGATCGATGGTTGGTGATTTTTCTTTTTGCCGGCATCGTTTTCGATTTCATTTTCATTCTTCAGCTGGTGCCGTTCGTCTGGTGAAAAAAATGCAAATCGAACGATTCGTTTTTGCCATGGCAGTCGATTTCTGTATCATTTCGTAATGATAAGGATTCGTCTTCTGGTCAGTCTCCATTTGTATACAATTTTAGTAGAAGACGCACATATTCGCATGGAAAAAACTTCTTCGAACTGAACAGATAAATACTCAGCAGCTAAAACGAACAATTACTGCTATTGCGACTGATGAATTCTTTCCGATTCCTTCGATTTGTTCACCTGGACTATCTAACGTGGCTCATTAATTCCTTCCTTCTTTATGAGGTAGTAGAAGCGATTCTGAATTTCATGTGGTCTCTGGACCACTTTTTGTCTCTTGCGATGGAATGAATCTGATACTGATACTTAGTGTGTGTATTTAGTGTGTGTTTGGATGAGGAAAAAAATCAAAGTTGCCAAAATCCAGTTTAGTTGAACAGCTGTTATTTCGGCCAGAATTCAAAATTTTATACAATATCCAAAGTGGAGAGTAAAAAATTGGAAAATGGTATGCTCGGTGGCAAGGTAGACAAATAAAGTGGCCAATGGCCCTGCAAGTCAACAACAGTAAATTTCCTTAGGAATTTAGCCAAATGGACAAGTTTTTAGCAATAGCCCTCGGGACAAGCCAGTTACCTCGATGCCAGCACGGAATCGTTTCAAGAGTCGACTGGTACAGACCTCAAAAAAGTAATGCGTAGAACGGTGAAGACAACTATTATCCTGGCTCTCGTAGAATTAGGGATATGATGATGATGATGATGATGACTTATGGAGTCGGAGCAGGTTCGATTTGGTAGAGACGACTGTGATTACAGTTGAGAACGTATAATTCCCGTTTATTGCGTTTATTTAACTTTCACTCGTTTCTCGAGCAACCAAAAGAATCTTTGACATCTGCAAAAAGAATAATTTGATCGAAAAAATTTAATCTATTGCGAGTAGAAATAAATATTTTAAATTGATACTTTCTAGCTATAATTACTATTTAATCAAAAAGCACTGTACGATTCAAAAACGCGTTGAGATAGCGAAAATTTATTATAAATATTTGTTCTATGTTCGCCAGACGTTACGTGAAATGCGGGTGTTTTGGAGACTTCAACTTGACGAAAATTTCCAAAAGACTTGACTCTTAATTCATACAAAATCCGTTTGACTCAAGAACTTAAATCTCGAGAGTATGTAAAGTATCGGACATTTACTGACTGAGTACCTGAGAAATTGGAGACGGATCCTAGATTTTGTGAAAAAATCATCTTCGGCGAAAAAGCGCATTTTTGACTGAATGCAAAATTGTCAGATCTGCTATATAAGCTAACCACAAAAATTTCAGGAGCTAGCTACGTTGGCATTTACGAAAACAACAATTTTTGGAGCTAGCTACCTTTGCGTTTACGAAAACTTAAGCCCGATTCACACGACGCTGTTTTTCGTACTTCTTTTCTTGCTACATTCGGTACTAATTTTCAACCATTACAAAATAATAATATTTTGTGATGGTTTTTATGCATATTGGTTTCACACGATGCTCTTTTAAAAGTTGGATTTCTAGCGGGTTTCTAAAGCCCAATTTACACGATGCTATTTTATTGTTGTTTTTCTAGCTATATTCGCTACTACTTTTCAGGCTGGCTACAATATTGTATTTTGTAATGGTGGTTATTCGTAAATTGGCTTCACGTGATACTTTTTTGAAAGTTGGATTTCTAGCTTGTTTCAAAAGCCCGAAACGCACGACTCTATTTTTCATACTTCTTTTCCTGCAACATTGGCTACTACTTTTCGGGCTAGCTACAACATTATATTTTGTAGTGGTTTTTATGGGTAAATTAGCTTCACACGATGCTTTTTTATAAGTTAGATTTTTAGCTGGTTTCTAAGGCCTGATTCACACGATGCTATTTTTCGTACTTCTTTTCCTGCTACATTGGCTACTACTTTTCAGGCTGGCTACAGCATTATATTTTGTGATAGTTTTTATGCATATTGGAATTACACGATATTTTTTTAAAAGTTAGATTTTTAGCTGGTTTCTAAAGCCCGATTTACCCGATGATATTTTACTTTGGTTTTTCTAGCTATATTTGCTACTACTTTTCAGGCTGGCTTCAATATTGTATTTTGTAATGGTTGTTATTCGTAAATTGGCTTCACGTGATACGTTTTTGAAAGTTGGATTTCTAGCTTGTTTCAAAAGCCCGAAACGCACGACGCTATTTTTCATACTTCTTTTCCTACTACATTTGCTACTACTTTTCGGGCTAGCCACAACATTATATTTTGTAGTAGTCTTAATGGGTATATTAGCTTTACACGATGCTTTTTTATAAGTTAGATTTTTAGCTGGTTTCTAAGGCCTGATTCACACGATGCTATTTTTCGTACTTCTTTTCCTGCTACATTGGCTACTACTTTTCAGGCTGGCTACAGCATTATATTTTGTGATAGTTTTTATGCATATTGGAATTACACGATGATTTTTTAAAAGTTAGATTTTTAGCTGGTTTCTAAAGCCCAATTTACACGATGCTATTTTACTGTGGTTTTTCTAGCTATATTCGCTACTACTTTTCAGGCTGGCTACAATATTGTATTTTGTAATGGTGGTTATTCGTAAATTGGCTTCACGTGATACTTTTTTGAAAGTTGGATTTCTAGCTTGTTTCAAAAGCCCGAAACGCACGACTCTATTTTTCATACTTATTTTCCTGCAACATTGGCTACTACTTTTCGGTCTAGCTACAACATTATATTTTGTAGTGGTTTTTATGGGTAAATTAGCTTCACACGATGCTTTTTTATAAGTTAGATTTTTAGCTGGTTTCTAAGGCCTGATTCACACGATGCTATTTTTCGTACTTCTTTTCCTGCTACATTGGCTACTACTTTTCAGGCTGGCTACAGCATTATATTTTGTGATAGTTTTTATGCATATTGGAATTACACGATGATTTTTTAAAAGTTAGATTTTTAGCTGGTTTCTAAAGCCCGATTTACCCGATGATATTTTACTTTGGTTTTTCTAGCTATATTTGCTACTACTTTTCAGGCTGGCTTCAATATTGTATTTTGGAATGGTTGTTATTCGTAAATTGGCTTCACGTGATACGTTTTTGAAAGTTGGATTTCTAGCTTGTTTCAAAAGCCCGAAACGCACGACGCTATTTTTCATACTTCTTTTCCTACTACATTTGCTACTACTTTTCGGGCTAGCCACAACATTATATTTTGTAGTAGTCTTAATGGGTATATTAGCTTTACACGATGCTTTTTTATAAGTTAGATTTTTAGCTGGTTTCTAAGGCCTGATTCACACGATGCTATTTTTCGTACTTCTTTTCCTGCTACATTGGCTACTACTTTTCAGGCTGGCTACAGCATTATATTTTGTGATAGTTCTTATGCATATTGGAATTACACGATGCTTTTTTAAAAGTTAGATTTTTAGCTGGTTTCTAAAGCCCGATTTACCCGATGATATTTTACTTTGGTTTTTCTAGCTATATTTGCTACTACTTTTCAGGCTGGCTACAATATTGTATTTTGTAATGGTTTTTATGCGTAAATTATCTTCACATGATACTTTTTTAATAGTTGGATTTCTAGCTTGTTTCAAAAGCCCAAATCACACGACGCTATTTTTCGTACTTCTTTTCCTGCTACATTTGGTACTACTTTTCAGGCCAGCTACAACATTATATTTTGTAGTAGTTTTATGGGTAAATTAGCTTCACACGACCAGATTTTTAGCTGGTTTCTAAGGCCTGATGATATTTTACTTTGGTTTTTCTTGCTATATTTGCTACTACTATTTAGGCTTACTACGGCGCTAGAGTTTGTGATGGTTTTTATGTTGGCTTCAACCGATGCTTTTTCAAAAGTTAGATCTCTAGCTGGTTTCTAAGGCCTGATTCACATGATGTTATTTTTTTTTGCTGTTTTGCTTAATAAATTTGCTACTACTTTTTGGTCTGCCTACGGTGCTACGGTTTGTGATTGTTTTTATGCGTGTTGACTTCACACGATACTTTCTTCAAATTTGAATTTCTAGCTGGTTTTTAAGGCCTGATTCACACGATGCTATTTTTGGTACTTCTTTTCCTGCTATATTAGCTACTACTTTTCAGGCTAGCTACAATATAGTATTTTGTGATGGTTTTTATGGGTAAATTAGTTTCACACGATGCTTTTTCAAAAGTTAGATTTCTAGTTGGTTTCTAAGGCCTGATTCACACGATGCTATTGTTACTGCTATTTTGCTCACTAAATTTGCTACAACTTTTTGGGCTGGCTACGGTACTAGAGTTTGAAATGGGTTTTGTTGGCTTCACTCGATACTTTCTTCAAAGTTAGATTTCTAGCTGTGGGCAAATTATATATACAAATATGCTCGTATACATAGGAAAGCATTATTGTCATTTGCTCAACTAGTCCACGTGTGTTCAATGCTTTTTGTTAAAATAATAGCAAAAATATTGGGTTATCGGAAAAGTCCATAAGAGATGGCGTTTGTTCATTTTTGGACATATTAGCGTATGTCATTTAAGAGATAAATAGCTTAAGCTTTATTTCTAAAATAAAATTGATTTATTATTTTACTTCCATCGTCACATGAAGAGGAGAACGAGCGTCAAGCTTATGAAAAATTAACGATGACAATACTCTATTAGAGCGTCAGTACCAATGATGGTTTACGAAATTCCTTGGTGGTGATTTGGATCTTAATGACTGTCCTTAGTCAGAAAGGCTTACCAAGAGTTGAACATCTATCATTAAACCGTTCGCGACCACCTGAAGAAGCTGGAAAACATAAACAAGGTCAATATTTGGATTCCTCATACATAAAAATCTGCGACGTGATCATTAAACGTGAGGAAAACGATCCTTTTTTGAAACGGTGATGAGAAGTTGATCATTTGCAATAATGTGGCATGAAAACAGTCTTGATCCCGATTTAATCATTTGCAATAATGTGGCATGAAAACAGTCTTGGACACTCTCAGTGTGCTGGGATTTTATAGGTGTCGTCTACCGAGGAACCATACAATCAATTCAGGTATGTTGTACCGGTAATTGCACATTTTGAATAAATCGATCATCCAGAAACGTTCAGATATCGTTGATCGTAAAGCAGTTGTGTTCCATCACGACAACGCAAGACCTTTAATAAGACTATGTGATTTACCGCCCTTAGATTTTTTTCAATGAGCCAACGTTAAATTACTTGTATTTGTCAATAAACCTACAAGACTTTCTGATCTGAAAATAAAGTCTCTAAAGCCATTAGTGAGTAACAACCCGCTTTATCCGAAAGAGTCATCCAAAATTATATCTCTCGGATCACCTTCTGAGAGCAAAGCCGTAAAGAAAATTGCAACGAAGTAATTTTTAAATAATAATATAATCAGGCATAGTCGTTTATTGTATATCGTCAGACTCTTTCTATTTACAATTGGTAGGAATATACACATAATTCCGACTGCAACTACAATTGCTATTAAAAATTAACGAATCTCACCCAATTCAATAAATTAAACATAATTGCAACGAGAAGATAAATGTCATCTGATCAGTTTCTTACTAAATATTTTATACTTAATTTAATTTTGAAATTCACTTAACCTCATATATTGCCTTTGATTTCAATTTGAACAATGCTGCCCAAATACAATATACTGAATTGTACACATATATGGCACGACTACGAAGATAAAGACAAAATGATTAAAAAAAAGTCTAATTCAACTATTGTTGGAATTTTGTGCATTCCCATAAGGCAGTAAATGCTTTAAGAATTTTGATAGCTTCAACTACATTCCATTTGTTGTCAGCGTCGGTATTTTGTTCCTACCTAATAATTAACTTGTACAAAATATGAACGAATTTTTGGTATAAAGAATTTAAATCTTCAATTAGACTGATTGGACGGACAGGCAGGCGAATAACGCACGTACTGAGGCTCATTAGAAATTTAAACGATTAAGCAAAGTGCACGCACGTGCTCTATGTATGGTGGTGGGTAATCGCGCACGTTCCCAAAAGAAAATTCAACGATTGCACGTACGTAGTTTTATTTTGATGTATAATTACAGTTTTTTTTAGGGCACGCGCGGGAAAATAATTATTCCTGATTTTTGGATGGATTAAAAATAACAAATATTTTTTTTTTATAAATTTATATAATATTTAATTACTTTTAATAATGCAAAAAACATGAACAATATACAAAAAAAAACACATTTTTAAAAAATTAAGCAAGCAAAAAAAAATCCCATTTTTTTTGCAACTTTTCACATATTTTTACCATTTTTCTGTTAATCAAATTAAATTTATATATTCCAATTTAATTTTAGTTTTTTTATATATTAAAGTTTTTATCCTTATTTGTCATTATTGTTTTAGGTTTTTTTTTTTTTAAATTAAATCGGTAAAAAAAAGTTTACAATCGCACGTACGTATTTTTTTATTTGTTGAATAATAATATTTTTTTTAAGGCACGCACAGGGAAAAAATTGGTTCTGATTTAATGTCAAGTAAAAATAATTTTTTTTTTAAAAACTTAAATTACATTTAATTTGGTTTTGAATATTAAGAATAACATTTTTAAAAAATTTGGCAAACAAAAAAAACCAAATAAAAAATTTATTATTTTCATCAACTTTTCATATATTTTTACCATTTTTATTTTAATCAAATTAAATTTATTTTATTTTCTTAAGTTTAAGAAGTTTTATCCTAATCTGTTTTTATTATTTCAATTTGTTTTTTTTTAAATTAAATTAGTAAAGAAAAGTCTACAATCTCACATTTGTAGTTTTTTTTGTTAAATAATTACATTTTTTTTAGAGCACGCACGAGAAAATTATATGACTGATTTTTGCGTGGATTAAAAATAGTATTTTTTTATAAATTTCAATAATATTTAACTGCCTTTTCTTACAAAATAAATAAAAAAAATTTTGAAACATTTTGAAAATGGGCTTTTTTTATATTTTTGTAATTTTTTTATTCAAATTTAATTTATTTATTAGATAATATTTTTCATTTCAATTTATTTTCTTTTTTCCAAATTAACTTTCCAAAAGAAAATTTTACAATAGCGCGTATGTAATTTAATTTACCTAAAAAATAAAATTTAAAAAAAATTATTTACAATAGTGGATTTTTTAATAAATTTTTTTATATTTTTAGTATTTTTTTTTTATCAAATTAAATCCATTTTATTAGAAAATGTTTTTTGTTCCAATTTATTTTCTTTGTGAAAAGAAAAATACTTTTTCGTAAAAATTTACCTTAAAAATAATATTACAAAAAAAAATGTTTAACAAAAGTGGACTTTTTAATAAATTTTTAAAATTTTAGTATTTTTTTTACCAATTAATTGTACTATATTCAAAAAATGTTGTTTATTCTAATTTATTTTTATTCTGAAAAAAAACTTTATTTTTAAAAATTTACCTAAAAAATAAAATTAAATAAAATTTATTTAAAAAAGCAGATTTCTTAATAAATTTTTCATATTTTTAGTATTTTTCTTTTGATTAAATTGAATATTATTTATTAGAAAAATGTTGCTTATTCTACATTATTTTTATTTAAAAAAGAAAACTTTTTTCTGTAAAAATTTGCATAAAAAATAAAATAAAAAATTATTTATAAGAAAAAGTAGATTTTTTAATAAGTTTTTCATTTCAGTTAGTATTTTTCTTTTAGACAAATTAAATTCATTTTATTAGAAAAATGTTGTTTGTTCCAATTTAATTTTATGTCTAGAAGAAAAAAAACTTTTTTTAAAAATATATCTAAAAAATAAAGTTGAAAAAAATTTATTTAGAAAAGGAGAATTTTTAATAAATTTTTCATATTTTTACTATTTTTCTTTTGATTAAATTAAATTTTACTAGCAAAATGTTGTTTATTCTTATTTTTTTTATTGTAAAAACAAAAAAACTTTTTTTAAAAAATCTACCTAAAAAATGAAATTAAAAAACAGTATAGTTTTTAATGAATTTTTCATATTTTTAGTGCTTTTCTTTTGATTAAATTATATATAGTTTATTAGAAAAATGCTGTTTATTCCAATTTATTTTTATGTCTAGAAGGAAAAAAACTTTTTTCAAAAAAATATCTAAAAAATAAAACTGAAAAAAAAATTATGCAAAAAATAAATTAAATAAAAAATTTATTTTTTATTATTTTTCTTTTTTTAAATTAAATTTATTTGATAAGAATAATGTTATTTATTCGAATTTAATTTTATTTTGAAAAAAAAAACTTTTTCAAAAAATTTACATAAAAAATAAATTTTAAAAAAATTCACTTAAAAAAGTGGATTTTTTAATGAATTTTTCATATTTTTAGTATATTTCTTTTGAGGAAATTAAAATTATTCTATTAGAAAAATATTGTGTATTCCAATTTTTTCTAATAGAATAATTTTAATTTAAAAAAGAAGAATTAAAAAAAAAATTAATTTAAAAAAGAAGAGTTTTTTAGTAAATTTTCCATATTTTGGTATTTTTCTTTTAATCAAATTAAATTTATTTTTTAGAAACATTTTGGTTATTCCAATTTGTTTCTATTTTTAAAAACAAAAACTTTTTTGAAAAAATTTACCTTAAAAAATAAAATTTAAAAAAATTTAAAACAAAAGTGGATTTTTTAGTAATTTTTTCATATTTTCAGTATTTTTCTTTTGATCAAATTAAATTTATTTGATAAGAAAAATGTTATTTATTCTAATTTATTTTTCATTTCTTCTTCGATTTTTATACAAATTAATTTCTTTTTAAAGTTTATGTATTTTTGATTAGTAAAAATTTTCTCTTGGAAATTAAATTTGGATCAATTAAAGATAAAAAATATTCAGTATTATAAACATGAAATGCGAAAATAATTGTATTTTTTTTTTTTTTTACAAGAAATCAACTTTAGAATTAATTGACTTTTATTCAGTTTATTTCGTAAAATATAATTTTTTTTTGTATAAAGTTTTGGTGTTTTTTCTTCCCCCCAAAAAAAAAAAAATGTTTATAAGATAAATTTTTTTCTATGAAAATACCACAGCAGTCAAAAAACAAAAAAAAATATATAAGGCAAAACTTGAAACAAGTATTAAGGCGTACAGATTATATTTGCCTTTTCGTAGGATAAAAGAAATTTCTACCAAAACTTTTTCCATAATCTTACCATAATCTTTCTTTGATGAAGTAGTATTTTTTTTAAAAAAAAATAAGAATTTATTATATAAAAAAAAAAATCATTAAAGAACGAAAAGAAAATAATTATAATAATAATAATAATAATAAATATAGTCGACAGAAGACGCCAAAAAAAAAAAAACGTATAAAGGGAAATTTAAGCCAACTAGAGAAATTAGTCTAATTTCCTTGGTCTGTACTTTATGGATTAAGATGTTGTAGAGAATAATTTTCATAAAAAAAAAAAAATCTTATAAGAAATTTCTGTTTCCCTTATTCTTTCATGATTTTTAGCGTCCCCTTACTTAATATGTCTACAATTTTTCTATATGAAAGTTTTTTGACTGGCTTTTAAATCTTCACTGCTAAAATAGATACACACACATACACACACATAAACAGATAGGATTTAAAGGAATATGAACAAAAAGAAAATAATTCCGATTAAATAGAAATCTTAATTTAATAACGGAAACAGGAAGAAAAATGGCCAGAAATAATTTAGGACCAACAACTAAATTGGTTTTGATGATTAATGAGCGTTTTCTTTTTATTTATTTTTTATTTTTTGGTTCTTTTATACTTAATATTAATGCTAAACTAACAAACTCAACAATTCTTTTACTTTCAGATGGTTAAGTATATGTTAAAATAAACAGTTTTCATGTTTGGATAAATAGTATAAAAATACCCTCAGTTAAACTGACTTGTAGAAATTGCATAAAAATTCGGTAAAAAAAAAAATGTTTACTAGACCAAAAGTCAATGTTGGAATGGTAGACGAAACATTATTTATTCGTAATTACAGGTCTTAGTTTGCATTTTTAATTTGAGTTTATGAGGAACAAAAAAAAATACCATTTTTCCATTGGGGAGAAGGACAACCAGACCACTTGCCATACGAAAGATTACAACTCTTTTAGTCGTTATATTGTGATTGGTAGTATTTTTATATGCATTTTTAATATAGAAAAGTTTTAGGAGAGGGGGGTGGGGGGTTGGTAAAAAGTAGAAATAGCTCTGAGAAGTGAACTATTTGGTTGAATATTAAATGGTTTGGCGACTGGCCCATGTCGTCAGAGAAGGTACAATTTACGAGTTAGCTGAAAGTTCACTGAATGCACATTTGAAATCTTTCCGCCACCGTCGTCATCCTTTAGGCAAACTGTTTGTCAAAATAAAAAAATTTAAAAAAGAAACCAACAAAATAGAATTGTATACAGTAGTAGAGGGTTGGGGGGTGTGGAAAAGACAAGAGGTGAGCTCCATGCAATAAAAATAAAGTCAACCCTTTTTGGAGAAGGAATGAGTGGCGAGGTACACAATAAACGGAGCGCCCCAGGACTATGGAGAAAACTAATTGCCTTCTGCTTGGTTTGAATTGCTTTTATTTTTATTTGCAAATGCAATTTTTCTGCTGTTTTTTTTAATTCTCTCGAATCGCTTTAATTCTGCATGAGATCTAGTTTTATACACAATAACGTACAATTGTAGTTACAATTTAATGGAGGATAAGCATTGGTTTTTTTTTGCAAATTTTTATTTTGTGTACGAGATCTGTTGAAAAAGTATCGCGAATTTTGTGTTTTTTCAAATATTATTTATTTATTCATGAATATCTATTTTGTCCCCTTTAAAGTAATCCCCCACCAGATATTATGCATTTCCAATCCTCGAAGCACTTCAAAAAAATCATATTTCGTGATTTTGTTCAGCTCCTCCTTCGATGACGTCTTTATCTCCTCAATCATAGCGAAGCGTCGTCCTTTCATGGGGCTCTTCAGTTTCGGGAACAAGAAAAAGTCACAGGGGGGCAGATATGGGGAATACGATGGCTGCGGGCTTATAAGTATGCAAAAGCCAGTTTTTGTTCTTCCACAAATCCGGGCTTTCTTGCGGATTGATTCGTGCAACTTGCGCATAACTTGCAGATAATATTCCTTATTGACCGTTCTACCCTGTAGCAAGAACTTATGATACACCACGCCCCTGCAATCGAAGAAAACTGTAAGCAAAACCTTCACATTCGACCGAACTTTGCGCGCTTTTTTTGGTCTTTGCTCGTGGGGCAGCTTCCATTGGGATGATTGAGCTTTGGTTTCCACGTCATAACCATAAACCCATAATTCGTCACCAGTTATAACCCTCTGGAGTAAATTTGGGTCATCGCGGACAAAGTCCAACAGCTCCTTAGCAATGTTAATGCGATGGTTTTTTGATCGAAATTGAGCAAAAATCAAAGACGAGCCAAAATACGTGCAAGGAAAGCATCTGTCAAAAATTAACTGAACATTCAAGATGGCCGAACTTGTCGGCCTAAGTGAGAGACATGATTACCAACATAAAGCGACAAAAAAATCGAAAATCGAATAAACGTAACCTGCGGAATTTCAAAGTTAGCCATACTTTTTGAACAGACCTCGTATGTGTATTTTTTCTCTGCTGTTTGTACCTTTTTTTTTTTAAATAAATAAATTTGTTAATTTATCTTTCGTAGCCCCAAAAAAATCCAAGCCATAATCACATCTCATGCATAAATTAAGAGCTCATTTCATGGAGTAATTTACCGAAAAATAAGGAATAGTAAAATTTTAAAATGAGAATTCCTCTGTCGGTGAAGGAGTGTGTATTCAAGGGGGCATGACGAAGGAATGAGTGTCATAAGGACAATACTATCGATTTAAGCAAAATATTGATTAGAATATAAACTAATAAGAAATAGTATTAAATTTTCTCTTAAAGCACATAAACCCTCCCCCGAATGAAACATTATCAAATCTTTAAATGAACATCGAGTATTGGGGCCAGCCAGAAATTTGTCGCAAGACTTCGTTTACTTAGTCACACATTTTATTGTCACTCTATTGTATGGGGTGCCATTCATCAACCAAATAATCCACCAACAAAGGACCTCTTCCAGTTTTCGGAACAAGTTCATTAATCAACGTGCAAAATGGGATGTCTTGAATGGATTTTCCTTTAATGTTTGAACGATTTTATCATAAGGAGGGTGGGGGTTGATGAAGACAGGAGGTTTTCTTATAATCATGCATCATTGGCGGAAGCAATGGCACTTATCAATTGGTATGAGGGGAAAATGCAGTAATGAATATGTCTGCCATGTTTACGAATCTAATGTTTGTAGGCAAACGTGTCCTTATATTCTCGTATATGTTTGTGTGTGTGCATGCATGCATGAACGGGGATACAAGTTGATTTATATTAGGGTGTCTGCCTTTTATTTCCCAATTACATTTTAAGAGAAAATTTACAATGTCTGGCGAAATAAAATTTCACGGTACACTAAACTGCATTACCAGTCGTAGTGCACCTTCTGCAGACATAATAGTGCATTCTGGAGCAACTTTTTAACACCTTATTTATGTACCTATACACATAAACATGTTCGCAGATAGTTTGAATATATTTTATAATTTATCTTCAGAATAAAAATTTAAAAAAAAAAATTACCGACAATTGTAAATTTTTAACAAAAAAAATTAAATTAAGAAATTTGTTTGTTGAAAAAAAAGAAAAATATTAAAAAGTCCTTTTTTGTTGCCCATCTGTTCAGGTGGGTTCTTTTGAAACTCTTACAAAAATAGCTGTGCAAAAACCAGGTCCTTTTTTCATTTTAATTTTAATCATAATAATAATAATAATAATAAAAATCTAAGGAGAGTAGTAAGAGGCACACAGTTTCAAAACCCTTCGACCAATAAGGTCTTAAGTGGTGAATAGTAATATTGAGGCTTTTAGTGAACCTCAATATCATATTGGTTGGTAGCTAGGAAATCCCAAACCAACATGCCAAAAGTCCCCTGGTGAGTATGAAATTACAATCGCAGGGTAGATGGTCCGACGTTTCATCTCCTTCGGAGTAAAAATGGCGGATTTTCGTGTCAGATTTGCCTATTTTATTAAGATGATATTTTGACAGACAATGGCAAAGGAGTAACCTAAAGTCTGATTTGTTAAGTTTAAGGACCCCTGCCGGCATTGTTTTAGAAAGGGCGATGCATTTTTTAGATTGATTTATGTCCGGGGAACTACTTTAGTGTGAGCTTTTAACCCCACGTTTTCAGGACTCTATAATGGACCCCATGTGGCTCTTTGGATAGCCACAGAAGCATTCTGATCCAATGAACAGAGTATTTGCTCCTCTTTTGGCAAGTTTGTCTGCTAGTTCATCACCCTTATGATCTGTGCACCCTAACCCTTAATACCCTTATGACCTGTGAACTTCTTAATACCCTTATGACCTATGCACCCTAGCTAATCTACTTAGGACCCTGAGGATAACCCAAACTAGCTCATATTGGACATCAGATGATACCCCAAACTAGCCTAATTTTGCCTTTTAGAGCCCTGAGGATACCCTAAACCAGCTTATATTGGACATCAGATGATACCCCAAACTAGCTCGGCTTAGACCCTTAATACTTTTAGAGACCTGTGCACCCTAGCTAGTTTATTTAAAACCCTGAGGATACGCTAAAACCAGCTCAGATTGGACATCAGATGATACCCCAAACTAGCTCGAATTTGCCCCGTAATACCCTTATGACCTAGCTAGTTTACTTAGGACCCTGAAGATAACCCAAACTAGTTCGGATTGGATATCTGCTGATACCGCAAACTAGCTCGGATTTGTCGCTTAATACCCTTATGACCCGTGTACCTTAGCTAGTTTACTTCAGACCCTGAGGATCCCCAAACTAGCTAAGATTGGACATTAGCTGATACCCCAAACTAGCTCGAATTTTCCCTTAGTACCCTTAGAGACCTATGCACCCTAGCTACTTTATTTAGGACCCTGAGGATATCCAAAAATAGTTCGGATTGGATATCAGATGAGGCAAGAGCTTTCAATGCAGCTTGATTGTCTAAGATGATGTAGATTTTTTCGTCACATAGATTCCTTCTGATACCCTCTCTAGTTTTTTTTTTTTTTCTGTTTAGATTAATGAGGTACAGGAGGAAACCTTCAAAAGCTACTCACCTGGAAGTTTTTCCTGCCAGGCGAGTTATGCGGGATTTTTACCTCGCTAAAACCTAACCTGCACCTCTGATCTTGCTCCCGGAACGATGGTTCCCCGGCGGCACTCTTTGTAAATACTACTCCGCCGGGGCGTTCTTGTTCGATGCTACTGCTGTCCCGATGTTATGACGCCTCGCGGCCTATTCTTCGTACGTTGTGTGGAGATCCTTGATAATGGATTCCGCATACTCTGCAATTCTGTTCCAAGCCGATTGGCTCTTCAGCATGCACTCCACTATATTTTCTGGACTGATGGGACGGTCCAGATTTCTCTCCAGCTCCACCCGCGTCTCCTCGTAGAGGGGGCACTGGAACAACACGTGTTCTGCGTCTTCGATCACATCGCGGCAATGATGACAGTTTGGGGAGTCAGTTCTCTTGAATCTGTGGAAGTATGCCCGAAAGCATCCATGCCCAGTCAAGATTTGGTTGATGTAATACCCGACTTCCCCGTGCAGGCGAGTGACACATTTGGTAACATGTGGGATCAGCCAATGAGTCCACCGACCCTTCGTCGAGTTGTCCCATCTCTCTTGCCAGAGGCGAAGACTCTCGGGTCTCTCCTCTTCACAGAGGACCTTTCGCCGCTCTTCCTTCTTCCTACGATGTTGGCGTTCCCGCTCTCCTGCCAGGATGTCGATGGGTGGGCATGATGTCATGCTGGGCATGATATCAGAACTGATATCATTGTCTTGCGGTATGTTGTTAGCTCTAGCGATTTCGCCCACACTGGTGCTCCGTATAGCAGGACGGAGGTAACCACAGTTGCCAGTAGTCGCCTTCGGATTTGCCTGGGGCCTCCGATATTGGGCATTATCCGCGAAAGTGCGCCCTGTACTGCTGATGCCTTCCTGCTGGAAGGTCTCCATTTTCATCCGGCTACTCGCAAGGAGTGCCTCGGTCTTATGTTTTGTCAAAGACAGGTCTGCCGATGTCATCCACTGTCTTATGCTCCGGATGGTGGTGGAGAATGCGGCTTCCAGTTCCTCTAGGTGTTTGGCTACCAGGACAACCGCTACATCGTCCGCGAAAGCCACAAGTGTTGTGTTCGTCGGTAATTGCAGATGGAGTAGGCCGTCGTACATGACGTTTCACAAGAGTGGCCTCAGGACAGAGCCCTGAGGTACCCCTTCCGTGACCCCGTACTCTGCTGGTCCATCCTCGGTCTCGTATTGCAGTAGTCGATCACTGAAGTATGATCTGACCATCCTCCGTAGGTAGTAGGGCATCCCCATGTTCTCAAGAGCCTGCAAGATTCGATCCCAGCGGGCCGAGTTAAGCGCGTTCTTGATGTCAAGGGTGACAATGAGGCAATACTTTTTAGAACCGCCTTTCCATCTCTTTCCTGAGATGGCTTCCTTTGCAATGTTCGTGACGAGTTCCAACGCGTCGATGGTCGATCTCCCCTTCCTGAATCCGAATTGAAATTCGGAAAGTTGAGGATTGATGTATTGCTCCAATCTGTCATCCACTATCCGCTCCAAGTTCTTCCCTTCCAAATCCAGCATGCAAAGTGGACGATAGGAAGCTGGCTCGTCCAGTGGTTTCAACCAATCTTTGTTGCTTCCATCGGGTCGGAAATACGCCTTGTCGCAGGCATGCGTCGTACATGCTTATGAACAAGTCTGGCCTGGCGGCAATTGCACTCTTCAGTGCAATGTTGGGTATGCCGCTCGGTCCTGGTGCCTTGCCATTCTGCAATCTTGTGCAGGCCCTCGTGAGCTCTTCCATGGTCACAGCAGGAATTTCCACTTCTTCATTCTCCGGGTGGTAGTCGGGGAGTTCTGGTTTCTCCGGGAACAGATGTTCTACTATTCTGTGCAGTATGTCGGGACAGGTTGGTGTTGTTGCGGGTAGGCTTTTAATCCTATGCATGACCGTCTTATACGGTCTGCCCCACGGGTCCCGGTCCACTTCCGCGCAGAGTTCCCTCTCTAGTACAAAGCTCTATAGTATGTAGTTCTGCCTAAGAAATTGATGAGGATTCACCAAGTGCCTTGAATAGACTTACTAAACTAAACCCATCTCAATACCCACATCTGTGTTAGAATCGTCTATGTAAAAGGTCAGGACCCCTTCTTCAAGTGATCGCTTCCCTCTTTCCAAGTTAAGCGTTCCGTGAGAACTACTTTGAAGGACTGGTTTAAGTTAGGTACTTCGAAAACTCCTTTTTAATGAATAAATCCGAAGGTATCAGGTTTAAATAAGCTTCAAGATCTGTCGTGGGTACCTATAATATGTAAGCATGCCATTCTTTGAACGTTACGAATGGTTGCTTGGGCAGTACATTGTTAAATGTTAGACCACCAAACGAGACCCACGTAGGTATAATTTTTGGTTGCAGACCCCAGGTGTTACCGTAGAGCCTATGACAAGCTCTATAATAGCTCTACTTTCTCTATCAGTAACACTGGTAAGGTGTGAGTTGCATGTATATTTTTAGCTCCTTTCATCTTGACCTTGGTGGGGTTCAACTTTTGCTTCTTACTGAATGTAGCTAAAACCGTTTTGTAAAGGTTTATATTGAGATCTGCCTCTTGGTAACAAGTGTGCACTAGGTTTACGATCTTCTGCATTCGGCCCAAAATAGTTTCTTCATATTTGCTCCTGATCATCACGATCAGGTCATTAGCTTTTGCTTGAATTTCAAAGCCAGCTGCAGATAATTTGACGCGGAGGTCATCAATGATAAGTGAGCAAAGTAGGGGTGATAGTACTCCTCCTTGTGGATAACCGTTGACGGCATAATTTCCTATTAAATTTATTGCTTAAAAAGAAACTATTAAATTTATATAAAAAATAACCAGCTTTTCGGAAAAATTAAGAAGCTTCCTTTATAAGTACAAGGCAGTTAGTTGGAAAATGGAAATTGAATTGATATAAAAATAAAAAATGAAGAATATAAAAATTCACCCTTGGCAGAAAATGTAGTTTTATCAAATTATGGCATCGACCAACAATTCCAAATGTTTTAAGGCTCGCATATGGTCCAATCAGTAATTCGAATCTTTCAAATAAAAAAATATTGAAGACTGCAAAAATACACGATCCTCTAGTGTGGGTGCATACTTAATATTAAGACTGTTAAGTAAAAAATATAACGGATATGATCATCGACCATCTTGTGCTGTTCTTATACCTTTTGGCAAAAAGTTTTTGTTTCGCAATAAATTCATTCAAAAATAAATAAAATTAATAAGAAGAAAAAAAATTGATCAAGTGCTTTTTGTAGGTAGAATATTTTGAATATTTGAAGTAAAAAAATTACAGAAGAGGGTGAACATTAAGTGCGAAATTTCATGAAAAATTATTCGATCGCATCATGTGCTGCCCTTCAAAGTCTTGCCACCAACGGAAACCCGACACCTGATGACCACCT
This sequence comes from Atherix ibis, assembly GCA_958298945.1. Classification (NCBI taxonomy): domain Eukaryota; kingdom Metazoa; phylum Arthropoda; class Insecta; order Diptera; family Athericidae; genus Atherix; species Atherix ibis. Next base: position 104,834,496 of record OY282606.1, on the reverse strand, counting down.
TCGTCTGGCACGTGCCTTACAATTTGTTAACGTTTTGGCACAATTTGTTCATCCACATGAGATCGAATCTAGATCAAGATCGAATTTAATGATGCCATTGTTTTCCTTATGTTGGTTGGTCCCCTTACGTTTTTGCCACCATTTTTGTTTCCGATAGCAACGGACTTAATGTCTTTAAAAATGAATTTGTATGTTTCCATCAAATTTATTGTAAAATTATTCGGAGTAAACATTTTTTTAGTACGTTTAACATGAAATAAAAAAAAAACAATACTTTTTTTCCCATATTATATTAAAAAAAGGATCCACCTAAGATTGGAAAGATGCTAGACAAATCCTGCGAAACTTTAGTAATTTTTACTCAAATAATAAAAAGTACAAGAAAAAAAAAGAGGAAAAATTAACATTTTGTGGATTGGGGTTTTTTTTTTAAATAAGAAAAATAATAAATTTATGGTCTAAAAATTTTACTAAAAACAACGCTCATAAATAATAGTTAATTATGGCTTTTTTGTGTGCTGTACTCATACCTTAACGCTATCTACGCAAATGATTAAAAAAGTAATTTTTTTCTATAAAATTTTACAAAAAAATACTTATTTTTCGTTTTTTTTTCTTTTGAAAAATTAGGAATTCTTTTAAGAATGATTCCATAAAAATAAAACAAAGTTCATCTGATAATTCTACATCATCTTTTTTATAGTAATTAAAAAATGTTAAATAAATTTTCCCTGATATAAAAGCAGATGTTCCCTTGGCTAATAAATACTATAATTCCCATCGTGCTTTTAAAAAAAAAAAAAAAAAACTCCAAAACATATAACAACTTCCGTTATGGTTTATCCTTGATTATGTTAAGAGAAATACCAAAGGACACTTAAACATATTCTCTTATTTAAAAATAGTCTTACGACAAAAAAAACCACATGTAAAATGGCCATCGTGTAAATGCGGTGGAGAAGAACAATTTTAAGAATTCGGATGTGCTTCCAAATCGAAAATTAAAATCAAGTAAAATTAAATTCAGACAATACCGAATTTAGATCCTAATTAAAATAATTATCAGAAAATTCCAAAATCTTTTCAAACAAGAGTTTTTAAACATGTGAACAGAAAAGTGCAGAGACACAGCATATGAGTTGGTATATTGCACGTACGTGCACATGCTGCCCATCCGGAGTTTGAGAATTTGTTGTAAGATGGAAAAAATTGTGTTGGCATCTGGTCTATGGCGGCGAGGCACACTTTTTGTGAAAAACTTGAAAAGAACGCCCATACTTGGTGGTGATCGCGAGCACATTTATTGTGAAAAATATGGTCTTAGACGAGGGCGTAGACTCAGCACGATCGGTAAGGCACGGCACGGTACGCACAAGGATGCTTGACGGAGCGCGGTGGCGATGCCATATTGGATGCAATACGAACACGAGTGGGATCCACCAGTTCTGCTGTCATCGTCCAGCACAATTGCAGTCTTTTGAAAACAGAGTGCACATCTCGTGAGTTCGCATCCCCCGGGAAGCCTTTGCTGCATCCGCCAACGAATGAATGAAATATTTGAGACGCGTGCCTTATGGCATGCTCCTGCTGTGCGGATTGCAATCGAGCCGCGCTGCGTACACTCGTTCGGAGCTGACAGTCTTTAAAGTCAGAATTGGCAGCGGTGGAGCCTTGCTCCCAGCCATTCATTCATCCTCGTACATTTGAGCATTCATCCATCCATCAATCTGTGCGCTCTTTTCAGTCACGATTCGGCTACATTAATTGCTGTGTCCTTCTCTTTGTGCCGCCCATAACCCGAATGGCATCTGGCAGTCACAATTGCATTCGAATGCACCGAAGATGCTCCAATGCATTGTGTGCATCACAATTTTCGGATCATCTGGGGATCTTCACTCACATGGCGATGCGATGGGCACGCTCCACCGACCATGGGTGGCACTATCGTCTCGGCGCAAGCAGGTTCAACCAGTGATTTATGCTTCAGGTGATTGATGACGGCTCATGAAGCAGGCTAAATTGTGAGCAGATTGTTTTCGTTAGCGATGAAAAGAATCCAAAATGTTTGATTAATGGCAGTCGCGGCCACAGGCATTCTCTGATTCCCCAACCAAAATCATTCTCGACTATCCGTCCGATCTTCACGCTGTTCATCTTCACGGTTCCCAATGGGCATGATTACCAATCGCGTACGTCATTCGTCAAACGTACTTAAATGATCAGTAGCCGCATATCACCATCGCGATCGCCATCGAACACGGACAAGTAATCTGGAATATAGAATTTTTCAAGATCACGCAAGAAAATATCTTCACTGTTCGTACCGAAAAAGGTATCATCTGCAAAGAAATGTGGTTCTTTTCTCTTTTAACTTTTACTTTTTATTTTCTATTTCTTAACAAATAATAAGAGTGATTATTATCACTCTTATTATTTGTTAAGAAATTTTTCTTGTTTTTTTTAAGGAAAACACTAGACTATTCATTTTTTAGTTCGGAAAATATAGCTTTGTGATTTAAAAACTGTAAAATTTATATAATAATTAAGATAAAATTTATTTAGCAAAAATTTTGCCATTTTATATTATAAAAATTTTTTTTATAAAATAATACGTTAAATTTACAAAAAACTTTTACGACGATTAGGTGCTGAAGAAAAAATTTTCTTCAGTGATGAGGCGTATTTCATAATTGGTGGATATCTTAATAATCCAAATTGTTATATATTAGACTCTGGAAATCTATTAGTAATAGTATAAAAGTGATTTTATCTGCAAAAATTGATTTTCAGGTGTGCAATTTTGTCTGCAGGTGTTATTGCCTCGTATTTCTCTGAAAATGAAGAACCAAAGATGGCTGCCTTCAATTCTATGCGTTATTGGCCTACGATAACTGTTTTTTTTTTGGGTCTAAATTTAAATATTTTAATTTATACTATATATAGTTTTAACAAAAATATTTTTATTATTTAAAATAGTTTTAAAACAAAATACAAATTTCGACAGGATTGGGTGAAAAGTTCCCAAGACGCGTAGTTAACCAGATTTGATGATGTTAATTACCATCCAAGATCATGCGATTTGACATTGTTTGATTTTTTTTTATATAGCCTTATAAAATTGTATATTTATGCAGATAATATTTTTCGGAGGATTTAAAAACCATCATCCATCAAGTTATGGTCAAATTACAGTCGCAAATGTCTGAACAATTTGTTAAAAAATTACCTCAAAAGGATCGAGTTCTGGAATTGATCTTATGGTAATTATTTAATAAAATGGCAAAATTTAATACATATAAATTAATAAAAATTTTAATAAATTTTAAATGAAAAATAATTTTTATTTAACTTTACTTTACAGAGTTTAAATTGGATAATTATATGATTCCTATTTGGAAGGTGTTGTTATCTTCTTCTTAGCAGTATCGGATGTATTAAACTAGATTCACCTTAAACTTCTTTAAATATTATTTTAACAGTACCAAGAAAACGTCCTTTCAACAGGTTTTTGATCTTGTTGAAAAAACAAAACAAAAAAAAAAGCCACTTGGACTAAGATCACGCGGAAAAGGAAGGCTGGGGAACTAACAGAATCCCTTATTATGGCTAAAAACTCATTGATGATTATGAATTTGGATATAAATAGGGATCTATCAATTCGCAAACTATCCGGAAAAATAACACTCTCACTGCCACCACTTAAGGACAAAGACGGTCAAACTCTCTCCACGGATGACCTCTGGAAGGAATTCTTCTCAGAATCCCTTCCAATAGCTCCAGAATTCCATCCTCCTCCTGCAGTGATGCGCAGAAACCCACGAAGATCCATCCCAACTACACCGCCTACGATTACGGAGATCACAACAGCAATCAACAAGCTTAAGTACAGCAAAGCACCCGGACCTGACAACCTGGCCCCAGAAGTTCTTACGTTTGATCCACCACTCCTGGCCTCGCTGTTGCATCCTATAATCGCAAAAGCCTGGACACAATGCCACTTCCCGGACAGCTGGAAAGAAGGAGTAATTATCACCATCCCGAAGAAAGGTGACCTTGGCGATTGCAAAAACTGGAGGGGAATCACTCTGCTGAACACCATCCAGAAGCTAATCGCATCAATCATCCTGACTCGCATCACTCCAACAGTGGAAAGTGCCCTCCGCAACGAGCAGTCTGGCTTTAGACCAAACCGCTCCTGTATTGATCACATCAACAGCCTAAGAATGATCATTGAACAGTCGAACGAATGGAACAGCCCGCTCTATCTTCTCTTCGTTGACTTCGAAAGAGCCTTCGACATGATTTCTCGCGACGCCATCTGGAGTGCTCTGGCTGAACTAGGCATCCCGCAGGCCATAATCGATCTCATCCAAGAACTATACCGCGAGGCCCCGTGTAGAGTGCGTTTCAAAGGACGAAACAGCGATGCATTCAACATCTCGAGAGGAGTCAGGCAGGGTTGCGTAATCTCGCATATCCTCTTCATAATCGCCCTAGACCTAGTCCTTCAACGCACTAACAACACAGCCAGCAACGGCATCCAGTGGACACTGCGTGAGAAACTCCACGACCTGGACTACGCCGACGACATATGCCTCATGTCCCACACCTTCAACGGCATTCAGGAGAAACTGAATGCTCTGGCCTCCAACGCCGAAGAAGTTGAGATGAGAATCAACATCAAGACGACCAAATTGATGCGTATCGGCGCCACCTGCGAGAGACCCTTGATGGTACACGGTACCCAAGTTGAAGATGTCGAAAAGTTCTGTTACCTTGGAAAGTAACAGACAGCACGGCTCATGGAAAGTAACAGACAGCACGACTCGTAAGCCTCAAACATTTGTGTACAGATGCTTCAGGCGTATAAGCAAGATCTTCTGGCCGAACTGGATAACGAACGATGATCTGCTTCTTCTCACGAAGCAAATACCCCTGCTAGATAACATCAAACGCAGGAAATGGAGTTGAATTGGCCACACCTTGCGAAAACCCCCTACGGACATAGCAAGGATGGCACTAGATTGGAACCCACAGGGCAATCGCAGCAGAGGACGTCCAAGGACCACTTGGAGAAGATCAGTCGAGCGCGAACACCAACAAACTGGCAAATCATGGTCGGAAATAAAAAGGCTAGCCCAAGACAGAAGCAGATGGAAAGAATTCACAGAGTCTCTAGTGCCGCTATATGCTCCATAGGAGCGACTGTGTTCTCATGTCTATGTGTAACATAGAAATGAAAACCTGTCAAATAAAAAAAAAAATAAAAACTTGTTAAAAAAGGATATTGTCATAGTAAAGTATTTAGGTGTCTGCCATGTCAAATCGAATGCAACAAAAAAAATCTATTTCTGAGGCTTACAAGGACTCACTTATCAGCTTCAGTGTTAATCGACAGCCCTACTCACTCGTTCTATATTTTCATCAGTTTTTTACCCTCCAAAAATACTTTATGCATATTGGCAAGGTGTAAGTAATAAAATATTTAATTTTTTTTTATAAAAATCAGATTTAATTTCACTTTTCAAATCATAAATTGAATAACCATTTGCCCTGTAGCTTTGCTAACACTTATAAATAAAATTTTAATGAATTATAACAGTTTAAATTACTTAGATTTATTAGTAATTAATTAAGATAATTACATATTTTATTATTATAATATTTAATATCATAACTTAGTCAGGACAGGACATTCATCAATTCAAAATATTATAAAAAAATTTTCCTCTGTTGAGTTAAATTTACTTTTAAAAAAATCTCTTCTTTTCGCAATTCTCTTAACCATACTAACAAAAATATAGAAGAGAGTAAAAATCTCTCAAAAAAACTTATATTTCTTAAATAAACTCTATCCAATATGCCACCAAAAAATGCCTACATGCCTTCTAATAATATCATCCACTATTGTTTATTTATTCTTCCTTGTTTCATATCCATTTTCATATAAAATTTATAAAATACGAATTGAACGGTGATAAAAATACAAAATAAACTGTTGTGACTTGCCATTTATTTATCACATTTTGTAACCGAATATTTTGGGGGATTTGCTTAGTACACCATCAAAACCAATCACCAACCACCACCGACCGCCTGGAGATGCGAAATATTTTCCTTGTCGTCCTGGAAAAGTCTTTCAAAATTCATGTGCTCATACGAACGCTCGATCGAATAATAATTTTATTGAAGTTCAATGATAGAAATCGATATGATAGCGTAGAGAGTGTCGTTATTTGACTGCAATGCGAAATTGTGTACATTTTTTTTGGGGGTGGGAGGGGGTAATATATATTATAAAATATGAGTACGGACTCCTTAAGCGAAATGTGAAAATGATGCCGAATGGAATTTTCATATTTTCTTTATTTTATTCTATTTTCTTCCTTACACGAGCGTATATGAAGTACTAAAGGAAATGAAGTTACAGTCTCATAGGATAAATATCAAATACAAAATAATAATAATAATAATAATAATAATAAAGACAAACAATAATAAATAAAATATCACCAAGAGATATTAGAGGTTATGTTTTCGGGAAAGTGCTCCCCAATATGGTGGCTTCCGGTGGATTTTATTGTGCGTTCCACTATGTTGAAATAAGAAACCTGAAATCGAAGACGAGATAAATTAATGCAATCAATTGTAAATTATTTTCCATATTATCATTTGTACCAATTTTTATGAAATCCGAGAAGTGCCTAGTGTGAATTGAGAACGTAAATGATTATCCAATTTAAGTTTTGGAAAGAAGAGTTCAATAAAATACAAATACAACTAAAACTACTACAACATAGTAATAAGCAAATTTTTCCAATAGTATTAATTAACTTGATAGGTTGTGGGAAGTAAACATCCAATGAAGTTCCTCCTGCTAGCGTGTGTTTCTGTTAGGCCTAAGTATTTAAGTAAATCACGCGACCAGTGACGCTTAAGTCTTTGATGGGTATTTCTAGGGAAGGAAATGGAGGATAGTTCTTGAACAAGAGGATTATTATGATTGTGGACACGGGAACGGAACTTTTTATAACGAGATACAGCCACATCAAAAACAAATGGGACTTTAAGATCACGATGAATAACAGTATTGCGAACATAAAAGGGGGCATCGATAATTGTACGGAGTATTTTTGATTGAAGGGATTGGATTCGACGGGAATTAGAAGGCTTAGTAGATCCCCAGAGTTCTAGTCCGTATGTCCATATGGGTTTCAGTAAGGTATTGTTTAACAGAACTTTACTGTCTATAGTAAGTTTGGAACGTTTGTCTAGAAGTCGAAGTAGTTTTAGGTATCGTCTTTTAAGTTCTTGTCTTTTAAGTCTTGTATGTGGGTTCCATGTCAAGCGTTTGTCTAAGTACAGTCCTAGATACCGAGCTTCGGTGTGTTGAGGTATGGCACTGCCATTAGGGTATATGGGAGGGCATGTCTCACGACGGAGAGTAAAAGTTACCTGGATAGATTTACGTTCATTGACTTTTATTCTCCACTTAGTAAACCAGTTCTGGAGGGTTTGGATTTGGATTTGGAGAGTTTCGGAAGCATGTTGGGGATTTTCGCTAGATGCAAGGCAAGCCGTATCATCGGCGTATGTAGCAAAGAAGGTATTAGGGCAGGTTGGGATATCTGACATGTAAATGTTGTAGAGGATGGGTCCAAGTATGCTACCCTGAGGAAGCCCAGCCAATATCGGAGAGATATTGGACAGTTCGTTGGATTAATTTACTTGGAAGTGTCGGTTGGAAAGGAATGATCTTAGGATTAGGAAATAGGTGGAAGGAAGGAACCTCTTGAGTTTCCAGAGTAGACCCGGGTGCCAAACTCTATCAAAAGCTTGGCTTATATCAAGAAACACACCGGGACAGTACTCTTTTATTTCTAAAGAGGATGCAATGAAATCGACAACACGATGACACTGCTAGGTAGTGGAGTGTTCGGCGCGGAAACCAATTTGATGATTAGGAATTAAATTTGAAGATTCGAGTAGAGGATATAAGCGGCGAAGGAAGATTTTTTCAAAGATTTTTGAGAGAAGTGGAAGGAGACCTATTGGCCTGTAGGAAGTGGGCCGGTTTATTGGTTTATTGGGCTTAGGGATCATTTTAATGATTGCAAATTTCCATAGGATTGAGAAATGTGTTGTTCTAAAGATGGAGTTATATATTGTGGCAAGGAAAACTATTGCTCTTTTAGGGAGTTGTTGGAGTATATTGGAGGTAATCAGATCATAGCCAGGAGCTTTATTTTTGGGAAGGAGCTTGATTATATTGGCAACTTCGGAAGGAGTGATTGTTGTTTGAGTAATTCCCAGTCAATTGGTCCATTAATAAGTCTCGGCGCATTGACTTTTGGAGTAGATTGGGAATCGAGAACTAGTAGAACAGGGCTATGATCGGAATTAAGATCTAGAAGTGAATCAACATTAATATTGGAGGAATTCATGGAACTAGTTATAAAGTAATCTAGAATGTCCGGAAGCGATATTAATTTTATTTTCTTATATTACTATAACTATGCCATTATGATAACAGTACAGGAATATTTAAATGGTTGTTATGAGATCTTTTAAAAGACTCGATCATTTTGAAGTAATTTTTTATGTATTTTTTTATATTATAAGAAATGAAAATTTTGGGCTACTATTCAGTCACTTCTTAAAGGATAATGGATTTAAAATACTCCAAAGTATGAGAATTATGTACAAAGATGTATTTTTTTTAATAATTAGTCTAACAATCGTTAAATGACATAATCTTGGAGACCAAATCTCGGAATTACATGTCCTGGGAACTTTTCGTTCAATATAACCAAACTTTTTTAGTGGTATCGTTTTATTAAGGTCACATAAAGTTTGAAATAAAATCTTTAAGTTTAGGTCAAAAAAAAGTTAGTTATCATAGGGCAAAAGTACTCAGAATTGACTGTAACTGCGTCTTTCTGTACCTTTAGAACAAAAACTGATAACAGAAAGCAATTTTCCGCAAATATAGTAGCTTTTCTACAGTTACATGTGACTTTTTTTTACCCTTATATATGGTAAGTTCACTTGTTGACATATCCTCCGTTTTCTACCCATTTTACTATCTATTTTCCTATCAATTTTCTTGTTCCTTTTCCCGTCAATTTTCCTATACATTTTTCTATCCATTTTACATACACTTTCATATCAATTTTCCTTTCAATTTTCCTATCCATTTTCCTATAAATTTTTCTGTCAATTTTCCTATCCGTTTTTCTATCCGTTCCCCTATCCATTTTCCTATTCATTTTCTTATCCGTTTTGCTATCCATTTTTCTATCCAATTTCCTGTCAATTTTTCTATGCTCTTTCCTATCCATTTTCCTATCCGCTTTACTATCTACTTTCCTATCCATTTTCCTTTCAATTTTCCTATCCATTTTCCTGTAAATTTTCCTATCCATTTTCCTATCCGTTTTCCTATTCGTTTTACTATTCATTTTCTTATCCGTTTTCCATCCATTTTTCTATCCATTTTCCTGTCAATTTTCCTATCCACTTTCTTATCCATTTTCCTGTCAACTTTCCTATGCATTTTCATATCCGCTTTACTATCCATTTTTCTGACAATTTTCCTATCCATTTTCTTATCCACATTCCTATCCATTTTTCTATCCATTTTCCTATACACTTTCCTATTCATTTTCCTATCCTTGTCAATTTTCCTATCCACTTTCCTATCCACTTTCTTATCCACTTTCCTATCCACTTTTCTATCCATTTTCATATCCAATTTCCTATCAATTTTCCTATCAATTTTCCTATCAATTTTCCTATTAATTTTTCTATCCATTTTGCTACACACATTCCTATTCATTTTCCTTTCAATTTTCCTATCCATTTTCCTATAAATTTTTCTGTCAATTTTCCCATCCATTTTTCTATTCATTTTCTTATCCGTTTTGCTATCCATTTTTCTATCCAATTTCCTGTAAATTTTTCTATGCACTTTCCTATCCATTTTCCTATCCTTTATTCTGTCTATTTTTCTATCCATTTTTCTGTCCATTTTCCTATCCATTTTCATATCCGCTTTACTATCTACTTTCCTATCCATTTTCCTATCTACTTTACTATCCATTTTTCTATCAATTTTTCTGTCCATTTTTCTATCCATTTTCCTATCCATTTTCCTATCCATTTTCCTATCCATTTTCCTCTCAATTTTCTTGTCCATTTTTCTTTCAATTTTCCTGTTCACTTTCATATCCATTTTCCTGTCCATTTTTCTTTCTATCCATTTTTTCTTCAATTTTCTTTCTATCCACTTTAATATCCATTAATTTTTCTATCCATTTTTCTTTCAATTTTCTATCCATTTTCCTATCAATTTTCCAATAATGATTCAGCTCAAATTTTCTAATTGTCGATCTTCCGTGTCTTAACTGAAATCAAACAAATAAAAGCAAATTTTCCAAACGGCGATTATTGATAGTGAAGAGTTCCTTCCTAATTTTGGCACTTACCATAAACACGTAGTCCTGACGGAAGGTGCAGTCGAACCTATCTAATCGTAGATTAATTTATCAGAAATTTATTGCATTTGACATTAGCGAAAAACTATAAATAGCCACCACAGAAGGAGTAATGCTGCCAAATTGGATTGTATCATCCCCTTTTAACCACTTTTCAGAATAGATTTCGTTTGTGAGACACCACATTGGACTTATTTGGACATAATCCATCAGCGTTACGTACACATTTCTGATCTATCAGTGACTTGCTGGATACAAATTCACAGAAGCTTATAAAAATTGGTCGTGGTGCGATGGGGTGAGTTATAAAAAGAAGCTTCACTTTTGATATTTTACCTATTGTTGGGGTAGTTTGACAATGTTTTTTCTTCTGTCTACTGCATATGGAGACGTTAGCAGATTTAACGAAAATAAATAAACTAACTATGGTCTTCTATATTGGACTAATTTCTCTGTCCATCCCTTCCCCTCAGCACTGACCATTGTCCTGTTTTTATATTATTTACCGAGCAATTGAAAAACTTGCATGCATACAAACTCTTCGGGTGTACGTCGTTCGTCCGGCAAATTTTCGAGTTGAATGCTCGCAAAAGTTACTCACCAGTAGCAGTCTAGGACAAGTACCGGCCCTATTGACTAGCCTTTTCAGTCCTTTCGCAAATCGATATACACACCGCCATTAATTCCTACGAATGACCGTTCCAGAGGTTCTCATATTTTTTTTTTACCTTCCGTCTGAGTTATATTTTTTTGCGTGTCAGTTCTCATGATTTATTAATTTGTGGTTGTTATAAGAGTGATGGGGCGGTCAGGTTTATTCCAATTTGTTTTGTTGAAAAGGTTGGAGACCAATGGAGTCATTGGAATATTGCTGTTAATTGAGTAGAAAAAAAAATTTACCCAAAACACCGGCCGGTAATGTATTGATAAGCCTATAGTGTACAAATCTAGGATAATCTGTGTATAATGGTAAGTGGAAGAATGACACTTGTGTTCCGCAGAGGGCGGTGGTGGAAGGCGGAGGAGGGTTATGATCGATGTAGAGGAAATAATCGAGAGAACACGCCACAAACAACTGCGAACAATTGTGAACAATTCACCTGCATGGCCTCTATTAGAGCTTTTATGCTTTTGGCCTACTATAATCCATAACGTCCTTTAGTCCTTCCACCGTCTATTCGTAATCTGCTTTAGGATTTCTGAAACGTATGCAAAGCAGTTGTACCTAAGGTAATTGTTGTTATGTAAATCGGATAGTCTCCTTTTTATTTTTCGCCCATTTTGCTGGTTGTAATTGTGCGGTCAGTGGAATAAGGACATCGATGCTATTTTTATAGAAAATATGAACCGAAAACAAAAGAATTAGCACACTTCTAACTGTGTTTGAAAATAGTTCGAGGTTGAAGTATTCGAGAAAATTTTAATATTTAGAAGAAAAAAAACCTGTAATAATGATATCCTTTTTGCATCCTTTCTAGAATAAGTAGGATTATCTGCAAATGTAATTTTACTAATTGAGGTATTGTTAATAAAAAATCATAAAGTACAGAGACACTTTTACAATGCAGTAAAATTATTCAGTTTGTGTAGGTAAGGGGTGGTTGGGGGTGTTTGGAGGGTGATTTGTTGTATGTTTACAAAATGCAAAAAAAAAATAATAAAAGATAGAATCCGAAATGAGTTCTTAAACTTTATTGCGGTTATTGAACTTTTGGGGGTCGAAGTTTTTCAAATTTTTCGTGCAATAATTGTGCATATCCTGCTGAGATTTATTATATTTATTTATATAGCTAAAAGCAAATTACGTTTTTATTGTTTTTTTTTTAGTAATTAATTAATTTAAATAAGAAAAATCATAAATAACTGCAATAAAATCATTTGTTAATTTTTAGGAATTATTTTTCCTATAAACTACACACGTAGTTGGTTGCACAAAAAAATTTCATTTTCTTATGTAAGCTACGATGGTAGTATGATAAGTCACTGGCTAATACAAAGATATAGCTGATATCAATGGATATTGGGACATTTTTAAACTGTATCCAAATAAATGTAATAAAAATTAAATACCAAATTTTGTGACAGCTAAAAGGGAACCCACCAGATATGTTACTAGTTGGATTATGCAATGATTTGCAATAATTTTTAAAATGTTTCTCTGTTAAAATTTTCTTAAAGCAAATAATAAATGTAAATACTAGGGCAGTATGATAAGTCATTGGCTTTTGTAAAGATGTAGCTGGTATCAATTAAAACGATATTTTTGTAAGATCTACCAATCATGAAAAGATACTTTAAAATATTTTATTAATATTTGCTCATTAGTTTAGTTTTGGCAATGGTGGTCAATAAAGGAAAAAAAAGTTTGTAATTTTTAGTACTGTGGAAAGTGAATTTTTTGTATTAATAAAAAAATATTTTTTTAAAGAAAAAACCAATATATGAAACCAAAACCAAGCTTGAAGAGTGTAATAGGGACTTCTCACCCATATAATAGGAATAGAATGATACTGAAGTGGTTTACTGATTGTCGTTGTGGGACGACGCTGGAAGCGAATGTGCATCGGAGACGGCAAAATGGTTCTGTTTTTTTGGGACGCATATCATATAATATTATATTAAAAAAGGAACAACGATAACAGGATAGTATTATATGCCATAACTAAACCAGTTGAATTAGGAAATTAAGAAAAAACCATCAAATCTGAAAAAAATGGCTAAGCGAAATAAAATTTTGCTCAAACGATGAAAAAAATTGCGGGAAAAATGGCTATTTTGAAGGGTTGGAGAGATCGTATTTTTTAGATGGAATAAATGGAGTTTAAAGCAAATAATTCGGTAACTACTAGTTAGAACACTTGATGCAATTTTATTTACAAAGGTGACAAGATATTCTAAAAATTGTGTTGTTTATGGTAAATGTACTAAAATTTCGATGTCAAAGATGAGCCCCTATCTGGGCATTTTAGGCCATGTGCAAAAATCATTTTAGGCCATTTGAAAAATACTGTGTTTAAAAAAAACCTTTATGTTTGTATGCCTCATGAATTGAGTTTGAAAAACAAGATTTAACATGAGCGATACGCTGCTGAAGCAAAATAAAATCGAGCCATATCTGAAGCAAACTATAACTGGCGATGGAAAATGGGTAAATGACAGGAATATCGTTCGGAAAAGATCCTGAACGAAGAAAGATTTATGATCACAAGCAGTTTTAAAGTCAGGATTGATTTTCCTATCCACTTTCCTATCCATTTTCCTATCAATTTTTCTATCAATTTTCCTATCCATTTTCCTTTATATTTTCCAATCCGCTTCCCTATCCATTTTCCTCTCAATTTTCTAGTCCATTTTTCTATCAATTTTTCTGTCCATTTTTCTATCCATTTTCCTATCCATTTTCCTATCTATTTTCTTATCCTTTATCCTGCCAATTTTCTTGTCCATTTTTCTATCCATTTTCCTATCCACTTTCCTATCTATTTTCCTATCCATTTTCCTATCCATTTTCCTATCCATTTTCCTATCCACTTTCCTATCTATTTTCCTATCCTTTATCCTGCCAATTTTCTTGTCCATTTTTCTATCCATTTTTCTATCCACTTTCCTATCCATTTTCATATCCATTTTCCTATCAATTTTCATATCAATTTTCCTATCAATTTTTCTATCAATTTTCCTATCCATTTTTCTTTACATTTTCCAATCCGCTTCCCTATCCATTTTCCTCTCAATTTTCTAGTCCATTTTTATATCAATTTTTCTGTCCATTTTTCTATCCGTTTTCCTATTCATTTTCCTGTAAATTTTCCTCTCAATTTTCTTGCCCATTTTTCTTTCAATTTTCCTATTCACTTTCCTATCTATTTTTCTATCTACTTTCATATCCATTTTCCTATCCATTTTTCTTTCTATCCATTTTTTCTTCAATTTTCTTTCCATCCACTTTTATATCCATTAATTTTTCTATCCATTTTTCTTTCAATTTTGCTATCCATTTTCCTATCAGTTTTCCAATAATGATTCAGCACAAATTTTGTAATTGTCGATCTCCCGTGTCTTAATTGAAATCAAATAAATTAAAGCAAATTTTCCAAAATTTTTTTGGCACTTACCATAAACACGTAGTCCTGACGGAAGGTGCAGTCGGACCTATCTATTCGTAGATTAATTTATCAGAAATTTATTGCATTTAACATTAGCGAAAAACTACATTAGATCCTGAACGAAGAAAGATTAATGATCACAAGCAGTTTTAAAGTCAGGATTGATGGCCAATAAGGTTAGGAGGGGAATTGTTTATTATGAACTGCTACTGCTCCGTCAAACTATTGACTCGGTACTGTACTGTCGTAACGCGAGAGTTTTAATGCATCCGCCATAGCCCCGATATATTACTTCTTTCGATCTATGCAGAACTTTCTTAATGGAACCAAGCTTACTATAAAGGAAGCCTCTGAAAACCCCTCAATTCAGTTTTTTATCCAAAAACCAAAGAAGTTCTATACTGAAAAATGGGAAAATATTGTCGATAATAATGGCGAATATTTGGTTTCCATAACTAAGATTTTCATACTCTAATTTTACTCAAAAACAAACTTTTTCGACAAACAAAATTTATCCTTTTTTTTAAAAAAAAACTCCTTTTCACATACTCTCTCTTTTTGGTTTTATTGTTCTTTTGTTGCGATTTTCTCCAAAGTTTATATTTAAACATGCTCGCTTAGATATTAAACCAATAAAGTTTGATTGAAATTTTATGCAAATAATTCAATTGTAAGCATTCGTTGATATTGTAGTTTACAAAATAGTTAAATAAGAAAAAGGATAATAGCCAACAGTACGCATCAATTTAAGGAAATTGTAAGTATTTGCTTTGGTAATTTTCCTCTTTCTATTTAAACATATCCCATGCATTATATATATTGAATAGCAGTGATTATGCAAATGTTTGTACAAGTTTAGAATATCCTGCATCGAGAAAGGGATCATAGTGAAAATCGTATACGCAAGGATGTAATGTAAACATAAATGAGAAACTGTTAAAATGGCAAACTGCAAATGGAAAATGTCGAAAATGACATAAAATTGTTTTTCCTTTTCTTTATCGGGAATATATCGAAAATAGAATTTAATCTTAAATACGGTTGGAGCAGATTTTGTCATTTCGATGGGAAAAATAACACTACTAGTACTCCTACTTAAATCCTACCAATTATAGGAACTGTAAAATGAGTTTAGACTGAACATCTATCTATTCTGTTCTCATTACCATCGAAAATGTAGCCAAATAACATAGTGCATACTACGAGTTTAGACGATATTTCTGGTCTCATTTAACTGTCCAATGGAGCAGTTTAGAAGTCCTGACGAAGATTTTGGGTGAACACATTTATGCACACAATCTAAAGCATATAAACAAAAAGTTGAACAGTATTTTCTGTTCTATAAACTATAGGCAAATTTTACATGCAACTGTGTATGCATTAACGCAAATATTAATTTTTTTTTCTAAAATGGAGGCGTGTATGATAAATACTTGGCCTTGACATGAAGGAAACATTTTTATTTATGAAATTTATTTTATTGTTTAACATACATCCTTTACAGCTTCAAATAGTTAGTCCATCGTTTTTCTTTCATTTGAATCCCATCTAAAAAATACGATCTCTCCAACCCTTCAAAATGACCGTTTTTTTCAGCAATTTTTTTCATTGTTTGAGCAAAATTTTATTCCGCCAAGCCATTTTTTTTTCAGATTTGGTCGTTTGGTTTTAATTTCATTATTTAACTGGCTTAACAATACCGTATCATACTATTATCTTATAGTTGTTCCTTTTTTAATATCGTTGATTAATATTATATGATGTGCATCTCAGAAAATAGTAGCCAATAGAACCATTCTTACCTTCTTTGGTTGCACGTTCGCTTATAAAAGTCCATTATATGTCTAAACTTTGATTTCTATTTGGTAAAGATTAATCTATTTATTTTGCTTGTGCTTAAAAATATCTAATCCCTCCATTGATGTTGTTACACAAACACGTGTTTTAGTTCAGGTGTTTGCAAACGCGCACTCATCCCTTTCTCATGCACAAAATATCATATAAGCCTTATTCCCTACACGTTCTTTTCAAATATTTACCATATCAAGTATCTTATGCAGTTCCATTCGACGGTCTTTTAAAATAATATCTTAGATTTTATTAATCCTTCTAGCGTTGACTACAACGAAAATCTGTACACCACTTTAGTATCACTCCATTGCTATTATATGGGTGAGAAATCCCTATTGTGCTTCTTAAAAAAAAAAATTTCTTATTAACACAAAATTCACTTTCCGTATAACTAAAATTCACAAACCTTTTTTCCTTTATTGGCAACCATTCCCAAAACTAAACTAATGAGCAAATATTAATAAAATATTGTAAAGTATCTTTTTATGATTGGTAGATCTTACAAAAATATCGTTTTAATTGATATCAGCTACATCTTTACAAAAGCCAATGACTTATCATACTGCCCTAGTATTTACATTTATTATTTGCTTTAAGAAAATTTTAACAAAGAAACATTTTAAAAATTATTGCAAATCATTGCATAATCCAACTAGTAACATAAATCGTGGCGATAAGAATTTACATTTCATATACTAATTTTGTTAAAATTGACTTTAAAAAAATTGAAACAAAAATATATGCAAAAATTTTATTGTTTGTTAAAAATAAAAATAAAAATAAGAAAAATTCTTAGAAACGCTGATTTAATATATTGACTTTTTTCCTGCAAAAACTTTTATGAACGCAAAGACGAAATCATTAATTCGATTTGGTAAAACTTAATTGTTTGGAATTGAACACAAGTTTAGAAATTATTTAGAAATTTTAATCCAATATAAAATGTACTATTTTTTATTATTACTATTTTAGATAGAAATGGAATAAAACATTTTAAGCAAAAATATCAACAGTAATACACAAAAATGGATCGTTTTTATTTTCATTTATATTCAGTGAATCGCAATAAAGTCAAATCGAAATGAAAATGTTGGAAATTCTGGCTTATATTTGCTATCAGTTGAAAATGAATTTCATTTCATTTTGAGAACAGTTGGTGGCTTATCCATATCGATTGGGAACGGAGGTGTAGTTAACGAAATAAAAATGCGGCCAATCGTGTTGTAGTGTACGAGTAAGGGTCGTATTTTAACCTCAAACATGATTTTCAATAATACGAATTTCATTATAAAAACCTTATCAAATCCGGTGTACAGGTTGTATTTATAAAAAAAACTGTATTGGCACGGGTCTCCACTACATCCTGTAAACGTAATCAGGTGAAAAAAGCGCAAACATTGGTGTTGGAAAAAATATATTGTTCAAAAAAGGACTAGAAAGTGAAAACAGGTTTCGATTCTATTGTCTGAGTAATAAATGGTCGGTCACAAACATTCGCAATATTCTAAAGGACTACGACGCAGAATACCTACCTGCAATAGTTATATACATATCAGAACTTATATAGAAAATACATATCAAAACTTATAGCTTTTCAAATAATAAAATGTGCACTCGATTAAACTGCGTAACGTCATTCGTGTAATGCCAGTCGAGTAGTTGCTGCACTGCAATAAAATCCCTTCTCACCAATAACAGTACATAAAAGGAAATTTATCTAATTTTTTTCTGGTTTTTATTTTAGTTATCATTTAAGTTTTGTCAGTTTGATTGTATAGATATTTTTTCGAGCCTCTTCAATTTTTTTGGACCACTTGTAATGGTGTTGCCAATAATAATCTGAAACTGAATCCCAAATCATTGCCGTCAGTTTCGTATATTTATGAACTTCTTCAGAGAATTTTTTTACAATACTTTTTGGTAGTTCAACAACTATTTTTATATTTTATATTTCAACAAATTAAAAAAAAATATACGTAATACTAATAAATTTTTCATTTTTATTAAAATAATTGCAAAGGAAGTTGTTATTCGTTTTATTGCAGATTTATTGTAAATATTTGACTTTTAAAATTAATGGACTTTTATTCAAATTAATTTTAACTTTATAATTTCTTATAAAAAAAAAATCAAATTGTAATAAAATTTCGCATTTGAAATGTTGAGTAAAACTTTGCTGCAAAAATCTGCGATAAAAAAAGGCGGTGAAAATTTGCGTCCAAAAAGTTAAGTAAAAATTTTTTAGTACAAATGTTCAGTAAAAAATATTTATCAAAAAATGTCCATTAAAAAAAAATTAATAAAAAATTTGCAGTAAAAAATGTTCAGTTACAAATGTGCTGTAAAAAATTTGCAAAAATAAATTTACAGTAACAAATGTGCAGTCAAAATTTGCAGTAAAAAATTTGCGGCAAAAAATGTGCAATAATAAATTTACAGTAACAAATTTGCAGTCAAAATTTCCAGTTAAAAATTTGCAGTAAAAAATTTTGCAATAAAAATTTTGCAGTAAAAATTTGCAGTAAAAATTCTGAGTAAAAAATTTTCAATAAGAAATTTTCAGTAAAAAATGTTCAGTTAAAAATGTGCTGTAAAAAATTTGCAAAAATAAATTTATAGTAACAAATTTGCAGTCAAAACTTGCAGTAAAAAATTTGCGGTAAAAAATTTGCGGTAAAAAATGTGCAATAATAAATTTACAGTAACAAATTTGCAGTCAAAATTTCCAGTTAAAAATTTGCAGTAAAAAATTTTGCAATAAAAATTTTGCAGTAAAAATTTGCAGTAAAAATTCTGAGTAAAAAATTTTCAATAAGAAATTTTCAGTAAAAAATGTTCAGTTAAAAATGTGCTGTAAAAAATTTGCAAAAATAAATTTATAGTAACAAATTTGCAGTCAAAACTTGCAGTAAAAAATTTGCGGTAAAAAATGTGCAATAATAAATTTACAGTAACAAATTTGCAGTCAAAATTTCCAGTTAAAAATTTGCAGTAAAAAATTTTGCAATAAAAATTTTGCAGTAAAAATTTGCAGTAAAAATTCTGAGTAAAAAATTTTCAATAAGAAATTTTCAGTAAAAAATTTGCAGTAAAATATTTGTTGTAAAAAAATTCAAAAAATAATAATTTACAGTAACAAATTTGCAGTCAAAATTTACAGTCAAAAATTTGCAGTAAAAAATTTGCAATAATAAAATTACAGTAACAAATTTGCAGTAAAAATTCTCAGTAAAAAATGTATAGTAAAAAAAAACAGTAAAAAATTTTCAGTAAAATATTTGTAGTAAAAAAATTGCAAAAATAATAATTTGCAGTAACAAACATGCAGTCAAAAATTTGCAGTAAAAAATTTACAATAATAAATTTGGAGTAACAAATTTTCAGTAAAAATTTACAACAAAAAGTAAAAGTAAATTGGCAGTTCAGTAAAATATTTTCAGTAAAAGTAAAAACAATTTGTTCAGTAAAAAAAAAATTTTAGTAGTCATTTTTTTTGACTAAAACTTTTTTTTCAGTAAAAATTTTCAGTAAAAATTTTCAGTAAAAATTTTCAGTAAAAATTTTCAGTAAAAATTTTCAGTAAAAATTTTCAGTAAAAATTTTCAGTAAAAATTTTCAGTAAAAATTTTCAGTAAAAATTTTCAGTAAAAATTTTCAGTAAAAATTTTCAGTAAAAATTTTCAGTAAAAATTTTCAGTAAAAATTTTCAGTAAAAATTTTCAGTAAAAATTTTCAGTAAAAATTTTCAGTAAAAATTTTCAGTAAAAATTTTCAGTAAAAATTTTCAGTAAAAATTTTCAGTAAAAATTTTCAGTAAAAATTTTCAGTAAAAAATTTTGCAATAAAAATTTTGCAGTAAAATTTTGCAGTAAAAATTCTGAGTAAAAAATTTTCAATAAGAAATTTTCAGTAAAAAATGTTCAGTTAAAAATGTGCTGTAAAAAATTTTCAAAAATAAATTTACAGTAGCAAATTTGCAGACAAAATTTGCAGTAAAAAATTTGCGGTCAAAAATGTGCAATAATAAATTTACAGTAACAAATTTGCAGTCAAAATTTCCAGTTAAAAATTTGCAGTAAAAAATTTTGCAATAAAAATTTTGCAGTAAAATTTTGCAGTAAAAATTCTGAGTAAAAAATTTTCAATAAGAAATTTTCAGTAAAAAATTTGCAGTAAAATATTTGTTGTAAAAAAATTCAAAAAATAATAATTTACAGTAACAAATTTGCAGTCAAAATTTACAGTCAAAAATTTGCAGTAAAAAATTTGCAATAATAAATTTACAGTAACAAATTTGCAGTCAAAATTTATAGTAAAAACTTTGCAGTAAAAAATTTTGCAATTAAAATTTTGCAGTAAAATTTGCAGTAAAAATTCTCAGTAAAAAATGTATAGTAAAAAAAAAAAAGTAAAAAATTTTCAGTAAAATATTTGTAGTAAAAAAATTGCAAAAATAATAATTTGCAGTAACAAACATGCAGTCAAAAATTTGCAGTAAAAAATTTACAATAATAAATTTGGAGTAACAAATTTTCAGTAAAAATTTACAACAAAAAGTAAAAGTAAAAGTTTTAGTAAATTGGCAGTTCAGTAAAATATTTTCAGTAAAAGTAAAAACAATTTGTTCAGTAAAAAAAAAATTTTAGTAGTCATTTTTTTTGACTAAAACTTTTTTTTCAGTAAAAATTTTCAGTAAAAATTTTCAGTAAAAATTTTCAGGCAAAATTTTCAGTAAAAATTTTCAGTAAAAATTTTCAGTAAAAATTTTCAGGAAAAATTTTCAGTAAAAATTTTCAGTAAAAATTTTCAGTAAAAATTTTCAGTAAAAATTTTCAGTAAAAATTTTCAGTAAAAATTTTCAGTAAAAATTTTCAGTAAAAATTTTCAGTAAAAATTTTCAGTAAAAATTTTCAGTAAAAATTTTCAGTAAAAATTTTCAGTAAAAATTTTCAGTAAAAATTTTCAGTAAAAATTTTCAGTAAAAATTTTCAGTAAAAATTTTCAGTAAATATTTTCAGTAAATATTTTCAGTAAAAATTTTCAGTAAAAATTTTCAGTAAAAATGTTCAGTCAAAATTTTCAGTAAAAATGTTCAGTAAAAATTTTCAGTAAAAATTTTCAGTAAAAATTTTTAGTAAAAATTTTCAGTAAAAATTTTCAGTAAAAATTTTCAGTAAAAATTTTCAGTAAAAATTTTCAGTAAAAATTTTCAGTAAAAATTTTCAGTAAAAATTTTCAGTAAAAATTTTCAGTAAAAATTTTCAGTAAAAATTTTCAGTAAAAATTTTCAGTAAAAATTTTCAGTAAAAATTTTCAGTAAAAATTTTCAATAAAAATTTTCAGTAAAAATTTTCAGTAAAAATTTTCAGTAAAAATTTTCAGTAAAAATTTTCAGTAAAAATTTTCAGTAAAAATTTTCAGTAAAAATTTTCAGTAAAAATTTTCAGTAAAAATTTTCAGTAAAAATTTTCAGTAAAAATTTTCAGTAAAAATTTTCAGTAAAAATTTTCAGTAAAAATTTTCAGTAAAAATTTTCAGTAAAAATTTTCAGTAAAAATTTTCAGTAAAAATTTTCAGTAAAAATTTTCAGTAAAAATTTTCAGTAAAAATTTTCAGTAGAAATTTTCAGTAGAAATTTTCAGTAAATATTTTCAGTAAAAATTTTCAGTAAAAATTTTCAGTAAAAATTTTCAGTAAAAATTTTCAGTAAAAATTTTCAGTAAAAATTTTCAGTAAAAATTTTCAGTAAAAATTTTCAGTAAAAATTTTCAGTAAAAATTTTCAGTAAAAATTTTCAGTAAAAATTTTCAGTAAAAATTTTCAGTAAAAATTTTCAGTAAAAATGTTCAGTCAAAATTTTCAGTAAAAATTTTCAGTAAAAATTTTCAGTAAAAATTTTCAGTAAAAATTTTCAGTAAAAATTTTCAGTAAAAATTTTCAGTAAAAATTTTCAGTAAAAATTTTTAGTAAAAATTTTCAGTAAAAATTTTCAGTAAAAATTTTCAGTAAAAATTTTCAGTAAAAATTTTCAGTAAAAATTTTCAGTAAAAATTTTCAGTAAAAATTTTCAGTAAAAATTTTCAGTAAAAATTTTCAGTAAAAATTTTCAGTAAAAATTTTCAGTAAAAATTTTCAGTAAAAATTTTCAGTAAAAATTTTCAATAAAAATTTTCAGTAAAAATTTTCAGTAAAAATTTTCAGTAAAAATTTTCAGTAAAAATTTTCAGTAAAAATTTTCAGTAAAAATTTTCAGTAAAAAAAATTTGTTCAGTAAAAAAAAAATTTCAGTAGTAATTTTTATTTGACTAAAACTTTTTTTATTCCAAATTTTTTTCTGATATAATTTCAATTAATTTTCAGTAAAAAACTTTCAGTAAAAATGTTCAGTGAAAAAAGTTTGGTAAACAATTTTTTCGGAAAAGGACTTTATTAAAAGGAATAATAATATCATTGGCAAAGTATAAAAATAGCAGTGATTTTGCGTTACTGATATACTAAAAACTTTTCAAAAAATCGGAGGTGGATCCAATTCCGAAACCGAAGCATTCGAATGAATAGCCTTACCACATTTTGCCCAGATTTTGTTAGTTTTTCATGAAACGTGACCCAAATCAAATAGCTTCGAATCCTGCTCAAATTTCTATACTTACGAAAAGTATCATAATATCCTCTGGCTTGTAGTTTAAATTCCCGACCAAATCTATTCAATAACATCTGCATAAGTAAATAAATATAATCCAAATAGAGAAATTCGATTTCGTAATTCACTTCGAGGAATAGTTTCGATTTGCTTGCAGAAAAGTTTTATGACTTTCCTTGAAAGGACATTTTTTTTTACTATGTTTCCCCTCTACCCCCCCCCCTCCAACCCAACCACTCTAAAAGCATTAAATCCTTTTTCATTATGGTCCCTTTTTTATACGCTTTTTACTGAAGTTTCCTTTTTGTCTGCTGCTTTCGAATTGAATAAAGTTTGACGAAGATTCGTTTCCACATCGATAAATTCGCAGCTGTAAAGTTTAAATTGATTTCAGAAATAGCGCAAGAAATATATAAAAAAAAAATAAAACTGAACTGGGCATAAATAAAAAAAAGGACATCGAACAATGAATGGAATTGTTTCGAATACAAATCTTGTTTGAAAGAGCGATTCATTGAAGGAAATTGAGCCGCATAATGATCACAAATGCCTGGAATCGATTCTGTTTCACAAATTTTATTTCATTCCCCCCATTTTTTTTTTAATTTAATAGGAATAGTTGGGAGCAGGAGCAGCGACAGGAGCACAGAAACTGTACTGGCAGAAGTCTTGGAGAATCGTTTATTTTTGCATTGACGCCAACTTTTTCAATTTGGACTTTTCAGTCTGTTCACTGTACATTGACAAAGTCTAAGTACAATTTCGAAGGTCAATAGTGGAAAATTTATTTTATTTTCTTTTTCCGTTGAAAACTTTCATTTTCTATTGGAGAAAATATCTGTTCAGATATTTCCAATAAAATGCAGAACGAACTTAATGGAAATTGTTTGAAAATTTTCTGCAATATAAATGAAGGCATCAAAATTGAATTCGTTTTGTCCTTTGTTTTCGAGAACATTTAAATTATGGTCGAGTAAAAATTTTTATATTGTTTTCGAAAAAAAAAACAACTTACCAACTGGGAGTCCTTTGGGTATCATGTATTCATGTCTTGCCGGATTAAATTGGTAGTCGCTCGTTTTAGAAGAAAATTCCATGAGACAAAAAAAAAATCACATTTTAACTTTTTGAACTTTTCTTTTTAACTTTTGAGATTGTTTTTTTTTGGGGGGCAAACTTAAGGTAATCTTGTCAAATCTTTCCATGCGATGATAAAGTTAATTGCATCTAAATTAGGCACGAGTATGGCACTAAGTGGTAGGTGGGTAAGCCCGGTGGTGGTGGGTGAACAAATCATCAACCATGATCACGTTTGGAGAGAATCCGTTTAAGACCTTTTGAACAAAAATTCATATCTGATTACTGGATAGAAATAATATGCGTGATCTAAAGTTTATCTCCCCTTTATTTTTGCCTCATGACAATTATGATAATAATAGTTATGTTAAAAGTAGAAGGAAAAATTTAAGAACTGTGAAAAATTTTAGTTTTTTACCAGAAAATTCAGAAGTTAGAAACAATATAAACAAAACACTTTATTGGAAATATTACGAAATATATTAGACCATAAGAAAAAAGAAAAACCAAAACTGAATAGGAGAAAAACAAGACCAACAAAAAAAATCTTCTCATTAACTCTTCCAAGCTTCAAGATGTGTTCACCGATTATGGACTAATTGTTCTACATTTTCAAGCATAACAAGATTCGACAAGCGTTGAATAATAACGTGCCTCGGAGATCTTTCAGCTTTAAATACTGGTCTAAGAAAAAAACTCCCAGAACTTATCCGAAGTTATGTTCTTGAAATGAGGGCTCCTGGGATGA
The DNA here is from genome assembly GCA_958298945.1 of Atherix ibis. Lineage (NCBI taxonomy): Eukaryota > Metazoa > Arthropoda > Insecta > Diptera > Athericidae > Atherix > Atherix ibis. Next base: position 104,809,578 of record OY282606.1, on the reverse strand, counting down.
GAATGCGGCATGGAATGGAAGAGTGGTTAGGTGTTAGGTGTGCAGGTATGACGGGGACTATTGCCAAGTGAAGAAAGATGGGCGGCACTGAATTGAGATATCATCGCAAAGTATTGTTCATTAACCATAGCGTGTCTTAACCTTGAAGTAATTTTAGAGTGAGTTGCAATTATTGCTGTTCATTACATATTTTCTCCCACAAGACTTCTGGTAATAAAGAATCTTTCCGAAGTTTTTTTTGTACAAATTTGAACTGAAATTTTTCAATTAGCATTTCTATGAGCGATTCGTAAAAATGTTTCGTTGAAAAAATCTTCCGTCATAACATTTTCTTGCAAATATTTTTCAGTAAAAACTGTTTTCAGTACAAAATATTCAATTAGGAAATTTTCAGTTTAGTAGCAAAACTTTCGTAGTGAACATTTTTTATTTTCACCAATTTTTGAAAAAAGTTTCAGTAAAATTTTCTTAGTAAAAAAACTATGAGTTAAAAATGTTCATACGACAATATTTGAATTTAAAAATATTCTTATAAAATTTTAGTCAAATTATTAAATTAAATACAAATTTTACGGAAAAAAAAATCCGTCAACCAAATTTAAGTCAATAAAAAAAAGTTTTGAAAAAATTTCCCGTCAAAAATTTTGCTAAAACATTTTCTTCGAAAGATTTCAGTAAAAAAAAAACAGTTTCAGGCAAAAATTTATACGTGAAAATTTTTTATTGCCACATAATTTTCTGTAAATAAAAGTTGAGTCAAAAATATTTTGATCAACATTTTTGGTGAAAATATTTTTAGTCAAAATATTTTTAATCAAAAAAAAAATTTATTCAACAAATTTTGCTTAAAAAATTTTCAGTAAAAAATTTTAGGGCAGAAAGTTTTAGTCCAAAAAAGTTTTAAGTGAAAAAATATCCAATTAGCATCAATAAATTTAGCAATAAACAATTTTATTTAAATATTTAACTGTTGATTTGAATTTCAGTTAAAAAAGTATTTGCAATTAAAAAAATGCTCAGTCAATAAAAGACAAAAACTCTTGATTAGAATTTTTACTGCAAATATTTTAAGTGGAAAAATTTAGTCAATTAATGTTGAATAAAAAATACTTATTCAAAAAATTTCTATAAAAACATGTTTAGTAAGCAATGTTTTTGGCATAAAAGTTCAAGTGAATAAATACATTTTTAACATCAAATTTTCAGTAAAAATATTTTAAATCAAAAAATTGCCAGCAAAAAAATATTTTAAAAAAGTTTCATTCAAAAAATTTTTTAGTCACTCAAAGTTTATTCCTGTTGATTAAAATTTTGTGCCAAATTATATTTAATCAACAAAAAATTACATTAAAAAAATTTTATTACAAATATTTTAGTCAAAAAGTTTCAGTCAAAAAATATTCATTAAAAAAATGTTCATCAAAATTTTTATTGAAAATATTTTTAGTCAAAAAATTTAGTTAATAAATATTGAATAGAAAAAAATTTCAAATAAAAATATTTTCAGTAACAAATTTAAGAGAAACAAAGTTTTAGTCATAAAAGGTCAAGTGAATAAATTTTCATAAGGCATACTTTTATTCAAAAAATATTTAACAGCAAATTTTAGTCAAAGAATTTTTAATCAAAAGATTGTCAGCAAAAATATTTTATCAAAAATCAATTTTAGTTAAAAAATTTCACTCAAAAAAGTTCCAGTCAAATAAGTTTTTAGTCACTCAAAGTTTAATCAAAAAAATTTTCATTGAAAATATTGTGAGTCAAAATGTTTTTAATAAAAAAAAAATTGCATTGAAGAAAGTTTATTAAAAATATTTTCAGTAAAACAATTTTAAGGCGAAAGGTGTTAGTCGATAAACTTTTATTGAAAAATGTTTTAGTCAAAATGTTTCAGTCTAAATATTTTCTATCAAAAAATGTTGGTCAAAATTTTTATTAAAAATAGTTTTAATTGAAAAATTTAGTCAAAAAAATGTTGATTAAAATTTCACAGCAAAAAGGTTTGTTTTATTTTAAAAATGTTTTAGTAAAAAAATTTTTTATTGTAAGTTTAGTAAGTTATTACCATAATTTTGAAACGTAATCTTCTATATGTAAAAACCTCATTGTCGACCGCAGATTTTGAAAATTTTTACGGACAGTTTTATTAAAAAATGTTCTAGTCAAAATATTTCAATTAAAAAAAATTTTTATTGAAATTTTTTTGACTGGAACTTTTTGACTAAAACAGTTTTAAATAAAACGTTATGATTGAAAAATGTTCAGAGAAAGATGTTTTTAGTCCAAAAAGTTTTATTTTAAAAATGTATTAGTCAAAAAATTTTTACTGTCAGCTCAGCAATTTATTATCATAATATTTGAACGTAATTTTTTATATCTAAAAACCTCATTGCTGACCGAAAATTTCGAAAAATTTACGGAAAGTTTCATTGCAAAATGTTTTAATCAAAAAGTATCTGTCAAAAAAATTTTATTGACTGAAATTTTTTGACAAAAACCGTTTTTATTGAAAATTTTTTGACTAAATTTTTTTTACTTATGTTAAAAAAAATTGTTAAATAAAACTTTATGTTAAAAAAAATTGTTCAGAGCAAAAAGGTTTTAGTCCCTAAAGTTTTATTTTGAAAATGTTTTAGTCAAAAAGTTACAGTCAACAAATGATTTACGACCGACGATTTCAAAAAATTTTACAGATAAATTAGTATCTAAAAATGTTTCAGTCTGACAATTTTCAATCGAGAAATTTTGATCAACATTTTTATTGAAAATATTTTTAGTCATAAAATGTTCAATTAAAAAAAATTTCGATAAAAACTTTCCAAAAAATTTTGATAAAAAAGCCACAGGCTTTAGTCATAAAAGTCTGTTAAAAATAATTAACTGAAAAAATTGTTTTTAGGCAAATTTTCAGTAAAAAATATTTAGTCAAATATTTTTAATCATAAAGTTATCAATAAAAGATTTTTAAAAAAAAAAAAATTATTTTAGCTAAAATCTTACAATCAAAAGAATTTTTACACAGAAAAAATTTTTTTATTCAAAAATTTTCAGTAAAAAAAATTTAAACGAAATTAAATTTAAAAAAATAATCATACGTGCGTGAAACAGTTTTATTTAAAAAGTTTTAAATAATTTGAGTAAGAAAAGTAAAAATTTAAGTAAACTATTTTTTTCGATGGGATTCGAAACCGTACGTGTAGCTTCCACTTTTCAGTTTATTTCAAGTATTCTACGAGGGTCATTCAACAAGTACTTAGCCTCACCGCCCGATGGAACCGCTGTCACAAAAAAAATTTACCATCGTGCAGTACATTCTTTTAGTAGCCTGTTGTTAAAGTTTCAGTGGCTTCATTTCATTAGTTTTGTTTTGAGAGCCTTTGAAAGCGAGCGTGTCGGTCGGTTGCACAAAAATGGAAAAAGAACAATATCGTTCGGTGATTAGATTCTTGTTTTTGGAAGGGAAAACGCACAGCGAAATCAAAGATCGCTTAGATGCTGTGTATGGTGACTCTTCTCCTTCGATGGCGACCGTCAAGAATTGGTTCAACGAGTTTGTTCGTGGCCGCACGTCGGTTTTTGATGAGCCACACCCAGGTGCCCCTAAAACGGCTGCTGCGGAGGAAAACGTTAAAAAAATCCACGATCTGGTGTTGGCATACCGTCGATTAAAGGTTCACGAGATAGCTGAGACTGTGGGCATCGCAGTAGGAACGATGCATCATATTCTACACGAAGAACTGGGCATGAGAAAGCTGTCGGCGCGATGGGTGCCGCGTTTGCTCACACCGGAAAACAAGCGCAACCGTGAGACCACATCGGCGACGTGTTTGGCGCTGTTTCAGCGCAATCCAGCGAAGTTCTTGCGTCGTTTCGTGACCGTCGACGAAACATGGATTCACTGGTACACACCAGAGACCAAGGAACAGTTGAAAAAGTGGATTTCACCCGGCGAACGTGCTCCGAAGAAGGCGAAGACTGTTCGATCGGCCGGAAAGGTGACGGCCACCGTTTTCTGGGATTCACAATGTGTGATCCACATCGATTACCTCGAGAAGGGTAAAACAATCACGAGGCGCTACTATGCTGACTTATTGGGCCGATTTGACGTCGAATTGAAGAAAAAGTGGCCCCGCTTTGCGAAGAAAAAAGTGCTGTTCCACCACGACAACGCGCCGGCTCACACCTCCGCCGTCGCCATGGCCAAATTGGTCGAATTGCGCTACGAATTGCTGCCCCATCCACCGTACTCTCCAGATTTGGCCCCCTGTGACTATTTTTTGTTTCCAAACCTGAAAAAATCACTCGCCGGGAATAGATTTGGGTCGAATGAGGAGGGCATCGTCGCCGCGGAGGCCTATTTTGCTTCCCTCGAGAAAATGTATTTTTTGGACGGGTTAAAAAAGTTAGAGCATCGCTGGGCCAAGTGTATCGAGCTTGAAGGAGATTATGTGGAAAAATAAATTGCCACCTTTCCAAAATTTTCGTTTTTCTTTTGTAGGCTAAGTACTTGTTGAATGACCCTTGTACAAACAATTTTTTTCCCAATAATCAGATTTAAAAATTGGACACCACCTGTAATATCCATTAAATAGGAAAAATATTTTTTTTGTGCGTTTTTTTTCTTAAAATGGCTTTTAATTTAATCCCAACTTCTAAAAGAATAAGCAACTCTATAAATTTACACCCCAAAAAGCTTTGTAAATTCAGTAAACCTTCGCGTTACGTCTAATTATATTAAAAAATTTTTTTATTAGAACCCAATAAAAATATGTTTATGATTATTACTTAATATCCGGACAAAATTTTAATAATGCAAATTGCTGTGAATTTGTTATTATTTTTATTTCTAGTTAAAGAAATTTGCGTGTTTTACATTTTAATTATGTAATTAAAAATTTATTCCCAAACATAAAAACAAATAACAAAAAATAAAAAAATTACAAATTATTTTCTTTTTCCTTTTTTTTTTAAAGGGAATATTCTCCATTATTTATGTTGGTGGGGTTTCATTTTAGGGCCCTCCCCCCCCCCCCCCCCCCCTAAAAGTAATGTTCTTTTTTTTATGGAAGTATAAATTAGAAAAGAATTTGTTTATAATTTTTATATTGATGGATTTTTTTTCAATAAAATTGAAACTACAATAACCATTTTGATATAAAGTTTTCAATAAAAATTATTTTCCGAATGTACTATAAATTTTCATTTTCTATAATAAATGTTACGAAAATTTATCAAATATTTTTTAAGATGGCAAAACGTTTTGTTTTTCTTCTTTTTTTTTATGGTCAGTAAAATAAAAAAAAATGTCCTTACATTCTTTTAGTTGTGTTTATACTATCCGGGATAATATGCTTAACCATAAATAACAAATCTCAATTAGTCGATTCAGTTTTATTGATCAATTTTGTTTCTTGTCATCTTGGAGATAAAATCCAAGTGATAAAATACGATAAGACCTCATCTGTAGAGTCGGTTAGGTTATTGGTTCGTTGTTCAGCTCGTATGTGTTTGGGCGAAGCGCTAAATTCCGCGGATTCCTGATGTCGTGTGATACTATCAAGCCAAGCAACTGGTTTGCATATGACGATGGTCCAATGGTTTCGCTGTAGGTCTATGGAGTGATATGAACGATACTGATGGGATTAACTACAAAACAGGACTTAAACTCTCACAACACTCGTCGGGCAAGTGCTATTTGCTGCACTGGCCAATAAGCGCTTCGAGTATCCGAACGACCTTCTTACCAGTTTACTGACGTAACGATGGTATGGTTTATGGCGGTATCACCGGACCGTTCTGTACAAATAAATCCAAGTCAATAAATCCGAAATTTATGGATGTGTCATCGGAATGATTTTAATGGTGCGTACTCGCATGTATCTTAAATGTTTTGCCTCGGATCCGTTACGACCATTCTCCGTACTCCATAATAAAGGTTGCTCTCGATAAGATTTTCCTTCTATTATTTTTTACGTCCTTTTCTTTAAACATCTCGATTACATGTGACTGTGTTGTTGGAATTCCTTACGCATCTTCCTTTTATGTTTTGTCTTCACGTCATAGCATAATAACATTAAAAGTTGAAAATCTATTCTTTTTGTTACTTCAATTAATTTTTTTGCACCTCAAGAAAAATGGAAATTATTTCTAAAAAAGCTTTAATAAAAAATTAAGACCTATCCAATTTTTACTTTGGAAAGCAAAGTTTATTTAACTATATTTAAAATTTAGATTTTAATAAAACAAATTTACTATTATTTTGCTTAAACTTTGTTGTTATATAATAAAATATAATATTTATAAAAAACTGCCACCTGATTTTCTATAGCATTCGATCTTTTTGAGGTAACTTTTCATGATTTTTTCACACACTTTGGACTGTAATTCGGCCATTATTTGATGAATGTCGATTTTTAAATACTCTCAAAATTTGAAAATTATTTGCATTAATACAATTTCTTAAATAATGTAATAAAAAAAAATCCAATAGCGTCAAATTGTACGGTATTAGAGGTAATCAAATATCGAAATTATGCGTCCTGCAAATGTTTCGTGGAATAAAGACCAAAAATGTGTCCTGTTGTGTGGCTTATGGTGGCAATTTATTCAAACAAAATATGATTTAGATGAAAATCTTTAAGTTTAGGTAAAAACCAACTCATTTTTTTTATGTGAATACAATGGCTTTTTCTTCTAAAAAAATCTGGACTATAACTCTCTCTTCTTATTAATGCTTATTAATTTTTTTTAAAATTCCAATCTTCAGACAAATATGGATATCAGAGAGAGTTTTTTTTAAATATTTCCATATAGTAAAAAGTTTTGTTTTTGAAGCCCTTTAGTTTGTAATTTTACTTATTGACATATTCATCGAGCGATAAATGAGCCTCATCACGAAATATGGCCACCGAAGAATTACCACATACGAAGTCTATTCAAAAAGTATCGTGGATTTTGTGTTTTTTTTTCAAAAACTATTTATTTGTTGATGAATAACTATTTTATCCCCTTCAAAGTAATCCCCCACCAGATATTATACACTTGTGCCAACGTTTTTTCCAATCTTCGAAGCACTTCAAAAAATCATTTTTTGTGATCTTGTTCAGTCCCTCCTTCGATGCCGTCTTTATCTCCTCAATCGTAGCGTAGCGTCATCCTTTCATGGGCCACTTCAGTTTCGGGAACAAGAAAAGGTCATAGGGGGCCAGATCTTGGGAATACGGTGGCTGCGGCATTATTAGTGTGTTGTTTTTGGCCAAAAATGGCAACAGCCAATTTTTATTCTTCCACAAACCCGGGCGTTTCTGGCGGACTGCTTCACACAACTTGCGCATAACTTGCAGGTAATATTCCTTATTAACCGTTCTACCCTGTGGTAAGAACTCATGATGCACCACGCCCCTGAAATCGAAGAAAACTGTAAGCAAAGCCTTAACATTCGACCGAACTTGGCGCGCTTTCTTCGATCTTGGCTCGTGCGACAGCTTCCATTGGGATGATTGAGCTTTGGTTTCCACGGCATAACCATAAACCCATGATTCGTCACCAGTTATGACCTTTTCGAGGAAATTTGGGTTGTTGCGGACAGAGTCCAACAGCTCCTTAGCAATGTTAATGCGATGTTGTTTTTTGTCGAAATTGAGCAAAAACCAAATCCGAGCCAAAACACGTGCAAGCACAGCAGCTGTCAAAAATTAACTGATCATTCAAAATGGCCTAACTTGTTGGCATAAGTGAGAGATATAATTACCAACATAACACCACAAAAAATAAAAAATCGTATATACATACGTAACCCGCGGAAATTAAAAATTGTCAGCGATACTTTTTGAATAGACCTCGTATGCATAAATATTTTATTTTATTTAATGATTAAATAATTTTTAAATGGCAAATCTCATTTTAAATTATCTTTATTTATATATAATATAAAAGTTAAAATCAGTTACATAACAAAATAGTATTTTCCTAGCCAAAAACTGGATAATACTAAATTAAAATTTTTAGGGGTGCTGCATTTTTAAAATTTTTAATAAAAAAATTAAAAAGATCACTGATTTAACGTGGCCGTATAGAAAAAAATATATGGCCTCAAAAAGGCACAATTAATAAGTCATTTTTTTCAACCACTGTATTATAAGCCACACCTTCTAAACTCATCGCCTCCAACTAAGGCCAAATAAAATCGATTATCTTTTGCTATTAATAGTAACGGTCGCGCTAGCCTCATTTCCAACGCAGTACGGTCCGCTCAAAATCCACACCAGACAGTAAGTTTTTCTGGAAGCAAAGGAACTTCCTGAAATTTGTATGCTTACTTTTCATCCCAGTTCTGAAAATATTTGCTTTTTTACGTTCAGCCAAAAATACACTTCGTCGCTGGAGATGATTTTTTCACTAAAAATTTCTACTACCTCGACGCATTCTTGAATCGTATAGTACTTCATGATTCAATGGTAGCTATAGAACAAAAAAAAGGGCTTTGAATGACAGCGGTGTCATTTGAAACGTTAAAGTTACAGACTGTCAAAGATTGACGGTACCTGCTGAAAAGCTCCCTTATTCGTTTATATTTCGTTTGGTAAAATCGAATTGATTTCGAGAAAAAATGGAACCAATTTTTTTACCAGGTGTATAATCTTAAATCCACAGTTTTTTAGTCAAAAAAAAACGCATGTTTTTTTCATACAAAGCAAAAACAAATTTATTCAAGGTACTTGCCCTCGCTAGCTATACATTTTTCCTATCTCTCGGGCAACTTGTGAATACCACGCCAAAAAAATTCCTTCTCTTTCGATCCAAACCACTCATCAAGCCATTTTCGGACGTCTTCGTAAGAATCGAAGTGCTGCTCAGCGAGCGCGTGGCCCATCGCCGAAAACAGATGGTAGTCGGAAGGAACCAGGTCTGCTGAATAAGCGTGGTGGGGAAGCACCTCCCAGTTGAGTGTCTCAAAGAAGTTTCGATCATTTTTGACGTGTGCGATGGTGCGTTGTCGTGGAGGAAAGTCAACTTGTCATGTCTTTGTTGATAATCCGTTCTTTTTTCACGCAGAGCACGGTGCAATTTGATCAATTTTTGGTGGTAGCGGTGGGCATTGACAGTTTCACCAGGTTTCAACATCTCATAGTAGACGATACCCTGCTGATCCCACCAAACGCACAGCATCGTCTTCCGTACGAAACGATTTAGTCTTGGAGAAGATGTTGATGGTTGGCCGGGACCAACACACGATTTCTTTCGTTTAGGGTTCTCGATATATATCAACTTTCCATCGCCTGTCACAATCCGATGCGGGAACGACTTTCTTTTGTTGGTCTGGCGAGCAAGATTTCGCATGTGTTTTAGCGTCGCTCCATCTGCCTATCGTTCAATTCATGCGGCACCCATTTTCCGATCTTTTCAATCTTCCCTATGGCATGCAGACGCATGGAAATAGCTGGTTGAGTAACACCCAATTACTCCGCGAACATTTTTTGCGATTGGGTATCGTCTTCGTCCAAAAGAGTATGCAATTGATGGTCCTTAACCTTCCTAGGCCGATTTTTACGCTTCTTGTCCCACAAGTCAAAATTGCCTTTTTTGAACCGATGAAACCAACCTCGAAACGTTGTTTCCGATTAAGCACTGTCACAATAGTCCTCCATAAGCATTCGATGCGATTCGGCAGCCGATTTCTTCAAATTGAAGCAGAAAATCAGAGCATTCCGCATATGCTGTTTTTCTGGAACAAAACTAGACATGACTACCAAAGGAAAAATGTATTTTATTATACGATATAGCTGACAATGTGCACTGATTAATGTTGACAGATGTCAAACTCATAAGAAAAAATTTAACGTGTCCATGGTAGCTTAATACGCTCACTCACGCCATCTATGACCAAACAGCGGATTTAACCTTATACCTCTGGTATATTACTAATAATTTATTTAAAAACTGAAAGAAAAAATTCTTTGAAATAAATTCAAAATAAACACAACCACTCAACGTGGAGATATATAAAAAAAACAGGATAAAATCGTATGAAAAATTATATGACATTGTACATAAAACTACCACTCTTAGCTTACTGCAGTTAACAATCATCCCTTGAGGTGTTAGATGCTTTGCTAGATCACATTGCAATTTAAGCTTAATGTGAGGGGTGGTTGCAACTGCTGAATGCAGAAGTTCCCACTCACCACCGATCGTAAATCTCTGTTATGTGTATAAGATGAATTGCTGAAAATATGAACGTTCTGTAAATGAGCACAAATTTATGACTTTGGGGCTTGCTTAATCGGGTAGAAGTTATTTACTGTTGTGAGATGGGTTACACTGCGCATTTCTACCGGCATTCATCGTTCCATGATTGGATGCACTCGTATGTATTTCGAATTTCGGTTGGGGTACGATGATTGCACCTGCTACAGCACAACAACCCTGTGAGTGGTAAATGCAAATTCTAGGCATATCCATACCGTTTGTAAATAAACTTTTTTAAAAGCCAATGTGTATAAAGCTCCAAAAGTTATCATTTTTTTAGAAATTTTTTTTTTAAACATAAAACTAACAAATTCCTTTTCTTTTACTATTAATGGTCGATTGTTTTACAATAAATATTTTGCTTTTATATAAAAATTGTATACTAAAAATAAGTTTTTATGTATGGCAGCACTGCACTGCATTATCCCATTTAGAATTTATGTTTTGTACATGGAGACATATATACATAAATTCTAAACAGAGAAATATTTTCCATTCCCAGCTTTCCATTATCCTTTATCGATGGCTGAACAATGCTATCTCTTCGATCACCCAAACTCATATAATAGAATGGAATTATTGGCAAAAATGGTTTGATTGCTAAGGGGATATCGAGTCAAAATAGAAAAAAAATATCATCAAAATAAATAAGAATTTTATATGATGGTGGTGGGAGGGGGGGAAGGAGAATCCAGTAGAACTAATGAAAAGTGAGAAGAGCATCGGCTAAAAGCACATTTATTATGGCTGGGATGATGAAGAGAACCAGGGACGAGAACCAGGAAAATAGATGATTTCTATAAAAGGGATCCGAGCATTTTTCAAATGTTGATGTACTCGTGCCATCGTACAAATGGTCGAATAGCAGTCGAGTCAGTATATTTCGATTCCCCTGGCTGTTGTATGGCTCCCAAGTGGCCGGAATGGTTTTTCATGTTCATAAAAATGATATGACGAAAAAGTTCATAGCATCACGACACTAAATGGACATACAGAATATGGAATATGTCCAAGCATCATTCGATTTTATCCAATTTTGTATTATTCACTTCTCTTGGAATAAGTACACACATTCGGAAATTAGGAGTATGACGACAAAAAGCAATCGTACCATTATCCACTTTGCCCTTTTATTATCAACTTGCTTCGATATAAAGTTATCTAAATCAACTCTTGAAGATTTCAGTTTCTTTATTAACTCCTCAATTTTAGTTACTCTTTCAATCGAAAACTTTAAGCGCTTTTTTCAGTTACAATTTCAAACCACTTTGATAAAAATTGACGAATTATTGTAGTCTCTTTGATATAAACTCGAAATAAAGTGATTAAATTCAATTTGAACTCTATAGTATTCGATGGTGAGTTGACTTTGTGCAATATTTAAATATAATTTTTGGATATTATTTCTCAAATAAATAGAATATGTTTTTTGAATAAAACGAACAACTTTGATGGATACTAATGGAACATGAAACAAGACGAATTTTCCAACACAAAAGAGTATATTATTATTTCGATCCAATTAAATTATTTAAAAATGTTTTTCTAATAATTTAATTTGATAATATTTTCGGATGCCATTTTTAAGATTGTCAATTTATTGTTTGGAGAAGATTTGCTGAGCAATTTCGATCAATTAAGCTAGATTTGGTGTTTGCAGAAGCTAAATTTTGGTGGTTGTCTAGAATATTCAAATTTTACTTAATCACTTAAAAAGTGACAGTTGCGGCCATTTTGAATATGGTAATCGCTTTCTCATTGGTGGAAAGTGGAAGACTAGAGACAAAGGCAGAATAATAAACACATTTTTGGAGGGAACGCTACTTTTGTGGCATTCTGACACATAAAAATGAGTGAATAAAGTAGCGTCAAACTATCCAAAAGATAAAGAACTGAACTTTAGTTCTCTGCTGTGGTCAAATATCTGGTGTTATTCTGAACAAAAAACTGACCTGGAAGTCACGCCTTAACAGAGTGACTGATAGAGCCATTTGGGTTCTTTGATAAATAGTTCGACTCATCATCACCTACGCGACTTTCGGTTAGGAGCCTAAAGCTGAATAACGTACTGCCCAAGCAACACTTCATAAAATTCAAAGACTGGTACGCGTTCGTATTATACGTGCCCTTAGAACGTGCCCACGATAGCCCTTGAAGCTCTTTTAGACCTTCTATCATTGTTTTTGCATTTAAAAAAGAAAACGGATAAGCGGGCCCTCAGGTTCGGATATCTGGGGTTATTCTGAACAAAAAATTGATCTAGAAATCACTCCGCACCATTGTTACTGTTAGAGCAACCAGAGCCGGTTAAGCTTGCCATTTGAGTTTTTCGGTAAAACCTGGGCCCTGCAAAACAATTTTTTTACAGTGGTCTAATCTAGCAATAATTAGACCTATCATCACCTACGTTTGGTTGCCTAAGGCAGAACAATGTACTTCCCAAGCAGCCCTTCGTAAAGTTCAAAGACTGATATACTGGGTATTATAGGTGCCCTACGACAGATCGTAAAGCTCTTTTAGACCTGCTAGCTTTGCATTTGCACATTAAAAATAAAACGGCTAAAAGGGCTCTCAGGTTCGATTATGAGTTCTCTGCTGAGGTCAAATATCTGGGGTTATTCTGAGCCAAAAATTGATCTAGAAATCACTCCGGACCATTGTTACTGTTAGAGCAACCAGAGCCAGTTAAGCTTGCCATTTGAGTTCTTCGGTAAAACCTGGGCCCTGCAAAATTTTTTTTACAGTGGTCTAATCTAGCAATAATTAGACCTATCATCACCTACGTTTGGTTGCCTAAGGCAGAACAACGTACTCCCCAAGCAGCTCTTCGTAAAGTTCAAAGACTGATATACTGGGTATTATAGGTGCCCTACGACAGATCTTAAAGCTCTTTTAGACCTGCTAGCTTTGCATTTGCACATTAAAAATAAAACGGCCTAAAGGGTTCTCAGGTTCGGATATGAGTTCTCTGATGAGGTCAAATATCTGGGGTTTTTCTGAACAAAAAATTGATCTGGAACTCACACCTTAACATTGTTACCAATAGAGCCATTTGGGTTCTTTGATAAAACCTGGGCTCTGCAAAAAAAAAGTATACAGTGCTCATATCTGGTAATAGTTAGACCTATCATCACCTACGCGACTCTCGATTGGTGGTCTAGGGCTGACCAAAGTAATGACCAAGCAACTCTTCGTAAATGTCAAAAATTGACATGCTGGGTTATTATAGGTGCCCTGAGAACGTGCCCCACGATAGCACTTGAAGCTCTTTTAGACCTGCTAGCTTTGTAGGTGTATATTAAAAAAGTATCGGCAAAAGGGGCTCTCTGGTTAGAGCATTCCAGAACCTTTAAACTAGGAGATCTGTTTGGACAGCTTTAGGTTGATTTAGACGTTCAACTATCTCCCGAACAAAATGCTAAGGAAATGCAACTTAAACCAAAGTCGTTTTCACGGAGCGCCTAACTTAGATGGAGGGAGGGCGGTCGTTTAGCAGGGCTCCTCGTTTTTTCACATATGGATCTAGAGCGGATGTGGGTGTTGGGGTGGGGATGTAATGGGACCTTAATTACATCTATCTAAGACCCTTGGTAAATCCCTATCAATTTTTCAGTCAAAAATACATGTCATCTAGCTTTCTACTAGGGAGGGTATCAGAAGGAACCTACGTAACGCAAATATCTACTTCAGCTCAGACAGCCAAGCTGCATTGAAAGGTCTTGTCTCATCTGATATTCGATACAAGCTAGTTTGGGATATCCTCCAGGTCCTAAATCAACTAACTAGATACAACAAAGTTACTTTGTTGTAGGTAGCAGGTCAAGGGGGTATTGAGAGTAACGAAAAGCGGACCAAATACTCTGTTTATTGGACCAGAACTCTTTTGTGGCTGTTTAAAGAGCCACCAGAGATCTATTATAGAGTCCTAGGAATATAGGGTTAAAGCTCACACTGGGTTAATTCCCCGGGCATGAATTCCTAAAAAATGCATAAAAAAATTCTTGAAAAAGGGGCATCGGAGGTTCTTAAAGTCAACAAACCAGACCTAAGGCTATTCACTTGCCATTGTCTGTTAAGATATCATTTTAATATGATGGGCGAATCTGACCCAACAATCTGTCATTTTTGCTCCGAAGAGGATGAAACGTCGAAGCATCTACTCTGCACTTGTAAGTCCATTGCCCGCCAGAGACTTGAGCATCCTGTTTTGAGATTCCCCGATCCCTACGAGATTTTACGGCTACTAACCAATATGATGTTGAGGTGCGCTAAAAGCCTCAATATTATTATTACTATTATTACTATTTAAAATCAATTTTTTCCGCCATTTTGGCACGAGTTGGGAATAGGCTTGTGGGTCTCTACGAGGAAGGAAGTTGACTTTTCTTGAGTTCATGAATTTTGTTTTAATGAAAATTTTGAAAGTTCGGAAAAATATGATGTAAGTGATAAGAACGATTGATAGTTGATTTAGTATTTCTGATGGTCCCAGCGGGGCGGGATCACCTTTATTATGTCAGATATCTAATAGATAAAAAAGTGACAATTTGAACTTAGTGAAAACTCTTCTCATACTTAATAACCCTTTAAAAAACGAGGCCGATTTTATTTTCAAGTTGCAATATTTTATTATTCATAATGAATTTGTTCCAAATATTATTCAAATTACAAAAACAAAACAAAAAAAAAGCTCCCATGAAAAAAATGTTCTTCGTATTTTCTGCGATAAATTAAAAATTTTGAATGGTTTCCAAGTTCATTATTAGTTTTTCTCTAGAATGGAAGAAAAAAAATTCCTTTTTGATTGTAATGTTCGACGATTTTGTACGCTGTTTGATCCATGATGTTCAACAAATCCGTGCCCCCCACGTGCCAAATGAATCAATTTTGGAGCAGTTTGTATGCAAAATCATACACTCAATTCGAGCAATTATTGATTTTGTATTAGAAATCGTGGCCCGTGAAAAATTCTTGATGACTATTGTGTCAAGAAACTCGACAGCAAAGGTAGAACGAAATAATTCAAATATTTTCTCAAGGTACATTCTAGGCGGCGTAAATATGGGGAAATTGTCGGGAAAAAATACAAAACACAAAAATTGTATTTATTTTTTTTCTACAATATTATTCGGTTTTTCTTATATTTTTCTTTTCTTTTTTTGTTGGTTATATGTCTTTGAACTTCCCGAAAAAAAAGAAGTAGAAATTTTTGAAATCATAAAAACGAGAGCAGAGAATCTTTCCAGTGACTGACTGATCATCATCATCATCATCATTCGGATGATGACTACGATTTGTTTAGCAGTTATTTGGTGTGCTGAGAAAATGAATCGACTTCTTCGGTGGGATGGAGATGCTTTTGAACGCTTCTGAAACGAAACCGAATACAGTGATGGGAACCGCTTGAGAAATTGGAATCGCTTTCCGAATCTAAATTCAGATGGAATCGGATCTAATTTCATGTAATTACCGAAAAAGACAAAAGCCAAAAACACGGCAAAAATAAGGAAAAGAATTAAATTACCAAACATGAAAATGAGAAACAAACAATAAAAGCTAAACTTAAACGATAAACAGTTAAGACACATTCAATAATTTCGTGTAATTACGTGAACCTAGCGTATTGTTAGCATCGGTGATGATGGTGGTTCAACAGGTTGACGCGACGTCGGTAGAAAAATAGAAAAATTTCCAGACCAACTTTGATCTGCGAAGAAGATTTCGAATGTGTTTTCGGGCTTGTCGGGTCTGTTAATTTGCTGCAGATAATTACGATTATGTATGCTAACACCAGTTATCTAGAGTAAGATTAACTTAAATCTAAAAATGGCACTCAGATCAGCGGATCATCAAAGTTAATCTTAGAACAGTGGCACTTTTGCATTGACGAGGACTGAGTGAAAAAAAGATTCCACCAAGTCCCACTGTTTTGTCTAAATAACTGCAAAAATATACTTTTCCGTTGAGCACACACCAATACTCCAACTGATAATAATAATTAATTATTATGGGAATCCGTACAGTTGGTCTTAACCCAAACAAATTAAAATTTTTTTAATTGTTTGGGTTAAGACCAACTCTGAAAGGGTAGCCCTTAATTATGCCACTTACTGGTGTGGAAGAAAAAATTCATTTCATACCAAGTGAGGATGGTAATTTTGCCGCTAAGCTGGTCTAAAATTTTCCTTAAAAAAATTTTAAGGTCCTAAACTCTTTCAGTGTAGATCACAATACACCTCAACCAGTCCCCTTATAATTAGTTATAATTTTTTCGGAGATAAACACGTTTAAGGCTCCATTGAGGAACGCAAAGTCACATCGATTGGGTTCGATTGTGTTACTATACCGTAACGCCGTCGACGAATTCGTCTATCGTTGAAAATCGGAAAACAATTAAAAGTGTAAATTTTCACACGTTTTTTAGGGCAACTCACGGCATAGTCTATTCTGCTGGTCTTCCCATTTTCGGATTTATTGAAAAAAAAATAACACACCCGGTCGGATACCCATTGATGGTCATCGCATCGAGAATTGAAAGATTTCCATTTGCATCGCGTTCCCAACTACTCGTAAATGTACTGGGAAGCGTGTCTTTTAGTGCCTCGTTTTTCGGTTGTTTCTTTGGGGGCTACCTAACCTACCCGACCGTTCTATACAAAAAAACCAAATTATGTGTAAGCTCAACGGGCAATCAGATAATCAGTCAGGCAATCAGAATGATGGGCGGTAATGTTCAGTCCGTTAAATTTCGCCAAGTCCATCATTTCACTAGATCAGATCTCACCCATTTAAGTAGACTGTGTGGAAACAAGATCGGCCCGTTTGTTTATCGTGCCCTGTACTTGTACCCGCTCCATTGATGGAATGCTGAACATTTCAGGCACTCATCAGCAGACATCGCATCGTTTCCACGATCTAGCCACCGTGGAATGAGTCGAAACGAAGGATTGCAGATGAGTGGAACCTTACTGATTTCTTGTGTGGCAATCAGCACTTCGAAGGTCCAGTTCAAATCGATCCAGATCAGATTCGATCGGATCTTGGTGTTGCGTTCATTTCAGATTATCTGGATTTCCATTTTCAGCAGCTCCGCCCAAGGTGTTTTTATCTAATCGTCTTTTGCACCCCACGCCGTTCTCGCTCGACAGCAACAGTGTGCGTCCTTAGCCGAAACAGGTACGATCACTCGTCTTGTTTATTTGTTTTTGTCGGACTCAGACGTGGATTGAGGGAATCCAGCATAAATAAGACTTTATCTGGATCGAATTGATCAATTTGGAAACAAACATACTACAAAGCCAGCACTCCATGTAGCCGCAAGTACCTACAAACATTCGATCGAGTATAGTGTGCGTCGCTATGTTCGTGGGCCAGTACACCAAACACTTCGAGATTGGACTCTACTGAGTTGTGCCGTCAGTACGAACACTCTCGGAAATATTGGAGTCTCAATTTTACTTGTTTTGGTTGTTTTTTTTTTACTTTTATTATACGCAGTATGACCATAAGCCGAGGTATGATGATGCAGGGTTTTGTGAGCGCGGTCACAGAATATTACAAAGTCGTGGGAATACTTGTCGACTATTATAAATTAATTTCGATCAGGTCGACGCGGTGCATGGGCTATAGCCGCTCTGTAGGTGCCGACACTGTAGGTCCTGAATTGGCTCGCACTCGTTGTGTTGTTCACGGCCAATATTGTTGTCATGACTTTTCCATTTTCATCCAGTCTGATCTGATTTCTCAGCAACGCTCAATTTAGCTTTGTTCTGATGTTCTGTTCTAAATAGATGGAATTTACCTTTTTTTCTTCTTCTTCTAATTTATTTAATTCTTGGGTGATCTCTCTTGGCGAAGAGGTGGTTTAATGGTCTATATACGTAAGTAAATAGGCAAGTTTGGATGAGTTTGCACATTGAAGAAATTCCCGTTCTCGATGAGCTGGTTTATCTTTTGTCAAATGACAATTGCGTTGAACCTTCTGCAAATTTAATTTTAGGGTGTTCTGATTTTTAGCGACCGTTAGATTTTCCTAGTCCTATCTCAGGTCTGATTTAACTATTGTGGCATCTCCGGTAGAATAATATTGTTACGAAGATAGGAAGGGACACCGAATAAATTGGAATACTCAAACTTTATCACCGTAAGTCCAGATGGGCTTAATATTAAGAATTTTTTTTTATCCGATTGTCCAAAAATCTGAGTAGATGTCCCTCAAAATCAAACTTTTCCAGCCTCGTATAAGAATTGTGCATTTATTGAGTGTCAGGGCGTATTTTTTTTATGTAAATAACGAAGGCAAAAAACCTTAATTTTAAAATTTTTACAATGAAATTGTAGATTTTTCGAGACTATGTCAATATTTTTATTAAATAAGAACGTATTATTAATTTTAATAGGTAATATTATATGTCCGAGTTTCCAATATTTACTACTGTTTCGAAATAATTATTACAAAATAAAAGTTTTTATTATTAAAATTAAGTGAAATCTTTTTTGTTTTGCTACATTTTTCTTCAAAGAAATTAATTCTTATCTAAATTCTTACACAACAATGCGTGTGAATACTAATTTTGTTTATTAACTGTTTAATTATATTTCATTGTCAAAATAAGAATATCGGGAATTATTTGTTTAAAAAGCCCGCGTAAAATTGTGCAAATGAAACAAACATGTTTTGTTGTCAAGTTGGTATTAACGTACCTAACTGTCAGTTAGAGTTTTGGCATGAACTGTCAACTTGTTTGTGTACAGATTTTGAGGTTATTAGTCGATGTAAAGTGTGCTCTGGTATTTTTAGTATGAAAAATAAATATGGAACAATGAATTTTGCCTTTTATCAATCATTTATCATATTTAATAAGCCTTCTGATGCGTTAGCTATATTGAAAACACAAGCATAAGAGAAGAAACTATTTTGAATTCTACTTTTTTCAATTCTACTTTCCATTCTTAAATTTTAATTTCCTCATCCCGTTATCCTTTTCTTATTAAAAAAAGTGCGGAAACACACTTGAAAAAGTCATTAGCCGTAAGAAACACGCAAATATCATTACAAACTTCGGGAAGGGAAAATCAACCGTGGATAAACACTCGTAAATGGATATGACAGTAAAAGAACATGTGCTCTATGCTTTCTAGCATCCCGTAATAAGAAAGGAAGATTGGGCTAGAATCCAATTTAAAGCGGTATTGGTAGGCTCGAAAATATACGCGTCCCGTCAAAAATTGGGAAAGATACTATCGGGGGCATTATCCTAACGATTTTACCACCTCCTCTTGGACTCTTTTCTTTTCTCTGAACGAGCCTCAAAACACGGAACAGTGGTTCGCCTCGAATCTTTTTGCCGCTACAGCTTCTGCCGATCATCAGCCAATCGGTATCAATGTCATTCCGGCCACAACACAAATAGCCTCGTATAACATCGTTCGAAATATGCATATTACCCTCTATGAACTCCTACGGTAGACTGCACGTATCTAGGCTGCTCTAATAAATCTATCTGCCCAAATTGGTGGAGCATACAGATTGATCCAACCACGGTTACCAACAGGATCATCCTACTCTGCTTGAGCCCTCCAAGGTTACGCATTAAACGAGCCAGCGCCCTCCTTATCCCCACAGCCCACCCACCAACGTACAATAGTTGTTTCTGAAACTGCAGCATCGCATAAATCATCACCCCTGAGAACTTTGGAGATAGTCCCGCGATCACCTCATATTCATCAATCCTAATGATGATATTGTCTCTACTATTCCTGCCCATAATAAGGACAAACTCCTTTTATGGTCCGCCACTCTAAGATCAGTTACCAGAAGCCAACTGCGAACTGTTGAGAGCAACAGTCTGATTACAGATTCGTTCTACTTTTTTCATATATTTTGCCACTACGACCACAGCCACATCGTCAGCAAATGCGATGATTCTCGCCTGAGAATACCATCATACATAACATTCCATAACCGAGGATTCAGAACCGAGCCCTCTGGGACTCCTCTCGTGATCCTATATCTCTTCCCACTATGCATCTTGTACAATATAATTCTACTCGAGTGGTCTTATATTATCCTCATAATGTACTCCGGAACATCCATTGAGCCCAGAGCGTCAAGAATTCAATCCCATCCGGCCGAGTTACAGGTATTCTTTACATCAAGGGTTATAATAGCACAGTAGATTATAGAGCCTCTTCTCCACCTTTTGCCCTCGATAGCTTTACGTGATGTGTCAGCGACAAAATTAATAGCATCCAAGATGGAGCGTGTCCTCCTGAAACCAAATTGAGCTGCAGATAAGCCTCTCTGCCACTCGGTGAACTCCTCCAATTAATTGCATAAAATGTGATCATGGATATAATTCGTAGTGTCCAGAAGACATATTCAGCGGTATCACGATTGGTCCCCAAGTGGTAACCTTCTCCCTAACTCAGACAGATATTAAACAGCTGTTTTTAGTGACAGCTGTTTTTAGTGAAACAGGGTGTTCGGTATCGGGCCCAGACGCTTTTTTATCACCGATTTTTCTGCATGCCCCTGGGTAATTCATGGGATCTGATTGCATTCACATACAAGCTATGTAGAAAAATGTCAGCAGTGTTGCTGCTCTCTGTGAAGACCACCAAACCTCATATTATTTTAAGTGAACCCCATTTTTAAGTCGAGCAAATAAACCCAAACTTGATGACAGAGTCTCTGAAGAGATGAAAGCACTTTTTTAGTAAAATTTGCGGCCAGACAGAATGCTTCAAAAAACAAGACAAACAACCAAGAAAATCACTTTATTAAAAATTTCTCATTGGGGAGGAGAGTCCTTCTAGCAACAAGTAATAAATTGCACTCAAAAAAAAATACTTTAAAAATAATTAATAAAATGGAAATGAATAAAATTTGTGAAAAATTGAATTTACGAACAGTTAACATTAGTGATTAGACCTTCGAGACAATAGCTAATTACGAATTTTGGCCCCAAAGTAAGAGACAAAAACAATTTCTCATATCTTATCAGATGACATATAAAAA
Organism: Atherix ibis; assembly: GCA_958298945.1. Classification (NCBI taxonomy): domain Eukaryota; kingdom Metazoa; phylum Arthropoda; class Insecta; order Diptera; family Athericidae; genus Atherix; species Atherix ibis. Next base: position 104,788,310 of record OY282606.1, on the reverse strand, counting down.
TTGCTTATAGTTTTGCCTTTTATTTAAATATTTTTACGAAATGGGAAAAAATATTGCAAAAGTTTCAAAGCTCATAATAAACACTGTTAACAATTCGACAGTTTTGTAAAAATTTTATGAAATTACGAGTGAAAAGTTTAGCCCACAAACGTTGAAGGATGGCTTTTGTGGCAATAACTGTCGTGATAATTGCACTTCTTGCCTTTTGGAGGTGACTCTAAGAAACGGAATTGATAATGATTCTCAAGCATAATGTGGAATACTAAATGACAATAGCTGTTATTAAGTGTTGATCGTATCTGAAGCAACTCGGTTGTGGGCTCAGAGGCCAGTGCAGCTTCAAAAACGTTCGACAAGGCCTGTTCGCGAATTTAGTCATTATGTCGGCAGTGCCAGCGCAAATGGGAAATCCGAGTACACATGTTCCAAATAATTACCAAGTAGTTCTGCATGAACAAATTGCCATTGACGACGACTTGTCATATTACCCGCATCGCCTACTCGGTGCAGGAAGGCAAATTCATAAAGTGTTCTCTCAAAGTGGATTCAAGAAATGACGGCAATTGTGACAATAGTAATGACAATGATGGTGTCTAATTTATCTGGCAACGAATTCGAGTAAACAATTATTTCGAATCTAGAACACAGAAGCATAATCGATTTTGTTAATTACTATTTGTCATCCGTAAAGGGAGGAGATTGCACACAGTCGAGCATGAGCATTCCGTTTGCCGAAGAGGAAGTTGTGCGGATAATAATTTTTGTTTTGCTTTGTTTTCCTTTTGCTACTAAAAAAAATGTTCTTGGAACTGTTTTTTGCAACTTGGATTAAAAAGTTTTCGCACTGATGAACGACCAAATAATACTCGTCAAAATTTAGAAGAAATCAACCGAGCACTATCGGAGCGGAAGTTTTTCTATAAGTAACTGAGTGATGCAAATTGCAAGGTCTCGTGACAGGTGGTAAGAAAAAGGGTTAGTAAAATCATTGATGATTATGTGAGGTCCTAGGGGCTTTTTTCATAGCACCACCACCGTGAGGCCATTTTGCAACTACAAATATCGTATATTTTAACCAGTCTCCTAAGCGCAGCTACTGGTCTGTTTTTAGTAGGTTGGAGCAATAATCAAAAAATATTAGTATTTTTGATCAGATTGCTTGGTAGTGAAATTGTTGGATCTAGGAGCTTTATAAAAGGAGGATCCTGTTCGAAAATAAATTTTTAGTTTACTGGCATTTGCTCGAAATGGGTGGAATAGCTAGTGAAACGCCACAGGAACGGCAGATAGGATGTGTCTGGTTTGGAAAACACAACGAGCAGTTTTTGTACCCAGAATTTCGGTAAAGCTGTTGAGTAGACTGGTTTGTGGATAGTTGGCCAATGAGATTTCACTGTTAGTCCAGTCTGTGTTTTTAAATCTGCCTGCGAATGTTGTTTGCCATTCTGTTAATAGGTGAGGCATATTTGGGATAGCATTGAGCACATGATGCCAGAGACGTTCGGCTGAAAAGTTTATAAGGTTGACGTCGAGATGGCGCCTCTTGCAAAAATCTACAAACCACCATCCTTCAAATGATTCCTGTCAAAATTTGACAGTAATCGGTCGATTGGTTCGTGGGATATAGCATTTTGAGTGAAGCAACTTTTGTTATTGAAAAAAAAAATGGATAAAGACGAATTTCGTGTATTGATAAAGCATTGCTTTTTGATGAAAAAAAATACAGTGGAAACCAAAGCATGGTTTGACAAACGTTATCCGGACTCTGCTCCAGCTACTTCAACTGTGGAATATTGGTTTCGTCAATTTCGAACTGGTCGTACGAGTACAGTTCTTGCAGAACGCAGTGGACGCCCAAAAGAGGTGGTTACGGCAGAAAACATAAAAAAAAACACAAAATAATTTTAAATGACCGTAAAGTGAAGTTGAGCGAGATAGCTGAGACTCTGAAGATATCGAAAGAGCGTGTTGGACATATCGTGCATGAATATTTGGGCATGCGAAAGCTGTGTGCAAAGTGGGTGCCGCGTGAGCTCACTGTGGACCAAAAACAACAACGTGTTGATGATTCTGAGCAGTGTTTTGAGCTGTTCAAGCGCAATAAACCCGAATTTTTGCGCCGATCAGCACGTTCATTTTCCATGATTCCCATATGACCCGATACCCAACGCATCTCGATACTCCTATTGTTGAGTAGACTATGTCAAATATCATTGACAACAGGATTAGTCAATGGGCTGCTAATAGCGCAAAGCGCGGCTTGGCTGTCAGTAAAGTTCAGCACTATTAGCAGCCCATAAAGGTAATAGCCATCTTTATAGCCCAAAGCTCCCCATAATACGGAGCTGCCCTATACGGAAAGACTACACAATGCAGTTCACGGATTTGGGTTCCATTTACCTCAATTACTGCAAATGAAGTTAAATGAATGTCAGTCACCGCATCCGTGAAAAGAAGTACACATTCTTTGAGCCCGTCTGACTGTTCGAAAAAAACCTGTCTGTAGGTAGACGAGTCGGTAAAAGCCTTCTTAAGCCTATTTAGGGGACGTACATATTCTCAACAGCATTCTCAAGCACGGATTTTAATCTGGATGTGGGAGGGAAGTTTGTAGGTGGAGGGAGAGAAAGTAAGGATCTATCTTTAATGTTGAAATTATTTGTAATAAGGAGGATAAATGTCTTTCCGAGTTTTATGATTCGGGCTTTACGATGATAGAGAAAGATGGGTTTTGTACCAGTTTCGATTAGGTCTTGACTCTCCTATTGACATATAAAGTGAGGGAATAGCTCTTCCGTCCAGAGGGGCGTTATAGTTACCTTAATAGCCTCACCTTATCTGACCTTACCCTTAACCTGAGGATACTCGTACCATTGATGAACCGGATCATTCCGGGTTTTTTTTTGTTTCAAAGCAACAACAAAAATGCATCAAAAGAAATCTATTTTATGCACTTTTTCGTGAGTTTTTAAGGTACACAGAATGCTGTGCTTCAATTTTAATACCGACCTTCCTCACAGTTCTTCTATGCCCTCGGAAACGGTCGCACTCTTTTTCGTTCAAATACAATTTTTATCAGAAAGAAAATTTTCGGTATTTTTAATTGTAAAAAATTCTCATGACTGACCAAAGACAATTGTGTCTCGTTTAAAATTAATTTAAAGTTTCCGCTCAAAATGCTAATCCATCTTAGATAATTTGTAGTTATTTTATGTGTGTGTGTGTGTGTGTATTTCTAAAGTCTGTCTGCTGTGACAAAAAATTTCCAGAAGAAATATTTTGTTTTCGCTTCAAATAAAATATTTTTATAAATTATGTATTTTTTTTTGTGTGAATCGAAATTGGATCGCATGTACAATAATATTGTAGTTACGGAGGCGAATATTCCCACACCATCGCGCAGTATTAGCCAATTTTCTAGATCAGATCTTAAAAGATAGTAGTTAACAGGCTTGGTACGAAAATGTTTTTGATAAAGATCAACGTGGGTGTAGTTTAGTAGGTCTTTCGAAAATGTTTTTTTTTCGTCCCCCAAACAAGTATAACTGTTGTATTATTATTAATAAAACATATTTTATTTAGTTCAACTAGAATTTTTTTTTGTTGCTTTTATTATGCTCATTTGCAAATTTAATGAAAAATTGCCAGCGGGAAAATAAATTTTATAGTAAATCAACAGCGGGAAAATTTGAATTTTTTCTTAAATTATTCTAAAATGAAATGGGAAATTTTTAAATTCGAAATGACAGTTAGCATTAGGTTACTTTGAATAGAAAAAAAAACAAAAACATGCTTTCAATTTTTTTTTTAAATTTCAATTTTTTTTTGGTATTGTGAGTATTGAAGTCAAATTTCTTAAAAATCTTCTTCTTTTTTTGAATAAGAGCCCATTCAGCTTTTCGATTAGACTTTTTTGCATCGATAAGTCCAAATTGTCCATACGTTTTTTAAAAGTATTTTTTGATCATGGAGAACTAAAAAAATCTCTATGACTAAAGAGGGGCTCCGGAAACCACAACAATCCATTTTTCGGACAAAATGTCATCCGAAAGTGTTTGCCATGTCCAATCTGATTCGAAGGACCAATTTTCCTGATTTTTTAAAATTCAAATCCATGGTCTTACATTATAATATCTCCCACTCTTCCTACATTTTCATCAGTTTTTAATGTGATGTTCATCTTCCACTGCGCCACCAAAAAACTTGTGTTTTAAATAAGGAGTGATTCCATATTTTTGTTATTAAAACTCGTCGATTCCAAAGCTAAATACAACATTCAGTGTCATATCGTTGTTACCAAATTTCGTTATTCAATTTGTTGTAAACAATTTCAAATACACAACTTCACAGATACTCTCTATAGCAGGGGTAGTCAACATATTCCCCAGTGCCCAAAAGTATTTTTTTTAATGTAGAAATGTAGCATAAAATAAAATTTTCTGTATATTACTGACATATGCAAAGTTAAAAATAAAAGATAAATTCAACTAAAAAATATTTAACTAAAATTCCACTCAAAAATTACGAGTATGTTGCCGTTGTGCTAAATTACGAGGGTAATATGAAAAGTACCCGACCTGATGTATAAATAGAGGTTGTTTTTTGAAAAAAATTACTATGGCTTAAAGTACTAATCTTATAAAGAGTAATTTTGAAGTTTGATGACGCGGCGTTATTTAGTATTTGTTTGGCAGCCATTAATAGTGCATTCTCTTAGTGAATTTGTGAACACAGACAAAATTGGTCATCATTATATGGTATAATATGTTCATTTGAAAGATATCAGAATATTGTGGGGGAGTCTGATCTTTTATTTAGAATAAAACAATATGACCAAGACGAACATCGTAGTGGGCGCCCAAATGCCAGAAATGGTTTAGAAAATTCATGAAATGGTATTGGATCTGTGCCAGAAATGGTTCTGAAATGGTTTAGAAAATTCATGAAATGGTATTGGATCATTGTCGACTGAATGTGCGCGGGCTAGCAGAAATGCTAGGTATTTTAAAAAGTGCTGTACAACGCATATAGGCTAAAAATTTTGACAAAATAAAGCTGTGACGAATTTTCTGTCGAACATTATCTTTTGCTCGTATGGTTGGTCTGTTTGGGGCTTCGAATTTGGGTTCAAACTTACATGGTTAAATTTTCTACTTATATAATTGTATGCCTTCCTTTTATCAGATTATCTGCCCATATATGGTAAGAGATTTGTTCAAATAACTGAAAAAACCGAATGCATAAATACAGTAAAAGATGGGTCCAAGTATGCTGCCTTATGGAACATCAAAAGATAGCTGAAAGGCATTCGAGAGTTTTTTGGATTCATTTATGTGGTTTTGAATAATTTTAGTCATAGATAAGAGATGTATTGGAAGATACTCTTGAGGTCCGGATGATACTACTGGTCTTCGTAGAGTATTTGGTGTAAATACCAATTTCATGGTAAGGATTTATTGGTGCAGATTCAAGTGGAGGCCTATTTTTTGATGATTTTTCCTACGAGTAGGAAAGTATAAGCCTGCTATGAAGTCTTTTATTATATGTTTTTAGAGGAAATATTTAGAAAAATAGGCAACTCACCAGAACGACTCATTGGTAAAGAAACAATAATTTCTTTTCTCATTTTAATAGTATACAAGGTGTATACGCTTAAATCCGCTATTTTTTAGTCCAAAAAAAATATTTTTTTTTCATAGAAAGCAAAAACAAATTTATTCAAAGTACTTACCCACGCTAGCTACATATTTTTCCCATATCTCGGGCAATTTGGGGATACCATGCCAAAAAAATGCCTTCTCTTTCGATGCAAACCTCTCATCAAGCCATTTTCGGACGTCTTCGTAAGAATCGAAGTGCTGCTCAGCGAGCACGTGGCCCATCGATAAAAACACGTGGTAGTTGGAAGGGTCCAGGTCTGGGGAATAAGCGAGGTGGGGTAGCACCTCCCAGTTGAGTGTCTCCAAGTAGTTTCGGACCATTTTTGACGTGTGCGTGGTGTGTTGTCGTGGAGGACAATCAGATTGCCATATTCAATTCATGCGGCACCCATTTTCTCTTCCCCAATATAGGCCTCCATAAGCATTCGATGCGATTCGGCAGCCGATTTCTTCAAATTGAAGCAGAAAAGCAGAGTTACCCACATATGCTCTTTTTCTGGCACAAAACTAGACATTATTACCAAAGGAAAAATGTTTGTTGTTGTACGAAATAGCTGACAATGTGCACTGATTAATGTTGACAGATGTCAAACTCATAAAAAAAAAGTATGGCGTGCTCTTAGATTAAAGAATACCTGGATAGGCCCTTACCGTATATGTATACGCAATTTTGTGTAAGAATTACATGCCAAGCGGCGAGAATTGGCATTTATCACATAGCTTTTTGTGGATATTTTTATGTAGACATGACACTCACTGCCATCTAGTTCTCGTAATAGAAATTTATTACATTGCAAAAGCCTAATTTATATTCTTTTTAATTCACTTATTGGAAACAAAAATACAATTTAAACACAACGATAGGCAATTTTTATTTTTTTTACAATATTTTGATATGAAATGGAATTCTATTTTAGGTTTATTATTGATTTCGTAAATATTATTCAAATATAAAGCGCCTCAATTTTGTGGACTTTCGGAGAGTTTTACAACCTGCCATTCTCCATGAAAGTGATTACAACTCGAACTAATATAACTAGCGGTGTCATTTTGGTATTTGTCATTGATAAAAATAATAAAGTGTTGAAAGTGAAATTTAAAGTGTTGTTTTTATGTATTACAAAGTATTTAAAAAAAAAGTAAGTATATTTATAAATAGTTTTAATATTGATAACATTTAATAAGAAGTTTTTATTACAGAAAATGAAGTGTTTCGTGAAAAATTGTTTTTCCTACAATGACATGAGGAAGCCGGGAATTTCTTTCTTTCGGTAAGTTGACATCTGTAGTTTTAGTAAATAAAATAACAAAAATTTTATTTGTGATGTGCCTAAATGGGTTTAAGTGATATATTTTATCCAAAAAGTGGTGAAAAAGTGAAAAGTTCGGCATTGAACAAATGTAAACAAATCCGATGTTGACAGTTCAATGTTTACCAGAAAATAGTACAGTGCCGGTGTACGTAAAGTGTGTGTAAGAAAGTTTAAGGTACCGAATTTTTCAGTCTATTTTTCATTGCTGTTTTCATTGTGTTAAAATAAATAAATTATATTCTTCGGAAGGCTTATTATTTAAATGAATTTGTTTTGCTTGCTCTATTAGACCATATTATAATGCATTTACTAAATAATATTTTTTTCTTTTTTTTAGAATATTAGTTACTAATTTTTTAAGTACATAAAATTTTTCTTCTTATTGTGCACATAATTGTTGAAATATCTAATAAATAAATAAATAATATTTTCAAATAGAATACTGTGTTTTATTATAAATTTCCAAAACTAATTCCATCAAACAACAAAATCCGCAATATTAAAAAATCTATTCGTTTACGCATAAATGGCATCGCATATGAAAATAATTTTGAACGAACCGCTTCAATCGCATCCTGAAGTTTAAAATTGGCTCCCAATGGTTTACGCTGTTTCTGTTGTATTGCATGTGTGTACGTTTTACGAATGTATTGCCACAAAATTCCGACAGAATTTTTGTGTACAGGCCTATCCAGTTCTTCTTTAAGCTAAGGGCGTGCTCATGGTACGCTCACTCACGCCATCTATGACCAAACAGCGGATACAGGTATGCACTGTATCTGGTACTCCTTTATATGAAATAAAGATTTTTACAAAGTTTTATTCAAATTTTCTAATTTTATTTAAATAAAAACTATTTTTTTTACTCTTACGAATTTTACATTATATTTATGCTCTTTGAAAATATTTTAATCAAATGGAAATTATTATCTACTGAATATTTAATAATATAAACTTTAAAAAAATGGATTGTCAATTATAAAAGGGTAGAGAATAAATCCTCTTTTATGTCTGATGTAAAATTTTAGACAAATATTGCCACCTTGAACTTATTATATTACCTATCACAGTAAATGGGTTTAGAAATCTCTTTGATAATTTTTGGAAAACTTTCAGCAAAGTGTTAAAAGGAAAATTATTTAAGAAAATTAAAATAAAAGATGAAAGATCGTAGACAGACTTGATGGAATTTCTGTCTACATTTTGTTCTCGTAATCAAAAATTGAATACTTTAAGTGTAATGTACGATGAAAAATCATTGATTTATCACACTTTACACACCATTAATGGCAAATTCAATTTTTGATTAATTCAACAGAAATTTGAATTTTTTTACGGATTCCAGAAACCATAACTACGAGTGCCGTTCTTTCACATTTCGAAGGACATAAAATCCATTTGCATGATTTGATACGATATTTACGATTTTTTTTTAATTTCCTTATCTTTTTTTACGATTTGAGCACGAATGATTCTGAAATAATTTTAATTCTAAAATACCCCCAAAATGCAAGTGGAAAATTGAAAGATTCTTTGGGATTCTTCAAGCATTTTTCGTCCGATTTGCATCTGAAATTTACACCTGAACATAAGAAAATCCTTTACGAATGCAGCCAGGATTTAATTTGCAACATAAAACCGTTGAAGCATGTGCTTTGGAAGATATTCAATTTTCGTAAAACTAAAAGCAAATCTCCATTTTCATTGTATCCCCTTTATTGAGTGTGCACTATCGACAAATGCAATACAAAATTTGTGGCTATTATTTGAATACAAAGTTTTTTACTATCAGATTTGGCAGAGGATTTTCCCAAATTGCATATAAGATTTTTGTTGTACTATCGATTATTGTAGATTCAGTTTGTTCAGTTTTTTAATCATTCTTATTGTAATCTTCTTGATGGGAAATTCTGAAGTTCAGACTCGAAATTTTTGGAATTTTAGAAAAAAATATTTCTTACTTAATAAATTAACTATTTTTTTATTTAAAATATAGGCGATATAGTCAAAATAAAATTCTCACTAATAGTAAAGCATAGAAATTGTGTTAAGACAATTTTAAGTGTATTTTCTTAAACCTTACTTTCTGAAGTATAAATTGGGTTGGTTATCCAATTTATGGTTCGGAAAGTAAGGTTAAAAAAGTACACTTAAAAATTCAGATATTGATAAAACTTTAATATTTTTTATATTGCTTTAATCTTGTTATTATTTATAAAATATAATACTTTTCTATAGCAAAAAGTTCAATACCTTTAATTTAAACAATAGTCTAGGTCAATTTACATGACCAAATCTCGAAATTATGCGTTTTCGAAACTATTTGTTCAATAAAACCAAAAATTTACTATGTTATGTAACTTTAGATGCTGTTTTGCTAAAATCGCATAAGGCCATATCAGAAAAAGTTGGTTATCACACGGCCATAGTGTTCAAAGTTGTCGATAATAGTATCTCGTAATCAATTTTCAAAGAAATATGGGACAATGACAATTTGAAAATCAAAATTCATACCAAACAGTCACTTTTTGGGAATGAAAATTACTTGTTAATAGTTACTTGTGGATTTTTAGAGCCTCATATATGGTAATTTAGATTTTTAACATATGCACTTCATTAAAAATGAGCCTCATCAAACTCCTCTTAAATCACCAAACGTGGCTACGGCAGAATCAGTAATTTGTTAAAAGTTTTTGCAATTTCATCGCATCGATTGATATTTGAAGAATATAAATTATAAAATGGCAAATTTTTATCTAAATAAATCTGATTCATAAAAATAAATGTAATAAATAAATGGCAAATGATTTGGCTTTAATTTTCTAATCAAAAAATGGATAATCCTTGAATAGTGGAAAATGGCTTACAACAAAATTGGAGGTAATATTCAGAAAAATATTGAAGGTAATATTAATTTTACTCGAATTTGAAGAGTGTTCCATTCTCGTTGTTAGAAAATAAATTTAATCGACAACGACACATAACAATAAATACTAAAAGTGGACGACGCATCAAAACTGTCCATTTCAGTTCGTATTGTTTGCATGCGTCGATGGTGCAGAAAAGCGGGCTAATGTGTTGCACAAAAACTGATCCGAACGAAATGAAATTCCAAACGATGGATTGCACCTGTCTGCAAAGACACGCGTGCTTGTACTCTTAAAAATGCGAATTAAAATTCCATAGAACCTGATTCCTAAGAGTCCACAAAGTTAGAAGCCCTTCTGTAGCCACCAGTAGTCCCTGCCATCCCAACCGGTAAGTCGAAGATGTGCAGCATAAGTTTGATGTGCCTTTTTGGAAGGTAACTAGTTCAAGAGTTTGGTTGATGGAAGAGGGAGAGTGATGAGGCTGTGGAAGAGTGTTGTTGTCTAAACCAAACGGTTCACTCTATTTACCGCCCCCACCGATACGCATCCTTCGACGTAATGCGAACGTAAAAGATATACGATGACGATCTTCCTCATTTTAAGTTGAATCACATTTCGGCCGAATACGAAGTCAGGGAGGAGGAGAAACAACAAAAACTAGATGAACTTTTGTTGGAGTCCCTCCTGTTCAGAGCGGCGCTGGGTCTCGGAATGCTTGCGTGCAAATCAAAGAGGTGAACGACGAACAGGTGAGCCTATCTACCCCAGAATAATCGAGTTGCTCGAGGTGATTCGGATAGTTGAACAAATTTCTTGGACAGAAGTCGAACTTGTCATCAATCAGGTAGTGCATTGGGGAAGTGGAGACCGCAACAGTTTGAATCTTAAATATTGCTCAAGTTGATCACCTGGAATTGATCTGCAACAATCGATGAAAGTAACTGCATACGCCAGGAGGCTAAGAGCTAAAGCATACCTGATGGTGTTCAGCCGAGAATCATTTAACAAAGCGAATGAACAATACAACAATGGCTACAAATCTCCTCTCTTCCCACTTGACACTATTCTCCAGAACCTCCCCTCCTTCCCCCCCCACCCGCAAATTTTTTTTTGTAGCTTATGTTTTTCATCCGGCAATGTTTTTATTATTGTTGTTGATGCTGTACGAAAAGCGGTAAAAAATGATACATTAAAAATTTATGCTGAAAAGAGGGTTCTTCTTTTGATGGATTCCTTAATGCCTGATGAGAAATGCAGAAACATTGCATGAACGCTGTCGCTTTTCATGATCTGTTGACACTTGCTTGAAAAATCCTACTTAACTCTGATCGGACTTGGGTCAAACGAGCTATGGGTATTGTGTTATCCTAAGCTGAACTGGACCGAAGAAATGCCAAGCTGTGATTTAATTCAAGAAATCGAAATTTATAGCCAGAAATTCTTCGATGGCATTGATTATTAAGCTATTCGAGACCATTCAACTTGATCGAATGACTGAAAACCGGCCGTCAATTGGATGCCAAAGTGTCAGGGTTGGAAAAGTGCCAGAATACCATCCTTCAAAGATTCTGTCTGAGTTTATCGTTTTTCACTTGAGGTCTCAGCAGTTGTTATGCGCACACGCTCTGAACGGAATCCGCAAGACAATTAGAAACCGCATTCCCCAAACTAGAACCGAACTGGTATTTGCAATTATCTGATTGGATAAACATCAATAATGAATCGTCGGTTGTAGGTGATTTGAACGCTGCTACTTATGGTGATTATTACACCAATTCGATTACACCACAGTCCCAAGGGCCCAGAATGTCCATCTATCTGACAAGTTAAATCACCTTCTTTCTTCTATAATAGACAAATGCCCCGGAACTTATTCCGTTCGATTCCTTCCACTTTCGAGAAGATATTTTTATGAAAAATACGATTATTCGTTGGAAGATTGAGTTGATCAATTATGAAGTTGCAAGACTTGATCAAATCAAATTAATTGCAAGTATGAGCTGCATTTTAATACACAAGTTCTCTACTAAGGTTACTGATCAATATTATCACGAAGTTTATGTACTGTAAATAATGTTTGAATAAAATAAAATTAGATGAAATTCTATCAGCAATTTTCCTTTATCTAAACTTGGGAATTCCTTCTTTAAAGACTAGTCAATTTTACTATTAAAAAAAATTCGACAAATTCAAAAAATTGGATTCAAATTTGGTCAAATATGATTAAACAATTTTTCCATTAAAAATAAAACTAATTGGTTTTTCTCTAATTTCGGAATAAAGAGTGTTCCCTTATTTTTGTTTATCAAACTCATCGATTCCGTAGTTAAATACCATTTGTATAAGCTTAAATCCGCTGTTTGGTCATAGATGGCGTGAGTGAGCGTATTAAGCTACCATGGGCACGCCATAATTTTTTTTTATGAGTTTGACATCTGTCAACATTAATCAGTGTACATTGTCAGCAATTTCGTACAACAACATACATTTTTCCTTTGGTAATTATGTCTAGTTTTGTGCTAGAAAAAGAGCATATGCGGGAAGCTCTGCTTTTCTGCTTCAATTTGAAGAAATCGGTTGCCGAATCGCATCGAATCCTTATGGAGGCCTATGGTGACAGTGATTTATTGGAAACAACATGCCGAGACTGGTTTCATCTGTTTAAAAACGGTAATTTTGACTTGTGGGACAAAAACCGTGCAAATCGGCCTAGGAAGGTTGAGGATCATCAATTACAGGATCTTTTGGACGAAAACGATACCCAATCGCAAAAAATGCTGGCGGAGCAATTAGGTGTTACTCAACCATCCATTTTCATGCGTCTGCGTGCAATGGGGAAGACTCAAAAGATTGGAAAATGGATGCTGCATGAATTGAACGATAGACAGATGGAGCGACGCAAAAACACTTGCGAAATCTTGCTCACCAGGCAAAAAAGAAAGTCGTTCCCGCATCGGATTGTGACAGGCGATGGAAAATTGATATATTTCGAGAAGCCTAAACGCAAGAAATCGTGGGTTGATCCCGGCCAACCATCAACATCTTCTCCAAGACCAAATCGCTTCGGACGGAAGATGGTGCTGTGCGTTTGGTGAGATCAGCAGGGTATCGTCTACTATGAGATGTTGAAACCTGGTGAAACTGTCAATGCCCACCGCTACCACCAACAACTGATCAAATTGCACCGTGCTCTGCGTGAAAAAAGGCTGGATTATCAACAAAGACATGACAAACTGATTTTCGTCCACGACAACGCACCATCGCACACGTCAAAAATGGTCCAAAACTGCTTGGAGAGCCTTAACTGGGAAGTGCTACCCCACCTCGCTTATTCACCAGACCTGGCCCACTTCCGACTACCACCAGTTTTCGTCGATGGGCCACGCGCTCGCTAAGCAGCACTTCGATTCTTACGAAGACGTCCGAAAATGGCTTGATGAGTGCTTTGCCTCGAAAGAGAAGGAATTTTTTTGGCGTCGTATCCACAAATTGCCCGAGAGATGGGGAAAATGTGTAGCTAGTGAGGGCAACTACTTTGAATAAATTTGATTTTGCTTTCTATGAAAAAAAATTTCTTTGTTCCATTTTTTGTAAACAACTATAAAATCACAACTTCACAGATACTTTCTATAGCAGTGGTAGTCAAGCTATTCCCAACTATCCAAAAGCATTTTCTTCTGATGTAGAAATATAGCTTAAAATAAAATTTTCTGTATATTACTGACATATGCAAAATTATAAATAAAAGATAAATTCAACTAAAAAATATTTTACTAAAACTCCACTCAAAAATTACGAGCACGTTACCGTTGTGCTAAATTACGAGGGTAATATGAAAAGTAACCGACCTAATGTATAAATGGAGGTTGTTTGTTGAAAAAAATTACTATGGTGGAAAGGACCAATCTTATAAAGAGTAATTTTGAAGTTTGATGACGCTGCGTTATTTAATATTTGTTTGGCAGCCATTAATATTGAACGCTCTCAGTAAATTTGTGAACACGATTTTTACAAGGTTTTATGCTAATTTTGTTAATTTTATTTAAAACTGTTATCAATTTTGCATTCTATTTATGCTCTTTGACAGAATTTTAATCAAATGGAAATTAATATCTACAGAATATTTAATAGCATAAACTTTAAAAAAATCGATTGTCAATTATAAAATGCAGAGAATAAATCCTTTTTTGTATCTGATGTAAAATTTTAGGTTAAATTTTGAACAGACTTGAATTATAGATTCAACTTTGGTTAAATTTTATCAAAGTAATTTTTCATTAAAAATAAAACTAATTGGCTTTTCTCTAATATTTGATTTGATTTTAAAAAAAATTATAACCAAAAAATAGCAAAAATCCAATTTATAAATGAAAATCGTTCTTTTTTAAAATAAAAATTCAATAGTCCCTAAATTTGATTGAATTTGCCATTCAATATGTTGCGAAATTAATCTTTAATCAATTTATTTGTTAGGATGGAAATGTGTCAACAAAAATTCTATTTACAAAAAAAAGAAGAAAAAAATAAATTGCAAAAATTTACCTGATGTGTGTGTGTGTGTGACCCAATTTGGCTATTTTATCTATTCTTATATGAAGAAATATGCTATAAAAATTTTCCTATCAGAACACCCTCCCTTACCCAATGGTATCTAATATAGGCGTATAAGCCAATTATCTTTCGACCTAATTACAATATTGCATGTCAAATAAGTCTTAATCGTTTCTAGTAATTAATAATTTTAAACCACCCAACCTTTAACCATCTACCTCTTTCCACCCCCCTTAAAGACATATGGTAATTTAACATTTTCATGGGTGAGAAAATATGCATTGTGGTGGAAAAAAAAATTATGATTTCTGTTTTTTATTAATAAAATATGACCAAAAAAAAAATCCATTTCAATAGAAAAGATTTGCCAGTTTATCGAAAAAAAAAATGGCGTTGATAAATTTACCTTTAGCACGGAAAAATAATTATGCTAATTTATAAAACTAACACCAAATATTAATTAGAAAATTCGAAAAAGTAAATAAAAAAAATTGGTGTCAAAAATTATAATTTGCTGATTATGTGTACGCTCATAACTTGTGATCTAGTACAAATTGGTTTTATTAAAATTTTGCAACTGTCATTTTTGGTTGTTTACGTATATCATCGCATCCGCCATTTTGATTCTGTTCACAATATTGGAAAATAATTGAAATGCATTTCTTTCAACAATTTTGTTTATTAAATAATTATTTTTGTCAAAATAAAAATTTTATTTTTTAAAATAACTTAAATACAGGGTGTTCTAAAGATTTAAAGGCAATTTTAATTTGTTGCCATTTTGATAAGCTTATACTATTTTGATCGGTTAATATTTGACAGTCATAGAGGGGGATAGGAATTATAACTTTCAATAATTTGGATTTGTTGTTAGAAAATTTTAAAAATTAATTTTCCAATTACTGCGTTGCCCAGTAATAAACATTAAAAGTTATGATTGGTATTGTGTGCCTTCGAATTGCACTGTTTAAAAAAAAGTTAGATAGCCCATATTAGAACAGAACGTTCAACCGCGAATATTTCTGCGGTGAGTGAAAGAGATTATATGCTCTTCAGGGACGTAATACTGTCATAATGCTTACCATATCTTTGGCCAAGATCTTGAGGTCTACAGGAAAATGATAATAACTAAGAAAGCGTATTGTTAATTAAGCGGATTCGTCTACAAAAAATGAACTGCTTTTTGAGGCACAAAAATGCAGAGTTTATTTATTAAAAACCTTTACAATCTCGTAGTCCGGATGTATTACTGGTTCTCACTTCTTTTTGAAAACCCTAATGGTACGGCTGTATCGGTGACAGATGAGCGAAAGATGGCACAATATTTTTTTATGACTCAATTGGTCTAATAATATGTGATTTCAACAGAATAATATGAGCTTTCAACAGGATAACACATAACATGTGGTTTCAACATGTTTACGAGTGGTTTCGACAGAACTTGGGGTTTCAACATGATAACATGTGGTTTCAACAGGATGACACGTGGTTTCAATAGGATTACACGTAGTTTTAACAGGATTACACGTGGTTTCAATAGGATTACACGTGGTTTCTATAGGATTACACGTGGTTGGAACAGGATTATACGTGGTTTCAATAGGATTGCACGTAGTTTCTATAGGATTACACGTGGTTGGAACAGGATTATACGTGGTTTCAATAGGATTACACGTGCTTTTAATAGGATAACACGTGGTTTCAACAGAATTACCCGTGGTTTCAATAGGTTTACACATGGTTTCAACAGGATGACACGTAGTTTCAATAGGATTACAAGTGGTTTCAACAGGATTACACGTGGTTTCAACAGGCTTACACGTGGTTTCAACAAGATTTTACGTGGTTTCAACAGTTTTACACGTGATTTCAACAGGAAAACACGTGATTTAAACAAGATTACACGTGCTTTCAACAAGATTACACGTGCTGTCAACAAGATTACACGTGGTTTCAACAGGTTCACACGTGATTTCAAAAAGATTATATGTGATTTCAACAGAAAAACACTTGGTTTCAACAGGACTACACATGATTTAAACAGGATAACACGTGGTTTTAACAGAACTACACGTGGTTTCTACCAGATTACACTTGATTTGAACAAGAAAACATGTGCTTTCAACAGAACAATGCCTCATCGCAACCCATGCGCCATAATAAAAAGTCTGCGACTAATATTTGCTGACTGAATCATGTTGAAAAGTGTTGATGTCGAATGCCCTCCTTGCTCCACGGTATATTTCCGCCTGGATACTTAAAGGAGAATATTTATGCTCACCGATCGGGTAGAATTGAACAACATAACATAAAGTAAATATATGCTGAGAAATCAATGATATTGTGCGTATTGAAATATGTCCTGTAAAAAAATGCAGATATTATTACAAGTCCAATGGTGGTCATGTAGCCGACATAATCTTTCATAGTTAATTTTCCCAAAACTTATATAAGCGTTTATGAAGAACCAAATTATTGCAGATTATTTCCATTTTTCAATTTTAAATTCTGAAACGAAACTATTTATTATAAATATTAAAAATAGTTTAGCTCTAAGTTTATATAAAAAGCTTAGTTAAAGTTTTTAAAACCGTTCGAAATTATTAAACTTTTTGATAAAAATTCAAAATTGTAAATATGAAATGGAATTTTTAATTGCTCTAATTTTCATTTTTTAATAATTAAATTAATTACAAATTACTTATGAATTATTTTGAAGTAGCACTTGCACTAACTAGTCTATAGTTTATTTATTTTAATTTCTATCTATAAAAAAACCATAGATCCTTTCTTTCAGTAATTTGGAAAATGTTCTATTGAGCAGATGTGAAATCAGTTCTGATGCTTTCGATTCGATTAAATAGTGACCACACGCACTTCTTCATGTCCTAATAGAACTATTTTAGTCCTTTCTATTCTTTATTATAATAGTTTTTTTTTTTTTTTTTTAAACTTAGTTCCGATTTCGTCCATCGACAATTAGAACAATTTACCCGTTCAGCAGCTGGTCGATGGTACTCGAAAAAGAAGAACGAAGCATGAAAATACTGGAAAGGGTGAAATTCAATATCCTTGACATGATGTGAGTTTTACATAATTAGACTTTTGATATTTCAATTATTTGTTCCCTTTGACATCGTCTCTAGCAGGAGGAGTATTGACTTCATTCAAAAATACTTACTCGAAGTGTACCCACTTAGAAAAAATCACATTGACTGATGAGGGAGGGATGATGATTGACGTTCATAATTGACGTCCTTA
Source organism: Atherix ibis (assembly GCA_958298945.1). NCBI lineage: Eukaryota > Metazoa > Arthropoda > Insecta > Diptera > Athericidae > Atherix > Atherix ibis. The sequence continues at coordinate 104,770,655 of OY282606.1, read as the reverse complement.
ACTGATATCAATACTTTTACAGTATGAACACATTAAATCACTTGGGATAATTTTTTGTTCTTCTAAATCATTCTTTTGAGTGGTACGAGTACTAATTGAAATTATGTTGTTGAGTGATTGAAATAGGCAAACTCCTCATGTACCTTGAATGCAATTCTCGAGTATTTTCAATTTCTATAATAGACCAAAGGAGTACAAATTTTTTTTTTTTTATAATTAAGTATATCAAGTACTCAAAATTCACAATGCAATTTTTTAGCATTTAATTATTTTCTTTTAATGTACAATATACGAAATGGAATTATAGAATAAGAAAAAATTAATTGTGTTTGTTACTTTTGGAATTAATTGAAAAGGATATGGAAGATGGTCTGCATATGAAAACCTATACAAAAAGTAATAAAAAGCCACAATTTTTTAAATCTAGCTAAACATTATAACTTCTTATGAACGTAAAATATTTGATGGGATAAATGATTTTTTAAAAATTATAAGCCATTAAATTTAAAATAAAAAAAAACAAAAAAATACAAAAAGAAAAATGTCTACAAAAAAAAACCCCTAAAAAGATAATTAAATAAAGTTTAATTAAAATGCAAAAAAAAATATTTGTATTTAAATCAAATTAAAATAAAATTTACAAAAAAAAAACGATTCTTTAACTACCCAAGTAACGCACTCGGAACCCACTCAAAGAGTGCCGTCAATGAGTCTCCGTTTTTGTTACGTCTGACGGCTCTTAGTTCCGTATTATGTCAAAAAAATTTTGAGTAGCGCCTTTTAGCGACAAAGAACGAACAGTTTCTTAACCCATCTTGAACAAATTCGTAATTAGATGACGGAACATAGTGCCGTCAGAGTGCCGTCAAATAGCTTAATTTTCGTAACTTGTGTTACTTGGGTAAGAATAAAATTCAAATTAAAAAAAAAAAAGATTTTCTAATATTTAAAACATCATAAATTAATTTATTTAAAAAAAAAAATGAATAAAAAATTAAAACATTAAAAATAACTAAAAAAAAAAATACTTTTGTCTTATTATTTGACAAATTTTGTGTGAGTATTTTCGATAACAATGAATTTGCACATATATCCTAACAGATGGCATTAGAATCGGTAAGGCTAAAAGAAAATATGAGATTTTTAATAGGTTTTCGGTTGAATTCATTACAATTAAAAATATTCGATTTAACCTAAATTAGTATAATTCGAAAAACGAGAATCGAGCTTTTTATAACGAGAAAAATTTATATTACGAACAAATCTTACTTTAAATTCACGATGAATAGGAGTATCGTAAAATTTCTGCCCGGAAAGTCTACTGAAAGCTCAAATTAATAAAATATTAATAAGATGAGTGAACTTCCATTTTAACCAAAGAAAATTTACCCTCTTAACAGCCGTTATTCTAGTTTCTTAGTTCCTTTTGATAAATTAAGTATTTAAACAAAGCGTTTTACTAATGATGCCCAATTCGTTAATAGGTATTTATAGAGAAAGAAGTGTAAGTGGAGGATAGATCTTGAACGAGGTTATTGGTATGATTCGAAAAACGAGAATGGAGCTTTTTATAACGAGAAAAAGTTATATTACGAATAAATGAGACTTTGAGGCCATGTATTTACGGTGGAGTTTTAACTAAAGGGAGTTTCAATTTGACTGGAATTAGAAGGCTTAGTGAAGTCACAGAGCTCTTGTCCGTAAGTCCATATTGGTTTCAGTAAGGTCTACGCCTTAATTACTGCATATAGTATTGGATTATTCGAAAAGTAATTTGGTTTCATGATCCAGTTGGAACACTAAACCTTTCCTATTGACCAATTCTGGCGTTTTTTCTTTAAGTGAATTATTCACTTAAATAATTCCGGATCGTTGCGTTGCTCCGTAGAAGCTCAAAATAAAGGATTCCTTTGAAATCCCAACAAACAGATAGCATAACCTTTTTTTGATGAATATTTGCTTTCGAAGTGCTTTGAGCCGGTTCATCTTTTCTACTCTAGGATTTTTTGCACTTAACATTGTTGAAAACAACTCATTTCTCATCCCCAATGATGATACGCTTCAAAAATGGATCATTTTCTTGGTGTTTGAGAAGCAAATCCCAAATGTCAATGCGACAGCACAAATTATTTTCCGTAAGAAGATGAGGAACCCATATGTCGAGCTTTGAGATTAAACCTAGACATTGCAAATGATCATGAACGGTCGAATTCGATTTAATTTAATCTTTCAGCGATGTAACGAGTTGTTATTCGCCAGTTTACATCAATTAATGACTTTATTGTGTCTTCATCAGCTTCAACTGGCCTTCCAGAAAAACGAAATTACTTTCCGAACAACCCAATATTATCTGAGTAAGGGTTATTCACCACAAAAAACCTTATTGGTCGCAATACTTTTGAAACTCTGTTCGTTGTGCTACCCTTCTTAAATTATCATTATTATTATTATTACCAGGGGTATAAGCTTAAATCCGCTGTTTGGTCATAGATGGGCGTGAGTGAGCGTATTAAGCTACCATGGGCACGCCATACTTTTTTTTATGAGTTTGACATCTGTCACATTGTCAGCAATTTTGTACAAGAACATACATTTTTCCTTTGGTAATCATGTCTAGTTTTGTGCCAGAAAAAGGGCATATGCGGGAAGCTTTGCTTTTCTGCTTCAATTTGAAGAAATCGTCTGCCGAATCGCATCGAATGCTTATGGGACAGTGCTTTATCGGAAACAACGTGCCGAGATTGGTTTCGTCGGTTCAAAGACGGCAATTTTGACTTGTGGGACAAGAAGCGTGAAAATCGGCCTAGGAAGGTTGAGGACAATCAATTACAGACTCTTTTGGACAAATACGACACCCAATCGCACAAAATGCTGGCGGAGCAATTGGGTGTTACTCAGACAGCCATTTCCATGCGTCTACGTGCTATTTGGGAAGATTGAAAAGATCGGAAAATGAGTGCCGCATGAATTGAACGATAGGCAGATGGAGCAACGCCAAAACACATGCAAAATCTTGCTTGCCAGACAAAAAAGAAAGTCGTTCGTGCATCGGATTGTGACAGGCGATGAAAAGTGGATATATTTCGAGAATCCTAAACGCAAGAAACCGTTGGTTGATCCCGACCAATAAACAACATCTTCCCCAAGACCAAATCGCTTCGGATGGAAGACGATGCTGTGTGTTTGGTGAGATCAGCAGGGTATCGTCTACTATGAGATGTTGAAACCTGGTGAAACTGTCAATGCCCACTGCTACCACCAACAACTGATCAAATTGCACCGTGCTCTGTGTGAAAAAAGGATGAATTATCACCAAAGACATGACAAGCTGATTTTCCTCCACGACAACGAAACTACTTGGAGACACTCAACTAGGAGGTGCTACCCCACCCCGCTTATTCACCAGACCTGGCCCCTTCCGACTACCACTTGTTTTTGTCGATGGGCCACGCGCTCGCTAAGCAGCACTTTAAATCTTTCGAAGACGTCCGAAAATGGCTTGATTTGTGGTTTGTCTCGAAAGAGAAGGAATTTTTTTGGCGTCGTATCCACAAATTGCCCAAAAGATGTGGAAAATGTGTAGCTAGCGAGGGCAAGTACCTTGAATAAATTTGTTTTTGCTTTATATGAAAAAAAAACATGCGCTTTTGTGACTAAAAAAGAGCGGATTTAAACTTATACACCTGGTAGTCGAAATATATTGGAGGTAACGAAATTACAGCCAGGAGAGCTTTGTTTTTTTGTAAGTACTTCAATGAAATGGGCAACTTCGAAGGCACTGATTTTCTTTGGGGATGACTTATTTGTAAGGGAATAACTCTAGTATGTCTTTATGTGGAGTAAATATTTTTGTCAGTTTTCGCCCATGTCGCATCAGTTTTTTTTAAGGGGTACATTCTTTGCTGATAAGATAAAAGTTTCTGTTTTTCGTGAGCGATGAAGTGTAGTTGTTGATAATACAAAGTCTGTGATTAGTCGTCTAAGTTCAAAACAAATTAAATTAGAATTTTGGCAAATTGAACTTTTTCCTCCATTGGATTAATGAAATTTTTTTCTTAATCAATAAGTTTGTATAAAAAATGCTAACAAATTTTTTTTCTTTTTTTTTTTTTTTAGTAATAATGAACGAACAAGTCAAAGTGATAAAAAGGGAAATAGGCCTTTTCAAAAAAAAGCCTAACATTGGAATTTAGTTTAGGGAAAAAAAATTATTTTCGATCTTCTTCCGTGAAATTAGATCGCAACATTAAAAAATGCCAATGGATATTTGTCCTTGTTTCGTCTGATAATCAAATCTCCTTTGGAGTAAACATTTTTACCATCTCTTAGAAAAGGGTTTAATTGGAAGCGAAAAATTGGCAAAGTTGTAAGGAAGGCTGGCTAATTATTTTCTCAATTTTGTAAAGTATTTTAAGAAAGGACATTTCATTAATGATGGAATAATGGAAATGGAAATTACATGGCGTATTTTTTTGTTATTCTGTTTTTAAAAAGGATTCATATTAATTTTCATTTCGAATCTTTATAATTTTTTTTCCTTTCACTATTGGGCATATTTTGGACAAAGTGAACCTGAAAATTTCGAATGGACAAACATTAAAAGATGTCCTTTCTGATTGGATGAAAGTCAAATTAATTGTATTTTCCCTAAAATATTCTCTCATTTGCTGTGACTAATTTTTTGTTTTTCTTCTCTTTTTTTTTTTTGGTATTTTTTGTTCATTCTTGAGAATAACAGTATTCGCCGCATCTTAACTAGTTAGATTTTTTGTTGTTGTTGTTGTTTTTATAGCTTAAGTTAAAGAAGAAGAAAATTTTGGTCCTATCGGATATTCGTCGAGTGTGACTATTAAACTTTCAGTTCATTTGATAACTTAATTTTGTATTCTCGAAGCAACTTCTGAATACTTTTGGATCTTGTAATTCTATGAGAATGAAATTATTTGAAAGCTCCCTACCACATCCACCCATTAAAATATCCTCGTTTTGGCTTCGTCCTATTGTATCGTAACTGGCAGCGTAATATTGCGTAAATTCCATAGACCAGAATGGCAAAATAAACAAGGCAACTTTTTGTTCTTCCCCACGTGCAGATACACACACACACACGCATATAAACCTCCAGGAGATATATTCGATCCTGATTATTATATGAAAGAGTAGTACCCATTTTCCTATAGAGCACATCTTTTTCATCTTTTAGATTAAAGATTTTTTTTTTTTTGCCATGTTGTAATGATTGGTTTTTTTTTTGTTGTATGGCCCATCGTGATCTGGTTCGAAGTTGTGAGTTCCTTTTTATTAGTGTTTGGTTCATTATTGTCAGTCCTAACTGCCTTAGAGATTAATCCTCTGGAGACGCACGAGTATGTACATACTCGTATGATACAGAAGGCCAACATTAAATTCAGTATTGCTACGATGTAAGATTCATTAATGTCCATTTGTCAGTCAAAGGTGGTTGTGGAAATGATGAACTATGCTGGCTACCACCAGAAATTCTTACGTTCGTCCACTGATAATTTTCTAGTTTAGAGGATCTGTAAAAAGTCTCTACCCGAAATGGTCAAATGTGCTCACGTTCCTTTGTAAACATTCCATCCTTATTACTTGTGACCCATCTAACCATGTTCGGAAAGATAAACCGAATCGGGTGTACACAGACTGCCGTTTAGCACGATATCCCCAGATCCGTTTCTGTTTGTACGACGAGTACGAACTGTGCTGTGCCTTTGCCCGCATCCGTATCTGGCCACGTATCCCCGTCCTAATACAATAAATATCAAAGGTACAAATGGCAAATGATGATTTCTCCTGGATACCAACTACGTGACTGTCCAACTTTGGAAACTTGTGTTCAACCGGAAAGGCTATGTAGGCCATAAAGTTGAAAACTTTTCAGTTTATTAAGTTGTAACAGACGGCCGGGGATATGCCTTGATTGCTTGTCACAAGCTATTTGTAAGGTTATGTCGCGCGATTTTCCATCTCCCCTATTCTCCCTTATTCAACATTAACGTGAACAGTTGAAGTTTGTATCTTTCCAAACGTGAATACTTTTATTTTTTTTTTTTTTTGCCCGCTTTAATAAATACACTAAGTTCTCACGTTATCTTGTACCCTCTTCCATTACTTTATAGTTAAGACTTATAAGTTCTTATTTAAGTGAAGATTATAACTGCCCATCAAAATTGATTTATTGACACTTTCTGTCCCTTCGACAACCAACGCCCAATGTCGTCGTCAGTAAGGTAAACAACTTCCTTCGGAAAATGTGACGACTTCTTCTTAACTTTGTATTTTTCTTTAATGTTTTTGTCAATTGGCAGAGCCAATATCAATATTCGTACGGGATGTGTGCTATTTTCTATTTGTTTTTTTTTCTCAGAGAATTTTTTTTTTTTGAAGGAGTTTCGCATATTAAAAAAGTTCGCATAAAAACATTTCAGCTTATTTGGTTTATTGTGCAAAAAAGCTATCAATTTTTTTTTTACTATTTATTTGCTTATCGAAAAAATATCCTTTTACCGAGAATATAACTTTGCCATAAGTTACATTTTTTGAAATTGTTGTTGTTGTTTTTTTTTTTAAAAGTAAATTTTAACTATGATAAAATATTCATAATTTTTTTCTTTTTTTTTTGCTAGCAAAGAGTGTTAATCACGTTTTGGTGATTTTTTGGTCATACGAGGGTCATTCAACAAGTACTTAGCCTACAAAAGAAAAACGAAAATTTTGGAAAGGTGGCAATTTATTTTTCCACATAATCTCCTTCAAGCTCGATACACTTGGCCCAGCGATGCTCTAACTTTTTTAACCCGTCCAAAAAATACATTTTCTCGAGGGAAGCAAAATAGGCCTCCGTGGCTACGATGACCTGCTCATTCGACCCAAATCTATTCCCGGCGAGTGATTTTTTCAGGTTTGGAAACAAAAAGTAGTCACAGGGGGCCAAATCTGGAGAGTACGGTGGATGGGGCAGCAATTCGTAGCGCAATTCGACCAATTTGGCCATGGCGACGGCGGAGGTGTGAGCCGGCGCGTTGTCGTGGTGGAACAGCTTTTTTTTCTTCGCAAAGCAGGGCCGCTTTTTCTTCAATTCGACGTCAAATCGGCCCAATAAGTCAGCATAGTAGCGCCCCGTGATTGTTTTACCCTTCTCGAGGTAATCGATGTGGATCACACATTGTGAATCCCAGAAAACGGTGGCCATCACCTTTCCGGCCGATCGACCAGTCTTCGCCTCCTTCGGAGCACGTTCGAAGGGTGAAGTCCACTGTTTCGACTATTTGGTCTCTGGTGTGTACCAGTGAATCCATGTTTCGTCGACGGTCACGAAACGACGCAAGAACTCCGCTGGATTGCGCTGAAACAGCGCCAAACACGTCACCGATGTGGTCTTACGGTTGCGCTTGTTTTCCGGTGTGAGCAAACGCGGCACCCATCGCGCCGACTGCTTTTTCATGCCCAGTTCTTCGTGTAGAATATGATGCACCATTCCTACTGCGATGCCCACAGCCTCAGCTATCTCGTGAACCTTTAATCGACGGTCTGCCAACACGAGATCGTGGACTTTTTTAAGTCCACGATCTCGTTTTCCGCCGTAGCAGCCGTTTTCGGGGCACCTGGGCGTGGCTCATCAAAAACCGACGTGCGGCCACGAACAAACTCGTTGAACCAATTCTTGACGGTCGCCATCGAAGGAGAAGAGTCACCATACACAGCATCCAAGCGATCTTTGATTTCGCTGCGCGTTTTCCCTTCCAAAAACAAGAATCTAATCACCGAACGATATTGTTCTTTTTCCATTTTTGTGCAACCGACCGACACGCTCGCTTTCAATGGCTCTCAAAACAAAACTAATTAAGGGAATCGACTGAAACTTTGACAGTAGGCTACTAAAAGAATGTACTGCACGATGGTAAATTTCTTTTAGTGACAACAGTTCCATCGGGTGGTGAGGCTAAGTACTTGTTGATTGACCCTCGTATTTAGAAGCTTATAATAGGAAGTAATAAATACACGGGACTTTAGCCGATTAGAAAATATATTTTTTTTGCTAACAGTTTTGTATATTTTTTGTCGGTCTTTTTTTTTATGGACAATATGTGATAATAGAAAATTTTGAAGCTATATTAAAAAAGGTCATTGAGGTTAAATAGATTTTCAGAGTCTTTAGAAAAATTATTGTGGCTATGATGTCGTTTTTTCTAATAGAAGTTCATATTTGCTGATCTCTATAATACGAGGTTCATACAATAATCCTTCTTTTGGTAAAATATACACGGTACGTCCTTGCTTGCATCTAGCAAAAATCACCATCATGCTTCCGAAATACTCCAAACGTAGTGGAGAATAAAAGTTTGATATTTGGGACTGTACTTAGACTATATAGATGATATTATTTAGTACAATAGTCAGAAAAGTACTTTTATACAACGCATTACTGTAACCTATATGGACTTACAGACTAGACCTCTCGGAATGTTGGAAAGAACTCTGCGCGGAAGTGGACCGGGACCCGTGGGGCAGACCGTATAAGACGGTCATGCATAGGATTAAAAGCCTACCCGCAAAAACACCAACCTGTCCCGACATACTGTACAGAATAGTAGAACATCTGTTCCCGGAGAAACCAGAACTCCCCGACTACCAACCGGAGGATGAAGAAGTAGAAATTCCTGGAGTGACCATGGAAGAGCTCACGAGGGCCTGCACTAGATTGCAGAATGGCAAGGCACCAGGACCAAGCGCCATACCCAACATCGCACTGAAGAGTGCAATTGCCGCCAGGCCAGACATGTTCGTAAGCATGTACGACGCATGCCTGCGGCAAGGCGTATTTCCAACTTGATGGAAGCAACAAAGATTGGTTCTTCTCCCAAAAGGGAAGAAACCACCGGACGAGCAAGCATCCTATCGTCCACTTTGCATACTGGATTCGGACGGGAAGAATTTGGAGCGGATAGTGGCCGACAGATTGGAGCAATACATCGATCCTCAACTTTCCGAATTTCAATTCGGATTCAGGAAGGGGAGATCGACCATCGACGCATTGGAACTCGTCACGTAAATCGTAAAGGAAGCCATCTCAGGAAAGAGATGGAAAGGCGGTTCTAAAAAGTATTGCCTCATTGTCACCCTGGACATCAAGAATGCGTTTAACTCGGCCCAGTGGGATCGAATCTTGGAGGCTCTTGAGAACATGGGGGTGCCCTACTACCTACGGAGGATGGTCAGATCATATTTCAGTGATCGACTACTGCACTTCGAGACCGAGCATGGACCAGTGGATTATGGGGTCACGGGAAAGGTACCTCAGGGCTCTGTCCTAGAGCCACTCTTGTGGAACATCATGTACGACGGCCTATTCCATCTGGAATTACTGACGAACACAACACTCGTGGCTTTCGCGGACGACGTAGCGGTTGTCCTTGTAGCCAAACACCTGGAGGAACTGGAAGCCGCATTCTCCACCACCATCCGGAGCATAAGACAGTGGATGATATCGGCAGACCTGTCTTTGGCGGAACATAAAACCGAGGCACTCCTTGTGAGTAGCCGGAAGAAAATGGAGACCATCACCAAAAGAGTAGGCGACCACGACATCCAGTCGCTACCCTACATCCGGCATCTAGGAGTGGTCTTGGATGCCACACTCAACTACAAAGAGCACATCTTCAGCGTCAGCAGGAAGGCATCAGCAGTACAGGGCACACTTTCGCGGATAATGTCCAATATCGGAGGCCCCAGGCAAATCCGAAGGTGACTACTGGCAACTGTGGTTACCTCCGTCTTGCTATACGGAGCACCAGTGTGGGCTTCTTCTGAAACTTCGAAGTATTGGATACTTCTGAAACTTCGAAGACTGAATATATAGTTCAGTAAAAAATATTGGAGTTAGTGAGAGGATGTTCGAAGTTTGTTAATATGGCTGTGTCACCTGATAAAGCTTCATCGAGGGTATTAGGATATGTAGCGATATAGAAACTGTTGATATTGTACAAAATAAGTCCAAGAACATTACACTGAGGAATATTGGCATTTATAGGTGATATTGGGAAGCATTTAACAGGGTGCTAAACAAGGTTAAACGCATATGATGTATTTTTTTTTTCATCTGCAACTGAATTTGTATTGTAACAAGCAGATTTACATAAAATTTTAATTAACAATCTTATGCATCATGAAGTTGGAGTGTTTCCAGGGAAGGCAGTAAAGGACAATTCTTTCACAAATAGGTTATGAATATAAGATAAACGGGAGTTCCCTGAACAAAGGGAACATTTAGATCTCAATGTATTACGTTGTTATGAACATAAAAGGGGGCTGTAACAATTTTACGTAGAATCTTGGATTGTAAGGCCTTAAAGCGATTGGAATTGGAACATTTCGTTTCGAGCATTTCGTCCAGTAGTCTAAGAAGTTGTAGGTAACGTCTAGTGGCTTCATGGTTTTTTAGTCTAGTATGAGGGTTCCATATTAATCTCTTCGTCCAGGTAAAGTCCCAAATAACATAATTTATCATATTGTAGAATCATGTTCCTATTAGGGTATAAAAGAGCAGATTTTCCTTGACAAAGTGTGAAAGTAATGTGAGCACTTTTCTGTTCATTTACCCTAACACTCCATCTCTTAAACCAGGATTTAAGGTTGTGAATATGGGATAGTAAATTATTGGAAGCTATGTCAGGATTTATATGGGTAATAAGTGTGGCCATACGTAGTAATGATAGTATCAGGGTCAGATGGCATGTCATGGGTATAAATATTATATAAAACGGGACCAAGGATACTGCCTTGTGAGACTTCGGCTAGAATAGGATATATTTCTGAAGATTTTGAGTTAATTACAATTTTGCTTAAATTAATTAATGATAAGGAAGAAAGTTCTTGAGTTTTTAGTAAAGTACAAAATACCACACATGATCATAACATAAGCTTAAAAGATATGGAAAAATACTCTTGGGTAATACTCTTCTACTCTCAAGAGAAGATCAAGGATAATTTTTTCATTACTTAGAACTGAGTAGAGTTGTTTTAATAGGAGTTTTTCAAATATCTTACCAAGGATTAATAAGAGGCTCATAATTGGAGGAAGGAGAATTAACAGGTTTATTTGCTTTAGGCGCCAGAATAGTCGATTTAATTTCAGAGGGCTTGAAATTTCTTGGATAAAGAATCATACGGACTAGGAATATTAGTTCTTAGATAATTTTTTTTTAGTATTCCAAAAAAAATCCTTTTCTTTCGAGTCAAACCACTCATCATGCCATTTTCGGACGTCTTCGTAAGAATCGAAGTGCTGCTCAGCTAGCGCGTGGCCCATCGACGAAAACAAGTGGCAGTCGGAAGGGGCTAGGTCTGGTGAATAAGTGGGGTGGGGTAGCACCACACCAACTCGCTTATTCACCAGACCTAGCTCCTTCCGACTACCACTTGTTTTTGAGTGCCTCCAAGTAGTTTCGGACCATTTTTGACATGTGCGATGGTGCGTTGTCGTGGAGGAAAATCAGTTTGTCACGTTTTTGTTGATAATCCGTCCTTTTTTCATGTAGAGCATGGTGCAATTTGATCAGTTGTTGGTGGTAGCAGTGGGAATTGACAGTTTCACCAGGTTTCAACATCTCATAATAGACGACACCCTGCTGATCCCACCAAACGCACAGCATCGTCTTCCGCCCGAAGCGATTTGATCTTGGGGAAGATGTTGTTTGTTGGTCGGGATCAACCCACGATTTCTTACTTTTAGGATTCTCGAAATATATCCACTTTTCATCGCCTGTCATAATCCGATACAGGAACGACTTCTTTTTTGGTCTGGCGAGCAAGATTTCGCATGTGTTTTGGCGTCGCTCCATCTGTCTATCGTTCAATTCATGCGGCACCCTTTTTCTGATGTTTTCAATATTCCCCATGGTACGGAGATGCATGGAAATGGCTAGTTGAGTAATCCCAACTACTCCTCGAGAATTTTTTGCGATTGGGTATTGTCTTCATCCAAAAGAGCCTACCATTGATGGTCCTCAACCTTCCTAGGCCGACTTTCTCACTTCTTGTCCCACAAGTCAAAATTGCCGTCTTTGAACCAACGAAACCAATCTCGGCACATTGTTTCCAATAAAGCACTGGCACCATAGGCCTCCCTAAGCATTCGATGCGATTCGGCAACCGATTTCTTCAAATTGAAGCAGAAAAGCAGAGCATCCCGCATATGCTCTTTTAGTGACACAAAACTAGACATGATAACCAAAGGAAAAATGTATGTTGTTGTACGAAATTGCTGATAATGTGCACCGATTAATGTTGACAGATGTCAAACTCATTAAAAAAAAAGTATGGCGTGCTCATGGTAGCTTAATACGCTCACTTACGCCATCTATGTGTATGACCAAACAGCGGATTTAACCTTATATCCCTAATAGCAAATACTTCGGATGATGTGTCTAGAAACCTACCCAAGTAGTAGTCTCTTCCAGCAAAAAATAAAAAAATATCTGCTCTTAAGCTGAACTGATGGTCTGGAACTCTATGGGACGCTTATGACTATGGAACAGAATGGATTTTATTTTAACAAAAGCGCTTTCTAATATTATTATTTAATATAAATAAGGGTAAGTTTACGATTGAAAATAAACTTTTATGAACAAAAAAGAGAAGTTTTACAAGAAATATGGTATAAGACCTTCAAGTGAAATAATAAAAATAAGATGATTGGAATCTTCCTAAAAAGGACAAAATTTCCATTAATATTCTCTTCGATATTATATGAATATTATTTTATTTTAGTACAACATCAACAGTGTTCAGTGATAAATATCTACACATGTTCTTATGATACGAAATAATAGAAAAAGTATTTTTTTTTTGGTTATTATTATTATTATTATGTTGAATATGTCTGAAGGGAAATTTTATTGGTTTCTTACCATTGTCAATCTCCTACCGCCAATAACAAATTTGAAATGACAACAAACATCACAAAACTAGGTGATCAAAATTTCATTACCATCGACCGATGTCAATTAGTTTTATGGGTCGGAAGTGCGACTGGAGGTTACGAGTATTCTGAATCGATGGCAAAGACGGTGGCTACGATGATGGTTGGTGGTGGCTATTAGCCTCCGAAATGATTTTTAAAACATTCTCTACTACTAACTTATACAGAACACCGACAGGCATTGATGAGGTTTTTTTCTGCTTGGCCATGGTAACTTAGTGGCTTCGAAGATATTAATACCGAAATAAATGAAAAGGAAAAAGAAAACAATCATCGACCCTTAGTGCCATTAAAATTAGTCAAGAATATAGTAAAATTTGATTTTTATTATATGGACCCGTCATAGTCCTGTCGTGTTTGGTGTGGCAGACTGACATCAAGCCACACGGGACTACGACCACAGCTGTCGATTCTAATTTTCACTAGAAACCAAACGAAAATGAAATTTTGCCGCGACGGAAAAAAAATGAATAAAAAAAAAATTCAAGCCAAAAAATTCGATTTCATTTGGAAATGGCAGAAGTGGTGATCATCAAGGATCATGTCAGACAAATTTCTTACTGGTTTGCCCTTTTTTTCGTTGAAGCAGATTTTGATCTGTGCACGTGCCTGCATATTGGTGAGCGCCCGCTGCCTAGCCTGAACGCATGAGTTGACGGAATCGATACTAAACTTTTCAATTTATTTCTCTTTACGGTTTTTGATGAGATCGGACACGTTTATTTATTATATTAATGACAATAAACCAAGAAGATAAAAATACCAAAAATTAGAAATTTTCTCTTTGGTTACTGATAGACAGACACGCAGACAGACAGATTGAACTACAGATTGAAGATTTTTTTTCAAACTGAATACTTGTAACGTTGCGCTGGTAAGTGTTAGTCCTTCATTGAGGATGAAAAGTGAAACATTTGGTGTTTTGGTAAGTTTTTTTTATTTTTCACCTTTTCACCTAAAAAATAAATTTTCTGATAATCATCATCGTTGATATGCTACTGCTGCTGTTGCAGCTACTTTTGCGGATGCATCACCACCACTTAATTCAGCCAGAAAAGATCCTTGAAGGAATTTCGATAAATAAAGAAAAAGGCGAGGCCCACATGGCATCATCATAAACGCGTGCCCAGACAAAGATCGCTACACATCTGAATCTCAATTAATAATAATCATCCACTATGATCATCAGTTGGGAGGATGTGTGCGGGTTGAGTTTCGTGAAATTTCTAATCAAACATCGACTCACCGTTGGCATCATCATCAATTGGAAACGTAGAAAACGTACGTTTCGTCCCTGTTCGAAATGGTTTTAGTGATCGTGAAAAAGTGATGGTTGGAATATTTAAGAGATTTCATTTCATTTGTATTCGCTTCAATTCTATAAAAACGAATTTTTACAACAAAAAAAACATTTACAACAAAAAAAAACACATAACAAATCCCCAAGAAAACATGCGGTTTTGATGATCGCCATTCTTCAATATTAAACGGACGATCGTGTCCTGATCTTCTTGTACACTCGAAGTGGTTGTGCAGTACACCATATGCCGTGTATTGAATGTGAATTTTGTTTTTTCACTATTTCCAAAAGAAACGAAGTCTAAAAAGGCTGCCAACTGGGTTTAGTTAAAAGATAGTTGATTGCCAAAAGGCGGAGTCGGGATGGTGGATTAATTTCTCTCCTTTCATTTGCAATCAACTAACTATTCGGTAGCATTCGGCATACAATTACGCAGAGCCTTCCTTTTTCCGAATCCGTTTTGCAGAAAGTTAGCAGAAGGTGGCAGCATATGTGCTTTGAGGTTAGCTGATGCGCACTGAAGTGGACTCATCTGTTCAGGAAGGATGCGTTCGTATAGAAATTTCTGATAGTTGACGGCATTTAATGAGCCATTTTTTTTAATCCAAAACATTTGTTCGAATTCAGTTCACTGTAAATTCTGTTCGAGTAGAAATACTTTCTTCCACTTTGGTGGCTCAATTGTGATTACTAAATATTAAAATAATTTTTACTGAATAAATTTTCCTTTTTTTCTTCCTTCCATTATCAATCATTGATGTTCGTTTTTTAAAGAAAAATATTTAATTCCGAACAAAATCACAGTCGCAGGACAAACGCAACCGTTCAATTAACAATATTTTATCAGTAATTCAACCGCTGGTCTCGGCATGGAAATCAGGGTAAATATTTGCTTATGGCACACTGTATTCATTATTAAATGGAGTAAAAAATCCACCATTAATCAAATAAAGTCAATAAAAAATCAGAAATTAATAAACAAATTTGTAAACATTAATTGGTATATTCAATCGGTAATTAAAAGTTATTATTGGAGTTGATTATCATGGCAATTAAATTATGAAAAATATTAATTATTATTAATTAGAGAAAAACTAATTTAAAAATTGCTCAAAATTTATTTACTTAAAATCGTTTTTAATGAGAACTTTGTTTAATGAAAATTATTTTTAGTTAAAATTGTTTTTACCGAAATTAGTTTTTACGGAAAATTATTTTTGCTGAAAATCTTTTTGACTGAACATCTTTTTGACTGAAAATTGCTTTTACTGAAAATAATTTTTACTGAAAATAATTTACGCTGAAAATTTTTTTACCAAAAATAGTTTTTATTGAAAATTGATTTAACAGAAAATTTTTTTTCTAAAAATAGTTTTTACTGAAAATTGTTTTTACTGAAAAAAGTTTTTACTGAAAATAGTTTTTACTGAAAATTGTTTTGACTGAACATTGTTTTAACTGAAAATTCTTTTTAATGAAAATTATTTTTAATGAAGTGTTTTTGCTGAAAATTATTTTTACGGAAAATTATTTTTACTGAAAACAGTTTTATTGAAAATTGTTTTTACTGAAAATTACTTTTACCGAAAATTAATTTGACTGAAAATCGTTTTGACTGCAAATAGTTTTTACTGTTAATAGTTTTTACTGAAAATTTGTTTACTGAAATTTGCTTTTACTGAAAACTATTTTTACTAAAATTGTTTTTTTCTCGAAATTGTTTTTACCGAAAATTGTTTTTACTGAAAATTGTTTTAACTGAAAATTATTATAACTTAAAATTATTTTTACTGAAAATTCATTTTCCTGAAAATTATTTTTACTGAAAATTATTCTTACTAAAAATTGGTTTTACTGAAAATTTTTAAAATAAAAATTTTTTTAACCGAAAAATATTTTTACTGAAAATTGTTTTTACTGCAAGTCGTTTTTCCTGAAAATTATTCTTTCTGAAAATTGGTTTTACTGAAAATTATTTTTACTGAAATTTGTTTTTACTGAAAATCGTGTTTACATAAAATTGTTTTTGCTGACAATTGTTTTTGCTAAAAATTATTTTTACTGAAAATTAGTTTTACTTAAAATCGGTTTTACCTAAATTAGTTTTAACGGAAAATAGTTTTTACTGAAAATTATTTTTACTTAAAATTATTTTTACTGAAAATTGTTTTTACTGAAAATTATTTTTACTGGAAATTGTTTTTGACAGAAATTTTTTTTACAGAAAATTGTTTTTACTGAAAATTATTCTTAATGAAAATTATTATTACTGAAATTTGTTTTGACTGAAAATCGTGTTTACATAAAATTGTTTTTGCTGACAATTGTTTTTGCTCAAAATTATTTTTACTGAAAATGGCTTTTACGAAAAATTGTTTTTGCTGAAAATCTTTTTTACAGGGAAGTATTTTTACGGAAAATTGGTTTTACAGAAAATTGTTGTTACTGAAAAAAGTTTTTACTGAAAATTATTTTAACTTAAAATTATTTTTACTGGAAATTGTTGTTGCTGAAAATTGTTTTTACTGAAATTATTTTAACCTTAAATTATTTTTAATGAAAGGTGTTTTTGCTGCAAATAATTTTTACGAAATATATTTTTTACGGAAAATTCTTTTTACTGAAAATTGTTTTTACTAAAAATTATTCTTACTGCAAATTGGTTTTACTAAAAATTTTTAAAATAAAATTTATTTTAATCGAAAAATATTTGTACTGAAAATTGTTTTTACTGAAAGTCGTTTTTCCTGAAAATTATTTTTACTGAAATATACTTTTAATACCAAATTTCGGTTCATCAAAAATCATTTTTACTTCATATATTTTTACTGAAAACTATTTTTACAGGAAATTATTTTTACAAAAAATTACTTTTTATGAAATTTTCCTTTAAACTGGAAATTGTTGCGTAAAAATTCTAACAGTGAATTTTTCATAGAATTTTTTTTAGCAAATTTTTTTAACAGAATTTAAAATTTTTGCCAAAAGATTTAAGTTTAAAAAAAAATTATTTTTGAAAAATTTAATTTCTTTTTTAATTTGTTTTTGATTTTTTTTTATTGTTATTTGAGGAAATATGGCATCTGCCGCCTCCTGTGGAACAATTTCACTTTTATTACTGAAACCGAAAGTATAACATGTTTGGTTACGACCCTCAAGGAGTCTCTGGCAATTATATTAATTTTTACGATCCTTTGCTGGTTAACCAGAACGTAGCCTTCAAATATGACGCCTCCTGTCACTTTTGGTTAATTTTTTGCTCTTCAGTTTGACTTTTATCGAAGTTAATGTACGAGCTACTAAAACGCCCAACAAATTTGGAAAGCCGAATATGAGATTAGATCAAACGTGTCAGGAAGGAAGCAGTCCTGGTCTATTTTGATGTTTGGGCCTGATGTGTTGTCATTGGGAATCCGCCCAACGTATAAATCACGATTTTTACGAGTAGATGAAAATCACTTTGACCATCGCCGTTTTGTGGCAATCATGTCCGGTTTCGATTTCAATTTTTCAACTTTCGCTTCCAAAAGGCCTCCTTTTTTTTACACAATTTTTTTTCAAAGTATTTTCTTCAAAATTCTTTTTTTTGATTTTTTTCCGCATTTAAATTTTTTGATCTTTAGTCCAACGTGAATTTGGAGTCATCATAAATCCAGTTTATAGCAGGTTTAATGACGACACGAGTGGTTATTTTGTTTCAACATCAAAAACTTGGTTCGACATTCGATTGGACGTTTAGGAAATCCTACAGAATTGATTGAAGCGACCCGAAAAGGTTAATGGAAGTGATGGGATGGCAGCAAGTGTTCCCGATTGAATGTTGAAGCATTGGTGCTACTCGTTTGCATTGACAGTAGAACGGCAACTGTCTGGATTAGTTGCAGGGAATCCATTACATTTAATAGGAATGCACTTTTGACCCAGACTCGTGCCAGGCTCTTTTCACTTCAAAGCATGTTCTCCGTTCGGTCAGGTGGTACGCGCTTCTTAGAACGTCTGTTTTACGCTGGCATATGTAAATGGTTCTGCAGATTCTCTTTGGAAGTGACTATCTTCGAACATTTATTCTATATATAATCAGAAAGTGGAGCCGAATTTATAAGTTATTTGGGGATTTTTACTGCTGATATTTATCTAAAAAAATGTTGATGTAACGGAAAATTGTATTTAAGACATTTTTAAGCGCTATATTAGGGCAATGTCTGTTTTTATTTTAGATAAAATGGATACATTAGAATAATTAGGTAATGGTATTATGACTAATCCTGCAATTTTATGTTATATAATTTTTACTGAAAATTCTTTTTAATGAAAATTATTTTTAATGAAGTGTTTTTGCTGAAAATTATTTTTACGGGAAATTATTTTTACCGAAAACAGTTTTTATTAAAATTGTTTTTGCTGAAAATCACTTTTACTGAAAATTAATTTGACTGAAAATCGTTTTGACTGCAAATAGTTTTTACTAAAATTTGCTTTTACTGAATTTGTTTACTAAAATTTGCTTTTACTGAAAATTATTTTTACTAAAATTGTTTTTTTCTCGAAATTGTTTTTACTGAAAATTGTTTTTACTGAAAATTATTATAACTTAAAATTATTTTTACTGAAAATTCATTTTCCTGAAAATTATTTTTACTGAAAATTGTTTCTACTGAAAATTATTGTACCTTAAAATTATTTTTACTGAAAATTGTTTTTACTGAAAATTCTTCTTACTAAAAATTGGTTTTACTGAAAATTTTTAAAATAAAAATTTTTTTAACCGAAAAATATTTTTACTGAAAATTGTTTTTACTGAAAGTCGTTTTTTCTGAAAATTATTCTTACTGAAAATTGGTTTTACTGAAAATTATTTTTACTGAAATTTGTTTTTACTGAAAATCGTGTATTTAAGACATTTTTAAGCGCTATATTAAGGCAATGTCTGTTTTTATTTTAGATAAAATGGATACATTAGAATAATTAGGTAATGGTATTATGAGTAATCCTGCAATTTTATGTTATATAATTTTTTTTCTTTGTCATATTTGTGAAAGTTAGTTACTCAAAAAGGTCATTTTTTTCTAAAAAAAAAAGCTTATACCAAAAATTTTTGTTTTCTAATAAAAATTTATAATTAAAATTTCTTAAAGCGAAAATATTTTTAAATGAAAATACTTGAATTAAACATTTTTACTAAATATATTTTTGCTGAAAAAAAAATTTCTTGAATATTGTTTCTTTGGTTTTTTTTTCTGTTGATTTTTTGGTTGCTAAAATTTTCTCTAAATTAAAAAAACTAAAAATTTTTTATTTAAAATTTTTTTAAAAAATATAATTTTTTTTTTAAAATTGTTTCTTAAATTTTTGTTAATCTGGAAATTGTTTACAAAAATTTTTCTATTGAAAATGTTTTTGAGTGAAAAATTTTTTTACTGAATATATTTTTCAGTTAAAAATGTTGCTTTCTGGGCATTTTTTTGTTGCTTCAATTTTTATTGCAAATCTTCCAAGAGAAGATAATTAAAAACGTTTTATTGAAAATTATTTTTACTGAAGATTTTTTTAGCTGAATTCAATAAATATTTTTGTACTAGAAAATTTGTTCCATTGACGGTTTTTTTTGCTTGGTACTTAAAGACTGTGTTTTTTTTTAAATTTTTTTGCCTATAATTATTAATGAACAGTTTTTCTTAATTTTTACTAAATATATTTTCATTGACATTTTTTTAAAAATATTTTCTGTAAATTTTTCAATTATAGAATTTTTACTTAAAAAAAAATCTTTTCATTTAACTTTTTTTATTTATTGAAAACAAAAAGTTTCCGAGTTTTTAAAGATTTTTTTTTTGACATAATATTTTGTCTTAAAATTTGTTCACTTCAAAAAAATTTTCTGAGTATTTTCGTAATTTTATAAACTAATTTTCAGTAAATGTTTTCTTAGTGAATTTTATTCATTGAATTTATTTTTTACTAAATATTTTATTATTCTGTAATTTTTTTTAATTAAAAATTATTTTTTACAGAAATTATTTTTACAGAATTTTTTTTTCAAAAATAATCGGGTTTTTTCTTAAACTCAAACGTTTCCTTGGCTG
This sequence comes from Atherix ibis, assembly GCA_958298945.1. Lineage (NCBI taxonomy): Eukaryota > Metazoa > Arthropoda > Insecta > Diptera > Athericidae > Atherix > Atherix ibis. The sequence goes on along the minus strand of OY282606.1, from coordinate 104,750,272 downwards.
AATATTTTTATTAACTAATTATTTTTGTGTGATACTTAAAATAAAATAATAATTTTTTTATACAATAAATTTTCAGTGATTTTTTTAACAGCATATTTGTTGCTTTAATATGTTTTATTAGATAATTAACTAACATTTTTATTATTAAAAATATTTTTAATAGAATTTTTGAATTAAAATTATTTTGACTGGAAAATTTTCTTTAAGTTGTTAATTTTGAAACCAAAAATTTCTTATTCAACATTTTTACTGAAATTTTTTTTAAGTAATTAAAAATTTTTGTAAACTTAAAAAATTTCTTGCCGAGTATTTTTTCACTCAAACATTTTTTTCCGGTTATTTTTTTAACTCCAAATTTTTTCAAGCACATATTTTCTTAGTGAATTCCTTTCACTGAATTTATTTTTTATTAAATATTTTTTTTTCTGTAAATTATTCTAAATTCAGTATTATTTTAACAAAAATTTTTTTTTCTAGAAATTATTTTTAAAAAATAATCAGGTTTTTTATTAAATTAAAAACGTTTCCTTGGCAGCGAAATATTTTTCAGAATTTACTAATTATTTTTGTGCTAGAAAATTAGTTTCACTGGCTTTTTTTTCCTAGCTCTTTCCATAATTATTTTTTATATAAAATAAATTTTCAGTAATGTTTTTTAACAGCATATTTGTTACTTAATTTTAATTTTTATTAATCGTTTTTAATATTTGTTGCTTAAATTTAAGGTTTATATTTTTATTGACATATTTTTTTTAAATATTTTTTGCCAGTTAATTTTATTACTAACATTTTTATTATTAAAAACTGATATTTTTAACTGAAAATATTTTAACTGGAAAAGTTTCTTTAAGATGTTAATTTTAAAACCAAAAACTTCTTATTGAAAATTTTCCCTGATAATTTTATTGATTAAAATTTATTGTTAACTATCAATTTTTTTACTAAATAATATTTTTGCTAAGCATATTTTCACCAATTAGTATTTTTACTGAAAATTTTTGTAAATAAATATTTTTTACTCTGTTAATTTTTTTTAATTAAAAATTATTTTACACAGGAATTATTTTTAAAATAAATTTTAAAAAAAATGATCAAATTTAAACTAAAAATGTTTATATTGAAAAATTATCCACTGAAACATTTTTTCTTAATTTTTACTAAATATATTTTCATTGATATATTTTTTTGCATATTTGTTTTTGTAAATTTAAATAATAAATTTTTTTAAATTATACATTTTTTAACTGTAAACATTTAAACTGGAAATTATTACTTTTTTTTTTCAAGTTGTTAATTAAAAATATTTCGAAAAAAAAGTTTTCGAGCTGAAACAATTTTTTTTTGACTAAAACAATTTTAACTAAAACTTTTTTCACCTAAAAAATATTGCTTTCTGGGTATTTTTTTAACTGCAAAGTATTTTTTAATATAAATTTTCTTTTATTTTTTGTTCAGTAAATTTTCTTTTGCTGAGAATTTTTGTTGCTGCAAATAATCTTTAACCGAAAAATTTTTCCAATTATTTTACCTTTAATATTGAAAGCTTAAAGATTTTTATTTGGAAAAGTTGTTAAATAAAAATATTTAAAGAGAAATCATCATTCAAAAGAAAACTGATTATTGTGAAAAGTAAATCGCCTCAAATCCTTATTATTGGTCTCTTTTGACCTAAAAAGCTAATTATTCAATTCTCTTTGAACTGAAATCTTTTTTGAAGAACTTTTTTTTTCTAAATTAATTATTACGATTATATTTTTATGTTTTTGGCTTGTGATAAATCGGTCTCCTGTGCTGTCATGAAAAGCATTAAGAAAATCTCTATCACCCTCTTGACATTAATTGCGACTAGAATCGAAACGAAAATGGAAAAATAAGAAAATTCTAAGAGAAGGAAAGCTTTTTCGGGACATTCCGAAAAAGAAATCCGTCTCAGTTTATTATAGAATGTAAATCAACTTTAATTTCTAATCCATTTAAAAAAAAAAAAAAAATGCAAAAACTTTGTTTAAGATTTTCTTATAATTAGTTACTGGGAACAGGGTGCTTTTCTAACCAACCCCTGCTCTTTGATATGGTGAACTTATGGCGTGTTTAGGGCATATTTGACCATAAAATAAAGGTGATAACAATTTTGGTAAAGAGAATTATAAAAAAAGAAAAACTAAAACTCATCTAAAAGGTGTGAGCGGAGGCAGAGTAGAGGCTTAGATAAGTGCCAGACGATCAAATGAAATTAAAAAGTACAAAATTACCTAAGCGGGCTTTTTACCCTTTTGTTTGTTCAATTTCGTGTGGCAGACACTAATAGGGTCATGACTTTGAGCCCCACGGTTAGGAGGTGTTTTCAAAAGAAAAATTTAATTAACGTTTGAAAAAGTGTTAATTGGAAAATTATATTCAGACATGAGATGAGATTATTTATTTTTTAAACGAGCAAATTTCAAGTTAAGAACAGCAAAAAAATTTTACACTAGCCCCAACGAGACTGCGGCCAATACTTGCCAAAATACTCAACGGGGGAGTATATATTTTCCTCCTTATCTTCTTATTCAGATTGTTTTTGTATTTAAAAAATTTTACATAAAGAATATTCGTTACAATATCGCTTAAATTATTCAAGTTGACATTTTGGAAACAAATTACGAGCTTATTATTTAGGTCGATAACAACTTGTTTAAAAGGAAAAGCTTTAAAACGAATAAGAGAAAATCCTACAAAACAACTAATTTTTTTTTTTTGTTCAACAAAATATCCACAATTTATTTGTTGTTTTTTTCTGGAAAGTTTTTTTAAACGTTTCTAGGATAAAATAATGTTTTTTTAAAGCACATTCCTCCATCACAAAAGTTTACTTCGAAGAGCCGAAATTAAATGGAAAAAGAAGCCTTAAAGCTAAAAAAATAAACAGTTTTTATAAAGTTTTCATGAATTCCGAGAATAACTTATATTTTTATAGATTATATTCAGATTACTGAAATGTTAACAATCAACATGAAACATTTTATATAAAAATATAACGATTTTTTTTATTATTAGAAAATAGGCTTTAGTCTTTCTGCGGAATGATTTTTTTCCGAGAGTATTTTTTCCTCAATATTTTCGAGTCTCTGGACATTTATCTATTTATGAAAACATATTATTCAGGAAATATTGGAAATAAGTCGCGTTTTTTATTTTTTATTAAATATTTTGAAGATATTTTTTATTACCTTCAACGGAAAATCAAATTCTCAGAAAATGAATTATTCGATAAATTCGATTTTGGCGTTTTTCTTGATGGGACAAAACAGATTAAGCAGATTTCTAAGATAATAATAATACTGAAAATATCTCAGATAAAGATTAATTAGTATCAGTTTTATATAAATTGATTTTATAATTTAGGAATTCTATAAAATGGACAGTTTATAGACAATCAACAATTTCGGATTAATCTTTTGCATTAATTTTGAGAATTTACGATTGAAAATTTTGCAATTATTTATGCATCAAAATTTTAATTAATTCATTTTATTTGAAAAACTTCTTAATTGAGTGCATATTAATTATTAATGAATTTCGGGTAAAATAATTCATAGAATTTACAACTTCAAATGTGTCTAAATTATTGTATCCACATTATTGGTAATATTTGATTATTGTAATATTTATTTTTGATAGGATTTAAATCTTAATTTTAAATATTATTTGAAGGTCTCAAAAGTCGAATAATGTGAAGATTTTTTTTTAAAGTTATTTTTAATGACATTTGCACTCAATTATATATATTCCAAGCGCCATGACAACTCAACCTGTTGGCGAGAATCTAAAAGGTATCACAACTACGTATCTCTATAGGTTAAGTCGAACTCAGGACCTCTAACTTCATATCATAGACGTCTTAGATAATATTTTCACTGAGTTATAAATTCTAAGCGCCACAACAACTCAAGCTAGTTTGAAAATATCTAGAAGGTTCCACAGCTGTGTGTGTCTCCGGATGAAGTTGAATTTAGGACCTCTGCCTTCAAATCGTAGACGTCTTAGGTGATATTTTCACTGAATTAAAAATGCTAAGCCTCACTACAACTCAAGCTAGTTGAAAAAAATCTAGAAGGTACCACAGATGCGTGTGTCTCCCGATGAAGTCGAACTTAAGACCTCTGACTTCAAATTGCAGACATTTTAGGCGATATTTTCACTGCATTATAAATGATAAGCGCTACGACAACTCAAGCTAGTTGCAAAAAATCTATAAGGCACCACAGCTACGTGTGTCTCTGGATGAAGTTGAATTTAGGACCTCTGCCTTCAAATCGTAGACGTCTTAGGTGATATTTTCACTGAATTAAAAATGCTAAGCCTCACTACAACTCAAGCTAGTTGAAAAAAATCTAGAAGGTACCACAGCTGCGTGTGTCTCCCGATGAAGTCGAACTTAAGACCTCTGACTTCAAATTGCAGACATTTTAGGCGATATTTTCACTGCATTATAAATGATAAGCGCTACGACAACTCAAGCTAGTTGCAAAAAATCTATAAGGCACCACAGCTACGTGTGTCTCTGGATGAAGTTGAATTTAGGACCTCTGCCTTCAAATCGTAGACGTCTTAGGTGATATTTTCACTGAATTAAAAATTGTAAGCCCCACTACAACTGAAACTAGTTGAAAAAAATCTAGAAGGTACCACAGCTGCGTGTGTCTCCCGATGAAGTCGAACTTAAGACCTCTGACTTTAAATTGCAGACATATTAGATGATATTTTCACTGCATTATAAATGCTAAACGCTACGACAACTCAAGCTAGTTGCAAAAAATCTAGAAGGCACCACAGCTACGTGTGTCTTTGGATGAAGTTGAATTTAGGACCTCTGCCTTCAAATCATAGACGACTTAGGTAATATTTTCAGTGAATTATAAATTATAAGCGCCATGACAACTCAAGCTAGTTGGAAATAGTCTAGAAGGTACCACAGCTACGTGTGTCTCTGGAAGAAGTCGAACTTAGGACCTCTGACTTCAAATCATAGACGCCTTAGGTGATATTTTCACTGAATTATAAATTCTAAGCCCCACGATAACTCAAGCTATGTCTCTTGATGAAGACAGCCACCTATCCACCTATCAGAACCTCTGACTTCAAATCGTAGACGTCTACGCAGCTGTGTATCCGTTCTTCAAAGCTGTTCCCGAAAGCTTCAACTGGAATTGCCTTCAGCTCATCGGTAGCACCCCTTTATGGATGTTATCGACAGTACCAAGATCCCAAAAAAAGATAAGAGAGATTGCGATCAAGTAAAAAGGGGGCCCGAGCACTACAGGAGGCGTTGTCATGGTGACAACGCTAAGAACCCTTTTTATGAACATTTCATCAGTTCTGGATATTGAAGGCGTCCCTTCCGGATCTTCTAGTGCTTCTCAACCCGACAAAACTGGTTTATGCCTACAAAAGAGCTTTGTCAATAATGTCCCTCCATCTAAGGTTTTTAATGAAGGTTATCCAACCCACCCCCGAATCTGTAAAAAAGTTGACCAATTGGATAGGCTTCATCAATGATACGAGGTGAAAAAGCATTGTAGACGAAGCTCTTCCGCTGTCGGAACGGGTCACATGTGTTTTGTTAGTTATACTGCCCCACCTCGTATCCTTGGCTAAACTATTAAAATTGGCCGAAAGAATGAGCTTCGTCACATTAAAGTGGGCCAAAAGGATAGGCTTCATCAAAAATAAGAGGTGGAAGAGCTCTTCCGATCGGCCAAGATTTTTATGGGTACAAGGGACGGACAGAATAAGGTTCATCAATATGCCGCCCCAGTTTGTATCCTTGAGAAATCTCATCCGATCAGCCAAATAATGGGCTTCATCAATGAAACTTCCTCAACTCATACCCTAGACGATTGGCTAATCCGATACGGCTTTTTCGAATAAATCCACCTCTAATTCCACTCTAACTCACTCAACGTTAGCTTCAAAGGCGTTAACTGTTTGGGGGCTTTTTCTGCTTCTTGTCAGCGCATATACAAATAACTTTACCTGATCTCATGTGCTTCAAATCAAAAGATCCGAACATTAGGAAACCAATTGATAGGTCCTTTGCGTCAAATCACGCTGTTGCCAAATTATGTCTTCAATAAACCGATAGAGATCTATGTCATCCTGGTTTGCAAAAAAAAAAGATCATGGCCCGCAGATATCGTTGATTGACCGTAACACAAATTTCCAGATAATTTCAGAAGAAATAGGGACCTACGATGGCGCTGGCGATCAAGTCTATGATCAAGTGTCACTTCACTAGTACCTCCAATGTGGATCATGTGGATTTGCATCACTACCAAATTGATAATTTAGCTGGTTAGCAAAAGCATTGAGTCAAAAAGGAAGCCTCATCACCAAGCACAATTTTACGATAAAACAGTTTTGGTGTGTTTGATAAATTGATGACTTATAAAGGAAAACTAAAACCAATAAACTATCAACAATTCCCAATGCTCAGGAATAAACTTTTTTCAAGATTCTTTAGTGTATTTTTTTTATAGGAAAAATTTACTTATGGGAAATTATAGGCAGTTGTCATATTATTGTTCCTACTTAGACTTATTGAAAAGCTGGTGTATTATTTCATGTCATATTAGTTCGTATCGATTTGATTGGCATTGAATTTTTGTTGGGAGAGTTTTCGCATGAATTGTGAACGATTGAATGGATTTCTTCTAGAATCGATAATACGTTACTGTTATCTAGTCGAAACGATCGATTTAATGGTGGAATCACCGTAAGTCGAATAGAACAGACTAGGTTCGATGGGATTTCGTTGAAATTAGCATATGCGAACATGAGTTGAGACTGTTTATGTGCATCTTAAGAATATTCAAAAACATGCGTAATCTTGGGAATCCGATCAATCGGCTTTCATTCAAAATACATTTTCAGTTAAAATTCCCCTCACTTATGGTGATAAATTTAAGGTCTCGGCGCTAAGCTGATCTGAGTAGCTTAAACAGACATCTAAGAATGCGAAAAGATGCGTTCGGATCACAGTTCTGCCAGCTTCCAAAGAATGCCACGATGCAGTACTATCTGATTGTGATCAATCATGATTGAAGTGCCTGCTTTTGGCTTTATTCTGGATAGAGGAAAGCGTTCCAAAAATTGCTCATGACACTGGTTTTGACTACAATGAGGTAAGATGCAAATTTTAAACTCAATCATTCGATGAATCGCATATAAAAATCTGATATTTCTTAACTCCGCTAGATAATAACAAAAAAATCTCTGTTTTGGAGAAGATTATCTTATGTCCTTTAGAAAAAAACTAGTAGAGATAAGCCTTTTTTTTTAACAATATTCATTCTTAAATATCTAACAAACTAATAGTATGTGGAATATTTTATCTAAAAAAAATTCCCTATTGGCAAAAATAAAAATACAAATTCAAAACTTATTTAAATATTTTTAAAAACAAAACGATTTCATGTAAGAGTACTTCGCAATGGGGGAAAAAAACCAGTGTGGGTGGGATGCATCCGAACAATGTCTACAACCCACGTGTACAGCTCATTTTCACATGATTTGCTGTCTAGTATTAGTAATTTTCCTTGCATTATCAACTGCATCTGCTGCACATACGACAAAAACCATGCATGTTCGCATGATTTTATTGCGATTCCAGAAAACGATATTCAGATTTGCGGATAATATGCAGATTCCTTTAGTCCAAGGATGAAAATATGTGACTGCTGTGTTCTTACTGTGTTCCTTGTATTATATTTTATTTTTTGTTCTATTCTGTAATTCTATTCGAAATGGAGAAACAAATTCCACATTGTACATGCACACAAGCACTGCAGTCATCCGAATACCAACTCGTATCAACGATTTAAGGCCATTTCCATGTTCATCTAGAATATGATAACTGGGAAATTTGAAATTTAACAGTTCTGCTCATCCAGGAGTATATAAAAATAGATACGATATATACACATTTAACCATCTGTGGGTAACGTATCCGTTCTATCATTTTTCCGGAAATATTTGTACAACATCGACTTCGAGGACGATCTACTCGTACACTTTTAACAATTGTCTACTTACGAGTGTATGTACAATGGTCGGTCTACTTGTCGAGATACTTTGCTAATATTTACGCGAATATTTATGGATAATTTTGTTGGCTTCTCTTAAAATCAACTCTTTAAATTTAACAAAAACAAATACTATTCCAAGTACATCTCTGAACATTGCAAATAGTAGCGAAACGAAATTTTCAAATTCAAAAACCAAAATGTACGAACGAGTACGTACGTGTAGATATCGTCAAATATTGTACAATTCTCGAATATTCATATTTTATCTTAGATAATATCCTCATCAAATAAACGTATACTAATAAAGTGCACTTGTATATAATACCATCCAAAAGGAAGTGGAATTGTTAATTTTCATGTGGTTTTTGTTTAGTTAACTTTTCCAAAGAGAATATCTTCTAAAAGTTTTCATTGACTTTCTTATACAATATAATCTAATGCGACTGCAATTTCTATTAAATAACAATTATTTGAAGATATATTTCTATATAACATACAATATTTACTGGTAATTGTATTTTGTATAGTCTTCAACAAATTTTAATATAAAATTTTTGCAATCTAAATAAATTAAGTGATTGCGTTTTGTGGTTGTCAAATTCTTTCCATATAAGATACTATATTTTATGAGACTTTAAGTATATTTTTTATAAATTACTAAAAGTTTATTCAATTTTGTATTTTAATTATTTCATTTTCTATAAGAAAAAATACCTTCGGTAGTATTTAACAGAATGTAGTATCGTTACTTTAAGATAGATTTTATATCAAATCAGTTTTTAAACATGGAGAAAGTACTAAAAAAAAAACAAATTTTAAATTATTGTAACTTAAATTTTTGTATGATAAAAGTTTGCGAATATTAAAAATCAATTTTATCATGAAAAAATTTTGATTTTTCTATTACGAGTAGTTTTCTTTTAATTTTTAAAATAAAAATTATATTTTTTATTGGAAATTTTCTTTTTATACTGCAAAAAAATGGTGAAAATTTTATGAAAAAAAAAAACAAATTAATAAATTTAAGAATTTTTTCATGTGTTTTAACGGTAGAAAAAATTTAATATATTAAGTTTTTCTTTTAAAAATAAGTTAAATTTTAAATTTATAATAAATATGATACGTTATTTAATTAAAATTTTCAATAAAATAACACCGCAGAGAACGATTGCGATGCATTGTCAGAGTAAGTAGACGATCATCTAATCTTGTATGAAGTTTCGAATCTAAAGTGAGACTTAAACTTATAACTGTCAAATGTACATTATCTGATTAACGTAATTAAATGGGATTGAGTTTGTGCTAAAATATTTTTTATTGTAACGGTAGTAAAAAGAATTTTTTCGTTTTTTTTTTTCCATTTTAATGGTAGGATGCAGTATAAGGCATAGAGAATTAAACGCCCAGTTGAGGCCAAAAAAACGTAAAATACGAGGTATGTTCAAAAATTATAGCGAATTTTTAATTTTTGCGAGTTATTTATATTCGATTTTCAATTTTTATGGCGTTATGTTGGTACTCATGTCTCTCACTTATGCCGACAAGTTTAGCAATTTTGAATTTTCAGTTAATTTTTGACAGCTGCTTTGCTTGCACGTGTTTTGGCTCGTCTTCGATTTTTGCCCATTCCAAAAAATGGATCAAAGAATCTGTATCAAATTTTGTGTGGAAAACAAAATTAATTGCGCGGACGGATTCCGAATGTTGACTGTGGCATATGGTGAAGCTACCTTGGACCGAAGCAACGTTTATCGGTGGTACCAAATGTTCTCAGATGGCCGAGCACATCAACAACAGGCGAAAACATTGATGAAGTGAAGAAAATAGTATTGACCAATCGTCGAATCACCATTAGAGAAGTTCCTGAAGACTTAAATATACATTCGAGACGGGTGGCCGCAAAATTCGTACCAAAATTGCTCAATTTCGACCAAAAACAGCATCCCATTAACATTGCTAAGGAGCTGTTGGACTCTGTCCGCGATGGTGCAAATTTGCTCCAGAGTGTCATAACTGGTGACGTAGAAACCAAAGTTCAATCATCCCAAAGGAAGCTGTCGCACGAGCCAACACGGAAGAAAGCGCATCAAGTTCGGTCGAATATGAAGGTTTTGCTTACAGTTTTCTTCGATTGCAGGGGCGTGGTGCATCATGAGTTCTTGCCACAGGGTAGAACGGTCAATAAGGAATATTACCTGCAAGTTATGTGCAAGTTGCGCTCAGAAATCCGCCAGAAACGCCCGGATTTGTGGAAAAACAAAAATTGACTTTTGCACCATGATAACGCCCCTGCTCACGCATCGTGGTCAAAAACAACACACTAATAATGCCGCAGCCACCGTATTCCCCAGGTCTGGCCCCCTGTGACTTTTTCTTGTTCCCGAAACTGAAGAGCCCCATGAAAGGACGATGCTACGCTACGATTGAGGAGATAAAGACGGCATCGAAGGAGGAGCTGAACAAAATCATAAAACTGATTTTTTGAAGTGCTTCGAGGATTGGAAAAAATGTTGCCACAAAAGTATAATATCTGGTGGGGATTACTTTGAAGGGGACAAAATAGATATTCATGAATAAATAAATAATTTTTGAAAAAACACAAAATGCGCGATACTTTTTGAACAGACCTCGTAACCTTAGTAACAAATAGAGCTCAAAGGCGTCGATTTCAGATAGGGGCAATTTTATATTCGTACATATTAATTTGGCGCGCATTTTTGAAAATAATAGTCGACTTTATTTAAATTAATTAAATAACTAAAATGGTTATTTTTAATTTAATAAATTTAAAATTGGAAATTAAATAAAATATTTTTTTTTTGGTATAAATTCATGCATTTGCATTATTATGATAAGAAAATTGATCAAAAAATTAAATAGTATCATCGAATTATTATTATGATAAGAAAATTACTCAGATCATTTTCTAACGAAAGCAGCTTTAGCTTTAAGTTGGTACAGTATTGAGTTATAATAACGAGTATAAAAATTCATAAATTTAAAATTATCTTCTTTTAAATGATTTCTTATGATACCTACCTTGGATTTTTACGATGCACCATAAAATATATATTTATATTTTTACATATTTAAAAATTGTACATCAATAAAACTACCATCAGAAGGTGTACATTAATAAAACCCTCACTGGAAGGTGTCAAAACCGCCATTGACACCTCCCCTCGTCTGCTTACATTCAATATTGCACAAGAATTTTTAAGTTTCTGAAGACTTAAGACCGCTTTATAAGGTGCCATTTTTTCTGCATCTTTTATTGCTTGCTATAGTGCAGGCTACGATGATTGCTGTGATGCTGGAAATTACGTCACCGCTTGCTCTACCACCATTTTTGAAGCAAGATTTTAGAAATAGAGCCGCTTCTATTTTTTGTACTATTTTTGCTGCTAGGCTTAACAAGAACCAATGAGAAAATATTATCTAGTCACGTGGGCTGCATGAGCAAAAATGGCACCATCAAAAAATTTAGTTTTTAAGCACTTAAGCCCATTTTACATGACAACATTTTTCTTGCTTTTTTGTTTGCTTCCTATAGAGCAGGCTAAACAAGAACAAATGAGAAAACATTATCTGATCACGTGAGTTATATGAGCTAATGGCATATCTACGCTATTTTTCCTGCTTCTTTTCTTCCTTACTATAGTGCAAGCTGGGATGCTGACTACGCTGCTAGTAATTACGCTACTGCTTGCTTTGCTACTACTTTTGCAGCAAGATTTTACAAATAGAACCGATTTCATTTTTTGTACTAATTTTGATGCTAGGTTTAACAAGAACCAATTAAAAAAATTATCTGGGCACGTGAGCTGCATGAGCATATGGCACATGTATGATTGTGTACCATGACAAAATCTAGCGCCATATCTAGCTTCAAAGCAAGTAACGAATCTAACAAGAAAAGAAGTAGAAAAAATAGCCTCGTGTGCAGACTATTGTGCTTTAGAACTGAATAATAGGCTCTTTATTTAATTATATATCATATTTTTACAGTCAACTTACCTAAAAAACAAAATTCGGGAATCTTTGATATTTTTCGCATAGAAAAATACTTTTTAATTAACAATTTCGATTTCTCAAAATATTTCAACACAATAAGTTATTAACAATTATTATTAATATTATTGTTAATTTTTTCACTTCACTTTTTATAATAATTTCAATTTTAAAACAACTTAAAACACAATAAAGAAAAATGTGGTTTTTAGTTAGGTAAATAAAAAATAGATGTCAGGTACGGCAGCTAAAAGTAGTTTTTATAAACATTTTTATTTGTATTTCCGTTTTTGGCGACAATCCAATACTGTTCAAATTATTTCAAATCCTTCCATAACCAAGACTGATATTAAACGGTGTTGCGAAAAGTTTTTTTTTTGCCAAAATGGTAACTACACAAAGTAATAAAATGGAATATTATTATTTGTAAAGTCCTATTTCAAACAGAATAAATTCAATTTTGAAATGAATAATATTATAACAAAAAATAAATTATACGATCGATAGAGTTTTGCAGAAAATTATAAACTTTATCAGCAACATTTACTATCACAATAAGTTCATAAATACAAAACTGTTAATCGAAGCTACAGGTTAAAGTTTAGTACATTAATTTACAGAAGATACTCACAAACACAATTCTATTTTGAGGAAAATTATTATTTTCCAAATGAACAACTTTACCAATTATGTTTATAATGATTGTAATATTGAAAATGTCACGTACAATTAAGAATGAACCCATTCACTTTAGCAAAGGATACAAATATATAAGATATCATCCAATTTCCTGTATCTTATTGACCAATGCCATCGAATAATTAAGAGTCAGAAACAATTCTTGTCGATTATCAAAAGTTAATGCTTTAGGAAATTATGAAACGATTTAAATTGAAATAAAAATGAATCAACCGGAAAATCTTTAACCATAGCTAAAGATACTAGTTTTGTAGAGACTCGAAAATAATATACAATAAATAAATGAAAATCTTCTAATAAATTCTAAAGTTAATGTTCATAAAATGCAAATATTTTATTATTAATTATATAAGTTAAATATTATTTAAATGGGAAAATAGATTTTTATATTTATATGTTGCGGGTACTGTCGGAAATTACCTTACAACAAGCTTTGGAGTTGCATAAAAATGTTATAAAAACTACCAAAAAAAATTAGTTGAACATTTAAAAAAAAAAACAAAACATATAACATCATTTAATGCAGTTAACTGAGTATTAAAATTAAATTTGAAAACTTCAAAAGAACTCGAAAAGTTTCTTATTGTTTCGGAATTGTTTGAAACGGTTTTCTTCTTGTATTCTTCTTCTTTCTCGTTTATAAAGTTCACACATACCTTCGATAGGAACGGCAGTCATAGAAGGCAGCACTTATGCAATTCAGTTAGTGTACAAATTTGTAAATGTTTGTAAACTCTGAACAAGAAGAAGAAAAGAAGAATAAATGATATTTTTGACTTTATTTTTATTAATACGAAGAAAAAAAAATTTATAAAAAATTTTAGATTGCTTTGAGCTGATAGAAACTTGGAAAACTTTATTCAATAAAGAAAATGTGTTATTATTTTTTATTTATCGTTTCTGTCAGGGATAATTTATTATTGTCACTGGAATATGCTAAACAATTAGTAAAAATAATATTTAAACTTATTATAAAATGGTTTTAAATTTATGCAAAACTATAATTACATATGATTTTGGCTTCTAAACAAACAAGAAATGTCGTAGATCAAAATTTATTATTTCATTTTAAAGTATAATCGATGCAATAATATCCTGGAAATAGCATCATTCAACAGGGGGACTCCTCTGCTCCGTTTACAGAACCGAATGGTATGGTTCCAATTTTCGACCACCCTGGGGCACATAGTCTCAAGACCACTTCTACCAATAAGGTCTTTTGTGGTGAATAACACTAACCTCAGATAATAGTAATATTGAGGCTTTTAGCGAGCCTCAAAATTATATTGGTTGGTAGTGGGGAAATCTCGTAGGGATCAGGAAACCCAAAACCAATATGAAGCAAAAAACCGTATTGGTAGAAGTGGTTTTGAGACTATGTGGAAATCTCAAACCACGTTTCATCCTCTTTGGAACAAAAATGGTAAATTACCGTGTCAGATTTACCCATTTTATTAAGATAACATGTTAATAGACAATGGTTAGTGAGTAGGCATAGGCCTTATTTATGGAGTTTTAGGACCTTTGCCGCCATTTTTTAGAAAAGACTATACATTTTTTAGACTGATTCATACCCTTAGTCCAGTATGAACTTTTAACCCCGTATTCTCAGGACTCTATAATGGACCCCAGGTGACTCTTTGGATAGCCACAGAAGGTTTCTGTTCCAATAAACAGAGTATTTGTTCCACTTTGCAGTGTTTTTTGCTAGTTTGTTACCCTAAATATCCTCATGACCTTAATACACTTATAACAAAGAAAGTTACTTGTCTGTATCTACCCAGTTGATTTAGGACCATATGGATATTCCAAGCTAGCATGGATTAGACATGAGATTAGACACAAGCTTTCAATGAAACTTGGCTAACTGAGATGATGTAGATCTTCACGCTCTATCGTATGTGTTTCTGCCTAAAAAAATGGATTGAAATTTAACAAGGACCTTAGATAGATGGTTTTAAGATCCGAGTATACACGCCTAAACATCCACATCCACTTTAGAACTATCTTTGTAAAAGGCGAGGTCCTTTTCTTGGAGTGACGGCTCTCCCTCCTTCCAAGTTCAGCGCTATGTGGGAATTACTTTGAAGGACCTCTAAATATTTGACCTCAGCAGAGAACTCAAGTTTAGGTCCATTTATCTTGACCTTGGTGAGGTTAAACTTATGCTTCTTAGTGAATGGAAGTAGGACGGTTTATATTGAGAGCTGCCTCTCGGAACCAAGGGTGGAATAGGTTTAGAGCCCTCTGCATTTGACCAAAAATAGTTTTTTCATATTTACCACTGATCATCACGACCAGGTCATCAGCGTAACTTTGAACTTCAAAGCCAACTGCAGATAATTTGATGGAAAGGTCATCAATATCAAGTAAGTAAAGTAAGGGTGATAGTACCTCTTCTTGTGGACAACCCTTAATAATTCTAACAGTCACTAAATTATTTTCAAGCTTAGTTGTGATACTAAGACTAAAAAACGTAGCTCTAATCCAGCTAATCGTGGGGACTTCAACTCCCTCGCGTAAAGCCACCCTCTCTATAAACTACTCATAGGAGGTATTATCAGGACCCCCCTCTACGTCAAGAAATGCGCATGAAGTTATTTCTTGATACGCAAACTGATTGATGTGTAGAGGATCCTTTCTGGAGAGAGAATGTCACAGCTGATATGAAGGTCTAGAAATTTTTCCATAGCGTTCATTAGGAATAATGAATGATTTTGGCAGAGACATGGAGCGTCTCCCGGTCTTTGATATAAAAACTACTTTAACTTCCCACCATGACTTAGGAATGTATTCAAAGCAGAAGCTAGCCTCTAAAACTCTTAACAAGAATAGGAGTCAATACTTCCAAATTTCGCTGTAATATGGCCGGGGAAACACCATCACCCCCCGGATATTTGAAGGGCTTGAAAGATTTATTCACCCATCTGAATATTTCATGGTCAAAAATTTCATCTTACTCTTCTGGATTTCTTACCATTATCTAGGATGGGGAGGTCTGGGTCCCTAGTCTGAATCCTAAGACTACCGATCCAGAAAAATGGATTCTTGGTCCCTAATGGATCCTAAGACTTCGAATGTTATTTCGCTATAATCTTTTATAATGGGGCTATGGCAGGGTTATGCGGGCTTATTTTAAGTATTTGGCGTTCAATATTCAATTTTAATGAATTAATGGACATATAGACCCCACAAGAAGAAGTCCAAATGTGTTAAACCGCAACTTCTTGGAAGCCATTGCATATCTCAGTTTTTTTAAACTATCGACTCGCCAAACTTCTCCAGTAAAATATCGATTGTGCCATGATCTGTGAGGCACGTAGTGTCGTTTTGTCGAAACCACATACTTAATAAATCAATATCTTACAGTTAAGGAAACTGCTGATAGTAACCGTAACTCATTCTTGATTTTTTTTTAAATAAATACTAATGATGCCACCGTAACAAACGCTCACCTTACCTAATGATTAATTTGTGTATTAGCTTCAGGCCAGTAATAACAATCTTGTTTATTGACCATTTCAGAGAGATGAAAAATGCGCCTCATCTGAGAAGATCAACATCATTTTCAAGTTGTTCCAGAGCAAAATCAATAAATTCACGGCATTTGGGATAGTCAAATCGCTTCAATTTTAATTTGATAAGAATTTTGTAAGGAGATACTCGTAAGCTTGTTGTCGTAAAATATGCCTTGTTGTCGTGGCAGGCAGTCCCAAATATTCAGAACACCTTGGAATTGATAAATTTGGGTCCTCATGAATACTGCAGAAATGTTCTCAGCACTTCGAGCGGGTTTTTCAGTAAGACAAAACCATCCCAGCTCGACGAATAGCGAGCACGCTAGGCCGATTATGACGACCATAAATTAGAAAAAGTGTACGATAAGTTGCAATAAAAGAGCGATTATTTTGATAAGAATAAATAGGATAATTTCCAAGCATTGTTGAGGCGTATATCTTTCTATGAATAAATTGCAAATCTTACTAAATATATACAACTGACAGTAACGACAGATTTTTATATTTCAAGACATGGGCCACATGGTCTATTTGATAAAATATCGGCCTTATTAACAATTTATATATTTACTTTTTACATTTAAAAGTAGAAAAGTCAATTTTCTTTTTTTCGTTTTATTTTTTATGTGATTTCTATAATAAAAATATAAAAATATTATAAATTTTTAGTAGAATTGAAAATTTTAAAGTTTATTCTAAAAACTATTGTATTTAAGACATTTTTGCAATAAACTCTTTTTTTATCAATTATCCTTCAATCTATTTTATTTAAATTAATTATCTAAATATATTAACTAAATAAATGTGAATATTTTGTTTGTTTGTTTGTTTGTTTGTAAGGTCCCTTAGACATGTGCCAGGGGCCACTTCATAGCGCCACGACCGTGAGGCCATTTGGCGACTTCGTAGTACGTGTGGGAATTTGTCTGAGAGAAACTGGTCTCTGGTTAGTAGTATAGAAAGTTGAGAATTTTGTTATATTTTGTGGAGCAGATAAGTATGTTGTAGAAGATTAAATAGGGGACTAGGGAATGGAGTTGTTGGATCGAGGAGCTCCATAATGGGAGGAATCCTGCTCGCAAAGTAGTTCTTGGTTATGTGGCATTCCTGTAGAATATGGTAGACAGTGAAATGGGTGCCACAGGATTGGCAGAAGGGACGATTGGTGTTGCCAAAAAGGAAGTTATGGGTAAGAGCAGTATGTCCAATCCGGATTCTGAGGAGCTTTCGCGCCCAGAATTTCGTTATGGATGTTGAATACACTGGTTTGTTAGTGGTTCTCCAATGAGTCGACAAAAAAGTGTCGCTATTGGTCCAGTCATCGTGTCTGCGGATGGCTAAAGGTGTTAGTTGTCATACTGTTAGTAGGCGAGGCAGATTGGGAATGACTGTGATCACTGGCCGACGGAGTGTTTCTCCAGCCAACTTGTCAGCACTTTCATTACCCACAATTCCCACATGCCCTGGCACCCATTGCAACTCGACACTCCTATTGCTAAGTAGGCTATGACGAATTGCGCTAAGTACTGGGTCACTCGATGGGCCACAAATGGCTTTAAGGGCGGCAAGGCTGTCGCTAAAAATAATAACGTTTTGTTGGCTGGGAATATTGGTCGCAATTTCAATTGCCGTTTTGATGGCCCACAGCTCCCCGTAATATGGAGCTGCCCTATAAGGGAAGATTCCACAATATAGTGTGCGGGTGCTGCAGCCAAAAAGTTCGACAACCGCAAAAGATGTATAATCGGTATCAGCGGCGGCATCAGTGAACAACAGTCGATGATATTTTAATGCGTCCAACTGTTCAAGGAAAAATTTCCTGTATGTGGATGGATCAGTTCTAGCCTTCTTAAACCTGTCAAGAGAAGCAGTCACTTTCAACTTTGCTCCTAACCACGGTTTCCAATTTGGGTGTGGAAGGGAGGTTTGGAAATCAAGGGGGAGGATGAGTGAATTGCTTTCAAGGTGGGATATTAATAAGGATAGCGATGATGAATTCCTTTTTGAGCTGGGGGAGATGATAATGTTTTTGATTAAAGTGTGGAGTGGATAATTTGGAAGGCATAGGTTTTTGTAAATTAAACTTAGGCGGGCTTTGTGAAGATAGAGAAAAATAGGTTTTCGACCAGTCTCTATCAGTATGGATTCCACCGGAGATGTCCGATGTGCTCCACTGGCTAGTCTAATACAACGGTTTACCGCTGCCTCGACTAGTTTTTTCCCTGCTATTGGCACACTGACACATATAGTGAGGAAATAGAGTAAGGTCCCGTCCAAAAGGGCGTTGGTTACTCTAATTGCCTCACTTTGTCTTACCTTACTTTTGCTGCTGACTAAAATTTTTACCATTCGGAGAATGATATTAATTTTGTCAACAGCATTTTTAATCTGAAGATTCCATTTTCCTCCACGGGCAATTGAGATACCCAGGATTTTCATGGAATCGTTTGGCGGAGAGGGAAGGGGTTTAGTGGCCAATAAACTATAATTTTTTTTCCTGCAAACATGAAGGCAAGGTGAGTTCGATGTACGGATAACCGCACCGTTTATGCTGCTCCAAGTGCTGATGTTGCGGATGGCGTTATTTATTTGTTGCTGAAGATCAGCACCAGATACAAGTATAAAAATATTGTCGGCATATATGTAGTGGTTAAAGGATGATAGTTGGTGGGAAAGGGAGTGAATATATATATTGAATAGGATCGTTGATAAAGGGGATCCTTGTGGGATGCCGTTTTTCATTTCGCGTTTTGACGAAAAATGACCGTTGGAGCGTACCGTGAAAGTTCTACCAGTTAGGTAGAAACGTAGTAGTGCCAATATTGCAGAGTCTACTCCCCACTCTGCCAGCTGTAAGAGTACCCTATGTGGGCAAATTCGGTCATACGCCTTTTTTAGGTCGAAGGACAACAGTAAACCACAATGTCTACGTTTGTAGCAATTGTGGATTGAATGTTGGAGTTCAAGTAGCATACTCAGAGTTCCTCTGCCTGACCTGTAGGCATGTTGTTGGGGATTGAGTCTATTGGCAAGCGCCTGGTTAAGTCTTGTAGCTAAGATCTTTTCCAGGATCTTGGAAGTGCAAGGCAGTAATGAAATTGGTCTAAAGTTGTTAGCCGAAGAATGGGAGAGATTTTTCTTGGGAACTGGAATGGCTGTTGCGACCTTCCAGCAATTTGGGAAAATAGATTTTTCCAGAATTTTGTTAAAGAGGTTGACAATTCTAATATGAAAAGTCGAAGATGCCTCTTTAATCATTTTAAAAGAAACCTTGTCCCTACCAGGTGTGGTTCACTGGAAGGAATTCAACGAAAAGTTGAACTCCGCAAGCGTTACTGGTTGGTTCAAGATTAGAGTGGAGGCTGACGGTATAGGCGAGAGATTTTCCGTGAAGTATTGTTTCTCTCTACGACATGTAATACTAAGGTGGTTGTTGGATGAAAACGAGGCCCAGGACTGTGCCAGTTCCTCAACGATAGCTGTTGAGTCGGATATAACTCCATTCTCAGACTCAATAGATGGGATAATACCATTTTTTTGGCGACCAAGAATGCAGTTAATACCTCTCCATGCTTCTTTCGGTGAAGTTCGGGAATCAATTGAAGCGGTGAAGTTATTCCAAGCTGTTCGCTTGGCTTGTTTCACTGCTCTTTTGACTCGAGCAGTCATAAGTCTCAATTCGATGAGATTAGTCATACTGGAAAAACGAGAGTAGTCTTTCCAGGCCATATTTCTTTCACGTCGTAATGTTGCGATTTCATAGGAATACCATTTTGGTTGTTAATGTGAATATTTTTTTTTTCATATTAGGCATAAAATTTTTCATTGCCTTCGAAAGAAAGGAATGGAAAAAATCGAAAAACGAAATGTTGACTATTTCAACGTACAAGTATGCATTGTGATAAACTTGAGTGATTTATTTGTTATTTGCCCTCGTTTGAACAGGTGAACATTTGATAACAAAAGCAATCACTAATTGTCAATTGTCAGTATTCGGCAAACAGAATCGATAAATTAGATCCACTTTGCCGGATACCAGAAAGCATACGAAAAATGAAAAATGTTTGCGCTGTCAGGAAAATCCCATAGAAATTTTGAGCAAACATCAGAATCATTATCGTAACACTTGTGAACATCTTTACAGCTCCGTATGTGCATATGGTTGGGAAAATTAAAAATGGATTTGTATATTTTTCTTCTTCCCTGATATTCTCTATTCTATAGCGGATCTCTATCCTAGTCTCCTCCAGTTTGTATTAGTCGATAAATGCAGCATAAAGTAACGTGAGAAATTGAAAATCAACCAATTCAAAGTGTAGTTAAATGTTGGACAATTCTCTGTTCTCAGGAAGGAAGACAACCAACCATTTAACCTATTTGTGCGTCACTAAACCGATCTGAATTGTGCCAAGCACCAACCGAATAAGGAAAAGGTTCGAATAATGGGATTCCTTCATTTTCGAATCCATTGAAAACTCTTCGCCGTGCAAACATTAACTTTTACCTGTGTTCCACTATGGAAATACTCATGCAGTCAAGTGATTCGGACACAATGAATTCAAGAACGACATTGGTACCTGGTTAACAATGTTGTGAGTATGTTTACAAACAATCCATTCCACCTCATTGCACTTTGTCAGTTTGATAATGGAATGGAACCGAACTCGGAAAAAAAATAATACCTCCTTGATAGTGGTTAACGCACACCGAGCCCGTTTGCGTTTCAAATGTTTGCTCTTAATTATCTCCATTGTGGTGGATGATGATGAGGATGACAACGCCGACTTTAAGTTAGAAATTTTGCTGGAGCTCCTTCGTGTACTTTTCTCACCTCATCGACACTATTATCGCCAACAATGTCCTCTTCGAAAGTGCTAAATGTTCATTCATATTTCAATAAAAAAACTTCGTAATTATTCCTCATCTCATCTATGTGTAACCAAAGTCGTCACGGTTTACCATTTTTACCTTCACTAAATACCTTAAAAATAAACGTTTACCATTTTCTCATCCAAAAACTATTTATTTTCACATAACATCTAGACTTTGATCTCTTACATTCTCGTATTATTGGAATGAAAAAATCCTTCTTCATTAACAATAAACGACAGGTGACCAAAAGAATTTTCTAAATAGTTATTAATAAACAAATTCTTCTTCCGTACTTCCGTTTCTCCAATAAGAAATTTTTTTTATGTATTTTTTGATGAACCATTCAAATAAAATTACGAAAAACACAGAGCAAAATGGATACACAACTCCAATTTTGAATAAAAAAATTTAAACTAAACTCTAATATTTGTTGAAAAAAATTACTTCGAGAAAAAAGGAGTTAAAAATATTTTTCATATTTTCTTCTTGTCTTTTCTCATTTCCCATATGAAAGTGATATGAATTCTCATGAAACCGGAACTCTTCTTCTACGATACCAGATACTGAATAAAATATAAATTCATCTTATTCTGACATTTATAAGCCTACATACATGTCTATGGAATCGTATCTTAAAGTTAACAAAAATGGTAGAAATATTACAGTAAAAAAAGAAGTAAAACAATTTAAATTACATGTAATCGTATTGCCACAGAAGAAATACTTCTTTAATCAGTTTACACATACAATCTGTGAACACTACACATACAAGATGTATGATCAGACGACTTCCTTGCAAATAAATCTAACCAACTTAAATGGTTCACAATGAAATGGAATCCAAAAAAAAAAGAAACGTTTTTTCTTCCATAATTCTTGCTTATCTTTTTGTCATGCGACTGTTCCGTTTTACATTTCAGGTAAAATGTTACTGATTCTTACTCACCGATTTGTGTATTCGTTTTAATTTCATCTAAGTTGGTGCACTACCCTTAACCAGTGCTGGTTAATAATTTTAACGGAAAAAAATCACCCTAGCAAAATACACACTAAAGACGTGGCGCTGCTATCGCTAAATGTCGTCTTCGTCTTCGTGTCCCTTTGAAGAAAGAGCACTTACAATTCGAAATGTTCCTCTTAAAATGACTTAAAACCAATTTTTTGACTTATGATATTTTCTATTTCTTATCAAAAATTTAACTCGTAATGGTGCAAATTTTAGAATAAATTCAGAATTTGCACAATAATTTTCCTAGTCATCATTACAATTTCTTTTTGGTTCCTATTTTGCTTATTTTATATATTGTATTGAAATTTGTTTTATTTTGCTAAGTCATATATCAATATAAACTTTGAATATTTAGAAATTTCCTACCCATTTTCAAGGATGAAAATTTTTTTACGATAATTTTTTTCCATCGTATGTAAAAAGATCTGCTAAGAATATAACCTGCAAATATGACAAGAAAATATCTATCGAATATAAGTATTTATTCTGTGGAATTTTATTATTTCCATTTTTAGATATTCGGGAGTTTGGGGATTACAAATCGAATTGTGCATTAAAAAATTATGTAACAGTATTGATTGACGTAAAAGATATTGGGAAGTATATATCCATTGAAATTTTTTCTAGTCACGTGTACATAAGTGAACATAAGTCAAAACTTTATTTTTTAATATATTGCGGCACTAGTGATGCCTAAAGCTTACATTACACCGTGCGTATAATGATTCGCTGTTAAATTGCTTACTTCTACGGACAATAATCGTGTGTTTGCACGATCTTTGTGCGTGGACATACAAGTTTTGGTCGTGGCAAATTTTTGGTTGTGGTGAACTAGTTTATTTAAACATCTATATGTATATTGCTCGTTACGAACTCGTCATTTGTGCGTCATTTATTTTAACATTTGAAATTTTCCATATTTACTCTATGCCTGCATTTTCATTCTTTCGTATTTATTTTACATATGATTTTTTAGTTAATTTTTTTTCGTATTGACAACTACATAAATAATTTTAATAAGAAGATTTTATGATGATAAACTTTAATAAAAAAAAACGAGGGATATGTGGGAATAAACACCCATTGGCGTTTCTCTACCTTAAGAAACCTCTTGGGCATTTTCTCTTTAAACGCCGAAGAGTGTTTATGGAGAAAGTAACAGAGGAGAGTTTTTCAACAATAGGATTAAAGTGATAGTATATTCGAGAAGGAAACTTTTTATAACGAGAAACACATAACTTAGATATAAAGGCAATATTTTGGACATGTTGAAAAACTTTGTTGCGAACATTGAATGGAGTATTAACGATTTTTCGAAGGACTTTGAATTGAAGGGATTGGATTAAAGTGAAATTGGAAAGTTTAGTAAAGTCCTAGAGTTCAATTTCGTATGACCAGATTGGTTTGAAAATTGTGTTGTTAATTAAAAGTAGTTTTTTTTTAAATGTTAGTTTAGATCTATAGTCTCGTAGTCTGAGTAGTAGTCGATAATATCTATTAAGTTTTAGTTTTTTTAATTTCGTGTGAGGATATTTTAAGTAAGTTTAGTCCTAGCTAGCGTACTTTATTTTTGGGGAAATGTTGCCATTAAAGTATATAGGAATGGGTAGATTTTTGCAGAGGGTAAAGGTAACATGAACACTTTTCTGCTCTTTTAACTTTACTCTCTACCTCTTAAATCAGGCTTGGGGATTTTTAATATGGTATTATGGGTATTTTAAGACTATTTCGATATTGGAGTAGGGTAACCAAAGTTTTGGAATTAGTTGGGACATCAAAGGTGTAAATATTGTATATGATTGGACCAAAAGTACTGCCTTCAGTTGTGATAGGGTATATTTCAGAATTTTTGTATTAATATCCTTTTGTAAGTGACGTTATAAAAGATTTGATTTTAAAATAAAATAGTATGTAGAAAGAAGAAAGCTCTTCAGTATACCTGATTAAAATTTTAAAAAAAATCAGAAAAAATTAGTTTAATTTAGTATATAGTGAAACAACGTTCGCGTATAAATTTATAAATTATTTTAATAAAATGATAGTGCCAGTAAACCATAAAATATTAATGTTGAAATTAATACTAAATTAAATAAATGTTATTAATAAAATATAAAATAACAAAAATGATTATGAAAACTAGAGAATTTAGCAATAAAAAGTTCATAAATTGTTTCCACGATAAGAAAATACATTTCTTTTTGCTCGGTTAAATTGCGCGTGCATTACCTGAATGAATATCTGCGAGGACTAAATTAATTGTCCTCGTAAATATTCATTCAGACGATTAGACTATAATCAGACTCGTCGTGTAATATATAAATTTTGTTTATGCACTATCCCATTCCCGTTAAATATGCGTACACTTCAACGAGCAAAAAACGTTCATTGCACGCACGGTGTACTCTAAACTTACTCGTAAGTTGCCGATGGATGTTTTTGGAATAAGAATTTAAGAATAGCTCTCAAACAAGAATATTGGTATGATTGGAAGGATGCTGATAAAACTTTTTATAACGAGATACAGTCGCATAAACAATAAATAGAATATAAAAGAGACCATCGTACAATTTTACGAATTATATTTTACTGAAGGAATTCGATTCGACAAAACTGGAAGGTTGGGACTCGAAGTTTAGTCTGTAAGTCCAAATAGGTTTGACCATGGACAGCTATATATTCGAGAGTTAGTTAGCTTTTTTTTTTTAATTGTAAATAATGGTTTATAAAGAATAATTTTAGCATTAAGTGGAAGATAGGTTCCTCTTCAGTAGGCGCAGTAAGCCTGTGTACCAGAGGCAATACCAGCGGTGTCATCGAGTTATCGAGTTAAAACCGAGGCAATACTCTTTTTAACTCGATAACTCGACGACACCGCACGCTAGTAGAGTGTTCGGAGCGGAAACCAAATTGATGGTTGGTAATTAAATTTGAGGGTTCGAATAGGGATGCAAGTGATGGAGGAATACTTTTTTACAGAATTACAAGGGGACTTATTGGTCTGTGAGAAGACACATTTTTACATTTTTAAGATAAAAAATCATTTTATTGTACTCTTGTTTTAGGGAATAAAAATAAAATTTTCCAGCTCCCATTTTTATTTTATTAAATAAATATGTTCGTTAAGTCAAGTACTACAAAAAAAAATCTAAAATTCACTGCTATTAATGAAAGTTCTCAATAATTTCTTTTAAAATATT
Source organism: Atherix ibis (assembly GCA_958298945.1). NCBI lineage: Eukaryota > Metazoa > Arthropoda > Insecta > Diptera > Athericidae > Atherix > Atherix ibis. Next base: position 104,724,900 of record OY282606.1, on the reverse strand, counting down.
TTACTAGGATGCATTTTCACGGCAATTCGAACAAGAAAAAAATTAGTTTTCGCTAATTTAAGCTCCTAAAATTGGTACAGAAATCTTGATTAATTAAGAAAAATACAATTTTTCCTATTTTACTATTTATAAAATTATTAATTTTAAAAGTAATAAAGTATTTTGAATGTTGAGTGGGCAGGCAAAATCTACACGAGGTCGATTAAGGCTTAGAACATTCTGTCAATGTTGATAGATGGCGCTATTAGCTATTTACTGAATTACCTAATAGATGGCGTAGTTAGTATTATTTCAGTAAACTTTTTAGTACGGAACTGTAGTTGAACTGTAATTTATTAGTAAAGTGAGTTAATTATTGTAGTTAACATTGCATATCCAATCAAATTGCTTAACTAAAAAGTGAAATTAAATTAAAAAGAATTTTATTCTACTTTCCAAAGAATCGTGACGGTTTGGCACCGTCATTTTAGACGGGTTATTGGTAGTATTATTAATAACCTTTAACTTTCTATTTTATCTACAATACAAAATTATAAAGAAATTAACCAAAAAAAAAACACCTTTTTTTTATAGATTATAATTAGAAAAATATTTTCCACTAAAAATATCCCAATTTTCATAATAAATTTTCACGAAAAATACACAAAAAATTTTTTATTATTAATTTTACATTCAATAAAATATTATTAATTATGTTGATTTAATAAAATTAAAAAATGCTACAATAAAAACCATCTGATAAATATGAAAATTATTATAATTTTTACCAAAAACGAAGACAAATTAAAATTTAGAAATAATGACCAATAAAAATGACAACAACAACAATTTTTCTATATTATTAAAAATTTATAAAATCAGCAAAATCTGTGAAAATTGAAAAATTCTCGATAATAATTTCAGCAAATAAAAATCACCCCAATTGAATGGCACTCTTTTCGTTTGACCATAATCATAATCACCCGGCCATACACACACACGGATTATCGGTTAAAATCTTTAGGAAAATTTACACAATTTCATTAAAACGAAGCGAAATTTCATTGCGTCATAAATTTTCCATATTATTACGAGTACAATATTGTATGACCAGTCGTATTCATATAATACAGCCGCCACTGACAACCGATATCTGCCATTTCATCTGGTGAGGTCCACTGTTTCAACGGAATTATCTATAAATTGCGATCACACCTTTGCACCTCGTTTAATCCTTGATCTTCTATCAACACTCGACAATTTCCTGAATCTCCTTACTGTCTGCAATCTAACCGAAGTTTATGAGAATCACTTTCCAAATCATTTCACTCGCCACCATCGGATTTGAGTGTTTGTTTTTCCTTCTTTGTTATTTTTCACACTTTATTTTTAAATCTTATTTTATCCTTAAACAAAAGTGTGTACGCTTAACTATAGCTTAGAATTTATAATGTACTTGTATGTGTTTGAGAGAGAGAGAGTTGGTAAAAGACAATAGCTTCAATTGGAGGAAGGACGATTTGGATGCGGACAACGAAACCGATCAGATTCCCATCAGGTATTACGTATTTTAGTGACCAACTTGGTTTGAGCTGTTGTAGTCTCTTGGACCCTGTGGTGGCGCTAACAGAATCGTAAATAACCGATAGCAATCAGAGATTCGTATTTTACAGCCATCGAGATGCTACCTACCACAACAAGGATTGTCCTGGTAGATCGGCGATGGTTAGTTAATAAATGAGTAAAAGTTACAGTAATCGGGAGTTGGTAGTTGGTTGTCTGTAGTTTATAATGCGTTCGTCCAGTAGTCCTTTCTACATTCACATCGTTATCGACAGAATCTTTTTTTGTTTTTACACAATTCTCAGAGAATTCTTAAAGAAATTACCTGTGTTTGGCATAAATCTAGCCTAGTCTGTTGATTATTAAAGATTTTGGGCATTAACACTAGTCGCTACAAATCCAGATTTAGATTCTGTAAGACATAAGGAAGGTGGTTAGTAGCAACGGTGAAAAGGAAAAGAAATTTTTATCATTCTGCATTCTACAAACACGAATTTCATCCCGTTTCGAATTTCTGGTCATGTTCTCTTAACTCAACATCTCTGATTGCCGCCTTGCATTTAACATATGCTAGTTTGCCATTTTGATTCCTGTATTGATCCTTGTACAATTTATGGTTACTGTTTTATTTAATTTACGATCTCTAACATTGTCTAGTTTCTAGTTTATGATATATTTTGATGTCTTAATCAGTAGAAAGGACAGTTTGAAAATTTTTCGATTATTCAATGCACATACAGAATTGTTGATAAGAAATAACATTTTTAATATATATTTTTTTTATTTTAACAACAACAACAAAAAAACAACCTTTTTCTTATTTTTATAGTAGTTTTTTTTTTTATCTTTAAATAAATTTCCTTAATTTTCTCAGACTTTCAGTCTTTCTTAAGAAATGTTTCACTTCCAACACTTTCACTCCTTATAAGTTATCTAATTCATAAATATAAAAAAATTACCATAATTTTTAAATAAACATTTTTAATTCTTTTTTTAATAATTAATTTGTAAATTTTGTAATTTTGCCTTAACTCGGCCGAATTATGTAAATAGATTTGTTATGTTAAGTGAAGGTTTTGATTCGAACGAAAGGAGGAGGATTTTTCGCCTTTCTAACGTTAACTTGGTTTTGCACCTAAAGTCTCAGAGGAGTAGTTTAAATACTCAGAAGATGAGTGAGAGGAGGGTTTTTTTTTAATATGCGAACACAACAAATACATTTATCATGCCTGTTATTGGATTTTATTTTTATTGGATATGATAATTGGGAATAGAACTTTTTATAACGAGAAATGTATAAGTTTAGGTTATGTTGAAAACTTTATTATGAACATAGAATGAGAGGGAGTATGAAAGATTTTTTGGAGTATTTTGTATAGAAGGGATTTTATTTTTATATATACTACTAGATGGAGAGAGGGAAAAAAATGGAAATGCTATTAAAATGAATAAAAAAAAAATCGGGAAATACTGATGAGATCGGGTGTTTTTGTGACGATAACTTACCTGGCTACCGACAATTCATGATGGTGAGGTACTGCAACGGGAGCAGATGGTTCAATTAAAGTCCTTTATATAATTATAATTAATTTATGTATTATATAAGGTGTTTATGTTAATTTGGATTAGTATACGAGGTCAGTTAAAAAAGTATCGCGAATTTGGAATTTCCGCGGATTACGTCTTTCACTTATGCCGACAAGTTCGGACATTTTGAATGTTCAGTTAATTTTTAACAGCTTCTTGACTTGCACGTGTTTTGGCTCGTCTTCGATTTTTGCCCATTTTTTGACCAAAAATAGCATCGCATTAACATTGCTAAGGAGCTGTTGGACTCTGTCCGTGACGACCCAAATTTGCTCCAGAGGGTCATAACTGGTGACGAATCATGGATTTATGGTTATGACGTAGAAAACAAAGCTCAATCATCCCAATGGACGCTGCCGCACGAGCCAAGACCGAAAGAAGCGCGACAAGTTCGGTCGAATGTAGAGGTTTTGCTTACAGGTTTCTTCGATTGCAAGGACGTGGTACATCGTGAGTTCATACCATAGGGTAGAGCGGTCAAAAAGGAATATTACCTGCAAGTTATGCGCAAGTTGCGCTAAGCAATCCGCCAGAAATACCCGGATTTATGGAAGAACAAAAATTGACTTTTGCACAATGATAACGCCCCTACTGACGCATTGTAGCTTGTGCGCGAATTTTTGGCCAAAAACAATACACTAATAATGCTACAACCACCGTATTCCCCAGATCTATCCCCCTGTGACTTTTTCTTGTTCACGAAACAGATTCTTTGATCCAAAAATCGAAGACGAGCAAAACACGTGCAAGCAAAGCAGCTGTCAAATATTAACTGAACATTTAAAATAGCCGAAGTTATTAGCATATGTGAGAGACATGAGTACCAACATAACGCCACAAAAAAATCGAATATGCGTAACCCGCGGAAATGGTACTTGTTTTTAGTTTTCTGGTACTAGCATGCTTCCATGCTCATAAAATGTTTATTCTTTGCTGGCAAAAAACTGATCAAAATAATTTTTGACCGTCCATAAAATTTTGTAGAGAGTGGAACAAATGATTATTGGAAGGTGCTAGGTCTGGAGAGTATGGAGGATATGAAGAGCTCTAAAAGCTTTTGCCGAGGGGTCAAACTTGTATGTGGTTTCGAATTATCCTGTTCGAACACTATACCTTTCCTATTGACTAATTGTGGCCTTTTTTCTTTAAGTGAATCAGTCAATTTGTCCAACTGATGACAGTACATTTCAAAATTGCTCGTTGCTCGCTAGAAGCTCGAAATAAACGATTCCTTTGAAATCCAACCAAACAGATAGCATAACCTTTTTTTCGATGAATATTGGCTTTCGAAGTGCTTTGAGCCGGTTCATCTTTTCTGCTTTAGGATCTTTTGCGCTTACCATTGTTGTAAATAACCCATTTCCCATCCCCATTGATGGAAGAGCCCAAATTGTCAGTAGTAAAGAGCTCAAGCCATGCCGATTAATCCGTATTCTTCATCCTACTATAGCAAATGACACCATTAAACGTGCCGTTATGGTGTCATATGCCATAGTAGGACTACCATGTCACGCTAAATGGTTGTCACGCCTCCTGTCATCCGTCAAGCAGTTCAATTTCGAGCAGTCAAAATTAGGGCTGCCATATTTCTATCAAACAAAATCGAGACACTTTTTTTAAATTTTTTGATTTAGGATTTTTTAAACGTTACAAAAGACGCGTGGCCTTTTATTTTTGTCTTATATAATAAAAAAATGCAAAAACACACAGTTATAATCAAAATTTACACAGATTATAAGAATTCCTTCAATAATGTTAGTATTGAGAGAATTTCTTTCGTCGGTCTACTGTGTATCCATTAATAAAAATATCCTTTCTACATTCACATACTTTCAATATTTTTCAATTCAACCACATAAATTTTTTAGACTTTCCTTTTCAATAATTTCTTTCACTGTGGTCATCTTAGTGAAAATAAATATTTCGTTAATAAAACTTTTCTATCTCTTTTAATTATTTATTAAACTCATCCATAAAAAAATAGAAATTATATTTATTGGTTCTATTCATTTAGTGATCTTGTCATAGTCACCTCACTGTGAAATGATTTAATTTTATTTTTTTGATTCTGCAGCATCTAATTTATTGAGTATAAATTTTACACCAAAAGTGCTTCTCTATTTTCTTTGTATAAATTATGACTTTCAAAATTTATTACTGATATTTATAGTATGAATTAATACTTTTAAAATCTCTATAATCGATTTCTTTCTTCCTTCAATCTTTAATATTTGAAATTGGAATGTGCTAGCTTGACTATGAATAATCCAAATGAATGACTTCACTCAAAGGATTGTTAAAGAGTTCCAGGAACACCTTTGGTACTCTAACCTCCGAAGCAAAAAATAACTTTACAACTTGAAATAATTTTCAAATTCTGTCTATCGCAGTCATTATTGATAGCCTTCTAGTTTCAGAATGAAATCGCAAAAACTTTCTAATCTTTCCGTTGTAACCGCATATTTTACAAAATATATTCGGCAGCCCGTGCATGACATCTAAATATATAGAGTTGCAAAAACGTATAATTTGCTTGCAATTTAGTATTTTTGGATAATGATAGTCATAAAAAAACGAGATTTTGGCTGTCTCAAAAAAGCGCCCCTAACGGCCGGAATAAGATACTCAGAAAACAGTACAATCCCGGAAAAAACGGGACGTCTGTCAGCCCTAGCCGAAATTGAACTACTCGAACGCCGAACCAAGGCTGTCATAATAAATTTTACGTACATTTAAAAGAATTCTACAATATTCTCAATAATAATTAGACCAGTAGTATTATGTTATTTAACGTAAACACAGAACCACGAGTCGCCTACGCCCATAGGGATTGGAGATATGCTCAATCAACGCACCACCATTACTGGCAGTTTTCAGTCAGTAACCAGTTATAAGCTGATTACTCCAACTGTTTCTATTGAGGCCTATCTAAACCTCTACTGTCATAAGCAGTGATAGCGCCCGAGATAATTACCAGTATCTCCTACCAGCAATCCGGAGGCCATACCCGCAATATGGCTATTAACCACAGCCACCACGTTCCTGCCTAAGGCGCTTCACCATTGTCAGGCAATGTGTGTCTTAACACCATGGCGCACCCCATAACCACGTGGTACCAGTTTTTATTTTAAGAGTACTTCAGTATATACTCCGCTCATTGAGCTATAGTAAGGAACCTTGTAAATCCCTAGGCACTGCTAAGCCAGCTCAGGTACGCGGGTTCGCCAGGACCCGAAAGTACAACCGTAATCGACCTTTTGTGATGCCATTTACATACTCATTCATGCACCATTCTCGCTCTCCTCTCAAAAAGTACCACGGCAAACCTATAAAAACATTTATACCGTTCTCTTATATACCACTCACATCCACACTATTACCATTCTCTACAATTCCACATACACCTAGATCAGGCAAATCTCCGTACATGCCACTCTCATCCAACCCCCCACAAGGGCTTCTAGCCTCAGCAGCCAGTCAAGTCCCGTACAGCAACCCATTCATACCGCCATGTCCCGTGAGTAAATACCCAAGAAACCGACCAAATTCTATTCAGGACCAGTACACGCCGCTAAAATCCTGAACCTCTTCATTCGTAACTGGATAACCAGCAAGCGGAATGCCGCGTCGCAGGATGTGGTAAATGCTTCCACGCAGCACCTCCAGGCCCCATGGAATTTCTCCCACATACATTCAAAAATGCATACAAAGCTAGAAGCTGCAAGGTATTTATGACTACCCTTGCATACTGGCAACGCATAATATACACGACGCATACATAGCACACGGAACAAACACACTCTTGTACAGGACTTTCACCGCTCTAGATCAAAGTCCCCACCACAATAATTATACCAATAATAATAATAATAATAATAATAAGAAGAAGAAGAAAATTTGATTCTTTTCAACGAAAAATTCGCTTAATCGCCCCACCATCATCATCATCATCATCACCGCCATCTGCTGGCCTATCATTGTAATAGATTCTCATCAACAAACTTTCTTGATCAAAAATGAAGAAAGTACGGACGAAATAATCTTTGTTATTTTTTGAAAGAAAAAGAAAACTCTTTACTGTTATTATTATCATTGTTATTCTTATGTTTTGCATAATAATTATTGTTATTAGCAAAAGTACTATTATTATTATTATTGTTATATAATTTCAGATGCGCTGTTTCGATTCCACTTTGTGTCTTGTTTAATATTTTGTAAATCGTTTCTGTTGGTTTTTTTGCTCTTTACAGTATTTATTATAAGCAATTTATTTTATGAATGGATGAATTATTCTGCTATGCATTTACATATTTCCATTCAATATAATATCGTTTTTTTTTTGTATATAAATTGTATTTTAATCAACAAAAACAAAAGAGTTCAATTAAAATTGGAAAAAGTTTCTGTTCTTGATTTTCTTGCTCAATTCTTAATACGATAATTTTTGGTTTTTCTTGTTATTTTCATCTTATTTAAATATTAGCATAAAATCATTTCTACATTATAATATTAATTATTGTTTAACAATTGATTTTACAGTACATGATACCGTTTCGTTTCGGTTTATTACTTAGCATAAGAAATATTGCAATTTTACATGGAATTCTTTGCTTTGAATTTATTTACTTATCAATAATTATATCTTTGGATTTTTAATTGTAGTTGAAAATTGTGCAAAATTCTTTTAAAAAATTTTCAGAAAAATAAACGTAAAAGAAAATAATAAAAAACAACTGAGACTTGAAGTGATGAGAAGTTGGAAACGGAACAAGTACTCATACCGGTAGTCGTGTCTTAATTATCATTTTTATTTTTAAATTTTCATCTTTTTTTTTAGCGTATTTTGTTCTTAGTTTTTACGGTAAACGATTTAATTAGTTTGTTTATTTTAATTTGGAAGAAAATTGAAACAAAAAGTATTGTTTTTTCTTTGGAAAAAAAAACTTTTTTCTTTCTTCACCGCCGACATTAATAATGTTCACCTTCTTGCGAACTTAATGCCATCTACCGTGAAGTAATTGTGAACTGAAAATGTCAAAAATTGAATTGTTTGAATTTTGACAGTTTAAGTTCACAATTACTGGTGGAGAAAAATTTAATTTTTTGTTGGTTTAACTTTTTTACAGATATCGACAAGTACACAGAGTACTAAGCAGATTTATATAATAGTAATAATTAATTAAAATGAATGGTTGTGTGGATTACCAGGTGTATAAGCTTAAATAGGCGGTTTTTTAGTCAAAAAAACATGTTTTTTCATAGAAAGCAAAAACAAATTTATTGGAAGTACTTGCCATTGCTAGCTATACATTTTCCCCATCTCTTGGGGATACGTGTGGATACCACGCCAAAAAAAAACATTCTCTTTCCAGGCAAACCACTCATCAAGCCATTTTCGGACGTCTTCGGAAGCATCGAAGTTCTGCTCAGCGAGCGCGTGGCCCATCGACGAAAACAGGTGGTAGTCGGAAGGGGTTAAGTCTGGTGAATAAGTGGGGTGGAGTAGCACCTCTTAGTTGAGTATCTCCAAGTAGTTTCGGACCATTTTTGACGTGTGCGATGGTGCGTTGTCGTGGATGAAAATCAGCTTGTCATGTCTTGACAGTTTCACCAGGTTTCAACATCTCATAGGACACGATACCCTCCTGATCACACCAAACGCACAGGATCATCTTCCATCCGAAGCGATCAACACACGATTTCTTGCGTTAAGGATTCTCGAAATATATCCACTTTTCATCGCCTGTCACAATCCGATGCAGAAACGACTTCCTTTTTTTTACTAGCGAGCAAAATTTCGCATGTGTTTTGGTGTCGGTCCATCTGCCTATCGTTTAATTCACACGGCACCCATTTTCCGATCTTTTCAATCTTCCCCATGGCACGCAGACGCATGCAAATGGCTGGTTAAGTAACACCCAATTGCTCCGCGAGCATTTTTTGCGATTGGGTATCGTCTTCGTCCAAAAGAGCCTGTAATTGATGGTCCTCAACCTTCCTAAGCCGATTTCCACGCTTCTTCTCCCACAAGTCAAAATTGCCGTCCCTAAACCGATGAAACCACTCTCGGCATGTTGTTTCCAATAAAGCACTGTCACCATAGGCCTCCATAAGTATTCGATGTGATTCGGCAGCCGATTTCTTCAAATTGAAGCAAAAAAGCAGAGCTTCCCGCATATGCTGGCACAAAACTAGACATAATTACCAAAGGAAAAATGTTTGTTGTTGTACGAAATTGCTGACAATGTGCACTGATTAATATTGACAGATGTCAAACTCATAGAAAAAAAACTATGGCGTGTCCATTGTAGCTTAATACACTCATTCACGCCATCTATGACCAAATAGCGAATTTAAGCTTATACACCTGGTAAATATCCATTGAAGTTTCTTCTGCTAGTGTGTACTTATGTTAAGCCTCAGTACTTTAGTAAATCACGCGACCAGTATTCGAAGGGTATTTTTATGTAAAGAAGTGGAAGATAGCTCTTGAACGAGGCGGTTTAGTATGATTGAAGATTGGAACTTTTTATTACGAGACACAGCCACGACAAAAGCAAATGGTTTTGCTGTAAGGTTTTGATGGATAACAGTATTGCGAACATAAAAGGGAGCGTTGACGATTGTGCGGAGTATTTTTGATTGAAGGAATTGGATTTGATGTGAATCGGAGGGCTTAGTAGAGTGCCGGAGATCTAGTTCATAAGTTCAGATGGGTTGCTTTGCTGTCTATTGTAAGTCTAGAACATTTATCTCGAAGTCGAAATCATTGTAGATGTCGGCTCTTTAGCTCTTGTCTTTTAAGTCTTGTGTGCGGATTCCAGGTCAAGCATTTGTCTAAATTCAGTCCTAGGTAATCAAACTTTGGTGCGTTGTAGTATGGCACTTTTAATTTTTATTCTCCATCTCGTAAATCAGTTCTCTAGGGTTTGGATTTGGGATTGGATAATTTCAGAAGGATGTTGGGGATTTTTGCTGGATGTATTCGTATGATCCAACAAAAAGGTATTGGGACAGATTAACTTATCGGATGTATAAATGTTGTAAAGGATGGGTCCAAGCATATTTCCCTGTGGAATACCAGCTTATGTCGGCGAGAATCGTTGGATTTGTTTACTTAGAAGTATCGGTTGGAAAGGGATGATTTTAGGGCTGCAATGAAATCGACGACTCAATGACGCTACTGGGTAGTGGAGGTGTTCGGAGTGGAATGCCAAATTGGTGGTTGAGAATTAAATTTGTGTATTCGAATAGGGGATGTAAGCGTTGGAGAACTATATTTTCAAAGATTTTTGAAAGGATTGGAAGGAAACTTATTGGTCTGTAGAAAGTGGGGCTTATTGGATATTGGGTTCATTTTTGTAATGGTAAGTTTTCAAAGGATTGGGAAATATGTTGCTCGAAGGATGGAGTTATATAGTGTAATTAGGGAGACTTTTGTTTTTTTTAGGATGTTGTTGGAGTTTATTGGAGATGATCAGATTATAGCCAGGAGCTTTGCTTTTGAAAAGGACTTAGAATATTTTTATTTAAATATTTTTTTTATATCAATTTGGAGTTATCGAATATAAATTTTAAATTATTTTTAAATTAAACCTGAAGATTGTATAGGAGATAATATTTTTTTCCCGTTTATTTTATAAAAGATCAAAAATATGAACTTCTAAAAGTATTGTAATAAAATTTTAATATATTTTTAAATATTTTAAGATAGAAAAAAACTAAATATATTAATTGAAAATGAATGAAATTTTCATCAGATCAATGTAGAAAAATTGTTGGTAAAAAGTTATCCAATTTACAATTTGGAAAGTAAAATTTTATAATATATATTCAAAATTTAGTATTTCATTAAAATTTTTCTTTATTATATTTAGTAAATATTGGCATTATACATTAAATGTAAATTTATTTAAATAGTTGCCATAAGACTTCTTAAATAACTTGATCCTTTTCAGATGAATTTTTAAGTCTTTTGTGCTCATTTGGGACTGTATTGCGGCCATTTCACCCGGTTTAAATGCTATAAAAATTTAAAATTATCTGTGTAAATAAAGTTTTTATATATTTTAAAACAAAAACTAATAGAGTTAAATTGCACAAATTTTTATTACCAAAATTGACATCATCAAATCTTGAAATTAGGCATTTTCGGAACTGTTTAGGCATTATTTAAGTTAAAATATGTCGGCTTATGGGCTTATGGCATTAACTTTTTAAAATTCCATATAGCTCAAATTAAAATTTTCAAGAATAGAATAAAAATATTGCGCCTAAAATTAACACAATATTTTTCATTTTCAAGTAAATACGGTTCAGAAATTTACACTAAATAGATACGGTTACAATGGCTTCTTTACAGTCTCTTGTGGCTTATTGGAGACTCACTAATCGATTTAGTTTTACCAAACTAAAAAAAAAACATTATTTATCAAATGGCATGGCTTTATCTTACAAAACTTAAAATTAATCTTTAATTAGAAATTTATTTAAAAAAATTAACATTCTTTTTGAAAAATTTTCAAGAAAATATAATATTTTTATTAAAAAGGAGTCCAAAAAAAAACTCACAAACCATTTTTGTACATTGACATTGAATACACTCAACTCGTTTTTTCAACAACAAAAAATAATAATAAAAATATCCTTGAAATATGTTTTTATAAGATATGCAAATAGATACACATTTTGACAAAGAAAATTACATACCATTCAAAAGATGAATAAATGGTAAAAAAAAATTCCCAATAGATAAAACGAAAAGGCTTCTTTTTCACCAATGAAAACACTCTAAAATTGAAAGTTCCGATGACACAATCTTTAGCTTTCAACAGTGACAAGACAACTTTTCAAAGACTTAGAATAAGTATTTATGAAAATTTTGCTTTGAATTTGTCCAAAAGAATATTCTTTTTAAGTCATTTTAGTACAAAAAAATCTTTGATTTTTTCCAAAAAAAAAAATATTCTTTTTAACGTCAATTGAATCTAATACATTTTAGTACAAAAAAAAAATAAGCTTTTACACAAAACTGCTAAAAGGGGATTGTTGAAAATTACGCACCATAAAAATATACGCGAACCAGAAAAGGGAAAATTTTTTCATAATACACACATTGAGGCAAACTTTCTGAAAAGTATAAGAATTTAAAATCCCAAACGGAAAATTCTATTGTCTGTGAAAGAAAACTTTTCCATGATCGCCGAACATATTGTATAATATTTTTTTGATGAAGTTGGAAATGAACAAATTGCTGAGTTGCTTGCTTGCCTCTAACAAAGTGTAACAAATGCAAATGTCAGTTTATGTTAAAAGTTGTGAAAATCTCCACAGAGGAAAAGAAAAATTTCCACACAACGAAAAGAATACGTTAATGGCAGCGTGAGAGGGGGGGTGGGGGCGGTCGATTGGATCCACCAAGTAGAGTGAAGCTAATTACGCAACTTGAAGGCCGAAGTGGAAAAATTTTGCGAACTTAAGTGCAGCTCGAATGTTCATAAGACTTTGCAGAATTCCATCGTTGGACGATTGAGACGACACTGCATCCACCATTCCTCATTGTTTTTGTTGTAAATGGCCTGAAGTGGATATCAAATAAAAAGTGGCGAAGTTACTTCGATTCATCCAGCTGGACTGCTATAGTTTTTATCGTAATCCGCACAAATAATGAACAGGCAAAAAAAAAATCCGAAAATAAAAACAAAAATCCTCCCAAGTACAATGCTCCAGAAACATCAGAATAAATAGAAAAACTTTACTCAGATTCAAATGTGCAGTCCGTAGTCGTATTCCGTAGGGAATTTCAATGCGATCGAAACTGTTCTTACACTGAATGACGCTGAAATTATAAAATCGCAAAAATTTTTGCACAACAGCCAGAAACGAGTAGATGTGCCTGCTATTTTCATAGAGTTATGCACATTCCAAACGGACCAGGTAGAAATGCACCTGTCTTCCATTGATACGCTCCACTGATCTTTTGAGATGCAATTGCAACAACCTGAAGAAGAGACCCCAAACACGACCACCATCTTGTACGGCACGAAACTGCACTAGACAAACGGAAGGCAGTCCGGATAGAATCGGCAGAGTCTGTAGAATCTTCGACGATGGGCATTCGCTGGTAGACACTTAGCAGCCTCATTCCATTTGTAGTCGCCGCTCCTCAGATAACCCCTCTAACACCATAGGCCAAATGCTCTTGGGTAGACGCGTCTCACAACGGTAGCTCCGGACATCAAGAAAGCGCTACCGGTGCGATGCTCACTGAATCTAAACCAAAATCGTGTGCACGCTGCCAGTTTCAGAGTCCGTTGCTCCGGCCAGGCTTCGTTCGTTACGTTCCTTCCATTCGACTCCAATCTGAACTATATACAATTGCTGGATAAATTTTTCGATTTACAACAAACCATAAGATATGCTCGGCTAAATCCCCTCCTTACTGCACTCATTCTACCAATTTTGCTTACTAACATAAAAGTGCACTCACAAAGGAGGTAAGAAGAAATTCTTCTTCTGGCAAGGTCGTGTGGTAATTATTTGCGGTCATAAATCGATTTGAACTCTTTCTACAATAATAACAAAAAAGACATTTTATCTGATTTTATTCTATGGCATTTTTATTCGGTTTTTTTCTAAATTTTTTTTTTAATTTTTTTTTTTCGTTTTGGGGAGATTTGCGTTTCAGACTTGAAATATTGGCAATTATTAAATGTTGAGAAAAAAATTTGGCAGATATTATTTAATTTTCTTAGAGTTGCTTTTATTATTTATTATTTAAAAAAAAAAGTTTCAATAAAAAATTAATAGAAAAGAGAGTTTTTCCGATTGGAACTAGTAATGCCATTATGAGATTTTTCGAAATTTTTTTGAAAAAAATTTGACAGAAATTATTTAATTTTTCTAGATAAGTTTTTATCATTTATATTGCAAAAGAGAAAAAAAAATTTATTGTAATTAAAAAATAATAGAAAAGAGAGTTTTTCCGATTGGAATTAGTAATGCCATTATGAGATTTTTTGGAATTTTTTTTGAAAAAATTTATGACAGAAATTATTTAATTTTTCTAGATAAGTTTTTATTATTTATAATGAAAAAGCGAAAAAAAAAATTTAATTAAAAATTAATAGAAAAGAGAGTTTTTGCGATTGGAATTAGTAATGCCATTGTGAGTTTTTTTGCAATTTTTTTGAACAAAATTTTACACAAATTATTTAATTTTTCTAGATAAGTTTTTATTATTTATAATGAAAAATAGAAAAAAATTTAATTAGAAAATTAATAGAAAAAAGAGTGTTTGCGATTGGAATTAGTAATGCCATTTTGAGATTTTTTGGAATTTTTTTTGAAAAAATTTGTGACAGAAATTATTTAATTTTTCTAGATAAGTTTTTATTATTTATAATGCAAAAGAGAAAATTTTTTTTATTGTAATTAAAAAAAAATTGAAAAGAGAGTTTTTGCGATTGGAATTAGTAATGCCAATATGAGATTTTTTGAAATTTTTATGAAAAAAATTTGACAGAAATTATTTAATTTTTTAGGATAAATTTTTATTATTTATAATGAAAAAGAGAAAAAAAATTTAATTAAAATAAAATAGAAAAGAGAGTTTTTGCGATTGGAATTAGTAATGCCATTGTGTTTTTTTTTGAAATTTTTTTGAAAAAAATTTGACAGAAATTATTTAATTTTTCTAGATAATTTTTTTTATTTATAATGAAAAAGAGAAAAAAAAATGTAATTAAAAAATAATAGAAAAGAGAGTTTTTGCGATTAGAATTAGTAATGCCATTGTGAGTTTTTTTGAAATTTTTTTGAAAAAAAATTTGACAGTTATTAATCCTTAAGTTATTTATAATAATATTTTGCAATACTTTTTGCTAAAAAAATACAATCTCAAATGGCACTTAATTTCTATAGTTTTCAAATTGCTTGACTATATTTTCCAAACCGTAAAATGGATACACCTTTAATAAATTTTTAAGTCAACAAATAATTATAGGGTGTCCCAAAATACATGCAAGATTTGAATTTTTCTTCTATTTTCACGGTAAAATGTTGCCTACAAAAAAATGACAGTGTGACAACTGACAGTTTAGGGTTATTAAAAATGGTTTAGCATGTTTTTAATAACCCTAAACTGTCAGTGTGACAGCTGACAGTTTAGGGTTATGAAAAATAGTGTGTTATATTAAAGAATAATGCATTTTCATTGTTGTGCAATATTTTAAAAATAATGCAGATTTGACAGCTACAGTTCGTACAACATCATCTTCAGCGATGGGGCTCATTTTTTAATCTTGATGGATTGGCTAATCGACAAAATAGTCATATTTGAGGTTTAGAAAATCCACGAATGATTGTCGAGAAATAAATGCATCCACAACGTGTTACTGTTTGGTGCGGATTTTGGGCTGGATGCATGAGAAACGCAACTGGTCAGGCAATAACATATGATAATCCCAGGACGACATGTGGTTTCAACAAAACGGAGCCATATGCCATACAACCCGAGAAACAATTCAATAGATGCATATAAGTCATATCCTTTTTTCGTGATATTAAGGACATCCTTTATTTTATACCAAATCCTGTTATTAATCTATTAAAATTTTATGAAAACTAGCACTTAATTTAATCAGGTTAAAATAAAATATTTTTACAGAAATAAATACGATACAATTCCGAATTTGCTGTTTTTTTGAACATTTTTTGAAAGCTTCACATTTTAATCAAATACGATCCTGGCAAGAGATTTTCACACTTAAATATGTATAAAATTTTAAGCGAACTAAAAATAAATTAACCATAAAAAAAGGATTAAGAAACTGGGATCAGATATCCGTTTTAGTACTAACTATTGTGTTTAATTTTTCCAATCGATAAAATTCAACAACAAGAAAAAAAAACTATTCAGTTGCAGCAGCCATAAATATCCTTTTTGATCCTGACTATAATGTCTTGTCAAATATTTATTATTTTTAAACTTTTTACTAAAATAATGGTAATTTTTATGTTTCAAGTTAACAGAATAGAATTTTCCAAAAACCATTCGTGTCTACCCTCGATGAGGTTGCTCCTACACACAAACGCCTACATAGTGTCTCAGTATGGGATTTTTAAAATTTTTATAATAGGTATATATTTTTAAATATGCTCACATTATTGTCTATAATATAATCGTTGCTATTTTGTTTCTGTTTCTATCTCAACAAACGTCAGTGTCACTTTTCATATTCGTTATGTTCTCCTGACACTAGTTATTTTTATTACTGCCTATTCTGATCACAGTTCATGATTTATGCATTGAATTTTTCCTTTATTATTATTCTATGGCGTAAATGGACTTTGCAAAATAATAAAAAATAAAAAAAATAGTAATAATAATAAAACCTCGTCACTTTGATATCCATAACATAGACTATGAAAATGCGCACGTAAACACTTTTGTAGTTACGGTCGAATCACTTTTAATCAAAAAAAAAAAAAGGACATCCTACAACGCGATGTAGAGAATAACTTAAAAAATGCACCCGATTTACAGCATCATCAAGGATTGATGGGTATTTTTATGCGCTCCTCAAAACTAGGCTAAATTGTGATAATGCCAAACAAATTCCCCCTTACTTTTGGGCATAGAAAAAAAACGTGATTACGTTAGTCGAGAAGGCGTTGACTTAAAAAATTAATATATTTTGAATTATTCTATGGAAACGACTTACTAATAGAATTGTTCACTTTTATGGTCACTATTGAAAGGCTTATTGTCCTTATCAAAGGATATAATTTTGCGTTACTTACAAACGTTCTTCATTCGAATAGAAACAAATTCAATCTCCTTCCAATAAGTAAGTAGCAATAAATTCTTTTGCTCCTTAATCATTTTTACAAGATGTAATAAAAAAAAAAAAAAAACTCCGCTGCCCAAGGACTTACTACAATATTTTCGGTTATATAGGATAAAGAGCTATACAATTTATGTGTTGGAAATAGAAATAAAATAAAATATATTAAAAATTTTTAGTTTGAATAAATTTTTCTTATTTTATATTGCTTTAACTAAACTACTTACAGGACTCTGTAATTTTAAGGATTTTTTTTTGCACATTTCAGGCTGTAATTAAACCAATATTTAAATAAAATGCCATATTTAATATACATTAAAATTTATAGAGTATCTCTGCACATAGATTTTTAACTAAAAGTTTTCCATAAGTAAAAACTCCAACAGCGTCAAATCTAACGATCTTGTGGCCAATTGACATAATCTACGAGGGTTGTTCAATAAGTCCTTAGAAAAAGATGGAAAAAAACTGTTTTTTTTTAAAAAAGTTTATTTTTCAACATAATCTCCTTTAATCTCTATACACTTTTCCAAAATTTTTATCCCGTCCAAAATATAGGATTTCGGAAGTTCTGCAAAATACACATCCGTTTGAGCAATGACGTCCTCGTTGGAAGTGAACCGTCGTCCGCCAAGCCATTTCTTCAGATTGGGGAAAAGAAAATAGTCACTCGGGGCCAAATCTGGTGAATAAGCGGGATGCCGCAACAATTCCATTCTCAATTCCACAATTTTGGTCATGGAAACAGCGCAGGTGTGCACACGCTCATTGTCCTGATGCAAGAGGATTTTTTTCTTCTTCAGATGGGGGCGTTTCTCTTTGATTTCCTCGCTCAACCGTTGCAATAACGACGCGTAATACGCTCCTGTTATTGTTTTTCCTTTTTCCAAGTAGTCGATAAAAATGATGCCCTGCGAATCCCAAAAGACCGTGGCCATCACCTTGCCGGCCGATGGCACAGTTTTTGCCTTCTTCGGAGCCCGTTCACCCTTGAAAATCGACTGTGATGACTGTCTCTTCGTTTCTGGAGTGTAGTAGTGTATCCAGGTTTCGCCCACAGTGACATATCGATGAAGGAATTCGGCAGGATTGCGATGAAAGAGTGCCAACATAGCCTCAGAGTCCACTGCACGGTTGCGCTTATTCTCCTCTGAGAGCAAACGCGGCACCCATCTTGCCGAAATTTTTTTCACAGATAATTTTTCATGCAAAATTGAAGCGACTGTACCTTGTGATATGCCCGTGGCCTCAACTAATTCGCGCACTTTAATTCGCCGATCGTTCAAAATCAGATCGTGGATTTTGTCGATGATTTCAGGAGTAGACACCTCAACTGGGCGTCCTGAACGATGTTCATCTTTTGTGGATGAACGGCCACGTTTAAATTCATTCACCCAATTGTAAACCGTCGCAAACACAGGTGCAGATGTGCCATGAACTGCATCCAACTCGGCTTTGATTTCTTCCGGGCTTAAGCCTTTCAAATGGAGATGTTTGATGACAGCCCTAAACTCGCTTTTTTCCATTGTTATGCACAAATAAATTTCGTTAACTTTAAACGACGATAGAGATGACCTACGCTATGGATCGAGCTGAAATTTTGACAGCTTTCCTGTCGATAATGCTACCTACAAAAAAAAATCTTTACCGACACTACGAGCGCAATTTCTTGTTCGCAATTTTCCGTAATTATACGAGTATGTAGGTTCTTAAAGAGATATGAGCCTCATAGCTGTAAAACCAAAATTCTCGTAAAATCTGCATCCAAAACCTGTACTTTCAGTATTAAATTCACCTTTCTTCTGCGTATTTTATAGTCTATTATATAAATCATAATTTAAAATGGCAATCTTTATGCCGACAAATTCGGCCATTTTGAATGTTCAGTTAATTTTTGACAGCTGCTTTGTTTGCATGTGTTTTGGCTCGTCTTCGATTTTTGCCCATTCCAAAAAAATTAATCAAAGAATGTGTATCAAATTTTGTGTGAAAAAAACAAAATTAATATGCCACATTCAACATTCGGAATGTTGACTGTGGCATATGGTGAAGCTACCTTGGACCGAAGCGACGTTTATCGGTGGTACAAAATGCTCTCAGAGGGCCGAGAAGATGTGAACGGCGAAAAGCGTGCCGAACGCCCGAGCACGTCAACAACAGACGAAAACATTGATGAAGTGAAGAAAATAGTATTGGGCAATCGTCGAATCATCGTTAGAGAAGTTCCTAAGGACTTAAATATATCGATTGACTCGTGTCATTCGATTTTTACCAATGATTTGTGCGTGAGACGGGTCGCCGCGAAATTCGGACCAAAATTGCTCAATTTCGACCAATTGCATTAATATTGCTAAGCAGCCATTGGACTCTGTCCGCGACAACTCGAATTTGCTCCAGAGGGTCATAACTGATGACGAATCTTGAGTTTATGGTTATGACGTGGAAACCAAAGCTCAGTCATCCAAATGGAAGCTGCCGCACAAGACAAGACCGAAAAAATAGCGCCAAGTTCGGTCGAATGTGAAGGTTTTGCTTACAGTTTTCTTCGATTGCAGGGGCGTGATGCATCATGAATTCTTATCACAGGGTAGAACAATCAATAAGGAATATTACCTGCAAGTTATGCGCAAGTTGCGCTTAGCAATCCGGATTTGTGGAAGAACAAAAATTGGCTTTTGCTCCATGATAACGCTCCTGCTCACGCATCGTTGCTTGTGCGCGAATTTTTCTGGACTGCTGTGACTTTTTCTTGTTCCCGAAACTGAAGAGCCCCATGTCTAGGGACAAAATAGATACTCATGAATAAAAAAAAATTTAAATAAAAGTGCTCTACTTTCCGAGCCGCAAAATAAATAATTTTGTACTAACCAAAATTTTCAACCACATTTTGATCATGTTAAATACTAATAAATATTATTAATCCTTTTTTTATAGTTTAAATTGGAAATAAATTTTGTATATTTATACAGAAAATTTAAATTGCTTTCAAAAACTGGCAAATTTAAAAGAACAAAACAAAAAACTTTAACATTTTTTTAATAATATTGTAAAACAAAAAACCAATACTTTTCTTTCGATACTAATTTTTTTTGTTACTCAACATAAATATAAGGTAAAAAAAAAATGCAATCAAATGCAAAATCTTATACTGCCGAATAAGTGAAGAATTGAAAGAGAAATTTCCGTGTTTGCTGAAGTGATTGCCTTTGGGAGCAAATCCTGGTAAAAGTCAGTCGGTTTTGATTGATTTTCGATGTAATTTTATGTAATCGAATCAATTGTGGATAAAATTTTGGCTGAGCGACAACGTCAATCCTTTTTCTGATTGCATGGATTGTCACTTACCTGGAATACTGTCCTTCTTAAAATAAACTTACATTCAACTATAAAAAAATAATAAAATCCAAACTGTTATATGAGAATTTCCCTTTCAATATTTCGTCCTTTAGCCAGCTTCAAATTCCTCCCATTCGAGCGACTTTCGATTTTCTCACATTTTCTCAATGTTTTCGATTGTTTTTTTTTTGGTCTCCAGTTTTTATTTTTACACTTTTTTTTAACAATCACATTGGGAATAGAAACTTTAGACGATCTCATAAACATTGTGTTTACCGTTTGGCACTTATGCGATTCTCCATCAGCACTTATCGTAGACATGGTAGTTGGTAGCTACACGTAAGAGCATTCCTGTGGTACATTATGTACCTGCAACTATAGATTAGGAAAGGGGATACGAAGGAAGTAGATTGACTGAAACAATAGAAAATGGTTTACACTCCCGCCTCCAATCCTGGTGACATTGACGATAGCAGCAGAACTGCCGTAGCACCATTGAAATTGTCGGCATGAAGACTTCTCCACCCAATCGGTAATCGTTGCCATCGAATTCGATTTCACTGAGAAGAACAATGAGTCCAGCTACAAATGCTCGTATTTGTGAGAGAAGACAGCCTCCCAATTCTACCAACCAAAAAGGGCAGAAGTCTGGTTAGTAGCGATAGTGGTTGTGGGCCAGATCCGTTCATCGTCGGAACCGTATAAATTTGTTGCAAAGTGCTTATGCGGTGAGGTATCAATGGACATCGATGGGGCACACACAATGATCAACCGCACGTGACAAAACCAAAATAGGAAAATCTGCAAAATTCATGAACAGCACTGATGCTGCTCGGTACAAATCCGCTTATCACGTTCGAAAGAAAATTCTACAGACAACAAGCAGGCGGTGGAAATTTCTCCAATACTCAGCCGAGTCAAACTCACTTGCAATGAATTTATTACCTTAAAAAGGAATGCAATAAACAAGTTGTTGGGAATCCAACTGGGGACTAGTTAAAAGGACAAGTGCACTATACAAATAGAAGGCCACATCGTATGTGCACTCTCTTAGCGCCAGTAAACCACTTTTAAACGTGTCCGATTAGACGGATGACAACCGATGCAGTTACCTGTAAGCCCAAAGGCGACTGAATATATACCATTTACGGTATAATACAAAAAAAAGGTGCTATAACGGACAATAAGGAGAACAGATTGTTAGAAGGGAATGGGGGGGGGGGGTTGTGTAATATTTGGTTGTTAAAAAAAAAGGAAAACACTTAGTCGCCTTTCGTACTCCATAAAAAATTTGCATTTATACTGGTTCGGAACAAAACTAAAAGTGGGTTGAAGCCTGTTCGGAACAAAAAGGGTCACAAAGGTGTGAGTACACCACCGAAAAAGAAAAAAAAATCAAATTCCATTCCTTCGATCAGAACGGCAATTGTTCATTCATTCATTTCGAAATGACAAAAACCAAAATCCGATCCTAGAGGTTTGCTGATGAATATAAATGCGTCGAGTTTCTGAATCCCGCCACAAATGAAGAAATGGATTTCATATGTCCTTTTGTATCCTTACTAATTCAAACACTACAATTTATATCCATTTACTGAGATTATTCTATTCGATTTAAAACGATATTTTGACCTTGCTCTTTCGATAAATAGTATCCGACAAATCATAAACAATCTGTGAAGCTATTGTACAATAATATTTTCATTTTCAAATATTATTTGTAGAATATAATGTTCGGATTATTTATAAGTTATTCTAAACGATACATTGTTGACAGAAGGATTTAAAGTTAATTTATTTTGTTGAAATTCATCTTGATTTAGTATCATTCAGTTATGGTTTTAAATAAATGGATTCATTTGTTTCCTTGCATGTTGGAAGGGAAGAGGAAGCTTTCAAAAATTAGGGAATTAAAAAAAAATTAAATTTTATTTTTAATCTTGATAATTGCGAGAGTTAGCTGTGAGCTAGCTAATCGACTTAGTTATGTAGTGGAGCAGATACTTTTAGTTCGGATAGTGTATTTTTTTGTCAACTCATAAATTTTTTTTAACATTGTTTCTTTAAATTTTTAGAAAGTTCGGCCATTGGGGAATCCAAAAGTAGGCGTGCTTTGAAGGCTAGAGGCAGAGGTCTTTCCCATCAACGTCGGCGGTCAGCTTCATTTTTTTCTTTTTTTTTCGTATTTTTTTATTATAAGCTTAAATTCGCTGTTTGGTGTTAGATATCGTAAGTGAGCGTATTAAGCTACAATGGGCACGCCATACTTTTTTTTATGATTTTGACATCTGTGAACATTAATTAGTACACATTGTCAACAATTTCGTACAACAACATACATTTTTCCTTTAGTAATCATGTCTAGTTTTGTTCCAGAAAAAGAGCATATGCGGAAAGCTCTGCTTTTCTGCTTCAATTTGAAGAAATCAGCTGCCGAATCGCATCGAATGCTTATGGAGGCCTATGGTGACAGTGCTTTATCGGAAACAACTGCCGAGATTGGTTTCGTCGTTTCAAAGACGGCAATTTGACTTGTGGGACAAAAAGCGTGAAAATCGGCCTAGGAAGGTTGAGGACCATCAATTGAAGGCTCTTTTGGACGAAGACGATACCCAATCGCTAAAAATGCTCGTGGAGCGTGCCATGGGGAAGATTGAAAAGATCGGAAAATGAATGCCGCATGAATTGCACGATATGCAGATGGAGCGACACCAAAACACATGCGAAATCTTGCTCGCCAGACAAAAAGAAAGTCGTTTCCGCATAGGATTATGATAGGCGATGAAAAGTGCATATATTTCGGGAATCTTAAACGCAAGAAATCGTGGGTTAATTCCGGCCAACCATCAACATCTTCCCCAAGATCAAATCGCTTCGGATGGAAGACGATGCTGTGTGTTTGGTGGGATCAGCAGGGTATCGTCTACTATGAGACATTGAAACCTGGTAAAGCTGTCAATGCCCATCGGTACCATCAACAACTGATCAAATTGCACCGTGCTCTGCGTGAAAAAATGACGGATTATCAACAAAGACATGACAAGCTAATTTTCCTCCACGACAACGCACCATCGCACACGTCAAAAATGGTCCGATCGCACACTACTTGCAGACACTCAACTGGGAGGTCGATGGGTCACGCGCTCGCTGAGCAGCACTTCGATTCTTACGAAGACGTCCGAAAATGGCTTGATGAGTGGTTTGCTTCGAAAGAGAAGGAATTTTTTTGGCGTGGTATCTACAAATTGCCTAAGAGAGGGAAAAAATGTGTAGCTAGCGCGAACAAATACTTTAAATAAATTTGTTTTTTTCTTTCTTTGAAAAAAAGCATGTGTTTTTTTTTAATAAAAAACAGCGGATTTAAGCTTATATATTTCGTATATTTTCCAATTTTTTTATAATATTTTTTGTAAAGTTTCAACTTTCCCAATTTGTATACCTTCCTCCTTATTTACTATTTCTTTCCCTTTACCTGAATTTTTTTTCTTTGAGTAATTTTCTTTTGCATCTTCTTCCTTTCTTCTTTCTGCTTCTTTCTCTCCCATGGAGAAATAAATACCTTTGAGTACCTGCAATATCCCCTAGATGTTTCGGCATGAATATGTTCTTGTTAAGGTGGATGTGAGAGAACCATTTTGCACACACTTCGACTCCAACCCCTCCCCCTCTCCTTTCCCAACCAACAGCACAATTAACGCAAAAAATAGCGGCTAGCATGCCTAGCAGGGTAAAGTGGTCTCTGAGAATGGTCGACACTGGCAATGCTCTTTGTTCATAAACTTTTCTTTACAAATTTGAATACCTTCCTCGTCCTTTCCAACACCCTAGGATACATATGAATCCAGTTATTTAAAATCATAACAATTCACCCAAATATACAAGTATTTATTGTTTAAGTTTATTTTTCGTCTCTAGTTGCTTGTTTT
Organism: Atherix ibis; assembly: GCA_958298945.1. Classification (NCBI taxonomy): domain Eukaryota; kingdom Metazoa; phylum Arthropoda; class Insecta; order Diptera; family Athericidae; genus Atherix; species Atherix ibis. The sequence continues at coordinate 104,700,662 of OY282606.1, read as the reverse complement.
TGAAGGATGAAAAGAAATTGTTGAGATATTTAAAAAAAAATTATAGTGTTTCTATGGAAAATTATAAGGTTTTTAAAAAATTAATTGATCAATGGTGAATAAAATAATTTATTCCAAAAAGAAGTAGACGCACATTCCTGAACCACTTCTGCCTATTCAGTTTATGATGCATTCGATCCACTACAGTTTGCTGATTAATTTAATCGAAACTTTCATAGGTCTGATGAGGTTTTAATTATCATCGTTAAAATGACAACCTTATTGGATGCATTCATGTACACCCCTTTACACGCCTACAAAATGGCGAATAATTTAGTGAACATATTCGAACCAGGTATGCGTAAAATCTTCCCAGTTTTTGAGTTACAGAGGCGAATATAATCCTGTCCGTCAAATAACCACCAAAAAAGATGCATTTATATATATACTCGTATGTATGATAAAAACGCATAGCATAGAAAACTAATTCACTCAACATAATCATTAAATATTTGTAATCGCACCTAATTTGAAAATTATTTGTACACTGTTTGGATGGAATTTAAGTAGCATGGCTTCAAATTAGCTCTATTGAATCCTTCTAAAATCAACCTTTCAGGCTACTTTTAAATATCTACCTGTTAAATATCGATTTAATTTTATGTATTGTTGTTAATAAACGTCAAGAGTGATTATAAATATTCGCAGAAATTATTATAAATTCAATATTTGAATGTCCTTTGATATAATTGAACTTTCGGTTTTAAGCTAAATAATAAGCAACATGTAACACGCAACAAGCAACACAAAACATGCAACACCCAATAAGCAATACTTAACACGCAACTCGCAACATGCAGCATGCAACATGCAATACGCAGCATATAACACACAACACGCAACATGCAGCACGCAAGATGCAACACGCAGCATATAACACGCAACACGCAACACAAAACATGCAACACGCACCACGCAACACCCAATACGCCACATGAAACACATAACACGCAATACGCAACACAAAACATGCAACCTTCAATAGGCAACACGCAACATGCACACGTAACACACAGAACGCAACATTCAACACGCAATACGCAACATTCAACACGCAATACGCAATATGCAACATTCAACACGCAACACGACACATGCTCCGCGCAAAACTAATTGGATAGCTTTGTAAGTCACTGTAATTGCAGTGACCCACAAAATTATGTGAATGAAGTACAAATTGGATAGTTTTGTAAGTCACTGTATATATAGATACCTACAAAATTAAGTGAATTAAATCCTTAATGCATAATTTTGTTAGCCACTGTAAAAACAGTGACTTACAAAATTATGTGAGTTATATCGAAATTGGATAGTTTTGTACATCACAGTAAATACAGGAATTAATTCACATAATTTTGTAGGTCACTGTATTTACAGTGAGTTACAAAACTATTTAATTAGGATTAAATCACATAATTTAATAGCTCACTGTAATTACACTAACTAACAAAATTATACATTTAGAATATAACTCGCATAATTTTGTAGGTCACTGTATTTATAGTGACTTACAAAACTATTCATTTAGGATTAATTCACGTAATTTTGTAGGTCACTATAATTACACTGATTAACAAATTATGCATTTATGATTTAATTCCCATAATTTTGTAGGTTACTGTAATTACAGTAACTTACAAAACTATCCAATCGATGGTGTAGTTTTCACTGTAGCGCATACAGTGCCTAGTCCTTTAAACTCTCTTCAAAAATAGTACGGATTACGCGGTGGCGTAGTCACTCTACGCGGGAATAAGGGTTGGTTGTGAATTGTCTCTATACTTTCACTACTTCAGAAGCGGCTATATTGATGATTACCGCTTAAAATAAAATGTGCTCTTTTTCTCGTTAACAACTTTCTGTATAAATAAAGGTCTTTAAACTAAAGTTCTTGTATCACCAGGATATTGCCTGCGTATAAATGAAAATATTTATTCAAAATATTCCACACAAGGGTTGGAGGAAAATTCAATTGTTGTGCTTAGCTTCCCAAACTTTTAGTAACACTTTCCGACACCGTAGTTTTAACTTGGTCAGGCTTCGATCTATTGAACACTGTACCATTTTCTCCAAAACTATTCACTAAACGATAAACAGTGCAGCTGGAAGATACCCAATTTTCCAACCCAATTGTTACGTAATTGGCGTAAGATCTTTTTTTTGTTATAATTTCAAGTAACATTAGTACCGAAATGCATATAAGTTCAACAAAGTATTATGGGAAAACAAAGTTAGAGTAGAAAGGGAAGAAAAGTGGTTTTCAGGAGCTAGCGGAGGACTATGCCTCAGTGGAATTTGAACCGACAACTCCTTAAATGGTAGTCGAGTACGCTCGGCTTTTTTGCGTAAAATTTTCTTATACTAAATACTTGTCGTTAAAGGCTATAAAGGCTATAAAAATCCATAATAAATTGCTTACATCTGTCAAATGTCAACTAACAGGCTGACAGCACAGCAAAATGGTCCCTAATTAAAGTTGTAAGCTTCCTCTTAAAATACGCTGTACTGAAAAAAAAAACAATTTTATTATAAAAGATCTGTCGCAATGGTAAAGAGACGCGTGAATGCGGTAAATCTACTATCATAGAACAGTTTTTTTGCTCATATATTTTGAGGATTTAAAAAAGCATTCGATATAAATAACTTGCGAAATTTTAGCCAAACAGGAAAGCATAAAAGCAAGAATTTAAAAATCATAAAATTTCCTATTTGCTAACATTCGAACGGCATTTCCTTTAAACACTAAAAATAGAAAATTGATTATTAATTAATTTGTGATTTATTTTTACAAAAAATCAAATGCAAAGGAAATTGAAACTTTTTCATATAAAAAAAAAATTTTAAAAAATACTTAAAATTACCAACGCCGCACGACGAGGCCACTATGATGCCTCCTTCAGTGTCAGGCCATTCGCTATTCCCGTTTTGACAACTTTGTTTTTCGATCAATAATAAACACTCGAGACAAAAATGTAAACAAAAATCATTGAACATTTTCTTAATTGAAAACGTTCAGAAATTCACCCCAAAACGTAAATGAAAATAATCTCAAAGAAACAAAACGAAAAGTGCTTGGCATGAAAACTTAGCGACTGAGCATCGCGTCCCACGTACTCGTACACCTAAACTAGTCGAGGTGCAGTGAAAGTTTACATTCGATTAAGAATTTTATGGAGTGTAAAGTACAATAAACCAGAAAGTTACCAAATGTTGCGGATAGGTGCTTGTGCAGGTGTTGTAGACGAAAACTGAAGAGCAGCACGCGACTAAACTGCCAGATTTCATATCGACCGGAGGGAAAGTAACACGGCTACTCAATCTGATGCAGCAGCTATGCCCCAATTATGCCACAGTGGATACCAAAAGTTACAAAACTCATCGCACTCTTACCGAATTCAAAGCGAAATCGAATCATCTTCCAACTTAATAGAGTATTTCGTCAGTTAGTAAACTACTTCGAGCATCAACTGGCCACATGGCAAACGAGTATAGTGGCATAGTGGCAACCGAAACTAAAATTAAGTAGCTCGGGGTGCTCATTGTATCACTGTGTCGGCTAATGTCGCAGTTAATGGGGGAACTTCTCATTCGGAATGTAAACACTCACGTGGGATTCCGAAAGAGCAGTGAAACAAAAACAAACAGTGCCCGATGTTGTGTTGTCGACGCGTCGCGACGGTAGCGATGGTAAATGGAAATAAAGAAATGAAATTTCCCAATTTCCGATGTTTCGATAATTTAAGATTCCGATATGATGAGGCCAATCTGAAATCAGTCACTGCGATAAGTCTGCCTCAAATGACTTCATCCACCTTATGGAAAATGCCTTCCGATAGTGAGGAAAACTATTATCAGCTCTTCAAGGCATTCGTTCATTCCCGTTCATTAGGTGAGTGCGCTGTGAAAGTCTTTTAAGCTATTTTTTTAAATATCGAAAATTTTCCTCGTTTGTGGTACCGATAATAAATTTAAGCGTAGAAGCCCCCTCTTACATAGAGTGATGCGCTTCGTCCGAAGAGTCTTTACTATCGTTCTGTAGTCGGTTTGCATTGTAAATTAAGAAATCCAACATTTCACACCTCAGTGCGGTGAACAGCAATAACATAAACAAAATCTGTCCAAAGTCAGATGTTTGGCCCAATTAAAGCACTGCGGGTTGTTGACTCTAATTTAAAGGTGGACCACAGTGTGTTTAGTTGCCCAGTAAATTTATACACAATGTTTACCAAAAAGGCTATTCTCTCCGTAATTAAATGCAATTATACTAGTCCATAACGGAGCGCTCCGCACTTAATGTGCTTGAGGCGCTTTCGTAGAGCATCTCATAGAAAATCAAATGGAAAACATTTAAATCCAATCCAGTGAATTAATTTTCAGAGAACAAACGTTTAGCTCGGAAGGGGATAATCTGCTCACACGATTAGTAGTGTTGACTTCATTCAACAATATTTATCGAGACAGAATTTAAAAACAATTGTGGAAAAAAGTAAAAATTTTCAATATACAAATTTTCAGTAAAAATATTTTCAGTAAAAAAAATTTTCGGTACAAAAATTGTCAGTAAAAATATTTGCAGTAAAACAATTGTCAGTAAAAAGAATTTCAGTAAAAAAATGTTCAGTACAAAAATTTTCGGTATACAAATTTTCACTAAAAAAATATTTGCATTAAAAAAATGATCAGTAAAAATAATTTCAGTAAGAAAATGTCAGAAAAAATATTTGCAGTAAAAAAATTATCAGTAAAAAAATTTTTCAGTAAAAATGTTGTCAGTTAAAAAAACGTAAAAAAATTGTCAATAAACAAACTTTCGCTAAAAAATTGTCAGTAAACAAATTTCAGAAAAAAAATGTCAGTCAAAAAATTGTTAGTAAAAATATTTTTCAGTAAAAAAGCTGTCATTTAAAAAAAACGTAAAAAAGTATTTACTAAAAGAAATTCAGCCAAAAAATTGTCAGTTAAAATATTTGCAGTAAAAAAATTGTCAGTAAACAAATTTTTGATAAAAAAATTGTCAGTAAAAATATTTGCAGTAAAAAAATGTTCAGTAAAAAAATTTTCGGTAAAAAATGTTTAGTAAAAAATTATCAGTAAAAAAATTGTCAGGAAAAAAATGTCCAGTAAAAAAATTTCGGGAAAAAAAAGTCAGTAAAAAAATGGTCAGTAAAAATATTTGCAGTAAAAAAATTGTCAGTAAAAATATTTTTCAGTAAAAAAGTTGTCAGTTAAAAAAACGTAAAAAAGTATTCAGTAAAAAAAATTCAGCCAAAAACTTGTCAGTAAAAAAATTATCCTTAAAGATATTTTCAGAAAAAAAATTGTCAGTAAACAAATTTTCAGAAAAAAAATTGTCATTAAAAAATTTTTCGGTGAAAAGATTTCATTAAAATAATTTTTGGTAAAAGAATTCGATGAAAATTTTTTTTAAATGTAAGTTTTCTGAGACAAGAGCCATGGACCATTTTATGTCGCCAGCATCATGAGGCCATTTGATGACATGATATTATGTGTGGAATGGCTTTACCAGCTTTTCTAATAGCACTGGTCGTACAAAACTTAGAGGGAGCAATTAAGCGTAGTTAAATTTGATGGAAAGTTTCAGAGAATTAAGGGCTAGGAAAAGGAGTTTCACAATTGAAGGAGTTCTTTTCGAAAAAAAATTCTTGAGTAAAGGGGTTGAAATATGATAAGTTGAATAGCACAGAAATGGTGTAAAGGACGAGGGTGGTTTAGAATTCTGAAAAATTTCCCTTGCCCGGAATTTCGTAATGACTATTGAGAAGACCAGTTTCCGGATGTTTGGCCCACTTTGTTAACAGTGTTGACCATCAGGTTTTGGCAAATTCTCTTATTTACTTTTAAAAAAAAAAGTTTCTTGAAAAGAACGTTAAGATTTAAATACTTTTCGAATTTATTCAGAGAGAAAATAAAAATGGCGCCCTCTTAAAATTATGTCCCCTAATTTCCGTTCCAATAAAATCAAAATGGCGACACAGGCAATGGCCTTATGCACATGCTGTTCTTACTTGAATATTATAAATTTTTCCGGTTAATATAAATTATTTTTGACAATAAGACTTATTTAATAAAAATAAAAAATATTTAAAATTCAACTTCGATTTTCTGTTGTGATGTTTTGTTTTCACTTTTATTCAATATCTACAATTGCATTCGTTTTGTGGGTTAATGAAAATAACGACTGACCAGAAAGTGGTTCACTTATTCACATTTGGTCCGACAATAAAATTACTCTTTCCATTACTGTGTTAAAAGTTCAGTTTTTTTTTTGTTGAATAAATTCCTAGACAAACTTACATGAATTATTGAAATTTTTAAAAGATTTTCATTATCATACGTCGCTCTTTGTGCTCGCTGAATACCGTACATTTGTGCTGCACACCGAATTGTGGTTGCCCAGATTTGAATTCGTACGAAATTTCACTCTTAATCGTGGGAAAACTATTTCGATTTTTGCAATTAGGCCCGTAATTGAATCGGAATATTTTCGGCATTGTTATCCAGAAACATGTTCCCATTTTCCATATAGTTTTGTATTAAAATCACCATAAATGAGAGCTAAACTAAATTGTACCGAATTAATTTGAACTGAATTTGGATTTTGAAAGCCAGCCCAGTCTAATCTCAATTCCATGTTTTGTATGAATAGAAATTCGACAGAATTCATTAAAAACAATCACATTTCAAATCGAAATGAAATAATTAAAAAGCCATACATCATGATAGTGGTGGGACTGTCTGTAAGAAAAACTTTCGAACAAATCAATCAAATAATTTGAATGATCAGAAAAATTTGTACAAAATTATTTTGTGTATCGTGAAAATGCACAAACAACGTGGAAAGTGTGTGCTGAATTTGAATTTCTGAGGTTGGGGCCCCGTCACAGCCAATGCCAGCCATACTAACAACTGACCGACTGATTGTGATGCCATTGAAATTGAGAAAAATTTGTTTTTAAGAAAATCCAATTCTACGTATACAAAGAGAAGAAAAAAATCTAATACATTATTTTAATGTAATATTTATAAAAGTCTGAAAAGATTACTATCGATTTTTTTCTTATAAATTTTTAATGCTTTTAAGCTTTAATTCAGATTCAACTGATACGGTCCGGATACACAGTCTCCGAATGCAAGAGGGTCGGAAAACGAAAACATTGTTTGCATATCAATTCAAATGTTATTTGAAATTTCCATTAACCACCCTTGTTTTTCTATATAATAAAATATATCGTAATAAACCGACTGAAAAAAAAAAATATTTTTACACAAATAAAAAAAAAATTTATTGTATTTCAAGACTTTCTATCTTAAAGAACATTTTACAGGGTGGCAGCAATTTCTCTTATCTAACATGATTCTACAGTGTGGTTAAGTAATTTGCTTGGAACTTCACCTCTACAACTACTCATAATACTGGACAATTGTTTGAAGCTAACAATAAATAGTAAACTTTTAATAAACAAATCAATTACAAACCCACTTTGGACTTATGGAATTGAAATTTCGGGTTCAACAAAACGTTCCAGTTATTATCGAATTCAGCCCTTACACTTCAAGAGCCTCCTAAAAATTGTAAATGCCTCTTTTTTTTGTATTTAAGGTTCCTAGGACATAAGCCAGGAGTGAAGATGCAGCGCCATCACCATGAGGTCGTTTGGCGATCTATAAGTATAAGGGTTAGATGGAATCTAATGGAATTGTTTTGTTTAAGAATATTAAAAAGAGGATTTAGAAAAGGTATCGGGGGATTTAAATGCACCGCAATGGAGCGAATCTTATTAGAAAAGAGATGTTGGGTAATGGTGTCATTGCATTAGAAGATAGGGGATAGTGAGTTGAACGTCACAGAAAGAGCAGATAAGAAGAGGATGGTTTCTAAATTCTGAAAAGTTTCCGTGCCCAAATTTTTGGTAAGGTTGTCAAATAGACTGGTTGGCCAATGTTTCGAAAGAAATCGTTCACTACTCTACTGATGTTCAAGGGTGTCATTTGCCATTTTTTTAACAGCGTCCAGTTTAGGAGCTCCTGTGAATATCAACCGGCTCATTGATCCCAACTCCCACATGACCTGAAGCCCAACGCAATTCAACGCGCTTGTCGTTAAGCAGGTTATGTCGAATATTGTTGAGAACAGGATCACCCGATGGATTCTATGGCTGTATGGCTATTACTGATGATTGGGAGTGCAACCTGCACTCTGATAGTGGACACGTCGACATACACGTAATATGGAGCTGTCCTTAGATGACACCTTTTATGTTCATTATGCATCGTGATAGTGATCTTAATATAGCCTTTACTCAGGACTTCTGATGACTCAGGGGGGGGGGGGGGGATTGCGGTTCCTTCAATGAGCATCTGATGCATTTGCACCACAAACAGACAAAAAGTTAAAATCATACCGGACTCTTTTACTTGGTGACACTTTCTATGCTAATGCCTCCAAGGAGAAGGTAGACAATTTGATCTAAAAAGAAATAAAGAAAATTTGAAAATACAAGAAAAATTCCGACTGATCATTGCCATGACTCAGTATCGATTTAGTCCCATTTAGGATCGTGGAAAAAGAAGCGGTTTAACAGGAGTGTTGATGTAATTTTTCTCCATCCTCGGTCATGTCCCCAATGCACCCACATTATCCCATTTACCTTAAATGTATTTTAAAGTGTTCCTATAATTTTACCGATTTACCTATTAATGGTCACCTCATACCAGACAACAAAAATGTCCTCTAATGAACTCAGGATCAGGTGAGGTAATAAGTAAATTAATTTGTATTGGAAATTTTGATATTAACATATTATGTTTAGTTGTAAATAACAATAAAAAAAAAAGGATTTTTATCCAGTTTTGTATATTAGAAGTTCATTTAAAAAAATTTTAAAAAAAAACCTTGTAAGAAAATCAGTAAAATTCTTGGGAATATTTGAGAGAATGGAATTTATTTAAAGACTGTCATTTTATTGTACTTTAACTCATTTTGATAAAAAATATATTTTCTATTATATTTTTTAATTTTTTCATAGAATAACAAAAAGGATAATTATAGCAAAAAAATATTCTATTAATTATTATCGTGAAAAAATTATTTATTATTCAATAAAAAGGATGTGCTACGTTTGGTACCATCTAATGAGTACTCGTTCCGTAATTCGAAGGTTTTTCTTTTAATTTTGAATATAAGAAAATTTTTTATACTCACAATTAAATATAGAATATAAATTATATTAAAAATTAGAAATACACGAAAAATAATGGAAAAAAATATTCATTTTAGAAAATATTGAGAATAAAGCCTTTTGTAGGTGATAAATTCCAATGTATTTTATACTAAATTTAAGCACATTTCAATATTTCTTTAATAAAAATTATAATATTTATAAATTATCTTTATACTTATTATCCTTAGTTTATTATTTTGAATTGATTACCTAACAAAATTCCAACGATAAATTCCTTTTTGTATTTTTGTAAGATATTTAACTAACAACTTTTTCTATAAATTATACTAAAGTTAGTATAAAAGAAAAATGAATACTCTTCAAGTTGGTAAAATGATATTTTTGTTGAGTTTAAAATTTGTAAACTAGTTAATTTTTATAAATTTTTATATATTAAGTTGCCAATCTACTCTACTAGAACAACAAACTACTTGAAGTCACTAAAAGTTTATATTTCACTTTTTAAACTTGTTTAAATTGAACTTCCTCATTTTCAATCAGACTTTTCTTAAAAATATTATATATTTTTCTTTACACTTTTCACAAATTATTATACTTTAATGATTAAAAGAAGAAGAAGAAAAAAGTCAATCTTTTCAAAACGTTTCGATTTTCAGTTTTTTCTTCCATTGCACATTATTGGCGGTGTACTTTCTGTTTCAAACTTTCTAGAAATCTTAGTAAAAATGAATTTTTTTTCCAGGTAATTAGGTATGTTATAGAAATATAAAAGTTTAATGATAAAAAGCTAAAAAGTAATTTTCTACAAATCAATCGAAATATAAAAGCCTACAAGATGAAATTTCTACTATAATATATGAAAATCGTTTAAAAGTGATGAGCACACATTAAACCATAACGCACGAATGTCTTATTGAAAATAATTTGTATTGAAAAAATTGACAGCAAAAAAAAAACAGAATAAAAGTAGTGAAATTTCTTACAGATTTTATAACATTTTAATATTAAAAGAAAATTTCCTATAATAATTATTGTGAATTTTCAATCGAACAAAATTTTAGAAAAAAGTTTACCAAATATTTTTTAGGTAAACAAAGTGAAAATATTGAAAGTAAAAAATTTATTGAGAAAAATTTTTAGTCAACAGGTTCTCAGTTTATTCTTGAATCAACAAATTTTGAGTAAAATTCTATTAAATCTACAGATTTTAAGTCAAAATCTCTATCAATAATGTTTCAATCAATAAATTTTTCATCAACAAATTTTTAATCAAAAAAAAATTTTAAAAATTTTAAGTGACAAAAGAAAAAAGATAAGTTAAAAAAATTCTTTACTAAAAACTTTTACATTTTCTGTTCACTAATTTTTAGTCAACAAATTTTCCGCCCATAAATTTTAAATCAATAATTTATTTATCGAAAATATTAATTTCAAATATTTTAACGAAAAGAAGAAAGAATTTTCAGCGAGAAAATTTTCACAAAAAATATTTGCAGATAAAAGTCAACAAAATTTGCTTAGCAAGATAAAATTGTATTCAACAAATTCAATTGTTTACCATTTTTTATATATAATTGACAGTCAAAAAATGTATAGGCAACAAAATTTTCAGTTAATAAATTGTTAGTCAATAAATATTTAACTAGAAACTTTTTGATCGCAAATCTGTTAATCACAGAGTTTTCAGTCAACAGATTATTAATAAAAAATATTTTCAGTCCACAAATTTTCATTTAAAAAAATTGCAATCATTAAATTTTCACTAAAAAAAAAAAATTAATTGAAAAAGTTTCTCAGTTCAGAAATTTTGGGTAAAAAAAAATTTTTTCGGGAATCACATTTTCAGTTAATAAATTTTTTATCAACAAATTTGCAATCAAAAAAGCTTACAAGTATTTTCAGTCTACAAATTTTTTGTGAACGAACTTTTGATCAAGAAATGTTCAGTCCATCAGTTTTCAGTTAATAGGTTTTCAGACAAAATATTAATTAAAAATATTTTATTAGAAAAAAAAATTAGAATGTTCCACAAGAAAATTTTTACACAAAATATTTATTTGCAGAGAAAAGTTTTCAGTCCCCAAAATTTTAGCCAAAAAAATTGTTTTTAAAAAGTTCTCATTTTTACATTTTTTTATGTATAATTTGTCAGTCAACAATTTTTCTCGGAAAAAAAAACTTCAGAAAATAAATTGTCAAATTTTCGGGGAAAAAATTTTAAACTAGAAAAATAATTTCTATCAGAAAATTTTCAATAAAATAAAAAATTTATTTAAAAAATATTTAGTCCACAAAATTTCCAAGCAAAAAATTTTCAGTTGTAAAATTTTCAATTATAAAAAAGTTTAATTAAAAGTAATTCTGGCAAAAAATTTACAATTACAAAATTGTCCATGAAGAAAAAACTATAATTATAAATATTTTTAGTCCACAAATTTTGAGTAAGTATATTTTCTTTGTCAACAAATTTTTATTCAAGAAATTTTTTTCACCCTAAAAATGTTGTCAGTCAGTTTTTAACTATCTAATTTTCGAGCAAGATAAATTTAATTAAAAATGTTTTTAGTCGGGGGAAAAAGTTTTTAGTTATTAACTTTTTAGTCAACAATATTTTTACAGTCAGCAAATTTCAGTCAATAATTTTTGATCAACAAATTTTCAAGCGAATTATTTGCAATTAAAAGTTATAATCAAACAAAATTTTCATTAAAAATATTTTTATTCAATAAATTTTTAGTCATTAAATTTTTAATCAACAAATTTTTTTAGGCAAAAAGTTATCAATCAACAAATTTTAAATCAACAAATTTTCGATCAATGAAATTTAGTTTAAAAAATTTTTTACACGTAAGTAAACAAACTTTTCGTCAACAAATTTTTAGTCACAAAAATATTAGTTAACAAATTATTGGCAAACAATTTTTTTTTTGGCCAAAACGTTTTGATCGACAAATTTTAACAATTTTTTAATGGTCAAAAAATTTCAGTCAACAAATTTTTTTTTGAAAAAATTTTTTTGTTAATCAATAATTTTTGCGCAACAAATTTTTTGTCAACAAATTTTTAAACGAATTATTTGCAATCACAAATCAACAAATTTTTTTAGGCAAAAGTTTTCAGTCAACTTAATTTTAACAACCAATTTTTTATCCGTTAGTTAATAAACTTTTTGTTAACAAATATTCAGTCAGAAAAATTTTAGTTAACGAATTGTTGGTCAACAATTTTTTTCGTTTTGAGCGAGAAATTTTCAGTCAACAAATTTTTTCTTGGAAAAAATTTTTCCTTAATTAATCCTTTTTGGTCAACAAATTTTCAAACAACATATTTTCAAGCGAATTATTTTCAATAACAAATTTTAATTGAAAAAAATTTGAATTAAAAATATTTTTAGTCCAAAATTTTTAGTCAACAAATTTGTTTGAGCAAAAAGTTTTCAGTCAACAAATTTGTAGTTAAATATTTTTTTGGGGGTGAATAAATTTTTCGTCTACAAACGTTTCTTTAACAAATTTTCAGTCAAAAACTGATTTTGAATTCAAAACCAAAATTTGAATTTTAAAAAAATAAAACCACTAAAATTGCATTAAGCAAAATTTAAGTCAAAAAAACATAAAGTCAACAAAATTTTAGGCAACAACATTTTGGGGCAAAAAATGTATTCAGTCGATAAATTTTTCGTAAACAAACTTTTATTTAAGAATTGTTCAACCAACAAAATTGAAATAAATTTTTAAAAAAAAGGTTAATTTTATTTAACAAATTTTTAGTCAAAATCCTTTTTCAGGTAAAAAGTTTTGAGCAACAAATTTTTACTTAAACAAATTTTTAATAAAAAAAATTTTATATATAAAAATAAGTTTTTATTAAAAAAATTTTAATAGCAAGAAAACAACACAATTTTTTTGATAGCCTATTGCATCCGTTGTTTTTCCATTTCGTTGAAGTTATCTCACCACCGATCACTCAGATGCTTGTCTACATTTTATGGACTAACCAGAAGAGACGGGAGTAAATGAACTGAAATTTTATGATCTCCAACAAATGGGCTAGATTTATGAGGTATTAATTCGAACTATCAGAACTACAAACAAAAACCGGACAATTTTTATATACTCCCTTCCCCTATTTTCCCTAATTTTTTTTATATGTTTTTTTGTTGAAAATACAAGAAATTTTGTAGGTTTAGGTTTTCGTTTTATAGCAGTAATAAGATTTTCTTACAGATTAAAATTCAGTTTTATTAAAATTTGAATAAAACGGAAAATGATCCCCTGTTCTGTGATATTGAAATCTAACTCTTAAGGGTTAGAAAGCTAATTACTTTGTTAATGTGATGACAGAAAACTCTTTTCTCATTTGTTTAATTTTGTTTATTATTATCGTAATAATAGCATGTAATTTTTTAATGGCACTATTGCAAAAAAAAATATGTTCGCTTAGTCAATTAATTTGTACAATTCACTATGACTGAACTGAAGCAGAATTTTGATAATTTTATTTGTGTGGTTTTGTATAAAAAACTAATAAAATGTATAAAAAAATTTATTTAAAAAATTATTGCCTAGCAGATGTAAAAAATTCATATTAATTATGTTAACATATTTTCGATATTAATTAGGGATGATGATGTGAATGCATTTGTTTATGGGTAACAGCAAAGTTTACGCTTGAAGATTGGAGTATTCTGAAAGAATAAAATTGTTTTCATTAGTTATGAAATTATTTTCTATGTTCAATATAAGTAATAATTTTTTTTAAAATGATAATTATGTTAAATGACTGAGTGAAGAACATTTTTTGCTAAGAGCAGAATTAGTGTCATTCACGCTGTAATAATATTGAAAAACTGCTGTATTCGTAAACCGAAATATTTCGATGAGAATCTACTCTGTAAATTATATAATTGTTCGCATTAAATTTACGAAGATATTTTTTATCTCAATTTTCCCAAGATTAACGATATCGACAATAACCAACACCGATGAAATAGAATCTTTTGAAAAATGCCTCGATTTTTAGCTACCACAACTTTCGGAGTAATTAAAATCGAAAATCATAAAATCTAAATGAAGTGACAAGTGTGTAAACAAGCCGCAAACATCGGCAGTAGTACTCGTATCTATACAAAATACCGCCGTTGCGTAGTTATTAACGACCACAAAAGGTTCATTTGATCTCTTCACCATTTCTGTCTGATTTATCTCGGTTGGCTTTCTTCTCGGCCCATGTGTCCTCTCGACCAATTATGTTTCGACTGAAGCTGAAGTTTTTAATCTTGTAACACATGTTTCGATACGATTTAATTACGGAACCGACAAGACGTAACAAGATTATAAAACCGAATACTTTATAATACGCAGCTACGCACACACCTCAATCCGATCATAACGATGATCGATCGATTGATAAACTTAACCACTGAGCTATCGCGGCCCGATAAGTGCATAATCGACAATATTTACGTAAACTTACATGAAAGTGATCGTAACTTGAGTAGTTGCAGATACGATCGCGGTTAATCAATGGAAGTGATTAGTCTCCAGAGTTAGAGACTCCCGTGATCGTTGGTGTGTCAAGCATAGACTGTCTGGTTTCTGGTGTATCCAGTATAGACTCCCTGATTGTTGGTGTGTCCAGTATAGACTCCCTGATCGTTAGTGTGTTCAGTATAGACTCCCTGATCGTTGGTGTGTCCAGTATAGACTCCCTGATCGTTGGTGTGTCCAGTATAGACTCCCTGATCGTTAGTGTGTTCAGTATAGACTCCCTGATCGTTGGTGTGTCCAGTATAGACTCCCTGGTCGTTGGTGTGTTCAGTATAGACCTTCTGATTGGTGATGTGTCTAGTATAGACCTTCTGATCGGTGATGTGTCCAGTATAGACTGTCTGGTTTCTGGTGTGTCCAGTATAGACTGCCTGATCATTGGTGTGTCCAGTATAGACTGTCTGATCATTGGTGTGTCCAGTATAGACTGTCTGGTTTCTGATGTATCCAGTATTGACTGCCTGATCATTGGTGTATCCAGTATATACTCCCTTATTGTTGGTGTGTCCAGTATAGACTGTCTGGTTGCTGATGTGTCCAGTATAGACTGCCTAATCGTTGGTGTGTCTATTATAGACTTCCTCATCGTTAGTGTGTTCAGTAGAGACTATCTGATCGTAGCTAAATCCAGTACAGACGCACTGATCGTCTTCATTTTTTTATGACTACTGCGAAACCAGCTTTCAACAAATTGTGCAAACATACTGTAGACAGGGCACAGTTAACAAGTGAAAGCGATACCGTCACGATCACCGATTATACGCATACTAAAGAAAAGAAAGAGAGAATCGGCGAATGATCAAGAAAATCGAAACTAACACAATCTATCGAATTTTTGTTTCTTCTTTCTTCGATCATCCAAAGAATGGATTTGACAACGAAAAACGATTCGGAATCGCCTTCAACCTGACCATACCAGACAAGCAATTGACCCTAACCTCATCTTATCGAGAAGGTTGACAGAGAGAGAAGGAACAGCTCCGAAACGTCTGCGATGGTAATGTACACTTTGAGACTCAGTCAAGATCAAGGTGCTCGTCGAGGCTGAGTGGAGGTGTGCGTGCAGTCAACCGATCGACAGGTAAAAATCTTCAGAGACTCGCGAGCATGCCTAGTTGGGCGCAGAAGTACGAGTAGTAAACGGTGGCCGGACTCGTAGAATGGGTCGCGTGCGTAAACGTAAACAGGTGGTAACCGTTGGTAGCCGATGCTGTCGCTATCGCTGCTTCCGTTGTCCACGAATTGTTTCGATTTTCACGAGATGCTCCGCTACCTTCTTTTTTGTAGATTCGTTTCAAGTTGGGGGAGTAACTATCTAGGAACTCGGAGATTTAAAAAAAAGAGGTGCTAAAAGTGTCCGTAGGGTAAGAAAAAAAAGACTATACATAAATATTTTCCATTTTTATCTAATTAATACTTTCAAATCTAAAAGAAGTTCTCATACTCATGCCATGTAACTGGAACATAAGTACTCGATGATCGTGTAAGACCTCATGAATATGAGCAATTTTAATTCCATCAAATTAAATTTTCAATAAATTCTTTTGGAATTTTTTTTTGTTTTTTAATTTTTCGTGTTTCTTTTTTTTTGCACTGATTTATTTCCAATTTTAATCGGCCAATTGTAAGTTTATGTGTCCATAATAGCAGAAACAGCAGCAACAGCAGCAGCAAAAACACAGAAGCCGACATAATAAAATCGACTTCCCGTAATTAATTTTTATAACTGGAAGATCTGCAAGATCTGAGGGCAGATTTGTTATTTCAATTGAATTAAAAACAGTCAATAACTCATAGTCTCGATGAACTAATGCCTACTCGATGGATGATGATCGTGGTGGTGATGGATGATGATCTTTGCATTAAATATGCAAGTTGATATTGTGGTTTATGCATGTGGCAATATCCTCGATTCTATGAAATACAGGCACCACAATATTATTTCAACAAAAAAAAAAACGAACATTTCGGATAAACGATAAATGGTTGGTGGTGGTTAGTCAGTTTGATCATTTAAGAAAATGTTTATTTACAAATTTGTATGCAGTACACTTTCTTCCCGAGCGCAACATCAAATACGATCGATGAATGGTCGTTTATAGACATGGGCAACCTTAAGATGTAAAGGCTTACGAATGTGTATGAATGAAGTCGTGCACATACGTGTACCTACAATCATCTGAGTTTTTGAGTATCAAATAATTTGACTATAACAGGCGTCGACACCAATTTCAGTGTATCCGGTTTCAAAAGAATCCTCCTCTTCCAGCCGATTACCACTAAATTCTTCACGATCGTGGCAGATGTGTGGCTTCATCAAAACGAATTTTAGGTGCTCGTAATAGTCAAGAATGCAGGAAGGCGCACCCTAGACTAGACTGGAGAATATGGATAATCAGAACGGCAGCAGATCTAGATCAGCCACAAAACACAAAACGAACGCCTATGATTAGGATGCGTTTTATTTATTTTGAAATGAGTTTCATTTTGTTTACAGGCGAATTATTCCAGAACACAGATCAACTGGATGACAATGTGTCGATCGATTGAACCGATGACGGACAACTGCCATTGCAAAGCTCCCCAGGATGCGCTTCAGTGTATAACTTGGATTTATATTATTTATAATGAAATTGGATTTATTATTTCTAATCCAATTATTTGATTATTTATAATTTTGCCCAAAAAAAAAAAAAAAATTAATGCTCATCACCAACCAATCGAAAGAGTAAAAGGCCAAGAGTTGCTGTTGACAGGTTCTAGAAAAAAGGCACAATTTTCCAAATTAAAGAAAATTTTTTTAATTTTTTATATTTTGTTTTTGATAAAAAAAAAAGTTAATTATTTGTGCAACCGAATTTATTAAAAGTTTTTTTTCTCAATAATATCTCTTGTAAAAAAAAATAACACTTGTAAGGTTTATGCAAAAATAGGTCATTCACGTTTTTGCTAATTTTTTTTCTTCTAAAAAAACATTTATAAATTTAGGAAAAAACATTTTTTTAAGATAATAAATTTTTTAAAATTGCTTTTTTTTTTTAAAAATAGAGCCCAAATTAATAGATAGAAAATCCTTTTAATATTATTAAGGGAATATTTTCTTGGCAATGAAAACTTATTGACTTCGCTAACTTTGCATATGGACGAGTAATGGAAAAGAACGAAAAGAAATACCAGAAAATAATTGAGTTCTTTATGGGATCCATTAAGGTAAGATAGTGGAAGCGCGAAGGTGAGGGTGGTGAGCCTTTGAGCTTGAAGGTGATGGTTTGCCGCTGAGAAAATATAAGATTGAAAATCATATCATAAATGTCAGTCCAAACAAGATTTGATGGCGAACGCTGGTCGCACGGGTGGCATCCAATGTTGATGACGACGATTATGACGGTCTTAGCGGCGTTAGTGATGATGGTCATGTTGGTTGTATGCACGAGAAAAGGAGTAGAATCAAGACTGTTCAAGTCGATTAGGACATGATCAATACGAAATGAGAGTTTCTATTCAGAGAATAATGGAACGTCGCAGTGGTCTCGTTAGTCCGTTGCCCATATTCACCTTTCAGGTGAATGATGCCAAACAGACATAGGCACAAAATCATGAACAAAAAATGTACATATTAACTGGCAACAAAACTAACCATAAACATGAGATAAATTAAGTCGTACGTTCATGTACCTGAGTACAGTTTGCGTAGGTTGAACCTATTCTTCGGCCACTTAAGCTTCTTGGCGAAGCTATTGTTCAGCCGCTTTGAACTCCAAATCTCTCGTTGGTTTTCTCATGTTGACGGAACCTAGTTAACGCACAGGGATTAAGACACAGTCAACAATAAAGGTCTAAACACCGAGAGAACTTCAGCTTTATCTTCGGCATTCGTAATTTGTGTCTAGTTTCGTTTTTGATCCAAGGTTTAAACAACATTTTTAACCAAACAACGTCAAATATTCCCAAGCACTCGTCGTCACTCGTCTGTCTTTAGGCAAAGATTCTTTTATAGATAGAAGCTCTCATACGTATACGAGTATCCAGCTGCTGTTGATATGTCATTGGAGATTGGCGGTGGCCACTCAATGATTTTTATCTTTCGATTCAAAAATCATCGTTTTTTTTTTGTCTTCTTCTGATGCAGATTGCCGGACCAAATCTCAAGTCACCTTCATTCCAGTAAAATATTTATGGACACGCGTACAATGTGGCCGTAGAATGTGTGTGGGATCTGATTTGAATCTAACTTAAAAATCAAAATCGAAATTGTGATCAACATAATCAATCGGAAACAATGTATTTTAATGCATTCATTATTATTTAGTTAATCACTATTGTATATTGTGCTAAATTTAGATTATCTACTCAAAAGTATGAGTTTTCTAAAATAAAATGGGGATTATCCAATTTTCGATTTGGAAAGTAAAATTAAATGAAATTTATTTAAAACATAGATTTTAATTAAAATTTTTTTTAATTCTATTGGCTAAACCAAGCCATTTTATATTAAATATATTATCATTTAAATAGGTACCGTGCAATTTATTGCTAGGCTCGATCTTTTTGAGGAAATTTTTGAAGACTTTTTCGATAACTTCGATCAGTAATTCGGTCTCTACTTGACGGCTATTAGTTTTTCCTTAAAGGGTGTCCCAAACTCTATGCAAAAAGTAATTATTTCCCAATTTGCCATTTTATAAAATAAATTTATAAAATACAAAAAAAAATGCTTATTAGGTGCAGGAACAGAAGGCGTTGTTTTACGAAAGAAATTTTTTTCGGCGATGAGGCTCATTTCTCGCTCGGCTCTGGATACGTATACCTACAAGTTACTTTGGACAAGCCATTGCATCTCAGAAAAGTGACTATATAATCAGCCATATTTCTCTAGAACTTAACGTTTATTTTCAATTCAAATTTTAATACTTTCCACTTTCATTCCAACACCCAAAAATTCAGTTTTAAATCATAACAGATTTCCTATTTTTGGTGTACATTTAAATATAAAAATCCCAAGAGCGTCAACAATTTGACATTGTTGGAATTTTTATATTTAAATGTACATTAAAAATAATGCTTTCACAAGTAATTCCGAAATTTTAGAACATTTAAAAATCAAAATCCGTTAAGTAATGAGTGATTTACAGCCCGAAACGTACGTAAAAGTCTTAAAAAAATTACCTCAAAAGGATCGAGTCTGGCAAGACGTCTCATGGTAACTGTAGGGTGTCCAAAAATTCAGAAAAGAAGGAAATTACTCATGCAGTAATTGAATTTTGTTGAAAGCACATGTCATTCACATCTATATCCTGCAATTTAGGCACAAAAAATTGGATTATTATGTGGCGATAGCCAGCACCATTAACTGTTATTACCTGACTAACTGCATTATCGAAGAAGAATGGTCTCCTGATGTATCCAGCTCAAAATCCGCACCAAACAATAACACATGCTGGATGCATTTGTCTCTCAATAATCACTCGTGGATTTTGTGAACCCCAAATATGAAAATTTTGTCGATTAACCAAGCCATCAAGATGAAAATGAGCCTCATCGCTTAAAAAAAGGACCCTTATCGCCGAAAAAAGTGTGCCTCATCACTGCTAAACCTTCATTATTTTTAAAATATTGCTCAACAATGAAAACGCGTTCCTCTTTCATGTAGCGGTCTATTTTTAATAACCCTGAACTGTCAGCTGTCACGCTGTTATTTTTTTTTGCGTTGGCAACACTTTACCGCATAAATGGCGCAAAATTCAAAGCTTGCATCATTTTTGGAACACCCTATATTTGAATAATGTTAAAATGGCAAGGTTTATTCAATGTAATCTAATAAAAATTTAATCAAAATCTGAATTTTTAGCTGGATTGTATTTAATTTTAATTATTTCAATCGCAAACTGGGATAATCCCTTTTGAATTTGCAAAATAATATCTTCAAAATATGAAAATTGCAACTTTATCTTAATTGTTAAATTTTATTTCATAATTGATTTTTGCCTAAATTAAAAATTAATTCAGATTAGATTAAATTATAAAAGAACATATCATAAAAGATTCTTGATTAAATATTTTATCAGAAATATAAATTTTCAAAGACAGTTAATATAAATGTGCATATGGTATATACGTTTTTAATTTTCATAATAAATTTATTTAATTCGAAGGCTTCAAAATAATATATATGAGAAAAAAAAATCCCCAACCGTTCAATGGCAAACCATTATTTTCGTTAATCTTCTGTGGGAATTTCTTTAAATTTGATTTTACCTTAATAGAGCCATGGATCATTAATTAGACTAATCGTTTGTAATGAATTTAGCAAGTATCCTAAAGACTTGAGAATATTTTTCAATTATAAATTAATTTCGAATTTAGTTAAATTCTTGGTACAGACCCAATCACCTAAGGTCATGAAACGATCAATTTGGAAGGACTCTCTGTTTTTTTTTTGGATAATCCTAATTGATTTTAAAATAATTATTCTCAAAGAATCAAATTTCTCGATTCACAATTTAAAAAAAGAAATTCACTATAAAAATCATAAACATTATTTCAAAAGGAATCGTGAAAAAAAAAGATATTTTCAAAATGAAAACGAAAAATACTTAATCCAAATTGAGTCTGATTAATTAGATTTAATCTTATAATTATGGTAATTAATTATAATTTTAACTAATCATTAGTGGATGTAGAATATTTAGTTTGTGTATGGAATTAGATCAAAGCAGGTTAAACAAAAAATTGAATTTACTTTTGAGGTAATTTATTTAAGTAGATTATTTATACTTTTAAAAGTAAAATTGGGTTCTTCAATTGAATGGAAACTCAATGCAGAAAAACCCCAAAAAATTAAGAAAGAGACCAGAAAAAAACCATTATT
This sequence comes from Atherix ibis, assembly GCA_958298945.1. Lineage (NCBI taxonomy): Eukaryota > Metazoa > Arthropoda > Insecta > Diptera > Athericidae > Atherix > Atherix ibis. The sequence continues at coordinate 104,679,003 of OY282606.1, read as the reverse complement.
TACTAAATGAGGTCTTATAAAATGAAAAAAAATTATTAAACCAATAATTTCGATTAAGAATAAAACAATTTGTTTGCTTTAGAATGAATCAATGTTTGGAATAAAATGTTGAGAATTAAAAATTTTCTAAAAAATTTCAGTCAATATTTACCGCATTAATAGTAATTTAAATTTGCACAATTAAATTTGAAGTAAAAGAACACGAAAAAATCAGGTGAACCTAATAAAATAGTGTTCGGCAAAACAAAACAAAATTGAAAGAAAAATCATCGCTTAATTAAGAAATAATTACAGCCGTTGATTGCCTCGAGAATATTGTGTGGTGTGGTGCGGTGAGTTGACTTGTACGTGCGAACGCCGACTTATACAAGGAGGCAAGTTCAAATTCTAATCGGTCCGCGTTCCGTTCTCATATCGTAAACACGATGGATGATGACATTTTCAAATACAATAAATCAAAATACAAAAGATAAAAATGCCCACCGCTTATTAATTTGTGTACTTTTAAATAGTTCATTTTAAAATAATATTAATCGAAGGTATTTAAGGAAAAATATTTAAGAAAAATTTTAGTACAAAAATTATTGATCGAAACAAATAAAAAATTGATATAACGAATTATCCATTTTCTTTTTCGAAAAGAACAGTTCTGTCATTTAACAAATTTTATTATTTATATATATTATTTTGGATAATATTTATTTGAACTAAAGGTTGCCGCTTTTAATTTTGAAATTCTCAACTGATCATGGAATTCGTAAACGGATACAAGCGCCTTTGAATGTTGATTTCTCGAAAAAAAATTTCTTCAGCCTATGATGTTTATTTCAAGCTCGTTGCATACGTAATAAGCAAAATTACCATAAATGGGACTCTAAAAATACACAAGTAACTCTGGAGAAGCCACTGTATTTGCAAAAAAAATTTGGTTTAATTTTTGGGTGTGGATTTGATCTAAAGGTGTCTGTGAAAATAAAGAAAGATCGACTATCACTGTCAAGTTTAAGCACTATGGTGATATGATAGGCGATTTTTTTTTGCCTAAACTTAAAAATTTCGATTAGGACTATACGTAGTTTTAACAAGACATTGGTGCCCCTATCCATATAATATGGCAAATTTTAGGTTTATTTCGCGAAAAAATTTCCAAGACAAGCAATAACAAAATTTGGAGATGTCGATTAGCTTCGATGTGATTTGACGACGTTTGTGGACTTTTTTTATTTTCTAGAGCTACGCTAAATATTATAAAGGGTGCCTCAAACTTCATGGAAGATTTGAATTTTGCGCCATTTGTACGGTAAAGTGCTACCAACGAAAAAAAAAGACACCGTGACAGCTGACAGTTCAAAATTATTGTATTTAAAATGGTGTTCTACACGAAAGAGGAACGCATTTTCATTGTTGAGCAATATTTTAAAATTATGCAGGTTTGGCAGCTAAAGTTCTTCAGCGATGAGGCTCATTTTTTTAAGCAATGAGGCTAATTTTTTATCTTGATGGCTTCGTTAAACGACAAAATTGTCGCATTTGGGGTTCAGAAAATCCACGAGTGATTCTTGAGAAACGAATGCATCTACAAAGTGTTACTATTTGGTGTAGATTTTTAGCTGGAGGCATTATCGGACCATATTTCTTAGAAAATTTAGCTGGTCAGGATATAACCGTTAATGATGCTCGCTAGCGCGATATGATAATACAGTTTTTGTTCCAAAATTGAAGGATATGGATGTATATGACATGTGGTTTCAATAAGACGGTGCCACATGCCATACACTTCGAGAAACAATAACTTCTTGCGTGAAGTTTGCGAAACAGGTTCAGTGTTACCTCGACTTACGAACTTAATTCGTTTCTGGCTGTGGGTCGTATCTCGAAACTCAATTGCCCATTACAGCTTAAGAACAATATGTGGTTACAAGAAGACAGCGCCACAAGCTACACAACATGACAAAATTTGGCTTTATTATGCGAAAAGTTCCCAGGATATGTCAATTGGTCTCCAAGATCATCCGATTTGACGCCGTTGGACTTTTTCTTGTTAGGCTTCAGAAAAAATCACGTTTGAGCAGAAAATCCCCTTAAACGGTATTTTCTTATACTCTCATAAGTTTGAGAGTATTAAAAAACCAACATTCATCAAGAAATTGCCGCCTTCCAACCCGAAATGTGCAAAAAAAGTCATTTAAAATTTAATGATGGTCATTTTCACAATATTATATTTGCAAAATATGAATTAGGACGATATGTGGTTTCAACAAGGCGGTGCCACATGCCATACAGCCCGAAAAATAATTCAATTACTGCATGAGTCATTTCCTTCTTTTCTGAATTTTGGCACATCCTATAGTTACCATGAGACATCTTGCAAGGCTCGATCCTTTTGAAGTAATTTTTTTAAGATTACTTTTTTCGCACGTTTCGGGGGGTAAATCGCTCATTACTTAACGAATTTTGATTTTTAAATATTCTAAAATTTCAGGATTACTTGCAAAAGCAATAATTTTTATGTACATTTAAATATAAAAATGCCAGCAGTGTCAAATTGCAACGCTTTTGGAGGACAATTGACATTAACAAATCTAGAAATTACGTGTCCTGTCCTGTTTCCGCGCAATTAAATTAAAATTTGTCACGTTTTAGGACCTGTGTTATATTTATATTAAAACCACATATGATTCAGATTAAAATGTTTAATTTTATTCAAAAAAAACTGTAACGGTCTCTCATTATTTTCAAAAAAAATCTGTTATGCTTTAAAACTGAATTTTTGGGTGTTGGAATGGAAGTGGATTTTAAAAATTGAAAATAAAAATTTCATTAACGTAAAGTTCTACAGGAGTATGGCTGATAAGATTTTTTTTCAGATACAATGGCTTGTCTAAAGTTACTTATAGTTATAGGTATCTAGAGCCGAGCGAGAAATGAGCCTCATCGCTGAGGAAACTTTCTTTCGAAAAATCAGCATCCAACACTCTTTGTTCCTGCACCTAATCAACTTTTTTTTTTGTAGTTTATAAAATTATTTTGTAAAATGGCAAAATTTGATTTAAGCAAATTTATTCATAATTAGCAAAAATATTAAACAATTTTTAAATAACAGCGTTGTATTTTTGAAACCGCAAAATGAATAATTCCATATTGATTAATATTTTATTGAATATTTCCTGTAATTACGATTAAATTTACAAATAATTCTATATTATCCGAATTTAGGATATTTTTTAAAAAAATTTTAACTCCGAAACATAATTTTTCCAATCAATATTTCCTCAATATTACGATTGTATCAGAAATTCAGAAGTAAGAAAAAATGTTTACAGAAATTTTATCCATAAGAACTGCTACACAATTATAATCGTACAAAATCTCCCACAGAGTATTGGCGACTCTAATTTAGTTCAGAATAATAATAAAAAAAAACAATAGAAAAGAAAAAAACTTCTACCATGCTCCTTAAAACTTTTACCTTTTATGAAGAGAATCTTTTTAGATCACGTATGGACTCAGCAAAAGTGTGGCTTTTTTCATTTCAATACAAAATACTTTATCGTTTTCCAATGTTCGTCAAAAAAAGACTTGGTTTCCTTTTAAAAGAGTTCCGAAATAACGGTATTCGGATAAACAATGCAACTGCAACATGTCCATGCCATCTGATGAATTTCTAATAAACAACATGGCATGCGGTTCCGTTTGGTATTTTTGGGAGCAACCACAAACAGCAGCTTATCATAAGAAGAGAGCCTAAAATCCTCCCGCACTCCTATTACCTGATATGGTGGCATATACTGTCCATTTCCATTGCTTCCTTGCCAACTGAAACAACAGAAAAGTCACTTGTTCCTCCTTCCATCAGTCACCGTTTTTCTGAAATTGAGCTCCCGAATTCCTCAGAGTCCAACTCTTTCTAGTGGAACGACCTCCAATGTCTGGGCCTTGAAGTTCTTATAAAAACGCCATCGAGGAAAGTTTTAACAGGATTTCATATTCGATTCGCATCTATTGCACTTTTTCACTTTTTCATATTGCAAATTGTGTGACTGCAACTGGGGGAACTTCGGTTTGACTTTTTTCCTGGCACTAAATCGGATTTATTGCATGCGACTTTGAAGTTTTCTTGCGCCTTCCGGAGTAACTTGAAATTTTGTTTGATGTATTTTGACATTTTCTGCTTTTCGTGTTTTGAACATTTTGGTTTTTTTTTTTGCTAAAAACCTTTTCTTCCATTTTTTGTTAATATTGCAATCGGTTTTTAACTTGCAATTACTATCACACGTTATAAATTTGTAAATAAGAAAGAAGTGGTTTGCGTTTCAGTCGATTACGTGTGGTTTTTGCTTCTGTTAGGAATGCCGAAAGTGAAGTTTTAGAAGAACAATAATAAGCCAATACATGGTAGAATTGAGAAGGTTACAAAACAGAAAGCCGAGATAAAATTTCTGGTGGAGAAAAAAAAAACCAACAAAAACACTAAAAGGTTCAGACAAGAAAACAAGAAATAAATGACAAAAGTACGTCTGCCCAAAGGATTGATTTGAAAGCGGTGCCATTGTTCCGAAAAGAAGATCGGAAAGTGATTGGAACCGATCCAAAAGAGGCGCCGACATACACCTGTCGTTTCAAAAATGCAATTTCAAAAATTCTATAATAATTCGCAGAGACACACTCTTACAAAATTTACTACTATTCCTGTACTTGCTATAAAAAATTGAAAAACAAAAATCATTAAAAAAAAATTTTTTTTCTTTTTAAGTAGGCATACCGAGATTTGTCAAATTTTTGATAGCTTCTCATCCTTGTACTTTTTTAGAAATCGAATAGCTCTTGCAGACCCTCAATAAGAGATTTGTGCAACCTGAGAATTGATCAGTCCAAACGAAAATGCCTGTTCTATTATCTAAGAAAATTATTTAAAAAATCTTTTATCTAAGAAAATTATATTTAAAAAAAAAAGAATATTTGAATTTTGCGCCATTTGTGCGGTAAAATGTTGCCAACCAAAAAAAAAAGAGAGGGTTACAACTGACAGCTGACAGTTTAATAAAAAATGGAGCGGCACACGCTTAGATTAGAGAAGAATTGGATAGGCCTCTACACAAAATTTGTGTCATAATTTTGTTGGCAATGCATTCGTAGAATGCACACACATTGAAAAGAACAGAAACGGCGTAAATCATTGGGGGCAAATTTTAAACTTCAGTATGGGATTGAAGCGGTTCGTTTAAAACCATTTTCATATACGATCTCATTTATGCGTAAACAAATCGATTTTTTAATATTGCGGGTTTTGTTGTTTGATGGAATTAGTATTGACAATTTGTAATAAAATACAGTATTCTATTTTAAAATATTATTTATTTATTTATTTCACTATATATTATTTATTAAAACAGAAATATAAAGTGGGGAAGAGTATATAAAAACATAAATTGTAAGTTATTTAATTATATGAAAACAATTATGTGCACAATAAGAAGTTAATCGTATAAAACATTAAAGAAAAAGCCTTAAAAACAAAATTACAAGATGAAAAGTTTAATGTACTTAAACAATTAATAAATAATATTGTAAAAAAAAAATAAAAACAATATTATTTAGTAAATGCATTATATTATTTACCGAATATACTTTATTTATTTTAACACAATGAAAACAGCAAAGGAAAACAGACTGAAAAATTCGTTCCCTTAAACTTTCTTACGCACACTTTACGTACACCGGCACTGAACTATTTTCTGGTTAACATTGAGCTGGCAACATCACATTTGCTTACAGTTTTTGAATGCCGAACTCTTCACTTTTTGACCACTTTTTAGACGAAATAAATCACTAAAAACCATTTAGGCACATCACAAATTAAATTTTTGTTATTTTGTTTAGTAAACATAACTAACCGAAATAAAGAAATTCCCGATTTCCTCATTTCGTCAAATTTCTGGCAACACTTTATAAAACACTTAATTTTCTGAAATAAAAACTTCGTATTAAGTTTTATTAACAAAATAACTATTTATAAAAATACTTACTTTTTCATAAATAATGAGTTTTCCAATAAGAGTAATATGATTTCTAAGTGACGTTTCGGCCATTTGTAATATGCCATGATCTGTCTTTTTTTTTATTGTATTTAGTAATGTTTACAATTTTATCATGGAGAGATATACGCAAGAACAACGTTTAAAAATTAATTAATTTTATTATCAAAATAATCGTTCTATAATTGCAACTTTTCGTGCACTTTTGCCATTTTATGGTCGTAATAATCGTCCAACTGTGCTCGCTATTCGTCGAATTGTTAAAAATTTCGATCGTACATTTTCTTAACATAATGTTGAAGTGCCAATAAGACAAAGAACCGCTCGAAGTAATGAAAATATTGCTGCCTTTCAGGCAAGTGTTACTGAAGACCGCAATTTGTCGATTCCAAGACGTTCTCAAGAATTGGGACTGTCTCAAACCACAACCTGGCGGATTTTGAGAAAGGATTTGGGCTTGCATCCGTATAAAATTGTTATCACTCAAGAACTGAAGCCATTAGACCACCGTAAACATCGTGAATTTACTGATTTTGTCTTGGAACAACTTGAAAACGATAACGATTTTTTTAAGAAAATCATTTTCTCCGATGAGGCTCACTTTCATCTGAGAGGTGCGGTAAATAAACAAAACTGTCGATTCTGGTGCGAAGAAAATCTACAAATTATTCATGAACACCCATTACATTCACCTAAATTGACAGTTTGGTGTGGTTTTTGGTCTGGTGGAATCATTGGTCCGTACTTTTTTCGAAATAAAGCTGGTAACACCGTTACTGTCAATGCAGAGCGGTATAGATCGATGATAACCAACTTTTTATGGCCGAAATTGGAACTAGTTGATCTTGACAAAATCTGGTTCCAATAAGACGGGGTTACGGGCTACGTGGAGGCAATTTGAACGGCGTTTTATTGAGAACTTAATTGTATCGATTGTACTTCACATTAAATAAAAAACATTTGAATTTCCTTAACAATTAATGTGTTTTTTTTTTGTGTTTTAAAACTCTCCAAAAGTCTACAAAATTTAGGCGCTTGATATTTGTTTGATATTTACAAAATCAATAAAAAACCTAAAATACAATTGCATTTAATACCAGAAGATTGGGAAAAAATAAATGTTGCCTTTTTAAATTGTATTTTTCTTTGGAATAACTGAATTAAAATGAATATAAATACTGTTTTTGCAATTCAATAAGTTTCTATTACGAAAACTAGATGGCAGTGGGTGTCATGTCTACATAAAAAAATCTACACAAAAATATATAATAATTGCCATTTGTCGCCGCTTCGCAATAATTAAGCCACAAAATTGTGTATACATATACGGTACGGGCCTATCCAGGTATTCTTTAATCTAAGGGCACACGAAAGAATAGGTTGACAGTTACAGTTACCAATTTGCTCAATTGTTGATCAATATTTTAAAAATAACGGTTTGACAGATACAGTTTGCAATTTTTGTACAAAATATTGTTAGAATTGTTACATCATAAACTGTAAAGATATTAATTAAAAAATTTAGTGAGACTGGATTAATTAGTTATCTTAAGCACTCTGGGCGTCCTTCAACACAAAATATCGAAGCAGTTCGTGGGATTGTTTTTGAGAGTCGAGAAATATTTTTCCAGACATTTCGAGAAGCTCTCTACAGCAATTGACTCAAGAATAAATAGATTATGAAACAACAACAAGTGGATGCTGGTGTTTCCAAACAAAATCATCTTCAGCGATGAGGCTCAATAATCCACGAGTGCTTGTTAAGAAATAAATGCATCCACAACGTGTAACTGTTTTGGTGTGGATTTTGAACTGGAACCATTTTCTTCGAAAATGCAACTGGTCAGGCAATAACAGTTAATGGATGTGGAGAACATGTGGTTTCAATAAGACGATGCCACATGCCATACAGCCCGACAGACCTGTTGCTTGAAGTTTGGGACACCCTTTTTATTATTTTTAACATTCAAGATATTTTTAAAAGAAATTTCTTTTAAAAAATATTCCTAAAAGATTTTCCCAGACCTTGTCTTATAAAAAGAAAAAAAAAGTAATGCCGAAAAATAATTTATTTTTCTTCTTAAAAAAACTTCAATCGAACTTATTCGAAATTTTTTTTATTAGACGATTTATGAAAATTTAATGGTCACCTTATGAATAGTCGTAAAATGTACGGTTTTGGTTTTTGAATTTTCTACAATAGGCAATCATATTTTTACGATTCGGTGTCTACGAATTCCAACAATCCAGTATGCGCGTAGTACAACATGTACTCGTAAAGAGCGAGTTTATACGCCAGACCATACAGATGGTAAGGGGTATTAGGTAGGCCCCAATTAACATGCAGAATGCGGCTTCGATGACTTCCGATGCGTGACAGGATCTGTATAAAGGAATTTCAGGGTATTCCACGAAATCCAGTCTGTTTGTACGTATGGACGAGTACTTGGTTGGGCAAAGGTGTGGATTTTACGGATTCCATGGTGTCTTCGAAGCTGTGCGCCGATCTGTCATTTCTCATGCCATGTTGTCGGGGCGCTGACATACATATGCGTACGTGTATCGTAGACGTTCTCTCTCTCTCTCTCTCTCTCTCTCTCTTCTCTATTCATTGATCTCTTGTAAAATTTTCGTTTATTTACGTACAATACTGTCCACGGGAATTCGTATATAATTACGTGTACACACTAGCGTCAATGACGCATTACAATCAATCGGAAATGTACAATATTCTTCCATCTAGTCGAAAGTGACCTACGCGTACGAGTGTCGGTGGATTTGTCATCATCTTTGCACATTCGGTCACGATCGGCCCTTCTTTTCCGTTTCCAACTGGTTGCATTTCCGGAAGTTTGAAGATCCCAAAGTTGCGGCTGAGTCATCCGAGTACATAGTATACAGTGCATTGGCAAAGGTGCATCTGCAGTCTAGAGAGGAAGGAGACACCACCTCAGTTCGGAAGTATTTTGACTGTGATTTCCGTTTCTGATCGATGACGTATTCTCCCCCGAACAGATGATAAATCCCCGATTCAATAGAATAATGAACAGGTGCGGAAAATTTCTCAAAAAAATATGCCCAGATAGCACGCCTTGAATTTAAAAACACGATTTAATGCCGTTCGCTTTACTTCCAGCCAACAATGGAACTTTAGATGTACTCGTCTGTATCTACAATATACACGAGTTATAAGCGCACTTCTGTTTTATTGATTTGGAAATATTTCTTTAAAATTAATATCTCTACACTTTGGCGCTGATTCACGGCTTTTCTATTTCAATAAGTTCATGGCACTTAAAATTGACAAAACGGAAATCAGCAAGGTTAAAGCGACCACGACCTACAGTCTTCAGGTACGCCGCCCCTGCTACCAGTTCAAATACTTCAAATTTTTGGATACCATTTCCGGTCCCGTGTGCGCTACTTCTTCTATGAGCCACTATTTCTGTATATGTGTATGAATATATTTGGGCAAATTTACTCGATTCCAAAGTGTTTTTTCTTTATTTTGCTACCATTCGTTGTGGTGTGGGCAACTAACTTTATTGCTTAATAATTTCTCAACTTTTTCGACATTATTTTTCGCCAAATTACTGATGATTTAGTAAGGAAAAAGCTCGTTTTTATGTTATAATTTTACCTCTGCATCACACTCACCACACTGCCAGTCAGAATAAGTGCTTTTCAATGCTGTTCCAAGATTTATTTTCAATTTCAATCGAATTTATTATATCTTGAACTAAAGAAACTTCTCAGTTGCTAATCGTACGTGTTCGTTTTAAAAATGAAAATTTTCCATGATAGCAAAATTTGTTGTTCGTGAATTGTTTTTATGTTCCAACATTAATGGTGTTATTAATTTATTAAATTTCTATTAATAAGCTCTTTTTGTTTAAAAATATTATTATAGTCTATCAATATTTTAGGAAAATGGTAAAATAAAAATTTTAGGATAAAAGCACTATCACTGATTATTTTTAATAGAATTTTTTCCAAAAGACTTTAAAGAAAATTTACTCGTTAAGGATTATCCAATTTATGTTTCAGAAAGGAAATTACTTTGATTTCTTTAAAAAAAAAATTATTTAATTATATTGATTAGACTTTACCATTATTAATTATTTTAAAGGGATTATATTTTATGCTAAGTACCTGGAACCACACCTCACCAGTGTTACTGATAGTGTAACTAGAGACATTCGGACTTGTCATAAGCGTTACGGTGAAATCTGGGGTCTGCAACCCCCTTATCTAATAACAGCAGGACCTCGTTTGATGACCTAAGGCTGAACAATGTACTGCCCAGGCAACACTTCGTAAAGTTCACAGACTGGCAAGCTTGGGTATTTAAGATGCCCTAAGAATATACAATGCGACAGTTTTTGAAGGTGTTTTAGACATTTATTAAAAGGAAGTTGCTCAATGGGGTCTCAGGTTAGGACATCCCAAAACCTTTAAATCAGGCGGCCTGAAAGCCAACTATCTCTCGGACGCAATACCAAGAAAACCTAACTGAAACCAGTCCTTCAAAGTAGTTCTTATGGAGCGGCTAACTTGGTAGGAGGGGACCTTTTACCGATTCTGAAACTGGGGTATTAATCACTGTAAAAAATTTACAAAAAAAGAGCGGCAGACGTCCTCAAACTCAACAAACCAGACGTAAGGCTACTTACCGTTTTTGCTGCTAGAGACTTTCGAATTTTGATTTACGATTCCCTGAATCCTACAAGATTTTTCAGCTACCAACCAATATGATATTGAGGCTCGCTAAAAGCCTCAATATTACTACTATCTGAGTTAGGGTTATTCACGCACAATTAAGATTATGTGCTCTTGCTACCCTCCTTATATCATTATTATTATTATTATTGTTATTATATACATACTAAAAGAAGGGGCAAATACTCTGTTCATTGGGGTAAATACTCTGTTTATTGAGTGTTTAGCATATTTGGGTATTACAGGTGGTCTAATGAACAGAGTATTTGCCCTATGACAGCTCTTAAAGCTTTTTTAGACCTACTAGTTTTGTATTTATACATTAAAAAGTAAGCAGGTATACGGGCTCCCAGGTTAGGACATTCCGAAACCTTTAAACCAGGTGACCTTTGTGGACATTTTAAGGTTGTATCGGACCTAAAAGAATTCAAGGAAGCCACATATCTCTCGATGGCCATGCTGAAGAAACCTAACCTAAAGCACTCATTCAAAGTAGTTCTCACGGAGCGCTTAACTTAAAAGGTGTTAGGAAAGTGGGGGAAGGACGTTATTGTCACTCAAAGAAGGGATCTGCGGCTTTACACATGCAGTTCTAAAACTGATATGGGTGTTGGGGTGGGTGTACTCGTACCATATTACAGTCTATCTAAGACCTTTGGAAAATCCCCACCAATTTTTCAGGCAAAAATATTCGTCATAGAGCTTTGTGCTAGGGAGAGTATCAGGAAGAACCTACGTAACGTAAAGATCTATTGTAAATCATCTTAGACAGCCAAACTGCATTGGAAGCTCTTGTCCCATCGAATGTCCAATCCAAGCTTATTTGGAATATCCTCATGGTCCTAAATCAACTGACTGCATAGAACAAAGTAACTTTTTTATGGGTCCCAGGTTATCAGGGTATTAAGGGTAATGAATTAGCAGACAAACTTGCTAAAATGGGAGCAAATACTCCCTTCATTGGATCATAACCTTTCAAAAGGGCCGTCTGGGGTCCATTATAGAGTCCTGGAAATGCCACTCTGGGAATAATTTTTCAGACATGAATCACTCTAAAAAAAAGGGTGGCAGAGGTCTTTAAACTGAACAATCTAGACCTAACGGTACTCACTGACCAACTCACTGGCCATTGTCTGTTAAGATATCATTTTAATAAGAGGCCAATCTGACACCAGAATCTGTTGTGTTTGCTCGAAAAAGGATGAAACATCGGAGCACCTACTCTACGATTGCAATTCCATTGCCCGACAGTGACTTTGGCATCTTGGTTTGGGATTCCTTGATCACTAGGAGATTTTCCGACTACCAACCAATATGATATTGAGGTTTGCCAATAGCCTCAATATTACTACAATATTATCTGAGTTAGTGGTTTGAGACCTCTTGTTACCTTCCTTATATTATTATTATTTTTGCACTTAATCTCAAAGTTATCCGTCCTAGGAACTTTTCTCTCAATAAAGTTAATATTAGTCATGGTGTATTATGTTTTTAAGGCTGACTTTCTTAAACAACGTGTAGTACAGGTTATGCCAAGAAAAACGTGCGTTATCATACGGCCAAAGGGCTCAGATTTGATGGTAACCGTGTCTCTGTTTCTTTATATTCAAAAAATATGGGCTACTGACACCCCCAGACCAAAATGCACTTTCTGCGGATACAGTGGCTTGAACATAATCACTTGTGGGTCTTTATAAACTATGCCACGCCCCACCGTCCCTTTAAATATAATTTTTTTCTGTTAGCGTTTCCACGAAACGAGTAATGAGCCTTATAACTAATGATATTTTTATTCATAAAATCAACATCGAAAGTCTATTGTATTAGTATCTAGTCAGCATTAATTTTATTCATAATAGCAATTATTTTTAGATAAATAAATGTTATCCTGAATGATATATAAATTTGGTAACTATCCAACGACAAAACTGTAATGTCCAAACCACAAAATGGATAATTCGTTATAAGAAAATAATTTCTTTTCATAAATAGTACTCAAAAATCATTAAAAAAAAATTTCTTAAAATTTCAAATTTCCTTTATTTTATATACAATTAAAAATTTAACATTTAAAATGATAGCGGATATAATTTTAATATAATTGAAAATAAACTTCAGCGCCTGTTCTTATTTTGAATTTTTCAATTCTCAATACAGTTCGTATCATTTTCTAATTTTAAACCGTAAAACTATATGTGAGACGTTAAACTGTACGAGACAAAATTTACATATTATTTAAGGATAAAAGTGAAAATATTTTTTTTCCAAATACATTTTGCTGACATTGAAAAATCGAATTACAAACTTACATAAAGTAGTGATAGAAAAAAATAGGATATAAGAAAATAAAAAAAACTTAAGAGAACTAGGAGAAAAAAAAACAATCGAAAACAAATTACATCCAACACTAAAGTTAATTCACTTAATTTTCACCCCAATTAACGGCTGACCATGAAACAAAACGAAAACAAATTTCTCAATCACAGACCGTACCGCTCTGTAATTACCAGCAATCAGCAGGATTCCATCGAGAAGGATTATAGCCAAAGAAGGAATTGCTACGCTTGATCAGCTGATAACAATCGAAGAAAAAACAGAGGTTAGCAGATAATCGGGTGCGGGTGTTTTATTTTCTACGAATACAACCTGTAACTTGCTGTCCCGCATTTAATTCGAACAAATTCAAAAGCAAAAAAAGGAAGAAACAAAGGAACACACACACAAAAAAAAAACAAACATAAATAAATAAAACCGAAAACGGAAAACTATAAAAAGAGGATAATTTCTGGTAAAAAAAAAAAGGAAATTACAGTTGAGGGAGGCTAAGAAAAATTATCGCAAGATAAGATCAATCCTTCATGAAATGTTGTTCCACACCACCACCAACAAACAAATAACAACAACACGAAAGATGGAAGATTTAATTTAAAAAAAAAAAGGAAAAATAAATAGGCAATATTCCTGAGCTGTGACCATTAAGAAACGATTATAGACAAATAGGAAGAAAAAGGGAGGACGGAAAAGAATGATAAAAAAAATAAGGATCGGTGAGTGAACAAACAAAGTGTCTGAGGTCTTAACGCTCGCATAATAACAACAGCAACTGAACGACAAAATGACCGACACGAACAAGCGCATTTGTATAAATAGTAATAATAAAAATAATAATAATAATATTAATAATCAGGTCGGATGTCCTTACTGGAATTAAACTGAGTGGGTGTCTGGTCATGACACAGTGAACAAGTTGTTGGCGGCGCCATCCTCAACACTCCCACAATACGTTCTAGACTAGGTCTGACTCAGTATTTCTGGTGGAGGTCTCGGACAAGAGCTATAAATTCTCACAGCTTGGCTGTTGAAAGCGGTCATAGCGTTCAGGTGAGAATGACGGCGGTATCGGCATCGTTGCATGGTGTACACAATCAGAGACTGCGTCAATACCTTCCGATTATATTTATTTATGGAAAGTGATCAATTTTCGCAGCATAATTAGTGATTTGAGAAAAAAAAACCTTTTTTCGGATTTTCGATTTTTTCTTTTTTTTTATCAAATTAAAGGGACGCAATAAACCAAATGATCGTCGATCAAAGTATCGATAGGCGAGTTTACTCAAAAATATCCCATCGAATATTTAGCGATTCGAGCAGCACATTCCTTGTCGTACCTGGAATCTCAGCTTCACCACCTCATCGGATCAAACAAAGCACAAGTTCACGGGGATTCCGTGACAGAGGTCAGCTGAAGGTCGAGACGCAAGTCAAACAACTACTACTGTTGTATTCGGTTGGCATCTGTTCGATTTTTTTTTATGTCATTTCTCTTAATCGTCGTCGATCATCATCAAAATCACGAACATCATCGCCATCGCCATTGCCATTGCCATCCTATCCTGATTATCTTGTCTGTCTGATCGTCTCCGGAACTGACTCATAATTTTAGCAACCGCCTGGTACCATTTTCACAGTCAACAACAGATCATCTTCGTGCCTGTTTTTGTGTCATATTATTTTGCCAACATCGTCAATATGGGCTCTTTTATTGCCTCTGGCAGCGCCCTCCACCGTTACTACAGTGCGGTTCTTTACACCAATAACCGTGCCGAAATATCTACACTTACGACTTACACTTAAGTTACAATTAAATTAAATTACGAAAAGTACAAACAACAAATTCTCATACCAGCCATCGTTTATTGTTCATGTGTACCTTAAACGTAACCCCAAAAAATAAAGGTTGAAGTCTCTCACTAATCATGCAATAAAAATTATAGAAATTAACCAAGTAAAAAACGAATTTTGCAACCAAAAAAAAATTCCCCATTCGAGCTCTTACCGTATCTGGCCAATGTGATTTGAACAGACGATTTTTTTTTTGCACTAATTATTATTTTGATGTTGAAATAAGGAATTTTTCTTCTTCTTTTTTGAAATTGTCTATAATAAAAAAAATTAGCCTGATTTTTTATTTTTTTTATTTTAAAAAATTGCTATTTAAACATTGTTTTTTTTTTTTTTTTGAAACATCAAATTAACCGAATAAAATGTTTAATACCAGGGGTATAAGCTTAAATCCGCTGTTTGGTCATAGATGACGTTAATGAGCGTATTAAGCTACCATGGGGACGCCATACTTTTTTTTATGAGTTTGACATCTGTCAACATTAATCAGTACACATTGTCAGCAATTTCGTACAACAACATACATTTTTCCTTTGGTTATCATGTCTAGTTTTGTCTCAGAAAAAGAGCATATGCGGGAAGCTCTGCTTTTCTGCTTCAATTTGAAGAAATCGGTTGCCGAATCGCATCGTATGCTCATGGAGGCCTATGGAGATAGTGCTTTATCGGAAACAACGTACCAAGATTGGTTTTGTCGGTTTAAAGACGGCAATATTGACTTGTGGGACAAAAAGCGTGAAAATCGGCCTACGACAATTGAGGACCATCAATTGCAGGCTCTTTTGGACTAAGACGATACCCAATTGCAAAAAATGCTCTCGGAGCAATTGCGTGTTACACAACCAATCATTTCCATGCGTCTGCCTGCAATGGGGAAGATTAAAAAGATCGGAAAATGGGTACCGCATGATTTGAACGATAGACAGATGGAGCGACGCCAAAACACATGCGAAATGTCTACTATGAGATGCGATCAGCAGGGTATCGTCTACTATGAGATGTTGAAACCTGGTGAAACTGTCAATGCCCACCGCTACCACCAACAACTGATCAAATTGCACCGTGCTCTGCGTGAAAAAAGGACGGATTATCAACAAAGACATGACAAGCTGACTTTCCTCTACGACAACGCACCATCGCACACGTCGAAATGGTCCGATACTACTTGGAGACACTCAACTAGGAGGTGCTACCCCACCCCGCTTTCTCACCAGACCTGGCCCCTTCCGACTACCACCTGTTTTCGTCGATGGGCCACGAGCTCGCTGAGCAGCACTTCGATTCTTCCGAAGACGTCCGAAAATGGCTTGATGAGTGGTTTGCATTGAAAGAGAAAATTTTTTTTGGCGTGGTATCCCCAAACTGCCCGAGGGATGGGAAAAATGTGTAGGTAGCTTGGGCAAGTGCTTTGAATAAATTTGTTTTTGCTTTCTATGAAAAAAACATGTGTTTTTATTTTACTAAAAAACAGCGGATTTAAGCTTTTACATAATTTCTAGTTATTTTTTGTACCAAAAGAGATCATTGGTTGAATGATAAATTTCCGTTAAAAACCTTTAAATTTAAAATAGAAAATTTTCCTTTAGATAAGAAATTTTTTACTCTCTTTTACGGAAATAGTTTGGTTGTAAATTTGAATTTACGTGCACCATACACTCCTGTACTCGTCCTCTCGTAATAAAGGTGTTCACCTCCCCTCGCACACATACAGGATTAACGAGGTAAAAGTTCAGCTATAATTTTTTCATTTATTAAAGAGATAGTTATACGTTCCGGATTTTAGGGCAAGCCTAAGACAATTATCTTTTGGATGCAGTTTGAATCGAAATCCGAGAACAGAAAATAACCGTGTACGATTGAACAAGTTTCGAATGCAGCTACCGTCGAGACAGATACGAGTATAAATGCATTATTGCGGCTATAAATAAACGCCAGATTAAATCTATTCGCATTCAAACAAATGGGATTCAAATGGTCTTTTGGTGCTATAAAAGAAGAACGCTTCCTTCCAACGAGCGCACACGATCATACATGGATAAATGGTAAACTTAAAAGAGAATCTAGTTTAATGCCCAATATTTTCCCACATGTATGCGTTCGTTCGACTTCACAGAAACGGAACTGAATACGGCATTATACAAGCATATTCGACACTAAGGGCTGCACATTTATTATAACATTAAAGATACGAGGAAGTAAGTGCATTGGAATAAGAATTGTTGAGAAAATTCCGAACACTCTGACCTAAGGTGAGAATATTTACGAATATTCATTGTTAACAACCGGTAAAATTTTTACATACCATTAACGATATGGAAATTGTTCTGAATGTGACCTCATACGATAACGCTTGTATTGCCAGAAAATAGGTAAATAAAACCGAAAAACTAAACACCTAACTTACCTTATTGACTGCAAAATTGTTACAATTTGTACTATTTTAGAACAATGTAAGAGAATTTTTCCATTTTGTCTTCTTTAACAACAAAATATCTTTATTGTTAGCTAAAAAGAATCTTGTCTGTTATATTGTACAATAATAGATGGTAAGGGAAAATTATCTTTCTCATAAAAATTTAATTATTATCATTTGGAAATTTGTCTGCAAACGAGAAATTCTTTTAGAATTTCTTTCAGTTAAAAACAAGAAATTCTTTCTTTCAGTTAAAATGTAAAAAAATCAAAAATCAAATTTATTATCAAGAAATCGTTTTCAATTTATTCATTTTAATCTTTATTATATTCCCAACGCTTCGAGACTCGTTAATGGACCAATTGACTGGGAATTGTTCAAACAATATTCTGATCAGCACTTAGAGTTACGGCAAACCATAAAAACACAACAAGAACTCAATGACGCAGTATATAATTTTGTACAACCACTAATAATTAAGCGACTAATTACAGAAAATGCCAGAGCACGAGCTAATTGGCAACAGACAAGAATGCTCAGCAACAAAACAAAACTGAACAAACTGCAACAAAAAACTACATGACGAAATCCTAAAAAAATTCAATACAGAACGCTTCCGAAACCATACTTCATCCCTCTCTATGGACTGCTACAAGACAAATATTATCTTATAAAAACACTATGCACCCTTTACGAAAAACTGACGGAACCTTGGCCCAAAACAAACAAATATAAAGCAGACGCAAAAAGGACTCATTATATAAAAATCGAGTGAGAACTATCCATTCCCTTTCCCATAAGTCGTCTTCCAAAGGAAATCACTCCTTTCGAAGTTGACCTTCAATATACTCCAACAATTTCTTAAAATACCAATAGTCTTTCTTACTTTCTGCACTATATAATTCCATCCTTCCAATAACATATTTCCTAAACCTTTTGGAAATTTTCCATTATAAAAATGATCCCTAAGCCCAATAGGCCCCACTTCCTACAGATCAATAAGTCTCTTTCCAATCCTTTAAAAAATCATTGAAAAAAATAGTCCTTGAATCCTAAAATTTAATTCCAAACCACCATTTTTGTTTCCGCTCCGAACACTCCACTACCCAGCAGTCTCATCGAGTTGTCGATTTCATTGCATCCTCTTGAGAAGCAAAAGAGTACTGTCCCCCAGTGTGTTTCTTGATATAAGTCATCCGGACTTACTTTGGAAACTCAAGAGGATTCTTCCCTCCACATATTTCCTAGTCCTAAAATCAATCCTTACCAATCGAAACCTGCAAGTAAATCTCTCTGATATTGGATGATATTCCACAGGGTAGTAAATTTAGACCCATCCCTTACAACATTTACATATCGGACAACATAATCTGTATTATACTATATTTTTAGCTATATACCCTGATGATACGGCCTTTTATGTTCGCAATATTGTTTAGCAAAAATCCCCAACATGCTTCCGAATTTCTCCAATCCCAAATCCAAACCCTAGAGGAGTGGCTTACGAGGTGGAGAATAAAAATTAATAAATTTAAATCTAACCACGTGACTTTTACTCCCATACGAGGTCTGTTCAAAAAAGTATCGCGAATTTTGTGTTTTTTCAAATATTATTTATTTTATCTTGAATATCTATTTTGTCCCCTGCAAAGTCATCCCCACCAGATATTTATTTCCTCAATCGTAGCGTAGCGTCGCCTTTTCATGGGTCTCTTCAGTTTCGGGAACAAGAAAAAGTCACAGTGGGCCAGATATGGGGAATACGGTGGCTGCGGGATTATTAGTGTGTTCTTTTGGGCCAAAAATTCTGGCACAAGCAACGATGCGTGAGCAGGGCTGTTATCATGGTGCAAAATCCGATTTTTGTTCTTCAAGAAATCCGGGCGTTTCTGGCGGACTGCTTCGCGCAACTTGCAGGTAATATTCCTTATTGACCGTTCTACCCTGTGGCGAGAACTCATGATGCACCACGCCCCTGCAATCGAAGAAAACATGATTGAGCTTTGGTTTCCACGTCATAACAATAAACCCATGATTCGTCACCAGTTATGACCCTCTGGAGCAAATTTGGGTTGTCGCAGACAGAGTCCAACAGCTCCTTAGCAATATTAATGCGATGCTGTTTTTGGTCGAAATTGAGCTAAAATCGGAGACGAGCTTTTTGAACAGACCTCGTATACCATAATGGCAGTGCCATACTACAACACACCGAAGTTCGCTTAACATGCACTTAAAAGACAAGAACTAAAAAGACGAAACCTACAATTACTACAACTTCTAGACAGACATTTTAAACTTACAATAGACAGCAAAGTACTTTTATACAATGTCTGACTGCAACCCATTTGGACTTACGAACTAGAACTCTGCGGCTCTACTAAGCCCTCTAATTCCCATCGAATCCAATCGCTTCAATAAAAAATGCTCTGCATAATCGTGGACGCTCCCTTTTATATTCAAATTCTCAAATTCTCTTTTGTTCATGATTTTCTCTCTAATCATACTAATCCCCTTGTTCAGGAACTATTGTATCTTTTACTTCCTTTCCTAAAAACAAAAACCCATCGAAGATTAAAGCCTCACTGGTCGAGTGATTTATTAAAATTCTGAGGCTTAACATAAGATGAAGATTAGATAGAAGTTAAAGAACTAAAAGGAGAAGAAGAAGAAGAAGAAGAAGAAGAAAAATGAGGGGTGACCTGATAGAATGTTCCATGCTTCAATGCATATTTACTCCCCACAACCGTTCATATTAATTAATTAATTATAATTATATAAAATTGCTTGTTACTATGTGTTATTAAAAAAAATTTTTAAATACAAAAAAAAATTTAAATAAAAAAAATATCAGCAACTGCAGATAATTATCATTTTGATAATGCAGTTCAGCCATTTTAAAAACTTTATCGTTAATGCAGTTGAGTTCTTTCAGCGCCATTTTGTTAATTTCTCAAACAATGTGCATTATTTCAGTTTCTATTTAAATTAAGTTAATAATATTATTATTATTTTTTTTAAAATTTTATAAATAAATAAAAAAAATATGAAAATTTACTTATCACAACGAGTATTTATGTCTAAATTGTTCTAGTTTTCTTATTCTTTCTATTATTGTCAAAAATTCGCCATAAAAGAAACTTCATAAATTCAATGATTTTTTTCTTGTTTTATTATATATTTTTTTTATTAACCCTAGTCCAGTTTGCATTGAAAGAGATTTGACCCCAACATTCAATAGTCCAATTTGCATTTTTTTTTTTGCAAAAGGAACTAATAAAAATTTCTTCTTATCGTGTTTAACATGAATAATTAGATTTAATGTTGAATCAAATGACTATAATAAATTAATTTTATTTATTTTTAAATTTAACCACAATTTGAATTTCTACTCATACAATTAGGAGAATAATTTCCATTCAACATTGTCCTTAAATGGAGGATCAACTTCTATCGTTTGGTGGTTGGATGAATTGGAGAGCAACAAAAAAATTCCCAGACGATAACAATTTCCATTCATTTGGAGTCGTAAAAAAATTTGTTCGGCTATTTATTCTTTATTATTATTACTTCTGTAAAACATGATATTTATTTTTATGATATTATTTTTTGCTAAATTTTGCATGGTTCATGTTCTGGAATTTTCTGCTTTCAAATTGAAATTATTACCATTCAGTTGTTAAAGTAAGTCAGAATTTTATATTTTTATAATTTGTAAGGATTTCAATTCGAAATTAAATAAGATTTATTAAATTTCTTATTTATACGAATATGCATATTTGAATTTTATTTTGCCATTCTTTTAAGGATACATACCCCACTACCCCTTCGTCACTCCACCATAAATTAAAAGCCTACTGGTTGGGTGACCGACCATGTAATAAAATAGGCAATTCAAAGGCATTTAATATTAGTATGGAATATGCAAAAGTTGAACTTTTGTTTAGCTTGAATTCAAATAAAATTATTTATATATTAAATTTTATTATTATAAATTTAGAAGTTAAGATCATTTTACATCAAACTGCTTTTAGAAATTAATTCTTTTATTTTATTTTATTTTCCCAGTAAGAATGGACTGTTTTTCTTTTTCCCTTTTATTATGCATTAAAAAGGAAATTTATTTTAATTTGAAATTTGTTTACTGTTGTTGGTGTTTTCCCTGAAAATATATTTAAATTTATTTTAATAGGAAGCGTGATGCCTCCTCTTAACAATATCGTTGTGAAAACATGCTTTGACCTCTAATATGATATTTATCACGGACCCCTCCCCCCTCCCCCTTCCCCCCTCATCCATCTGATAATTCCTGTAAAAGGACTAATTCTTAAAAATGAATATTTGAATTAATAATAAAACCAATCAGTAGGCGGTATTCTTAGGAGTTATTCCAGAATCAACTGGGAAATAAATCCATTTCCGACTGTATCTTCAGCAAAAATAAATTTAAAAAAATTGTGGCTTTCCTTCAACCCAAACAATAGAGAGACACCTTAACTCCTGCTGATATATAAAAAAAAAATCTAAAGAACATGTGTAAAAACTTACTCCACATTTTTGCGCAAAAAACTGTCACATTCATAAATATTTTGAATAAAAAGCATAAAATCCAACTAATGACAGGATGCATTATTTATTCTCTAAAATATCCTTCGTAGGTACACATATGTACACAGTAGCAAACATTCGTAAATAATGAAAAACTTCGACTCTAATCGCTTTTATCATTTGCCCAAAAAAAAAAAAAGGACAGCAAACATCAAACTTTCACTACAATAAGTGGGAGGGAGGGCAAGGACAAAAATGGGGAATGAGGAAAAAAATGAAAATTGACGGAAAACTTTAAGTGACTAACTTTTTCCTTAAAATGTTTTTTTATAAACGACTTTCGTTTTCTTTTTGTATGCAGGAAAAAGGACTTTTCTTCACTTCTTTTTTAGTTCAACCGAAAAGAAAAACCGAACAGTACACTAAAAAAAGTAGAGAAAATTTAGTTTACGGAATAAGATTTTTTTTCTACTTTTTCCTGATTTTTGATCAACTTTTTCCTTAATTTTTTTGCTGTTGAGAACACTTGTTGACACAGAAAACTATAAATCTGAGCAATAGAAAAGAACAGTTTTCCTGATGGTAGCTGATATTTTGCCATCAACCAGCGATACTTTGATATGACTGCCTAACAAAATGCTGGAAAAATTGCATCAAAAGAATTTTAATTTAAAATTTCATCAGAATTTCAATATTAGTTTCGTTCAGAATTTAAATATAATCAAAAGTTTATTTAAAAAGCAGAACTTTAGGACATTCTGATTCGATAAGGAAATTCGATAATGTATACATCATCATCCATAACTGATGCAAAGCCGTATTTTTTACAAATACGAAGAAAAATATTAAATTAATTCTCAATTTTTAAGGGGTTCCAATTTTCCCCTAAAAAATTCTAAAAAAAAATCTAAAAAAAAATTCTAAAAAAAAACCTAACCTGAAAAAATTTTCTATTTCGAAAAAAGATATTTCCTTTTTGGGAAGTTAATTGCTCAACATCGTTTTTGTCTAAAAAATTTTTTGCAAAATTTAGTTGTTGCTAATTTTTTTTTATTTTTAATAAAAATTTAGTCGTTTTCCAATTGTTTGGATTGAAAAAATCGTAAAAAATTTGAAGTTGAAGACTTTGGAATTTGCAAAATTAAAAGATTTCTTGGAAAACTTTGTGCAAATATGTGTTTTTGGTTTAATAATAATTTGAAATTTGTAGCGAATTCTTAATAATTTCTTATCTTTGTTTAATACAATTTATTGGTGAATTGATATTATTAAAAATATAAAAATAAACAATTTTTCCTTTTGACAAGCCCCAAAAATTGTTTATATAAAACGATAAAAACTTTTTCTAAAAAAAAGCATAATCTTATCTGTGCCAAATTCGAGATTTTTCGTGTTTGAATTTTAGTTAACACCTACTCCGAAGTAAAATAATTAAATAATATGAACAAAGGAGATAAATTGAATATTTTCCTGTTTTGATACCAAATCAAGAAAAGCACCCCATTTAAGACTCAGCACCACAGTTACCACAATACTCCATTTCTCATAAAAACTATTTAAAAAAAAAGTATCCTGTTCAAAAAATTTTAATTTTTATCTAAAACTGTGTAAAATAATCAAAAAACGAATTATAAAATAAAAATATTCAATATTAAATTTGAAATAACAAAAAATGTCTTCTAACCTAGCCGTTTTCCTGCAATCAAATTTATTGTAATTTTTGACATTTAGCAAAGACACAGCCCGGAGGGAGGCATTACAAAACGGCTCAGAATGGTTCTAGGTTGAGTCTTTGCTATATGATCAGAAAAATAAAATTTTGTATATTGCTGGTGGGAAATTTTGAACGTTAGCGGTGGGAAATTTTGAACGTTGGTGGGGGGAAATTTTAAATGTTGGGGTTGGGAAATTTTGAACGTTGGTGGTGGGAAATTTTGAACGTTGGCGGTGGGAAATTTTGAACTTTGTTAGTAAGAAATTGTTGAAGGTCGGAAATTTTGAACTTTGGTAGTGGGAAATTTTTGAAGGTCGGAAATTTTGAACGTCGTTGGTGGTGGGAAATTTTGAACGTTGGTGGTTGGAAATTTTGAACGTTGGTGGTGGCAAATTTTGAACGTCACTGGTGGAAAATTTTGACTGTTGTTGGTGGGAAATTTTGAACGTTGGTGGGGGGAAATTTTGAACGTTGGTGGGGGGAAATTTTGAATGTTGGTGGTGGGAAATTTTGAACCTTGGCAGTAGAAAATATCGAACGTTGGTGGTGAGAAATTTTGAACGTTGGTGGTGGGAAATTTAGAATTTTGGTGTTGTAAATTTTGAACGTTGGCGATGGGAAATTGTGAACGTCGCTGGTGGGAAATTTTGAACATTGGTGGTGCAAAATTTTGAACGTTGTTGGTGGGAAATTTTGAACGTTGGTGGTGGGAAATTTTGAACATTGGTGGTGGAAAATTTTGAACGTTGTTGGTGGGAAATTTTGAACGTTGGTGGTGGGAAATTTTGAATGTTGGGGTTGGGAAATTTTGAACGTTGGCGGTGGGAAATTTTGAACGTTGGCGGTGGGAAATTTTGAACTTTGTTAGTGGGAAATTTTTGAAGGTCGGAAATTTTGAACTTTGGTAGTGGGAAATTTTTGAAGGTCGGAAATTTTGAACGTCGTTGGTGGTGGGAAATTTTGAACGTTGGTGGTTGGAAATTTTGAACGTTGGTGGTGCGAAATTTTAAACTTTGGTGGTGGAAAATTTTGAACATTGGTGGTGGGAAATTTTGAACCTTGGCAGTAGAAAATATTGAACGTTGGTGGTGAGAAATTTTGAACGTTGGTGGTGGGAAATTTAGAATTTTGGTGGTGTAAATTTTGAACGTTGGCGATGGGAAATTTTAAACTTTGGTGGTGGAAAATTTTGTACGTTGGTGGTGGGAAATTTTGAACATCGGTGGTGGAAAATTTTGAACATTGGTGGTTAGAACTTTTGAACGTTGGTGGTGGAAAATTTTGAAAGTTGTCGGAGAAAAATTTTGAACGTCTGTGGTGGGAAATTTTTTAACGCGGGTAGGAGGAAATCTATGCTTATAGTATGTCGGATCTTTACCCAGCAAAACCCACCTCAATTTTCCCCAATGAACCAGCATCACGTATTACTTAATGGAGAATAGACTGACATTAAATCTATTACACCGTTTACATGTCAGACTTCCTTTTTCTTATTATTTCCGAATGATGGAGCTTCTTTATTGCACGGAATGCATATTCAACCACCGCTTCACAGCCTGTCTGTGATGTTATCATTTGCGTGGTGATGCGCTTCTGCGATAGCTTTTCACCGATTATTTTCTCTACTTCTTCTCTTTTGCCGTTAAAACGTGGATACTGGAAGAGGCAATTTTATGTATCCTCAATTGTAACCTGACATCTAGAACATGCGAATCAACTTCCTTTTTAAAGCGTTATAGATCTGCCCTAACGTATCCATGGCCTGTTAGTAATTAGGACATAAAGTGGTCCAGTTTCAAATAGCCTCTTTCGTTCCTCGTGGTTATGTCAGGAATAAGTTGAAACTCCATCTTTCTTTATTCGATAAAACGGTGTGTCGATGCATTTCATTTCCGTACCGCCTTCGATGATATATTTTGGTTCTTTCATCCGCCAAAAGCTCGCTTGGCGGCATATTAGCTATCGTCATACGAGACAGTACGGAATGCTCTGAAGATTTGAAGTGCGCTTTGACGATATACCGCCATCAGCTGACGCTGTACTTTTTATCGTCTAAATAGGGGTTGCGCAGAATATCAAAGCTTTTATCTGAGACACCTAAGCCTTCATCAGCTCATTTTGGGCATAATCCTAACTAAGGCATTCACAATCCGACTTACCTTTTCAGAAGTGATTTTTAGAGTTTTGCCAAAGTTCAACCTGGCGTATATCATAACTCCCAGGTATCGAAGTACTGGCGGTGAGAGCAATAGACTCATTTACTTTCCTGCTAGTAACTAATGTTATCTCCGTTTTTCGATAATCGGATAATGTGAACTGCATCATTTGTAGTTTGGATGAGCCAATCTATAAATTTACCAGCAGATACCACCGCAATGTCGTCCTTAAAATAAAGGAAAATTACTCTTTTTAACAGCTGGAGTTTGAGCAGCGCGTCATACGGGACTCCCCGCTATATCAGCGTTCAGTATGTAAGATAGTCTTCGATTATCCTTCTCTATACTACGGTACTTTCAAGCGATGAAGCGCGTTCATATCTACTGTCGGTAAACGTCCGCATGCAATTGGGTCCTATATCAATGGAAGGAAAGGGACATCGGAAAATGTTTGGAAATGAAAGCGATGAAAATTAGCCTGGGCAAAGCCTGGAGGACCAGGTCTATCAACGCCAAACCGCAATACCCACGGTTTAGAGGTCACGCTGTATCTTTGATGGTTTCAAAAGGGGTCCAAAACCATTATTAGTCGAGCTTTGAAAGGAAAACTGCTGGAATGGAACAATAGATACAACAACCTTTGGTACCACATTATAAAACCGCTCCAGAAATCCTTGAAAGGTGAAATGAAATGGAAAATCTTACTCCACCCACTACAAATTTAAGAATTGCTATGCAGAGCTTTTCCTAATATTCTTATTAATAATAAAATGCAAAAATTTCCATATCTTTCCTCAGTAGAGCTTCCTTAATCAAGTACAAAACTTGTTAACCCACTGCTGTGATTAGTCGTATAATCCACACTCCCACTAAAAGTAATTACAAATTAAATCGACCGTATAAGAATAGTAAAATGCTCCACTAGTTTTTTAATTAATATTTTTAAAAAATTATAATTTTTCCACTCACTTTTTGTGCACTATATCATTCCGCACTTTGTCCATTTCTGGAAAACGCACTCTTATGGAATTTTTCAATTAACTTAAGAGCATTTCACAAAAAACTCATCGTCGAGATGAGTTTGTGTTTGTGTGTGTGTGTAGACAGTTAATATGAAAATCCTAGATTATGCTAAAATATTTATCCTTGCAAATATTGTGACTTTAATATAAACTCTCGAACCCATACCCCCCCAACCCCCGCAGCAACTCTTTCTATTTTCAAATTTTTTTTCTCGTAGCTCATTAAATAAGTTAAGGTTCACTTTAGTCTCAATGGAAATAATTACTTTTGCCTTCCTTGTTTTTTTTTAAATAAATTTCTACTTTAGTTAAGATCAAACTTGTTTAAATAAACTTTTTTAATTATTTACAACAAAAAAAAAAAAAACGAAAATATGAAAAGAAAAATAAATAAATATGAAAATGGAAAAATATGAAAATGGAAAATTTCAAAGGAGAGTCTAGGAAGTAAGTTGTTTTTTAGCTGTCCAGTTAAAAGGATTTTTTTTCTTTGGAATTTTATTAAATTTTTAAAAGGATTTCTTCCTACTGTCTTTTATTAAGACTGTTTTTTTTTTATATAAATAATATACAAATAAAATTTAAACATTAGAGCCTGGGAAATTGGTTTTCATTTGATTTTGATTAAATTTTCGGGCCAAGAAATAAATAAAAGATGATCATTTTTATGAATAAAGCAGCTTTGCCAGATTTTTGTTTTTTCAAAGTATTTTCAAATTGGAATTTTATATATTTTAAATATGTGTTTATGAGAATTCGGATTTTTTTTCATTTTTTATAAATCAATTTTTTTTTATCTAAATAAAAAAATAACAAAAATTTCTATCACCAGGTGTATAAGCTTAAATCCGCTGTTTTTTTTTGATAAAAAAAATACATGTTTTTTTCATTGCAAGCAAGAACAAAATTTATTCAAAGTATTTGCCCTCGCTAGCTACACAGTTTTCCCATCTCTCGGGCATCCACAAATTGCCGAAAAAATTTCTTCTCTTTCGCGGCAAACCACTCATCAAGCCATTTTCGGACGTCTTCGTAAGAATCGAAGTTCTGCTCAACGAGCTCGTGGCCCATCGACGAAAACAAGTGGTAGTCGGAAGGGGCCAGGTCTGGTGAGAAAGCGGAGTGGGGTAGCACCTCCAAGTTGAGTGTCTCCAAGTAGTGTCGGACCATTTTTGACGTGTGCGATGGTGCGCTGTCGTGGAGGAAAATCAGCTTGTAATGTCTTTGTTGATAATCCGTCCTTTTTTCAAGCAAAGCGCGGTGCAATTTGATCAGTTGTTGGTGGTAGCGATGGGCATTAACAGTTTCACCAGGTTTTAATATCTCATAGTAGACGATACTCTGCTGATCCCACCGTCCGAAGCAATTTGGTCTTGGGGAAAATGTTGATGGTTGGCCGGGATCAACCCACGATTTCTTGCATTTAGGATTCTCGAAATATATCCACTTTTCATCGTCTGTCACAATCCGATGCAGAAACGACTTCCTTTTTTTGTCTGGCGAGCAAGGTTTCGCATGTGTTTTGGCGTCGCTCCATCTGTCTATCGTTTAATTCATGCGGCACCCATTTTCCGATCTTTTCAATCTTCCCCATGGCACGCAGACGCATGGAAATGGCTGGTTGAGTAACACCCAATTGCTCCGCGAGCATTTATTGCAATTGATGGTCCTCAACCATCCTAGACCGATTTTCACGCTTCTTGTCCCACAAGTCAAAATTGCCGTCTTTGAACCGACGAAACCAATCTTGGCACGTTGTTTCCGATAAAGCTCTATCACCACAGGCCTCCATAAGCATTCGATGCGATTCGGCAGCCGATTTCTTCAAATTGAAGGAGAACAGCAAAGTTTCCCGAATATGCTCTTTTTCTGACACAAAACAAGACATGATTACCAAAGGAAAATTGTATGTTGTTGTACGAAATTGTTGACAATGTGCACTGATTAATGTTGACAGATGTCAAACTCATAAAAAAAAGTATGGCGTGCCCATGGTAGCTTAATACGCTTACTTACGCCGTCTATGACCAAACAGCGGATTTAAGCTTATATCCCTGGTAAAATTAACAAAATTCTATTAATTTCAAGTCAAACTCTTTGAATTTTAAATTTCTTTCGGTTCGACTTTAATTTGAGTGATTTTACCACAAAAACCCGTGTACTAAGAACAACTTTGAATAATTTAAGATTTTTCTTTGTTTTGTAATCGTCTACCATCTGTGCCAGTTCAATACGAGGATTGAATATGGAGGAAAAAAAATTCACCAAAAGTTGCATGTAAACTCCTTTAATAAGTATCTAAATCTTGGAATAAGTTATGTACTTGTACGTCGTCATTTCGAAAGTGTAGCCTGTGCTCAATTATTATTTTTTTTTTTTTGGTGTATGGTTTGGTAAATTATCCAAATTTAGTCTTTTTCTTTGATAAATTGTAAAATTTTTACACAGTTTTTTTTTGCTTTTGAAAAAGTAAAGAAAAACAGTAACAAAATTCTGGCCAAAACTGAAAGTTTTTTTTGGAATTTTCAAAGTCGAATCCCTTTCAGATACGAGAACACGAAACATTTGCTACTCTGAATGCTTTTCAGTCCGATATCCCAGCTGTTATTACACTTTTAAGATTATATACTAGAAATATTGCTACCAAACAACAACTTTTGCTTTGGTTCTCCTTTTATGTAAATTAAGGAATTTTGAAGAAGAAAAAAACCCTTCCAAATGGCTGTCGATACTGCTGAGTTATTGGAGAGAGGCAAAAACCGATCCAATCGGAAACTATTAATTATTATAAAATCCAAGAGCAGTTAAGAGGAGTGAAATCTTCAAAACGAACATTTTTAAACTGAAACTCGATGAAAAATCATATTATACGGTTACTTACGAGGTCTGTTCAAAAAGTATCGCGAATTTTGAATTTCCGCGGGTTATGTATTGTATATTAGATGTTCGATTTTTTTATGCTGATAAGTTCGGCCATTTTGAATATTCAGTTAATTTTTGACAGCTGCTTTGCTTGCATGTGTTTTGGCTCGTCTTCGATTTTTGCCCATTCCAAAAAATGGATCAAAGAATCTGTGTGAAAAAGAAAATTAATTGCGCGGACGCATTCCGAATTTGACTGTGGCATATGGTGAAGCTACCTTGGACCGAAACAACGTTTATCGGTAGTACAAAATGTTCTCAGAGGGCCGAGAAGATGTGAACGACGAAAAGCGTGCCGGAAGCCAGAATCACTGTTAGAGAAGTTGCTGAGGACTTAAACATATCGATTGGCGCATGCCATTCGATTTTTACCAATGATTTGTGCGTGAGACGGGTCGCCGCGAAATTCGTACCAAAATTGCTCAATTTCGACCAAAAACAGCATCGCGTTAACATTGCTAAGGAACTGTCGGACTCTGTCCGCGATGAACCAAATTTGCTCCAAAGGGTCTTAACTGGTGACGAATCATGGGTTTACACATATGGTTATGACATGGAAACCAAAGGTCAATCATCCCAATGGAAGCTACCGTACGGGCCAAGACCGAAAAAAGCGGGCCAAGTTCGATCGAATGTGAAGGTTTTGCTTACAGTTTTCCTCGTGGTGCATCATGAGTTTGTCACAGGGTAAAATGGTCAATGAGGAATATTACCTGCAAGTTAAGCGCAAGTTGCGCCAAGCAATCCGCCAGAAACGCCCGGATTTGTTGGCTTTTGCACCATGATAACGCTCGCAGCCACCGCCAGAAACGTCCCGGAAGAACCAAAATTGGCTTTTGCACCATGAAAACGCTCGCAGCCACCGTATTCCCCAGATCTGGCGCCCTGTGACATTTTCTTGTTCCTGAAACTGAAGAGCCAGATGAAAGGACGACGCTACGCTACAATTGAGGAGATAAAGACGGCATCGTAGGAGGAGCTGAACAAAATCACAAAAAATGATTTGTTGAAGTGCTTCGAGGATTGGAAAAAATGTTGGCACAATATCTGGTGGGGATTACTTTGAAGGGGATAAAATAGATATTTATGAATAAATAAATATTTTTTGCAAAAAAAAACCACAAAATTCGCGATACTTTTTGAACAGATCACGTATACCTCCCAGCCCATTAGGCACAATTGTTATTATTTAAAAAATGAAAAAAAAATGCAAACAGGAAATGGGATACAAATTTTTTCCTGAAGAAATTTTAAATAAACATAATTTTTGTTAGTTTTTTATTTGATTTACTATCACCTGAGATTCTCCTATCGGACAAAACTTATCTAAAAAAAAAAAAAACAGACATTCTACTCAATCTATAGAGGATCAGAGAATTAAAATGAATAATTTGGCCATTGACCCAATGTCGGTGCACACTGATTTAGTTCGAATAAAACTTTGCAGACTCGCGCGCATTAATAATTCAATTCCGATTGATGCCCTGAAATCATCATCTTCATTATACAAGTTTTTCGTCATCCGATGTTGAAAATGTCTTCGTTAGTTCCGTTTGCGTCGCGGGAATCGTCTTCATTTTGATCGGAGACGGTCTTTGGAGTCATTCATGAAGTCATCGTGTTCCAATTAGTTTCAGCTCCTGTGAGACCAGAGACCTTCGTACTCATCATGTTTGTTGTTAACTAACTAAATGCACAAAATGTCCATCAATCCTTTTGCAAATCTCTTCGGCGAGTTCATAAATTTCACAAAATTCTCCGTCGTGATATGCTTAACTAAATGATTCCGAAAAAAAATGATTCCCGTAATACCAGCTATTAAATCATATTTTTTTCGTTGCAATTTATAAGAGCCATAGAAAGTGCGGAGAACTAGAAAAATTGACAAAAAAAAATCACTGTCGGTGGATACCTTTCCTTACTCACTGATAACAGCATAAACTTTATTAAAAAAAAAAACTAAAATTGGGCACAACGAGGAAAAAACCCTAAAGTTTCCATCAACAATGAAATTTTTAGCCTTTACCAAATTAGATAAAAATATCTAATTTTGTAAAGACTAAAAAAATAACTAAGTTGGTAAAGACAAGAACATCCAGACTTAAGTCATGGTTTTGCGTTTTTAAATTGCGCCAATCATTTTGATGCACTGATTTGTACAAACAATAGTACAGAAAGGACAGTTACCTGTCGTTTTTGGGCCTTTCTACCGGCTATAAGATACGAATACACGATAGGGTGAAGATGTGATCCAAATCTAATTCGGAATTCAGTTTATAAAATCTGAAACAGAATTGGAGGTCATGAAATTTTTGGTATTTTTCGATTGGTCAGAGACATCTATGCCTCGGTGGTCCACGATAATAGTGCATCAGCCCAAAGAGACACACAAGACCCCAGAGACCTTGAAGTTTGCAGTGAAAAGAGAAACCCTCGAAACTTTGGAATACCTCAAATATCCCCACAGCTGGGTTGTAGTAAATGAATGAGTTGAAGATGGGAAATGTAAAGATTTGGTCCTCTGGGATACCACATCAACTGACTGATTGAAATGTAGCCGGTTTGGCAGCAGTGCATTTTGGCAGATGATTCCGACACAATCACCCATCGGCGAGTGACAGCACTGTTGGCGAAGAAGATGTTTCTATCAAACTCCATGGAATCTTGTAGTCAAGAATCCCTCTATCTGCCAGTGCTGTTTGCTGTTAAGAAGGCACAGTTACCAGCGCTGATGGTGTTCGCTTACTACTCCTTATAACGCAATATAATGGTGGTGGCTTTTAGTTGATCAAATTTATTAAATCGTATTTAAAAATTAATTGAATGGGAAATCGGTGATCAGTTCCAGAGCTACGTACGGAACTGAACTTTGAACAATAATACAACAGAGCCATCGGAGACGACTGCTCAGTCAACGTAGAAATCATCCACTATCCTTCGTGGTGGTTCTCCAAACATGGCAGACATGATGCTGTCGGCTCAGTCTTATTGGCGGCATATCATCATTTTGTACGTTGTGTGGTCAAATGATTTTTGATTGGATTTTTTTTTTATATTTTAACTTTTATGGAATTCTCTTATATTATGGTAGATTCGCAACAATTTCAATAGTGTGATATGACTGGAAATGTAATTGCAGACTTTAATTTTTTTAAGAAAAAAAGAAGTTATTTTAAGAGTGCTTAAGCTAACTTTTAAATATTCAGTTTTTGTTGCATATTTTTATGGGGATTTTTGCTCAAAAGAGATTTTGGTTTCTACACTATTCAATTTTACCATAAATAAAAATGTTTTTTTTTATAATTTATAACTGATAAAAATTTGTAACTTTTATTTTTCGATTATTTTTTTGCAACGCAAACAAATGCTATTTGTAAATATTTTCATGGCATCACATTGAATGAGGGTGTGACTTTTGCTATAAAAATGCCATAATTATAATCAGCCACTTTACTTCCGAGTCTTTTTGTTTGTTCCTGTTTTTTTTTAATTTCACAATTATTTTATTTAATTTTAAATTTTGAAAATAGATGGAAATACATTCAAATTCTCATTCAAAGTAGATTAAAATCAAATAAAACAAATCTAAAAATGTGGCAGAGTATAATTTTTTATTTTATTTTAAAATTTTGTCCTGATAATAACATCATTCAAATGGCCGCCTCTGCTTCGTTTATAGAACCTTAATATGGTGATGCCAATTTTCGAACACATTGTATAATAAATCCTGGCTTATTTGACATATTTGGCGTTAAATAAAAATTATAACTGCAATAATTATAGTGTACGTTGTATAATAAATGCGAGCTTAAACTGCTATAAAACTATAACGGCAATAATTCTAGTAACTACAATAATTGCAGTAACTGCAATAACTGCTATAATTCTAATAATTCTTTTATATTTATTTACTTTTCCTTTAAATATGCAATTGGATTTTGCTTCGTTTACAGCACCTAAATATGGTGGTGCCAATTTTCGAATACGCTGTACAATAAATCCCGGCTTATTTTATGTAATTGGCGTTTAATATTCAATGTTAATACATCAATATTTGTTGGTTTTTTTTACTTCAAAATAACCCTACAAGAAGAAGTCCAAAGGTATTAATAATTCACAATTGAATTTCTTGAAATTATCAACTCGCCACACTTTTATGGTAAAATATCGATTGTGGTCATGGGCTGTGTGGCACGTATAGTCGTTTTATTGAAACCACATACTTTTTAAATCAATATCTTCCAATTTAGGCTACAAAAAGTTTTAATTATCACCGTTTGATAAGCTTTATAGCATTGTGGTTTCATTGTGTCATTTATGGCTGTCACTTTTCATCAAACGTTCACTTTTTCAGAATGTAAAGGTTGCTGCTCGTGAATAATTTATGGATTGTCTTTTGCCCAGTAACAACAATTATATTTATTCACCCATCTAAAAAGATGAAAAAAGAAAATGCGCCGCTGTTGATAAGATGATTTTCTTGGAATTTTTTTTTAACGATTATTTTGCTTATTTTGCAAATATTGCTGAGGCGTGTATAAATTACAAACTTTATTGAATAAAACTGACAGTGACAGAAAATTTTAATATTTTAAATATGGCAACACCACACCTATTGAAAGACCCTATAATAAAAGAACATCCAAAACAAAAAGGAAAATAAATAAAAACACATTAAATAAATTTTTATAATTTCATTTTTATTTTTATTTTTTTTTTTAATTATTTTTTATTTTTGTTGATGTTGTTGTTGTTGAATTAATTAATTTAATTTAACTGAAATATAATTTAAATCAATCTTATTTTTTATTTCTTCTTCTTCTTCCTTTTTCTATAAGTTTTCTTCTTCCATAGAATAGAGTTTTTCTCTTCATTTAAATTTTGTTTGTTTGTTTTTTTTTTCTCCAAATTTTCTTATATTTAATATTAATAACTACAATATATATATATATTCATTGTTTTTTTTTTATTTAAATAAATATTTAAAGAAAAATAAAACAATATTCTTTGGCTTTTTTTTATGTCAATATAACAAGAAATCTCCGTTTATAATATTCGGTTTGATTTTCTTTTTAGTATTTTTTGTTTTTAGTATAATTTTTATTAAATTTATTCCAATTAATTCTTTTGGATATTTTAATAAATTAAAAGAGATACAGAAGAAAAAAATAATCGACCATCAAATAAGATGTCATTTCGGAATGGAATAATTTGAAGTGGAACAAATGTCAAATGACATTTTCAACTGACACTTCACATTTTTTTTTTATTATTATTCAGAATATACACATTATTAGCAATCATATATAATAATAGAAATTTTTACGTTAGCAAAAATTAATAAACGAAGAAGAGAAATACTTGTGTTTTGAGAGGAAAATTTATATAAATGAGATGACGTTTATTGTTTCAAATGCTTACCGACCGAGCAGAATGGAGCGCACATGGGAATGGAACAATTTTAATTGACAGTTGAGAAGAAGAAGATAAAAAGAAAGAATTTCAATAAGCAGAGAAGCTAAAATGAGGCAAAATAAGAAGAAGCATAGAAGACTTTTAACAGAAGTTACCTTTTCATGTGCATTCTCTCTCTTAGAAATGATTCGAAATGAATTTATTTTTTTTTCCACTTCCGCCAACCAAAAAAAAAAAAAAAACTGTATACAATAGACGCGAAAATTTTCTGCCTGTTCATGTATTTGTTAATTTTTGTTTTTTTTTTCTTCTCAAATATGATGCTATAAAATTCAATTTATTAATATAAATTTTTATTTCTCTCTCTTTTAAATGGTAAATTCTCCTTATTTAAATAATTAGAATAAATCAAATCTGTTCAAATTATTGTATATTCAATTACTTTGTTTGTTGTAATTTATTTTATTCATTGTTATTTTATTTATTTAGTTACTTTAGTTAGATTTTTAATAATTACTTTCTTTTAGATAAATGGATTTTTCTCCTTTTGTATCTTGTTAGAAATATCAATTTTTCGAAATTTTTAATGAGAATTTTTCTTATTTCAAAATTTTCTACTCTGATGGAGTGGAGATGATTTGCTTTATTATTATTATTTTTATATTTTTTTGGAATAAAGTTTTATTTTTTTATTGTTTACATTTTATTTGTCTACTCATCATCATTATTATTTTTGTTAATCTTAAAATTTCTTCTAAAATTCGATTCTAATCAAAATATTATTACGACAAAAATTCCATTTTTATACGATTATTATCTATTTATTTATTTCTTTCTATTTTTGTTCATTTATTTTCTTTTCTTTCAATTGGAAATTTCACTATTTTTTCTTTTTTTTTATATGATACATTAAATATTAATTATATTATATTATAATTTTGTTGTTGTTGTTTTATTTTTTACAAGTTTTATTCTATTTAATTAAATGCATTTTCATAGTTATTATTATTATTATTATAATATAAATAAATATATTTTTATATATTTCGACTAGCTTAAGTGTGATTTCTTGTTTGTTTCTTTTTCTTTTCTTCTATTTTAATTTACATTTAATTTCAATACTATATACTGTGTGTGTGTGTGTGTGACTATTTTTTAAAAGAACTTTTATTTTAGTGATTTTGGTTTTTCTTCTAATTTTTCCCATTTTTTTTTTAAATATGCATTTTTGTGTAGATTTTTGAAATAAATATTTTCTCAAAAAAAAAACACAAATTTTTGATAGTTTTCACAATTATTGATAGCTTAGATAAGCTGTGGTTTTAGGGGAATTCCCTTTTCGAATTTTCTAGAAAAAAAATGGAATTTCTTTAATTAATTTGAAAATATTTTTTTTTAATAACTTTTTACTAAAATAAAATTAAAAAAAAGATAGTTTTCAAAATTATTTCGATTTTTTAATAAAAAAAAATAAATATTTAAATACACCCTCAATTGTGTTGGCATACTTTTGGCTTAGCCTAAATACTCATATTTGGGCGTAATTCTGAACAAAAATCATATCTATAAAAAAAAAAATGGGAAAAATAATAAAAGTCGATCTTGAAAAAATGGATCTCACTAAAATTGTCATTACATCATTTGGATAAGCTTTTATATTAATTATTTTATTTTGTAGATAAATTGTAGACTTAAAATTCTTTATTATTTTCTGCATTGATAAGAGATTATTTTACGAAAAAGAAAAAAAACGAGAATACCTGCAATAATAAGTGTACACATTTTTAATAAATTTTGGTATTTTTAATAAATAGTTCATTGTCGTTTATATAATTTTTTAGGCAATTCCAACTAACATCAAAATTTATTCGTTTCAAATTTGATTCAAATACAATCAATATTTTTTTGTTTGTTCTAAAATTCATTTTCAACACGCAGTTTTTTGTTTTTTTTTTTTTACATAAACTCATAATTTTTAACAATTAATTTTATTTTTTTTAATTGGAAATTTATTGATTGATTGATTTTTATATTACAACAGACATTCACTATCGATCGATTTCTTTCGTTTTTATTACTATAACTTTTCATTATCTAATTTTATTATTACATTCAATTCACATAAATATCCTTGTTCTGTTTTTTTTTGTATTAGTATAATTTTTGTTTTTACATTATAATTTATATTTATACAATATATTAATAATTATTACAACTATGCACAAGAAAAAAAAAATCTATACAAATCAGTCTTTGGCAATATCACAACAGTTTGTTTCACGTTTTGGGATTTTTGTGTTTACTTTTCTTTCTTATTTTTTTTTTTTCAAATTTATAACGACTAAAGAAAATAAAAATAATATTAATAATAAATAATGATATTAATTTTTTTAAAAAAAAAAAAAGGCTGGATTTTATTTAATAATTATTGGAATTTCCAGCATCAAAATATACAAATTTCTATTATTATTAATATCAAATCAATACTATTTTGATTATTATCCATTAATTATATTTTACTACAAAAATAAAGTAATAAAAATAGTTATAGTAAAGAAAAATAATACAATATGGAATTATTTACAAAACTAATTAAAAAAAAATATTGTAACAAAAATTTAATACTTTGAATTTCTTTTGGAATAAAATTATTATTAGTTTTTTCTTTTCTACATTCTTGAAAATTTTACTTTCTTCTATTCTTGATAAATATTTTAATTATTTAGTCTACGGACAGAAAAATGACTTTAAGAATTAAACAATTGAAAAAAAAAACCTTTCTGTTTTTGGTAAAAAAAAAAAAAAACTGCTAGAAAAATGTAGAAAACTCCAAGAATGGATTAGAAAAACTTTTTAATAATTTCGCCCATAAAGAATTTATTATCATTATTTTTCTTTTTTAATAAATATTCTCTATAAAAAAATACACAAAAAAAAATGATAATAATAATAATAATAATTAATAAATTAATTAATTAATTTTTCTAAATATATAATTTTCTATTGGAATTTACGAAACACCCAAATCATGAAGCAAATGTTGTTTTATTACTTCGCCCTCTTCTTCGAGTATTTGCGCTGTCATTGTATTAATTAAATTGAAAACTATTGCGAATATTGTGAACGCTGTATAAATACCGAGTGCTGTCCACCACAACAGCTGTTCATGTGATTTACGTTCAAAATTCTTTAAGACTAGGAGACCTATCGTTAGACCAGCTAATGCTCCTGTTATATGTGCTACATATGACACCGATGGTGCACTATTCGTTTCAGTTACATACCTTGAATAGATGGCATAACCAAAATCGCACGATGCTGTTGACACACACATGTACATAAGAAAGAAAGAGAAGAAAAAAAAATAATATAATATTAGTTTACTGTTGTTTAATTGGAAAAAATTGTATATATTTTTAATATTAAATTTATGGAAAATGGTTTTTTGTTTAAAAAAAATACGGGTTTCTAAAATATCTACAGACTTTATAGGTAGTAGGATTTTATTTCTATACAAGAAAAACACATAAAATTGATTAAGTTGCATTGAAATTTAATAATTTCTATAACTGCAATAATTGCTAGAAATGCTATAACTTCCATAACTGCTACAATTGCAATAACTACAATAACAGCTGTCAATTTAATAACTGGTAAAACTACTATAAATGCCATACCTGGAATAATTTCAATAACTGCTATAACTGCAATAATTCGAGTAATTGCAATAACTGTAGTATCTTCTATAACTGAAATAACTACTTTAACTGCAATAACTTTAGTGTACTGCCATAACTGCTTTAACCGTTATAATTGTAATAATTGCAGTAATTGCAATATCTGCAATAACTGCTTTAAATGAAATAACAACTAGAACTACTATAAAAACTATAACTAAAATAATTCTAGTAACCGTAATAATTATAGTAACTGCAATTACTGCTAGAACTGCAATAGTTCGAGTAACTGCAATAACTGTAGTACCTGCTATAACTGCAATAACAACTTTAACTCCAATAATTTCAGTGTATTGCCGTAACTGCTTTAACGGAAATAATGCAATATCTGCACTATCTGCAATAACTGCCATAAATTTAAATAACAACTAAAACTGCCATAAAAACCATAACTGAAATAATTCTAGTAACTGCAATAACTGCTATAATTGCAATAATTCTTTTATATTTATTTACTTTTCCTTTAATTATGAAATTGGATTTTGATAAAAACTCGTATGAGAACAAAAACAATTACGTAATGATTTTTCCATCGACTACAACAACTGCTATAATAACTAATTCTATCTTAATTTGTATATGCACATGACAGCACTTTATTTATTGACATTCCTGATTGATTAACTGG
Organism: Atherix ibis; assembly: GCA_958298945.1. Classification (NCBI taxonomy): domain Eukaryota; kingdom Metazoa; phylum Arthropoda; class Insecta; order Diptera; family Athericidae; genus Atherix; species Atherix ibis. Next base: position 104,639,515 of record OY282606.1, on the reverse strand, counting down.
ACAAAAAGTAATCTAGAAAATTGATTTTTGTTTACATCTCAAGTGGTTTAATAATTTTTAAAACTATAATTATTTATTCTTGATAAAAATCTACTCACCAAATATGAATATCGATGCCAATTTCAGAACACCATACTTCATTTCGCCAAAATTTAATAAAATATTAGCTAAGTGAGCGGCGAGAAGGGCATAAACACCACCGCTAGCACCAACGAGGTAGACTTCAGCATCGACAACGCTTGTCCCTAACGATCCGGCAAACACACCCGCCAAATAGATGCACGATATCCGCAACCATCCATGAACCATCTCCAATGGAATACCAATGATCAGCTGAACGATAACATTGAATCCAAGATGGAACCAATTAGCATGGAGTACCATATACGAAAAGAACCTCCAGATCTCCTGTCGACGATCTGGACGGTATATTAATATTGAGTCCATTGGTATCGGGCCAGCCGGCTTCATTTGTGTTTCGGTTGTTAACAGATCGTACACAAACACACTAACCTAGAAATAGAAAATCATAAGAAAAATGAACAAAATTTAATAACAATCACATCATCAATCTTAGACTATTATTTATTGTAATAACAAATAGATCATTTTTGTTCCAATAAATAGAAAAGAAAAAAAATACTAGAGAATCCAAAACAGGATCAAATCTTAAAAAATATCAACCAAAAAAAAAAATACAATCGAGGGCAACTTTATAGTCCAAAGCAAAAGGACATAGTAGAAGAAGAAGAAGAAGAAGAAGACATCAAGGAAACTAATTTCTTTTCTCGTCTACCAACTAGTAGTAAGTAAACAAACCACAACTGATGTCTTAATAAAAAATGATGATCACAATAATTTTTCATCTAACAATAGGAGATTTATTGTATTTGTTGTTGTTGTTGTTGTTATTATTGTAATATTTTTTTATATGGTTTTATTTCGATAATGTGTGGAACCTAGACTACCACCTTTCGTGTGTCCGCTTCTTTTTTCCAACTTTTTATCGAAGTGCATTTAAAAGAAAGAAAATTTCCATGTCCATCCTTTGAGTTGAAATTCAAGTTTAATATTAAAAACCCCTTCTTCCTTTGTCTCCCCCTTTTCAGCCCTTTCCTAAACGAACTATTACTAAGCGAAGAAACGCAATAACTCATACCTCGTTTTTATTTTGGTAATAAATTTAATGCGTCACGTCATCTTGTTTTTTTTTTGTGTTTTTTTTTCTCTCACTGTATTCACAAAATAAAATCTCTTTTCTTATTTATTTACATAACCATGCGAGGGTGTAACCAATTGGCTATTGTATTATTATTATTATTATTATTTCTTATACAACGAGGAGGTTCCATAGACCTCCAGTATAGCTGGGAGAATATATCTGAAAAGTTATAGAAGTCTAGGCCGGCTTAGAGAGGCTCTATTTGTGTACATATTTACATATTTTTAGATGGCGGCGATGTATGACCGTGGAATAGGTGACAACAGCCAAGCCTTTAGGTATTGCCGAAATTTTTTTGAAGTCATTTTGAGGTTGGCGTGTGTCCTATATAGTTTACAGAGTGCATGGCCTAATAAAAGGGCACACAACAAAAATCGGTGTTGTCTTATTGAAAGAGAATAAAATCCGTTCATTATTAAATCGACTTCACAGGACGTCTTCTGACTGCTCGCAAGAAGTGTGGCGGCTCTCAAGTAAGATTTTCGATAATGAACAAAAGAGAAAACACTCAAAATGAGGGTGTAGGCAACACGACAAACCACACAACATCTTATGCATCCAAATGCATCTTTTGGGTCGTTGTTGTTGTATCCGTACTCATACTAGTAGGATGTCGATTTTTCATTATTTTGTATTCGATTAATAGTATCCTGGGTGGTATTGAATCAGATTCGTTGATTCCCATTCTCTGGTTCTGGTTAGTTTTTTTTCTTTTTTAATGAATAAATTAAGTTTATGTGCACTTAAGAAACAAGGAAGAAAAAACTCCCAACTAACTTCAGAATAAGTTTCTATATTATCAACTTTCACCCAAAAACTTTCAAAATTGATATCTCTAATACCAACACAACATTCGGTTCTGGTTTTGTAAAATCTACCAAAAAAAAAATAAATAAAGAAATATATTTTCCTTAAAATTTTTCAAAGAAATCTTATTCATATTTACGATCTATGGAGGCGTTGAAGCGTCAATAAAATAGACGCTTTTAAAAAACCAATTAAAAAATAAATTGAAAAAAAAAAACCGATAAAAATTAAGTAATGAAAATTGAAAAAAAAAACATTTTTTCATGTAAAATATCTTGGTTTTTTTTTTTAAAGCAATATTCCAACCCCTATTTAAAGGGTAAAAGCGATGAGCCGAAGAAAAAAAACTATTGTATTACCAACCGAATAAAATAAAACAAAAAATCATTCTTGCAGTGCTTGTTCGTTTTTTTATTGATAATTTTTCAATGTACCGAAAGATTTTCCATGCAGAAAATCGTATAAAATCGAAAAATATACAATTTTCTATCGTTTTATTCACCGCACAACCAACCACCCCCATTCAATCGATTCCAACACCCAACCGCCAACCCCTTTCCATCCTTATATTATTGCCGTCTGTCCTTTTCTATTTTGTATAAATTTTTCCCTATCAACCGCCACTATTATTTGCTTTCATTACGAATTTTGCGAATAAGAAAATAAGGAAGAAAATCCAGACCATCAATTAATCATCGAGTCCTGGAATTAGATGGTATCGAATCCTGCAAGGGATCTTCTTGTAGATTGCACATGAAATGAAATAAAATGAAATCGAAATAAGAGAAGAAAAAATTCCTTTTAGCATAGTCAGCAGACGTTTAAATCATTCGCGTGAGTCCACCCCCACCGTGAATACCACTTATTTGTACTACCCCTCGAGGAATATGCTCCCTGGTGTAAGTACGCGTGTAAACAACCAATGAAAAGGGCGACAGAACAAAACACAACAGCTCTATTTGGATCCTTATTTCAATTCGAGAAATTCCCGTTGTGGCGGCAGTCTTTAAAGAGGGATTCTCCAAATGCTAGACAGACGGAAATACAAATTCAAGGAAAAAAAATCGCTCCATATCCTTTAAGACTTTATTGCAGTTTCTAAGAGTTGTGTTTCCATCGACGAAACTTGAAATTGTCGAAATTGCAAATGTGAATACGCTTACCGAGGGAGATTAGTTTTAATACCATCCCTAAACTGTCTCAAAACAGGATAAATATTTGGAAAAAATGCGATTGGAAGGAGATAAAAATTGAGAAGTATTCATGACGAATGATATAATTTATTAGTATTTGAGCAAAAGAATAAGACGAAGAGAAATTCTTTTTTCGTACAATATAAAGGGAAAATCTGTAAATCCTCCAAAGATGGTCTTAAGACAATAGTAGTAGGGGCTATACATGTTTTTGGGAAGCTTTTTGCAAAATTAAAAAAACCGTCGAAACAAAGACGAATATTTTCTGAATTCCTGATATATTAATTGCATAGTTTTGTTAGTTACTGTAATTACAGGGACATACAAAATTATGCCATAGGATATATTCACATACGAGGTCTGTTCAAAAAGTATCACGAATTTTGAAAGCTCCTCGGGTTACTTATATTCGATTTTAGATTTTTTTTTTGTGGCGTTATGTTGGTACTCATGTCTTTCACTTATGCCGACAAGTTCGGCCATTTGGAATGTTTAGTTAATTTTTGACAGCTGCTCTGCTTGCACGTGTTTTGGCTCGTCTTCGATTAGTCAGGTCATGTCCTAACAGGTGTACGATGACATAAGGCCTCCTATCTGAGCGGTGACACTCTGGTAACTGTGGCTAATAGTATTCTGGCAAGCTTTATGGATCTCCAGAAAAAGCGCGACTGTGTATGAAAGCTACATTTGGATTGTCGTTTCTCGCCTCTTCACATTCCTTAAGGCGAACCCGTGATATGGTTTAAGGGGGAAAGTCAAAGGGATTTGGGGTAATGGCTTCTGCTGAGACTGGTTGCGGGATTATACTAGTATTGGGGTTGACCATGGTGGTATATGGGGGGACGATCGTGGATTGGTACTCTCTTGGTCCAGTTCTGTTGATTGGTTATTTATGAACGTGTTGAACCTCTTCACTAAAGGCAATCGTGCCCTCGAATGTCTTCCTTAAAGGCAATTAGGGCCACTAGACCTAAGAGGAGAGCATCCAAATAAAAAAATGTGTTTTCTTTTCCGTTCACAGTCATGGTAAGTGTCACCTTGTCTGTCACAGTTCCAGCATACCACGGTGGTGTGTCAAGTCGCCAAATTGGGTATGTCTCGTTGGTCTATGCTGTCCGTAAGAATATGGTCTCCGTCTCTGTCCATGCCGCTTCCTCCAGTCTTGGTCTATTGTAGGTATTGCGCTACGATCAGGTTTGTTCACTGTTGCAGTAAAAAACAATAAAACGCTTACTGGTCTTTTCCTTGGTGCTATAAGAGGCTTACACCAATGCAGCAAATTTAAAGGACACGGACCCGGATTTGAAATCATTTTTCAAAAAGGGTCCCAGAACCTATATCCGTCCCAGTAGCCCTACTATTAGAAGAAGTTATCTCCAACAAAGCATCACAAGATAGCTCATTAGTTAAGACCAAGTGTGACTACTTAAAATATATCGATTTAACTCCAAATGGCAAAATTCAAATTTATAGCAAATAATCTCACCGGAAAGTTGAGTTTTTAATTGTTGCAGTAGATTTTGGTTGAAATTTTAACAGATTTTCTTACTTGGCAAAAGATGCTCCAACCTAAACCTGACCGTCTACTGAAAATACAATCACCTCTGAGGTATTATGCGTTCGAAAATTTAAAATGAATTAGTTGAGACACAGTCCAATTCTTTGGCGACAGTGCTTTTGATTCCATCATTTCGTTAAGTCAAAAGGGGTAGTTTGCCACCAAAGTTTCAACTCTCATTCCAGATGTTATCATCGTTATCATCGTTAACGTCGGAACAAGAACACGTTCTGGTTCCTGGGCGTTACTATGGTTTATGATTACCACACACAAATAAATAAGTTAATGTCATTTAACAAATTGATATGTTTTCCGAACAAACCGAATTACATCATCCGCCCTCGGAAACACCTCAAGCAGAATCCCATTTCTGGGGTGGCCGTTTACACCAGCAAGTGTTACTTAATGTCTTCCATTTGATGGCACTCATATTAACAAAATCACCAGTAACCCCATCTACCGTTCAGTTCATACAAACATTGTTTACAGATAAGTTTTTTTTTTGGTGGGGGTAAGTTGCTTAGATGCCGGGGTCTGTACAAAACGAATACGAATTCAAGTTGGAAATTTGCAAGAAGAGATCAAAACCATTCCGGAATTAATGCTTTTAACTTGAATGCGTTTCTAGATGTGTTTCTATATCCTACCACCTACCAACAACCTATACTTCAGTTTACCCCTCACATTTTGATTACACAATTTTCGATGGTTTGCTTTTTTTATATTTATTTCCAAATTTTATTATAGTAATTCTGTAGAGTGGTTGAGGGTATGACCTTCGTAGGACTGTGTGATGGGCAGGATGGGTGGGTGGCTAGATGATAGCAAAAGTGGTCGTTTGATATTGCATTTATTCCCCCCCCCCATCCACAAACACTCCAAGGGATAATAAATTTACCGAAAAGGCAGTATGTATAATTTGAGAAATGTACACGTCAGGTTTCGTATGAATAGCAATTATTATTGTGATAAGGGTATACCGGGTGCCTGCCTGCCTTTTAAGTGATTCCTTAACAATAGAATAAATTGTTCTTGTGGGCCATTTTGCCATTAATACGAGTACAAACGTAAAATTGATATTTGGCCCTCTATTGACGTATGATATACGAGCATTACCACATCGCCATTCTCATCTACAATATTCACTTACGAGTATCTAAACCATAGTCAAATCATTTTTCTTTTCCTTAAACCAATCAAGTAACGATATTTTATCAGCTAACTTACCCTGTAAATTACGTAAAATTGCTGATATTATTTTTTATACACTTCTTCTTACAGGGTGTCGATAAAAAAATTCAATTTGAAGACTTTTTTTCCGTTCAACGTGATTAAGGGGGGAGGTATGGACTCTTCAAATGAATAATTATTTTGTTATAATACTATGGAAAATATTTGATTTCTCAATAGAATCTTTGTGTAATCGTAGAAGGGAATTTGAGTTTTTTTTGTTTAATGGAGCAGGAAACCATTCTTCAAAGGAAGAAATTAATTACGCTTAAGTACACATGCTTAAAGCAATGCTACACAATAAATTGCATCATTACATTGATGATTTTCTAATGGCAGTAGAGTGGAAATTTTCAAAACAGTAGAGAAAATTGGAGTAAAAGTCAAATTAAAATCGAAATTAGGTTAAAGGTACTTAAACGAATTACTTTAAAAATTATCTTGTATATCAAAACTTTTTTTATTGAATTATGTATAATTTAGTTAAGAGCTAAAAACTAGTCCACTTTTACAACAATAAAGGGTTATCCATTTAGTGGTTCGGAAAGTAAGGCTATGTCATTTGACAGCTGTCAAAAAAAAATATATCATCAAAGATGGCGTTTGTTTTGTTTTGTGGTTCGGCATTTTTCATTCAGGGAGAGCGCCGATTGGGTGGTGATTTTTCATAAAAAAATTTGGTTTAGTGATAAGGCTCATTACTTGCTTAGAGGATACGTCACAAGTGACTGTGGAAAAATCATTGTATTAAAAAAAAAGAAAGGTGTATACTTTGTTGTGAAAATATCATTAGCCTGTGTTTCTTTATAAATGAAGAGGAAGAGACAGTTACTATTGATTGACCGTAGGATCACCAACAGTTTTTGGGCTAAACTTAAAGATCGAAAATTTTTAGTTTAATTGAGCGAAAAGTTTACTGGGTGCGTAATTTCAAAATTTTATTATGTCAATAGACCTCGAAAATGATGGCGGTTGAACTTTTATTTATAGAAATAAACAAAAAAAATTCTTTTTACTCCAAACTAGTATCTTTTGCACCAAGAAAGGACTATCCATTTAGTGGTTCAGAAAGTAAGGCTCTGTCATTTGACAGCTGTCAAAAAAAAATGTCATCAAAGATGGCGTTCGTTTTGTTTTGAGGTTTGGCATTTTTTATTCAGGGAATGTGCAAAAGATATTTCCTGATTGTAAATAAAGAGGAAGGAAAGTTATTCTGAGCGCTATGACCGTACGATGACCAAGATTTCTTGACTTAACCTTAAAGATTTTAATCTGGACTTTAAGTGGTACCACAAGTCAAATTAATCGAAAATTGTTGGCATAACTGCGAGAAAAATTTACTGGATGCGTAATTTCCAGATTTTAATATGTCAATTAGTCTCGAAAATGATGCAGTCGTCAAACGCAATACTCAGGCAATCGTCAAATTTTAGATCAATTTATGGTAAAAACTTACCTTTGTCAAGTAATCGCCGAATTACTCCAGCTATAAAAATTTTCTTTAAATGGTGTTAAGATCGAAGATATATTTTTTTTTTTTAAATTCGCATTTAAAATATGTTTTATTAAATTTTATTTTCCAAAGCTTTTCATGTTGTATTGGGAGTTTCATGTTGCATTGGGTGTCGGGACATGGGAGAATTATTGAAAATGAACTTGATGATCAGCTGGTTCGAAAGACCCTGCGGCGTCCGGTGATAACAGCTATGCCCTAATTTGCCTTGCCTAGTGACCGAAAAGGTAACTACATCCTCGGCGATACGTAGAAATACAGACTGGACTTATATTGAGATATTTTTAGCAAACTATTAACAAATCAGTCTATACCTCAGTATTTTTATCGCAATTCTTGGCAAAATTGAATAAACTTGAACCGATCTGTGCCACTAAAATGAGAGCAGCGTCGCTTAAGAAACTGATAATGCCCACCCACACGTAAATTTGAGGTCGCCAAATCTCCTCATGGCCGTCGTGCTGCAAAGTGACTCCTAGTTTATTTCTAAGGAACCTTACATATAAATGTAAATTACAAAATGTCGTAAATTTATTTCGAAATTAACGAACTTTTCAAGTACAGAAATTTTTTAGTGTTGACAAGATTTTCGTATGTTTCCAGTTAATTAGCGTAAATTATATATTTTTTTAAAAATGTTTTTTTTGAAAAATGTTTTTAAAAATATTAACTTACCTCAAGCATCGAAATGAATATCACAAAAAATGGTGGTGGACAGCACTTATAACGATCAGCATAATATTTTTTCTCAACGACGATCTCATCTGATGGAATGTCAATAACAGTCGATTGTTGAAGCATTCTTGGTTGGATCTACCAGTCGATTAGGATTCTCTGTTTTGTTTTGTTTTCTGTGGTTTTGTTGTGTTACTTCCTTTTCCGTTTGCTCCTTGTTTGATTTTCTTCGCCTCTATCTCTTCTCTCCCGCTCTCTTTCACTATTTGATTTAATAATTTTATACATAAATGGAATACATTTATGCTCAACTATTTAATTAATAAATCATATTTTATATAGCATACACTAATATGTATGATATGTAGGAAATTTGTGGAGAGTATACAACACGAGATGATGGCATTCAAATATTTCACCACACAGAGTGAAAAAGGAGTGAAGAATCAGTAGAAAAAAGGAGGGGGGAAATTTTTCAAAATCTTCCAGTTTTTTTCTTTCTTTTTTCTCTTTGTAATTAGATCTATTTTATTTTCTTTTAATAATCCTTTAAAATTTTCCTTTTTTTTGTTTTTAATTTAAATGAGTTATTTTCTATAAAGATTATTATAAAATCATGATTTTGCTCAATTTTAAACTGGGCTCCTTTACATTTTTCTACAAAAATTACTATTTTCAGAATTTGGAACAATTTCAAGTTGATTTTCTTCAATTTTTCTGTATTTGGTTGTGTTTTTTTCTTTTATCTTTTTAATTATCTTCTCCTTTTTTTCCGTCGCATAAGTCCAAATTGTGTTTTTCATACAATATTTATTAATTTTATCATATATAGAAATTGGTAGCAATTACACTAAAATGCCTTCTTATATTTTGATAGTAGAAAGATGAGAAAATCATTTATAATCTAAATTTTCAACCATTTGAAAATCTGCAAATACAAAAAGGAAAATTTGTTTTTATTATTATAATTTTTTTTAATATTTAAAATAATGTATATTTTTCTAAATATGAAATAATTTCTGATTACAGAAAAAATAATATAAAAATTTGTAAAAATAAAAATACGCCCAGCGCCTTGAAGTGTATTTATGCACGACCTGGAAAAAACTCTTCACATTAACCCTTGGACCAGATAATTTTAATTTCGTTGGAAAATATTTGTGTCAATCTAATAATGGTCCTGACTGTCTGTAATAACAAAAATTTCGCTCTGTCAACCAGACTAATTACCATGCACCAATCTGTCCGCCTAACAAGAAACTATTTTCTATCTGCTGTTTTGGTGTGTCCTCAAAAAAGTATTCCAAAAACAAAAAGAAAATTTGACTGTTTTTGTCCCCACCAAAAAAAAAAAAGGATTGCGAAAAAAAATCCGAGAAAGTTGACAAAAGCGCCAAAAAAATGAACAAAAAAAAATAAAAGTGCATATGGCCGTCTGCCAAATTAATTGCTACAAGTGCAAGTGCAAGTGCATGTCGGCAATTTTTATACCAAAATTCAATGTATTTCCAGACATTATATTTCCTTCTATTAAAAACAAGAGATAATTTTTCCAAATAGCTTGTGTGTGCGAATATTTGTGTTTGTGTCGGAGAGTATGTGTAAATGACGCACGCATGCATAAAAAAAAAAGTTCAAAAAAAATTTCAAAATTGAAAAGGAATTTTCATGAAAATATTTCCAATTTTCTTCTTCTTATTTTCTTAGTTTTTTTTAACCTTTATTTTTTATTACTAAATACGCGAATTTGGATTAATTTGATTGGATTTGTTCTAAAATTCTTTAAGAACGATTACAAAATTCGTAACGCAAAAAAAAATTTGATTTGGTCTAAAATTCTTTGAAACGATTACAACGCCACGCTATGCTAATAATGAAAACTGTGCAGTAGCAAAAAATATATTTGTTAGGCTAATTTTAGATGGATTTTTCGTGTGTTTTCTTATAATTTTTTTGGGAATAAAAAATTATTAAAAATTAAGAATTTTTTAAGTAATTTTTTTAATTGGTTTTTTTTCAAATTTTTTATTTAAAAAATAATTTATTCAGTATGTGTCAATTTAGACATTTGCATGTCAATTTTCTCCCCTTTAGAACTTTTTATGTCAATTCCGTGACACGCACAGAAAATTTCATTATTAAAAAAAAATAATAATAAAAATAAAAACAAAAACTATAAAATTTTTTATATAAAATATAAGAAATACAAATAAAATGTTTATTCAAATGTCCTTTTTATTATAAATAAAAACCAAGAAAATTCTAGAAACAATATTAAAACGAACCGAATTCGTAAGGGAATGAGATGGATCGGAATACGACGTTACAGGTCTGAGGGGTGCGGGGGGAGGTAATTTTTATTTAAAAACTAGATAGGGACAAAATTAGAATTGATGTCAGAGTCAGAAGGAAGAAATAAATATTTTTTTTTCCTTTTTAATAAAAAAAAAAGAAAAAACGACAGCTATTTCTAAGTACTGTCAGTATTGCGGGAAATTCTAGAAGTAGAAGTATGGTCGACTTTTAGAGAAGCATTAAAGGTAACCGCAGAAGACGTGCAATATCCTCAACGAACCGCAAAACTGAAGGGAACTATAGTGTCTGAGGGTAATATAAGAAAGACAGGATATATATATGTACATCCACACGTACTTGAGCAAAAGTCTATTTTTATGTATAAATATCTTCATTTAACGTAGGAAAAAAAATGGATAACAAGAATTGAGGCATTTTTTTGACATCGTCTAGACAATGTCTGCCATTGCGAAATCTATTAAGTGATATGCAAAATTGAAAGTTAATTATTTGTAATTAAATGGTTGTTTTTTTAAATAATTTAGTATATATTTTTCTTTGATATCTTTTCAATGTCGAGAGCATAGATATGTCAATTCAGTTGTCAGATTGACTTTAAACTCACTTATAAAAGGTAGTCTTGTCTTGTTTTTGATATTAAAAAAATTCTTCTGATAAAAACTTTGGGTTTTTTTTTTGCTAAAAAGCTTTTTTTCATAATTAAAAAAAAAATATTTGTAATTATTTGCATAAAATATGAATTTCCCCATTAAATTTTCAATATCAATAAAATTTACTATTAAAAATTATTTTCCTGATATTTTCACATAAAATATTGTATGAGGTCTGTTCAAAAAGTATCGCGAATTTTGTGTTTTTTCAAAAATTATTTATTTATTCATAAATATCTATTTTGTCCCCTTCAAAGTAATCCCCACCAGATATAATACATTTGTGCCAACGTTTTTTCCAATCCTCGAAGCACTTCAAAAAATCATTTTTTATGATCTTGTTCAGCTCCTCCTTCGATACCGTCTTTATCTCCTCAATCGTAGCGTAGCGTCGTCCTTTCATGGGGCTGTTCAGTTTCGGGAACAAGAAAAAGTCACAGGAGGTCAGATCTGGGGAATATGGTGGCTGCGGCATTATTAGTGTGTTGTTTTTGGCCAAAAATGGCAAAAACCAATTTCTGTTCATCCACAAATCCGGGCGTTTCTGGCGGATTGCTTCGCGCAATTTGCAAGGTAATATTCCTTATTGACCGTTCTACCCTGTGGCAAGAACTCATGATGCACCATGCCCCTGCAATCGAAGAAAACTGTAAGCAAAACCTTCACATTCTATCGAACTTGGCTCTTTTTTCGGTCTTGGTTCGTGCAGCAGCTTCCATTAGGATGATTGAGCTTTGGTTTCCACGTCATAACCATAAACCCATGATTCGTCACCAGTTATGACTCTGTGGAGCAAATTTGCGTCGTCGCGGACAGAGTCCAAAAGGTCCTTATTAATTAACTGAACATTGAAAATAGCCGAACTTGGCATAAGTGGGAGACATGAGTACCAACATAACGCCACAAAAAATCGAAAACCGAATGTACGTAACCCGCGGAAATTCAAAATTCGCGATACTTTTTGCACAGACCTCGTATATTCTTTTCTTTATTGAAATAATTCCTTTTTGGGAAAATCAAAATTTTAAATAAGGACATTTAGGGGAAAAAAATGATTGAATAAAAATGTCTTACCTTTGTACACATGAAAATAAATTATTAAAAATAAAAAATGAACTTATTACTCTTATAGAGAATTAAGATAAATACGAAGAAAAAATTACATACAAGAAAATATAAATAAACTAAAAGAAAATCTTAAATAAATGCTAATAAGCTATGATATTATTGCATTTTTGTTCCTTTTTCCTTTATATAAGGAGTAAGGAACAAAAAATACAGAAAAATAATTTCTTGGAAGAAAAAAAAGGGACAAAGTAAATTAGAGTCCATAAAAAAAATTTATATTAGAGACATTCAACTAAAATGAAATGGTTATGTGTGACTTGTAAGGATAGGGATACGACCAATAAACAACCAAAGAAAAGAAAAAACCCAAGGATATTTGAAAATATGAGAATTGGGAGAAGAAATAAGTCAGTTTTGAATAGAATGGAACGGCCAAAAGATATTGAAGTAAATTTAAAAAATATTATTCAGAATATAATCGATTATGTAAATCATTGGCTACTTATGCTAATTTATTATCCTCGATGGAAGATTTTTAACCTTAAAAATGGGGCAAAACGAAAGGGAGAGGATAAAAAAAAACTGGACACAAAAGCATATTTTCTAGCTAAAAGAAATAATGTTCGATGGAGAGAAGAAGAAAAAATGAACCTAAGCAAGTAATGGTAGTGTAGCTAAATAGAAAAGAGAACTATAAAAAGAGTTTGTTGGGCAACAACTTTTTCAATCAAGTCAATACGCAAAGGACACGAAATCATTCCTAAAATAGTCCTAAACTAGAACACTTATACATGCCCAGAATTCGACCACATTTGAAAGCAGTTTTACTACAATACGAATAACAATATCATTACGATAAGAGGTATCTTTAAATACCCTTCAGTAGGTAGGAATTCCAAATGCATGCAGGTAAAAAAAAATCAGGTCATTGTCATGTCAAATAATATTAGTAAAAGGATTCAAAAAAAAAAAAAAAGGAATCGTTTACGTAAATTGACCGATGCTATCAGATTTCCAGATTCAAATGTCCTATACTATTGTAGATAATAAAAATACCTTAACAAAATAGAAAATAAAAATAAATGAACGTTGACATTTGTTATATGTAAATGAACTCATTAAGGTGATAAAAATGTATACATCAGCAGGATTATTTTCTCAATATCCAGTAAATTTACTTTAAATAGGATATAATTAGTGAGGACAATTACTACAGGAATTCTTTTAATGAAGATCCTATTTTTTGATTACCAACAATAAAATACAGAAAAATCTCATTCCAAGGGTGATCCAAATCTAGTATTTGGAAAAATTCTTCATTTTTAATCTTTTTCTCGTACAATATAATTCTGCCTTTTTTTCCCTCGAAATGTTTTTTAGTTTTTATTGCATTTCTAGATTTATAGGTAAAAAAGGTGATATTAACTAAAATTTATATGTAACTTATGCGAGCGGAGTCCCTGCACACTCCATTAAACCGGAAATAAATCACTACCTAACTGGTCAGATGGAGATCATGAAGAACTAAATCTTTTGCTACAATCCTTCTTAATATGTACTTTTTCCACTTTTATTTTATTGTATCTCATTTCAATTCGAACTTATCCACGTGTAATAAAAATATTCTCATCCCCAAACAAGATACTAAAACTAATTCAATCAATTAAATTGGATACATTGAAATTTGGCCATTTAACTCTACTTGTTTTTTTAATACTTTATCCTGACTATTATTTAAATATATAAATTAAATATAAAAAACACGTCCTTTTTCCTTCCACTCCATTTCATCATTTACAGATATTCTGTTAATAAATGTACATACGCTTCTGGCTTAATTATTGCAGAAGCGGCAAGAAATGGTACTGCTTGCATACTTTTGTATAAATTTTTTCATGTAGACATAACACCCACTGACATCTAGTTTTCATAATAGAACTTTTATTAAATTGCAAAAGCATAATTTATATTCATTTTAATTCACTTATTGTAAATAAAAATACAATTTAAACACAACTTTTTTATATGAAATTAGAATTTGTATTTTAGGTTTAATATTTATTTCGAGCGCCTCAATTTTGTAGACTTTCGGAAAGTTTTAAAATTTGGGATTCATTATTTTTAAAGTTATTATTTTGACACTTATCGAAAGGTGCAAATGAAAAAAGTGTGATTTTTATATTTTTTGAAGTATTTACGAAAATGTAAGTATTTATATAAATAGTTTTATTGTTGATAACATTTAAAATAGGAAGTTTTTATTCAGAAAATGAAGTGTTTTATAAAGAGTTGTTGGTAATTAAGTCATTTTGACTAGAGAAATTAACAAAAATTTAGTTTATAATGTATTTAAATGGCTTTTAATGATTTATTTTGTCCAAAAAATGATTAAAAAGTGAAAAGTTCGTCTCTATTTGTTTACGCATAAATGACATCACATCGTAAGCATTTTTTTTAAAAAAACCGCTTCAATCGCATACTGAAATTTAAAATTAGCCCCCAATGATTTACGCCGTCCGTTTCTGTTATTTTGCATGTGTACAGGCCTATCCAGTTCTTCTATAATCTAAGGTTCGGGAAGTAAGGTTCTGTCATTTTGGCAGTTGTCAAACAAATATGGCGGCGTTTATTATTTTAAAGGTTGTCATTTTATATTTCGAATAGGCTAAATTTTCATTTCTCGCTTGGTGGATGCGTCACTATGCATAATTGCTATAAATGGGGCTCCACAAAAAAAACCCACAAGCCACTCTGGAGAAGCCATTGTAAAAAGTGACTGTTTGGTGTGCAATTAGGCCTAAAGGTGTTTTGGGGGGCTCGCATTTCTTTGAAAATGAATAAGCAGAGAACGTTACCATCTTTTCTGAACGCTATGACCTTATATGACAACCGGCATTTTTTTTTTTGGTCTAAAGATTTTGTGTTTACGAAACGAAGACTTACAATTTTAGAGTATTTAAAAAACAACCGCCGGATATCTATAAAAACTTATGAAAAATGACTACAAAAGGTCCGGATCCTTCAAAAAGTCTAATAACTATTATTAATCCTGCCTAATAGCAATATCTAAGCAATATACTAAAATAAAAATTTCATCGATTTACTTTGCGAAGCACAAAATGGAATACTTTTTATAATAAGAATAAAAAAAATAAAAAAATTCCCAACGATTAATGACACATTTCTGATCTTCAAAAGTCTTCATCATTCTTTATATATATTTGCAAGAAACGAAAAATAGTAAAAACCCTAAAATAATAAAATCAAATTGATTTAATATTTAAAAAAGAAAAAGGACTTGAAAGAAAAAAGCACTTGTAAAAAATATAAGTTTACCAAAAAGGGAAAAGTGAAAAAGAATCCAGGCAAATAATGATTTGCGTGAATATGTTACTTCCTAGTATCATACAACCCACCACCAATAACATCCCCTATCCTACTATCACCTGAAATCCATCCGGATAGATTCTTCCCCAAAAGCACTTATAAAAAGTAAATCCCACATTGGGGGTAAATGGTCCTTGTTATAATAATCTATCTATCTAAATGACAAGCAGGTATCATATTAGGCTCTTTGGATATTTGTTATCCTTTTTCTTGTTGTTTTTTTTCTTGGTCCACCATTGACCTTCTCAACTGAGATTTGTTCTTTTATTTTTGTTTGTTTACATTATAATAAGGACAACTTTTGTTTTGATTAAATATATTCGATTGTAATTTATTTTTTTTCTCCATATACGAACGCACATGTAGTATTTTTTTTTTTACATAAATACATGAGCTTTAGATAAAAGTAGATACTATCATTTATTTTCTTATTTTTATTTACTCTACACAAATCAATTATGTTCTCAAGGGAAACTCACTCTATAAACGTAACGTCAAATTGAAAATGACAAAAGCAAGATATAAAAGGTAAAAGGTTTTTTTGTTATTTGAATAAATTCTATAAAGTAGAGACAAAAAAAAAATACAAAAATTTAACTAAATTAAAAATGTTAAGGGAAAAAGAAAGTAAACAACAACAAGAGCCGATCATCATAAAAAGTAATATAATCGAAGTTCATTAAATGAAATGTAGATGGCGTTAGTGTAAATATCGTAAAAAGGTGGAAAAGATGAATTTTTTCTTTTTTTTGTTGATGAAATTAATGATTTTTTTTAAGTTACGAGTGTGTTAAGAGATATTTAAAATGATGTCTCGAATTAGTTAAATTAGTTAACAAAAAAAATTGTGCTAATTTATTCACGAATACATTTCGGAAATACCTACCTTCCTTGATGAGTTCAGGTCCAACCCTCGCTGCCTTATATTTTCCAGTAAATTAACACAAAAGCCTTACTCTTTATACGAAATAAATTATACAATCTCAGATAAATGATAGAAGTTTTATTCGAACCAGATGGACGGTTTGCGAAAACTGAATGACGAATGGTATGGGAGAACTTTGAATAAACAGACGATGATGGTAAGGTGTTTCTAATGAGAAACTAGACAACCTTTGAATACGAAAAGCTTACATCACTAAATATTTCGTTAGTTATGGAATTGTGCCTAACGTCAAGTCAAATGGAAGCGGAAAAGAAAAGTAAAAGGTAAAATTTATTATTACTAACAATAAATTTGTAGATATTTTTGTTTTTTACCTGTGCAAGTATTTATACTATCAACAACCACCTTTCTATCGATCCGTTTTTATCTATCAAAAGTCTACAATAGCTAGAAAAGTAATTTGTAGATTATTTTAATTCTTAAAATAAGGAGAAATTAGCCTACGACGGCATATTCTATACTCAGCACTTTTCTTGAACTAAAAAAAAAATTAAGAAGAAAACATCAATAAACTTGAAGAATTCTTTTTGTTAACTTCCACTTTTTATTACTACTATTATTATTATTATTAAAATGTTTATTATTTTAACTCTAACATTTCTTCTTTTCGGTTAATCTTCTCTTTTACTGTTTTCTATTTTCATGTTGAATTAGAATTTTTCCCGAATAGCATTTTGTTACAACGAAGAAGAAGAAGAAAAAAAACTAAACCAACCATCGAAATAGTAATATTAACACTTTAACACCTTTTCCAAATGATTACGAATATTTTCCAACTTCCGGTCTATTTATTTTCATACAGTCACCACCACCACACCACCATCTTAAATTTAGCCGTTTAGATTTTCACCTTCTACCCATTTACAACTCATTTGAATATTATATATATACTGCATATTAGGCAATACTGCTCCATTGGGGCTTTGGCTTTTCCAAAATTATCATAAATTTTCTTTTTACTAAATTACTAGTACTTATCTTCAGTCGAATATTTTGTAAATAACACTTTAAGCAAAATTAATATGAATTTTTTCTTTCCGTTCTTTTAACTCATTTTTTTTCTTACCTAACTTAGACAATGTATTTTGGAAGATAAATGTTCTTATTTTTATTTGTTAAGACCTTATTTTCTTAAGAGTTTCTTCTCCAATTTTCTAAATTTTTTTCCATAGGCAAATTTTAAGCGAGAACAATTTAAGAAAAATATAAAAAAAACTAAAACAATAACTTTAATGAGAGGTGAAACAAATAAAACACTTCCCAAAAGTTTTAAATTGATCTTTTTACACCTAGTTTTTGCGTATAAATTTTCAATAAATTAACATATTTTATTGGCAATAGTTAAGAATTTAAATGGAGAATTAAATTAAACAAAATAACCAAAAAAAAACAAAAGGAACACTTAATATTGGAAGACAAATTTGATGGGCCGCACTGTATTTACAGATAATATGTTAGCGTCAGTGAGAGAAAGGCAGATTAAGAGTATAGCTTCTCAAGTGTGAGAGATCATAGAGATAGAGAGAGAGTGAAATTTTGTTTTTGTAAAGAATTTACATTATGTTCGGTCAATTAAATTTCCTATTTAGACGTGATTTAGACGTTATTTAGACGTAAATTGATCTCTTACCCATATTATACCAATTCGTTTCGGTATTTAAATGGAAATTTTTAAGAGAATTTCGATTATACATAATTTAAGTTGAGGATTTATGACCATTTGTGAAGGTGTCTTGTCTTATTAAGTGGATTGCGATTCTTTTGAGATTATAAATAAACTTTATTTTATTAGCAATTCTTTAAGTTAACAATAGGGCAATTTTTGTTGTTTTATTTTTTTATTTCTCGATTTTATATAATTTTTTTTTCCTGCATGTTTTTGCTTTCCTTTTTTCTTGTTTTTGAAAGATATTTTTTTTCTATTTTTTAGATTTAATATAATTGAATAATTTTGGTTTAAATTTAAATTATATTTTGTTTTTTGTTTTTTATTTTTATATAGGATGTTACAAATTTTACGAAAGATTTGAATTTTGCGCCATTTGTGCGGTTAAGTGTTGCCAACGAATAAAAAGACAACGTGACAGATGACAGTTGAGATTTAGTAAAAATGGCGCGATACACGAAAGAACAACGCGTTTTCATTGTTGAAGAATATTTTAGGAATAATAAAGGTTTCGAAGCTATAGTTACCAATTTTCATACCAAATATGCTCGGAATTGTGATTTAACTTGATTAGCTGAGAAGGAACATTTAACATTTTTTCGGCCCCGTGGTCATGAATTGGACATTTTCAGAAGCTCTCTACAGCTTATTCTCATGAAAAATTTGCATCCTCATGCTCACAAAGTTCAATTGACTCAAAAACTGAAGCCTACTGACAACGCAAAGCAAATGGAATTCGTTAAATGGATTATGGAACAACAACAAGTGGATGCTGGTGTTTCCAAAGAAAATCATCTTCAGCGATGAGGCTCAATAATCCACGAGTGATTGTTTTAAAACAAATGTTGGTCAAGCAATAATAGTTAATGGTGGGCTCTATCCCGACATGATAAAACAGTTTTTCTGTGCCTAAATTGCAAGATTCGAATGTGAACGACATGTGTTTTCAACAAAATGGTGCCACCTGCCATACAGCCCGAGAAACAATTAGTTCTTTTGAGTTTTGGGACACCCTTTACATATACATATACACCCTCGACTTACGAACCTAATTCATTTCTGGCTGTGGGTCGTATCTCGAAACTCAGTTGCCCATCACATCTTAAGAAAAACATGTGATTTCAACAAGACAGCACCACAAGCTACACAACATGAAAAATTTTGCTATTATTACGCAAAAAGTTCCCAGGATGTGTCAATTGGTCTGCAAGATCGTCCGATTTGACGCCGTTTGATTTTATCTTGTGAGACTACGTAAAAAATTGTGTTTAAGCAGAAAATCCTCAAATTTGAGAGTATGTTATTATAAGGAAAATCCATTTTCATCAATAAATTCCAGCTTTACAATCCGAAATGTGCGAAGAAAAATTCATTTAAAATTATCTGCAACAGATCGCCTTTTGCCAAAAGTCTCGTTGTACCCATTTCATACGTTTTGGCAACATAAAAGCATAATATAATAAATTAAAATATTTAATTAAAATCTGTATAATAAAATTTATACCATTAAAATTTACTTTACCAAATCATAAATTGGATAACCTTTCGTAAAACATTTATTTTTATCATTTCTATTATTTTTTTTGTTATTAAAATATGCTATAAATGTTGTTGTTATTTTAATTATTATTATTATTACTATTCGTATTGGAATATTATTATTCATTTTCTTTTTTGACCTGTTTAATTGGCTTAAAGATCTCCAATCATCACCTTTTTTTTCAACCCCGACTACATTAAATCACCTATTTTTGTAAATATTTCATTCCCATTTTTGGGACAAAGGGATTTTTCATCTTTCTACCCCTCTCTTGTAACAACCCCCCCCCCCCTCCCTTAACAAAAACTACAAATACTTATCACAATAATATTTTCATTTAACATTTTTACCCTATTAAGCCATCTTATTCCGATCCTATAATATAAATGCAAATATTAATTTTTTTTTACTATAATTAACAAAATAACAAGTAATAAACACTCTTGAAAATTGTAATTTTCTGCTTAGATTTAACCAAGATATAAATACTCCATTTTTAGTTAGAGTATGTTATTTAATCTAGGCCTACCTAAGGACTAAATATCGAAAATTGTTGAAAATAAAAATTGTTTTTTGGCTGTTCTGTTCTGTGTCGTGATTAGTTACCATAAACATAAACATTTAAGATAATTCGTGTTTTTCATCGTTAGTTTTGTGTTGTTTTTTTTTTCTCTTCGTTTCTTAGATACTCTCATTTTTATAGAGTTTTTCCTTTTAAGGGTGGGTAGCTAACTATTTTATAAACAGGAGCAAAACTCCTTCCATTCTACTTAAGTAGTTCGAAATAAGTCTTCTATAAAAACTCTATTTAAGAAGCTTCCCGTTTTCTAATTTTTTCATACTTTTACAAAAAAAAAAAACAACTTTTTTTCGCCAATAATAATTTACCTAAAAATAGCGTGCATACAAGGAATTTTTGGCAAGCATCGTGTATTGGTAAATAACAAAAACTTACAAAATAAATTTTGGCAATAGGTACTACCACCATTCCTTCATTTACCGAATCGATTCATAGTCTTTCGTTCGTTATTGATTAACGACACAATTCCACGGGTTTTGTCTTCATCAACCCCCCCCCCCCCCCCACTAATACTATCGAACCAGTTCTTCGCAAATGAACAAGTATTCTAAGCTCTTTTACAAGGCAATTAGTAATTATTTTTGTATGATTTCATTTCACAAATTTTAATGGCATCCTAACACGAGAATTCATAACAGCTTTTCGCCCAATTCAAGGCCAGAATCGTCCTCCATAGCAGTCCTGCTGGTATCAACGAATTTTACTTCTGTCTTTAAATTGAGAACATTTTAACGATACACTTTTGAAAACAATTCCTTTATTATCATTATCATCTACTACTACTACTACTACTACTACTACTACTACTACTACTACTACTACTACTACTACTACTACTACTACTACTACTACTACTACTACTACTACTACAATAAATAATCAGTTTTCTTCTGATTTATAATATACACTTTAATAGTAAAAATCCTTTTCAATATAGGATATAAAATTTATGATATTTAATTTAATATATTATATATTTGCATAAATTTATAAACAAGAATCTAAGAACAACAATAAGGATATCGTTAATCGTACATATTCTAATACGTGAATAACTTTACTACATTATTATTCAAGTGAATTTCTCTATTTAATAGTTAATAATCAAGGATCGATGATACTCGTATTATTATTACTTAGAGGAGACTGGCTCAATTTGAATTTAGGCAATGTTGTCTTTATGGTAATAAAACGCGTTAAACACAATTTGCATGCACAAACAACGATTATCGATGATTCGATTTTCCAATTAGACTGCTATAATATATTGCCAGTGATGGCGAGAGGGGAGGGGGCGGTTTATTTGTATGATTTTGTACACACCTGAATACCTTTATAGTATTATTATTATTATTATTATTATTGGCATGTGTGTACTCTCGAAGAATATTATTTATTTTTCCACAGTAGTAATAATTTTGTTCAATAAAAATCAAAAATTCTATAATAATTGCTCATAAAAAGCACCATTATTATATGAGATTTCTCACCTATTCGTATTATAAATTAAGTTCATTTTAAGTAAACAGTATTTAATATGAGGGGAAAACGCAGGTAATAAAAGATACCCCGTGGTAAGTGAGGAAAAAGTAAAAAACTTTACTTTTGATTAATTGATAAATTCAATTCAGTGTGTGTGTTTTTTTTTGTTTTTTGGAGAAAGTTATTGTTAATTTACTCTATTTACGAGCAATACCATTAAAAATAATTGAAGATGAAAAAAAAAATTACTAATAAAAGAGAAGATATCGTACATATAAATAAGTACCACGTAATTCGATAGTAAATATTCGTGCAGTTAGTTGCTCGTAAATTTACGCTCTAATATTTTCCACATAATACGATTAGTTTTTTTCTTCAATTATTCTGCTATTATTATTAAACTTATAATTTTTTTTTTTTTTTTTGAAACTAGGTAAATACTACATTTTTCTAAGTACAAATTGTAGGTACGATGCCCCGAAGGTATTAATATTGTTATTCTCTATTTTTTTCTTCTACGACCATATTAATATTATTTTCTCAAAAAAAGTATACTTTTATCATGATTAACATTAAAAATTATATTTAACGTATTTTTATTAGTGAACAACCCCGCATTTTGCCTTCGAGCAGTTAAATGAAATTAAAATTTATTTTATGCTCAATGATTTATTATTATTATTAACTACTTTATTACGGTCATTATTGGTGTGTGTGTGTGTGTATTTATTTCATTTTAATTAATAGAAATGCGAATTGTGATTAAATCGATTTTTTGGCTTTTATTAAAAAAAAAAAATAATTTTTCTCTCTTATTCAATTTTATACACTTTATTTGAATAATTCTACTTATATGTATCCTTGGTATTAATTATACCTTAATTGAATAGTTAATTTAATTTAATTCTTCTCTTCTTGAATTTTCTGTTTATTATTGATTTTATTAATTTATAATTTTTAAACTGAGCATTTTTTTTTGCATTGGTACGAATTTTTAAGTTAATTTAATTTTTAATTTTTTTTATAAATTTTTAAGGGAAAATAAAATAAAAGGAAATATATGCAATAGAATGGACAATTTGGTGTATCACGAAACCAACAACCAATCATCTAATTTGTTCAAAGTCAATGTTCTGGCTTAATAATTGCAGAAGCGGCGAGAAATTGTACTACTTGCATACTTTTGTATAGATTTTTGTATGTAGACATGACACCCACTGACATCTAATTATATTGAATTGTAAAAGCATAATTTATATTCATTTTTAATTCACTTATTTACCTTTTTATTCTCAATAGTAAAAAGATTTTTTCTTTTTGTTATCCAATTTTTATTATTGGTAAATAAAATTATTCGTTAGTTAAATGTTGAAAATTTGTTGGAAAAATTCAATAAATTATTTTTAATAAATATAGAATAAACTTTTCAAAAAATAAATATTTTTAAAATAAATTTCGATATAAAAAGATTGAGAAAAATTTAATTTTGTGTCTTAAAATATGAAGGTTGCTGTCTAAGTTTTAGTGATGCCATATTCAGATCGATTTGGATAACGTGTATACTTTACTTACTCGTATGATCAAACTTTAGATCGTTTAAATATCTAAAATACGAGGTTATATTGTCATTAGTTTAAGGTTTGCCATTTTACATTATGGATTGTTTAACCCATCATGGAATGGTCGACATGAAAACTTCTTGTAGGACTCTAATCTGTAATTTCTGATGACTTTTCCCCACATTTTTATGGCCCAAATTTGGTAATTTCTTGATTACCAAATTATAGCCCTTAAAATGTGGGGAAAAGTCATCAGAAATTACAGATTCTTGACGGACGTTGTTTTTTTAAATGCTTAAAAATGTTGAGGACTGTTTGCGTAAATATTGTAAGATCTTTCAGTCACTTTTCGTAAATAAAGTGGTTTCTCCACAGTCGCTTGTGTGATTTCAGAGCTACATACGCGGCAATTTTGCTTATTGACGTATCTACCGAGTTAGAAATGAACCTCATCTCTAAAAAAAATTGTGTTTCTTAAAACGCAAAACGTCTCTAAGGCAGAATCACCTTTTTTTTACCATTTTAAAGCGTTGTTTGGTGATTGGGGTCCGCGTACGTCAGATTTTCGTATATGCATACGCAATGTTGTGGCCGAATTCGTGCAAAAGCGGTGAGAAATAGTACTACTTGCATATTTTTGTGTAGATTTTTTTATGTACACATGACACTCACTGACATCTAGTTTTCGTAATATAAATTATATTGAATTGCAAAAGCATAATTTATATTTATTTTTAATTCACTTATTGCAAACAAAAAAACATAATCACCCATGAAAGTGGTAGCATACCGATATGCTTGCATAAGTTTGTTGTTTTAAAAGATTATTATTTTGACACTTATCAGAAAGTGCAAGTGAAAGAAGTGTGGTTTTAGTAAATTTTAAAGAATTTTCGAAAAGGTAAGGTAATTTACATAAATTGTTTTATTGTTGATGATATTAAATAGGAAGTTTTTATTAACAAAATATGAACAAAATATGATTTATTAAATTTAAAAAAGTAACTAAAAATTTAAAAGTTTGTGGTTGGGAATGTGATTTTGACAGTTCAATGTTTATCGGAAAATATTGTAGTTCAGTGCCGGCGTTCGTAAAGTGTGTGTTTATGGGGCAAAGAAATACTATTGCTAAGAATGTAGGCGCAATTATATCATAGAAATATTATTTCTATGATATGCAAATTATAAACTAATTAAACTATTTTGGCACTATAAGTATATTAATAGATTTACGATGGCGATTCTAAAAATACCTATAATAAAAAGTATTTTAAATTTACCGCGTCAATCGCATACTAAACTGTAAAATTGGCCCCCACTGATTTACGCCATTTCTGTGCATGCGTTCGTACCAAAGTATTTTCGAAAAAATTTGAACAGAATTTTTGTGTAGAGGCCTTATCCAGTTCTTCCTATAATCTAAGGTCATTGCAATAGGTGATAAGAGACAATTAAAAATATCAAAGACACACCACCAAAAAAATAATTAACAATCCATAATTGGTTTGAATATTTACTGCCTTTATCGAAGTATTATTAAATACATAAACTGGAAATAGGCATATTATCATCAATTTTTGTTTAACAAAATAGTAGAAAAAAGCGAGTGTGATAAATAATATTTACCATAAAATAATAATATTTGATATAATATTTACCATAAAAAAAGTTAACGAAACTACAAATAATGCAGTCTGCTCTAAAAAAGTACAATATTTGTAAGCATAAATTATTCATAATAAAAAATTGTCTAAAAACTGAGGACTTTATTTTAAAAGGCAAAAAAAACAATATAAACTTTCAAGAATATCATAATTTTTATAGCAAGTTGAAAAACTAATGGAAATATTATAATGCAACTGAAATAAGAGTAGACAAAAATAATGATGAAAAAAGAATCCTTTCATTTTTCTTAGTTTATCCTCTCTCCCTCTTTTGAAATAACACTGCAAGTTTATTAAGTAAAGCAAAAATATAATATATATTATCATATATATATATATATAAGAAAAAGCAGAAAGACAATAAATACAAGAAGAAAAAGCTCAAAAATAAATAGAGAATAAAGTAATTTAACAACCAAAAACTCTGTCTACACTGTAAAACGACCACCTGTGCGATATATAAAAATTTACAGGTGTCCTTATTACAAAGCCTCTTCAGAAGTTATGTTTAGCATAAAATTGGATACCAAAAAAAAAAAAAAAACACACACACACACACTTCTTTTTATTTGAAATTATTGCACTTTTTCTTGTAGTTTATTATTTTATAGCAGTCCTCCCCTAACTAAATGCTTTCAATTCTAGCCTCATTCATTTTATTTAACTTATTGTAGATTATTATGCTATTTTTATGAAAATTTTTTTTTATTTTATTTTGATTATGTCTTCTTTTTAACACATAAATAAAATTCAATGAAAATATACTTATAGAAGTATATGATTTTTTATTAAAATATAGCAAAATAAACGAGAAAACTTTAAAGATAAAAAGAAAAAGAAACAATGTTGAAATAAAAATAAATTGAATGGAAGAAGACGTATGGGGGCATTTAGGTTTTGGAACAAGGATTTTTTCTTATTATTTGTTATAATAGGTATTTTTATCATTTATGTTACGGATAATTTAGGAACTATTTATATTTATTAAATGATGAAATTTTTATTAAAAACGATTATTGTTCGCAACATAAATGATAGATAATATGTAGAAAAAGAGAATAACAACTATGGATATAAAAAGAATAATCAAAAATGGCGGAAAATTTGACTTAATTAAGAAAAATTATTTTAAAAAAATGCACATATTATTTTTATATAATAATCTTCAACTGAGACTAAGTACGTCAAATTTATTAGAAAATTTAGATATCATAGGAGATTTATTTGTCAGTAATTTACCATAATAGAGGGTAAAGACCCATGATTCTATTAAGTTTTAAAGATACAACGAAGCATAAAAACATATTTATAATTTTATACAATCATACTGAACATAAAACGTAATTGAAACAATTTCATTTGAATTATCGAATACCTAACCTTTGGTAATCATGTGTAATTTAAAATTGTCACGAACCGTTTATATTAGAAGTCAAACTCTTTGGTGGTCTTGTCTACCACTTACCTCCAACCCCCCCCCCCCCCTACCCTTCCCGGTCCTATAAAATATCATCTTATTTTATATAAAATAAAAACCAATCAATAAAATAATACCAAACAATATCTGTTTATTAAACAAAGAAAGATCTTTTAGTGTAATAAATATAAATGCTGAAGAAAATACCTTCTTTTCTTAAGATTATTTATTTAACGTATACTATTCTATAATATATCTTTTAAGACCAGTTCAGTTTAAAAAAAAAATATACTAACATAACAGGGTTTTATATATAGGAAAATATTTGATAATAAAAAATAAAATAGAAAGAAAAAAAAATCATTCGTATTAGAAATAGATAGAAAAAAAAATCAATTAAATCATTTCAAAGTTAATAGAATACTAGTAAAAGTATCTAAACTTTCACCAAAATGCTTAATTTATGGCACAACTAAATAAATAATAAAATAATTTACAAATAACATCACTATTAAAAAAAAGTATGCAAAAACACAGGTTTTATTTGTAATCTTATAGAATAGTAGAAGATAGTAGATAGTAAAAAGATTATCATACGAAAAGAAGTAGTTAATATTTTTATTATAGATTTTTATTTTTCGTTTATTTTTCTTTCCCATAAATTACTAATAATAGTACAAAACTTTTTTATTGAATTTTTCAACTTTCAACAATTAGCAGACACTTACTCATCTGCCACGTCCTAATTACTACAAATTCATTAACTTTTTACACCCACTACTAATATCAGATTTGATTTCTACCTTTTTTCCTACCTTTTCTATTTTTTAATTCTTTAATTTTATCAAAATTATTATTATATTGAAAATATTTATTTAAATAATCAAGAATTATAAAGTAAGTTTTTTTTTTATAGTGTAATAATTATTTTTTATTAAATTAATTATTATGGTTTTCTTTTTATAAAAATAATAAATTTTTTCATACGAGGTCTGTTCAAAAAGTATTGCAAATTTTAAATTTCCGCGGGTTACGTATATTCGATTTTAGAGTTTTTGTGGCGTTATGTTAGTACTCATGTCTCTCACTTATGCCCACAAATTCAAACATTTTGAATGTTCAGTTAATTTTTGACAGCTGCTTTGCTTGGACGTGTTTTGGCTCGTCTTCGATTTTCGCCCATTTTCGACCAAAAACAGCATCGCATTAACATTGCTAAGGAGCTGTTGGACTCTGTCCGCGACAACCCAAATTTGCTCCAGAGGGTCATAACTGGTAACGAATCATGGGTTTATGGTTATAACGTAGAAACCAAGCTCAATCATCCCAATGGAAGCTGCCGCACGAGTCAACACCGAAAAAAGCGATCCAAGTTCGGTCGAATGTGAAGGTTTTGCTTACAGTTTTCTTCGATTACAGGGTCGTGGTGCATAATGAGTTCTTGCCACAGGGTAGAACGGTCAATAAGGAATATTACCTGCAAGTTATGTGCAAGTTGCGCCAAGCAATCCGCCAGAAACGCCGGGATTTGTAGAAGAACAAAAATTGGCTCTTACACCATGATGCTTCTGCGCGAATTTTTGGCCAAAAACAACACACTAATAATGCCGCAGTCACCGTATTCCCCAGATCTGGCCCACTGTGACTTTTTCTTGTTCCCGAAACAGATTCTTTGATCCATTTCTCGGAATGTGCAAAAATCGAAGACGAGCCAAAACACGTGCAAGCAAAGCAGCTGTCGAAAATTAATTGAACATTCAAAATGGCCGAACTTGTCGGCATAAGTGAGAGACATGAGTACCAACATAACGCCACAAAAAAAATCGAAAATCGAAATTAATAATAATTATATAAATTTAAGAATTTTAATTATTAATTTGTATTTTCTAAAAATATTTTAGTTTATTTTTAATATTTATAATTTATCTTTAAAAGTTTTATTTTTGTTTAAAAATTTATTATAAATTTATTTTTTATAAAAATTTTTGTGTGGGTATTATTAAAAAATTTATTATTTTTTTAAATTTTTGATAAAATTTTAGTAATTTATATTAGCTGTATTCAATAGATGCCCAATGGAAGACAAAATTTTTAGTGACAGAAGTAAAATATAACCTCAAAATAGTCAATAACAATACTGAGTTTATTCACATATAAACAATATGTGAATAAACTCAGTACATACCCAATACTGATAACAATACGACTCTTCAACATAACCAACGAACCCGCTACGCCAACTATTTTCATTTTGGGAACTAAAATCCCCTACCGTAAATTGTATGCGTAACCACTCATTCGAACTACTCATTTGTACGAGCAACAGGAGCTGCGAGTTGCTAGAAGTACTTGTGAGTAGCAAAATTTTCCCAATGGAAGACAACTATTATTAATTTAAAGAAATTTAAATATAGTGTAATATTTTTATAATATTGAATAATAATTTTGTGCCAGCAGTCGCGATTATACAAGAAAAATGTAAATAAATTTTATTAGATATAATTAAATGTAAATTTTATATTATTTATATTAAAAAATAATTTTATAAAATAATTATAGTTAAAAAAAATTTTATAATAAACTAGGATTAGATATTCTATTATTAATTTAAAATAAATACAATAATTTAGATATAATTTCAATATTATTCTCTCTTATACCACATAATAATAAACTGGTTTATCTACTAATCTGATGGTTTCAGTTACTAATACCTTTCGTTTGTGAAAAGTATTTCCGGACTTTATATACTAAAATAAAGTGAATGTAAATTCGTTGTGGAACACAAACAACCATTAAGCGAAAAAATATTTGAAATAAAATAAACAAAACAAAAAATCTTTTCGAATAAGAAATTTATTCAAATAAAATCAATTAAAATTAAATAATAATAGGGACTTTCCCACATAAATCGACTTATAGAATCTTGAAAGAAAAAATAAATAAATAAAAATTGATGGCTAGGATGAAGTGGAGCAAAAAAAATGGAGGTCTCTGAAGGGGAAAAGATCTATCACAGATCTTTTACACAAAACAAAAGATCATAGGCAGCCAGTATGATGAGCAACGTGTCGACTTGACCTCTTCAATATTTTGGAGTTAGAACAGCGTCAAGTATGAGAGACCTCCGTGTGGAATACCTCCAATGAGTCATTGCGAAAAATGTGCACCTTTAATGAGAAACCAGAAACTGAAAGCTCTTTACTTTTATTTCGAATATTTTTTTTTCATTCTTCCCAAGTTCACAATCTTCTTCCCAAGTCCTTCCTGTCTCACTTTTGTAAACCACATTTTTTTTTTTTACAAAAGCACATCAAATAAACAATTTTTTCGATTTTCATTTAAGCTTAACCGTAATTATTCATGATTTAATCGATTTTTACAATAAGTTCCGGTCCTAGTTATGGAGATCCTTCTAATTAAATTCAATTCCATTAAATAAATGGCATTGGCAATTGACTGTTTTAGAAGTAAACAAGACGGCGCGACATTGATAGACACAATCAAATAATGATAAACTAGTTCGTGAACAGACGACACTGACCGGATACGCTAAAAAAAAAAGTACCTACATCATATCACCTCCTTCCTCTTCTACAAACTCTACAAATTGATAGTTTCACAAAACATTTATGACAACACGAGTACAAATTATAATTGCGGTCTTTATATAAATAATCATCGGAAATAATCGATTGATTTATTAATGTATATGGGGGGAGTTGTTCGTATTGGTCAACGTGACCGAAATTGTCGAATAATTTCGATGTCAAGTATAAAATAGACTTTAAGCTATTTTCTTAAAGGAATATTTATAAAAAAAATATAAAACCACAATAATTTATTTTAAATAAAACTAAAAACAAAAACAAAATTGGATAAAAAAAAACAAAATTCTATTAATTTTTTTTGCCAACTTCCTCTAGTCATTCATAGATGGCATTTTTTTCCGATATGATAAAAATTAAATTTTCAAATATTTTTTTTTTAAATACAAAAATATGGATTTAAGTTTTCATTTTTAAATTATTCGAAAGTTTTTCTTATTCACTCAATTTTTGTTCAGATTCCCTTAGTTATTAAAAAAAATAGCTTTTGAACTGTTATGTTGAATTAATTCGAATTTTTTTTGCCAACTTCCTTTTCTGGCACTTTTTACGATTTTAAGTAAATAACCTTTAAAAATTTATTAAAAGACGGTATTTTAGATTTTTTATTTGAAGTTTTTCTCTTCTTTTATTTATTAATAAATTGTTTTTTTAGCTTCCGCTAGTTATTCATAGATGGCATTTTTTTACGATATGATAAAAATAAAATTTAAAATATTTTAAAAAAAAATACTCTAAAAATATAGATTTAAGTTTTCATTTTTAAATTATTTGATATTTTTCTTATTAATTCAGTTTTTTGTTCATTTTCACTTAGTCGTTTAGAGATGGCAATTTTTACAATTTAATAGAATTCAACATTAAAAACTTAAAAAAAAAACAGCTTTTGAACTGTTATGTTAAATTTACTGGAATTTTTTTTGCCAACTTCCTTTTCTGGCACTTTTTACGATTTTATGGAAATAAACTTTAAAAATTTATGAAAAAACGATATTTCAGATTTTTGATTTGAAGTTTTTCTCTTCTTTTATTTATTAATAATTTTTTTTCCACTTCCCCTAGTAATACATAGATGGCACTTTTTATAACGAAATTTTTTTTTTTTTTTTAAATTGAAAATTTAAATTTTTTTCTAGTCATTATTTGGGTTTATGGGGAAAAAAAGTGATTTCTTTAAAATAATAAAATTTATTTAAAAAAAAAAATAATATCACACTAAAAATGCTAACTTTCTAAAATGGAAAAATGACATTGAAAAATAGCATTTAACTAAATTATACATCTCCACTTGCTCCTTCACCCCACACTCCACCTCCTCCAAAAACCAAGTTGCTTCAAAATTTCCATAAATAAAACCATCAAAAAACTTAATAATTTAATAAAAATATTTGCGTTTTCAAATGGCTGCTGCTGTTCCATTCGTTCGAATTTATGCGTTGTACAAATGGTGCCAAATTATTGTTTTATCGTTTAAAATTGAAGAGGGTTGAGAATTTACGTGGTAGAAATAAACGTATCGATTTTCGAACCAAACAATTTATTTTTATTAACTACGCGTATCACCATCTGTAGAAGAGTTGAAATAAAACAAACTACCTCATTTTCACTGTTAAATGATATTTGGGGAAGTAAATAAAAGAAATCAATTCCAATTTCACCATACCTAACTAAATTTATTCTCTTCTATTTTATTATATATTGACTATTATCATAGTCGAATATAAATTATGAAAATATTGTATAAAAATTAATAATTTTTATTTTTAAAAATATTCAAAATTGTTGTCAAAACAGAAATGCATAAATAAAACTACTTTTAATAGCTCCTAACCCCACCTGTGAGATTTTTTTAATAATTCGAAATGAGAAAAGTTTCTTCAATTTTTATTATTATTGTTGTTATTGTTATGAAAAACTTTTATTATATTTAATATTATGTCAAATATACTGTTTGATTTACAAAAAAAAAAATGTTTATAGAAAATTAATAACAAATCATATAAAATTTGAATTGAATATTATTAATAGACATTGAATATTGCAGCATTGAAAATTGTCTTTTTATCATTTTTGTTTTCTTTTAAAAAAAAAATATATACAATTTTATTAAAGTATAACTGAATTTTTATTCATATTTATTAACAGTAACATATTTTCAATATTCACCTTAAATTTATCAGTTAATTCATAATTTCAATAAGTCTTATTCTTCTTCTTCTTATAATAGACAGGCAGGCAGGCAGCCATATTTGACCACACCCAAAAAAGTTTTTTTTTATTATTCTGCTCAATAAAAAAATAATGTTATTGATAAAAAGTAAATTTCTTATAAAATTATTAGCCATTATTTATTGTGAAGGGTAAATAATTGATTTTTTTTTTTAAAGTTAGTGGAAAAGCTCAAAGTTTTGCCTATGCAAAATTATCAATGGTTTTAAAAAGGCTCGTAACCATTGCCGTCTCAAATGGGGAAAGGTGTTACTGCAAAGGGTTACTGAAGATAATTCGATTAGAAGGAAATCGGGATAATATAATTTGCGAGCATGAAACTTTTTATAACGAGAAACAGTTAGTTTATGTACGAAGGGAATTTTCAAATTTTTATAGAAAATTTTACAAAGTCTTTTGACTGATTGGATTGGCTACGTTTGGAGTTGGAAAGCTTCTGATATAATTCAAGAGTTCTAGTCCGTGAATTCAAATACTTATAAAAGTACTTGGTTATAAAAAATAAATTTGCTGTCAGTTTTAAGCAACGCACTAGTTTTTTTTGTTGAGAAATTAAATTGCAGTTAAGGTTATGTACAATAAAGAGTAAAATTCCGATAAAGCTTTTTTATCTGCTTCATTGGGAATCTCCATCTTGTGATTTTGTAGTCTGATGATTAAAGTTTTGTAAAATTTTGACGACAGGAATATAATTTTTGTGGCTAGTTAGTATGGCTGCGTGATTTGCGTATATTTTAGCAAAGGTGTTAGTACATTTAGAAATATCGGAATGGTAGATTATATTATAGGATAGGACCAAGAATACTACGCTGAGGAACACCGGCGCTTACAGAGGATAATGGCGAGTGTTCAATTGTCAAAGTGACTATAAAATAGGTATGTGAGAGGAATGATTGTGTTGGAGGAGGGGAAGGGGGGGGGGGGTTGTTGTTTGTGAGTGACTTCTTTCAATTTTTTTAGAGTAATCCAGAGCGCCAGTCATGTTTTAGAAAAGTAAATATGTTAATCAAATTAATAAACGAAATATTTACATTTGTTTCCCAATTCGAAATCTAAAAAAAAACGAGTGTTACTCTTCAAAAAAAAAAATATTCAAACCATTTTTAATAGCAGTTTTTTTTATTTTTGGTTCTCTATAAAAATGAAGTTATTTTTTTTACAAATTTCTCTAGTTCACTATAAAATAAATATCTAGCATAAATTAGCTATCATTGATTAAGAAAAGAAAATATTTAAAAAAAACCACTTGTAAATATCAAAAGAATTCTCATAAATACCATTGAAAAATATACGTTGATAAATTTTATATACTTTCTCGAATCAGTTTTTTGTGTAAGTATGTCGATTGTCTTGTAATCTTGTCAAAAAATTTGGAAAAGAATTCCGTCTTAGCGCAAATTTTAACACGAAACCCATCAAAATTTGATGAGAAACAATAATGAAAAATTTATGGAATGCTGTCCAAACACACTAATACTCAAAATATATGTACGTATATCAACAAAGGAAAAGAAAAAAAACATATAAAAATAACATGATTACATGATTTTGGAATATTTTTGAGGCAGTCTTCCTTTTTTTGGTTCTTCTGTACATCTGTACATAATTTCTTTACTTTTTCTGTAAGCTTTTCATTAAAAGCTTTTCTAAATTAGAATAGAAACAATAAAAATTAATAAAATATTTGTTGAAAAAGGGTAAATTGAAATCCGATATTAGGCAATAAAAGACTTTACGGAAAAAACAAAACTCATAAAAAATCAACAAAATTAAAGAAATTCGAAAAGATTAAGAAATTCTTTATTTTCTATCTATTATTAAAATTATTATTAAGCTCTGTTGTACTACAATAGATAATATTTAATTTTTTTATAATTAAGAATTATGCACACATACAGCCGTTATGACATTTTTTAATGATAACATAAAATTTTATTTGTTTCTGATTGACATTGAATAGGTGAGCTTATTTACATAATACGAGGTATCGGGAATTTTGAATATTCGCGCGTTACGTATATTCGATTTTAAAGTTTTTGTGGCGTTATATTGGTACTCATGTCTCTCACTTATGTCGACAAGTTCGGCCATTTTGGATGTTCAGTTAATTTTTGACAGCTGCTTTGCTCGCACGTTTTTTGGCTCGTCTTCGATTTTTGCCCATTCCAAAAAATGGATCAAAGAATCTGTTTCGGGAACAAGAAAAAGTCACAGTGGGCCAGATCTGGGGAATACGGTGAATGCGGCATTATTAATGTGTTGTTTTTCGCCAAAAATTCGCAAGTTTTTTTTGGATCATCAAAAAAAATGATTTTTTGAAGTGCTTCGAGGATTAAGCATTGGGTCATTGAAAATGGTGACATGGCCAAGCCTGTGACTTGCGAGTTATATATTCTCCCTATCACTGGTATAGGTAGTACCAGAGCTGCCAACAGAACAACATAAAATATTTACATAATTGAGCCATCTAGTCGTGCATGCCGGAAACTTTTCAAACTAACTCCTTATCTAGAAGGTGCATAATTTTTGAAAAGAACACAAAATTCGCGATACTTTTTGAACAAACCTCGTACATTTGTAAGGTTTAATGAAAAAATTCATAGCTTCAGATCGTTGACGTTCGAAATTTCAGCATTATTTATTTAAAATTTTCCTATTAATAATTTTTTTCGGTGGATATTTTTAATATTTATTTTATTTAAGAACTTCTGCATTAGAGAAAAAATTCAGTAGTTTTTTTTTTTTTAAATTCAATTAGAAAAAAAATAGTAAGAAAATCATTGAGAAAGAAACTAAATTAAATTCCGTTCAACAATTTTATTCAACAGTTGTTCTTGAATTCATTCCTGTTTATTAGCAAAATTTTTCGGAAAATTTAAAATTAAATACATTTACCGAAATTTTCGGTTTTCATAACATTTTTTTTTTTGAGGTGCACATAAACTACAGGTGAGTACACACCTAATTTGATGATTATTATTTCTGTTACTATTTTTTGCACATTATTAAAGAAAATGAATTTTTTTTCTACTACTCATTATGGAGCATCACAGTAAATTATATTTTTTTCTAAATTCGTTATGTGAATATTTTTATTCATTATTGGCGAACATTATGCAAAAATATCTTCTTTTTTTTCCTATATAATGGATATAAATCTTTCTTCTATTGCTCTTGATTTATTGTACAATTTGTATTTTTTCTTTTTCCATTTAAAACTAAAATTAAGTCAAATTTCTGTTAATGAAAATTTGTAATTTGACCCAAAAAATTGTGAATTTGTAATTGAATTAAGAAGAAAATGGCTTTTTACCTCTTCTTTTCACCTTGTTACAAATAAGTTTTCTTTTTTATTTAAGTTTCTTTTTTTTCCGAAATTTTTTATTTTGGCTAAACTTTATTATAGAAGTTTTCTTGCTTTTTTTCTTAAATATAAATAAAAAATTATTAGAATTCGTTATTTCAATTAATACCGTATGAATTAGACACTTACGAAATACTGATTTATAATTTAATATGGACCGGAGAAAAATATTATATGTTTTTAAATGGATTTACATAAATACATGTATGGAAAGTTTCTTCCTCTTCAATTCATGTTTCATGTTCAACATGTGCAACGGACCTGGACTGATGAATAGGTTAAAATTAAATAAAATTTTTCTTTTTAAATTTTTAAAAATTTTCTGACACATAACAGAAAATTAATAAATTAGTTGCGTTCAATAATAAGAATAATAATAATAATTATTATTATTATTATTATACTGATTATTTATATATAATAAATAATCAGTATAATAATAATAATAATAATAATAATAATAATAATAATAAGAATAATAATAATAGTAAATAGTAATAATAATGTTAATTAAATCGTAACAAAAATGTAAATGATTTTTTTTTAAAAAACAACTTTAATAGTGAAATCGTGTTAAGAAAGTGTGTAAAATAATATGAAATCTGTAATAATTTTTTGTTTCTTTTCCTGTTACAATAATTAAAATGTTAAAATTCTAGATTTTCTAGTATTGTTGGGTTTAGTATTTTCTTCATTTCTCTTGAATTTTTTTTTGACCAATTTTCTTTTATTGTATTTTACGAAAATACCAGTTAAAACTTCTTCTCTTCTTCTTCTTAATTTTTCTCTTCCCCGTCAGTAATAATTCCCCTTATTGTCTTCTTATTTTTTTTTCACTTACAATCTTAGATTAAAGAATACCTGGATCGGGGCCCGTACGTCAGATTTTCGTATATGTTTCTGGCTTAATTATATTGCAGAAGCGGCGAGAAATCGTACTACTTGCATACTTTTGTGTAGATTTTTTTATGTACACTGACACTCACTGACATCTAGT
Source organism: Atherix ibis (assembly GCA_958298945.1). Classification (NCBI taxonomy): domain Eukaryota; kingdom Metazoa; phylum Arthropoda; class Insecta; order Diptera; family Athericidae; genus Atherix; species Atherix ibis. The sequence continues at coordinate 104,602,844 of OY282606.1, read as the reverse complement.
TTTCATAATAAAAATTATATTGAATTCCAAAAGCATAATTTATATTTATTTTAATTCAATTACTGTAAATAAAAATATAATTTAAACACAAAACAACTGGCAATGTTTATTTTTTGTACAATCTTTTTGATATGAAATTGGAATTTTGTATTTTAGGTTTACTATTTATTTCGTAAATATCAATTTCGGAGAGTTTTTAAATACGCCATTCTCCATGAAAGTGGTAGCATACCGAAATACTTGCATAGTTTGTGTGGTTTTTATCTTTTTGAAGTATTTACGAAAAAGTAAGTATTTATATAAACAGTTTTATTGTTGATAACATTTAATAAGAAGTTTTCATTTCATAAAAATAAGTGTTTTATATAGAATTGCTGATAATTTCTTTCTTTCGATAAGTTGACATCTTCATTTTTACTAGAGAAATTAATAAAAATTTAGTGTACAATGTGTTTAATTGACTTTTAGTGATTTGTTTTATCCAAAAAGTGATTAAAAAGTGAAAAGTTTGTCATTCAATTAAAATGTAAGCAAATGTGATGTTGACAGTTCAATATTTATCGGAAAATAGTTCAGTGCCGGCGTTCGTAAATGGTGCAAAGAAATACTTATTCTTAAGAATCTAATCGCAGTTTTGTCTACTTCAATATTGGTTAATAAATACTGATTTGGAAAGTATATTAATTGATTATTTTTATTTTTTATTTTAAATATGAAGAATGAGATAAATATTAATTTTTGAGCGAAATACACGTAGTATTCTTTGGCAATTAAGAAATATACTAAATCAATTCAACTTTTACCTTTTTTTGCTTATGCATAATAATATCATAAATAAAAATTGTTTTAAAATTACCGCTTCAATCGTATAATGACGTTTAAAATTGGCCCCCACTGATTTACGCCGTTTCTGTTATTTTGCATGTGCGTAAATTTTCATCAAAGCATATTCGAAAAAATTTGGACAGAATTTTTGTGTAGAGGCCTATCCAGTTCTTCCTATAATCTAAGCTTACAATCTAACTAATAGCTTGATGGAAATTTCCCTTTATCTTCTTCTTCTTCTTCTTAGCTTTATTCTTTCAAAGTACTCTTATAAGCAACAAACATTTATAACATGTGATTTTTATTTTCTTTGGTGACGTTTTTTTTTTGGTTTTTTTTTTTTATTAATATTATGATTATGAATATATAGTTTTTTTTTACTATAAGTGAAAAATAATTTTATTATAATAATAGTTTACAAAAGAGGAAGAATGGTTTAAAAATAAAACAACAACAACAAAAAAATTGATTTGATCTCGTTCTGATCTTATCGTGTTTATAATGATTTATAGTTTGAAGAGAAAAACCGTAACAAAATTACGGAATTGTGCGATACTACTAGTATAAGTAATTGTATCGCTTTCGAAAATGAACAGACAATACTTTATAGTGTACCTCAATAGAAAAATGAACACATAACTGATGATGATGATGATGATGATCGTCATGATTATGTTTATGGTTATGATTGACTTGATGTACAATAATACGACTATGTATATGCTAATATAGTGAATCAAGAGGAAGAGAATGAAATGAAGAGGAGACTATAAGAAAATAATGATTAATATTATCATATCCGAAAAGCAAGAATAAAAAGCTTATTTTGAAAGAGATAAGAAATTGAGAGAAAGAAAAAAAAAACCCCCAACAGAAGCGACAACACTGCAACAACAATAAAAAAAAAAAAAAACAACAACTTATAACCATCTTGAATAATGGTCTTAAAAAAAAGCACAATAAAAGCGTGTTGATCTGAAAAGAAAAGCTCACAAAACTGTTGGCTGTCGATAACTATCTTTTGTCGGTAGTTAACTCTGTCGTTTGTTTGATTTCATATAATAAATTATTTACAAAATAAAGAAATAAAAAAATTGACATAAAGAATAAAATCATATGCAAGCAAGCAAGTAAGTATATCTTTTATATACAATAAATAAAAATTTGTTTTTACACAAAATAATGTCTTAATGTCTCTCGATTATGTATTAAGTTTTGTATACGATGAATAAATGATTATTATTTAAGATAAAATGAAATTATTTCTATTTTTTTTTTTTGTGATTTATTTCGATTTTTCATTGTTGTGATAGCATAAAACAGTTACTTTTTTAACATTTCTATTTTTATGAGTACACAAAAATTATTAAACATAAAAGAAAAATGAAAATATTACAATTAACATTAAAAGCTATTAAAATATGTAAATAAATAACGTTTGAAGATATTAAGATTATTTTCTTCTATATAATATTACTTGTTAACTCCAACATTTCATTTTCCGCTTTTCTGTCAAAAAAATTTTAACAGATATACACCTGCCCCTCCCCCCCCCCTCTTTTATATATTTTCATAATATTTTTTAACTCGTATTTCATGTTTATTCCAAATAATAAAATATTGTAGCTACAAAGGGAAATTTTAACAATTTCTTCTTTTTTCTTTTGGCCGTTTTTTTTAATTGTTTTTTTTTTACTAAAAGAAGCGGAAAACTCAAAAGAGGAAACAGTTTTTTTATTCCCCAAAATAAAACAAAAAATTACTTTTCTCTTACACGCAAAATTTACTCATACTTTTCGCTCTTGCTCTGAATTGTTGTAAAATTAATAACAAAAAACTGCTTGAATATTTACAGAAATAATAATGGGTGATTGACTCTTCATATTCTTTTCTACATAATAAATTTCTCCCCAAAAAAAAACCAACCAATTTGGAAAAAAAAATTGGTATAAAGAAGCTTTTTTTCAAATGTGAACTTTTTTTTTTCTTCTTTTAAAGCCATTTTTTCAAATTTGAATTGGGAAAGTTTTTCCCCCAATTTATTGTGAAAAGCTCCAATGTTATTCCAATCACAATTTTGAGTGTAAAATCTAAAATTAAATCCCAGAAAAATAGTCAAAACATATTCGCTTTGAGGAAAAAATATGTTATTTCTTGAATATGTCATGTTTTTTTTTTAAATTTAATATTACATGTTTTTATATTTTTACTTAATTTTTAACTGTAACAAATAGTGTTGTAGGAAATTTCTTCAAAATTAGTGATTCTGCCATAGTCACGTTTTTGCATAAATAAAGAAGCGATGAGGCTCATTAGTTCTCATTCGGTAGTCGATAAACAAAATTGTCCCATTGGGGCTCTAAAAAAAAACCACAACTGATTAAATAGAAGCCACTGTCTGCTGTGCATTTTAATCCTTATTTCTTTGAAAATTTAGAAGAGATCGTTACCCGTAATCCTGAACGCTTTGGTTGTATGATAACTAATTGGCCTGACCTTGAAGATTTGAATCTGGACCATATGTAGTTTTAATAATACAATGTTACAAGCCACACAATACGACAAATTGTGTAGTTGCGAGATTTGGTGATGTCGATTGGCTTCTAAAAGATATCCTTTTTTTTATTGTATAGTTTTGTAACAATACCCATACTTTAGACCAAGTTTGAGGTTATTTTTAGTAAGTTTTTCACTAAAATGTGCAACAAAAGTTACTAAAAAATTATTTAAAAAAACACCAGTCCTGCAAGAAGGCTCATGGCAGTCATTTGAATTATGTTATAATTTATGCATAGTGACAAATTAAAAGGAAATTTTTAATTATTTACTAAAAGAAACAGAAAACTCAAAAGAGGAAACAGTTTTTTTACAATATGACTTTTTATATTTTTTTCTATATAATAAGTTTTAAAAAAAAAATCCATTTTATACGAAAAAGGAAAAAAATTGGTATAAAAAAGCTTTTTTTTGGCGCTTTTTTCAATCGGGAATTGTTTTTTGCTTCTTTTAAAATCATTTTCCCAATTTAGGTGAAGAGCACCACTGTTTTTCCAATCACAATTTGAGTGTGCAAAATCAAAAACATATTCGGTTTGAGGCAAAAAATATGTTATTTTCAAGAAATGTTATGTTTTTTTTTTTATATATTACATGTTTTTATATTTATTTACAAAACTTTCAACTGTAATAAATAATGTTGAAGGAAATTTTATACTGAAACAAAAAAAAAATATGTTTTTCTGTTCTTTTTATTAAAAAATTTTAATTATTTTAAATTGATTTTATGTCAATTACAATTTATTCTTCTTCGTTTTTTTTTTTTTTTGTTACATGAACAAAATTAAAATTGATTGAAAGAAATTAATTTTTATAATTCGACAAAGTAAGTATATTTTAGAGAAGTTTTTGGTACATCATATTTTAAGGGGGAGGTCATGAAGGTCGCATTTGTGTTTATATATATTTACCACCCAATAAAATCCCCATATATATCGTTTTATTTATACCATTTTATTTTCTCCTTCATTTTTGGATCAGCACGAAGGTAAAAAAAAAAAAGATTGATCTCTTAAAGTTTAGAAGAAGAAAAAAAACACTGATGATTGTGTTAAGGTATTTATTTAGCCTTGCTGTTTTACGTACACACAAAAAGCTTAGATTTTTCTTTATTTTTTTCCAATCATATGATTATGACTTATTCATAAACTAACTATTCCATTCCATTCCATTCCATTCATTCATTCATTCATCCATTCAGCCCAGCTATCCATTCATCCTTCATTCAACAATTTACTCATTCATTGACTTTTTATTCATTCATTCATTCAAAATGGAAAATAATAGTAATATTAAAAAGAAGAACAAAAATAAAAATTATTCATAAAGAAACAAATTAACAGGTTAAAAATTAAAAAAAAATATATAAAAGAAAGAAAAGAAAAAAAACATTTTTAAATTTAATAACGTAAATAAATAATAAATATATGCGAGATCAAAAATATTACTGATATTAACTATTTTCTTTTTCTTTTCTTTTTAGATATAATTTGGTAATGTTAAAAACTCATCCGTAGTTAAATGAGGAAAGAAAAAGATGGGATTAATCAATAAATAAAGAGTGAATATATGTATCTAGATCAAAAAATATCAGCAGAGATATAAGTTGACAGTTAAAACTGAGGTCTTAAATATAGGTGAAAGACACCTAAAGGTAGTTTCCATTAATTTGATATGAAAGATTCACGTGCTCTATTGAGCATTTGATTCTTCAAATGACTGTACACAAAATACACCATTTGATGCAGAATATTTTTGAGAAATTCACTAAAATACCATTTTTATGCAGAATATTTGAGGTTTCGAAAGTAAGCCATTTTGTATTATGAATCGTTTTAAAAAAATTTCTTCAAAATTACTGATTCTGCCATAGTCACGTTTTTGCTCTAATAAAGAAGCGATGAGGCTCATTATTTATTCTTACTCAGTAAATAAGGCAATTAACAAAATTTTCCTATATAAGGCTTTAAAAATAAAAACCACAAATGATTAAATAGAAGCCACTGTATCCGCGAAAAGTAAGTTTAATCCTTATTTCTTTGAAAATTTTGCAATTCTAATTCTGATTTCTTTAAAAATTTAGTTATTGGTAATTCTGAACGCTTCGGTTGTATGATAACCAATTGGCCTGAACATGAAGATTTTAATCAATACTATAAATTATATAGTTTCGAGATTTAGTGATGTCGATTGGCCTCCAAAATATACTTTTTTCTATTGTATGATTTTGTGAAAGATTGTGTTTACGCAGACAATACTCAAACTTTACAGCACGGGTCAGCAACATTTTTTGGCAGCGAATCAAAATCAACCAAAATTTGAGAATTAAACGAGACATTTGGATCAGAGATTAATTTTCGTATTAAAACAGTTTTTTTTTTAGTAAAATAATAAGATATATTTTATTAAGAAATTAATTCCAAACATAATTGAATGAAGTTTATTTCTGTACAAAAAGTACATATAACGGTAAAATTTGTTCGGACATATTCGCTGTCTTCCACCTACTATCATTACTGCAACTTTATAATCGACATGGATCTTATGTGTATAACCTCACAATAGGTGTAATTGGGCTACTACTACTACCAACTACGGGTTCAAATTTAAATGCATGCAAATCAACAAAATTGAGTCCTGCAAGAAGCCTCGTGGCAGTCATTTGACTAATTTTCGAAAAAGTAATTTTTTTACTAATTTTCAAAAGACTTTTAAAAATTTATAAAATTTATATTTTGGAAAAAAAAAATTTATATCACAAAAAATTGATATAAAAAAAAAATTTCATCATTTCTTCATGAACAATCTTGTTAATATCTTGTTAACATTATCTTAATTATATCGAAAATATGTTCTTAATAACCAGTTTTTTTTAATCTGTTATAAAAAAAATTACGTTTTTTTTTATCAATACCTCATTTTAACGATAATTCCCTTTTATCACATTTGATTTCTATTTTTCTTCGTAGTATCTCTCTCGATTTTTTAAGCTCTTTGTAGCTTTACTTATACACGTACACATATGTCATCTTCCTTTCAATAATAATGAAGAAACTTTTAAGCTCCAACAATTTTGTTTGTATTCTCTTCATTTTTTTTTTTGTATTTTATTCATCAGATATTTTCTTATAATTTATGGCAAACCATTTTTATTCGATATTATTTATCCAATATTATTTACCAATTTTCAATAATTTTAATACAAAAGCTAAATAAGCGTTATTTTTTTTTATAAATTTGCTTTTATTTTCTGTTTATTTTATTATTATTATTATTTTTTGTTGGTGTTGTTGATATCTTTTAGGAGAAAATTTGTTACTTTTCTTAAATAATTTTTATATATTATAGATATAGATAATAAAGGGAAGGGGAGAAGGGGGATAAATTTCAAAAACAAAAACCTTAAAAAATTATCAGTTCATCAATAAGAGAATATTTTATTATTATATGAAAACATAAATTGTACAATATCATATCTTAAAGAAAATATATTGAATAAAAAGAATTTAAAGAAGGAAAAAAAAACGAATATAAGATTATGTATGTTATTGTGTACATATTAGAAAATATTCCAAGAAAAAATTTGATTTCTTCGGAAAATGTTTGTCAAAAAAAAAAAATCTTATTTAAAAAAGAAAAAAAATGATATGTAAAAAACTGGTACGTTTTTTTTCTAATAGGAGTTAAAGTTTTTTTTTTAAATATCTTCTTTACCCCCCCTCCCCTCTCCAAAAAAAAACGTATATTAAGTGTAAATAATTTTTTAGCGCCTTGCAGTTACAGATACAATTTGATGCGACACCACTGACTGTTGCAATAGCTTTGGCACTGAAGGAAGAGTGGAATGTGAGACTCAGAAATCGGTCCCCAATATTTATAATATTTGATGTAAATGATTTTTTGCCCCCTGAACATTTTTACGGTAAATGATCTTTTATCAAATTTACTTCCGTCATTTTCCATGTGAATTTCCGTTATTTTTTTTTTCATATTTTGTATCACCCCCCTTTTCTACAGGTATTTTGCAGTTGTTTTTTTTTCCATATTTTTCCCTATCGATTTTCGAAATGAAAAGATATTATTTTTAATATCATCATACTAGGGGTTGATTTTAAGTTACAAAAATACGTAATTATTTTTTACTCGTATTATCGTATCTTTTCTTTTTAGAGATATATAAGAAGTTTTTGTTTAGAAAAAGATACTGAGTTAAAAATATTAACTCTTGTAGATACGATTATGTAAAAAAAAATATTGAAATTTATTATATAAAATTTTTGTTATTAATTGACCAGTAACACGGCCGATCATCACATCGTTGATGATTTGTTACAGATTTTTTGGATTTTTCTGTGTTTTTCGAACTGTTTTTACTTTTTACTATTGATTTGGGGTTACTTGTATAAACAAAAAACAAAAAAGTAAACAATCGAAACGAAAGATATATCAATACAGAAAATTTCATCAATATTCAATTACTTCCACAGAATTACAGGTAAATTTTCGATATACCACCTAGACCTACACCCAAACCTTCGATCATTCAAAAAAAATACATGTTAAGTAAAAATGTACCTAAAACAAGAGCCTTACGAAAAGCAAAAAAAAAAACCAACTACTTGAAGAAAATATCATGAATTTTAATTCGAAAAAAAAAATATACTTCGAATTTTTGAATTGCGAAAATCCAGCTCGGTAAGGCATGCAAATTTATCTTACCTATTTGTATACAAAATTACATTCAAATACACCGATTCATCTCTCAAGGCAATTACGCACTTTTCATTCCAATCTGTATCAAGTTCAAGGATATCCATCATATATTATTTCTGTTAAAGATAAAAAGCATCCCTTTTTGTATTTTAGCAATGCTGGTGGTGGTGTACACGTACTACAAAAACCCTTTTGAGATAGCATCTATGAAATTCCGTTTTAATCTATAATATTTGCTGCTGCTGGTTTAAAAATAATTTATACCCAATATTTTTTTTTTTGGCATTTTTTGCGAAATTCGACTGGTTTTTGTGTAAGAAAGTTTAATTCTGAACACCGGTAAAGTGTTAATACTTTTTAGAAGTTTTTAAAAAATCTTCATTTTTTTTTTTTTTTTTGGATGAAGTTTTTAGTAATTGAGTTTTTTTTCAAAAAATTACAAAAAAAAATAATAAAGAAATGTCATTTAAAAACGATATAAAACTACAAACAAAAAAATATGTAAATAACATTTAAAGAGAACTAAAGAGAAAAAGGGTAATTGAAATCCTCATGTAACCAAAAACCGAACAGGCGTTACAAAAGAAAAACGTACAAAAAAACAAAAAAAAAACAAAAACAGAGAACATCATCATTATCATGTGTACAACAAAATGTGTGATGTGAACCATTAAAAATGAGAAATTAATTAACCGAGAATAATCTCTTAAATGAAGAGATAATAAAAAAATCATAAGGTAAGAAGAAAAAAAAATCATATCGTAATGGCAATTATGAGCACAAATATTATGAACATTATGAAGAGAGAGCAATAGCAAACAAAGTGTGTTGTGTACGTTCAAATTTTGATTGTTTGTTATCGGCTAGAATTTATTTTAATGTTCATTTTTATCTTATCTCCCTTTCTTTTTTCTATTGATCATTTCTCTTTTGTTCATTTGGTTTTTTTCTTTCTTTTCTCGTTTGTTATAAAGAGAAAATCTGTTTATGAATTGAAAAGAAAAGAAAACAAAACAAAAACCAAATACAACTAATCAAAAGAAAGATAATTAAAAAAAACAAGAGCAATGAACAGAAATTATTGTTCATTATTAAATGTGAGATGATCATTTTTTTCTCCTTTTGCTCTCTTTCATGTACGAATATCGATAAACTTGATTTAATAAAATTCAATTTGTTTTGTTTTGTATCTCTTTTTTTTTCTCATTTTACAGTTTTTACAAATTATTTTATTTTAATTAGTTTTATAGTTAAATAACAGTTTTTTCCTGTTGTTATTAATTAATTACTTAATTAATTAATTATATAGTAAGAAAACGGTTATTCTTTCTTAATATTTTTCATAATTGATATAATTTTTAGAAAAAAAACCTCAATTAATTTGTATTAGGGAAATAATTAGAAAGGTATCCGACGCGTGTCTGATATTTACTCTCTTGAGGCCTTTCATTGTAAGCTATTTTTAACGCTGATCATTTTTATTGGAAAATTAATATTTGATTTTTTAAATTGTTTTATTAAAAAAAACTAGTTAATATCTAATAAATTTTATGCAACATTTTAAATTTTCTCAGTGATTCTTATAAATTAATCTGTAATAATTTTAAAAAATTGTAAATTTTTTTTTTAATTTTTAAGCAAAAAATAGTTTTAAAAAAAAAACCATTAGAAACAAATCCTCTGAAATAAGTAAGAATACTTGTTTTTTTTTTTTGGTTGGAAGAAGCTAAAATGTTTTTGAAAATTCGTTGTTTGAAAAAAAAAACTGGGAAAAATTTTTTGATTTATAAAATAAAAATGTGAAATATCCAAAAAAGAAAAAACAAGAAAACCATGCACTTTACTTGATTTTAAAAGTAAAACTCCAGACGATCGCCGTTAAAAAGTATTTCACCTTAAAATGTAATTTTAAAAATATTTATTTTACTGATCTTAAAAGGATATTTTTGTTCTATAACGCAAAGAATTTTGGAAAAGTAATTTTATTTTTTTTAACATATTTTTATTATAGAAAACTTATTTTATTGTTCAATATTTTTGTGAATTTTTTTTTTTCTAAATAAAATTAATTTTTATCAATAATTTTTAAGCAACTTAAGTTTTTGGTAAAAATTTTCATTTTAAACATCTACCAAAATATTTTTTAAAAAAATTTAGTTTTCTTTTAAACCATTTTTTTATAGTATTTTTACTATAGAATTTTTTTTTTAAAAACGTAAGTAAAAATTTTTTCTATAAAATTAATTTAAAGAAAATTTTTGGAATATGTTAATTATTTCATTGGAACTTAGAAGAATCAAATCTAATTGGAAAAAAATCGTTTATTAATTAACAATAAATAGAAAATATTAATTAACATATTAAATTCTAAAAAAAACAAATTGCAGTTCCTGTTAAAAAAAATTATACAATATCTTCTGTTTTTTTTTAGTATAAAATTCTTTTTTAGGAAACTTTTGGGAACATAGGGGAATTATTTTTCATTAAGAAAAACTCTTTATTAATTAACAAAATTTTTTTTGAAATTTAAGAAATTTTCTTGTAAAAAATATTTTTTTACATATTAGAAAATTTTTTTTCAACCAATATTATAGTAAAATATAAAAAGCAGAAAAAAATACAGTTCTTGTTAAAAAAAATAATTATACAAAAAAACAGAAATTTCTGTCCCAAAAATATTTCGGAACATGGGAATTATTTCATTAAAACTCAAGTACTTAATTTACTCATAAAATTCATTTAAAAAACAGGAAACATGGAATTTTTACTGTCAAAAATTAAAAAGAAAATTATTCTAATCAATTTGATAGTAAAAGAACAGATTTATTTTTTAGTATAAAATTATTTTTTAGGAAATTTTTTAGAATATATTTTGAGCAATATTTTCATATTGCCTTATTAAAAAATGCCTCCTAATTCCATAAAAAACACCTTAATTTACTCACAAAATTCTGTTAAAAAACTTCAGAACTTTAAAGAAAATCAGACACTTTTCTTTAAAAAAAAAAAAAAAACCAACAAAAAACAAAGAAATTTTATAAAATTTCTTTTAAACATTTTTATTTATAAAAAAAAAAAAAAAATTCCTTAAAAAAATTGTCGTTCTTGTTCAAAAAAAAATTATACAAAAAACAGCTAAATTCAATATTTTTATTTAAAAATCAGTCCTAATAGCAAAACACCTTGCAAAATTTTTTCACAAAATTCTCATTTAAAAACTTTTAAAAAAGCAAAGAAACTTTTTTAATTATAGAAAAATAATTTTAAAAAAAATTCCTAAAAAAACGATTGTTCCTGTTGAAAAAATTTATAGAAAAAAACGGAAATAAACTTTTTTTTTGTTGTATAAATTAAATAAAAATTTAATTTATTTATAAGAAATTTTTTGCTGATTTTAGTTTGTAATTTATTTAAAAATCAATTCGAATAGCCAAAAAACTCCTTAATTTACTCACAAAATTCTGTTGAAAACCCTAAGAAATATACAAAAAATCAGACATTTTTCTTTAAAAAAAAAATTTAAAAAAACATTTTTATAGGAAAATTAAATAAAAAAAAAATTCGTAAGAACCGATTGTTCTTGCTCAAAAAATTTATAGAAAAAAGGGAAATAAACATTTTTTTTTGGAGTCAAAAATTTTTCTTAAAAACGGAAATAAAAACTTAATTCAAGTATAAGATATTTTTGGCCCTAAAAGACAAAAAAAACCTTAATTTATTTACAAAATTCTTTTAAAAATATTTAAAGCAAAGCAAATACTTTTGGCTATAAAAAAAAAAAAAAAAATTGTAAAATAACAAAAACAAAATACAAAAATAAAGGAAAAAAATATTTTGTAGATAAAATTCGTTTTTAAGGAATTTTCTGAATTTAAGAGCAAAAAAATCACAAAATTCATTTTTAAAAAAACTAAAGAAATTTACAGAAAACCCAATACATTTTCTGCTATCAAAGAAAATTGAATATTTTTACCTTTTCAATTAAAACACAACAAATAAAAATCATTAAAAAGAAAATTAACAAATACACTTCGAATTTAGAGAAATTAATTGTACAAAATGAAAAAAATATTAAGTTTACTCACCAAAAACTAAATTCAAAATTGACAGTCAAATTTCCCATATAATCTCTTTTCCCCGGTTTTATTGTTTCTCTCTTCGAAAGAGCCTCTGATTTGTCTCCAAATTACAATTAAAAACGGAACAAACAAATAAAATTTTTATACGAAAAATACTAATTCTCTTTTTTTCCGTATTTCATTAACAGTTAGTTAATCCTTTTTTTTCACATATCAGTATTTTTACTGATTTTTAACAAAAATAATGATCTCTTTTGCATCTTACGCACTTTTCTCTCTTAATTCACAAAGTAATCCTTCTAAATTTTGTATATTTATTATCGTGTTTTTTTTCTCCTGTGTGCTTTAGGCTTGTTTATCTGTCAATTATTCGACAACAGTAAATAAAAGAACAAATCACCTACGCGCGCCCGTGCACTTTTGTTCTTGTTTTTTTCTTCTTCCAAATTCGATTATTGCTTTACGAAAAAATGAATATTTTTACAAGAAAATCACTGCTCTCAAAAGACTGATGATAATGGAAAATTCGAAAATTTCAATAAAATTTTTCTTTTCTAATTTCGATCGAGAATTTTTTTCACAAAATTTCTAAAACGATCATCATTATTCGATCGTCCAAATTTATGAAAATATCCAAATTTAGGCATTTTTTTTCTTTATAACACAAAGAATTTTTTTTTTTTTTTTGTATTTTAGTTTTGTAACCGGTTGACCATTTTGTTTTATTTTATTATTTATTATTTATTTTTTTAATAAAATATTATAAAATTCACAAAAAAACACTCTGCCTTGTTTTTTCACTTTACTACGCTAACGACGAACATTTCACAAGATTGCGTAAATTAGAAATATTTGTTTTGCAATTTATTTATAATTTCGTTGGTACACTTAAAATTATAATTATTCAATAACTTCTTCAAAACGAATGCAATTTTCTTTTTAGAGTATTTACCGTTTTTGTTAATTTTTTTCTTTTCACACTATTTTACACTATTTTGCAATAAAAAAAAAACAATTTTATTTTTCGTTTCACAAAATTATCTAATATATATTCACACAAATTTTAATTATGAGAATTTAAATTTTCAATTGCAAAATGAACAGAAAAATTAATAATAATAATAATGCGAACAAATTTTTTGTGATTATTTTTGAATATTGTATCGAGGAAGAAATTAAAACTTCGACCGAATAGCTGGCGGCAATGCACTAACTTAACACTGCTCACCTACTTCGCAACTGACTGTCATTTCTAAGCTTACAAATATTTTTATACGAACGTGAACATGTCGCGTACCAAAAGTATACTCGCGCACCGGCATTCGACGCACTCCAGAGCGTACGGATGGATGGTTGGATTCCAGCACCGCTGCTGCTGCTGCTGCTGTATTATTAGGCTTTGTTTGGTTGCCGATTGATCGCTTCTTCAATGCTAACAAAAGAGACAGAGACTCACGCCAATTGAGTAAAATTTCTCTTCACACATTGTGAAACTCTCCGAGACCAATTCTCTTACCGCTCAAGTTCAAAACTTCATGTACGTGTTCTCTTCATTCAATCTTATTCGTACAAATGCCGGTTAATATTGTATTTTTCTTTCTCTCTTATTTCTTTTCGACCTTTACTGACAGTCCCAGACTCTCTCTTCAAACTACTGCCATGCCACGTGCGTTTTGTATTTGATTTTTGAAGAATATTCTCTTCAGTAACAACAAATCCACTCATTTTGGGACAGATTTTCTTAATCTTTTCGTACCTGTACTTTTATAAAGAGTAACAGAAAAACTGAAAAAGTATCAGTTTTTTTTTCTTTGGCATTAAGGAAAGGTAAAAAGCGTGCAAAGGACAGAATAATTTAAGAATAGTTGATCGTTTCAGATTTTTTACAAAGAAAAATAATAGAAAGAAGAGAAGTTAATTTACTTCTTCTTCTCAAAGATAATGTTGATGGGTGGGAGTACTACTGATCAATCGATTACCAAATAAGGTATCTCTTCTAGATGGTAAACTCCACCCATTAAAAGATATCTTGGATGACCACCACCACCAATTTCCTATTGGCTAATAAAGCACATTGGTCCATCATGATCTTCTGATCAGACTTAAGAGATTAATTTTTTTACGTTTATTTTTTGTTGAAAATTATTGGTTTGAGAAATACGAGGTCTATTCAAAAAGTATCGCGAATTTTTTTTTTTTTCAAAAATTATTTATTTATTCAAGAATATCTATTTTGTCCGCTTCAAAGTAATCCCCACCAGATATTGTGCCAACGTTTTTTCAAATCCTCGAAGCACTTCAAAAAATCATTTTTGTGATCTTGTTCAGCGCCTCCTGCGATGCCGTCTTTATCTCCTCAATCGTAGCGTAGCGTCATCCTTTCATGGGGCTCTTCAGTTTCGGGAACAAGAAAAAGTCACAAGGGGCCAGATCTGGGGAATATGGTGGCTGCGGCATTATTAGTGTGTTGTTTTTGGCCAAAAATGGCAAAAGCCAATTTTTGCTCTTCCACCTATCCGTGCGTTTCTGGCGGATTGCTTGGCGCAACTTGCGCATAACTTGCAGGTAATATTCCTTATTAACCATTCTGCCCTATGGCAAGAACTCATGATGCACAACGCTCCTGCAATCGAAGAAAACTGTAAGCAAAACTTTCACATTCGACCGAACTTGGCGCGCTTTTTTCGGTTTTGGCTCGTGCGGCAGCTTTCATTGGGAAGATTGAGCTTTGATTTCCACGTCATAACCATGAACCCACGATTTGTTACCAGTTATGACCCTCTGGAGCAAATTTGGGTCTTCGCGGACAGACTCCAACAGCTCCTTAGCAATGTTAATGCGATGCTGTTTTTGGTCAAAAATAGGCAAAAATCGAAGACGAGTCAAAACACGTGGAAGCAAAGCCGCTGTCAAAAATTAACTAAACATTCAAAATGGCCGAACTTGTCGGCATAAAAGAGAGACATGAGTACCAACATAACGCCACAAAAAATCGAAAATCGAATATACGTAACCGACGGAAATTCAAAATTTGCGATACTTTTTGAACTTTGTATGTGTTTTTTTTTAAAGATTTTTTTAATTTTAGTTAATAATTATTTAAATAAAATAAAAGAAAGATTTTTTTTGCAATTTTTTACGATAACAGTGTTGTGGTTTTATTTATCTAAAAAGTATCTAAAAATTCTGTTGTCTATTTTGATCATTTAATAATGCTTCTATTAAAATAATTTTCCAAATTGTTAATTTTTATATAGGCTCTCAAACATTGTTCCAGATTATCGGAAATTTAAACTGTCTTTTTCATTTTATTTTATACAATAGCAAATTAATGTACAAATCAAAAATTTAAAGCCATAAATTTATAGTATTAATATCAATTATAACAAACTTGATCGAGAAAAAAAAATATTTCTCAAATTATTTTTACAATATTTAAAAAGTCCTAAAATCATAAATTAAACCAGGTTAAAGATTAAAAAATCCTTTTCTTTAAAAGAAATCCACAATTTTCTAACTGATCCTTGGCAAAAAAAAAAATTTTATAAATTTGTACAAAATAATAAAAAAAAAAGAAAAAACCAATAAGGTATTTGTGCTGAATTGGAATTAAATTTGCATAGCGTGTGTCCTGAAATGCTTTTGTACTGAACTCCTGAATTCATGTTCAAAAAGGGAAATTTATCGAAGAATGAAACCAGAAATTTTTGCAGATGCCGGATATGCAAACAGTACATAATCACGTCTGCGCTTCTATAAACTGTGCATGCCAAGGTCCATGATAATGTGTAACATCAAATCCGATTTCCTTAAGGATCGGCACGGGCGCGTGCTCTTTGGCCGCATCGACGACATGTCCAAGATCAGATTTCAGATTTCACATTACCTCCGCGACCTTCGCCGCGCTCTTTCACTATTCAGAAAAGCTGAAAATCTGATTGATTGTTGAACTGAAGCATCTCCTATAAGTGCTGAAGCATCCCCCTCCCCTCTCTCCGGTCCCCAAAAACAGATTAACCGACTGGCTATTACCTGGGTGAGTCCAACCCTAGGGCAAGACATTTGCATTGTTATTGGCTCAATGTTTTTTTTTTCTTCAAAAAAAATTTTCTCTCTCTCTTTCTCTCTTCTAGTTTGTATAATATTTTTCGTCTACACTTTATCGTCTTATTGTTGTCTCACTTTTTTTTTTTTTGGGTAAACTGTTGACGACTTTGATGGTTTCATTGATGGCATGAATGAGTTGAAAAAACTGTTTGCCGACTGGTATTATTCCGAGATTCAAATCGTATAACCTCGAGGCTACCATATCCAGATACGAGATTGAGATCAGGATCGGGATACCTATTCAAATCGAGATTTGAATCTACAAAAGCGTAGACTAAACCAAACAAGAGCACGGGCAGAGTTTTTACGATTTCGGTATCGATTCAGAAGTGCGAGAGTAGTTGGAAAAATGGTGATGGTACCTCCTCTGACGGCTGTGGTAGCCAAAGCAGATGACATGATGATCTTCGATGATTGATTTCCGATCTGACGAGGTGATTACGTTTGTTCTGCCGTTTCGGTTGCAGTAGCTTCCGTGTTGCTTCAATTGCAGCTCATCATCAGTTATGCTTAGGAGTACAAACGCGGGAAGCAGGTTGCACTGCAGAGGGTCCCGTGAAACTCCATTTATGTCGTAAGTGTTGTATTATATTACACGATAGGACTTCCTCTTAAATAAGGAAGCAGATTGTAACAAAATCGTATCTTATCTTTAAACGAAGTTGGGAGGCTGTCGACATTCTGTACGTTCCTAATTTGCCACTGATCACAACTGAAGTGTTTCAATGAGTATGCTGCCAACACTTTACTTATGTAATTTGATGCTGAATAGATTTGCTCGCCAATATATTTTTTCAAGGAGCTCCTCTCCGATCATGTTCTTAAGGCACGAGTTTTGTAATTAAATTATTATCGCTATCGTTAATGTTAAAATTATGCTAATTTCTACTTCCAATCAGGAAGTTGTTGAGTTTCTGCGTTTTTATATGAAGTTTTACCAATCGAGTAAATTTCACTATGATTAATAGTGAAATTGATTAATTGGGCAAAACTTCGGACAATAGAATAGTTATATTTGTTTGTAAAGTTTAATAGGCATGGGTGGACTAGGGGCCACTTAGGGACTTCATGGTTCATGTGGGAAGTTATCTAAACGAGAAAACGGTCTGTGATTAGTAGAGTGGAATAGTGAGAGTTTTGTTAGCTTTTGTTGGTGCAGATCAGTATTTTGTAAATAATAATGTGGGGACTTCGAATGGAGTTGTTGGATCTAGGAAAAGGCGCGTTCATATAGTATGTGGGAGATTAGGAACTTAGTGCCACAGGATTAAAAAAAATCCTAAATGAGAACACTATGCCCAATCCGGATTTTGGGGATCTTACGTGCCCAGAATTTCGGTATGGATGTTTAAAAGACCCAAAGAGTCAAGAAAAATGAGTCGATCTTGGTCCAGTAAATGTATCTGTGGATAGCTAGTAGTTTTAGGTGCCATTCTGTTAGAAGGCGAGGCAAATTTGGAATAACCATGAGCAGTGATCGATGGGGAATTTCTTCAGCTCAGTCGATCTGGTCAATTGCATTGCTCAAAATTCCCACATGACCCAGCATCCAACGGAACTAAACACTCCTATTTCTACATAGGCTATGTCGAATTGTGTTAAAAGTTGAGTCAGTCAATAGGCTACGAATGGTTTTGAGGGC
Source organism: Atherix ibis (assembly GCA_958298945.1). Classification (NCBI taxonomy): domain Eukaryota; kingdom Metazoa; phylum Arthropoda; class Insecta; order Diptera; family Athericidae; genus Atherix; species Atherix ibis. The sequence continues at coordinate 104,584,922 of OY282606.1, read as the reverse complement.
GGCAAGGCTGTTATCTGCGCATATTCGTCACAATCTTAATTGCCGTTTTGATTACAAACAACTCTTAAGGGAAGATTCCACGGGAGCTGTAGGCAAAAAGTTCGTTGACCGAAACATATGTTGAAAGGGCGTTGGCAGTAGCAAGGAAAGGTTTTCTAGACTCGCATATGGACGGATCGGTAATTGCCTCCTTAAACCTGTCAAGAAAAGCAGACACTTGCAACTCTACTCCCTGGCATGGTTTCAAATCTGCATGTGGGGGAGAAGTTTCGAAATCGATGTTCTCCTGCTCCTAAAATGGATTCATTTTTTTTTACGTCAAAAATGGTTTCCGACCTTCCCTGCTACTGTTCACACTGCCACATACGAGGTCAGTTCAAAAAGTATCGCGAATTTTCAATTTCCGCGGGTTACGTATATTCGATTTTCAATTCTTTTGTGGCGTTTTGTTGGTACTTATGTCTCTCACTTATGCCGACAAGTTCGGCCATTTTGAATGTTCAATTAATTTGGACAGCTGTTTTGCTTGCACGTGTTTTGGCTCGTCTTCGATTTTTGCGCATTCCAGAAAATGGATCAAAGAATCTGTTTCGGCAACAAGATAAAATCACAGTGGGCCAGATCTGAAGAGTACGGTGGCTGCGGCATTATTAGTGTGTTGTTTTTGGTTAAAAATTCGTGAACAAGCAACGATGCGTGAGCAGGGGCGTTATCATTGTGCAAAAGCCAATTTTTGTTCTTCCACAAATCCGGGCGTTTCTAACGGATTGCTTTGCGTAACTTGCACATAATTTGCAGGTAATATTTCTTATTGACCGTTCTACCCTGTGGCAAGAACTCATGATGCATCACGCCCCTGCAATCGAAGGAAACTGTAAGCAAAACCTTCACATTCGACCGAACTTGGCGAGCTTTTCTCGGTCTTGGTTCGTGCGGCAGCTTCTATTAAAATGATTGAGCTTTGGTTTCCACGTCATAACCATAAAACCATGATTCGTCACTAGTTATGACCCTCTGGGTCAAACGTGGGTCGTCGCGGACAGAGTCTAACAGCTCCTTAGCAATGTTAATGCGATCCTGTTTTGGTCGAAAATGGGCAAAAATCGAAGACGAGTCAAAACACGTGGAAGCAAAGCCGCTGTCAAAAATTAACTAGACATTCAAAATGGCCGAACTTGTAGGCATAAGTGAGAGATATGAGTACCAACATAACGCCACAAAAAAACGAAAATCGAATATACGTAACCCGCGGAAATTTTAAACTGACCCCGTATAGTGTGAAAATAGAACAAGATTCCGCCTAAAATGGCATTAGTTACTCTGATTGTCTCACTTTGTCTTACCTTAGATTTGCTGTTGATTAAAATTTCAAATAAATTTTCTCAATAGTATTGTTAATTTGAGGATTCCGTCTTCCTCTACGGAATTCGGAATTTATTCAATTAAATATTGTCCAGTCTTATGATAATCGGAAGGTGTTAGGTCTGGAGAGCATGATTGGGTGTGGCAGCATATCCCATCCAAGCTATAAAAGCTTTCGCCGAGTGGCCAAACTTGTATGTGGCTTTCGCATTATCCTGTTGGAACACTATACCTTTCCTATTGACCAATTCTGGCCTTTTTTCTTTAAGTGAATCATTCAATTTGTCCAAATGATGACAGTACACTTCAGAATTGATCGTAGTATTGTTCGGTAGAAGCTCAAAATAAACGATTTCTTTGAAATCCCACAAAACAGATAGCATAACGTTTTTTTTGTTGATGAATATTGGCTTTCGAAGTGGTTTGATCCGGTTCATATTTTCTACTCCAGAATTATTGTAGACAACCTATTTCTCATCTTTAGTGATGATAAGCTTCAAAAATGGATCATTTGCTTGGCGTTTGAGAAGCAAATCACAAACGTCAATGCAACGGTACAAATTTCATTTCCATATGTCAAGCTTTGAGGTAAAACATAGCCGTTTCAAATGATCATGAACGGTCGAATTCGATAAATTTAATCTCTCAGCCATCTCACGAATTGTTATTCGCCGGTTTGCTTCAATTAATGCCTTTATTGTGTCTTCATCAGCTTCAACTGGCCTTCCAGAACGTGGTGCATCTTCGAGATCAAAATTTCCGGATCGAAATTTTGTAAAGCAGTTTTGGCACAACACATCTTCTCCGTACACACCGGAACATTTTTTTCTTGCTGGAACAGCATTTCTATCTTTTCTACAGTAAAAAAGTACAATAAAATATGCCGAAAATGATGTTTTTCACTTTTCATATTTAAAAGGGTATCAATCAAAAACTACTGAACTTTTTCACAAGCAATCTTTGCTATGTCAGCTGTCAAAATACATATAATTATGCGGCTTAAATGTGAGTTGATTGTGAAAAAATACAATTTAGTCCTCTGTTGGAAAAAACTTTCCTAAGAACCCAATATAAGCTGTCTTCCATTGGGAAAATTTTGCTACTCACAAGTACTTCGGAGTAGATGCCCAATAGAACGCAAAAATTTACAGACAGAAGTAAATTGTAACCTCAAAATAATCAACAACAATATTGAGTTTATTCACCTTGTCAACGTGAAGTGAAGTGAATGTGTTTCGCGTAACGTCCTTTGAATTTGATAAATATTACATAATGACTAAAAATTGGATTAATAAATGTTTATGCCATACTCCAGTAATATTTGATTCCATTTCTTGTTGCTTTTGCTGCACGAATAAAGTTAACATAAACAATAAAAAACAAAAATATGACACTTCAACATAACCAACGAATCCGCTAAGCCATCTATTTTCATTTTGGGAACTAAAATCCCTTCTACCGTAAATTGTATTAGTAAGAGTAGCTGCGAGTAACTAGAAGTACTTGTGAGTAGCAAAATTGTCCCAATGGATTATAGTAGGTGGGATAAGGGTAGTGAATATAGGTTTTGATGGAATAAGATCGCAGACGGAGAGGATCCCCAGGAATGGGAATAAATTCTCGTCCTTTTTTTTTTTGAACAAAGTTTAAAATGATTTTATTTAAAAGTATCCCCCATCGTAAGCGATAATTTTCTTTTCGGGTAATAACCGGATAACTCGAAGGAAAAATTCTAATATTTAGGATAATAAACAGGATCCATTCCATCAAACTTTTATTTTCGATACAATTTATAATATTTACTGTATTGAGCATTAAGGATTCATACGAATTCTTACCAATTATTTTCTTAGTAGCCCAAGTTTTAAAAATATTATAAACTTTTACCTTCAATTATTATGCACCACTTAAAAAGGAATTATTTCAGCAAAGAATAGAAAGTATTTTCAGCAAAGAATATGCATTCAACTTTACTTAAACGAACTTATTCCAGAGATAATATTTCCTATCCCATTTGTAGATATTTGCAATAAATATTTTTGCATTTTAAAACAACTTTTGTGAAATAAAAAGTTCATTGCAATTTTTCTAAGATGACAACAATGTATTCACAAAAGCAGTCCATCTCGAAATGGGAAGCGCAATCAATATTGAAGAGTAGTGCAAATTTCTTATTTTTTTAAAAATAAATCCTACAAACCCCCTCCCCCCTCCCCATCCCCTTAATATTGAAGGATAATAATAGTATCTGTATTAATGATTATTTTAGCTAAAATTGATTTTTGTTATCGTTTCCTCGGCTCGAAGTCACAAGGAGACTATACCTTCCCTTATACGAAAACAATAACACAAATGGACTTTTTTCTATAGTATAAATTCAAAATCGATTTAATACCATTCGGAATAGTTCTTTCGGACTTCCTCAATCATAAGAATTATGAAAAACGACCGAACTACGAATGCTTGCATCTCGTTACATTATTGCATTTGTTATTCTTGTAGTATGAGGGAGGGGGGGGGGGGGGGATGGAGGGTGAAGCAGGTCTGCTAATTTCATTGAAAAAATCATCTGAAATTGTTGAAGAAGAAAAAAACGAAATTCTCCTATTAAATTGCATAATTACGAGTAGATAGACTATTAAAAAATATCTAAATAAAATCTGACATAGACAAACGTCTACAATTTCAATCGAATGAGCTTTAACTGGTTCACTTTGGGACTTGACAGTCCACTACTGTCAATGCTTGTAATACCAACAATCACTATCGGTCACCACTAAGTCTATGGACATTACACACCATATTCACGGGAATGCCATCACCATCGCCAGTTCTGAAAGTTGAAATGATGGAATTACGTCTGGTAAGGGTGGCCTATTATCTTTTGACCGGGTGGATAACACAACAGCTTTCGATTGTAAGGTTTCCGATATTATTTATTCCTAAAGAACAGTAGTAGATTTGCATCAAGGAATGGTTTTGGAATAAATGAGTCTACCCTTACAAGGGTCTTACTGATCTGGAAAGGGGTTATGTGAGTGAGAGTATTTAGCACACGATTTGCAGTTAAATCACTTCCTTACATCTAGGGTAGGTAGGCACTAGACACTGAGGAGAAATCGAATGAAAGAATCAAATGGAAAGAACAGAACCAAAATCAGAACTGGGATTTAAAAAAAAAAAAAAAAAACTCAAATGAAATGTAAACTGATGCGGACAGGGTGAACATTACGCGCCTAATCCCGTTTGTCGATTTGAATTTCAATCTTGTCATGAATCCGATTGCAAGATAACAGAGGGTTTTTACTCTACCCTCTGAAGGGTTGTTAGGTAGTTTCCCTGTTTAGGGGTGAAAATATCTATTTCTGTGGTCAGCGAAATTGAAGCGCTCAAAAGATAGTGTCCCATTCCAATTGTAACCTATTGAACCGCGCAACTCACCTACAGCTACACGTATAAGACGAACTTGGGCGTTGGTTAATGGAAACCGTGTGAAAATGGGAATTTCTGGGGGGTAGGTTCCGAATAGGAAGCCAATGGACAGACAAGTGGAAAATTGAAATTGATGATCTTTAGCGCTGTGCACGTTGCACAGTTCCTTGCTGGTTCAGCTTTTAAATTTTTTTCGTATATTCGTAAATTCCAAATAATAATTATGGTGAATGTGGGATAAAAATTTTTTAAGTTCCTCTTCGTACACTCACTACACTGATACACGTAAATGAAAATATTGTCAACTGAGAAATGCAAACTCAACGGACAGACACCATAATTAATTACGTTTGTGATTTAAAAAATTCTGATATGATTGTTTAACGCGGTTATCTCTACTAAACACAAAAAGTGTTTGTTTTATTAATTATCTCTTTTTCCCTCATAATTATTTAAATCGTTCTTTCTAAAGTTTTTATTTATTCGTTTGGTAAATTTTGCAAAATTTCTAAATTTCATTGTGAAAATATTCAATCATTTAAAATGGTTTGTTATTTTTTTATCAAATCAACCTAAAACCATCGGTTATTATAGAGAAAGTTCCCATTTTATTTGCACATTCGCTATTGTAGATTATTTTAAAATATTTTTTTTTTCTCGTATAATTTACCTTATCTACCTCCTGCCTCTGTCAATAATTTAAACTAGTGCAGGTTTTACTATAATTAAATATAATTTTTTTAATAATACCGACAAACATATAACAACAAGTAATGCACGCATGCATTCTTTACCCTAATTTGAGTAGTTGTTGTTTTTTTCGGAACAATTTCAACTCTAACAGAAGAGATAGTCGGAATGGTTGTCAGGTAAACAGGTAATCAGGAGGAATATTTCGTATTGTGCTGAAAATGTTCTAACGACAATTTCCATTGCCATTAATTTCCGGGAATTCTACACAACCTGTAATAATCCATTAAATAATAGACATACGGATATGAGCACGTACAGCACATGCAGTACTCGAAGCTAACCATTGTGCATGGACACGGTCTGCTGAAACAATTCGGACGTGCCTCCAAATGACTTCATTTTTTATACTCAGCACAATAGTACCCAGAACATGACCAACATATTATATATAAATTCCAAAACCTAAAATTCCACTAAATTTCTTTTATTTTTTAATAAACTTTTTATTTAATTTTAGTTTGAAAAACACACTAACTAGCTTTTTTACCCCACTTTAATTTAATTTTAAGAACGTACTTTATATAATTATCCCCTTTTATGTGCTGCATAAGGTTTTTGTTTTGATACTAGAAGAAAATCCAATTATTTAACAGATTTTATTTAAAATTCTCCTTTTGAAAGTTTAGAATTTTTTTTTTAAACTTTTTTTGTATTTTTAAAATTATTCTAGTTTTGTCTTTCTAATTACCCATGTACGAGGTCTGTTCAAAAAGCATCGCGAATTTTGAAAACGTATATTCGATTTCCGATTTTTTGTAGCGTTATGTTGGTACTCATGTCTCTCACTATGCCGATAAGTTCAGCCATTTTGAATGTTCAGTTAATTTTTGACAGCTGCTTTGCTTCCACGTGTTTTGGCTCGCATTCGATTTATGCCCATTTCCGACCAAAAACAGCATCGCATCAACATTGCAAACAAATTTCCTCCAGAGGGTCATAACTGGTGACGAATCATGGGTTTATGGTTATGACGTGGAAACCAAAGCTCAATCATTCCAATGCAAGATGCCGCACGAGCCAAGACCGAATAAAGCGCACCAAGTTCGGTCGAATGTGAAGGTTTTGCTTACAGTTTTGAGTTATTGCAATCATGAGTTCTTGCCACAGGGTAGAATTGTCAATGAGGAATATTACCTGCAAGTTATGCGCAAGTTGTGCGAAGCAATCCGCCAGAAACGCCCGAATTTGTGGAATAATAAAAATTGGCCTTTGCACCATGATAACGCCCCTGCGCACGCATCGTTGCTTATGAGCAACTTTTTCTTGTTCCCAAAACTGAAGTGCCCCATGAAAGGACGACGCTCTGCTACGATTGAGGAGATAAAGACGGCATCAAAAGAGGAGCTGAACATGATCACAAAAAATCTTCGAAGATTTAAAAAAAAACGTTGGCACAAGTGTATAAAAAATGGTGGGGATAACTTTGAAGGGGACAAAATAGATATTTATGAATAAATAAATAATTTTTGAAAAAACACAAAATTCGCGATACTTTTTGAACAGACCTCATACTTATACGATAGTATAAGAATTTCAGAATAATTATTAAAAATACAATTTATTTTAAATTTAATAAATTGGGATAAAACTCAATTTATTAAATTTAAAATAACAAAATTAAATTAATATAAAAAAAAAATCCGGTCAAATTTCTTAATCGTATGCGCACGTTCTCATTATTTAAAGGCCATTTTCACAAATTAAACCTGTCAAATGTTACGATTTTGTTCTGAAACCTATCACCGTTTTAAATAAAAGTTATCTTGACTGACTGACTGAATTTCAAGCCGTGATTTTTTGTGTTGTTTTTTTTTTAATGATATTTTTATGGCTTTTATTATATTTATCCAGTTTAAGCCTCAGATAGTAATGTTAAATTAAAAATAATGCCCGAAAAAACCTTTCAATTATGCATAATATATAATCATTATTCAAATGGTTTTTTTTGAGGTAATTTTTAATGATGTTTTCGCAACATTTCGGGCTGTAATTTCGCTATGATTGTCCAGTAGTATTTTTAGATATCTTGCAAGCTTTTGATGGTGTGTGGCATTCTGGATTCCTCTCGAAACTCAAGAGTTTTCTTCCTTCAACATACTACGTTATCACATAAATTCATATCTCTCCCAACGCCATTTCCAAATTGCAATTAACTCAGAATCCTCGGAATATTCAACTCGGAGTCCCACAAGGCGGTATACTTGGTCCCATTTTATGTAAAATTTATACCCATGACATCCCAGCTGATCCTAATACTAATGTGCATTTCTCGTTATCAAAAATTTCACTCCAGTTTATCCTATCATCATAATCCACTTGTGAGAAAATTGTCCTGTACTGCCCTCTCCGGAAACACTCATCGGAGACTTAAGAGACAATGCCTGAGAGATTTTCTAGAGGAATCTTACTTCGGTTAGTTGGAGAAACGCCGATGGGTGTTAACTCCCACTTCATGATGCACAAGATTGTAAATTAAAATTTGTAAATTTTTATCTGAAACTACAATTTTATTGTTACAAGCGGATGTAAATTTGATTGTTACAGTAAAATTGTATAATTGTAGATAAAAAAAATAAAAAAAAAAACTACGCTATTACTTGAAAAGAGTTGATTTTTAAATGCATTAAAGTTTATAGATTATTTGCATAAACATGATTTTTTACATAGTTCTACAACAAAAAATCCAACAGTGTTAAATCACATGTTTTTTGGAGGCCGATTGACGCGTCCTAGAATAAAATTTATCATATTCTGTGGCTTGTGGTGCTATTTTATTGAAGCCACATATAAGTCAGATAAAAGTTTTTAAGTACAGACCCCCCAAAAAAAAAACGGCTATCATACCTTCTTTATTTTCAAACAAATACGAGAAAATATTCCAAAAAAAAAACGACTTTTCTTGAATACAATAAGTTACTTATGGCTTTTCAGAGCCCCATGGTAATATTGCCTATTGGAGTGAGACGTCATTGCTTAGAGAAAATTTCTCTATTATTCCAGTACCTAATTTTCATTTTGTTGTTGTAAATAAACGATTTATAATATAAAATGGCAAAGAATAAACTAAATAAATATAAAAAAAAATTTCCTAAACAAACATAAAAACTAATTGATTTTAAACTGAATATTAATAAAAATAATCAACATCTTCCTTTTTCTAATTAACAACAAAAAAAAAAATACAACCAAATTCATATTGACAAAAAATGATCTTAAATACAGCGAAAAATATTTAACAACTCGAAAAAAAAGAAAAAATTACAACAAAATTTTTAAAAAAATCCTTAAAGAAATTAACTATTCCATAAATGACATAAGGTTCAATTTCTTTTGACACAATCAATTATTATTGGTATCCTAAAGTCCTCATAATCTGTCATGAGATGAGATAATTTTTATTAAAAAAAAAAAATGTTCGGTAGAGTGCAACCAGTAGTCGGGAAAAAAAATGTTGATTCACCTTAAAAAATGAACTAAAGTTCCAAGTTTTCATTGCTTGACGAGTAAATAAATCAACTCCAGGTCAGACTGTCAGAATCGTGAACAATTAAAAAAAAAAATTTCGAAATTAGATACTCAACTAACCTCGGTACAGCTAAGCATGTTTATTCCTGTTTCAATCAGAAAAAAATACACTCCGCTCTTTGACTATAAATAAAAAAAAAAATGAAAAAAAAAAACAAAAAATACTAACACCAGCAGAATCTCTTTACTTCCCTTTAAATAATGGCACAGAGTATTTATAAACATGAAAAATCCTCTTGGCACACATATTAACCTAGAAAGAGGCAAATAAAAGGAGTCTGAACTAAGAATAAAACCAGATTGATGAGTGTATGCGTTCGCATCAAGGAGATCCAAATAAAAAGAACCATTTTCAGATCTAAACAGGAAAAGAGAGGGAGAGAAAGAGAGACAAAGACTCACACCGGTAGTGTATAATAATTTCGAGCATTAACCTTCGTGTTTACTTGTTCCGGTGTCGGATTGCACCATACGTGCCCCTGTTTTTGTGCGATTCTTTTCGGCTCGTTCTCTTCCTCTTCCTCTTCCTTTTCCTTTTCCTCTTCTTCAGAGACCTACATCCATCGTTTACTAAATTTATATATCTTCAACATCGTCTTTCTTTTTTCTTTTTTGGTAGGAGCAAAAAATCATCAATTTTCTTGGTTTTTTTTTTAAGATCCTTTTTGTATTTGGCCGCTCAGTATGCAAACGGTGTATAAAATATTCCAAGAATGAAAAAATCGCCGAAAACATCAAAACATGGCACGCTGAAAAGTACGTACGCCGGAGTCCACCAAGTCTTTTCATACTTCAACGATACTCGTCCAGCCTCAGCCGGTTCCGTTCTGGTGTGCCGTGATATGTTTGTGTTCGTTCTTTGGTTCTGTGGTTGATGAATTTTCCCGTATCCCCCAAACCCTTGCTGGATGAACATTACAACATTTTTTAGTCTGCTGTGTGACTGCCACGATTCGGTTCGAATCCATAGTATTGTAGAAACAAGCGACAGGAAGGACTGCCACACTCTGAGCTCTACCGACCGGGGCAGATGTTTTCCGGACAATATGAATGTTGTCTTGTTGTTCAAATGTTCTATGCTTCCACAAGAATGTACTGCAATTTGGTTGTTTCCCCCAACCCCCGCGCTAACCCTACCTGCTCTATCAGCCAGTGTGAACATCCTCCTCCTACTCAATTCCTCTTTTATTTGTCGCAAATCCCTCATCTACCAAAGATAAAAAGAAAATAAATATCGAACAAAATCGTTTAATACCAACTGAAGAAAAAAAAAAAAAACTTAAATTTCCAAATGCGAAAAACTAAACGAATCCAAAAATTCCACATTCGAAATTCCTTTCCAAAAACTAAAAAAAAAAATTGAATTTCTTTTTATTGAAACGTAGTCAAATCTTTTTTTTTTGTTGTATTTTATTTTAACAAAATTCCTTCTGTTGCAGTCCTGGTTTTGTTTTTTTCCAGAGTCCTTATATTTTTAGAGTACAACAAAAATCTGCTTTTTACACGCACACACACAAATATAGACAACAAATTACATATGAGCGAGCAGCAAATAATACAGTTAAAATGGGTGCATTCACTTTGAATCCTTTCTACTATCCTTTCCGCCTTCATGTTGCACCGAGCACACTTTTTTTTTTTTTTTTTTTTGTTGTTACTGGAAAATAACCAACAGTTTTGGTGGATTTGTTGACGTAGTGCATCTGCACCAACCAACAACGTTAGTTACTGTCTTGGTGGTGGTAGCGATTGAAGCTCTAAACCAAGTGCATAATTTCATTGTGTTACGCACGTGTTCCAGCTCTTATTTTACGGATAAAAATATTTATTGCACAACCAAAAAAAAAAAGAAGAAAAATCAGGAGGAAGAGAAATAAAAGTAAACAGGACCAAACAGGATCACCCAAAACCAAATACGTTGTAATTTCTGGAAAAATAAAATGCATTATTAACAACAACAAAAAATTCCAAAACAAGTAATTGTCCAATAGCACATTTTCCAAACAAAGTCGGCTGCCATTTTTTTTTGTCCTTTAGTTTGTTTACAATAAAAGCCGATAGATGGTCGGTCGACAGTGCGTGCAGATCTGACATTTTGGTGGTTTTGCGGATTTTCTTAAAAATTTTTTTTTTAGGAAAATTTTCTATTTTTCTTTATTGGCTTCCCCTCCCATAGTTCGAATGGTAATAAACCATAAAATTGGGACTTCATGAATGGATGGACGTGTTTTTTCCTACAAGAAAAAAACATCAATCAATAATGGGAACGTGAAAATTTTCGATAACGATTAGTCGCCGCCGCCATATTTGCCATTTTCTCCGGTTAATGGGCAGCAGTACACTTTGACCTTAGAACTCTTTTTGGTTTTCTAGGAAAAAAACAGAAAATAAAAATAAAAACCTTAATGGATTAACCGAATACTTGCTGACATTATGGGTAGTTGGTACGTGCACAACCACTAATCTTCCGATAATAGGAACAAAAAAAAAAGAAGGAAGAAAAAATTCAAAAATTTTATATGAAAATACGTCCATGAAGTGCGCGGCTATGTTCCAAATCGATTTAAAAAGAATAAAGGACATTCCAATGATTCTGTTGGATTGGGTTCGATTGGTTTTCGACATCTGCACTGCACGTTTGCTGTCGAATTTTTTAATACGTGCACACTTCACGCTTTAAAGACCATTTATCCTTACCCCTTTTCCTCTCCTTATTCATCCCAATTGATGGGTTATTTTTTTTCCCTCTCCTAATGTATATCCTTTAATATTACCAAAAAAAAAAGAAATTATAGGTAGACGTATGGTTTTACTGCTATTTACGATTAACAACTTTTATGTGTTGTTTGGAAAAATCCTTTTTTTTTTTTAGTGTCTGAAAAATTGTCGACAAAAAAAAAACCAACATTAAAAGGGGTGCGGTCGAATTAAATTCATGAATTGTGCACACCTGTTGTGGCCATTTGAAAAACGCACAGTATTTTTTTTTCTTCATATTTCAGCAAATTCCTTTTATTCAAGGTTAGTTTTTTTTTTTTTTTGCTTTCCTATTTGATAAAATAAAGGATATTTACTAAATATTTCTATTTTATTTTTAAATGGAAGAAAATTTTACTATTTTATGCAAATAATAATTTTTATGATGAATTTTTAGTTGACATTTTGAAAAAAATTAACAATTTCCATAATTCACCGAATATTTGAGTAATAAGATTATGCAAATTTTTAATAAAGTAAAGTTTTTTGGTTGCCATTTTAATTATGATAAGTAATTAAAAAAAAAACCATTTTTTTTAATAGAAAAAAAAAACCATTTTTAATTAGAAAAATTTACTCAAGCTCATAGCAAGTATGTTATGTATTAATTATCCAATTTGTAATTTGGAAAGTAAATTTTTAATACAATAAAATATATTTTTAATTTAGATTTTGATTTACATTTTAATTTAATATATTACTTAAATTATGCCATAATATATATATTATATAATATTATTTAAAAAGCTATCATATAATTTCTTCCAGAACTTGATCCTTTTGAGGGAGTTTTTGGATGACTTTTTTTGAACATTTCCGACTGTAATTCGATCATTACTTGAAGGTTGTTAGTATCTAACATAAATGCTTTTGGAGTTTAAAAATGAACTTTAAAAAAAAGATTTTTAGTGAAATTTTACAAAAAAAAATGTAAAATTTCAATGGCGTCATACCGCACAATTTTGGAAGCCAAATGACATTAGAAAATCTTGAAATTACATGTGCTAGGGAAACTTCAATCAATAAAACCAAAATTTATCGTGTTGCTTAACATTTGGTAATATTTTCTTAGAACTACAATATAGTTTAGATTAAAATCTTTAAGTTAATACCAAAAAAAAGAATTGGTTATCATGCGGCTATATCGATCAGAATTGGTTTGTCCTCCTTTATTTCCAAAGAAATACGGGATCATGGCAACTTTAGAATAAAATATACAAAAAAAAAAATAGTTACTTTTTGCAAATACAAAGGCTTTTTCATTATCATTTATGAGTTTTCAATGCTTATTGATACATTTATCGAACAAGAAATGAGCCTCATCGATCTCCTCTTAAAACCGCAAAACATGATTACGGCATAATCACCTGTTTAGATAAAAATAATAATCAAAATTTTATAAAATTATTTATTAATTAAATTATTTATAATACCAAATGGCAAATTATAAGCTAATTAAAAATAATATTTGGACTAACAAATATATTTATTAACTAGAAAATAATAGTACGCTACTTTCCAAATGATAAAATGAATAATATGTTATTACACATAAAAGCAAAATCCCACAAATTATTAAAAAAAAACAACACATAGTTTAGATTAAAATCTTTATGTTAATATAAAAAAAAATCGACTATCATGCGGCTCAAAATTGGTGTCGTCGTACTTCATTTCCAAAGAAATACGGGATCATGGCAACTTAAGACCAAAATGCTCAAAAAAAACATTTTTTCCGCGAAAACTGATAAAACAATCACTTTTCGCAGATACAAAGGCTTTTTCACTACCAATAGATTTTCATCGATCTCCTCTTAACTTTTTCACTACCAGTTGTAGAAATGAGCATCATCGATCTCCTCTTAACACCGCAAAACATGGTTACGGCATAATCACCTGTTTAGATAAAAATAGTAATTAAAATTTTATAAAATTATTTATTAATTAAATTATTCATAATACCAAATGGCAAATTATAATCTAAGTCAAAATAATATTTTAACTAATATATATATTTAGTAACTAGAAAATGGCAGTACTCTACTTTCCAAATGATAAAATGAATAATATGTTATAACACATAAAAGCAAAATCCCACAAATTATTTAAAAAAAAACAACACATAGTTTAGATTAAAATCTTTTAATTAATTAAAAAAAAATTGGTATTCATGCGGCTCAGAAAAATTGGTAATCGTGCGGCTCAGAATTGGTCTGTCCTGATAGCAAAACATGATTACGGCATAATCACCAGTTTATATTAAAATAATATTTAAAATTTTTTTAAATTATTTATTAATTAAATTATTTATAATATAAAATGGCAATTTACATTTAATTATTAATAATATTTTAACTAGCATATAAATTTATTAACTAGAAAATGGCAGTACTCTACTTTCCAAATGATAAAATGAATAATATGTTATTACACATTAAAGCAAAATCTCACAAATTATTTAAAAAAAACACCTTTTTTTTTAATACAAAAAAAAATTACTAAAAATAATTTATAAAAAAAAACAACATTTTTTTTTTGGACTAATAAAAATTCATTAAAATTACTTAACCTCAATTTAAGAAGGCAATTTTTCGTATTATTTTTTCAGTCCAAAAATAAACTGTTCATTTTTTTCCAAATAAGGGGAAGAATTTTTTTAAATATTCCTTATGGCTGCGTAAATACCAATAATATCCTTCAGTATTTGATGGAAAACTATTAAAAATTAGAGGAAAAATCCATATTCTAGTAAGAGTTTTTGTTGAAGATAGAAAATTATTTAATGAATATATGACATTGTAGAAAACCCGATGACTGCGATGAGGGTGAAAAATGATTTTTATTAAAGGAAAATGTGGAATATTAAATGAGAAGGAATCTCCTCTGATGACTGTGAATAGTACAGATACAGATAAATGCGAACGTGAACAGCCTCCCCAGGCTCAGGATAAGCACATGTAAATAGATCGTAATTTATTGAATGAACAGCATTTACTTAAATACTTCTTTTCCAAGAGCATACGTTGTGCTGGTAAATATTAAGATGAACTCATTAATAAACAAATCCTCCTTGTCAGATAAAAACCACCCTAACACCCTCAGAGTCAATTTCAAGATATTACGAACCAAATAAATGAACAGAAATAACATAAAACGTATCCTTCGTCGAATGTACATTTTTTTTAAATTTATTTATTTACTTTTTATTTGTTTTTTTTTTTTGTTTTTGTTGACTTTAATAAGTGACGCTAATGCAAAGTTTTATTGCACTTAAAAGTCCATCTTTGCGCACTTTTATCGTAGGGTAAATTTACTTGGGGGATATGTTTTCGTATTTGTTGATGATGGTATCAGATTCTTTATGAATTCTGGATGCAATCGTTAATCGTCCTTTGTGGGGGAAGGTGGAGGGGGTTTATGCCATGAAATTTTTAATATTTCAGCTGCTTCTTTCTCTTCCTTACCGCACTATCGTCTACTTTTCATATCGTCTACTTTCCACCGAGTAACGTAAGAAAAACCATACTCGTTCTCTTCGTACTCGTTCATTTATGCTTTTGAATTTATAAATTTCCATTGAAATTTGTGTACATAATTAAGGTTTTTTTTTATTATGATAATATTTCTATTTTATTACATTTCCATCTATAATTTTCTATTTATACGAAGAAGAAGGGGGAAAAAAACCATTTAAATACGATAGTTAAAAGTGCATTTTGTACAGTTTAGAAAATTATGCAAATTTTTTGGAATATTTCCAAAATTTTCAAATCATTATTTATGAATATGGGTCCATTTATTTAGTGTAAAATATTATTATTTACATGAGAAAATATGAAGAAAAAATTTATAATATTCTCTCATAAATATTTAAATTATGAAATTGTAATATTTTTTGCAAAAGTTAAGAATTATCCAATTTATACTTTGGAAATTAAAACTATTTCAAATATATTTAAAATTTAGATTTTGATAAAAATTTTATTTCATTATATTAATTGTACTTTGCCATTATTTAAAAAATTAAACATAATTCAAATAAATATATCTTGGAGACCTCTATTATTTTTAGTTAATTTTTGGCGGGATTTTTGCACATTTCGGATTGTAATTCGGCCGCTCATTATTTAACGGATGTTAATTTTTTCCATTGCTCTAAAATTTAAAATTTGTCTAGATAAAAATAAATTTTCCTAAAATATTGTAGAAAAAAAAAATCCAAAATGCGTCAAATTGTACGATCTTGGCGTCAAATTGAAATTACAAAATTTTAAAATTGCATGTGCTAGGGAAGCTTTTAGAGCAATAGAGGGCAAATTTTATGATGTTTTATTACTTGTAGTTTAGATTAAAAAATCTTTAAATTTAGGCTAAAAAATTGGTTTCCATAGCGCTCAGAATTGACGGTAACAGTTTCTCTTTCATCAAAGAAATACGGGCTAATTAGACGTTCTGACAAAAATGCACATTTTTCGCAGATAAAATGGCATCTTTATAGTTATTTATAGATTTTAAAAGCCTCATATATAATAATTTTACTTATTAACATCTTTACCGAATGAAAAATGATAATTTTTATGAAAACTATAATGTTTACTCAGAGCACGAAACGTGGCTATGGCAGAATTACCATTTGTGTGTAAAGTTTTTACAACTTTAAAATATTTTATAGCAATTGAATAATATTTATTATTAAAATGGCAAATTTAAAACTAAATAAATTTTATTTTAAATAATATGAATATTTAACAATTTGATATACAATTTTGGATATACTTTCCAAACTTTAAAATGGATAAACGTATATTTCAAAAAACATTAATGCTGAAACTTTTGAACTTGTCCAACTGACGAAAATACGTAAATTCGATTTGTTTCTGTACACATTTTTTTTTAATTATATTATAAAATAATAAATAATTGCTAATATATGAGAATTACCACACCACATCGCGTATGCTTGCTGTTCTGTGGTTTGGCATAGCATAGCTTCGTGAGTTTTGTAGCGCAACATAAATTTACGTACAAACGCACGAGTAGACGTTTTGTTCTTCATGTCAGCATGTTCTATCGATAATTAGAGGTCTGATATTGAAAATTTGGTTAAAGGGTACAAATTATCAATGAGCCTGAATAGAATACGGTAATAATTGGAAATTAGGCAGCATTCGGAATGCGGATGCACGACTACAAATTACCAAAGACTATATTTACTATTCGAGAAAACGAAACCATTTACAAGAACACAGTAGCACGGGTTAGAGTGTTTTTATGACTATTTTCCGTATTTGAATTTTTTGGGGCTTTTTTTAAAATTATAAATCGAGGTTGTTTTTGATTCCACAAATAATAAATATTTTCATAGGTTTCTCGTTTATTATATGAAAAAGTACAAAGCAGAAAGAGTAAATTCCATTAAACGAAATTTTTAATGAAGAAAAAAAGAAAAATTTTTAGGGGGTGATAAACCTTGTATATGCGATCTTAACAAAATTTGGGGATAATAGACTTTGTCCTACGTAAGGTAATCATAATTCAGGGATGGTCGTCAATCTCTTTTAAGCCATCTATAATAAATCTGAGATTGACGAAAATCTTTTATAAAGCGAAGCAAACAAAATGCAGAAATGGAAAACCTTTTGCTTACGGACCTAATAAAATGCAATAGCCGCTAAGTTTTGGCGTAGAAGGGCTAAACAAAATCTGGGTTTGGTAGATCTTTTTTATGCGTACTAAAAAAAATTAGGAACATAAAATTTAATTGTGACAATATCCAAAAAAAAATTCCAATGGCCGCAAAACTTGTGCACGCGGACGCAATTAAATTCAGGTCTGGTAAATTTTGCTTACACGGGCTAAGCAAAATTGTGGTATGGGAAATTTGTTTGTAAGCACAGGAGTTGCAAATATTTTTTATGTGGGCAATTTTTTTACGCATGCCCAAAAAAAATCCAGTGGTCGAAAAACATCGATTCTGCGGGTATTGTTTAAATTCGATTTAAAAAATTTCGCTTAGGCGGACTAACAAAAAATCGGCATAGCAAATCTTGGTTAAACAGACTGAAGAAAATTTCAGATTTTGTAAACCTTTTTTTTAAAGCAGACTAAAATAATCTAGGTTAATTTTTTTAATTATTCCTAGATTATTTTAGATATTTACATGAGCCTAGTTAAAGTCAGTTATGGCAGTCTTTGCTTATGTAGACTAAACCAAATTCAGAAGTGGAAAATACTTTTTATGCGAACCTAATTAAATTTAGATAAAACAAACCTTTTTCGCTAAAAAAATTCACAGTGTGGTGTGGTTTAGAAGTCGGGGTCAACGACGATCTCTACATCTTCTGACATGATCCCGGACCTCGGATGACATGTCGTTCAGGTCATATAGCGCTTACTGCCCATAAATCTCGCAACACCATAGATTTATTAAAGGAACTGGACTTGAGTTCTCTAGTGAGGTCAAATATCTAGGGGTCATTCTGGATGAAAAATTGACCTTGAACTAACACCTTACTAGTGTTACTAATAGAGCAACTAAAGCCCTTTGGGCTTGTCATAGGCTCTTCGGTAAAACCTGGGGTCTGCAACCAAAAATGATATTGTGGTCTCATATCTGGTAAAAGTTAGACTCATCATCACCTATGCGGCTTGAGTTTGGTGGCCTAGGACTGAACAATGTACTGCCCAGGTAACACTTCATAAAGTTCAAAGAGTGGCATGTTTGGTTATTACAGGTATCTAAAAATATGCCCCACGACAGCTCTTTAAGCCCTTTTATCCCTTCTACCTTTACATTTGCATATTAAAAAGGAAGCGCCAAAAGGGGCTCTCAGGTTAGAAGAATCCAAAACTTTTTAAACCAGGCGACCTGTTTGGACATCTTAAGGTTGTATCGGACCTAAAAGAATTCCAGGAAGCCAACTATCTCTCAGACACAATACTGAGGAAACCTAACTTAACCAGTCCTTCAAAGGTGTTCTCACGGAGTGCTTAACTTAGTTTGTTGGAAGGGGGCAACTTCGTGGGAGAGGGAGGGGGTAATTCGAAAAAGATGCCCTCGTCATCTACACAAGGTATGGCAGAGGTCCTTAAACTGAACAAACTAAACCTAAGGCTACTCACTGGCCTACTCACTGGCCATTGTCTGTTCAAATATCATCTTAATAAGATGGGCAAATCTGACCCAACAAATCTGTAGTTTTTGCTCCGAAGAGGATGCATCGTCGGAGCATCTACTTTGCGATATTGCAATGACATTGCCCGTCAGAGACTTAAGCATCTTAGTTTGTAATTCCCTGATCCCTACGAGATATTCCCGGCTACCAACCAATATGTTTTGAGGTTCGCTAAAGCCTTTTAGGACAGAGCCCTGAGGTACCCTCCCGTGACCCCATACTCCGCTGGTCCATCCTCGGTCTCGTAGTGCAGTAGTCGATCACTGAAGTATGATCTGACCATCCTCCGTAGGTAGTAGGGCACCCAAACTCCGTAGGTAGTAGGGCACCCAGTCTAGCGTCTGACTCTGTATGCATGTATGAATGTATGTAGTACCGTGTCAACCGAGGCGATGCAGATTCTCTTGGAAGAAATTGAATGGGCCCTGGAGGTGCTGCGTGGAAGTATCCACTACCTTCTACGGCGAGACATCCCGCTTGCTGGTTGTCCGGTTACGAATGGACAGGTTCAGGATCTTAGTCCACGCCAGCGGCGTGTTCTGGTCCTGAACAGAATGTATGAAATGTGGCAACGTCGATGGAATGAGATTGTGAATGGCAGATGGACGCCCATGTTCATTTCGGATGTGTGCTTTGCATCTGCATATGGATTTGAATTTGGTCTGTACCTTGGGTATTTACTCACGGGACATGGCAGTATGAATGGGTTGCGGAGGCAAGATGTCCTTGTGGGGCAGTGGAGGAGAGTGCCAAGCACCTTCTCGTTGAGTGTAGCCTGTACGGGGATTTGCGTGACTTAGGTGGATGTGGAATCGTGGTGAATGATGAGGGTGTGGATGTGAGTGGTGTGTTGGATGTGAGAAAGAGGTATGAATGCCTGAATAGATTTGTCGTGACACTATTCGAGAGGAGAGCGAGAATGGTGCGTGAATGAGTATGTGACTGATACGCAGGGTGGCTAGAACCGGGTGAAAGACCAAGGTTGATTCCGGTTGTACTTTCGGGTCTTGGCAAACCCGCGTACCTGAGCCGACTTAGCGGTGCCTAGGAATTTACAAAGTTCCTGACCGTAGCTCAATGAGCGGAGTACAAACTAAAGTACTCTTAAAACAAAAATTGGTACCAAGGGAATCGGGGGCCGCATGGTGTGGAATGGTGAGGCGCCATTTGGCAGCAACGTGGTGGCTGTGGTTATGCCCATGTTGCTAGTATGGTCTCCGGACCGCAGGTGGGAGGTAACTGGCAAAGTCCATCTTACAATTATCTCGGGAACTGTAACTGCTAATGGTAGTAGGGGTTTAGATAGTCCTCGCCACCAGCAGGTGGAGTAGTCAGCTTATAAGTGATTACTAACTGCTAACTTCCAGTAATGGTGGAGGGTTTATTGAGCGTATCTCAATCCCTATAGTCGTAGGCGACTCGTGGGCTTAGGTTGCAGACAACTAGGTCACGTTAAATAACAACATAAAACTGATCAAAGTGGTTTTCCAACTATGTGCCCCTAGATACACTCGTAATATTATTATTATTATGAATTTATTGTAGATACAATTCTGTAACAAAGTAATTTGACGCAATGGGTCTATCCATTGACCCCCAAGATCGTACAATTTGACACTATCTGATAATTTTTTATATGACAATAAGTAAATTTCCAATAATCAGCAAGCTTTGAGCGAGTTATAATAGAGATAAAGCTGGATTTATTTGAAAAAGTTGTTAAAAATTGCGTTAAGAACAGCCTATGTGAAGATTTTCGCCATTTTTTTTAATTTTTGCTTGTATATTTTTCTTAAGTTTAACCAATATTATCAGTTAAAACGATATCTTTGATTGCAAAATTTTTTTCTGGATAATATTTGACTGACTAAATGTTTATCAAAAATTTTACATTTTATTTTTTTTTAATCATGTTAACTTTTGGTTTGTATATTTCCTGCTTATTATTCCATTTAAACGAAACCAATGTCTTTGTTTAGATGACAAATTGTCCTATCGTTTCTGACACAACAATAACATTCAGAATGGTTGCTATTGGACGGGGTACCTCCACCCTTATATTGACAATCCTCTACGTATCTACCTAACAACATGATCGATGTCTTGTTTACACATGTTTAGCCTCGTTTACAACAATTTCTAACGCGGATGCCACCCTTCAAAATTGAGTGTTTTCCACCACTTACCACCCTTAACAGCTCTCGACAGGCTCTTAACGATTGTATCATATACAAAGTTGTGCTTATTGAACTCTCACAAAATGAATTCTTCCTGATTTATTTTGGTTTCTATTTTGAATTTTCTCATTTTCCAAAATCACTTTTTATAAAACGTCCAAAAAAAAGAACAACTCCACAAACTCGACTGTCAATTGCTCATAGAGGAGCAAGCATGCAGATGAAAAATTTCAGGTCATCTCTCAAAAATTCCAATGCGATTCATACAGACTATGTGCTTGCTCTATTTCCAGTTAATAAATCTACTTATTTATATAGTCAAGAATATTTTTCGACAATTTTTCCTTTTGAATTTTCCGATTTTTTTTCGTTTTGTTGCATTTTTCAATTTTAGGAATCCCCCAATTTTTGTTTTTATTAAAAAGCAATTGGTTTGACGTGATATATTTACGAGGAGAGGTACCATTTTGGGTGTGTGAAAATAGCATTTTTGGTAAATGAAAAATCAATTTTCATTTTTCTCATCGAAATGAGAATCCCGTCATTTTGTGGATGGGAAGGGGATTTTCCCCTGGTAAGAACGCATCAATATTTATTTGTTTGTTAGTAAATTTGTTTATTATTATTCTTTTTTTGTTTTTTTTTTTAATACACTTTGAATTTTTCTCCGAATCTCAGTTTATTTTTATTTTATTCGATTTATTTTCATAGAAATTTGTTTTTATGAAAATTATTTTGATCAAAACAAGTTTCATGAACTTTTAATGTAATTTGGGTTATTCGTTTTGATTTCTTTCTTATTTGAAAGTAAATTATTTTTCTATTTTTATTTATTATTTATTACAAAAATTACTATAATTAAAAAATATTCAAAATTACAAGAAAGAGGCTCTTCTATCTCCTGAGGAGGTTTATTTTGATGTGTAAAAAAGTATTGACGCCACTGTCTTTTTGAAAGTGCCAATAAAGCTTTTTGATGATGGTGATTTGTTCGTTGGCTCATCTTAATTGTTGGACCGCAATGTATTGTCCATAAAAATTTATTGTAATTTATTTAAAAAAAAAAAATTATAATCGAAAATGAAATTTTCCACTTTTATTTATGGTTCCTTAGTCCATAAGTTCCCGGTCTGATGATCTTGCATTTTTTTTGTTGTTGCACTAAATTGATGCATTGAAAAAGTTTATAATTATTGTCATTGCCATTAAAGGAGCACTCAAAATAATTGTCCTAGAAGTGCCATGGAAAATTTTGGGAAAATAGCCATGTGGGGAGATACTCCACCTTTTTTTTTCCTCCGTTAGTAGCTGGTTTTGTATTTATATTTAAAATTTCTCTTTTTTTTTCAAATTCTATTATGCTCTCAATTTTTTTTACCTTTCACAACTCTTCCTCTACCCCATTGCTTGCTCTTCCAGAAAATGTTACACAAACGCTTTTCTACTCATTGATTTTAACCCTTCAATTGGTAAGCCACTTTTTTCATCGGAATATTGGAGATTTTTATCCATATTTGAAAGTGGCAACGTAATAATTGGTATCTTATAATGATATAATAAGTAGGAGAAATCAAGTTCTTGAGCTTTGGAAGCTCAAGGGTGGTTTGAAAAAACCACCACGAACGAGGGTGGATTGAAAAATTTCCGAAATGGCAGTTATTTTTAAATAATCACTTCTTAGCTAAATTTAGTTCAATGTCTGCCAAGTTTTACGATCCAGACCCGCCTCCCCCACCGAAACTGGCTTTTTTCAAGATCTTCAAAATACGTATTAATACTTCATCCGACGAGAAACTCTTTCCAAACAAGAGTCTTGTTCAATTTTGGGAACTGCTAGGAAGTCCAATGGAGATTTGGAACTTTTATTTTGCTGAGCGATTTTGCTTGAGTGAACAGGCGCATTATCGTAGTGGAAAAACACTTTCTCCCCAATTGCCAGTCGCTTCTTTTTAATTGTTGAACTTGAATTTTGCAAAACTCTTTTCATAGTATTGAAAATTTTCCTCTTTTTATGTAGTCAATTAGAAAAGTTCCTTTTTGCATCCTAAAATACTGATACCATCTCCGATAGTTTTCATTTCTGCTATATTGAAGTGAGTCCATGTTAAATCGATATTCGTAAAATTTTTATAAAAAATATTTAAAACCAGCAGCTAACTAATTTTTGTTCTGCATTAAGCAAATTCACTATCCACCATGCGAAAAAATGGCTGCCTACCGCGGGTTACGTATATTCGATCTTCGATTTTTTGTGGCGTTATGTTGGTATTCATGTCTCTCACTTATGCCGACAAGTTCGGCCATTTTAAATGTTCAGTTAATTTTTGACAGCTGTTTTGCTTGCACGTGTTTTGGCTCGTCTTAGGTTTTTGCTCAATTTCGACCAAAAACAGCATCGCATTAACATTGCTAAGGAGCTGTTGGACTCTGTCCGCAACGACCGAAATTTGCTCCAAAGAGTCATAACTGATTACGAATCATGGGTTTATAGTTATGACGTGGAAATCAAAGCTCAATCATCCAAATGGAAGCTGTCGCACGAGCCAAGACAGAAAAAAGCGATCGAAGTTCTTTCGAATGTGAAGTTTTTGCTTACAGTTTTCTTCGATTGCAGGGGCGTGGTGCATCATGGGTTTTGTCAATAAGGAATATTACCTGCAAGTTATGCGCAAGTTGCGCCAAGTAATCCGTCAGAAACGCCCGGATTTGTGGAAGAACAAAAATTTGCTTTTGCACCATGATGACACCCCTGCTCACACATCTTGTTCTCGAAACTGAAGAGCCCCATGAAAGGATGACGCTATGGTACGATTGAGCAGATAAAGTCGACATCGAAGGGGGAGCTGAACAAGATCACAAAAAATGATTTTTTGATGTGGTTCGAGGATTGGAAAAAACGTTGACACAATATCTGGTGTGGATTATTTTGAAGGGGACAAAATAGATATTCATCAATAAATAAATAATTTTTGAAAAAAAACACAAATTTCGCGATACTTTTTGAACAAACTTTATATATATTTTTTGTTTTTTTTTATTTATTTTCAGAATAATTAAGCATTGGGTCATTGAAAATGGTGACATGGGCAACCCTGTGACTTGCGGGTTTTATGTTCTCCCCATCACTGGTATAGGTAGTACCAGAGCTGTCAAAATATTTACATAATTGCGCCATCTAGTGGTGCATGCCGGAAACTTTTCAACCGAACCCTCTGTATAGAAGGTGCAATTAAAATGGTCATTTAATCTTGGAAAAATGGCAATTTTTCGAAGAAATTTAATTTTCTTATCAGATTTTTAATAAAGAGAATTTGTTTTTGTTTTTGTTTTCGAAGCATTATATGAAGTCAACATTTTACAATTCCACTTTTAATATTAACCAAATCCTTCGAATTATAGTGAAGATTAAATTTATTTGCCCTAATGCGAAAAAAAAAATAAAAAAAAATAAACAAATAAATAAAAATTTGAAAAACTTTTTGGTGTTGAAGTGAAATGGCTAAAAATCACAAATCCCTTTTCCCGATAAACGAAAAACGTTCTAAATCCGTCAGCCAATAGAGTGCATAATCGCATTAATGTATTCGTGTGTATTCGTAATCCATGTCATCGTTGCCGTTGTACACGTAAATATTATAGTATAAAAAAAATATTGTAGAAATTTTTTTTTCTCGATGAAATAGTGGAAAATACAAACGGTAATTCGGTTTGTCAATAAATTTTTATAATTTACACTGTAAATGTAATTAATATTAATGCTGTTCAAGTAGAACGTATAAAAAGTTTGTAAAAATTACCCGCCCCTAATACGGCCTTGGATGATTTTGCATCTATTGCCTCGTTTTTGCTGCTCACCTTCTACTTATCGACACGACCTTTCTCCATTATGCTTTTGAGCATGAAATTAAAGCCTGACTACTGTCTAAGTAAGGCGTTATAAAAGATTAGGTAGGAAATGTAGCTTTTTATTCTGAAATAAGAGTTTTGTAATCGTCTTATCTGATTAAGTTTTGAATATGAAGTGCCATCCGCCCCTTGCTCCTGTCGGAATTTTTCTTCTTTTCATTCCTGCACTCTTCACCTTTTTTTTCTCGGTGAAGAAATTCACCTTTTTTTTCTCTTTATATCACATTATTTTAGAGATATTTTACTATCTTTTCAGTAACATTTTACTTTTATCTTCTAAAAATTTTTAATCAGCCATTTTTAACGGCGAAATGACATTTAATAAACTTCAAATGTTAACGTAGAAAATGAGATATCCATTTTTTCAGGTTAAAAAGAATAGCTCTGTCATTTCATAAATATTAAATATATATTAATATTTAAGATAAAATTAATTTAGTTTAAAGTTTGCCATTTTATTTAATGAAAAGGTTCTACTACTAAGAAATTAGTAAAAATTGTAAGAAAATTCTACAAAAGTGGTTAATCCATTGTAGTCACGTTGCGCAAATTTAAGAGGAAATTCCCCCCCTTTAGCGATGAGGTTTATTTAGCGATAAGGCTTATTTCTTCCTCGAATGACAATTCAATAAGCAAACATGCAATATATGAGACTTTTTGAGCCCCAAGTGACTATGGAGAAGCCATTGTATTTACGAAAATTGACTGTTTGGTGTGCAGTTTATAGTCTGAAAATGTTATTAGCCCATATTTTTTTGGACCGTTACAGTTGACCGCCTTATAGCAGATTTTTTTTCCCTTAATCTAAAAGTTTTTATCTGTACTATATATGATTTTAATAAAATAGTACTAAAAACCCGCTTTATTGCATAAAAATTTAAAATTTTGTTTTTATTGCGTGAAAAGCTTCCAGGATGAGTAATTTCAAGATTTGGTGATGGCAGTTGGCCTCGAAAATCGTGTTGTTTAACTCTTTTTTTTTTAAATTTTATATAAAAAATTATATTTACGTAGATAATTTTTAAATTTTAGAGCATTTAAAAACCAAAATCTATTCAATAATGATCTAATTACAGCCAGTATTTAAAAAAAAAAAACAATAAAATTTATTACAAATAAAATCGAGTTCTGCAAAAAGTTTTATAATAGTAAAATAAATTATAAAATAATGGCAAAATTAGTATAATATAATAAAATAAAAATTTAATTAAAATTTAAATTTTGAAAATATTTTATATATTTTAACTTTCCAAACCAAAATTTGGATAACTTTTAAGTTGAAAAAACTTCTTTAAAAACATTGGATTCTCACCAATTTTAACTCCAAAACTAAAGCTTTATTTCCAATAATTTTCAAAGCTCATACATAAATTAGTATATTTTACCTTAAAAAATATATATATATATATTATTAAATTAAATGGGAATGGGAACAGGTTAAAATGTAGCCGAACCGAGTGTATAAATTTTATCTTAATTACTTTGTAAACAGATAAGCTGAAGAGGCCTTGGTGGCTAGCCTTGTTGAGTGCATCTTTCAAAAGTGGTGTCAGTAAATTAGTTGGTTTTTTTTTGTTTTTTACTTTTGGCTGAAACCGCTTTTAATCACTCGTCATACCCACGCATTAAGACAGGAATTGACTATTTTCACACATCATTCACCTGTCAGTGCCGGATTTCAGCAAGGAAATAATCTAAATATTCTGAATTTTTTCACAAAATTGTTTCCATTTAGTTTGCCATCAAATTTGTTCCCCAACTTTCTTGAATTCGTTAAAGACAAAGTTTATAATGTATTTTTGATTGGGTGGGGTTGTGGGGTATGGGAATTTCTTTAATCAAATTTATTTTTCCATTTATATACACAACTTTGGCGTATCTAAAATTAGTTATCAATTCCATTTTACGTTTATTTATTATCATTATCTGTGTTTTTATTTTATTTAGCTTACAAAAAAGGAAAAAAAAAACTAATAATCAAGTGAGATTAAATTAGGTTAATGGGCTAAAAGTATTTTTTTTTTCTTTAATGTAGAGAATGTTCGATTTGTTGCCGTTTTGGCCGTGGATAAATATCCTTGAAAATATAAATAACGATTTTTGTTTTGGGAGAAAAACAAAAGAAAATTAAGAAAATTTATTGATTTCCGGTTGAAAAAGGATGGGTTTTGGTTCTATTTTGAAGAATGTCCTTCCTTTACTCCAATGTGCGCATAATCGTACATAAACAAATTTTAAAACAACTATTTTCTTATTGTTCAATTAATTTTCACATTAAATTTTAATTATTTAATAAAATTGGCTCTTTTTAAATAAAATAAATAAAAATTATAATCACAATATTCACGATTTATTTTGTAAATATTTTATACCAAAATAATAGCTATTTTTAATATTAAAGATTTATCCATTTTATAGTTTGCAAAATATAACTACATTGTTTAATAGTTATTAAATAAATATATTTTATTAAATAAAAAATTTATTTAGAAAAAGAATTGCCATTTTTGTAAAGTTTTTAATTATAAAATTTAGATCAAAAAGTGCATTGGAAGAAAACCATTTATAAAATTGGTGATTCTGTTGTAGCCACATTTTGCGCTTTAAGAAATAAAATTTTCTTTAGCGATGAGACTTATTTCTTACAAGGTTGATGCAAAAAAAGAGAAATTACAATATCATATATAAGGTTTTAACAGACCCCAACTGGCAGTGGGGAAGCCATTGTATTTGTGAAAAGTGATTGCCTGATGTGAATTTTGGTCTGAAGGTGTCATTGGTATGATGAATTTGGTGTTTTTTTTTCAAAAATTATTTATTTATTCATAAATATCTATTTTGTTCCCTTCAAAGTAATCCCCACCAGATATTAAACACTTGTGCCAAATTTTTTTTTTCAATCCTCGAAGCACTTCAAAAAATTATTTTTTGTGATCTTGTTCAGCTCCTCCTTTGATGCCGTCTTTATCACCTCAATCGTAGCATAGCATCGTCCTTTCATGGGGCCTTCAGTTTCGGGCACAAGAAAAAGTCACAGGGGGGCCAGATCTGGGGAATACGGTGGCTGCGGCATTATTAGTGTGTTGGTTTTGGCCAAAAATGGCGCCTAAATTGCAGGTAATATTCCTTATTGACCGTTCTACCCTGTGGCAAGAACTTATGATGCACCACGCCCCTATAATCGAAGAAAACTGTAAGCAAAACCTTCACATTCGACCGAACTTGGCGCGCTTTTTTCGGTCTGGGTTCGTGCGGCAGCTTCCATTGGGATGATTGAGCTTTGGTTTTCACCCTCTGGAGTAAATTTGGGTCATCGCGGACAGAGTCCAACAGCTCCTTAGCAATTTTAATGCGATGCTGTTTTTGGTCGAAATTTAGCAAAAATCGAAGACGAGCCAAAACACGTGCAAGCAAAGCAGCTGTCAAAAATTAACTGAAAATTCAAAATGGCCGAACTTATCGGAATGTTCAGTAAAAATTAACTGAACATTTGCGATACTTTCTGAACAGACCTCGTATTTCTTTAAAACTGAAGAGATGGTTGGCATTAATTTGGACCGCATTTGCCGTACGACAACCTAAATTTACCTAAACTTGACCATATGTGGTTTTAACAAAATGGCGCCAAAGGCTACACAGCATCATAAATTTTGGCCTTATTGCGCAATAAAGTTCCAAGAACGCGTAATATCAAGATTTGGTTACATGAATTTTACTCCAAAATCATGGAATCTATTGCCATTCGGGATTTTCTTATAAAAAGATAAGAAAACAAATAAGTTAAATTAATAATTTAAAAAAAAAGTCGTATTTGCACAGATAATTTTAAACTTGAAAGCATTATAAAACCAACATCCCTCAAATAATGGTCGAATTATATCCTGAAATATTGGAAAAAATCATTAAAAATTATTTTAAATATTTTTTAGATAATATTTTATGATTTTTCCCAAATTTCGAGAATATAATTAGATCGAACTCTAATGGCAAGATTTAAACAATATAAAAAAAATAAAATTTTTATCAAAATCTAAATTTGCAGATAAAATCTAAAACACATATTGGATTACCCTTTTTTAGTTAGGATTTTTTTTATTTTTAATATCTCACAAATGCACATATAATTACACTTCGCAAAATTATAGAATAATTCAAAGAATATTAAAACCTTGACAAAAAAACAATTCAAATTATTTTACAGGAATTTTTTTTAGTTTTGTTTTGAAATTCATTTAAACAGCAACGACCTCATAACTTCCGGTTAATTACGATCGCAGACGATCATGCATACACCCACATACGCAAACACACACAAACACGCACACGCACACGCGGTAATATCAGACAATTTTTTATTCAATATTTTTAAAATTCTTACTTAAAATAATTTTTTTTTCTTTTGTCGTTATTCATTTAGCTTTTTTCTCTTTCCATGTCGGATTTAATTTTTTTCCTCTACTTAAATTCATTAACATATGTTCATTTCGAGTTTGTGCATTAAACGCCATTAAGACATGATTTAATAAATCATGAAAATTATTCCGTTTTTCTATATATCCATTTTATTAGTTTCATGCTCCCTGCCGACCCCTCACCGATTGGGGGGAAAAAACAGCAACAAAAAAAGACGACCAAAATAATTAATAGTCCACACTATTCTGATGAGATGCGAATTCAATTTATGACAAATGGGGAAAAAAAACCCGCAAGATGGTAGCACTAATCAAGTTTCGAACACTTAAGCTTTGATCGTAAACGCGATGATGTGAAGATTTCCATTTAAGAAATCAAAGTAAAAAAAATTATTTATTATTATTTTGAGTTTTGGGGGTTTTTCAACAAAAAAAAATCAAAAAAGATTAAATTCAGCAAGAGAACTGCTAAAAGTTTCCCCTGGTCTTTAAGGAAAATCGATTTTATAAAAGAAGAGAGAAGAGAAAATGCAATTTTCGTGTAGCACTCATGCTCTGTTTTGCTCGCAGTAGTGTTTGTTAGTTGTCATTTTAATCAATAAATAATTAATCAATCATTGCTCCTCGATTGGGAACAAATTTCAACTTTAACCAATTTTACTCATTTTATTCAAATAACGATCAATTTAGTTTTGATCCAAATTTATACTTATTTTCTGAAGAAATTTCATTTATTTTTATTGTTTCTTTTTTTCTCTTTTCTTTTTCTTTTTGAAGTGCAAGTTGGTAACTGTACAAAAGTTCTAGCTACCAACCTCAATAGAAAAAAAAACCCAACACAAATAACAGAAATTTCTTCACAAATTTTACTTTATGGCGTATTATTTTATTGGTGTGGCTTTTGGTATAACTATCCTTTTTACAAAATTTTCGATCATATAATTGTGGCTCTTTTTCACTTATGACGCGGTTGATATTCGTTTTGAGTTCTTGATTTCTATGTGGACTACTATTCTCATAAAGCTTGTCTTTCACATAGCCTCATAAGAAAAAGTGTAAAGTGACGTCCATTGAATTTCGTTTCCAATAAACCGACTGTTTCTTGAGAAGTGAGGCACGCGAAAACCACAAATAGTTAACATACATGTTATCAAAAATGGGCCAAAAAAATTGGTTACCATGTCTCTGTTTGGAGTCCCTTGATATCAACTGTAGCACCAGCTGGATTTTCAAAAAAATACGGACCACCGATGTACAAGGTCTGTTCAAAAAGTATCGCGAATTTTGTGTTTTTTCAAAAATTATTTATTTATTTATGAATATCGATTTTGTCCCCTTCAAAGTAATCCCCACCAGATATTATGCACTTGTGCCAACGTTTTTTTCCAATCCTCGAAGCACTTCAAAAAATCATTTTTTATGATCTTGTTCAGCTCCTCCTTCGATGACGTCTTTATCTCCTCAATCGTTGCGTAGCATCGTCCTTTCGTGGGGCTCTTCAGCTTCGGGAACAAGAAAAAGTCACAGGGGGGCCAGATCTGGGGAATGCGGTGGCTGCGGCATTATTAGTGTGTTGTTTTTGGGGCGTTATCATGGTGCAAAAGCCAATTTTTGTTCTTCCACAAATCTGGGCTTTTCTGGTAGATTGCTTTGCGCAACTTGCGCATAGCTTGCAGGTAATATTCCTTATTGACCGTGTTACCCTGGGGCAAGAACGCATGATGCACCACGCCTCTGCAATCGAAGAAAACTGTAAGCAAAACTTTCACATTCGACCGAACTTGGCGTACTTTTTTCGGTCTTGGCTCGTGCGGCAGCTTCCATTAGGATGATGGAGCTTTGGTTTCCACGTTATAACCATAAACCCATGATTTGTCACCAGTTATGACCCTCTGGAACAAATTTGGGTCATCGAGGAGAGAGTCCAACAGCTCCTTAACAATGTTAATGCGATGCTGTTTTTGGTCGAAATTGAGCAATTTTGGTATGAATTTCGCGGCGATTCGTCTCACGCACAAATCATTGGTAAAAATCGAATGGCACGAGCCAATCGATATGTTTAAGTTCTCAGCAACTTCTCTAACGGTGATTCGACGATTGGCCAATACGATTTTCTTTACTTCATTAATGTTTTCGTCTGTTGTTGACGTGCTCGGGCGTCCTGCACGCTTTTCGTCGTTCACATCTTCTCCGCCCTCTGAGACCATTTTGTACCACCGATAAACGTTGCTTCGGTGCATCGTAGCTTCACCATATGCCACAGTCAACATTCGGAATGCGTCCGCGCAATTAATTTTGTTTTTCACACAAAATTTGATACACATTCTTTGATCCATTTTTTGGAATGGGCAAAAATCGAAGACGAGCCAAAACACGTGAAAGGAAAGCAGCTGTCAAAAATTAACTGAACATTCAAAATGGGCAAACTTGTCGGTATAATTGAGAGACATGAGTAACAATATAACGCCATAAAAAAATTGAAAATCGAATATACGTCACCCGCGGAAATTCAAAATTCCCGATACCTCGTATTTGGCTCAAAAGCGACCAATTGCTGCTCTTGGATTTTCAGATGCTCAAATGCGGCAATTTTGCTTGTAAAAAACTAGCGCTGATCCAATCAGCAAAATTTATCATTAATTCTTGCGACGATTGGACCTTATATAAGGCCTTAAGGCCTAGACAGTCCCAATTCTTGAGATAATACTGGATCCTCTGTAACGAAGCAATATTTTCACCTAAACGATCTTGTACGAACACGTGTTGTTATAAAAATATTTTATATCGAATCAGTCCGTAATCAAATTTATCCGCAAATTCTTCATTGCACAAAACTCAGCTACAACCAAAAATATGACGAATTTTACGAAATGTGGTTTTCAAAAAACGGACCAGTCTCATTATGATGGATTTGAATTATTAAAAATAACATTTAAAGTAAAATTGAATTGAATAAATGGTAACTTTTCTTTTATGGACATATTGAAAAACTTAATAATAAATCTATAAATATAGTTAATTTCAAGGCTATTGCAAAAAGAGTCCAATTTTGCTACTAGTCTGTAGTTCTAGCTGTCATCATCTACTCTACCTCAAACAAACGAGCACATTGAACTGGGAGTTACGCATACAATTTACGTTAGGTGGATTCTAGTTGCTAAAGTGAAAATAGATAGTTTTGCAGGTTCGTTGGTTATGTTGAAGAGTCATATTTTTGTCAGTATTGTTTATGTGTGAATAAACTCAGTTTTTATTGTTTATGTGTGAGTAAACTCAGTATTGTTTCTGACTGTTTTGAGGTTATGTTTCTACTAGTATTTAGAATTTGGCTTTCCTTTGGTCATCTTCCGACTAGTAGCAAAATTGGTCCAGGGGAAAACGCCTTATAAAAGGAGAAAAAAACCCTTTTTTATGGAAAAGTATTAACAGTTTTTTTTTGAAAACTAAGTGAACTTTTAAAAAATAAAAAATACTTAGTTTAAAATAATACAAAAATCAATTGGATGCAAGATTTACAAAAAAAAAAAAAAAATATTTTAGAAACAAGAAAAAATTAACTTAACTTTCGTAATTCTCCGATAAATAAATTTGGCTGAGGATGGTTTTCAGGCCGAGAAGGATAAAAAATTGAACAGTAAAAATATCACTAAACAAAAGCTAAGTTTCAGTTTCGTTACACCTTTTTTATGGTAGCATCATTCATGAATATCGCTGATAAAAACAGAAATTATAGTATCAGAATTGTTTGTCTTCTACAATTTCTTGCGAGTTCAGCGTTTCGAGGTGGTTTACCTCATCCGTGTTAGCAGAACTTCCGTTTAGTTGGTTCTGGTCCTGATTCACCGTTAAGATATTATTATTCATTTTCCTTTGTACATTTGCGAATAGAAATTATTTCGAGGAGTGATTTTTGAATGATATCGACCAGATTGTTGTGTGTTACACTTGCTTCTGGCTGGAATTTCAAGAATTGCTGAGGAAATCTTTGTCAAAAACGTTGTTTTTATAACTGCAATCTTCGATGATGTATGTACAGCTCAGTACTGTGATTCTTTATGGTAGTGGTGATAGTAGCCACACACTCTGAAGAATCCGACTATGTTTTTATATCAAAGAGACAATTTTGAACGAATTTTGTACGCAAAAAAAGTTACAACTTCGTCTAGACAGGACGTCGTGGCTATTTATAAAAATATTCATTTTGCGATGGTATTTTCATTGAAACAACGGATTCCCTGGCGTTATTAAAATGCATTTCATTGCGATCAATGTTTTCCTTTTTTTTTTTCCTCCTTATACTGTTCCCCCCTCATTAGTTCTGTACGTCAGTACGTCTAATCAGTGCAGTGTCACAATATTTCCTCTGATGTGTTACACTTTCATGCAAGTCATTTCTGAATTTTATTGCAATTATTTTGATTGCTAATTTTAGAAATTAAAGTAAATCTTATCAATAAATTTTATACAGATATAATTTGTACATTGAAAATTTAAATTTAATACAACACATTTAAATGGGAGTTTTTCATAAAAAAGAGAGTTTACTTCATCGATTTTTTTTGTGATCATTTTTAAGGAATTCTTATTCGTATATTTCTGGGTGTATTTCCTCTTAAAGGTTATTACGAGGGTCGTTCAATAAGTTCTTAGAAAAAGATGGAAAAAACTGTTTTTTAAAAAAATCTCCTTTTAGCTCTGTACACTTTCGCAACCGTTTGTTCAAAATTTTTATCCCGTCCAAAAAATAGGATTTCGGAAGTTCTGCAAAATACTCATCCGTTTGAGCAATTACGTCCTCGTTGGAAGTGAACCGTCGTCCGCCAAGCCATTTCTTCATATTGGGGAAAAGAAAATAGTCACTCGGGGCCAAATCTGGTGAATAAGCGGGATGCTGCAACAATTCCATTCTCAATTCCACAATTTTGGTCATGGAAACAGGTGTGCACACGCGCATTGTCCTGATGCAAGAGGATTTTTTCTTCTTCAGATGGGGGCGTTTGTCTTTGATTTCCTCGCTCAACCGTTGCAATAATGACGCGTAATACGCTCCTGTTATTGTTTTTCCTTTTTCCAAGTATTCGATAAAAATGATGCCCTGCGAATCCCAAAAGACCGTGGCCATCACCTTGCCGGCCGATGGCACAGTTTTTGCCTTCTTCGGAGCCCGTTCACCCTTGAAAATCCACTGTGATGACTGTCTCTTCGTTTCTGGAGTGTAGTAGTGTATCCAGGTTTCGTCCACAGTGACATATCGACGAAGAAATTCGGCAGGATGCGATGAAAGAGTGCCAACATAGCCTCAGAGTCCACTACACGATCTGAGAGCAAACGCGGCACCCATCTTGCCGAAATTTTTTTCACAGATAATTTTTCATGCAAAATTGAAGCGACTGTACCTTGTGATATGCCCGTGGCCTCAACTAATTCGTGCACTTTAATTCGCCCATCGTTCAAAATCAGATCGTGGATTTTGTCGATGATTTCAGGAGTAGACACCTCAACTGGGCGTCCTGAACGATGTTCATCTTTTGTGGATGAACGGCCACGTTTAAAGTCATTCACCCAATTGTAAACCGTCGCAAACACAGGTGCAGATGTGTCATGAACTGCATCCAACTCGGCTTTGATTTCTTTCGGGCTTAGGTCTTTCAAATGGAGATGTTTGATGACAGTCCTAAACTCGCTTTTTTCCATTGTTATGCACAAATAAATGTCGTTAACTTTAATCGACGATAGAATTTGACCTACGTTATTTATTGAGCTGAAATTTTGACAGCTTTCCTGTCGATAATAGAAATTGACCTACTTACAAAAAAAAATCTTTACCGACACTACGAGCGAAATTTCTCGGATTTTCTAAGGACTTATTGAACGACCCTCGTACATAAAGTAATGCTCAAAAAATTTAGAATTATTTGCGTAAATATAATCTTTTGCATAGCTCAACAAGACCTCCAAGGTCACTTAACATCACCAAATCTCGAAATAACGCATTTTTGGAACTTTTTTCATAATAAAGATAAAATTTGTTGTATTTTTTGAACTTATGGCGCCATCTTGTATATACCTAATATGGTCTAGATTAAAATCTTTAAGTTGATGCCAAAAAATGGGTTATCGTAAGGTCATAGCGCTGAGATAGACGGCAAGAAATTTCTTCATTTTCTGAAAAATATATACCATTAAATTAAAATGTGGGTTTTCGGAGCCTCATATACGATAATTTTACTAATTAACGTATTCACCAGGCGAAAAAATGAGCCTCATCCCTAGAGAATTTTTTTTATCGAAAAATCAGCATCCAATCGACGTTCTTCTGTCGTGGAAAGGACCTCCAAGGTCAGTTAACATCACCAAATCTCGAAATAACGCATTCTGGGAACTTTTTTTATAATAAAGATAAAATTTGTTGTATTTTTTGGACTTATGGCGCCATCTTGTGTAAACCTAATATAGTATAGATTAAAATTTTCAAGTTGATGCCAAAAAAATGGGTCATAGTACTCAAATAGACACCATCGAACTTATTCATTTCCAAAAAAATATGGGTATTCAGACTAAAATGCGGGTTTTCAGAGCTTCATATACGATAATTTTATTAATCAACGTATTCACCAGGCGAAGAAATGACCCTCATCCCTAAACAACATTTTTTTCGAAAAATCAGCATCCAATCGACGATCTTCTGTCTTTTTTTGGTCATTTTTAAAATATAAAATATAGTATGGCAAATTTTAAACTAACCAAATTTTATTCATAAATTATATAAATATTGAACAGCTGTTTTATAATAGAGCAGCACTTTCCAAACTATAAAATGGATAATCTGTAATTTATAAAAAAGGGAACGTCCCAAACTACACGCAACATTTGAATTTTGCGCCATTTATGCGATAAAATGCTGCCAATGAAAAAAACACAAAAACAGCGTGACAGTTGACAGTTCAGGATTAATTTTAATAATTTATTTTATAAGCAATTCTTTAAGTTTTCACAATAGGGCAATTTTTGTTTTAATTTTTCGATGTTATATAATTTTTTTTCTGCTGTTTTAACTCCCCTTTTCTTCCTTAAACAATGTTTCTGAAAGATTTTTATTTTTTATTTTATATAATTTTATATTTTTTGGTGCAAATTTTAATTTCAATTTTGTTTTTTATATATGGTATCACAAACTTCTTCGCCAGATTTTAATTTCGCGCCATTTATGCGATAAAGTGCTGCCAATGAAAAAAAAAAAAAACAGCGTGACAGTTGACAGTTCAGGATTATTTATAATAATTTATTTTATTAGCAATTCTTTAAGTTTTCACAATAGTGCAATTTTTGTTTTATTTTTTCGATGTTATATAATCTTTTTTTTTGCTGTTTTTACTCCTTTTTTCTTCCGTAAACAATATTTCTGAAAGATTTTTTTTTTTTTTTGATTTTATATAATTTTTTTTTTTTGGTTTAATTTTAAATTTCATGGACGACATGTGGTTTCAACAAAACGGTGCCACATGCCTTACAGCCCGAGAAAAAATTACATCTTGCGTAAAGTTTAAAACACACTTTATGTAGTTTCAATATCTCATAATAGTTATGACTATTTTTAAACTCCTTAAAAATTATTGTCTTTTCAACATTTCATAAAAGGATGACGAAATATTAGCGAATCTCTTTAATAAAGTTCAGTTTGCCTTATTCTAGTTCTTAGTAAGTTTACATAGTCGAGTAAAAGTGTTAGTAAAAATTATTTTTAAATATAAATTACTAATAATATAGTAAATATCCAAAACGATTTAAATTTAATTTAATAAAATTATTAATGTAAGTTTCTTCCAAAACAAAAAAAAACAAAATTCATAACATTTGGGCTCAAACCGACAGTAAATTGATTTATTTTCTTTTTTAACAATTAACAAATTTAAAATAAAAATTTCGAAATATAGAAATAACAATAATTTCCTCAATAAAATTATTTTTTAATCAATTTGTATTATTTTTACCATTCATTTTTCGCCTAATTACCAAACCAACATTTTTTCGATGATTATATTGAGTGTAATTTAACAATTGGCTTATTTTGATATGAAACAGGCGTAAATGAAAACAAAAATGTTCAAAATCAAAATAAATA
This sequence comes from Atherix ibis, assembly GCA_958298945.1. NCBI lineage: Eukaryota > Metazoa > Arthropoda > Insecta > Diptera > Athericidae > Atherix > Atherix ibis. The sequence goes on along the minus strand of OY282606.1, from coordinate 104,547,301 downwards.
ATGGCGAAACATGAAATAACAATCATTTTTAAATTAACAGAAATGCAAATACGACTAATAAACAAACAGTAACTGTAGAAATTCATTAATTCGTTTTTTTAATTTTTTTAATAAAAAAAAAATACAAGAAAATAAGGTATTTTTATTTTACCCTTTTTTGAATACTAATTATAATTATTAGCATAGCATCATCCAGTAATTGAAAATTTTTCATTATTTATAATTAGTATATTATTCAAAAATTACCTCATCTTCAGTACCTCATTATTGGCGTCATTCGTAATTATTCAGTGGGTGGAAATTTTCTGAAAGCTAAAAATTTATTTATTTTCATTAGCAGGACTCCCATTTCTCTAATCGACCACCCCTTACAAACTGATCACATTCAAAGTATTCCAACCGATTCATTCTGACTTCATTTCGATCTAAAAATAAACAAAATCTATCACAGATTAGTTTATAATTGAACTTATTTTTAGCACAAATTCCTTATTTTCTTTTAGTAATTTCTATTTTTAAATAATAAATTTAAATTAAAAGAAAATTTTTAAAATAATAATAATAATAAAAAAAAACAGAGTTTCGTATTGAAAAATACTTTCAACTTTTGGGGTGCGTACGCAATTGTTGAATTCCGAACTAAAAAACATATTCTAAAAAATTTTCACAATAAATTCAAAATTATCTGAATCGTTAATAATAAAAAAATAAGTTAATTATAAAGAAAAATTTATATAAAAAAATTCTATTAAAAGTAAATTAAAACTTAATAAATAAATCGAAAAATATTAAAAATATTTATTTACAAAAAAAAACTAATTTTCCAATAAAAACTCAGAACCAAATTAAACGCTGGCGCACAAGTCTTTAAACGCTACGAACTTTTTTAGCTATCAACTTAGGACGGGTGTGTGCGCTGAGTATAAACATTGCTAAAATGGGTTTTGTACTGGATTTTTCTTTTGTGGCGCCACAGATAACTATTATACTTATTGTGTATGGTGGTGGGTGCTTTGACTATAAATATGACAGGTTTATGTATCTACTAGATTCGAACAGTATATAAGTTGTAGTAAAAAGAAATCCATTATTTTTGCAATAAATTGAAGGTTTTATTTAGCATAGATAGAATGATGCGATTTAAGTCAAATATGCACCGTTTTGTTCGATAACTTGTTGCCATTTTGGAGGTAATTTCATAATGCCTCTCTCATAGAAACCCTCGTCCCTATTGGCAAAAAACTGGGAGGAAAAATTCGCCTCTCTTGATGCGAATTTTTCACCTGCAAAATCCTTCGTCATAGACAGGAAGAGGTGGTAATCACTTGGTGCCAGGTCCGGACTATAAGGTGGATGCTTAAGAACATCCCAACCAAGGTCCCGGAACTTCTGGCGAGTCACTATCGATGTATGCGGCCTGGCGTTGTCCTGATGGAACACAATTCCTCTCCTATTGGCCAAAGCTGGCCGCTTCTGGGCGATTGCTTCTTTCAGACGGTCCAATTGTTGACAGTATAGGTCCGAATTAAGAGTTCGGCCGTAGGGGAGCAGCTCATAGTAGATTATTCCCTGCCAGTCCCACTAAACACACAGCAAAACCTTCCTGGCTGTCAATCCTGGCTTGACAACCGTTTGCGCGGGTGACCGCGATTTGACCACCACCGTTGTCGCTTGACGTTGTCGTAAGTGACCCACTTTTCATCACCAGTAACAATCCGCTTCAGAAATGGATCGATATTGTTGCGATTCAGCAGCTATTCGCAGATGGAAATTCGGTCCATGATTTGTTTTTGCGATAACTCGTGTGGCACCCATACATCGAGCTTCTTTTTGTATCCAGCCTTATTTAAGTGGTTCCAAATGATTTTTTGTGCAATGTTTAGCTCCTGGGCAATCGAAACAGTGCTTACGTGACGGTCGGACTCGACGATTTCTATTATTTTATCGACATTTTCAACAATTGGCCTTCCAGAGCGTGGTGCATCTTTGACATCATAATTACCGGAACGGAATCGACGAAACCAAAATTGCGCATGATTGGCTGTTACAGTATCAGGACCATAAACACTATTCACATTTTCAGCTGCCTGGCTTGCGTTTTCGCCTTTATCGAAGATAAACTGTAAAATATGGCATATTTTCTCTTTGTTGGTGTCCATCTTTGACGCGTGCTAAAAAAATACTGAGTCAAGTAATCACAAAACTGTATCAGAAACTTTTTTAGTACGAAATCTTATCTTTCTAACGCCATCTAGTGCAACTCGATCGCAATTTTACAACGGGAGATACAGACTCCTAAGGCCATCTATTGGCAAAATAATGGCCATCTTTTTACTACACCTAATATTTTTTCTAACTTTACGAATTTTAGTCTGTTTTAACCAAAGTTTCTTATTTATTTTCAAAACGTAAAATCTTATACGATGTCTGTTCAAAAAGTATCGCGAATTTTGAATTTCCGTGGGTTACGTATATGTCTCTCACTTATGCCGACAAGTTCGGCCATTTTGAATGTTCAGTTAATTTTTGAATGGGCAAAAATCGAAGACGAGCCAAAACACGTGCAAGCAAAGCAAGCAAAGCAGCTGTCAAAAATTAACTGAACATTGAAAATGGCCGAAATTGTCGGCATACGTGAGAAACATGATAACGCCACAGAAAATCGAAAATCAAATATACGTAACCCGCGGAAATTCAAAATTCGCGATGCTATTTGAACAGATCTCGTAGAGCTCGGATATTAACGGCTTCTTTATCTAATCGAATTGGTGATGTTGTTATTTTACTATCAATTGCTTGAATATTAAATTATGGCGTGATGAAATTATATTTATTATTTAGAAGTAATGAAAAATAATTTTGAAATAATGATTATTGATAGATTGGTAATATTAGCATTTTCTTCTTAATGATTACCTGCAGCTATAGCCAGCACCTACAACACCCGTTTCTGTAATAGTTCATTCTTCAACCTTAGTAACTGCTCGTGTTTATTTATTAATTCGATTTAATATTTGATTAGTAGAAACTTGAATGAAGAGTACATAAGTTATCATAAGTTAAGGTTTGCCATTTTACATTATGGATTGTTTAACCCATCAGGGAATGGCCGCCACAAAAACTTCTTACAGGACTCAAATCTAAAATTCCTGATGACTTTTTCCCATATTTAGTGCTGAAATTTGGTCATTTATTGGCGGACGTTGTCTTTTAAATACTCCAAAGTTTAAGGACTGTTTGCGTAAATAAGATCTTTCAGTCACTTTTCGTGGATATAGTGGCTTTTCTACAGTCACTTGTTTGATTTCAGAGCCCCATATAGAGCAATTTTGCTTATTGACATATCCACCGAATTATAAATAAAAAAAATTCTGTTTCTTAAACGAAAAACGTGTCTAGAGCAGAATCACATTTTTCTACCACTTTAAAATGTTGTTTGGTGATTGGACCTTAGATTAAAAAATACCTGAATTTGTACAACCTGTAGGTGAGAAAGTACACCGGATCTAATAGAAAAATTTGAATTATTTCGGATATTTTATATTATTTAGTATATTTTCTCAATGAAGATATTTATCTAAAATTGTATAATCTAGATAGCCAGAGCTCATTATGACCTTTCATTTGATGTATAATTTGTTAAGATTGATGAGAAAATTTGGACTTACGAGCACAAAACCGAATAACAATTGCACAATATTCTGATTTTCTGAGAGGTTTTTTAAATTAGCTCACCACTACATATACATAATAGCAAGCTTATTATGTAATCACATAGCCACACTAACTGCGGTGAATTTGGCACTTAAATTATTTCGATTGGTTTAGGAATAATGATCCTAGAATAAAAAATGTGTTCTGTGGTCGAAAAATTGCTCGGCAACATTTATTGTATGCTAACAATACTTTTTGCCAACGACGACTTTTGCAAATTTCGTTCTGCTTAATTGGTCAAACTGCATTTTGGTTTACGTGACGAATTTTTCGGTTTTCTAGTAAAAAGGATTAACATATCGACTTTAATTTTTTTTTATTCTCTTTGAAAATGTTCATTCTTTACCGATAATCATATTTCCCTTCTTTCGTCCTTACAAGGATATAGTTTTTCTGTTAATTAATTTAAATTTTCATTTTAAGAAAAAAAGTCCTAAATAGATATCTAGCTCCTCTGGAGCGGTTTTATCCTTATCGTCCATGCAAGGACAAAGAACTTATTTTTTCAAAAAATTCAAAAATCCTTAATAGCATAATTATACTGAAATTTTGCACTGAGCATTTTTACTGAAAATTTTTAATTGAACATTTTTACTAAAAATTTTTAATAAAATTAATTAGAAAAGAGTTTTTAGTTTTTTTTTACGAAAATAAGTTATTTGTCCTTGCAAGGACGATATAGATAAATTTGTATCCTGTGAAAAGGGAGCCAGATACTTATTCGGACATTATTTTTAAAAAAAATAAAAATTAATATTAATTAGTCAAAATATTACATCCTTGTAAGGACGAAATAAGGAAAATATCCTCATACGTAAAGCATGAATATTATTCCAAAATAATAAAAAAAAATCAAGTCGATACGTTCATCCTTTGGCGAGAAAACCGAAAAATCCATCACGCGAGTCAAAATTTAGTGTGACCGATTACGCAGAACGAAATTCACAGAAGTCGTCGTTGGCAAAAAGTATTGTTAGCAGCTGAAAAAAGTTGCCGAGCGATTTTTCGTTCACGGAACACACTTTTTACTCTAGGACCGTCATTCTTAAACCGATCGAAATAATTTAAGTGCCAAATCTACCACAGATAGTGTGGCTATGTAATAACATAATAAGCTTATTGTTATGTATATGTAGTGGTGAGATAACTTAAAAATCCTCTCGGAAAATCGGAATATTGTGAAATTTTTATTCCGTTTTGTGCTCGTAAGTCCAAATTTTCATATCAATCTTAACAAATTATACATCAAATGAAAGGTCATAACGAGATCTAGCTGTCTAAGTTATGTAATTTTAAATAAATATTTGCGTAGAGAAAATATACTAAAAAATATAAAATTTCCGAAATAATTCAAATTTTTCTATTAGATCCGGTGTACTTTCCCACCTACAGGTCGTATGCAGGCATCATTTTTGACATTTTATATATCAAATTATAGGCCTAGAAATTATCTTGGATTTGGCTGAAAAATATTTTTGATCACGTTACACATTACATAAGAAAAATTAATAATACTATAAGTGAAAGAAATTTATATAAGTATTTTTAGCAATTATCATTTTTGGACAAATTTTATCTTAAATCATAGAGTGAAGATTTGTCTTTGCGTATATGTAATAATATATTAAATATGTGGTGGCATCATGTAAATATTCAATTTTTTCAGATTCCTTCGTGAAAATTTCCTCTTCAAATAAGCTGAAGGTGAGGTGTTCTGACTCAATATCCTTAAGGACTATCAAAATTTTTTTGATAGCATTTTATAGATAAAAGTATATTCTAGGTGTCCTTTGAACAAAATTTCTGCATATCTTAACAAATGAAGGAAATATTTGAAAAAGTTCAATGCCATATTTTGCTGCTGTTTGCTCAACGTAATACGCGTACAATACACTACGTACAAATACTCTTCTACAAGTAATTGGGAGTGACTTCGTCAATGTACAATTATGTTCGGTATTCAAAGTAATCCAACAATTAGCATTTTTATTCTAAAATAAATCATTCTATTTAATATAGTAATTCATTTTATTTTATTTTCTGATTAACTTTTTTTGCACAAGAAGACTTCGAATTTTTATTGTATTGTATGGTATGTTGGGATGTACAATAATATCTTTGACTGTCGACTTTATTTTTTAAAAAACTATTCATTATTTTTATATTATTGTACTGATTATGCCAATAATCCTGCAGGGGTGATTTTGGTCTCTTTGTCAATCGAATAATAACAAATCGAAATTTTCTGTGTCTGCCTGTTAATTTAGTCATTTTTATAGAATTGCCGTTTTTATTCCTACAATTGAAAAATCATTTATGAAATGAAAATTTGTTTTTGTTTATAATCGTTCAGTAATTTTTGAGTATAGAAAAATAGGACTTACACCGAAAGTAGTCGTATTTTTGATTTTCAAAACTATTTTGCAGTCCAAGCAGATGTAAACATAACCGGGTTCGGTATAGCAGTTATCCGATTTAGTCTTAAGTCATTTTTACAACATTCCTATTTTGATTTCTACAATTGGAAGATCATTTATATCGGACTAATCCGAAAAGTGATAAACGTGTTTTATTTACACAATTATTCTCCTATAGTAACGAATGTAAACAAATTCGGCGGTCGATGAAATTATTTTCATATTTCAAAAATATAAACTGTCGTTGGATTTTTATTAAATTCCAAGAATATTTTCAGATAATTCAAGTAGACACACATTAATCAACTGAATTGACTGAGAGACGCTTAAAAACTGTCATTTCAAAATTACTCGACGGTTGGTGTTTGCGAGAGAGGATCTGCTGAAAATATACTCTCATAATCAGGCGAAATTCACAAGCGCTTTCAGACCATGTACTTTTCTACTCGCTTATTAGACGCCGGTCGACCGCAAACATTCGTTCTTGCGGGTTCTCTTACAGTTGATTTACGAGTGAGACAGGCTTGTTCTCTCAATCACGCTCTAACGCTCTAAATGTTGAGTGCAAAGACAAAAAGATACCAGATGTCAACAATCTAAAAATCGCAGGAATCGTAAGCCCAACTTTTCCGGGATCAAAATAAAACCTTCGCCTTATTTGAAGAGGAAATTTTCACAAAGGAATCTGAAAAAATTTAATATTTACATGATGCCCCCCCCCGCCAAAATTGCTAAAAATACTGAATAAAAATGGTCCTTCAGACTAAAATGCAGGTTTTCAGAGCCTCACATACAGCAATTTTACTAATTAACTTATCTACCAGCCACGCAATCTACGTTCTTTTGTCGTTTTTATGGTCATTTCAAAAATATAAAACATAATTAACAAATTTTAAATTAAACAAATTTTGTTCTTAAATTATTTAAATATTAAACAACTGTTTTATAATGGAACAGCACTTTCCAAACTGTAAAATGGATAATCTGGCATATATAAAAAAACAGGGAACGTCTCAAACTACACGCAAGATTTGAAATTTGCGCCATTCATGTAGTTAAGTGTTGTCAACGAAAGAAAAAGATAGCGTGGCACCTGACAGTTCATTATTGATGAGCCTTATTTTCATCTTGATGACTTGGTTAATCAATAAAATCGTCGTATTTGGCATCCAGAAAATCCCCGAGTGATTGTTGAGAAACAAATGCATCCACAACGTGTTACTGGGTGGTGCGGATTTTGGGCTGAAGGCATCGAAAATGCAACTGCTCCGGCAATAACAGTTAATGGTGCTCGCTATTGTGACATGATAATCCAGTGTTTTGTGCCTAAATTACAAGATATGGATGTGGACGACATGTGGTTTCAACAAGACGGTCCCGCATGCCTTACAGCCCGAGAAAAATTACTTCCTGCGTAAAGTTTGGAACACCTTTTATGTAGTTTCAATATCTTATAACAGTTATGATTTTTTTTAAACTCCTTAAAAATTATTTTTTTTCCAATATTTCATAAAAGGAAGCCGAAATTTTAGTGAACCTCTTTAATAAAATTCAGTTTGCCTTTTTGTCTAAGGGTTTTTTTTCTAGTTGTTAGTAAGTTTATATTACACGAGTAAAAGTGTTACTTAAAATTATTTTTAAATATAAATTACTAATAATATAGTAAAAATTCAAAATAATTTAAATATAATTTAATAAAACTATTAATGTAATTTTTTTTCTTCCAAAATTCATAACATTTGGGCTCAAACCGATAGTAAATTGATTTCTTTTCTTTTTTAACAATTAACAAATTTAAAATAAAAATTTCAAAATGTAGAAATATCAATAATTTCTTCAATTAAATTGTTTCTTAGTCAATTTGTGTTATTTTTTCTATTCATTTTTTGGCCTAATTACCAAACCAACAATGATGATTATATTGAGTATAATTATTAATTTCCAAAAAAATATGGGCATTCTGAATAAAATGCGGGTTTTCAGAGCATCATATCCGACAATATAAAAAAAATTTAAAATAAATTTGTTAGTCAATGTAATTACAGTGGCATACAAAATTATGTGAATTGAATATTAGCGGCATAGTTTCACACTGAAAACTTTGAATATCATTTTTTTTTGTTAGTATATTAAAAAAAATTACTAAAACTTTTCCATGATCAAGACAAAAAAATAATTAATATCCAATATTCATTTTTTCAACTTCCTTTATAAATAAATAACAAAATAATAAAAATGCTATAAATCAAATGAAAAAAATCTTCTTATAGGAAAAATCTGAAAAGAATTGCAAATATTATCAAATACGACGGATCTTTTTTCTAAGGTCAAATTGACGAACGCAGAAACAACAACAATCAAGTGTGTGCATCAATAATTCAACTTGAAATACTTTCAATTTCACTGAAATTGTTGTTGTTGTTGTTGTTGTAATAACCGAAAATAGCAGAAAAGTATTAAAATGTTAGATAAGGTCATTGCCACAATTAATTACTTAACATTTCGTTATCAGGGTCCGTTCATCATAGCCATGAAGATGAGTTTCAGGAAAAAGAGTTTTTTTTCTTCTTCGATAGCATTAAAGTTTTGTTGATTTATTTTCATGTTAAAACTGATTTACGAAACAGATTTTCCAGTAGAACAGTTTTTGTCTGATCTATCAACATTAAAACGAGCATAAAGCTCCAAACACATACTAGAACCGAACATATTGGACTACCAAAACAAATTTTCAAGAGTCCGTCTATCGAAACCACTTATGAATCGGTAATACTCGTATTTTGACCAGAAGACCTTCTAAGCTTTTTTTTGTGAGTGTATGTATATGGGGCCCCACGTGATACTTTTATCACCTGTACTATAATATGAAAAGTTGTTGTGGAAAACTTACAGACCTGGTCACTATAACATTCGGACAGTTGCACTAGATTTGCGCTCAGTCGTACTGGAGCTGCGTCAACGACTTAACGCGGATTTCCAATCTGCTGCGTTCGAGTTCGTATCGTCGTTATTGTTAACATTTGATATATAAAAGACCAATTGACTTGTTTCGAAATAAGCTTAAATAAAGCTAAGGTGCTAGTTAAAAAAAAATTTTTGAAAAAGAAATCCAAAAGAAACCATGTTTAAGTGTCAAATCACGTTTCGAATTTAAATTTTCTTACTACCTAGAAAACGTATATGAAATTTTCGAATTGATTAAGTGAAAATTGTTACAAAAAATAAATAAATATTTTTTTTTTGCTCAAAAAATTCTTGTGTATTTAGCAAAAAAAAATTTAAAAAATTAATATATTTACAAAAAATCAAATTGTGGAAAATTTTAGAAAATTTTAATGAATAAAAAAATATAAATTCTTAAAGTTAGTTTTTTTTTAAAAAATATTTTTTTAAAAATTCAAAATTTTTATTTTTTTCAAATTTTTTATACGTTTTTCTTTTACTTTTATTAAATGTTTTCTACTATAATTTTTACCATGAAAATTTTGTTTAATTAAAAACTATTAATTTTTTTTTATGATTTTCTATAAAAATGTTATAAAAAAAAGTTTAATTTTATATTATTTTAAAAAGAATTATTAAAATTTTAACGTGGTTTTTGGATCAATTTCAATTTAAAGTAAAAATATAATTTTTTTTTTTCATAAAAACTTTATCAGAATTTCAATAATTATCTTCTTTTTTTTTGATGAAAATATTGTAATTTTTAATAAATCTTTTTTTTTATGGAAATAGAAAATATCAAATTTCTCGGATTTTTCTCTTCTAGAATAGAAAAAACCTATTTTTAAGAAAGAAACAAAAATTTAATTATAAAAAAAACCGTAGGAATAAAAATATATAGTTTATTTTTAAAAAAAACTAATTTATTAAAAACTACTGATTATTAATTAAAATAAAAAAAATAAAATTTTTATTAATAAAAACAATTTAAAAGAAGAAAAAAAACAACACCTAAAAACTATACAAAAATGGCAACGTTTCGACGTACACCATCTCTACCAGATGATCAAAAATTTGCTTTAATGAAGGTAAAAAAAAAGAAACCATTTTTTATATTTAATCTTTTTTAAATAGTTGTTCAAATTATTATTTTTTTTTATATATTTTTAATATTAAGTAATTTTATTTTATATGAAAAATGGAAAAAATTGTTTTTTCATAGTTTTTTTTTAAAGTTTTTTATACAAAATAGCAAGTTTTTTGTTAAAAATAAACTTTATACGTTAAAAGGAAAAACTTTATTGAATTAGCGGTAAAAAAATCATTTAATTTAAAAAAAAAAAATCATTTTTAGCAGAAAAAAGAAATTATTCAGTTCAAGTCTTAAGAAACGTTTACTAAAAAGAAGTGCATTATTCACTCTCTTCTATTATGGCAGTACTTGTTTACTGCGGTGGGAATTTTTAATAAGAAAATAACTAGTTTTTCTCATATAATTATAAATAAAAAAAAAACTATCAATTGCCAATATTGATATTGGCAATTAAGAAACAATAAATTAAACGAAAATGATAGAAATTATTACTATTAGTTTAATCTGAAAAAACCAAATAAAATTTAAGGTGAAAAAAAAAATACTGATTAACAACACACGATTTTTGTCGAAATATTTTCCAAACTGAAACTATTATCAAATTTTATCATTAAATCTTTTTATTTTTCTTTATTATTTCTGTATTAAAAATTATATTTATCATTATTGTTAATATGAAAATTTATTAACAGAAAAATAAAAAAAAATTAAATTAAAATAAACAAAAACAAATCGAATCGATAATCTTTCAAATATTCGAATTGAAAAGCTGAAATTTTATTGATTTAATTTTTATTCTTCCCAAAAGCTCTTATCTAATATTAATTATTTTCCTATCTTAATGATGCTGTTTAGATAAATATAAATTTCTATTTGATTTTTGATTAATTAAAATATTATTATATTTAAGATTAAAAATTGGGAATATTATCAATTTGGAATTGGAGGAGGCAGGAGAGTTTCGATAAACAGTCTTAGTTGTTAAGCTATTTGCGTAGGGAATCAGGAAATTATTCTAAGTTCAAATTGGGGAAAAAGTTGGTGTTTTTTTTTATTGTAGTAAAGTGGAAATTATCGAAAGACCCTCTAAAACCAACCTACTTGCTTCTTATAACTTCCCGTGGAGTCGTCGTTAGGCATTACTTTGTGAGGATTAAGGATTAGACATTAGACAGAGTATGTCCATATGGATATTTTCATCCATATCGGATTCCTCTTAAGACTGCTATCACCTTAAATATCAAGAGCTTCCCAAAACGAGCCTACATCAGGGCCACGATGTTCTCCGGCGTCATAGACCTACCAACATACTTTTCTACCTCTTTGGTCTCCGGTCCACCTGTTCCGCGCTCTATAGCGCCACGTTACAACAAGGGTACATTGGGTTATTGTCCAATCAAAAGCAATATTGGTAACTCCGAAAACATCCATGTCCAATCAAGAATTGGGAGAGGTAATAGACAAACTCAACGTGTCATCGGTCAATTTGGACAGTGAGTCCAAAGCAGCATCCCAACAGCTTCGCCACCGCCATCTGAATTTCTTTTCTTCCTCTCGCCACCTAGTTTCGTTGACTTCCCTGGGACCACAGTATCGGTCGTTTGTCCGCCAGGATCTTGATCGGTGTCATTTTGGCCTCGTATGACACCGTGTGGAATGCACTGGAGTAGTATACCTAAACGAGTTCCGGGACACGTTTTGAAAAATTGAATGGCCGATTGGTCACTCCACTGGTGTTGTAAGAAAGTTGTAATAAACAATATCCAACCCAATGCTCACTCTAAAGCAGGAAATTTTAAACAGCGCTCTCGCGCATGCAGCAAAATTTGACGATCCGGAATAATTTTTCAAAATGTGTCCCGCAACGCCATTATCTATATATACTATTCGGAGCCTACCCTCAATGCACTTCTAGGGTAGAATGATACAAACTTACGTATGCAGGTTGCTTGACTCAACGCAGCCGCCCAAATTGGTGCAGTATAGAGTAGGATCGACCTGGGCACGATCGTCAAAAGGTCATCCTAGTCTGCCTGGATCTCCAAAGTTCAGGATTAGGCGCGACAGTACCATTGTTATCGTCGCTGCTTTTTCCCTTACGTACAATAAGTAGGTTAAAGTGGGGACCGGAAGTGATTAGTTATACTATTTAGACCGATTTATAGGCCTATTTGCTAGTTACTTATTGCAACAATGCAAAAAATATTTCAACAAAGTTGGCTTCAGCAGGGCACGCTTCACTTTAGATGCTATTAATTTGGTCGTTGGCACGGCGCGTAAAGCTGTCGAGGGCAAAAGGTGGAGATGAAGCTTTATAAAGTACTGCGCTATCATAACCCTTGATGTGAAGACTGCCTTCAACTCGATAGGATTATATCCTTATAATTCTTTTGTACAGGACGAGCAGTTGGGCAAGATCATACAGGAATACGAGGGTAGTGCCACAGGGCTCGGTTCTAGATCCTCTGTTATGGAATATGATGTATGATGGTATTCTCAGATTCTATATCCCAGAGGAGACATTTGCTGGCAATGTTATCGTGGGCTAGGAAGAGAAGAGAGAATATCACCATTAGGAGTGGTGAACATGAGGTTATCTCGGGACCATCTCTTAAGTACCTGGGGGTGATAATTGACGAGAAGCTACGGTTTGAGGAACACCTATTATACGTTGGTGGGATGGCTGCAAAGACAATGATGGCACTGGCGCGCTTAATTCCCAATCTTAGGGAACCCAGGCAGAGTAGGAGGACCCTGCTGACGACCGTGGTAGGGTCAATCCTGCAGTATGCTGTGTCAATTTGGGCGAATGGGTTTATTAGAGCAATCTACATACGTGGAGTTCTCTCAGTCTACCGTAGAAGCGCATTGAGGGTGGCATACCAATACCGCTTTTAATAGGATTCTAGCTCAATGTGCCATTTTTATAACGTAATGGTGGAGAGCGCGGAGCACGTGTTCTTTTACTGCACCCGATTCAATGCGGAATGAGAAGTGGGCTCAGAAGTGCGCTGGTGTGCACCTGACGCCGGAGATGTTGGACTCGAGCATGGCTTGGGAGGCTGTCGATGTCCTTGCGACAAGAGTCCTAGGGATACTGCGTCTGGATGAGCGCGAAAGAAAACGGTTGAAATAATTCAGCAGAGTAGTGATTTGGATCAATCCCTTCCCCACGAAGTAATGCCTGACCACCCAAGTACGATGGTTTTAGTGGGCTTAAGTCTTTAGATAAATTCCATCTTACTCTAGCAACAACAAAAAACCAACTTTGATGCATCCCTTCTAATTTTACGGAACTGTATGACGCGCGCAGCAAATTTGTGGCTTTAGGACAGATTAGTTTGTTGATTTTTTGTCACTAATGTCTGCTATAAAAAAAAAACATTTTATATTTTCTAGCATAATTTCCAAACGATATTCATATTAATAAATAGAAAATATTATCTCTTTTTTTTGAAATTTTCCTATTTTTTTTAAAGTAAAATTTTGTATTTTAAACTCATTGAAAATTATCAACAAATTATTCTGTCCTAATGCCTCACTGAATTTGATCAAAATCCTAAAAACTTTTTACATTTTTAGCTGTCTGTACTTTTTCCACTATATCGGTTAATTTTTCCTATATTAAAAATATTTTTAATTATTTAATAAAAATTACTGAAAATTTTCAGTGTAAAAATAAAAATAAGTCAAAACTGCACTGCGTACAAAATATTTAAATTTGTATGCACAATTTTTTGATTTTTTTTTGAATATTTTTTTTTTTATTTAAACAAACTAAAATATTGAATTTTCAATAAAAAAAATAAGTTTTCAAATTAAAATTTCTTATATTTAGCGAAAAGTTAACAAACAAAAATTTTTTTTTAATTTAAGAATATTAAGCAAATTAATTTCAGACTATAATAAATATATGACAAGAAAATTATCTTTAATTTATAATAAATTACATCAAACAATTGAGAAAAAAAATATTATGAATAATTATAGAAAACTCGGAAAATTTCTAGTATTGAAAATTTATGCACACTCATTACACATAATAGAGAACATTTGCGCTAGTACATGGAGGGAAGAACGCTAAGGCCTATTACATACTACACCTCCACACTCTTATTAAGAAAATTTATTCTATGAATTTATTTATACCTTCTAGGTTATCTGAATCTAATAATTTGCTTAAAAAATTCTCTTCAGATAGGGAATTAATGGAAAAATAACATTTTCAAAATTATTATTTAATAGCAAAACCGTATAAATATTATTGACTAGCTTACCTTTAATTTTATTATAAAGCGTAATATTGAGTTGTTGAATTAAATGGCAAATATAGGCTTTACAATTATACTATGTGAGAATATATATTTAATTTTCCAACAGTAAACAAACGTGAATCTAAATACAAACGCTTGTAAAACGCATTTAATTCAAGGACAAGTTTAACTATCAAACATCAAGTTTAAAGTTCTACTTGCAAATAATTATCAATAATTGTATTTTTTTTTCTCTGCTATTATTAATCAAAAGTTGATAATTTTGTTTGTTTCCATTGGATTTTTTTGTTGCTTAATTATATTTTCTAAGTGAAAAAGGTCATTTATTGTTTTGTTCAGAATATAAAGTTTAGTTAAAAAAGAAAATTTTCAAAACAAGCGCTTCGTAAATGCATTTACTCAAGACACGAACCAGAATGAAGTAGGCAACTTGGTTGTTTTTTGTTTATATTTTTTCTAAATGTTATATTTTAAATTTTACAACAAAGATATAATTTTTTTTTGCTAACATATATTAGGGGTATAAGCTTTAATCCGCTGTTTGATCATGGATGGCGTGAGTAAGCGTATTGGCACTCCATACTTTTTTTATGAGTTTGACATATGTCAAAATTAATCAATGCACATTGTCAGCAATTTCGTATACCAACATCCATTTTTCCTTTAGTAATCATGTCTAGTTTTGTGCCAGAAAAAGAGCATATGCGTGAAGCTCTGCTTTTCTACTTCAATTTAAAGAAATCGCCTGCCGAATCGCATCGAATGCTTATGGAAGGCTTTGGTGACAGTGCTTTATCGGAAACAACATGCCGAGATTGGTTTTGTTGGTTCAAAGACGGCAATTTTGACTTGTGGGATAAGAAGCGTGAAAATCGGCCTAGGAAGGTTGAGGACAATCAATTGAAAGCTCTTTTCGACGAGGACGATACCCAATCGCAAAAAATGCTCGCGGAGTAATTGGGTGTTACTTAAACAGCCATTTCCATGCTTCTGCGTGCCATGGGGAAGATTGAAAAGATCGAAAAATGGGTGCCGCATGAATTGAACGACAGGCAGATGGAACGACGCCAAAATACATGCGAAATCTTGCTCGCGAGACAAAAAAGAAAGTCGTTCCTGTATCGGATTGTGACAGGCGATGAAAAGTGGATATATTTCGAGAATCTTAAACGCAAGAAAACGTGAGTTGATCCCGGCCAACCATCAACATCTTCCACAAGACCAAATCGCTACGGACGGAAGACGATGCTGTGCGTTTGGTGAGATCAGCAGGATGAGATGTTGAAACCACCAACAAGTGATCAAATTGTCTACTATGAGATGTTGAAACCACCAACAAGTGATCAAATTGCACCGTGCTCTGCGTGAAAAAAAGACGGATTATCAACAAAGACATGACAAGCGGATTTTCCTCTACGACATCGCACCATCGCACACGTCAGAAATGGTCCGAAACTACTTGCAAGCACTCAACTGGGAGTGCTACCCCACCCCGCTTATTCACCAGACCTAGCCCCTTCCGACTACCACCTGTTTTCGTCAATGGGCCATGCGCTCGCTGAGCAGCACTTCGATTCTTACAAAGACGTCCGAAAATGGCTTGATGAGTGGTTTGCCTCGAAAGATAAGGAATTTTTTTGGCGTGGTATCCACAAATTGCCTGAGATATGGCAATAATGTGTAGCTAGCGAGGGCAATTACTTTGAATAAATTCGTTTTGCTTTCTATAAAACAAAAACAGCGGATTTAAGCTTATACACCTGGTATCTCGTATATGTAAATTTTTCATAGGCTCCAAATTGATATTTTGTTAGATTCGTATTCAAATGGAATTTGCAACTTGGTTATAATTAGTATCTTTTTGAATTTAAAGTAAATAAATCAATTTACAAGAAAGTGTCAATAACGTGAAGTAAAAGTTTATTTAACAACGGAAAATAGAAAAAAAGAAGAAAACCTAATTGTATTGTTGAGGTACATTTTTATAATTACCTTACAGCAGGTTCGTGTCAAACCAATTTTGTGGACAAGATCCAGGGAGCTATTGTTGACAGATTTGCACATTTTCACCAACGTCAACAAAACAGTTATTTTCTTCTTCTTTTGGTTTATATTCAATAAAGAAAATAAGAAAATACAATATATGATAAATAATTTTCTCGCAAACCAAGAAAATATAGGTTTATTATTAAAAATTGTAATTTTTTATTAATTCATAAAGTATACAATATACCAAAATGGAAAATTTATCATAATTTCAAGTAACATTCGTGCTGAAATGTATATTTTAAGGGACATTTGGCGACAAGAGATGATGGGAAATTAAATTAGAATGGAAAGGAAAATGTTCTTTGAGAATTAACGTAGGACCATGCCTCTCAGTGGTATGCGAACCCAGGACTCCTTGGATTGCAGTCTAGAACAGTAGCAACTTTGATGGCTAACTGAAAATTTTTACTGAAAATTTTTACCGAAAAATTTTATGAACATTTTTACCGAAAATTTTTGCCGAAAATTTTTACCGAAAATTTTTACCGAAAATTTTTACCGAAAATTTTTACCGAAAATTTTTACCGAAAATTTTTACCGAAAATTTTTACCGAAAATTTTTACAGAAAATTTTTACAGAAAATTATTACAGAAAATTTTTACCGAAAATTTTTACCGAAAATTTTTACCGAAAATTTTTACCGAAAATTTTTACCGAAAATTTTTACCGAAAATTTTTACCGAAAATTTTTACCGAAAATTTTTACCGAAAATTTTTACCGAAATTTTTACCGAAAATTTTTATGAACATTTTTACCGAAAATTTTTATGAACATTCTTACCGAAAATTTTTACTGAAAATTTTGACTGAAAATTTTTATGAACATTTTTACCGAAAATTTTTATGAACATTTTTACCGAAAATTTTTATGAACATTTTTACCGAAAATTTTTTTGAACATTTTTACCGAAAATTTTTATAAACATTTTTACCGAAAATTTTTATAAACATTTTTACCGAAAATTTTTGCCGAAAATTTTTCCTGAAAATTTCTACTAAAAATTTTTATTGAAAATTTCTACTAAAAATTTTTACTGAAAACTTCTACTAAAAATTTTTACTGAAAATTTCTACTGAACATTTTTACCGAAAATTTTTAACCACAATTTTTAACCACAATTTTTATCGAAAATTTTATCGAAAATTTTTATCGACAATTTTTACTGAAAATTTTTACTGAAAATTTCTACTGAAAATTATTACTGAAAATTTTTACTGAAAATATTTACTGAAAATATTTACTGAAAATATTTACTGAAAATGTTTACTGAAAATGTTTACTGAAAATTTTTACTGAAAACTTTTACTGAAAATTTTTACCGAAAATGTTTACTGAAAATGTTTACTAATAAATTATTTACTTTTAAAATTGAAACTTATCATCAAAGAGCTTTTAGAAAATAGTATAATTACCTTCAATACATTTTAACTTCACAATTAATCTTAATTATTATTAAATAAAATTATAATTAATAAAGGAAAACTTATTTTAATTACGAATTGTTAATGGCGGCCGTTTTATTCGATTCTCACTCGTATGGAATGATTTTGGTAAGTAAGTAGATTAGTGTGAGTCTTTAATAAGGACTTTTCCGTGTAATTTTTTTTTAAATTTGTACCAATCAATATCAGCAATGCTTAAGCTAATTTCACAATACAAGTTTTTATACAAAAATACTTATTTTAAAGTGATTAGAAGAATATTTTAAATAAAATTATTATAAAAAGAAATACTAAAAACACTTAGAAATTGGGTTCAGTTTCAATGTATTTTTTTTTTTATTTAAAGAAATTGAAATTTAACTAAAATTTTTTCTACGCTTTTATGTATTCACAATCAAAAGTTGTGTTTCATTATAATTTTCGGTCTTTTTTCTTCTTTCATACCTTAAAGTATATTTGTACATAGAATGCCTTAAAGTAGGAAATTTGTAAGAAAAATTAAATTAATCACTTTTTCCTTTCATACGAGAATATACAAGAAAAAAAAGAAGAAAAATTGACAGATTTCACCAGTTTTATATAAGTTGGAAAACTAATTTACGAAATAAACATTCAGCAAGTTATAATTTAAAACAAAGAAACAAAACTACTTTATAAGAAAAAAAAAATACTCTAACTCAGTTAGTAAAATTAACACAAAATGCATAATAGACGAAAGTTTAAAAAATTTATTTGCTGCTGAATGGGCTTTTTTTTTAGTTTAAAATTTTTGATACAATTTCTACGGAAATTCGACTTTAATCAAATTTTATACTGAAAGTTAGTGAAAAATTAATTCTTTTTAATCGAAGTGGATAAATATCTAATGGATTTTTATTGCGATTATTCAAGAGTGAAAGTCTAGTCTAACTTTTTTTTCTTTAGGCCATAATACGAATTGAAAAAAAAAATATTCATGGTAACCAATTTTTTTAATGCCTTTTTTTTTTGTTTAACTTTCGTTCAAAAATTGATAATTACTATTAAATCATTGAACTTTTTATTTTTTTTTCTTTGTTAATAAATTTTATAAGAAAATCAGATAAAAATACTTTAATTTATAAATTTTAAATAATCTCTTTAATAATAATAGTAAAAAATAAAAAATAATAAAGAGTTTTATCTATAATACCTTTGATAGTAAACAAATAACATACAATAATAAATTGTGAAATAATTGATATCAATGTTCGAGTTCAAGTAATCGAATTTACGGGTAATATCTTATCATATGGAAATAAAACGAAATAAGTTATTTTTTGATATAGAAAAATATTTAATACTTAAGTGAGTTCTTTATAAAATTTGAAATTTGATACTGTAAAAAATTTAAAAAATTATATAACCAATTTTATAAGCTGAAAAAATAGTTGAAAAACTCTTAAATTTCCTAAATTATTTTTTATATAATTTGATTAACGTATAATTTAAAATTGTAGAAAAACAAACTAAATTTTTTCCAAAAATAGAATAAGTCATTCAATTTGGAATGTTAAAATTTGCAAAATTTTTTTTTTGGATAGTTTATTTTTTTGCCAGTTTTATGATGACCTTCTTCTCTATTCATTTTCTACCTTTCCTAATAACAATAACTATTAATATTTTTGTAAGTTTTAAGTTATAAAATCCGATAGTACACGTAAGTACATCATGTATAAGCTTACATCTAGGCCTTGAGCCTAATAATAATTGTATAAACTTGAAATATTAAAAAGAAAAATTCAAAAATATATTTTTCTACATTAAGTACCCTTGACTTGTTGATTGTATGTAATAATTTTTAATTTAAATGTTTATACAAATCAACCTCTATTAATTGGGTCAATTTAAGACAGTTTAAAATTACTTTTGTAATAAAAGTGTACACCGAAAATAATTATCTGATATGATTTAAATCTACTCATTATGTCAGATCAATTAAAAAATTAACTTTGAAAAATAAGTAAAGAAATTAACTAATAAAAAAGATAGTCGAACTGAAATGAAATGTGACGCTTACGGAATTCCAGTGTTCGAATCAATAGAAATCTTAGAGTTATAAAATATTCTCAGTTTTTTTAATAAAAAACAAACACTTAAAAAAAATACCTAAAAACATATTAACATACCTGTAGCCATTTATTATATACATCTATGATATATAATGTATAAAATAGATAATCTTAGCGTAGACTTTAAGGTTATTTGACGTGTTTTTTTTTCGTTTCCGACCTGTAAAAATCTGAATACAAAATTTCTTTTCCGAAAATATAAAATTTCCGTGCTTCCATTTCACGTTTGACTACAAATACTCGTATCTCCTCATAAACAATGTAAATTTTTTTTTTATATAAATAATTTTTATTATTTTTAACTATTTCCTTTAAAAAAAAAAAAAATTATTTCATTAAAATATAAAACCAGAAATATTAATTACATTAACTTAACTTTAATACTATTACTAATATAAAAAAAAATCCGGTTTATTATTTATTCTGTATATTTTTTATAAGAATTTGATTTTACTTAAAAACAAATTTAAATTTTATCAACAAAAAAAAAACTCTCCTTTTTGTGGCTTAACATTAATAAGAATAAAAATTAGATAGCATATTTTTTTTTTTAAATATAAAAGGTTTGCGAAAAATTACAATTTTTTTTTTAATTAATTAATTTTGTTTTTTTTATTATTTATTATATATTTTTTTTTGTTGATTCGAGAGTATTTCAAAGACGAGGTTATTATGGAAATTTACCCCGAAAGACGAGTTTATATTCATATGAGTTCTGTTCAAAAAGTATCGCGAATTTTGTATTTTTTCTAAAATTATTTATTTATTCATGAATATCTATTTTAACCCCTTTAAAGTAATCCTCACCAGATATTATACACTTGTGCCAACGTTTTTTCCAATCCTCGAAGCACTTCAAAAAATCATTTTTTGTGATCTTGTTCAGCTCCTCCTTATCTTGTTCATGCCGTCTTTATCTCCTCAGTAAAATCATTTTTTGTGATCTTGTTCATGCCGTCTTTATCTCCTCAATCGTAGCGTAGCGTCGTCCTTTCATGGGGCTTTTAGTTTCGGGAACAAGAAAAAGTCACAGTGGGCCAGATCTGTGGAATACGGTGTCTGCGGATTATTAGTGTGTTGGTTTTGGCCAAAAATGGCGTATAATTTGCAGGTAATATTCCTTGTTGACCGTTTTACCCTGTGGCAAGAACTATTGATGCACCCCGTCCCTGCAATCGAAGAAAACTGTAAGCAAAACCTTCATATTCGACCGAACTTGGCGCTTTCTTCGGTCTTGGCTCGTGCGGCAGCTTCTATTGCGATGATTGAGCTTTGGTTATTACCCTCTGGAGCAAACTTAATGTGATGGTGTTTTTGGTCGAAATTTAGCAAAAATCGAAGACGAGCCAAAACACGTGGAAGCAAAGCAGCTGTCAAAAATTAACTGAAAATTCAAAATGGCCGAAGTTATCAGAATGTTCAGTAAAAATTAACTGAACATTTGCGATACTTTCTGAACAGACCTCGTATTTCTTTAAAACTGAAGAGATGGTTGGCATTAATTTACCTAAACTTGACCATATGTGGTTTTAACAAAATGGCGCCAAAGGCTACACAGCATCATAAATTTTAGCATTATTGCGCAATAAAGTTCCAAGAACGCGTAATTTCAAGATTTGGTTACATGAATTGTACTCCAAAATCATGGAATCTATTGCCATTCGGTATTTTCTTATAAAAAGATAAGAAAACAAATAAATTTAATTAATAATTTTAAAAAAAAGTCGTATTTGCGCAGATAATTTTAAACTTGAAAGCATTATAAAACCAACATCCCTCAAATAATGGTCGAATTATATCCTGAAATATTGGAAAAAATCATTAAAAATTATTTTAAATATTTTTTAGATAATATCTTATAATTTTTCCCAAATTTCGAGGATATAATTAGATCGAACTCTAATGGCAAGATTTAAACAATAAAAAAAAATAAAATTTTTATTAAAATCTAAATTTTCAGTATGTTTTATTAGATTTTATTTACCAAAACACATATTGGATTACCCTTTTTTAGTTAGGATTTTTTTTATTTTTAATATCCTTTTTTAGTTAGGATAATTACACTTCACAAAATTATAGAATAATTCAAAGAATATTAAAACCTTGACAAAAAAAACAATTCAAATTATTTTACAGGAATTTTTTTTAGTTTTGTTTTGAAAATCATTTAAACAGCAACGACCTCATAGCTTCCGGTTCATTACGATCGCAGACGATCATGCATACATCCACATACGCAAGCCAATCGATATGTTTAAGTCCTCAGCAACTTCTCTAACGGTGATTCGACGATTGGCTAATACTATTTTCTTCACTTCATCAATGTTTTCGTCTGTTGTTGAAGTGCTCGGGTGTCCGGCACGCTTTTCGTTGATCACATCTTTTCGGCCCTCTGTGACCATTTTGTACCACCGATAAACGTTGCTTCGGTCCAAGGTAGCTTCTCCATATGCCACAATCAACAGTCGGAATGCGTCCGTGCAATTAATTTTGTTTTTCACACAAAATTTGATACAGATTCTTTGATCCATTTTTTTGAAATTAACTGAACATTCAAAATGGCAGCTGTCAAAAATTAACTGAACATTCAAAATGGCCGAACTTGTGTACCAACATAACGCCACAAAAAAAATCGAAAATTCAATATACGTAACCCGCGAAAATTCAAAAATTCGCGATACTTTTTGAACAGACCTCGTACACACATTAGCAGCTTTTCCAGAAACTATGTTATTGTAATTTATTTTAAAAGTTTCTAAATAATAATTACCAATATAAAAATATATTTTTGCTATGTCTTTATTTGTTGTTTTTTTTTTCTTCTTTTGAACCTTATAACAACTAGTA
Source organism: Atherix ibis (assembly GCA_958298945.1). Taxonomy (NCBI): domain Eukaryota; kingdom Metazoa; phylum Arthropoda; class Insecta; order Diptera; family Athericidae; genus Atherix; species Atherix ibis. Next base: position 104,524,430 of record OY282606.1, on the reverse strand, counting down.
AGCGTATAGCAAATCGAAATTTTTATTGCAGATTTTTCGCAACACTTCAATCGTAACGAATACAATTTGAACGCGTTAATTAGCACCTCAAAATCATATGTTTCGGTTTATTTAGCAATAGTAATTTCTTATTATTTACCATAAAATCATGCTTGTATAAAATTGTTAAAATTTTACACTAATTTAATAAGCTTTCTATTTTTTCATAAATATACAATGTACAAAAAGTATAGAGGTTAATATAACCTTAAAGAAAAAACACTATTTTCTTTTCGTTTCATTAAATTTAAATTTTGCAATAATAAAAATGATTTTTTTTTGTTAACGTAGAAAAGGAATAACTCACTAATAGGGATGCCTTTCACAAGAAATTAAAATGTAAAGCAATATATTTTTTTAAATTTTATTATTAATAATATCGTAATTTATAAGTATAGTATTTTGCAATTTTTTTAATGATAATTTTTTGGGTAAATAAAACAATATTATTTTTAATACTCTATAATTAATCATATGGATTAATTGTGAATTTATTTAAAAAATATTATTACCCATGTTACGATATTTCCGGTAGAAATCATTTTTTTTTTACATTGACTTGAATATAAAATATCTGATTTTCTATAAATCAATTTTTTTATTATATTTCTTCTGATATGCACTATGTTCAAATATTGCATAAAAATATTTCTTTTTCTTTTTTATTGTGAATCAATTATTTTTACTCTGAATTAATTATATTAAAAAAAATTATGATTAACATACAGAAGTTTTTTTGTAATAAATTTTGAATTTTTTCTTTTTTTTCTGATGATATTTGCTCTGTAATTTAATTCAATAATTTTGTAATAATTTTTTTTTTTAGTTCAATAATTTTTTAACGATAATTTTTGATGCAATGTTTTATTTGACTATAGCTGTATTCCATTGGACCAATTTTGCTACTACACTAGTTGTGTATCTGTCATCATCTACTTTACCTCGAACAGAGGAGTAGTTTTCATTTGGAGTTACGCATACAATGTACGGTAGGTGGATTGTAGTTGCTACAGTGAAAATAGATATATTTGCGGGTTTGTTGGTTATGTTGAAATGTCATATTTTTGTTTTTATTGTTTATGTGTGAATAAACTCGGTATTGTCGGTGACTATTGTGAGATTGTATTTTACTGCTGTAAGTGATATGTTCATTTTATTGAGAGTCTATAGCGCTGTAGCAAAATTGGTCCAATGGAATACAGCTTATACACACATGCACAAAAAATGAGCCAATTGTACTTAAGCCTTTATTGGAATTTGTTTATTTTAATGTACTTAAGCCTTTATTATGAAATAATAGCTGTCTTCCTTTGGACCAATTTTGCTACTCCCGAGTAGCTAAAGGAAGGCAAAATTTAATGACAGCAGTAGAAATATAACCTCGAAATAGTCAACAACATTACTAAGTCTATTCACACATAAACAATAAAAACTGAGTTTATTCACACAAAGAAAATACTGACAAATATATCACTCTTCAACATAACCAACGAACCCGCTAAGCCATCTATTTCCAGTCCGGGAACTAAAATCCCCCTACCATAAATAGTAGGCGCAACCCTATTGCAATGTACTCATTTGTTCGAGGTAGAGTAGATGATGACAGCTAGCACTACTCGGGAGTAGCAAAATTGGTCCAAAGGAAGACAGCTATTATTGGTTCATTTGCGAAGAAATTATTTTTGTTTTTTATTTTGAATTTTTTGTTATTGTTTTGCTCTTTCTTCACCATAAAGGAATAGGTTGTGGTGAATATTATACGAGCACAATAATATATAGAAAGTGATTTTTTTTCTGTTAGGTTTTTCCTTAAATTTTGACAGATTTCGCGTAACACGTGACGTCAAAAATGCTCAGTTAGCATTGTTATTTCATCATGAAATGACAATACTAACTGAGCACTTTTAGTTTGACATAATTCGCTGTGCACTCGCGCAACGCTTACAAATTTTTTAATTTTATTATCAAAATTCTTGCTTTGTGAAATATGTATTTTGCATTTATAATCGAACAACTAAGCAAGCAGTTCAAGCCATAGAGTGGCAAAATTTTTGAAGCTACTGGACATCAAACCGCCAACCCGTATGCGTAGAGTGCGTGCCGTAACGTTCAGTATTGGTAAAGACAGCGGTTTGTCTATCTTTCGCCGTTCACAGCAATTGGAATTGTGTTACTCGACTACGTGGAAGATTTTTACGCAAGGATTTTCGTAGGAAGAACTGAAGCCGTGCAACTTGCCAAAGCGTCGAATTTTCGTTGAGTCGGTCTTAGAACAACTTGAGGAAAATCTGTTCTATTAGCAAAATATTGCGTTCAGCGACGAAGCTGATTTCTTGTTGAATGGGTATGTGAATAAGCAAAATTGTCTCATTTGGTCTAATGAGCAACCACAGACAAAACAAGAACTGCCATTGCACCCACAAAAATGCACTGTTTGGTGGAATCATCAGGTCCGCATTTCTTTAAAGATAACGCGGCTACAACGTTGCCGTCAATATCTCCGGTTATCGCTCAATGATTTGGAACTTTTTTTTCCCCGAAATGCAAGAAATATACCTGGTCTATATGTGGTTTCAACAAGACGGCACTACATGCCACACAGCACGTGAAACAATAGACATTGAGAGATGAGTTCGTTGAATAATTTATCGGTAATTTGGCCGCCTAGATCGTATCATTTGACGCCTCTAGACTATTTTTTTATGGGGCCACGTGAAGTCACTCGTCTATGCCGATAAACCAGAGTCGCATGCAGTCTTAAAAGAAAACATTACATGTGTTATTAGCGAATTACTAGCCGAGATGATCGAAAAAGTGGTTCAAAATTAGACCTCTCGCATGGATCACTTAAAACGTGAACGTGGCCAATATTGACATGAAATAATCTTTAAAAAGTAAACTTCACACACTTTTATAATTTTTCTATTTTTTTTTTTTGAATTTGAAAACCAAACACATTAAAAAAATTACCAGTTATATAAAAATAATATTATCCATTTCTTGCATGACTCGATCCCTTTAAGGTAATTTTTGCTGCCATTACTTGACGGAAGTAGGTTAATTAATAAAATTTTTGTATTTTTTGAGTAAATACGATCAATCGCAAAGTCCTATAATAAAAAGTCCAACGACGTCAAATCGTACGATCTTGGAAGCAAATTTAAATTACCAAACCTCGAAATTACGCGTACTAGTAACTTAGAATCGTAATTTATCGTTTTGTGTATTCAAAGAAATACGAGCCAAGACAAAAATTCATACTTTTCGCGATACAATATTTTCTGCACACTCAATTATAGGTTTTTAGAAGTTTTTACAATTTCAACATTTTGTCTGGTTATTTAACTTTAAACAAATATTTTCTATTTTTTATATTTACTCGTATACCTGTTAAATAAAAGAGATATATTTTTTTTTATATATATTTACTGATGGTATGTGTAAGACTAGTTTGTAATCAAAGCAATTTTAATAATGAAAGCAACCCGTTTTTTGGCTTTTTTTTAAAAAATAAAGAATAACTTAATATGATAAAATAAATTTTCTTTTAATATAATCTTCACACATATTTTTAGTTAATTGGCTTTATTGATAAAAAAAAATTTCAAATATGAATATTAGCTTTAAAAATATGGTAAATTTATTAAAAACAAAAATAATCGATGGAACAGTAAAACAAATAATCCGTTGGAAAAAAAACTTACAGTCATGGAAATAATTATTAGACACTCGTAATTACATATTATGAATTTTTAAAAAATTAAATATATTTCTAGGAAATTTTTTTGCAATTTTACCTAAAATCAAAAAAAAAATCGTAAATATACTTAAATATTTAATTAACAACACATGATTTAAGTATATATACACTTGTCGCTAAGTTATAGTTTGCTCTAAATTTAAAAGAAAAAAAACTGTGTTAAAAGTTTATGAAAATTCGTTTTTTAAGGTATTCTTTTTGTCTGTCTTTAAAAAATCGAATGGACTTTGCTAAAATTATATTTACAGTTGTAGATATTAATAAAAATAAAAATGAAAACTTTGTAAAAATTTATAAAAAATCGTTTCTTTAAATATTTTTGCATGTCTAAAAGAATAATTTAATAACCAATTTAATTTTTATAAATATTTCAACTCTTTGTTTAGAAAAATATAAAAACCAAAAAAAAAAATGTTAAAAAAATTGGTGCTATAGAACAACCACCAAAAAAAAAGAAGAGAAAATACTTTAAAAGCAATAACGTAATTATTATAGGCACAAAAAATTTCCAAAAAAAAAACAAGCTATCTAATATTATTTTCCATTACTGCAATAGTGAATGGTAGTTTTTTTTAAAAGTATTTTAAGATATTCAAAAGTTCAGTTATTATGTCAGAAAACATTTGCGTATACTTTCAAATTTTTACAAAAATCCAAATCTAAAAAAAATCCAACTTATCTTAAATTAGCCTATTTTGTTTTTATTTTTTATTTTTTTAAATTGTGTTATTTGGTTAAAATTTCAAATTTTTTTTAGTATATTCCTAAAAACATTCACTACTAATCATGATCAACAAAAAAAAAAAAGTATGATTTAATAATAAAGTCTCAATAAAAGAAATTATATTGTTAAAGCTTAAAGCAAATAAATTTTCCACGTACCAAAATGGCAATTAGTTTTTTGTGTTTCAAATAGAAAGGCAAGAAAACAAGGTAATAAGAAAAAATTATGTCTTATATTCACTGTAACGTTGTGATCGAAAATAAAAACACATCCGAGTGGAACTAAAGTTCATTACTCCATAAAATTATTGGTTAATCATAAAAAGTTTGCCAACGGCCAGAGGCTTAAGCACTGCACACTCTCGGTAACTATTGCACAATAACGTTCGATTGCAGTCGACCTTGGAAGAGTTGTAATGGTTAAATACTAAATAGTTAGCGGCACTCTAATATGAATTGTGCAATTTGGAAAAAAAGAATAAAAAACATCATCTTTTAGTTGGTGAAATAGCGCAACAACATCTCCAGAGTATGTGTATCTGCAGTAGAATTTATTAGATTAATACCAGTTGACACACTATACCATGCCCAGCGTATCGAGGCATGCCAGTCTTTTCCAATAAAGTCTTTGGGTTAATGCGTCCAACTTTGGATGAGACTTCTCTGTTGGGCAATTCGTTAGAAAATGAAAATGTAAGTGATCAACGGTCAACAGTATATCCACGATCAACTTCTGTTTACAAGTTGAATGTTGTTAACATTAGTAAACGAATCAACTTAACTCTTAATTTGGTGATGATTCTGGTTGGTAGTAAATGTAAGATTAGAAAAAGTGAGGCAATCAGAGTAGCCAACATTGCCCTTTTTCCTCACTCTATGCATCAGAATGCCAGTAGCAAGGTAAAGGTTAGTTGAAGCAGCGGTCAATCACTGCATTCGACTAGCCAGTGTAGCGCACCGAACTCCTCCGGTGGAGTCTATCCTTCCGTATTAACATCATATATTGTATCGGGGTTTTCAATAGCATTTTGACACTTTTGATTTCTTACTGTGAACGCACCCCCCTTAAACCAATCAGTGCGCTGTCACTGTCAAAACACGCAAGTTAACTCAAGAACTAAACCCACTTAACAATATGAAGCGACGCACGTTCTCAGATTGGGCTCTAAAGAATTTTGCCGAAAATGACGACTTTCATCGCAAAATCATCTTCAATAATGAAGCGCATTTTTTATTAAATGGCTTCGTCACAAACAAAACATGCGTTATTGGAGTGCTGCAAACCCTCATGTGATTCATGAAACACCACTTCATCCATAAAAAGTGTCTGTATGGTGCGGTTTTCATGCCGGTGGCGTCATTGGGCCATTTTTCTTCGTTGATGAAAATGACCGTCACGTTACAGTCAATGGCGAACGCTACAGAGACATGTTGTAGCATTATTTCTTCGATCAATTACATGGGCTGGACATCAGTAATATGTGGTTTCAATTAGACGGTGCTACATCCTACACAGCGGGAGAAACAATCGACTTATTGAAGTCCAAGTTCGGTGAACGTGTTATATCGAGAAAAGGTCCTGTCGATTGGCCGCCGAGATCTTGTAATTTAACACCTCTAGACTATTTTCTGTGGGGCTACGTTAAATCGATGGTCTATGCCAACAAGCCGGCGACGTTAGAGGACCTAAGAGCCAACATCGAACGAGAAATAGCGGCCATTCCCGTCGAATTGTGTGGCCGAAGCCTTCGAAAATTTGCTTCAACGAATTGACCGCTGCAAGCGTGCCCGTGGTAGACATATGACCGAAGTCGAGTTCCCAATTGATCTCTGAATTAAAAAGAGATCCATCCATCCTTTCTTTCGGTTTTTTTGGACTTCCTCCTGCACCCGGAGTGGAAACTCTGGTTAAGAGCGAAGTTGAGGGTGTCTACGTCATTCGGCAGGTATAGTAAGCCAAACACCGATCCATCTAGCTACAGGAAATTGTTCCTAGAACTGCTGCATGGATTGGGTGATTCCACACTTTTCAAGTCTGGAATCTAACCAAGTAGAAGCAATTAATCTTCCCAAACATCGTGTCATAATTATTTTACCCACAGGCTCGCAGCCTTGGAAGCAATTCGTGACTCATCGAATGATCCGGTGCTCAACTAAGTTTGCCATAATCTATTAAACAATGGAAATGTCGAGTTGAGTTGGTTTCCAGGTCACACAGGTATCCTTGGCAACTAGCGAGGTGATCAACTAGTCGGGGAGTCACTCTACCGTTCTGTTCCCACTGAAATTTCAAACTTGCCACAGCTGCTCATCAAAAGGCATACGTAGACAAATAAACTGATCTGAACCTCGCAAAACCAATCTACTTAACCGCACTTATCCAGGATTTCCTTTTCGGTAATCACCCTTGTCCCTTATGCCATTGCTGTGGCGTTCAATTCACCCAGAATTCCTTCTTGAACAGGACTTCTTCCATTGTGAAGCTCCAAAATCCTGCAATTTCATTTCCAATTCCTATTTTTAACTTTCTTTAATATTTTCCCTCCAAATAACTATCGACCAGTTTCAGTAAATTTTTTATATATAAACACGATCAATTCTGACTTTTCCATCCAAATAACTATCGACCAGTTTCAGTAACATAAAGTCGCCAAATGGCCTCATGGTCGTGGCACTACAGAATGACTTCTGGCTCTTGCCTCAGAGACTTAAAGCAACAAAAAAACTTGTGTTCCAATCACTACGACCATCGCCATTATGGGCTCCAATCCATTTAAACGCAGTCCGCCTATATTTTCCACAACGTAAACTTCAGCTAAATTCGATTTTACAAAAATGTATTACGAAATTATTCTCTTCTAGAGAACATAATTAGTTTCATTTAAATTTTTTTATATATAAACACGATCATCAATGCTAGATTCCATTTCAAGTCGTTTTAATGTCGCGCGATTTGGGAAAAAACCCTTTTCTTCTTCTTCTTCTTTAGCATCAATACAAGTTTTAGTCATGCCTCGTATGTAAAAGTAACGTAACGTAATTAAAATAATTTTAAAGTAGTTTTTTTGACTTTCTCAACGAAAATTGAACTTTTTTTTTATTTTCAATTATTTTTATTAAATTGTAAAAAAAACTTTTGAAAAACATTGTATCGCGAAGTGTGTGAATTTCGATCTAAAAGTGTCATTGGTTCGAATTTCTTTGAACAATGAAGAAGAAATCGTTATCGCCATTTTTGAATGCTATGGCCGTATGAATCTTCAAGTTCAGTATTGAAAAAGGTAGTAAAAACTGAACTTGAAGATTTTCAATAACAACCACCTGAAAATGGTGCCACAAGCCACACAAAACGATAAATTTTTATTATTATGTCTTTATTTTGCGCATGGACCTATCTAACCCAGACTGATCTATGGCTAGTAGAGTGGATTAGGGAGATTTTTAACTAAATTTTTTGGAGCAGATTAGTATGTTGTCAATTATTAAAGGGGGGACTTCAGAATGGAGTTCTTGGATAAACGGCAATCTCTAATGAGAATAATCCTGCTCGCTAAGTCTAAGAAGCTGACTAGCCCAAAAATAAAATTCAACTCAAAAAGATTTTTTTTTTGTTATTTTAAAAATAACAATTTTTAGAATTAATGTTACCAGGTGTATAAGCTTAAATCCGCTGTTTGGTCATAGATGGCGTGAGTAGGCGTATTAACCTACCATTGGCACGCCATACTTTTTTTTATGAGTTTGATATCTGTCAACATTGATCAGTGCACATTGTCAACAATTTCGTACAACAAAAAAACAACTAGTTTTGTGCCAGAAAAGAGCATATGTGGGAAGCTCTGCTTTTCAGCTTCAATTTGAAGAAATTGGCTGCCGATTCGCATCGAATGCTTATGGAGGCCTATGGTGACAGTGCTTTATCGAAAACAACGTGCCGAAATTGGTTTCGTCGGTTCAGAGACGGCAATTTTGACTTGTGGGACAAGAAGCGTGAAAATCGGCCTAGGAAGGTTGAGGACCATGAATTGCAGGCTCTACCCAATCGCAGAAAATGTTCGCGGAGTAATTGGGTGTTACTCAACCAGCGATTTCCATGCGTCTGCGTGCCATGGGGAAGATTGAAAAGATCGGAAAATGGGTGCCGCATGAATTGAACGATAGGCAGATGGACCGACGCCAAAACACATGCGAAATCTTGCTCGCCAGACAAAAAAGAAAGTCGATCCTGCATTGGATTGTGACAGGCGATGAAAAGTGGATATATTTCGAGAATCCTAAACGCAAGAAATCGTGGGGACGACGATGCTGTGCGTTTGGTGGGATCAGCAGGATATCGTCTACTATGAGATGTTGAAATCTGGTGAAACTGTCAATGCCCACCGCTAACACCAACAACTGATTAAATTGCACCGTGCTCTGCGTGATAAAAAGCCGGATTATCAACAAAGACATGATAAGCTGATTTTCCTCCACGACAAAGCATCATCGCACACGTCAAAAATGGTCCGAAACTACTTGGAGACACTCAACTGGGAGGTGCTACCCCACCCCGCTTATTCACCAGACCTGCCCCTACCAACTACCCCCTGTTTTCGTCGATAGGCCGCGCGCTCGCTGAGCAGCACTTCGATTCTTACAAAGACGTCTGAAAATGGCTTGATGAGTGGTTTGCCTCGAAAGATAAGGAATTGTTTTGGCGTGATATCCACAAATTGCCTGAGATATGGCAAAAATGTGTAGCTAGCGAGGGCAAGTACTTTGAATAAATTTGTTTTTGCTTTTTATAAAAAAAACATGTGTTTTATTAACTAAAAAACAGCGGATTTAAGCTTATACACCTGGTATATTAAAAAATCTGAAAACAATTTTTCTTTTAATAAATTAAATTTTGTAAGAACAACTTAGAAATTTTTTTCATTGAGAAAACTTTAAAAGATCCTACAAAGTTGAGGAGGGGTTTGCTTTTGACAAGTCATATAATTTCAAAAACAACTTTTTTCTATTAATTTTAAATGCCATGTCTTAAAGTGTCCTTAAATAAATAAAGAAAATAAAATTTAAAAAACTTCCATATAAAAAATTTAAAAAAAAAAATCATAAATAATAATTGTCGTATAAAATTTTTGTTTGATTTTTTTTTGTTTTTTTTTTTTCTTTAAAAAATGTATATAATTTTTTTTTTAAACACCAAAATAAAATAATATCTTTATAACTTTTTTAATTGCTTTATTTTATTTTTCTTTACAGTTTCGTAGAAATGTATCAGATTTATTAACAAAGCCCGAATATGACGATTATTTTCTTCTAAGATGGTTACGAGGTAAATTTTCGTTTTATTTGAAATTTCTTTGTTATTTTTTTTTAAAATTATTTTTCATCACAAATGTGTGTGTTTTTTTTTTTAAATTTCCAGCAAGAAAGTGGAACACTGATGCTGCAGAAAAAATGTTAAGAGAAGTAAATTTTTTATTAATTATTTATTAAAAAAAGACAACATTTTCTTCCAATAAAAAGAAAATTAATTTATATTGAAAATAAAATAATCTACAATAAAAAACAAATATTTTTGGTAAGAGTTCATTTGAGAAATTATCAAAAAGGAGAAATATAAAAAAATTATTAAAAGTAAACATTTACAGAATTAATACTCGTATTTTCAAAAAAATGTTATTACAGTCAATGAAATCTCGAAAAATTTGGGATGCAGACAATATTGAAAATTGGCCTAGACCACAGGTTCTGGCTGACTATGTGCCTCATGGTCTTTCTGGATTCGACAAAGAAGGATCACCAAGTACATGAAACTTTAAATATTTTATAAAAAAAAAAACAGAAACCTCTCTAACTTTTGCTTCTTATTTTATTATTCAAGTCATAGTGGTACCATTTGCTGGTATGGACATGTGGGGCATGTTACATTGCGTTACTCGAATCGATTTCATCCGATCGACAATTCTCGTCTTGGAGCGTTATCAGAAAATTGCCTTTGAACAGAGTGAAAAATATGGTCCACAGGCACGACAATACGTTGTCATATTCGATATGGATAATTTCTATATTAAACAATATGCATGGCGACCTGGTAATTTATTAACATCAACAATAGTACTCGTAAAATAATATTATTGATTTTATATTTTATTTGTTAAAAAAAAGCTGCTGAACTCGTTATTACATTGATCAAAAACTATGAACAAAACTATCCGGAAATATTGAAAATGTGCTATATTATTAATGGTATTGATATTATTAGTTGTAGAAAAAAAAATCTCTGGTTTTTCTGATTTGTTTCTTCTGTATTTATTATTTAGCGCCAAAAATGTTTTCTGTCGCATTTAATATTGTTAAAAAGTTTCTTGACGATTATACAATGAGTAAAATAATGATTTATAAGCAAGGATCTGAAAAATGGCTACCAAAACTTCTGCTAAATACTGATGCTGATCAATTGCCTAAATACTATGGAGGGACCCAGACAGATGAAGATGGTGATCCGAAGTGCAAGTCAAAGGTTGGTTCTGGTTCTGTTTACCTGCAAAAAATCTACCTGTTTTTTTTTTTTTAAAGATTTGTTGGGGTGGACGAATACCTAAAGAAATGTACAGTAAACAGGATGATGATAATAACAATCAGAATGATTTTGTAGAAGCAACAATTAACAAAGGATCGAAACTGAAAGTTGATCTCGAATGTTTGCACGATGGCAGTATGCTCAAGTAAGTTTGGTATTTAGTAGTCGACTTTAAAGAGTTTCAAAACTAATTTTTCTTTAAATTAAATTCATTTTGTCTAGATGGGAATTCCGAACATATGAATATGATATTCGATTTGGAGTTAAATCGATTGATAATAAAACTGGAGAGAAATGCTACGATTTGCCAATGTCGCGTGTGTCCTCAAACGAAATGGATGAAATCGGCTTTATTAGTTGTCAGGCTAATAAAAAATGTAATTTAACACATTATATTTTTTTTTTTAAAAACCTACAAAAATGCTAATAAGATTCTATTTTTTTTTTTTTTTTAGATATTGTTGTTTTTGACAATTCGGGCAGTTATTTGCGAAACAAAAAAATTCGTTACGCCATCAATATGACTTCTCCTTTAAGCGATATCGAAAAAGCGGCTGACCAACTTGTTGAAACAATTGATACTTAGCTTATAATTATAACAATTCAAGTGATATTTAGTAAAGTTCTTTCTTATAACAACAAAATAATAATGGGGTAAAATAATTGTTTCTATTATAAATCCGGGAGGGTTCAATAAATTTTTTTTTTCCATTTTAACATATTGCGTTTTTTTTTTCTAATTAATTTAAAAGAAATTATTAGCAAATTTTATTCCTTTTTGAACAGCTTTGACTATTGTTTAAATGTGCATAAATATTTATACTAAATAAATCAGTTTAAGTGATATATTAGTGTTTCGGTAATAGCGTTCTAGAGCGCTGTAATCACATATAATCCTAATTGGAGTTTGAGTTTTGTGCCGTATCGGTAATATTGGGTTGTTCGGAAAGTAATTTTGTTTTTTTTATTTATAAAAATGAAAGACAATTTTCTTATAGTGAATGAATATTTTATTGTAGCCCTTTTCCTTTAAGTGAATCATTCAATTTGTCCAACTGATGACAGTACACTTCAGAATTGATTGTTGTGTTGCTCGGTAGAAGCTCAAAATAAACGATTCCATTGAAATCTCACCAAACAGATAGCATAACCTTTTTTTTTTGATGAATAATGACTTTCGAAGTACTTTGATCCGGTTCATCTTTTCTACTCCAGAATCTTTTGCACTTAACATTATTTCTCATCCCCAGTGATGATACGCTTCAAAAATGGATAATTTTCTTGGCGCTTGAGAAGCAAATCACAAACGTCAATGCAACGGCACAAATTTTTTTCCGTAAGAAGATGAGGAACCAATATGTCGAGCTTTGAGATAAAACCTAGCCGTTTCAAGTGATCATAAACGGTCAAATTCGATCAATTTAATCTCTCAGCAATCTCACGAGTTGTTATTCGCCGATTTGCATCAATTAAGGCCTTTATTGTGTTTTGACCACTTCCAGAACGTGGTGCATCTTCGAAAGCCTAATTTTGCAAACCAGTTTTGGCACTGGTGCTCATTTAACACATCTTCTCCATTCACATCGGATAATTTTTTTCTTGTTTGAACAGAGTTTTTATCTTTTCTATAGTAAAAAAATAAAATATGCCGAAATACTGTTTTTCACTTTCCATATTTAAAAGTGTATCAACCAAAAACTACTGTGCAGAATCAATGGAATCAATTTTACACAAGCAAGCCTTGCTATGTCAGCTATCAAAATACATATGATTATGCGGCTTAAGTGTGAAGTTGGTTATAAAAAAAATACAATTAAGTCCTCTGTTGGCAAGAAACGAAATTAATTTCCGAACAACCCAATAGCTTTCTGACCGATGCAGCTTTTTTTGTCCTACATTTTTTGACAGGCACTATATTTCGACGGAAACTTGAGCCTTCGATGACTGTATATTTTAACGAGACTATATGTGGCTGTCAAATTCTCGTTTTTTATTTTTTATATTCGATTGTGTTTGTCAGAGACTTGGAGTCATACTCTGGTCGAGACGGTAATTTTTGTGTTCCGCCATTTGATCGGTAGTATTTACGAGGTCTGTTCAAAAAGTATCGCTTTTATCCGCGCGTTACGTTTATTCGATGTTAGATTTTTTGTGGCGTTATGTTGGTACTTATGTCTCTCACTTATGCCGACAAGTTAGGACATTTTGAATGTTCAGTTAATTTTTGACAGCTGCTTTGCTTGCACGTGTTTTGGCTCGTTTTAGATTTTTTCTCAATTTCGAACAAGTTTGGTCGAATGTGAAGGTTTTGCTTAGTTTTCCTCGATTGCAGGGGGTGGTGCCACAGGGTAGAACGGTCAATAATATTACCTGCAAGTTATGCGCAAGTTGCGCAAAGCAATCTGCCAGATTGTGGAAGAACAAAAATTGTCTTTTGCATCATGATAACGCCCCTGCTCACGTATTGTTGCTTGTGCGCGAATTTTTGGCCAAAAACAACATACTAATAATGCCGCAGCCACCGTATTCCCTAGATCTGGCCCTCTGTGACATTTTTTTCTCCCCGAAACAGATTCTTTGATCTTTTTTGGAATGGGCAAAAATCGAAGACGAGCCAAAACACGTGCAAGCAAAGGAGCTGTCAAAAATTAACTGAATATTCAAAATGGCCGAACTTGTCGGCATAAGTGAGAGCCATGAGTACCAACATAACGCCACAAAAAATCGAATATACGTAACCCGCGGAAATTCAAAATTTGGTGTTTAACTTTTTCTGGATGAAACTGTATATTTGGCGACCTATTAACTTTCTTTGACTGACAGTGTACACTTTCTTGTTCTTTTTTTTGGAATGAGATTGTACATTTGGTTTTCCACCTTTTTTTTACAGATACCTTTTCTATCTAAAACCAAATTTTTGAATGAATAGCATATAATGGCATATTCACAATCACAACACACCACATTGTTGTTAAGCTCTTACTCGGTAGAAAATGGAAAAACCCGATTTTTTGCTATTTACTTTTTATTGATTTTTTCTTTTACATTTATTACATTAAGTTTGTTTCCCTCTATTAAATTTTATTTTATTATTACTTATTAATATTTTCATTTGATTTCATGTTGTTTTGTTTTTTATTCTTCACTACGAAAACTGGGACAATGCACATGTCATAATATAATATATAAACGTGCTATGCATGCCTATGTGTGTATGGTTAAAATATAAATAATACAACAAAATTATCGTCAATAGTACATGTGTTAATTTGGACCAGAATTTGGTCCCATGCCGTAGCCTTGTGGCGGTGGACCCGCCTGTCCCATTGGAGTCATTGGTGAATGCATCATTGGTCCTGGACTGGAGCCTACCGGCCCTACTGGTGAAGGTACAATCTAAAATGATTCAAAGAATCACTTATTAAAATTTGTTCATGAAATTATGTAAATATGGTGTAATGCAGACTTGCCTGATTGCCAATTTGTGGTGGTGGTGGATTATCATTTGGTAGTACCAAGTTAGCGAGCAGATCTCGTACAGCGGGGAACAGCGAACATTCACCCGGTTGCAGGCCGTAATCTGAGAATCGTCTCAATTGTTGACTTACCGCATTCATGGCTAATAACTGTACTTGTGGCTCGCGTCGTTCAGCTAATTGAGTAATATTCGAATTGACATCATAGATCATTGGTAACACCAGTGACGGTGCGTCTTTCCAATCCATTCCGGGATATGGAATTCGTGTTACTTGCAACTATAAAATGAGACAAAAAGGTACCGGCATTAAATGATATGTAAGCCAATTAGTATATGACAACATACAAAGAATAGAATTTTCAAACGACAAATAAGAATAGCCGCTGTTCCAATAGGTACGATCGGAATTGCATTCGGCGGTACTCGCATGCAAAATTGAACATTCCATTTGAGACCAGGAATAAAGTCTGGCATTAAATCCAAGCGCATTATCTTAAAAGAAATTAATACAAAAATAATAAATTCAATTTTATTGAACTTTCAAAATAATAAGAAAAAAACTTACTTGAGTGAAATCCCTGAGCACTTGTATTGGTACATTAAGAGCGCGGCAAAAACCATGCAAGGCGTTCGGTCGATAAGGTGGCACAGCAACACGCAAATCGAAGAACTGCTCGATCACCTGAAGATCCTCTGGACTCCACTGATACGGCGTTTTACCATCTTGTGATGGCATGGGTTGAGGAACTGGACTTATCTTAATATGCAGCGACTGCATATGCGTTTGATTGAGAAATACTTGACACTGCAAGCCATCTACCTTGAAAAGTACTACGCCGGGCTCGTTAGCATTTAAGAGTGTCAGCTATTAATAAACAGAAAAAAAATTTAGAATGCATTAATAGCCGGAGATTTATATAAAAAACAAGACTACTCGAAGTGATTTTGATAGACTTACACATTCCTCTTGCTGAATATTGCGCTGTAATTGACGTCGCATGTATAGACAACCAAGGAATCGTTCTAACGGGCTCACTTCGGGGCCGCCAATGTCTTTATTAGGATGTGGACAAGGACGACACAATGTCTCTAACGCCTCATGAGTTAGCAAAGTTGGTGTTGCACCAGCCCAGGAACGCGCTGGTAACACGCGAGACAGATGTGGCGGGCACGCTGGCGCTTGCGGTTTATGTTCAGGACTTTGTCCTGGACGAGGTGATGGTCGAGGCATACTTGGGGATCCAGGCCAATTAGAGGCGGCTGGTGAAAGCGCTGCAAATGGACTGCCATCCGTGTGACTCTGCATATAAGGTAAGTTATTTGGTCCTGGAGAATGCGCCATAGGACTGGGTTGAGGATTAAGAGGTGATGATGGCATCAATCCGCTTGGGGATGGATGCGGCATATGTGGTGCTGGAGGTGATGTCATACTGAAATTCGGATGATTTTGTCCACCGATTGGGTGCGGGCTGGCCGGTGTATGTGGATTCGAGCTGGATGGGGGTGTAATTGGTGGCGCAAATCGTAAACCGCCATCCCGAGGACTTTGAGGCCCTCGCATACTATTCCCTAGAAAAGGAGACGATCCTCCAGCACCAGGTCCGTGCGTGTCTTCCATTGTTATCGGTGATGGAGGATTGTCATCTTCACTTTGTGAGCGTCGTCTATACACCGCATTTTCATCAACATATTTCGTCAAAAAACCCTACAGTATAAAAGTACAGTATGGATTAACGTACAATTAAAATATTCGACGGCAAAACTATTTGCGATTACCTTTAGACCTTTCGTTGGTGAAAACTCATCAATCACTTTTATTCTATCAAATCGGCTGTACGCACCATCACGAATTGATACAAGTCCCCCGGCATGCAGTCGAATTTCAAGGCAGTACAATGCCTGATAGACAAGCCGTAGAAGTGTTGGGGACTGTGGCAAAATGCAGAATGTCAGTACAGGTATTTGCGGTTTCTGAAATGAAAATATGTAGTATTACTAATTGTACTCAGAATATAATCATCACAAGACGTATACCACTGATATTCCTAATTGGGGAATTATTGGAAGTTTGGCAATTGAGCTTAGCGGCTGATACGTCTCATAGAGAATTAGAACTATTTGAGCAAGATTATGGTGTCGATTTAGGTGCGCTTGAAGCTGTTCCCGCATCGTCGAATGTGCATTAATCGCCGAATTTCCACCAACAAAAACCTACAAGCGTCCATATCAAAAGAAATTAGAATATTTCTGATTATACTATTTAGTATTACCATTCGAAAGCCTTTTTGCTGATAACACCAAAATATATTGCACGTAACATCTTTATTGGGTCCGAAACTGAGCAACAAATTTGTGTAACTATAAGATTTGATAGTTACCATGTTATGCAGATTGTATTTCTCTGTGAAAATAAAATGAAAGCAGTTAGTTTTGAGCATGGTGGGTGTAGTAGTTCTCGCACCACTTTTATAATGCTCCGCAAAATCGTAAACAAGCGTATACAAATAGACAATCTTTGACCAATCGCGCAATATATCCTCCACTGTCTTATTGCAATCGGACGTATTCATTTCGTAGTTGAGGTAGACTGTTCGTCGGTTACCCTGTTCTTTATGATGTGTGCTCGTTAATGGTGTACTGTAGAATACGAGTTCGACCACCCAAGCACGGCTTTGGTTATTTTTCTGCATCTGATTATTCTGTGCTCGAATCGATACTGAAATTAGCCGTTTCAATAAATCTTCCCATACGTGCTTTTGGATAACAGGAGTTGAAATCGAACTTTGATTCTAATTGAGTGCCAAATAAGAAAGAACACAAGTACTTAATATTATTCGGAAAATTGAGGGTAATAATATACCTTTGTAGTTTGCTCAGGTGTTGTTGACGATTTAGATGGTTTCGGTAATGTTAACAGCTTCAATACTAGCGAAGTCGCATTCGACTCAACCTGTAGTCCACTGTCCGCAATATTATGCTTGGCAAAAGTTCGAGCCAGCGTTAAGAATGGAATCTTCTCATCACACATAGCCACAACATGCGCCAACTCGGGTATGAAATATGCCGGATAAATAGTTTTTTGTTGTTTTGCCGGTGGACCAGTATCATGTGAGCTCGATTTTCGCTTATTTGAATCTGAAATCAAATGCAAATTACGTCTGCATAATACCGAAAAATACAATATTCCCTCTTTAATAGAACTTACCATCAACATAAGTTCCCGGTCCGTGTGTCGCTACAAAAGTATCAAATTCAATCAGATTTATCACCTGTAAATACATTTTTGTTACGTCCGGTGCAGGTTTTTCAGCAGCAACCTCATTGTCTGTAGATAAGTACTTTACCATAGCCAAATGGAAATTATACTCCATTTCACTGGCGCAATTTGGTTTTTCAGTTAGTTCAACAACCTATAAGATTTAATAATTTTTATATAGTTTAATGATATAAAAACAAGATAAGTAGCTCTTACAAGAATTGTTGATGGATGTCGGTATAATTTTACAAATATTTTGTGCCTTCCTGGTTGTAAAAGTGGTTTATCGGGTGTATTAAGGAATGCTAAGTTATCCACGGCAATAGCAGGCAAATGTTGTAGAGTTTTTTCACAACGCTTATGTGTGATCCAAAATCTGTAAGAAACCAAAGTTAAATAAAAAGACACTGAATTGCTTCTTTTTTTTGTTGATAATTTTTACCTTAATTGTGAAATTAAATACGGAAGTTTTGTGCGGTCACCATTTAACGATGTTTGCATTTCAGCCATAATCGGGCAATCAAGATGTTTAGGAACATGACAACGCAGCATACCCGTATGCGTATCGACGGTAATGTGCACCTGTTCAGCGCGTAAGCAAGGACTAAGAACTGGTACTGTTAGAATAGCTGGTGTACCTTGTAAATGATCTAAAATTAAACAAATATCAAAAGTTATATTTATGCGAAATCATAAATATTTTCAACTGTTCACAAAATACTAACAATCGACATCTTTTAAAAATGAAATAAATTCTAATTTGAGATCTGTAAGCCTTGACAATGTCCTAATATATACTGTGTGTACTAGAAGACGCTCCATTGATAAATGATCTGAACGAACAGCACGCTCAGCAACCTCAGAAGATTCCTATTCAGAATCGTGAACGTAAAAACTTTGTAATAAACTATATCGAAACTCGTAAAAAACAAACCTTAATTCCAATTGAAGGAACATGTATCACAGCCAAGGGTCGGGCAATTTCATTCGGGTCACTTTGTACTGTGAAACGATAGCCCAATTCTGATTTGGCATCTTTACTTGTTAATTCCCGCCAATAGGATACAGTTAGTTTCGCACTAGGAATATATTCTTCTACTTTGATATGGTCATCTAAGCGTTCCGCTGATAGCCGCAGTGTTTGTGTATACAAAACTTCTAACTGTAGTGATTGGCAAAAGAAGTGCAAGCAATTGTAAACCTCTTCTAGGGGATTTTTATTCTCAACCAAACGATTCTGTATCAATAGATGTATATAGTTAACTTGCATCGTATGAACAAGTGGTCTTCCTTCTAAAATTTAGAACAACAAAGAATATGTATTAATACTATTGAAAAAATGCAATTTTTAGTTTAACCTCCTGTTTCTTTATCTTCAACAAGTATGTCGATATCGAGAAGACGCCAAGGAACATTTGGTCCATCTCCCATAACTGTTAGTGATACTTCAAACTCGTGATCAACATGAAAAGTAACACGACCGCATTTAATCTAGAAATTTAAAATAGTTAGCAAAATATTAAATATCTCACAGTAAGAATCTGCTCTAACTTACCTTAAATTTTCGCATTTGAGGAATAAGATTCCCGGTCACTAGCCGATGTTGGATAACTTGGTTAAGTCGCAAAAGGGTTTGTCTCTTTTCAAATGAAGTTATCGCATCCGGCGGTACAATTTTTTCTCTAATAATAGCTGGCAATCGTGAATAACTACCAGTTGTAAGTACTTCAACTGTACTGTATAAATGAAAAGCTGGTAAACGTGCACGAACTAAAGTTTCTCTGGCTATTCTCGATAACATGTCTGCAGTTTCAACAAATAACATCGACTGTTTGTCCAAGAAGCTCATGATATGCTAAAAAGAAAGAATAATAATAATTTAACAAAAAAAAATAAAAACAATCGGTTTTAATATAAATATTTCCATTCAAATATGGATTTAGTATTCAGTATTTTTGCCAAAGTTATGACTTTCACAAAAAAAAAAGTGCTTACCGCTGATTTGTCTACTTTCGAAGCAGAATTTGCCCATTTCACTAATGCTAGTAATCTAATAAACAACTGTCTCGTTCGGGCTGAAAAATTATAAATTTCAATTTTTCGCTCCATGTCCGTTTTCCGAGGTAAACTAAAAAAAATTTTTTGCAATTTTAAAATGAATTTTTAGGTTATGTATGAAAAATTGACTTACAGCTCAGCCAAAACAGTAAGATCATGGTAAGTCCTTTGGATAATGAATTCAATAAGCATTGATAGCGATATTGATCGGGAACGGGGTCCACTCTCCTGAGCGGACGGTATATATCCGGTGACGGGGCCCTGCATACCCTCGAGAGGTTGTGGTGGCATTTTGATTTATGTATATTATCAAATTACCAGAGTTTATAAATTTTTACACAAAATAACGGTTACTTCTTTAATAATTAGTTAAAAAAGAGTAAAATTCACATTTTTGCGCGTTCTTTCAAGAGACGTTTTTCGTCAACTTGGCCACAAAATAATAAAAATCACGTAGGCACAAATAAATGCGTACTAAAAAAATATTTACGATTCGCCAAGACTTCTTTAAATCTTGGTAGTTATTTATATCATTTATATAAACCAAAACAATTAGAATCTGTTTTAAATTCGTAATAAAACTTAATAATTGAGCCAAAGGAAAATGTCACACTTTACTTTTGACAACTACCCATAAAAGTAACAGTTGTCAAACAAATATTGGGAATTGACATAAATAGTCGAAATTTTGGTCGAAATTATAACAGTTTATTCGTTACATAAAAGTGACAGCAAAATACATACATTCCAAACTGGCATAAATTAAGTAAAAGTGTTTAGTATTTTTCAATTTTATGCGGTTTTACAAATATTAAAAGAAATTATTAAATTAATCGAATCAATAACACTTATTAAGTTGTAAAGTTTTAAGTAAATTTTAAAGTACGAATTTATTCCACTCAATAGAAGCTGACATCTGTTGGGAAAATTGGTAACATATTATGAATGTTCCCTTTGCACATTAAAAATCATTAAGTGCGTTTTTTATATTATTTTTAACACAAATTTCTATAATAGTTAATTTTTTTAACTCCATACAATTTATATATTATGATTATTTTACGCTAATAATAAATGTACTTCCAATAAATAATTAGAGGCGATTTTAATTAAAATATAAATAGTAAAAATTTTTTTTTTAAAAAAATATATAAAATAATTTGGAAATTTATTGAATTTATAAAAATGCATATTTAATATTCAAAAAAAAAAAAATACAATAATACTGTTGAAAAACCTACTATTTTATATTAATAAAATTCTTGCACCTGACTTGAAAGTGAATGAATAGTTTTGTAAATATTTTTTGTCAATTAATTATGCACATACCCACATTAGTTGAAATAGTTTTTCTTTATTATTCAAAGAACAAAAATAATTAAAATAACAAATAACAGCTTTGAAATTTTAATAAGTTTATTTTTTAAATTTTTTTTGTTGAAAAAATGAAAGGCTTTGGAAGAAAAATTTATTGGAGGGCTAAAAAAATGATAATAAATTTGAAATATACGAGCAATATCTTAAAAGAATATTAAAAAACCGATTAATATTTTCGAAAACCAGACAAAAACAATAAATACAAAGAATTTTTGGTTCAGAAAAGAATAACATTGAATTCAAATGAAGACTTGCAACAAGTTGTTATTCATTTATTTTTGAATATAATACCAAAAAATATTTTCTAACAAAGGCAATTGGTTTTGGGAAAAGATTTATAACGTCTGCCATATTGTAAATTTGAGTTATTTGAAAATGACTAACTTCCACTAATTAAACTGTATGCACAGCTAGCTATATAGAAGTACATTACATGAATGTCTTTTTAAACATAAAATAAATGAGAATCCGAAATAAAAAATTGCAAATATTGTCGTTATGCGGCATCTCAAGTTTATTTGGTATCATAGCATTCGAGAATCCTTGAAATTGCATGTCATTCGCATCGAACGCCAAGGAGTTTAGGGTTCAGCTGCGCCCCAAACGGAATGGATGTCATAGTGTACATATGCTGTTAAAAATAGCCGCCCTATGCCGGCATCAGAAATAGACTGTACGAGTACTCGGGGCAATATCAGTATAAGTAAAAATGCAAATGTTAATAAGAAGAAAAACGCATCTACTGTGAAAATCAGCAGAGACGGCAACCATACTCAGATTTATAGTAGCAAAATATGCGGCGATTGTATATAATGAACAGAAATATTTATATTTGTAGTATTAGTAATTTTGTCTTACTAACTTTTGAATTTATTTACGACTAACCAACTGTCTGCCGTTTGCCACAGGGAATCATCATCCGTACTCATTCTACAAGCAGGTGATTTATGCTCCAGATTAAAGGCGAAAGTGTCTCCGATTTTCTGTAACTGCCTGCCTGCGCACCTACACACTAGCCCCAATGACGAAATGATTCCGTAAAAAGTGTTGCGCGCATTCTACGGCATAGTGACCACCATATGCAACCCATTCGATACGGCATATGTGTCACGTGCCTTATTTTCGTATGCCATCGTCACAGATACTAAAACTTCTGATCACGATTCAACTTTTCTCCAATGAGATCTGCTCGATTATTATTTTTATAATTCACCATTAAAACACAATTATTATTAATTCTTTTTTTTCTATACAAGAATTAACCGAAAAATATAAATTAAGACTTAATTACTATAAACATGATGTTGGATTTTGGAGCTGGTTGGCTCCACTATCACACACCGGTTCACATATAGTGTGCATATAAGCATGGATAAGTAGAGAATCGTGCTGACTTAAACGAGCTTCGTGCATTATAGCGGACGTTGCTACTGCCAGGGTCTTCCTTATTTACAACATCTGCTCGCTGCTGGTCACAAATAATAATTCATAAGATAATAAAACATTAAATATTCATAATTACAAATTATCTAAGAAGAGAAAAACATTATGCTGACTTTAGTGAAATTATAAAAAAAAAATCAATTATTATTGAAAATCAGTTTGGCATTGAATAATCTTCTTGATAGAACTTATTTTCTTTTGTTAAGAAGCATTTAAAAAAATCGAGTTTCTGGATTTGTATGTACCAAAAAAAGAGTTTTGAAAATAATTTTTCCAATCTAGAAAATGCACACAAAAAAATCGGGTACATCCTGTAAAAGTGCATTTGCAATATTTGCTTCTAATCCAAGACAGGAAACGACAAGTGTACCGTAAATCTTTGTAAGGTGGCTTCTTCCGAAATAGTATACCATTGAAAAAAGAAGGGCGATCGAAGGAGGGTTGAGCTAAAAACCATTGAGCACGTGGCTTTGGAAAAATCTATTTTTAAATTAAATTCATTGAAGACAAATTCAAACGTATGTCAACTCCGAGGGAATAAATTCAAATAATGTGCTCTGAGTGCGTTCGCTAAAAATGTTGATGAGTTTCTAAGTATTAAGCAATATAAAAAAAAAACTGAAGAAGAAAAACCAAGACGACACCCCCTCATTTTGAACGCCTTATCACTCAGTTCCCATGATCAACTGTGACAAACGCAAGGTGTGATTTGTCTTTAATTCAACATAATCTGGTGGTGATATCGAAATGAGAATAAACTTTTCGTATTAGTGAAAAACCCAAAAAAAAAATATTTTTTCTTATACTAAAAATTACAATTCTATTAAAAATAGAGACTCTTATTAAGTAAGAAAAATATCATCATCCAAATTTATGGTAAGATTCTTTTGGAAATTAATTTCGTACGAATCTGAGTTGAGGTGGTTGGAAAATTTTTTAATGAATCACTTCGATCGTCAGTACTTAACGTTAGTTCTTCTACATTCTACAAAAAAAATGTTGCTCAATTTTGTGATTTATTTCTTCTTTTTATTTGAAAATTTAGAAAAGAAATTATTTTCGAATTCTTCTTTCATAAAACTAAAATTCTAAAAAATAAAAGCACATCGAACGAGTGGAATTATTTCGAACATTCTTTAGAAGATATTATCAACAATATTTGTATACTGATTAATTTCTCATTTGTTCAGATTTAATAGTAATAATAAAAATTTTAGAAACTATTTTGAAATTATAATTAATTTTTTTTCTTACATGCAAATTAATTTGAGAATTTATGATTTTGTAAATAGAGAATTTCTACTATTATTCAAAATATTGTACGAAAAAGATTGTTCACAAATTATTCTTATTTTGTTTAAATAGCCAAAAAACGTTATTATAACAATAGCTCTCAAACTGTTTTTAGTTAGCATAAAATCAATTTGTAAACAGTTTTTAGAAAGACATTAAATAGATTAGATTAAATTTTTACCATTAATTCGATTAAATTTAATAGTATAATTAGTTTTTCAAATAATAATTATGTTCTAGGTAATAAAATTCAAAACTACAATTATAAATTTTCATTGCAATCAATTCTAATAACCACCTTAATAACGCATTATCTATTTTGTGGTTTGAAAAGTACCGGCAAGGTCGTTTGACAGTTATTCATTTTACGAGGTCTGTTCACAAAGTATCGCGAATTTTGAATTTCCGCGGGTTACGTATATTTGATTTTCGATTTTTTGTGGCGTTAAGTAAGTACTTATGTCTCTCACTTATGCCGACAAGTTCGGCCATTTTGAATGTTCAGTTAATTTTTGACAAATGCTTTGCGTGCACGTGTTTTGGCTCGTCTTCGATTTTTGCCCATTCCAAAAAATAGATCAAAGAATCTGTTTCGGGAATAAGAAAAAGTCACAGGGAGCCAGATCTGGGGAATACGGTGGCTGCGGCATTATTAGTGTGTTGGTTTTGGCCAAAAATGGCAAAAGCCAATTTTTGTTCTTCCATAAATCCTGGCGTTTCTGACGGGTTGCTTCGCGGAACTTGCGCATAAGTTGCAGGTAATATTCTTTATTGACCGGTCTATCCTGTAGCAAGAACTCATGATGCACCACGCCCATGCAATCGAAGAATACTGTAAGCAAAACCTTCACATTCGACCGAACTTGGCGCGCTTTTATCGGTCTTGGCTCGTGCGGCAGCTTCCATTGGGATGATTGAGCTTTGGTTTCCATGTCATAACCATAAACACATGATTCGTCACCAGTTATATCCTTCTGGAGCAAATTTGGGTCATCGCGGACAGTTAATGCAATGCTGTTTTTCGTCAAAAATGGCCAAAAATCGAAAACGAGCCAAAACATGTGCAAGCAAAGCAGCTGTCAAAAATTAACTGAATATTCAAAATGGCCGAATTTGTCGGCATAAGTGAAAGACATGATTACTAACATAACACCACAAAAAATCGAAAATCAAATATACTTAACCCGCGGAAATTAAAAATTCATTCCAGATAACATTTGTATAGTTTTAAGCTTGCCATTTTTAGTTAACATTTATCAAGCTTAAGGTTTGAAACGTGTTAAAATTTTAAATTCTTTCTACAAAATTGATGGCTCCAAAAGCAGATTATTTCTTCAGCAATGAGGATTAGCGATGAGCCTAAATAAACAAACTTGTCGTATATGAGGCTCTAAAAAACTACAAGTAACTATAGAGAAGTTATTGCATCCGTGAAAAGTTACTGTCTGTTGTGTATTTTGGTCTGAACGTGTCATTGGCTCGTGTTTCCATGAAAATGATAAAGAAGAGACCATTACTACCGATTCTGAGTGATATGACCTTATGTTAACGAACTTATTTTGTCTAAACTGGTACTAGAAGTCACAAAACATGATAAATTTTGGATTTCTTGTGCAAAAAGTTCTCCGGGCGCGTAATTTCAAAATTTGCGGATTCATTTAGCCACCATGTGATTTGACCCTGTTAGACTTCCTTTTATAAAACTACAGGCTTACGCAAATAATTTTCAAATTTTAAATCATTTAAAAACCAAATTCCGTCAAGTAATGGTCGAATTACAGACCAAAATGTGCAAAAAAAACTCATCAAAAGTAACCTTAAAAAAAATCGAGTTTTGCATGAAGTTTTATGACAGAAAATTACTTTTTTTTATAATGGCAAAATTTATAAACTATAAAAAAAAATAAAAGTTTTGTTAAAATCTTAATTTTAGAAATCCTTTTCTTTTTGGACTTTACTTTCCAAAGTACAAAAATTGAATAATTATTTATTATGAAAACCATAGAATACTATTAACATATTTGAAATATATTTGAATAGCAGCTGTTATCTTTTTCTTAAATTTCTAAATAAATACTGTAGTTTTAAAATAAAACAATTTACGAGGGTCATTCAACAAGTACTTAGCCTACAAAAGAAAAACGAAAATTTTGGAAAGGTGGTAATTTATTTTTCCACATAATCTCCTTCAAGCTCGATACACAAAATACATTTTCTCGAGGGAAGAGAAAATACATTTTCTCGAGGGAAGCAAAATAGGCCTCCGTGGCGACGATGACCTCCTCATTCGACCCAAATCGATTCCCGGCGAGTGATTTTTTCAGGTTTGGAAACAAAAAGTAGTCACAAGGGGCCAAATCTGGAGAGTACGGTGGATGGGGCAGCAATTCGTAGCGCAATTCGACCAATTTGGCCATGGCGACGGCGGAGGTGTGAGCCGGCGCGTTGTCGTGGTGGAACATGACTTTTTTCTTCGCAAAGCGGGGCTGCTTTTTCTTCAAATCGGCCCAATAAGTCAGCATAGTAGCGCCCCGTGATTGTTTTACCCTTCTCGAGTTAATCGATGTGGATCACACCTTGTGAATCCCATAAAACGGTGGCCTTTCCGGCCGATCGAACAGTCTTCGCCTTCTTCGGAGCACGTTCGCCGGGTGAAGTCTACTGTTTCGACTGTTCCTTGGTCTCTGGTGTGTACCAGTGAATCCATGTTTCGTCTACGATCACGAAACGACGAAAGAACTCCGCTGGATTGCGCTGAAACAGCGCCAAACACGTCGCCGATGTGGTCTCATGGTTGCGCTTGTTTTCCGGTGTGAGCAAACTCGGCACCCATCGCGCCGACAGCTTTCTCATGCCCAGTTCTTCGTGTAGAATATGATGCACCATTCCTACTGCGATGCCCACAGTCTCAGCTATCTCGTGAACCTTTAATCGACGGTCTGCCAACACGAGATTGTGGACTTTTTTAACGTTTTCCTCCGTAGCAGCCGTTTTTGGGGCACCTGGGCGTGGCTCATCAAAAACCGACGTGCGGCCACGAATAAACTCGTTGAACCAATTCTTGACGGTCGCCATCGAAGGAGAAGAGTCACCATACACAGCATCCAAGCGATCTTTGATTTCGCTGCGCGTTTTCCCTTCCAAAAACAAGAATCTAATCACCGAACGATATTGTTCTTTTTCCATTTTTGTGCAACCGACCGACATGCTCGCTTTCAAAGGCTCTCAAAACAAAACAAATTAAGGGAATCGACTGAAACTTCGACAGTAGGCTACTTAAAGAATGTACTGCACGATGGTAAATTTCTTTTGTGACAGCAGTTCCATTTAATTATGTATCGAAATAAAAGAAGAAAAAGACGAACATTTTTCTTTGTAAGGAAAAGAATCTTTTCATTTCCAAAAATGTCTAGAATTATGAATTTATTATAAAGATCTAAAATCAAATTAAACAAAAATATCTGAAAATATGTCCATAACAGAGTATATCGAAATAATTCGGTAATTTTCTTTTTTCAAGATTGCCCAATATTTTCGTATGCACACGATATTAGAAAATTTCACACCTACTCATAAATGAGATCGATTTCAATACATAATAAAAATAGAATTTGGGGTAATAAAGATAAAAGAGAAAAAAACCAGAATCAATCAGAAAATATAGTAAAAAAATTAACGAAGCAAACAAAAAATAAATCGAATAAAGAACGACAAATAACAAAAATATTGTTCAACAAGTGTTCAAGAATAACATTAAGAAGGAGAATCTGCCTTCTAGTCGTTAACCTAGTACATGTTGAAATCACTCAAAGTGTATATTTAGCCTGTGTTTTCGAGAACACTCACTCATATGCCCATACGCATATTTATTTGGTTGAACATTTGTACAAAGAAATCACCAACTCGATGTTTTATAAATAGAAATCTGATTGGTTAGTGAACTATGCAGACGAGTGAACAACTCGGCGTGATCAAATGCTTTTAGAAAAATCTTCCCAACAATGGAATCGATTTCGAATAGAGCTAAATGCCTAGTGGCTGAATGTACGCCAGTTGCCCTCCCAAGGCTCCTTCGAATGGGCGCTCATTTGTCACAACAACGCCAGTGGCAACAATAATGGCGAACATTTTTTTTTTTTTACTGAACATGCAAAAACAACCACCGATCCCGAAAATGTGAAATTTTTGTAAATTCAAGGCGAATGCAATCTGAATCTAAGGATTTGTATCCATCACATGTGAATTGAGCCGGGATAAAAATGACAAATTGATGGTACTTCACCCCATATATCCGAACATGAGCACGTGTTCGTCCGACTGCGGGCATCAGACGCGTAATGAACCAGAAAGACCTCATATCTCATATGGGGATTTTTTTTTATTTATTTTTTAATCAAAATCACAACAGACGACAGTGAAGAATTGTCTCCAAAACCCGCCAACCATATGACTATCCGCAAACAAGTCGATATTAATTAAATCTCTCCTTAACTGTTAAGCATATTCTTCTTTCGATAATTTCCAAACCACCATTGAAGATATTCTATTAATTTTTTAAATTAAAAATAACAACAAAATCACAATTAAAAATTTTTTCCGCCACTCTAGTATAAGCAAGGGTAGGGGGTGGGTAGTTATGAGTTTTGATTATGATCGAAAATAATTATAGCACATCTTGACTAGGTGAGAGCTCTAAATTCCATTTCCATCAGCAGAGTTGACGTTCTCTAGCTTTCTCTAGTTCGTCGTTAGCTGGGCGTTGATCCCTTTTTCATTAGAAAATACCTAAAAATATACACCTTCTTTCGAAAAATAAACAACAAACACGACACACGCTTAGAATACATCTATTTGGACGCACATGCACATGTACACTACAAGCCAAAAGTATACGACCAACAAATTCTCTGGATATTTTTTTGGTTAAAATTTTAATAAATCAAAAACTTATATTATTTCTTTGATAATATTAATATAAAAAAATACGAATACATAAAACTATCATTATTTTTAAGATAAAAATTAAAAATATAATACTATAGTAGTACCTATATTATACTATTGAAGTAGGTAAAAATAAATGATAAATTTTTTATGCTGGTAATTTAGTAAGTCCAAGGATTTTTCTTCCTCAATATGACTAGATATTATTCCTTATAGATATACCAGGGTTATAAGCTTAAATCCGCTGTTTGGTCATAGATGGCGTGAGTGAGCGTATTAAGCTACCATGGGCACGCCATACTTTTTTTTTATGAGTTTGACATCTGTCAACATTAATCGCAAAAAATGCTCGCGGAATAATTGGATGTTACTCAACCAGCCATTTCCATGCATCTGCGTGCCATGGGGAAGATTAAAAAGATCGGAAAATGGGTACCGCATGAATTGAACGATAGACAGATGGAGTGACGCCAAAACACATGCGAAACCTTGCTCGCCAGACGAAAAGGAAGTCGTTCCCGCATCGGATTGCGACAGACGATGAAAAGTGGATATATTTCGAGAATCCTAAACGTAAGAAATCGTGGGTTGATCCCGGCCGACCATCAACATCTTCCCGAAGACCAAATCGCTTCGGACGGAAGACGATGCTGTGCGTTTGGTGGGATCAGCAGGGTATCGTCTACTATGAGATGTTGAAACCTGGTGAAACTGTCAATGCTCACCGGTACCACCAACAACTGATCAAATTGCACTGTGCTCTGCGTGAAAAAAGGACGGATTATCAACAAAGACTTGACAAGCTGATTTTCCTCCACGACAACGCACCATCGCACACGTCAAAAATGGTTCGAAACTATTTGGAGACACTCAACTAGGAGGTGCTACCCCATCCCGCTTATTCGCCAGACCTCGCCCCTTCCGAATACCACCTGTTTTCGTCGATGGGCCACGCGCTCGCTGAGCAGCACTTCGATTCTTACGAAGACGTCCGAAAATGCGTTGATGAGTGGTTTGCCTCGAAAGAGAAGGAATTTTTTTAGCTTGGTATCCCCAAATTGCCCGAGAGATGGGTAAAATGTGTAGCTAGCGAAGGCAAGTACTTTGAATAAATTTGTTTTTTGCTTTCTATGAAACAAGCCTGTGTTTTTTTTCACTAAAAAACAGCGAATTTAAGCTTATACACCTGGTAAATTAATTAATTTGATTATTTTCTTTTAAATATTTAATCTAAAGTTGAAGTTATTAATTTCTATTTGATAAAATTATTAAAAAAACAAGGAAAAACGTTTTTGAATTACTCTCTTATTTTGTTATTTTATTTAACGGTAGTAAATCGGTGCTTTTCATAGCGGTCAAGTTTAAAATTTCAAAGAGTTGCGGTTTTCAAAAAGAGTTGCGGCTCCACAGGGGTTTTAAATAACTACGTTTAATCCTTAGATTATAGAAGAACTATTGTAGATATGTCTCTACACAAAAAATTCTGTCCAAATTTTTTTCACAATATATTCGTATGAACGCACAAACTTAAAAAATAACTTTTCACGAAACACTTTGTATTCTAAAATAAAAATTTTCTATTTGCTGTCGTGAAAAGTAAAACTATTTACGCAACTGGATTAATTTATACTGACTTGTTCATAAACTATTTAAGATTTAATGAAACCACACTTGAACCTTCATTTCGCAATAAGTATATAAATGTAAACAAAAGTATGCAAAAATTTCGGTTTGCAACCATTTCATGGAGAATGGCGTGTTTTAAAACTCTGCGAAAATCTACAAAATTGAGGTGCTTAATATTCGATTGATATTTACAAAATAAATAACTAACCTAAAATACAATTGGATTTAATACCAGAAGATTCTGTCGTGCATAAATTAAATTTTTGTTTCGAATAAGTCAGTTAAAATGAATATTAATTATGCTTTTAGAATTCTAAAAATTTCTATTACGAAAACTAGATGTCAGTGGGTGTCATGTATACATCAAAAAAATCTACACAAATGTATGCAAGCAGTACGATTTCTCGCCGCTTTTGCAATAATTTAGACAGAAAATTGCGTGTTCATGTACGAAAATCTGACGTTCGGGACTATCCAAGTATTCTTTAATCTAAGATGCTAACTGAGCACATGTAATTTACATTAAATTAGATTGGCGGTCTGCAAGCAACAGCTATTGCTTTGTTCTGAACTATCATCAAGTACCTTAGCATAATTCGCTATAAAGTTCGTTTTTTTGCCAATTTGCGTTGCGCATCGTTTGGTTGTTGCCTGAGCGTCCTTTTGGACATATGCAGCCACAAGAGTCTCCATGAAATGGTACCACATTACCAGAGAATCGACGATGTCATTCATATTAAGCCAGAACCACCGACGGATTATTTGTCAAAAATATTACAAAATTGGTCCTAGATATATTTTGCTTCTGTTTACTTTACGAATATCAAAATCGCGATGACATAAGACGCCATTTGCAAAAATGAAAAACTCTACAAAAACTCCACAAAAAATATACATATATGAAAATCTGACGTACGGGCCTATCCACCTTTAATCTAAGGTCTCTACCAAAAAATTCTGTACAAATTTTTTTGAGAACATATTCGTATGAATGCATATACTTGCAAAATATCAGAAACGGCGTAAATCAATGGGGGCCAATTTAAAAGGTCAGTTAGGAATTGACAGGATACTTTTAAAACCATTTATCATAAATGATGTCATTATGCGAAAACAAATATTTTTTTCGCATAATGATATTATTATGATAAATGGTAGAATATTTAATAAAACACTGTACTCTTTAGAAATAGTATTTTTTTATTTATTATGTTGTTTTTTTTTTAAATTTATAAAACTAAGCAACTAGGTGGTATGATTGCCAATGAATTTTTTAATTTTTCGTATGCGGAAGCTCCAGAGCAGGTTTAGAATCGCTGGCGTAAGTTCTTATAAAGCCTAAATAATTTAATTAGTTTATAATTTGCATTATTCTAAATTTAATTTCACCAACTTTGTGTTCCTCATCGCTCCTAAATCAAACAATTATTTTTCAAAGTCGTTTATGCACTCCGAATATTTTGAAGATTTTCATTCGCACAGTTATTACTTAATAAATTTATCCTCATTCTAAGAATCTATTACATATTTGCCAATATGCAGTTATTGTATGTGTTGCAGTTAAAGGTAAAAGTTGAATTGATTTAGTGTTTTTCTTAATTGCCAAAGAATACTCCTTCGCTCTAAATCAGAAATGATTAACCTGATTGCAATAACTTCCCTTTCTATTGGCAACATTTTATTGTCATCTTTCAGTGTAATAGTTTCTGTTTCATTCGAATAGCTTATTTTGGAAGAATTAATACAATTTTTTCGTTCAACTTCACAAAAGAATATCTTCTCTCAGGTAAATTTTCAATTTTTCTGTTTCGACATCATATTCTGAAATATTAAACAAATTTTGTTTGTGAATTATTTAAAATTAAATATTAATTGCACTTTCACTTAAACTTCACAAAATAACAAATTTAAAAAAAAAAAAAATAGGCAATTTATTTAGTTATGCTACCATTTCATGGAGAATGGCGTCTTTTAAAACTCTCCAAAAGTCTACAAAATTGAGGCGCTTGATATTTACAAAATAAATAACAAACCTAAAATACAATTTAATATCAAAAGATTGTTTAAAGAATAAATGTTATCTTCTGCCGTGTTTAAATTATATTTTTTTTTGGAATTACGAAAATGCTTTTAAAATTAAAAACAGTTCAATTACGAAAACTAGATGTCAGTGGGTGTCATTTCTACACAAATGTAACATATACAGTAAGTACGATTTCTCGCCGCTTTGCAAATTATGTAGACAGAAAATTGCGTATACATATATGAAAATCTGATGCAACGCCTATCCAGGTATTCTGTAGTGTAAAGGTCAATCTTTGACAGCCCATTACTTTGACGTTTCAAGACACAACACTGTCATTATTTTTTGTTTATATTCTACTTTAACCACTACATAATCATGAAGAACTACGCTAATCAAAAACGCGTCGAGATAGCGAAAAAACAATCTTTAGAGATGAAGTGCATTTTTAGCTGAATGGTTGGGTAAACAAGCAAATTGTCGAATCTGGGATGTAAAGCAAGCACTACAGTTCTAGGAGTTTTCTTTGGTCAGGCGGGATCATCAGGCCTTACTGCTTTGGAAATGTGATTAGCGCGATGGTGCTTATCAATGGCGAGAGGTATCGAGCTATGATAACTTTTTTTTTTTCGAACAGAACGGTATGACTTGATACATCCGCCCCGCCGGTGTGATGTTAAGTATAGATCAGCTTATCATCCCAATCATGGCCAGCAGCTAAGAAGGGGCAAAAGTAGTTATAAGACAGTGGATAAATCATGTTATTCACATGCAAATGATTTTTCAAATGCAATTTAATTATGATACCTTCAATAAAGGGTGTGATGCATCATACAAAAAGCGTATCAGTGCTTTAAGAGTGCGAACCCTGAAATTGTGGAAGTGGTTCTTACAGGAAGTCGAAAGGAAGATTGCTTCTAATTCAGAGTTATTTGTTTTAAATGCGAACACGGAATCAGGGACCTCCCATTCGTCGAAATGTGCCCTGACTATTAGCGTAGGCTTCGTGGTGGCTGTGGATTTTAAATGTTTGTAGCCAGCTGGGCCACAGTCTGAGGTGTGCTCAATAATCCAATAATCTCCATCGGTCTTCTAATTTCACTCCATACACTTGTTGCCCCCAAAAATAGTATAAAAGAATAAAAATATTGAACTGGGAGGTGTTTGGGTGAAGGTGGAAAATCGTAAAAATTTCCGTCTCCATGACCACATTTGGTTGTGGAGTGAGGGTATGACCAATAGGCTTAGGGGTACCTCTTACGACAAACGAAAGGTAGAGTGTACGTAGACAATGTGACTTTTTTCTATGGGGCTACATTAAATCAATGGTTTATGCCAACAAACCGACAACACTTTCGAAGCTAGAGAATAACATAATTCAAGCTCTCGGTGACAGTCGACACCTCATGCAAACGGAACCGTGGAAGCCATTTAAACAATGTTAAAATTGTAACGTTATTAATAGTTTGAACGCGAATCGTTAAAAAAAACGAATCGGAGACTTATGGCACCTCATATTCGGTAACCAATTAAATAAAAGCCTGTAAAAGCTAACGAGGCTCTCTAACAACAGTTAAAAGGTAATTGAGAGTTGCTGGTCTATTTGAACGCGTAGCAATAAGAAAATTATTACTTCATCCTTCAAATAAATAAAAATGATTGAATTGAATTTTATTTTATTAAAACTTGATTGCTGAGGTCTTGAAAATTATACTCTTGACGGATGAGAAAAAGGTCCAGATTTTTTGGGTCTTAGAGAAGAATTTATATTTGGCACAGTGCTGGTGAAAAAAAGGCGATGGTTCGATTATTGTTTGTGTAATAGCAGTTATTAAATATTTTAGGGCCAAATGCTCTTTCATCAGGACTTCGGTTAATTGGCGAAGGATCCGTAGTAGAGCAGGATAAAAATTATAAACATAGTTCGAAGTGGAGATTTTCTTAAAAATAAAAAAACAAGATGGCAATTATCCTATCTCAAAGCCACTGAAGTTCTATAAGATAAGTTAGTTAGAAAAGGGCGGTAGCACTGTGCATATTATCTAAGGAACATCTATGAAAAGTCCTTTTACTTATTTAGATGGAATAATACTTCAAAGGATTCGATAAAAGGACTTCGTCGAAAAAACCTTTTTAATCATTTTTTTTTCATATTCTGTTTTTAAATTGATAATAATTAATGCTTAATAATATTTTTTTCATATTTAATTTTAAAAAAAAGTAATATTTAAAAAAATAATCGGTTTTTTCGTTTTATTTAACTTTCGCCCCAAAAACCCAAAGTTGGCGCACAAACTTTTGAACCGTAGTGTACCTACTAACAATATTTATGTTCAAAGTTTATATTTATATTCGTAGATATAAACTACACTAAGGCTTGTTTTTTGCTGTGATATTCTTTACATTTAAAAAATTCTTATTGCATATAAAGAAAGAATTCTATTCAAAAAATAAAAGAAAGAATAACACAAAATTACTCAGCTGCCAAAGTTTATTTCCCATTCGAAACTTTGGTGTTTGCTTTTTCTTAACTGAAAATATTTAGTATAAAAAAAAACAATTATTTTTCCTTTTTTAATAAAATCTATATTAAAAATGCAAAGTGAGTAATATATAGAAATGAAGAAAAATCAACAAAAATATCATATGGCATCGTCCATTCCAATTGGAAAGTGTCTTCTCTCCATTCAGATCAGATCAGAATAAAGTGTTGCTTTTCTGAAAGATGTGCGCCTCACTAGAGATTTTTTTATTTGGCGCGTGCCAAGGAAGTAACGTACCAAAGAGACAGTCTGGTCTGGTCTGGTCTGGTATGGTTTTTGGTAGAGTTCCACTAACAAGTGACGATGAGTTGCGTGCATTAGCACCGTGGACACTTGACGCTGACTCTGATTTTCGCCTGTTTTTGCGATTTGAAATTTTATTCAAAATTGCACAAAATAACCACCCAAATTAATACAAAATTCAAATACGGAATTTTTTCCTACGTTTCCACCATAAAATTCCATCCATGCATTCGGGTGATTTTGAGTTTTTTTTTTCATCCATTTGGATTTATTCCGCATAAACTCCAAATGGGCGGCAGCATTTATATCACGGCTCACCACCATCACAGAAATCATAACGACCACCGCTGCTGCTACTTCTACTCGTAGTTTTGTGCCTCAAAGCTATGTAAATAAATTTTCCGAAAATATCCCCTAAAAGGTGTATACGCGCTTTTATATGTAAATGTATTTCCACATTTTCGTATGCATATATTATGATTAAAAGCACACCAACCGTTTCGCTTTGATTTTTCTCTCTCTCTCTCTTTTCTACTTTATTTGCTTAGATTTAATGATTCTCTTCTCCTGATTACCTTTTAGTCGTTTTTGATTTTTATTTAAAGAAAAACAAAGATGGCGTCAGCATTTGGCTTATTCAAGGGGGAAACGAACTGCATTTAATCTATTACTAATCGTATATGTACCGGCATCCTCCAAATAAATACTCATTTTCCACTTATACACATATGAATGTTATATGGACTGCCAAACAAAGTATGACCCGCATGTGGCAGCAGGTCTCCCGGATGAAGTGGTGCGGCTGGCAAACGTCGGTATCACCTGTTTTGAACTTCAAATTTATTTCAATCGAAATAATCGTAATTTTAATTTTAATCTTGGCACAACTTAAGATTGGAGGAAATTGTTGAGAAAAAATATTTTCAATTTTTTTTTTATACTATAATATTATATTTACCATAATAATTTTAGAAAAATTAGAAAAAAATACTCTTTTTATAGATGTAATTGTAAAAATTTTTATTTGATAAGAAATTGTTTCTCTTTTTGAAATTAGAAGGTTTTTTTCTTAAAATGAAGATAGGTTCCTTAGAAAACAGTGTAAATCGAATTCAAACTAAAATGTGCATAATTCAGTCATTTATTAAAATTTTAATTATAAAAAATTCAGATCGGTAAGACTTTATTTTGAAATCCGTAATGAACAGTTGTGGTTGGTTCTTGTTCAATCTTTACATCAAATCTTTATATTTAACTTTGATGTAAAAGTCATGTTAGCTCGGAACTCGAACTTTACTATTGGTTAAGACCATCCGCCGAGCGCAACCAAAACAAACACAACATCAACTTGTAAATTTGGCAGCCATGATATAGTCAGTTTCTGGTGTTACCATTGAAGGATCTGTTAGTGTTATAGTGGCATCACCTCGAATGCTTGCCTAGACAATGCCTCAAATTTCAAATATCACTCAAATTAATTTTTAGCACTAGCAGCAACAACAGAATATTACCTCAAATTTAACTGACGCCGACAGTACTGCAGCCTTAACCACAGTTTGTGACGTCTGAATATCAACAAACAAGTTCGGCAAATGTACACCAGTTCTACGTGATCACAAATCAGACGCCAACAGTAGTCCGTTTGCAAATTCATACAACCAATTTACTGGTCAATATTAACATTCAGAACATTGTGCAGAAAAATGTGATCCCATAGACGTAACCGCAGCAACAAGCTCAGTTTCAACCACAGCCTCAGATTTAACGACAGTCAAAACACCGAATTCAACAACTGCCGCCTCTGTATCGGCAAATACCACAGCAAATGCAGTCAGGCTCAGCCAATACAATAACAGAACCTGCAACAACAGTCACTACAATAACAACCGCAATTACTACAACACCAAACCGAAACAAGCGGCAACAACAACAACAAGCCCGCAATAAGCAACAAGCAAAATGCAACAAGCAACAAGCAAAAAGCAACAAGCAACAAGCAATAAGCAACAAACAACAATCAACAAGCAACAAGCAACAAGCAATAAGCAACAAACAACAAGTTACAAGCAAAAGGCACCAAGCAACAAGCAACAATCAACAAGCAACCAGCAACAAGCAACCAGCAACAAGCAACAAACAACAAGTAATAAGTTACAAACAACAAGCAAGAAGTATCAAGCAACAAGCAATGAGGAAGAAGCAAAAAGCAACAAACAACAAGCAACAAGCAAAAAGCAACAAGTAACAAACGACAAGTAACAGGCGAAAAGCAACAAGCAACAAGCAACAAGCGAAAACCAAAAAGCAACGAACAACAAGCAACAAGTAACAAGCAACAAGCAAAACCTCCCTATGTCGGCGGTCGAGTGTGCTCGGGCCTATAGTGTATACTAAAATGCAAAAGTTGAATAGTTTTTCCAACTCACTATGTTGTCTGAGTTGAATACTGGAGCTCAACTCGATAATACCAGTTGTTGGATGTGTTGGTGTTATTAGCTGTGGTGCTATAGCAGCCGGACTTCCAGCTGGTGGTAATAGAATGGGAACTTTTATAACCTGGAATCGGAGAGCTCGAATAATTAAAAAACTCTAGACCTAATTCAAGGCCTTCATGGATGATTTTTACTCTAGCCGCAACTGGTTCAGACCCCTCATCATCTGGATAATTTTCATGATCATTCGTTTCATTCGCATCTAGTTCTTCGTCCGCCATTAGTGCTTCAATATCTGCCTCAGCTAAATCCCCGAAACCTACTCCTTCCATTGTATGAATATTCATGCTCCAATGGTAATGTAGATTCTCACCTCTAACTATGTTATAACTGGCTATAATTTTTCGTTGATTCTAAGATTTAAAATTTTTTTCATGCATCCATAATCAAAAGAAGTCCATCATTTTCAATTTGTTCTCAAATATACCTGAAGTGCCTTAAAAAGCGAAATTATCCCCTGATCTAACGGCTGCAATAAAAAAGTTGTATTCTTGGGTAAAAATACAATTTGCACTTTTCTTGTTGTAAATTGTGAGGATGGCCTGGTGCATTATCAATTAAGAGAAAAGTTTTAAAAATAAATACGAGTGCTATTCAACAAGTACTTAGCCTCACCACCCGATGAAACTGCTGTCACAAAAGAAATTTACCATCGTGCAGTACATTCTTTAAGTAGCCTACTGTCAAAGTTTCAGAACGATTTCCTTCATTAGTTTTGTTTTGAGAGCCTTTGAAAGCGAGCGTGTCGGTCGGTTGCACAAAAATGGAAAAAGAACAATATCGTTCGGTGATTAGATTCTTGTTTTTAGAAGGGAAAACGCGCAGCGAAATCAAAGATCGCTTGGATGCTGTGTATGGTGACTCTTCTCCTTCGATGGCGACCGTGAAGAATTGGTTCAACGAGTTTGTTCGTGGCCGCACGTCGGTTTTTGATGAGCAACGCCCAGGTGCCCCAAAAACGGCTGCTACGGAGGAAAACGTTAAAAAAGTCCACGATTTCGTGTTGGCAGACCGTTGATTGAAGGTTCACGAGATAGCTGAGACTGTGGGCATCGCAGTAAGAACGGTGCATCATATTCTACACGAAAAACTGGGCATGAGAAAGCTGTCGGCGCGATGGGTGCCGCGTTTGCTAACACCGGAAAACAAGCGCAACCGTGAGACCACATCGGCGACGTGTTTGGCGCTGTTTCAGCGCAATCCAGCGGAGTTCTTGCGTCGTT
Source organism: Atherix ibis (assembly GCA_958298945.1). Classification (NCBI taxonomy): domain Eukaryota; kingdom Metazoa; phylum Arthropoda; class Insecta; order Diptera; family Athericidae; genus Atherix; species Atherix ibis. The sequence goes on along the minus strand of OY282606.1, from coordinate 104,485,338 downwards.
TCGTGACCGTCGATGAAACATGGATTCACTGGTACACACCAGAGACCAAGGAATAGTCGAAACAGTGGACTTCACCCGGCGAACGTGCTCCGAAGAAGGCGAATACTGGTCGATCGGCCGGAAAGGTGACGGCTACCGTTTTCTGGGATTCACAATGTGTGATCCACATCGATTACCTCGAAAAGGGTAAAACAATCACGGGGCGCTACTATGCTGACTTATTGGGCCGATTTGACGTCGAATGGAAGAAAAAGCGGCCTCGCTTTGCGGAGAAAAAAGTGCTGTTCTACCACGACAACGCGCCGGCTCACACCTCCGCCGTCGCCATGGCCAAATTGGTCGAATTGCGCTACGAATGGCTGCCCCATCCACCGTACTCTCCAGATTTGGCCCCCTGTGACTACTTTTTGTTTCCAAACCTGAAAAAATCACTCGCCGGGAATAGATTTGGGTCGAATGAGGAGGTCATCGTCGCCACGGAGGTCTATTTTGCTTCCCTCGAGAAAATGTATTTTTTGGACGGGTTAAAAAAGTTAGAGCATCGCTGGGCCAAGTGTATCGAGCTTGAAGGAGATTATGTGGAAAAATAAATTGCCACCTTTCCAAAATTTTCGTTTTTCTTTTGTAGGCTAAGTACTTGTTGAATGACCCTCGTACCTTTTGACGTCTGGGATAAAAAGTTATGAAATCATTCAGTTTGTCAGTAACCTAGACTTTCTCATTGCTCGTCTAATAAACAGGGAGGTTGTTGATGGTGCTTCCTTTAAATGAGCATGTCGTATTTGATTTGTTCATAACCCATGGATTCATTCTATTGGTTTGAGGAAAAAAAACCATTAACCTGGTTCGGATTGTCCAATTTGGGTCAAATATGGACCGTCTTCTTTTATAATTTTTTGTTATTTTAAAAGTAACTTCATAATAGAAGCCCTGGTCGCCATTGGAAAAAAAACTCGATTAAGCGATTTTCACAATCTTCTCTTGATCCCAATTTCTTATTACCAAGGAAATTTGGCAATGATAAAGAAGATGGTTATCGCTTGGTGCCAGGTCCCTGCTATAAGGTGGATGCATCAAAACTTCTCAACCAAGCTCCCGAAGTTTTTGGCGAGTCACTATAGACGTGTGTGGCCTGGCGTTGTCCAGTTCTGCTCAATCGCTAGCTTTAAATGGTCCAATTGTTGACTGTAGAGGTCCGAATTTAGTGTTTGATCATATGGAAGCACCTCATAGCGGATAATTTCTTTATAGTCCCACCAAATGCACAGCAAAACCTTCCTGGCCGTTAGCCCTAGTTTGGCCACCGTTTGAGCCGCTTCACCACGCTTTACCTATGCATAATATTGTCAAGTTTTTCAAATCTAGCACAATATTGCCGTGTGTCATCCAGTTCCCATCCCCAGTCACCATCCGTTTAACAAATAGGACGATTTCACTCCGTTTGGCCAAGACTTCGGAGATGGAAATGCGATGCATAATGTTTTTTGTGTCAATTCGTGTGACAAGCAAACATCGAGCTTCTTTTTTAATTCACCTTTGTCCAGATGGTTCAAAACTGTTCTGTGTTCGATCTTTAGCTCCTAGGCGATACTGCATCTGCTAACATGTCGGTCTACTTGGATCATTCGTCTGATTTTATGATAGTATCGGGACCATAAACACCATTCACAGTTGCATTTCCTTCTTTATCAAAGCAAAATTATAAAATATACCGATTTTTTTTTTTTGTTAACTTCCATCTTTTATATCCTATAACTCATAACTGAGTTACTGTAAAAGAATTTCTTTAAGTGTGAAATGTCACTTTTCCAACGAGCACAAGTCTGAACTTTTTTGATCAATACTTTACGAGGTCTATATCAGTACAGCCATCTAGCGAAAAAATAACGAATTATACCTGAAGCATTGCTGCAGAGAAGAACTCTTATACGTCCTTTCGTTGCCTTATGACCACTAACAGGCTAATTTGTGGGCTTTACCTAAAAGAGGTCCTTTCTGGCATTTTCTCTCTTCAATAAAATACATAACCCAAACTCGTCAGCATTTTGAAGACATGGTCAGTAGTTTAGGAATTAGCAGAAATAATTTCAGCAGTTGCTTATGCTTATTCACTATTCAATCTTACGAGGATCGTTCAATAAGTCCTTAGAAAATCGGAGAAATTGCGCTCCTAGTGTCGGTAAAGATTTTTAGCATTATCAAGTAGCATTATCAACAGGAAAGCTGTCAAAATTTCAGCTCGATCCATAGCGTATGTCAATTTCTATCGTCGATTAAAGTTAACGACATTTAACATATTTGTGCATAACAATGGAAAAAAGCGAGTTTAGGGTTGTCATCAAACATCTCCATTTGAAAGGCTTAAGCCCGAAAGAAATCAAAGCCGAGTTGGATGCAGTTCATGGCACATCTGCACCTGTGTTTGCGATGGTTTACAATTGGGTGAATGAATTTAAACGTGGCCGTTCATCCACAAAAGATGAACATCGTTCAGGACGCCCAGTTGAGGTGTCTACTCCTGAAATCATCGACAAAATCCACGATCTGATTTTGAACGATCGGCGAATTAAAGTGCGCGAATTAGTTGAGGGCATATCACAAGATACAGTCGCGTCAATTTTGCATGAAAAATTGTCTGTGAAAAAATCTTTCGGCAAGATGGGTGCCGCGTTTGCTCTCAGAGGAGAATAAGCGCAATCGTGTAGTGGACTCTGAGGCTATGTTGGCACTCTTTCATCGCAATCCTGGCGAATTCCTTCGTCGATATGTCACTGTGGACGAAACCTGGATACACTACTACACTCCAGAAACGAAGAGACAGTCATCACCGTGGATTTTCAAGGGTGAACGGGCTCCGAAGAAGGCAAAAACTGTGCCATCGGCCGGAAAGGTAATGGCAACGGTCTTTTGGGATTCGCAGGGCATCATTTTTATCGACTACTTGGAAAAAGGAAAAACAATAACAGGAGCGTATTACGCGTCGTTATTGCAACGGTTAAGCGAGGAAATCAAAAAGAAACGCCCCCATCTGAAGAAGAAAAAAATCCTCTTGCATCAGGACAATGCGCGTGTGCACACCTGCGCTGTTTCCATGGCCAAAATTGTGGAATTGAGAATGGAATTGTTGCAGCATCCCGCTTATTCACCAGATTTGGCCCCGAGTGACTATTTCCTTTTCCCCAATCTGAAGAAATGGCTTGGCGGACGACGGTTCACTTCCAACGAGGATGTCATTGCTCAAACGGATGAGTATTTTGCAGAACTTCTGAAATCCTATTTTTTGGACGGGATAAAAATTTTGGAAAAACGGTTGGAAAAGTGTATAGAGCTAAAAGGAGATTATGTAGAAAAATTAAAAATTTTTTTTTTCAAAAACAGTTTTTCTCCATCTTTTTCTAAGGACTTATTGAACGACCCTCGTAGATTATGCAAATAATGTCTTTGTTTGAATTTTTCAAACCAACCTGAAGAAGTAGATGGTAACTGATACTCAACTTTTTTCATAAATCTTCAAAACCTCATTTGAAATCGTATCCTCTAAGGGTTCCAATCTTCCATTAGATTGGATTAATATAGAAAATGGAATTTAGAATAGAATGAAATTAAAAAATGGCACTAGAAATAGATCCGCCAGTATTACCAAACGAACGGAATTAAAAAAATGCCTTATAAATTTTTTGTTGTTTTTTAAAATCCCACTTTTTTTTAGTAACTGTGTAAAAGATAAATCATGTAAATCGGTTATGGAAGGGAAAAGGGGGGTTTGGTGTAGATGTACTAATAAAACGCCCTTAAATAAATTATCTCAATAAACTTCTAAAAATATTATTTGTACGGTAATTAATTTATTCATTTAATAAATAACAATAATTCTAATAATTATAATAATAATAAATAATAATAATAACCTCGTCATGTTGAATTAATAATAAAATAATTACGAACACAATTTTCACCTTGTTTGTTTTCAAAGTTCATATTGGCCACAAGCCATATTATGCAACTTTTGTCATTTTCAATTTAATTAAGCCTAAAATTAATATTAGCAAAGAGAAAAGAATATTGTTCTACTATTAAAATTTATTTATTTATTTTAAGCAAAAAATCTTTTAACTTTTAGAAAAGTAGAATATTTATATTAATGTTGTGATGGTTTTTCTGTTTGCAACATTAAAAAAGGGCTATCCAATGTATGCTTCGGAAAATGAAAATTAATAAAATATATTTTCCTTGTTAATTTTTTAGTTTTCTAAATCTCTTTATTATAAATAAAATATAAAATATTTCTGCATATAAGGTTTGATTATTTTGATTTAATTTTTTAATGATTTTTTTGAATATTTCCGGCTGTAATTTGACCATAATTTGACGGATGTTGGTTTTTAAAGGCTCTAAAGTTTTAAATTATCTACAGTTTAACAATAAAAAGTCCCCAACAGCTTTAAATCGAAAGTCAATTGACATTACCAAATTTCAAATTTACGCGATCTGGGAACTTTTCGTGCAATAAAGCCGAAATTTGTCATCTTACGAGTATGTGGCTTGGGGCACTGTTTTGTTAGAACCACATATACGTGTAAGTTCAGTTTAAAATCTTCAAGTTTGGACGGGAAAAAAATTGGTGAGAATTGATGGAAATCAGACAGACACTTTTCTGTCGCGGATGGAATGACTTTTTTACCATCAGTTTTTGGTTTCCAGAGCCCCTTATAAGAAAATTTAGCTTATTGACGTATCCACAGAACCAGAAATTAGCCTCATCACTTAAGATAATTTTGTTAATATTAGCCTTTTGTTCCAGCACCCAATCTTCTGCTCAATTTTCCAATCAGCGGATCTTCTGCGCAGAGAAAGCCAAAATTTGTCGTGTTATGTGGCTTGTGGCAATGTTTTGTTAAAACCACATTTTGTTAAGTTTATAATCTTCAAGTTTGAGCGGAAAAAAATTTGTTAAACTGTACACCAGACCAACACTTTTCTGTCGTGGATGCAATGGCTCTTTTACCACCAGTTTTTCGTTTTCAGAGCCCCTTATAAGAAAATTTAGCTTATTGACGTAGTCACAGAGCGAGAAATTACGCTCATCGCTTAAGATAATTTTGTTAATATCAGCAAATCGGCGTCCATTATTTGGAAGTTAATATAAATTATGGTAAATTTTAAACTTCTGCGCAATTTTCGTCCATTATTTGGAAGTTAATATAAAATATGGTAAATTTTAAACTAATCAACTGTACCCTTGAATGCTATTATATATAATTTTGACAGCTGTCAAATAACAGTTACTGTATTTTCCAAACCACAAAATGGATAATTCATTATAATTTTGAATTTGAATTTTATTCCTTCTATTGATAGATAGTATTTCAATATTCACTAGAAATTTAGTGTTATTATAAATTGTCTGAAATTATTTATTTCCTATAATACAAGGATTATTTCATAAAGGAGAAAACTCTTGTCAAAGAAAATTATTATATAGTGTAAAATACTTACATACGAGGTCTGTTCAATCGCAAATTTTGAATTTACGCGAATTTTGAATTTCCGCGGGTTACGTATATTCGATTTTCGATTTTTTTTATGACGTTATGTTGGTACTCATGTCTCTCACTTATGCCGACAAGTTCGGCTATTTTGAATGTTCAGTTAATGCTTGCATGTGTTTTGGCTTGTCTTCGATTTTTGCCCATTCCAAAAAATAGATCAAATAATCTGTAACAAATTTTGCGTGAAAAACAAATTTAATTGCGCGGACCCACTCCGAATGTTTACGTAGGCTACTATATATATTTCTGGCCTAGGCAACACTAAGTGTTGCCAGGTGCGATCTGACATTTCCATTGGAAAGTTTGACATTTTTTAGCATAAACGTACTCAGAACGTTTTGACGTACGACTATCATTTGTGTTGTTTACAGTGACTTGAAAAAATCAATTTGGCAAAAAAATGGAATTAACTCGTGAACATTTTCGTGCGATCATTTTTCACAACTTTCGACGTGGATTATCACGACAAGAGTGCATCGATGAACTTAAATCTTTGTATGGCTATGAAGCACCATCCTATAGCACTGTGAAAAACTGGTACAACGAATTCAATCGTGGCCGACGCTCGCTCAAAGACGAATTCCGTGAAGGTCGTCCAAAAACAGCCGTTGTTCCAGAAAACATCGATGCCGTACGTGAACTGATAATGCAAGACCGTCATGTGACATACCGTGAGATAGAGGCATGCCTAGGCATTTCTCCCACCAGCATACATTCGATATTGCATGAACACCTGGCCGTAAAAAAGGTTTGTTCTCGTTGGATCCCGCACAATTTGACAATCGCTCAAAAAAAGGCTCGTGTGGATTGGTGTAAAGAAATGCTGAAAAAATACGATCGCGGTGCTTCAAAAGACGTTTATAAGATCGTCACAGGTGACGAATCATGGATCTATGCGTATGAGCCCGAAACAAAACAGCAATCGACCGTGTGGGTCTTCCAAGACGAGTCAAATCCAACGAAAGTTGTTCGTGGAAGAAGCACTTCGAAGCAAATGGTCGCTTGTTTCTTTGGCAAAACTGGTCATGTGGCGACTGTTCCGCTTGTGCAACGTAGGACGGTCAATTCTGAGTGGTACACCACCATTTGTTTGCCTGAAGTCTTCGGAGAAATTCGAAAAACGAACAAGAGAAGTCGAATCATTGTGCACCATGACAATGCGAGCTCTCACACATCGGCTCAAACCAGCGCCTTTTTGACCGGACAAAACGTCGAATTGATGGGTCATCCTCCGTACAGCCCTGACTTGGCACCCAATGACTTCTTTTTATTCCCACACATCAAGAAAAAAATGCGTGGTCAACGATTTTCGTCGCCAGAAGATGCTGTTGAAGCATTCAAAAACCATGTTTTGGAGGTGTCTCAATCGGAGTGGAAAAAGTGCTTCGAAAATTGGTTTGAGCGCATGCAAAAGTGTATAAATCTTGATGGAGAATATTTTGAAAAACAATAAAACCTTTTTCGTTGATAAATATTCGCATTTTCATTATTAGGCCAGAAATATATATAGTAGCCCACGTACTGTGGCATATGGTGAAGGTACCTTGGACCGAAGAAACGTTTATCGGTGGTACAAAATGTTCTCAGAGGGCCGAGAAGATGTGAACGACGAAAAGCGTGCCGAACGCCCGAGCACGTCAACAACAGACGAAAACATTGATGAAGTGAAGAAAATAGTATTGGCCAATCGTTGAATCACCATTAGAGAAGTTGCTGAGAACTTAAACATATCGATTGGCTAGTGTCATTTGATTTTTACCAATGATTTGGGTGTGAAACGGGTCGCCGCGAAATTCGTACCAAAATTGCTCAGTTTCGACCAAAAACAGCATCGCATTAACATTGCTAAGGAGCTATTGGACTCTGTCCGCGACGAACCAAATTTGCTCCAGAGAGTCATAACTGGTGACGAATTATGGGGTTTATGGTTATGACCTGTAAACCAAAGCTCAATCATCCCAATGGAAGCTGCCGCACGAGCCAAGACCGATAAAAGCGCGCCAAGTTCAGTCGAATGTAAAGGTTTTGCTTACAGTTTTTTTCGATTGCAGGGGCGTGGTACATCATGCCACAGGGTAGAACTGTCAATAAGGAATATTACCTGCAAGTTATACACAAGTTGCGCGAAGCAATCCGCCAGAAACGTCCGGATTTGTGGAAGAAGAAAAATCCGCCAGAAGCAATCCGCCAGAAACGTCCGGATTTGTGGACGAAGGGAAGCAATCCAAAAAGCAAAAAACAAAAATTGGTTTTTACACTATAATAACGCCCCTGCTCACGCATCGTTGCTGGTGCGCGAATTTTTGGCCAAAAACAACACACTAATAATGCCGCAGCCACCTGTGATTTTTTCTTGTTCCCGAAACTGAAGATCTCCATGAAAGGACGACGCTACGCTATAATTGAGGAGATAAAGACGGCATCGAAGGAGGAGCTGAACCAGATCACAAAAAATGATTTTTTGAAGTGCTTCGAGGATTGGAAAAAACATTGGCACAAGTGTATAATATCGGGTTAGGGATTACTTTGAAGGAGACAAAATAGATATTCATCAATAAATAAACAATTTTTGAAAAAAAAACACACAATATTCGTGATACTTTTTGAACAGACCTTGTACTTACTAGGAATAAAATATAAAGAAAATATATAGAAAAAATATAATACTTTTGATTTGATATCAAATAAATATTTAATTGTGGATCCTTAAATAAGCGATTATTTGATCAACTCGTCCCTATGTGAGAGCTAACAATCCATTGAACTCTGTCTGTCAGATTTAGTTACTTTTGTTATAACAATTGAAGTGTTTAGAATTATTCCGTAATTTCTCCTTCGGCATCTGCAAATTGTTTTGTGTTATTCAATCAAATTATTCATTTTACAATGTTTTGTTTGTTTTTATATTTAAAATGTAAATTATTATAAAAAATAAAAAACAATTTTCGTTCTATTATTTTATGAAATAATTACACAAAGAAAGAAAAAATGATTATTTGCTATTATTTTCGAAAATATACTCTTTTAGGAAACTGTTCAAATGTCATTTTTTCAATTAATTATGGAAGAAAAACCATTTTAATACTAAAAAAATAAAAAAAAATATTTGTTTTTTTTTTAAATAGAAAAAAAAAACTAATAACTGAAAAATTATGAGAAATATGCAATTTCGTTGTTTTTCTTTCTAACTGATTTATTCAAACTTATTTAAAGTTATTAAAAAATTAAAATTTTCTGAATGGATTTCTATTTGAAAAAAAAACCGTACTTAATTAGTTAGTATTATTGATAGTGGCTGCTAGGAACTATTTAATTTTTAATAATTTATACTCTTCCAAAATAATCGAAAAATTTCTGAAAAAAATTACAAAAAATATTTGATATTTTTTTATATAAAAAAAAACAAAAATGAATAATTAATAGAATTTTGTTAGTCTGATTTTAGTGTGAAAATTGTCGAATAAGTACAATGATCGACGGTTCGATCGCAAGCGTGTTTTCCTCCCGCCGACCATAAGGACAAAAATAGATTCGAACTGTTGTGCCCATAAACAACATAAATGAATCCCATAGGAAGATGGTGAATGTATTTTCATATGTCCATAGGCCTATGACGATATACCTAATATGCGTACAGATATAAAGAAATGAGAAAATATTGTATTTGTTGTTCATCACCGAAAGGAATGTGAATTTTCCGGAAAAATTCTGTAGATCATCAGAGTTTTCTTTGTTAAAGTGATTTTCCTATAAAGAATAGGAGATCATAAGCAAATGGTAATAGATGAACATTTTAAAAACGCACATTACGATCGATTTTGTCAGCAGTGGAAGCAAAACTCTATGACTATGTCGTGGTAACAAACACTTACTCATTTGTAATTAAATTGTTACCAAATCGATCCCAGTGGTTGGAATTTTACCACCAGTGATATTCGTTGAACAAACAGCTTTGTAGGGATATTGTTATTAGGACGATTCCAGCTGATAAAAATTTCCACGACCAAGGCTATACTCGTCATGCTCTTGTCGATACCAAGAGCTCATCACAGAAGATCGCCACCACCCGGCTTCGATATATCGTAACGTGATGATTTCGATGCGTACTTTACGACAACCGACCCACCACCAGAAGCTGCTCCCCATGACATGTGGTCGTATATTTGAGATCGTTTACGTGGAATATCGCAGTGGTAGTATAGTGCCGGTCGGTAGCCATATTTATTCTGCGCAGGCGATCATCATCTTCATTTAGAAACTGCCTGTCTACTTACTACCTCTTACATTGATTTTCCAACGATCACATGTGAGAGGATCGGAATCTTTCGTGTACCAATTTCTTATTTTTGTAAATCAGTTCACTGCGAGATCTTAACACGATAAAACATTCAAATCTCCCGGCTAGGAATAATTTCCTTAGGTCCGAGAGGAATGGAATCGGTATGAAATTAAGTGGCATGTGCTTAAAACAAAAAAAAAATTTTCCAATTATGCAAATTAAATGTTCAATTTATAAAATTGTTGGTGTTTAATAATAATTAATTTAAACGAAATTTGTAAGCAATGATATATTGTATTTTTTGTTAATTTATAATTTCAAAAACTAATTAATTAAAACATTTAAAAAATTAAAAGTTCTCATCAACTTATCTGGTTAACATATAAGAAAATGTTAGCAAGAACGTTATAAATCAATTAATTATTGTTTAAATGAAATTTTGTGGAACTAACTGTCTTTAATAAACTAAAATTAGTGAAATCAAAATTATATTGTACATCACATTTTTTTTGGGCAGTCAATTTTTTTTTCTTCTAATAATTATAATAAAATTCGAAAAGGTGAGTTTTTTTATGCGCATTTCATTTTTAGTTTTTTCATTATTATTTACGAAAAAGCAGAAAACAATTTTTTTTTCTACCAATTTAGTATGTTTTTTTTTTTGTATAAAAATAGTCTAGAATATTTTATTGTCTATGCACGTTTTTTTTTTTTTAAGAATTTTATTTATATTTAGATAAATGATTCAATCTTAAGTTACCAATTGGCTATATACTGTACTTTAGATAAAAAAAGTTTTATGATTAAAAAATTGAAATTTTCTTAAAAATAATGTGAATCGATGGGAAAAGTTTTCCGGTGAAAAGAAAATTGAAGTCTGAATTCTGAACGAACCAACAACAAATTGTAGTCATCTTTGTATGTGAATAAATATTTCTTAAACAAAGAATTTTTGATTTTATCAAATCATCATTTCAAAATAATATTTTATTTACTATTTTTAAAAAAAGGACATAAAAATATTTGTTTTTTTTTTTCTTTTACTTTTGCTTTAGAAAATAACAACAGAATTTAAATTTTTTAAATTGGTTTTGTTTTCTTCTTTTGTGTTATAAAATTATATATTTTATAAAAATAAAACTGACAAGTTTAATTAATGTACAAAGTTATCCCCTTTTATGGAGATGGTTTTTCATTGATCGATACTACAGCCATCTGTTAGTAGAGAAATAGTTTCTTTCAAACATGTTAAAGTTCAATCACTTGGATTTCTTAAGAATTCAGAAATCTCAATCAATATTAAAAATATCGTAAATAATAAATTTATCTTCGGATTTTAGAATTAAAAATGAACTAATTGTAAGAAAAATTGTTCGTTCTTTACTTATTTTCTTGTCATAACATTTAAGAAAATTTTTTTAAAATTTTAACTATAAATATTGAAACAAAAAATATATTCAAAAATGTTGTCAGCAATTAAAAAAGACATTTTACATCAAATGTTAAACTTGCAACATTTCCTAAATTAAACTTTAAGTACATTTTATAATTGATTAAAAATATTAAGTTTAAAGTATTTAAATTGCAATTAATACCTTAAAAATAGTTTTAAAAATAATCGGTTTTTATAAATAATAAAATATTCCGACGGCATATAAAAAAAAGAAATTTAAAAAAAAAATATTTGTGGTGTTTTTTTTATCTAAAAAAAAAATTATGCTAAAAAGTTCTGAAAATATCCAAAGTTTATGATTAGGAAATAAGGGTTTTTTTCTCAATTAAGACATATGGAAATAATATTGTTTGCAACTATAAAAATATATTAAATATAATTTTTATTTAGTCATATTTCGTTCAACTATTAAAAATGCAGACATATTATATCAAATTAAATGTTTTTAAATAAAAATGTTGTATTTATCATCAAGATTTAGCTGATTTTGCACTAAAAAATAAAAATATCTAAATTTTTAATTGATAAAATTAAAATTTTATTCTTTTTCCATTTAATATTATTAGTTTCCTGTTAAATTTGAATTTATTAAATGATTCTTGTTGGATTCATAACGTGCTTGTTGTGCCCATGCTGAGTTTCTGGGCAAATCACATTTCCAAAGAATCTCTCATGCAAAGAGACGATAAATCACCTTCAGTATCGTAATGCCATCTTGTGTCGAATGACCTAAAATTTAATGGCCAGTTACTTCGATTTCTGATCCTCTCCCGCTTTTGACTGACTTATTGTATTTCGTTTAGGTGTTTTTTTTTTGGTTTATTTTTGATTTTATTATTAATATTAATTTTTTTTAAATTTATTATTAATTTTAAAACAAAAACAATTTTTTTTAAAAATTATAAAAAAAAGAACTGTTTCTAAGAAAAATTATTTTAAAAAAAAAGTGGTTTTAAGTACACTTTATTCTCGTTTTATGCGGTAGAAGCGTTCCATGGGGAAATCCGCACATAAAAAATTGCATAAAACCTAAATAATGTTTTAAAATGCATCAAAAATCGCATAAAAATACTAAAAAATATCATGAAAAAATATGGAAAATTGTTCAAAAAATTGGACGATTTGATGGGCGCAATATCCGCCATCTTTAATAATTTTAGCTAACTTTTCAGGATATTTTCTAGCAGCTTCTTCGTCTACAGAAGCGACCTCACATTTTATCCTTACATTATGAAAAGAATGTCTTTTTTATAAAACCAGTTAGCCACCCTGTGCTGGCAGAGAACTATGGATTACTTCCATATGAAGATGTAGATGGCTCTGATTCTTTTAGCTGCTTGTAAGATCTAACGGCTTTCTGTTTAATTAAATGTCCATCTATTGGAATTCTTTTTTGAGTTAAAACTTCAATCTAAATTACGAGAGCCTTTTGCGGCTTTTTTCTCATTTTTTTTTTATTGCTCTAATAGTAGATTCGTCTAAATTACAATGTTTACCTACTGTTGTAGATCCTTCTCCTTTTGCTAAACGATCCAGAATTATAATTTTGGTTTCTAGCGAAATTGCACTCCTTTTCTGTTTTTGTTTTTTTTTTATTATTATTATCACACATTTTGCTTAAGAGGACTAAAAATATTATAGAAAAAGCTTATCTTCCAGTAGTAACTTTCTTTCACAGAGTTTTGTTTTCTACTGAGTAATAAAAATGTATATAATGCGTAATAGAACAGTATGAGAAATTTTCAAGGCAATTACGCACTAAAATTATTAAAAAAAATATTTTTTTGTTTCATCGCATTATTCTAAAATCGCATAAAAATAAACCAAACCGCATAAAATGAGAATAGAGTGTAATTTTATTTTTATTTTTTATTGAATTTTACTACGTAAGAGAAATTTTTTTGCAATTTTCAAATAAAGTTTGAACAAAATGTGTATACCCATACTTATGAATTTAATCATATTTTTAATATAATTATTATTTATACAAAAAAAAAAAAAATTAAATAAAAATGGACACCTGTTGATGAGAATAAGTATTAAGTGCATAAGAAAACCCGAATAGATTTTCATCAAGGCTTCTCTCCTTACAAATTGCTAATCTAATTAATTAATGTAACTAAAAGAATATTTATTTATTATAAAATTATTGTACTTTATTTTAAATCAAAGGTCAATTGAAAAGTATAAAACACGTTTGCGAAAATCGAAATTTGTAAATTTTTCAAAACTGGGGCATGTGCTAAACTTATTGAAGCAATTTAGTACAATATATTTTTTTCATCTTTGTATTTGTTCAATCCCAATCAAGGACAACCTATTTTAAGCTATAGAACTTTTTTTTTTGTTATTTGTAAACATGACATCGCATTTTTTATATATACATATATATTTATCTTGAATATGATCCGAATTTATTCGACACAAAACTATTATTATTTTTCTGCCGATTGGTAATCAGCATAAAAAATTATATTTATTATATTTATTGGGCTTTCTTTCATAAATATAATCAAAGGATTCGCAACTGTTAATTGCGTTCTTAAGTAAAATTGACGCAAATACTATTAGAAAATATTCATGCGCGTACATCGACAATCACAGACTATGAAATATTAAATAAAAATCACGGAAAAAAATTTACATATATAAGAAGAAAATTGTTAATTTTTTTTCTAGTGCGAGTATATACAAAAATAAAATCTCAGAACTTGGCTGAAATATGAAAAACATTTTAAAAATATGCACAAACAATATTGACCGCATGTCCACATCGAATCTAAATCGCAAAAGTACGTGTACGTTTTCGGTTATTAGAGATCAATCACATTAAATAAGATTCCGCATGTTTCGTACAGAAAATAGAAATTTCGCGTCATCAGGAAATATTATTTGGTTAGAGGCCAGATATTTTATGTTGCATATCAGTATGAAAATATTGTTAAATTGTAAAAAGGCGGAAAGAGTATCGAAGTCGTGTGTTCACGTCGCCATAATTCCGGAGCTAGCTTGTAAAAAATTACGACGATATAATGAAAATTCACAGCAAGTGGCGAAAATTCTCCCCATTATCAATGATGACTTACTACCCACTTAAAAATTTTTAAAATTTTCTCTCTAATTATAAGATTGAACAATGTATCGATAAACACCAGTTGCGGGAATAAATGTTAGCACATAGAAACGTAGCTCCCCAACTGCACGCAGATTTGCTAGTAAAACGAAAAATTTCGAAAATTGTTTTTGTTCCTTTTTTCACTAAATTAGAAAATTTGAAAACAATTAGCCTCAAATGAGTAAAGCCAATTGTTAGGCAATTATAACTCCCACAAAACGGATTATTTCGCATGAATTGAAATCAATTTGCCTAAAAATTGATCGTGAGAATTGAGCGTATTCCTAAAAATTTATTTTGCAAATCAGCTCATCGAAATATTGTATTTCGAAGTCGGCAACAGTAATTGCAGGCAGATTCAGTGCAACTTTGAAAGGATTTTGATGAATTTCTTGTATTTATTCCCCATCGAAATGGGGTGTGAAAATATTACTCGACGAGGCAAACATTCAATTGATCGCGTTTAGCAAAAGGTGAAACAACCTGCTAAGCACAAATTCTAAAGTGCGTCATAGATCTGGCCATTTGCCAAAATTAGTTCACAAAAATTAAATTTAGAGCCTTCTATTAGATACTATCGATATTCGTGTGTTTGTCAATAATAAACTCTTAGCATAGAAATCGTACACGTCTCTCAACAAAAAAAAAATATAAAATCGGCAAATGTTCTTTTTGCAATTATTTGAATTAATTACTTTTACTTTTTGCTTTGTTTTTTTTTATTGTATTAAATTAATTTTACTTATTTATCGAAAACTTATTTTGTGATCTTAAATTTTTCTAGCAAATAAATATTCGCATTTTGCCACTATACTTTTTACTATTATTAAAAAATGAATTGTAAGGAAGGTAAAGGGTTATTCATTTTGCGGTTTGGAAAGTATAGTTATATTATTTGGTAAATACCTACTATATATGTATTATTTAAGATAATTTTTTTCTATTTCAATGTTTGCCATTTTATATTTAATTTTTTTTATTAAGGTTAAAATTTTCTGCAAATGTAGTGATTCTGTGTGGCCACGTTTATACACTAAAAATTACCGTATACGAGGTCTGTTCAAAAAATATCACGAATTTTGAAAGCTCCGCGTTATTTTCGTTTTTTTTATGGCGTTATGTTGGTATTAATGTCTCTCACTTATGCCGACAAGTTAGGCCATATTCAATGTTTAGTTAATTTTTGACAGCTGCAAAAATCGAAGACGAGCCAAAACACGTGTAAGCAAAGCAGCTGTCAAAAATTAACTGAATATTCAAAATGGCCGAACTTGTCGGCATAAGTGAGAGACATGAATACCAGCATAACGCCACAAAAAACCAAAAAATAACGGTGAAAAGCTATTTTATTTGCAAAAATTTACTGTCCAGTGAGTATTTTCATCTGAAGGTGTTATTGGGCCGTATTTCTTCGAAAATGAAGAAGATGAGATAGTTATCGTCAATTCTGAGTGTTATAACTACACAAAAACTACCTCCTCTTAGCCTGAACTTAAAAATTTTAATCTGAACTACATGTGATTTTAATAAAATTTTTATTTTATTCGCGTATAAAGTTCCCAGGCCACGTAGTTTTTTAATTTGCTGATGTCAATTATCCTCCAAGATCGTGCGATTTGACGCTGTTGATTTTTTTTTCATAAGGATATCTATAGAGTATTAAAAAATGTTTAAACTTTAAATTACTTAAAAATCAACATCCGTCAAGTAATGACAGAATTATAGCTCGAAATATGTAAAAAAAAGTCATTAAAAAAATAATCTCAAAAAAATAAAGCTCAAAATAAACGATTCCTTTGAAATCCCACCAAATAGATAGCAGAACCTTTTTTTTGATGAATATTGGCTTTCGAAGTGCTTTAAGCCTGTTCATCTTTTCTACTCCAGAATCTTTTACGCTTAACATTGTTGTAGACAACCCATTTCTCGTCCCCAGTAATAATATGCTTCAAAAATACATCATTTTCGTGGAGTTTGAGAAGCAAATCACAAACGTCAATGCGACGGCACAAATTTTTTCCCATATGTCGAGCTTTGAGATTAAACCTGGCCGTTTCAAATGATCATGAACGGTCGAATTCGATAAATTCAATCTCTCAGCGATCTCGCGAGTTGTTATTCGCTGGTTTGCATCAATTAATGCATTTATTATGTCTTCATCAGCTTCAACTGTCCTTCCAGAACGTGGTGCATCTTCGAGATCAAAATTCGAGATCAAAGTTTTAGTACTGGCGCTCACTTAACACATCTTCTCCATAAATATTTTTAATTTTGTTTCTTGCTTGAACAGCATTTTTATCTTTTCTATAGTAAAACAGTACAATAAAATATGCCGAAAATGCTGTTTTTCACTTTCCATATTTAAAAGAGTATCAACCAAAAACTACTTACTGTGCAGAATATAATCGATTTTTTTCACAAGCAATGCTTGCTATGTCATCTGTCAAAATACATCAGATTATGCGGCTTAAATGTGAAGCTGGTTGTGACAAAATACAATTAAGTCCTCTGTTGGGTAAAAAACGAACAAGCCAATATAATGGCAAAGTTCAAAATATATAATAAAATAAAAATATTTTTAAAATCTTTATTTTCCAAAGCATAAAATGAATAATTTTCAAAGTACCATAAAAAATATCAAAACCAAAAAAAAAGGTTAAGGAGTACAAATTTTAGAGAAAATTTAATATAAATAATAATTCAATATTTTGAATTTATATAAAATGTAAATATATACTTGAAAAAATTAGAGCTTAATTAATATTCGTAAGAGCAAATAAAAAATTTAATAAAACTACTCATAAAATTTACGAAAAACAACAACAACAAAAAATTCATCTATGACATTTTACGTTTTCTGTTTTTAAAATTTCAAATTGAATACGCCATATTAAAGAGCAAATAATTATCATAAACAAGTCTGCCCTGCGCCTGCACTCAATAACATTTGGCAGGCAATAACAATTTTCTCTTTGCAATTTGTTTGTAGTAAAAGAAATTCTTGTTAGATGGCGGAAGTATCAAGAAAGTGAAAATTATTAACCGATAACAGATTGTGGTGTACAAATTGTTTACTGTCAGATGAAGAAAGTAAACAAGAAATAAACAGTTGGGGTAGATAATTAAAATACATTTAAAAATTGTATATTTCTAAATAAATAAATAAATTTTGTTAGTGCAATTTAAAATCTCCCAAATTTTTTTATTTTTTCCTACGAAAT
Organism: Atherix ibis; assembly: GCA_958298945.1. Classification (NCBI taxonomy): domain Eukaryota; kingdom Metazoa; phylum Arthropoda; class Insecta; order Diptera; family Athericidae; genus Atherix; species Atherix ibis. Next base: position 104,467,721 of record OY282606.1, on the reverse strand, counting down.
TATGTAAACCAATTTTTTTTGAAAATTAGTTTCCATTCCTTTTTAACACATTTCTTTTTTCATTTATAAAAGACGAAATGAAAATATTTTTTCATAAAATTTGAGACTTCTCAGAATTCCTTAACAATACATTCACAAAATTCGATTATACCAATTCAATTGCACAAGAGTTGAACAAAATTATGCCATTAACTAAAAACAACCTGTAACCAAACTACAATATTATTTCCGTTCAAAAACATACTATATGAAAGGATAAGTTTGTTTATTTATTATTGTAATCTAGTCACATAAACAAAATCTTCTGTTTTAAATAAAATTGTACAACGAAAAAAGAATGTTTCTACCAAAAATTGTTTTTCTGTTTATTTCGAAATAAACAACAGAATCTCTCTCTCTCTCTCTCTATTGGTCTGGAGTGTTTTTGTGCATTTCCCCTGAGTAAGCAATGAGTTTAAATTTAAATTTTATTCAAAGAATTTCCTTATTATAAAAAAAAAAAACAAAAACAAATTTCTCTAATTTTAGTTTGTAGCAAAAAAATTTTTACTAATTAAGAATTTTAAAATTTTCGACATTCCAGTTCACAGTTTAATGAGCGACATTCCACTTCTGACTTCTATTCAGATCAAACATTATTAAAAATCTTATAATTTTCAAAATACTATAAATTACAATACTTGAAAAACTATTATTGATAATTATTTTTTCTGTGAATACATCTTTTTTTTTACACAAAAAAAAACAAACTTTTATCGAAAATTTTTTGAATGGGGAAGAAAATTTTGATGGAAAATCATATTAGTCGGGCTCGTAGAAGTTGTGTAGCTGATGAAAATGATCAATTTCACAAGAAAGAAAAAAATTTCATTGCATTACTTCACCATCGTTCATTAATATTTCACATTTAAAAGTTGGAAATATCTAAGAATAAACATGGCCAGAATACGTATGGGGGATTAGGTGTGAAAAACTTTGCAATCGTCAAACGATGCAATCGGTAAAGGTGATGAGATTTATTTACAAAATTTATTTTTTAATGATACGAAATCTGACGAAAAACATTCGAAGAATGGTATTGCCATTATTCATTCGGAAATACTTGTAAGAATAAATGAAATTCATTCCGATTGCATTGGCCCCATTTCGTCAACAGGTCCGTGTCTGATCTTTTTTTAATGTAAATAATCAATTTGTTTAGACTTTAATTCTTTTTTTCTTCTGATTTTAAGTTAATTTTCTTTTCTCTTCATTTTAGATATTCTTTTTTTTGTACTCTACACAACTCTTAATAAGTGGTTTTTATTATTGCGCGATTTCGAAGATAGAAACGGTTAAAAGTCAAAAATTTGAAACTGAATAGTATTAATGAAAATGGTTCAAAATTCAGCACAAATCATTCCCGAGGATCTGTACAATTTGACGCAATTAGCGGAAGTGACACTTGCAGCTGGCCGTCTTAGTACAACAAATGTCAACGAAATAACCGATTATATAAATAAAGAGAAGAGTAAACAACTACAGGAACAACAACAACAACAGCAACAAGATCATCGGCAGAACAGAATTGATGATATGCAGACTTCTTATAGTCCATCCGCCGACTGTGGTACAACAGGCTTGCTATATGAAAATGTTTACAGCAACATGAGCCCTAACAGAGTCAACAATACTAACGTTACTACCAACAGCATCAATGTAGGTCCGTGTATTCCGACTAGCAGTGGTGGTAGCGTCATGAACAGCAACAGCAAAAGTTGCGATGATCACCACGTTGGTCATGATGATGGAAACAACGAACCGAACAACCACAAACAGCGAGACACATTCATTCGTCGTCGAAATACGGTACACGAACACTGGAATCGAAATGTTGATAGCAGCTCTTCGGGAACGCTGCTCAAAGAGGGTGAAATGTCATCTGTGCCGGATCAAGGGGACTTACATTCCGTGATCAAGAGGAATCTTAGCACACCGACAATGTTGAATTTCAACGATTCCGGCTACAATGCGAACAAGACAAATTTCTTCTCCTCTTCTGACGATGATTCCAACTATTATAGTCATAAAATTTTCGACCGCAAAAAATTACGACGATCTACAATATCGGACAATTCAAAACACGATGAGCACTCATGCAGCAGTATTCCAAGCAGTGGCGATGAACACTCCATGAATAACACTTTCAACAAAAGCCATGATCAAAGTTCAACATCGTCAGAGGATGATCATTTGTGTCCTGAGTGTGGCAAAAAATATTCAACATCATCAAATTTAGCACGACATCGACAAACTCACAGGTAATTCAAGAGTAATAAATTTTTTTTCATCTTTTAAGTTTCATGTTTTTTTTCTAATCTTAATAAATCCCGCTTAACCCTAACCTCGAATAACCTTTACTTCACAAATTACGAGGTCTGTCCAAAAAGTATCGCGAATTTTGAATTTCCGCGAGTTACGTATATTTGATTTTCGATTTTTTGTGGCGTTATGTTGGTACTCATGTCTCTCACTTATGCCTACAAGTTCGGCCATTTTGAATGTTCAGTTAATTTTTGACAGCTGCTTTGCTTGCACGTGTTTTGTCTCGTCTTCGATTTTTGTCCATTCCAAAAAATGGATCAAAAGTCACAGGGGGCCAGAATTTGTTTCGGGAACAAGAAAAAGTCACAGGGGGCCAAATCTGGGGAATACGGTGGCTGCGGCATTTTTAGTGTGTTGTTTTCGGCCATTTTTAGTGTGTTGTTTTCGGCGGACAGCAACGATGCGTGAGCATGGGCGTTATCAATGTGCAAAAGCCAATTTTTTATTCTTCCAAAAATCCGGTCGTTTCTGGCGGATTTATTCGCGCAACTTGCGCATAACTTGCAGGTAAGACTCCTTATGGACCGTTCTACCCTGTGGCAAGAACTCATGATGCACCACGCCCCTGCCTGCAATCGAAGAAAACTGTCACATTCGACCGAACTTGGCGCGCATTTTTCGGTATTGGCTCGTGCAGCAGCTTCCATTGGGATTATTGAGCTTTGGTCTCCACGTCATAACCATAAACCCATGATTCGACACCAGTTATGGCCCTCTGGAGTAAATTTGGGTCATCGCGGACAGAGTCCAACAGCTCCTTAGCAATGTTAATGCGATGTTGTTTTTGGTCGAAAATGGGCAAAACTCGAAGACGAGCCAAAACACGTGCAAGCAAAGCAGCTGTCAAAAATTAACTGAACATTCAAAATGGCCGAACTTGTCTGTATAAGTGAGACACATGAGTACCAACATAACGCCACAAAAAAAATCAAAAATTGAATATACGTAACCCGCGGATACTTTTTGAACAGACCTCGTGTTAGCTTCACAATCTTTGCAAAGAAGTTTTTTCCACCAACTAGTCAAAAATAAATTCATGCTCACTTTTCCAAGGACAGTCTTCCAACCACGCATTTTCCAAACATCAGCAAACCAGTCTGCTTAACAACTACACCAAAACTGTGGATAAGGAAACTACTCCGAATTGAGTTTGAATAAGGGGCTGACCAACCCCATCTTTTATGCCATTTCTGTAGATTTTCCATATCCTAAGCGAATACTACCTAATTTAAAATTTATTTTTGATTAGAATTCTTTCCATTTTGGAGCGCTCTTAGACACAACAACTCATTTCGCCAGTTTTCTCTCAATCAGTTTTATTACTGGCCTCATATAAAATAGTTTCTTATATTTTATAAAATTGAATAAAAATTTTCTTATTTTTAAAATATTTTTTAGATCAATTTTGGATAAAAAGGCTCGCCGATGCCCCCATTGCGATAAAGTTTACGTATCGATGCCGGCATATTCGATGCATGTACGTACACATAATCAAGGATGTGAATGTCCACATTGTGGAAAATGCTTTTCAAGACCGTGGCTTTTACAAGGCCACATAAGAACACATACGGGTAAGCCACAATAAATTCAAACATTTTTAATAAAAGAAGAGCTAAAAAAAAACAAATTAATTTAGGAGACCAAAAAACATTTTTGTCTTCAGTAACTTTTTTTTGTATATTCCATTTGGGCAATTAATACAGATTAATTTTTTTATGAAGATACCTCCTTTTTATAGAATTTGTATTAATTGACAAATGGAATATAGAAAAAAAGTTACTGAAGACAAAAATCTAATCAAAATCTTATCCGAAATAATTGCACTAACTTATAAAGAGAAATAGAAACCTTAGATTACGGAGTATAAGGATAGAAAATATGTACAAATATAAAATCACCCCTGTCTGAAATCGACGCCTTTGAGCAGTAATCTACTCCTCAAAGGAGTTAATTTCAGATAGGGGCGATGTTATATTTATACATTTTGCTTTGGCGCACAATTTAAAAAAAATTTTCGAAGTTATTTAAAATAATTTAAATTTTCATAACGGTTATTTAATTTTAAAAAATATAGAATTAAAAACTAATTAAAACATTGTTTTTTTTTTTAAAGTTTACATTTCAAAACATAGAACAGCACTTCTAAAATATTTATTTTTGTGATTAAATTTTGAAAATATATAAAAAAAATCGAATTATTTTTATGAACATAAATTTACACACATTGTTTTCTAATAAAAGTGGCTTTAGCTTTAAACTCGAATAGTATATAAGCATTGAGTTATAATATTAATAGTCAACTGACATTAGTAAAAAATTTATAAAATCAAAATTATATTCTTACAAATAATTTTGTAGAACTTATTTACCTTAGATTTTCTCCAGGTACCCTATAAACATTTATACTTCTACATATGTGTATAGAAAAATTGTACATTAAAAGGTACAATTTTTGATTATGGTAAAAAAAATATAAAACCAATAGAACCCCCATCGGAAAATAATCAGGCAACCGTCATTGAAACGTCAATCTGATCACAACTAATCGTCGGTTTACATTCAATGTTGCACACGAATTTTTTAGTTCTTAAGCACTTAGAGCACTCGAAATCCAATAAAAATTAGTTGTTTATTATCGCGACTCTTAAGTTTCCGCATAAATAAACTACTTTTTAACTGAATACTTTATTTTGGTAAATTTATTACTATATTAATTTTTATTAAAATTGATTATTCATATTATTATTAACCTTTTTCACCTTATTTTTTATAATAATTTCGCTTTTGAAATAACTTAAAACAAAATATTTAAAAAAATTGAAACCCCGCACCTTTCGATTTTTCACATTCGATATGTCAAAACTAGAAATTGATGGAAAATAAGTGACGTCCACAAAAAATATAGTTTTTATTCTATTGTAGTTCGATAAGTAGAAAAATAGATGTCAGGCACAGCAGCTAAAAAATAGTTTGATAAACTTTTTGATTTGTATTTATGTTCATTATTCTTTATTTTGTATTTGTGATCCAAATTATTTGTATTGAATTTTAATAATTTTTTAAAGCCAAAGGTTTTTTTTCAATTTAAAAGCGTTTAATATACATTTAAAATAATGAGGTCGTAGTTTAATTTTAAGTTAATAGCGCAATTAAATAACGGGATTTGTTGGCTTCAATAAAATTCTTTAAGGTCTAAACCCTTTTACTTGTAGTCGCTAGATGGCATCACTACTGTTATAGTACATGAAATGGCCACGGCCAGGAACCGCATTTAGAATGCAAAACAAGTCATTTAAATAAAAAAAAATATCCGCAAATTAATTCAAAATTTTTTTAAACTACACTAAAATCAAATTTTTTATAGCATTAATTTTTAAATAGCGACAACGTAGAACATTATATGTTGACAAATGAAATCCAGTCAAATGTTAAACAGAAAATTATTATTGAAAATTTACAAATTATTAAAATAGCGTTGAATTAACAAAAACCAAAAAAAAAACTGCTTTTATTAAATAAAAAATAATAATTTTTATAATTATCACTTATAATAACAAAGCAAATAGTAATAATAATTATTAACAATAAAAAAAAATTATTTTTGTTTTAGGTGAAAAACCTTTCAAATGTAATATTTGCTCAAAGGCATTTGCTGACAAATCGAATTTACGCGCCCACGTGCAGACGCATTCGAATACAAAACCGCACGCCTGTTCACGTTGCGGTAAAGCCTTTGCACTGAAGTCCTATTTGTATAAACACGAAGAGTCGTCATGTATGAGAAATCATTTGCGAAGTGACAAGGATCGTTCAAAAATACAGAAAACCGACTCAACACGTTGCACACTTGTTTCGAAAATACTTCGAAAGGAGGGACCTCAAAACAACAGAACTCCAAGGACGCCAACGCCAATCATCCCAAATTCGGTAACTGCAAATGATCCTAAAACCATCGAAGAACAGCCACAAATGATTGTCAAAGCAGATGGCAATTCTGACGATGATGATAGCTCCCAAAAACTGTATACAACATTAATGACACCAACTTCACAGGAAGATTTCGATCGATTTTCTAGGATAAGTGTGATTCGGACTCCGATTACAACGAATCAAGTTAGCTATGAGCCTGCGAATAGCTTGCAATTAAACTATTATCAAGAAAATCCAGTTGATTTCTCACCTAAAAATGGTTTTACACACTCCACTAAAACAAGTCCATTTGAGCTAACAAGCAGTTATGCCATTGTCGCTTGAGTACTTTTTTAAACATTTTCCTCTTATAATTTCGATATAAACAATGCCCATAGTGTCAATATAGAAATAGAAAATAGCACACAACCGAGGACCAATTTATCTACTTTGCAATTTAATATAAAACTTCTATTTTTATTCCAATTTTTTTTTTCAATCGTTCATTTTTGAAAAACAAAAAAACGTTACTTCAATTTGCAAGTAAAATTCTCTATATAAAATTATAGTCAGTCGAATAGGACTAAAGGGACATCTAAGCAATAGTTTGTTGCGAAAAAAATTTCTCAACAATAATCCTTAACAAATCAGAATATGGTTGTGCCAAGGGATATAAAAGTTATTTTACAAGAAACAAAAAAAAAAGCGCGTCTTATAGTAGTCGCTAAGAATGTGTAACATCTAACCTCGATATAATCGTGAAAATATTTGAATTTCCCGTGAATTGATTGAAGTGATTTCACATATTTTCAATTAACTTTCAGCAATGAATTCCTATGTTTCAACACAACACGTATTTTGGGGAAAAAATCCTCTCCTAAAAATCCAAAAAAAACTACGTCTGGTAACAAAAAAAAAAAATTTTAAAATATACACAAAACTATCAAAATATTATTGATCAAATTCCCATTTAACGGCAAGAAAAAATTAATACTTACCTTATCCAACTAACTTTCAGTAATGAATTCGTATAACACAACACGTGTTTTAATACAACACCTATAAAATTATTTAATTTATATTATTTAAAAAAATCCTCTCCTAAAAATCCAAATAAAAAAACTACGTCTTACAACAACCAAAAACAAATTTTTAAAATACGAGGTCTGTACAAAAAGTATCGTGAATTTTGAATTTCCGCGTGTAACGTATATTTGATTTTCGATTTTTTTATTGCGTTATGTTGGTACTCATGTCTCTCACTTATGCCGACAAGTTCGGCCAATTTTAAATGTTCAGTTATTTTTGACAGTTGCTTTGCTTGCACATGTTTTGGCTCGTCTTCGATTTTTGCTCATTTCGACCAAAAGCAGCATCGAATTAACATTGTTAAGGAGCTGTCGGACTCTGTCCGCGATGACCCAAATTTGCTCCATAGGGTCATAACTGGTGACGAATCATGGGTTTATGGTTATGACGTAGAAACCAAAGCTCAATCATCCCAATGGAAGCTGCCGCACGAGCCAAGACCGAAAAAAGCGCGCCAAGTTCAGTCGAATGTGAAGGTTTTGCTTACAGTTTTCTTCGATTGCAGGGGTCTGGTGCATCATGAGTTCTTGCCACAGGGTAGAACGGTCAATAAGGAATATTACCTGCAAGTTATGCGCAAGTTGCGCAAAGCAATCCGCCAGAAACGCCTGGATTTGTAAAAGAAGAAAAATTGCCTTTTGAACCATGATAACGCCCCTGCTTACGTATCGTTGCTTGTGTGCGAATTTTTGGTCAAAAACAATACACTAATAGTGCCGCAACCACCGTATTCCCCAGATCTGCCTTCCTGTGACTTTTTCTTATTCCCGAAACTGAAGAGCCCCATGAAAAGGACGACGCTACGCTACGATTAAAGACGGCATCGAAGGAGGAGCTGAACAAGATCACAAAAAATGATTTTTTGAAGTGCTTCAACGATTGGAAAAAACGTTTGCATAAGTGTATAAGATCTGGTGGGGATTACTTTGAAGGGGACAAAATAGATATTCATGAATCAAAAAAATAATTTTTGAAAAAAAAGACAAAATTCACGATATTTTTTGAACAGATCTGGTATACACAATAATTTTGAAAAAATTCCCATTTAACCGGTAAGGGAAAATATTGGAAATTGTTATATTTTTCGAACAGAAATTCCTTTTTTTTTGCACAGAAAACAAGCGAAAAACATATTTTCAAATTAAAAAAACAGCAAAAACTATCCTGAAAACAAACTACGATCGACTAAGAAGAGACAGAGAGAAACGAAAATAATTTCGATTGTCAATTTTGTAATAAACTCTTTTCTCTATTTGGTTTCGGTCAGAAATACAAAAAACGCAATGTAAAAGAAAGAGAAAGAAAAATTTGAAATTTGCGAGAAAAACTCTTGAAATTTTTATTTTTCTCATTCCCATCAATACATCAATGCATCCCACCCAAAGAGAGAGAAATATGTGTAATCAGTAAGTATAGCGCACGTAGAAAGCCGAGAGTTAAGATGTTACATGTCAAAATCAATTATTTTATACCATTTTGATTAATTAATTATAGATTATTTTATACCATTTTTCTGTCGTAATTCGAAAGAGAATAAATTTTTGTAAATCTCATCATAAGCAAATATTTTTGAATATGGCGTAACCTTATATAATTGTTTCCATAAATTTTTTATAGTCGATTTTTTTTATTGTAGAAAATCAATCATTTCCGAATTTTGGTTCTTTTCTTTAATTTACGAGTATATAATTATTATTATCTTAAAATAATAAAAGAAACCTAGAAAATTGTTCATTTGTACTTAAAATAATAATGTGATAATTTTATAGATTAATGATATTTTTGTAGAATTTCGAATATAGATAAATAGTTATTATTAAAATTGCCATAAATTAGAATTAAATCTAAGTCGATATGTTTGTATATGTTATTATATATATTAATTAGTTATAAATTTAATTATTAAGCAAAATCAATTTCGAAAAAGAAAAACGAATGAAAATCTTCTATAATAATATTTTCTTAACTTTATTGATTTTGCCATAATAATTAATGATATTATATCGAAAATGATGTAAAACCCTTTTTTTTTAAAAAAATAATAATTAATATAATAAGTAATGAATATATGACAAAATATAATTTTCATTTAATTCATGGACGAGAATTTCTAGTCTTTAAAAAAATAATATATTTTCTTGTACAATACATAAGAGTATTGTTTATTCAATTGAATTGTATTTATAAATATTATAATTTATGTTTTTTTTTCTTCTTTCCTTCAATATAACTAAGAATTGTACTCAATTCATAGAATAGAATAGTAAAAAAGAAAAATTACTTTAAAACTTACACATTAAGAAATTATGCATTATTTTACACGTATGATTATGATTTTGATCGAAATAATTGAATACACGTGTACGAGTATTAAAAGTTAAATTAAAGTATTTCTTTTTGAATGGCCGAGAATGGTGCAATATTTGTAAAAAAAAAATATAATATAATATAACGTATATTAAATATATATTTAGATTTAAATTAGTTCTTAAGAATTGTTTGCTTTCATTTTTATATAAAACAATATTTAGATAAGAAGGAGAATGGGTTTGTTTGATTTTTTGGTGAAAAAGTGTTGAATTTTTCTTTTCTTTTCAACTTACACATTTATATATAATTAGTTTTTTTTTTGTATTCAAATTTATATATTAAAAAAACTTAAAAATTCTTAAAAGAAAAAAGCAAAAGAAAAAAAAATAATAGAAAAATGTTTTTAAAAAAAAAAATTATATATTTGAAAATTTTGTTGTTTTTTTTTTTATAAATTTAAGATAAAATTATAAATAACTGAAATATTTGTATAGGTACTGATTTGAATTGAAGTATAATTTCAGTTTGTTTTTTTTTGTGGGATTTTCATATAGTATTATTGATAAAATTGAGTAGAATCTTATCCATAAATACAATAATTTCCTTAAGCTAAGAGTCATTTTCTACTACATATTTAGAAATAAATTTGAAATAAATCTATTATTAAATTAATTTTTATTTTAGTATAAAACAAACTACCCCTTGATCTCCTTATCACTAATCATACTTAAATATAAAAAACCGAAGAATATAAATATCAATAAATTAAGAGAGAGAAAAAAAATCCTATATATTGTTGTAGTAAATCAGTTTTGAATAAAATACTTAAAACAAGGCTGAACCGATTGCTCTAAATATTTCCGTAATCAATATAAAATTTATCTGCATAATGTGGTCTATATTGAAATTATGTTATTTAAGTTTAATAATTTTAAGTCCATAATTTTTTTCAAAAACAAATCATTTCTAACATTATCAAGAGAGTTTACAAAGTTTTTGACCTTTTCGCCTAATAAAAGCTGCTGATATGTGAAAAGTCTTCTCTATACGAATATGACTACAAATTAAATACATTATTATCATCTAATATTATTTTTTAACAACTATAATACAATACATTAAATATTCGAAAGGCAGAATTTCATATATTTTTTATATTTCTATTTAGGAATATTTATTTGTTTTTAAATGTAAATTTATACTCTGAAAAGTATTCATTCATTTGTTGTCGAAATTAAATCTAAAAACTTTATTGAGATAGTCTCAACTCAAAATTACCTATTATCAGTAAGCATTATATTCAATTGTAACTGATAATTAAATAGTTTTCTCTGAAAATAGGCAAAAAAAATCAAAAGAAATTAGTTTTTTTTACGAGCAAATAGCCTATTTACATGAATCTCGACATTTGAATGGTTTATGCTCACTTCATTCTCTTTTGCTTGATTTAGTCGCCATTTTGATTGAATACCAATACCACATATTGGCTGGCAGTTGGTTATTATCGTTTAGTTAATATTAGTTATGACCTACATTTTTTTTAATTGTATTGAAAGATTGGCGGTGATTATGGATGGTGAAACAGAAAAAATAGTTTGGTTTTTTTTTTTTGAAAATAAATGGAGGAAAAAACGATCAAAGAAAAAACAACTAAATTTATTTGAATGATTAGAATTGATTTAAAATGATTTTTATAAATATTGTAGAATATTATTAAAATATCGTACTTTGGAAAGTAAAGTTAAATAGAAGAAAGTCAAAATTCAGATTTTGAATAAATTTTTATTTTATTATATTGCCGTTATACATGAAATAAAATATTATTCAAATGTTTAACAGAAAATTCTCACAGGAATAGACGCTCTTTGAGGCCATTTTTGATGTTTTTTTTTTGCATATTCGGCCCATTACTTGATGGATGTTGATTTTTAAATACTCTCAAGTTTAAGGATTGTCTGTATAAATTTAATTTTTCAGCGTAGTACTATAAGAAAAAGTTAAACGACATCATATATGTTCCGATTTTGAAGGACTACTGACATCAGCAAATCGCTAAGTTATGCGTTCTCGAACTTTTCAAGCAATAAAGCTAAAATTTATCGTGTTGTGCGGTTTGTGGCATCATTTTGTTGAAACCACATATGGTTCAGATTAAAATCTTTAAGTTTTTAAGTCAAAAAAAGTTGGTTATTTTACAATAACGGTGTCTTCTTCTTCGGTTGCAAAGAAATGTGAATCAATAACACATTTAGACCAAGATAACCCTCTGTCGCTTGTGGGTTTTTAAAGCCTCATATATGTTAATTTACTTATTGACATATCTACCGAAGAAGTACTAATCTTAATGCCCAAAACGTGTTTATAGCCATATTATCACTTTTATTGAAAGTTTTCACATATTAAAAAGTTCTATTGTAAAATGGCAAACCTCAAACTAAATAAATCTTATACCAAATTATACATATAGGGTGTCCCAATTAATACGCAAGATTTGAATTTGGCACCATTTGTACGGTAAAGTGTTGCTAACGAAAAAAAACCGCGTGACAGCTGACAGTTTGGGGGTTATTAAAAATTAAGCGCTAGACGAAAGAACAACGAGTTGTCATTGCTGAGGAATATTTTAAAAATAATGCAGGTTTGGCAGCTACAGTTCGTAATTTTCGTACAAAATATGATCGGAATAAAGATTTAACTTCATCAACTGTGAAGAGATTATTTTAAAAAATTAGGGAGACTGAATCAATTAGTGATCTTGAGGACTCTGAGCGTCTTTCAACACAAAACATCGAAGCAGTTCGTAAGAGTGTTTGCTGAGAGTACAGCAACATCAATTCGCCACAATGGTGATGAATTGGTCATTTCGAGCGAATGGAGTTCGTTGAATGGCTTATGGAACAACAACAGGTGGATTCTGATTTTTCGAATAGATAAAATTATCGCATTTGGGGTTCAAAAATACCCACAAGTGATGCAGTTAATAAAAGTTAATGAAGCTCGTTATCGTGACATGATAATCCAGTGTTTTGTACCCAAATTGCAAAATATGAATATGGACGACATGGGGTTTCAAAAAAAAACGGTGTCACATGCCTTACAGCCCGAGAAACCATTACTTCTCGCATAAAGTTTGGGACACTCTTTATGTAGTTTCAATATCTCATAACAGTTATGATTTCTTTTAAACTCATTAAAAACAACAATTTCATAAAAAGAAGACGAAATTTACTGAAGATCTTTAATAAAGTTCAGTTTGCCTTATTGTCTAAGATATTTTTTCTAGTTGTTCGAGTAAAAGTGTCAGTAAAAATTATTTTTAAAATATTGATTTACTAATAATATGGTAAAAATCCAAAACGATTTAAATTTAATTTAATAAAATTATTAATGTAAATATTTTTCAAAATGTAGAAATATCAATAATTTCTTAAATTAAATTGTTTCTGAGTTAATTTTTGTTATTTCTTCCATTCATTTTTCGCCTAATTGCCAAACCAGCAATGCTGATTATTTTGGGTGTAATTTAACAATTGGCTTATTTTGATATGAAACAGGCATAAATAAAAACGTGTCTCAATTACAAAATATAGATAAAGGGGATATGTGGTGTCAAAAAGGCGGTGCCACATGTCATACAGCCCGAGAAACAATTCAATTAATGCGTGTCAAAATTACTTCTTACGGGAATTTTGGAAAATCCTTTATATTTGACAGCTGTCAAATGAGAGGTCTATATTTTTTTAAACTACAAAATGGATGACCCCTTACAACTGAAAACATCTTATAAAGTTTTTATTTTACAAGAATATCGAGCAATAAATATTCCATTGTAAGCCCCCCTTCTAATATTAATTGAAGAGCATCTTAACAAATAAATCAATGAATCGATTTCACAATCAATTTTTTTTTAATATAAAAACAATTTTATTGACCAATAAAATTTACGTTAAAGAGTGTATTAAATGTAATCAAGAAAAATTACTCTTCTCAATCGTAATCGGAGAATAATAAATTTTTCTAACGTTCTTAAAATGATGATGGATTTTGTAACGAAATAATTTTTTATTTGACTCGAAAGTATAAAATTTCAATTTACTTTCAAACATTCAGGAAGTACTTATGTAGATATTAAGAAAGTTCTTTTGATGTACATGATAAATTGTCGATGATAGAAAGGGTTTTTTGCCCAGACTTTGGCTTTGTCATCTTTGGGATCTCTGAGGCGGTCTTATATTTAACATGAACCAGAAATGAATTAGCATCCGAACCGCATATGTACAACAAACAGTATCCAATGGAGTCTTGGCATCTGGTATAAAGTCTGATTGTGAGTGAAAGGCATTGTTCTGGGAATCTTCTTCAATTGAAAATAATGAGAAGTTATTACACTCAGTCCGATTATGTTACTACAGTTAATGTAACCATTTAATGTTCCAGTGGCCACACTCCAACCAGCAATTAATTCACAATAGTCATGTTTGTAGCTATTCAAGAAATTTATTATGTTTTATAATTAAATTGTTTTGATGAAGCATTAAAAACATATTTTTTTATGAAGAGTACAACACTTCTTTATATGTGGCCCTTTAATTTAAATCGATTTACAGAATTTTCGTAAGAGTTTTTGAAATTGGTTATTTTTTTACTTACCGAAATTAGAAAGACACCAGGAAAAAGTATTAAAAAATTTCCATAATTTTAAATAATAGACATTTTTTCTCTTTAAATTAATAATCTTTTATTTTCTGTTATGATTTTTATTTGCATTTTTAAGGAAAATTATTATTATTTTGTTTGTCTTAGATAAAAAAAACATGGTTTGATTAAAAATAATTCCAAAAATTCCATAAAACTATATAATTTTCGTGTACAAGTACAAACAAACGTGAATTATATTAATACTATTCCAAAAAATTATAGTAAAAACCCATCCAAATGGAGTACGTTGGGATTTGTTTTAGTAGAATTAAAAAATGTTTATGAGATGTGAAAATTGTGAAAAAACATTTCATCAAAGTTGATGCCGAAAACATGCGCAGACCCGCACAATCAATTCTTATGCATATTAACAACTTCCCAATAATGGAGTCCACTATCAGAAAAAAATACTTACTAACGGCCTGGTCTGGTGGGGGCATCCTCCTATACAAATGAGAACTTTTATATTATACATCAGATCTTGATAGTTATAAATCAGCCACATAAGAAGTATGGGTAGACTTCTTAGAAATGGGTCAAAAGCCGCAGAATAATATCGTTCGGTTAAGCCAGACGGGATCTCTGAAGCTGCCAGTATTCGCAACGTAGCGATCGAGGAGATCGAAAGTCTTGGAAAATTACGCGCGCGCGCACAATCGTGAACCTATCGTAAGCGAATATTAAATCAAAAAAAAATTCAAGGATCAAACTTTTAGCACAGCTGTGAATGTATAAAATTAAAATTTTTCCAATTGTTTCTTTTTAATAAAAATATTTTGGAATTTTCCTATTCAAAAAAAAAAAAAAATAATAATAATAATTACGGAAATTTTGGTTCTGACAAAAAAAGGACAAATATCATTTTCGAAATGGATATTTTTTTTTTATATAAACGAATTGTGCATAAAAATTAACTAATCAATAATATAATTACAAAGTTATTCCAATATTGTGTGTATGTGTGTATGTGTTTTTTTTTTTAAATACAAAATTCGATAAATAGTTTTTAATAAAACTATTAAAAAAAATATATTTAAAAAAATTCGAATAGAAAAAAAACCGTTATTTTAGTTGAAATCCGTTGGAAAAAATTCAAATGATATTATGTTGCCTAAATTATGGGCAATCTACCTTACATCGACGGTTCTAATACTGGTGATAAGTGTTATCGGTATAAATGGTAGAATAGTGCCGGTAAGGATTTTAATAACAACTAAAAGAAAATTATTTCCGGTCAAGTTTTTTTTTTTTTTGTAAACTTTTACTCACAATTTAATCAAAATTTAAATTTCTAAAAATAAAAAATGTGCTCCAATTTCTACCAATTTTTTTATATAAGTCATTAAAAAATCATTAAAAAAAATAACGAAATTTTATTAAAAAAAAAAGAAAAAATATAATTACACTAAAAAGATCAGATTGAAATGTTCCGAAATCTTAACAAGGCTCAGTTTAGTTGAAAGTTAAATTGGGCATTTTAAAATGTTCATACTCCGACAAGTCGAGAAGCAAAAACTTTATAAAAATACACAAAATAAGTGGATGCGTTATCAAAAATATGTCAATTTCTAATGTTTCCTTTTTTTTCTATTAAAAAAAAAAAAAACAATTTGCTTTTTCTAATCTGTCAGTAGTACAAATGTGATCAAATTAATTTCTACTCAAGGCAACAAAAAAAAAAAAATATTTCCTTCTCATAGATTTTTTTAATATTTTCTATAACAAAATCAAAAAAATCAACTAATAAAAATTATATTTCCTTAGTTTATATAAAGTGCCCAAGTAGGAAATTAATTTATTTATGAACTTTTCCCAATTTTTATGTGAATTGATCGCGATGGATGCTGAAACCTAGATTCACTGCTACTAACTACTACTGCTGCTCGGGCTACTTATTGCTGTGAACGATTATTGTTGTTAATAAAAAATTCTTTGTACAATCGCAAACGAGTTGACCCCGGATGAACCGATATGTCTTAATATAAAATATTCCATTTATCAAAACTATAATCAATTTTTCTATAAAATCGAGAAAAAAAATATAATAATAAAAATTAAATTATATCTTCTTCAGGCTTCAATTAAAACGCATACGATCAGACTGTGAACTTTCAATTGTGCGTCAGCGTGTGTACGTTTGGATTAGGATTAGAATCAGCCAAAACGTGTTAATATTAACATAAATGCTCTCTCTCTCTCTCTCTCATTACAATCGATCCAATATTCGAATTTTATATTATTTTCAAATGCATACATTCACATTAGACTTAACATTTTATATAAACCAAAAAAAAAAAAATTATCTAATTCAAATTCTATAAATTGGAGCACAAAACATACTTAAATTAGTTTACAGAATATTTTATTAGATTCTAATAGTATAAGTAAAATGAATATTCTAATCTTTTTTCTTTTTTTTTGTATATATAAAATAATTCTTTTTTTTTCATCTGCTCATTAATAGTTTTTTTTTATTATTTATATTTTATTTAATCGGAACAAACGAGATAAGAAATTTTATTATTTTTCGTTTATGTTTGATCTTTAATCTTACGGTGAAATATAATTTTTTGTATGATGTCATCGTCCTAAATTATAAATGAAATATTATTTACAGCAAAAAATCGATGTATCTGGTATTGGTATAAGTAGTGATAATTATGAATATGCACCAACAACAAGAAAATTCCAACGTATAAAAAGGAGCGTTAAAGGATAGTATGTAATATTTTTTATAATATTATTAGTAAATTAGAAATTTTGAATATTTTTCTACAAACATGAGAGAATTTTTAAATTTTTTTAACAATAATTTTTAGTTGTAATATTTAAAAAGGTAAATTTTGTAATTTTTAAACGTAAAAATATTTATTATTTTAAACTCAATAGTGAATAATTTGAAGAGAATCCTAAAATAATGTGAACAATTTGCTTTCTCAGAAGTAATATCCTATTTCAGCGGGTGTCCTACGAGGCGGTGTATCTTTGGTCTCATTTTATTAAATATTTTTGTTTATGACATCCCATCTGATTATAAGACTTATATCCTCAATTTTTGATCCTGATCTATGAGATAGAAGATTAAAGTAAATAAACAAAAAAAGTGCTCACATTACTTTTACTCTTTGCACAAGGGTAACCTATCACTTTTTACCTTAAGGCGGTATTTACAACTGCTCAGAAACTATGTAGCTATAAAAATGTAAACTTTTAATATAAAAACTCATCAGAGATTAAAAAGACAATATCTTCGAGGTTTCTAATACTCGGTTGATTGGAGAAACGCCGTTGGGTGTTTACTCCCATTTCATTACTTTACTGCTTATTGTAAGTTTTTGATAGTTGTAGATAAAGAATATAATTTTTCTCATAAACTAGTTTTTTTTTGTTTTTAAATATTCAAATAACAATCAATTTTTTTTATGAAAACGAAATGAAATTTTCTTACAAAAAAAAAAAATATTTAAAAAAAACACCATTTTTATAGATTTGAAAATTTTTCAATAATTTCAGATGGTTTTGTTCACTTTTAAAATTTTGAGGTTATAAATTTGTTAGGTTGTGCCAGACTTTGAAATTATTCATAGTCGATAATAAATTTGCCCCCGAAGATATGCAATGCCAGTGGAATGTCATAATGCCTTGTTACCGTTGTACACATTAATTATGTTATTTGTTTTCAAGTTCCGAAATTTGCTTGGCAATGAATTTCGAATTATTTCAAAAATATTTCATTACTTGATTAAAAAGTAGTTTGGAAAAAATTCTTTTTATATTGAAGATATCTTTCTACTAAAGCTATAATGGGAATATTTTGTCAATAATTAATTTAAGCGCTCGTGGACAAACTCAATCGCAATATCTGAATTTTGGTAATCCGCAGAATGAAGGTAAGGCCGAAGCTGAAGCAAACGAAACTGGATCGCGAGCATTTGTAGGTGAGAATTATTTTTAAATTTCGAATAGTAAAAAATGTTTAAATAATAACCGAGTATATGGATAAATGAATTTATTTAGTGGGTTCTAATGGCATGGGACAAGCGCAGAGTCAGTTTGTTGCTGGTGATTGTAGCGATTGTATTGGAGGTCATTACTCTTATGGTATTTAAAAATAAAATTTTGTTGGACGAGAACACAGTGTAAAAGTAATGTTTTCAAGATGCTCCAGATCCATATACGGCAATACAAGGAGCGCATCCAGGTGCAAAATTAGTCCAACCTAGTCCTAAAGGTGCGCTAGGTATATCGCAGAACGGCCAACCAGCAATGACGCGACCGAGTACACATCGACCTAGTGGAAATGGACACCAACCCGGTCAAAATGGATTATTGGGAGCAGATCGGAAACCCGGGCCACAAGGACCTCCGAGTTTTCAACCAATTCATTCTGGCCAGTCTGGAATTTTTCCACCAAGTCCACTAGGTGGACCTACATCGCCAACAGATAATTTATATCACCCGAGATTACCAGGACAACCCGGACAAAATGGAATGTTTCACCCAGGTCAAGCTGGAATTATTCATCCTACTTGGCCAGGCGGACCTGTACAAGAAACACAAAATGGTTCTGCTCAACCTGGACAAACTGTAACGGTATTAAGGCAGCCTGGGCAATATGGACAATTTCAACCAAGTCAGCCAGGATACACTCCAGGACAAACTGGAACGTTCCTTCCTAGTTATTCACAACAACCTGGCACATTACAACCTGGACAAAATCTTATTTTTGTGCCAGGCCAACCAGGGCAGCCTGGTACATATATGAATTTTCAACCTGGTCATCTTCCACACTCTACAATTTATCATTCGCCGCAACCTGGTCAACCAAGTCAACCTGGTCAACAAAGTCAGCCTTGGCAACCAGGTCAATTTGGGCAACCAAGTCATTCTGGGCAACCTGGACAACCTGGACAACCGAGTCAACCTGGTCAACCTTGGCAATCAGGACAATTTGGGCAACCAAGTCAATCTGGGCAACCAGGACTATTTGGGCAACCAAGTCAACCTGGTCAACAAAGTCAATCATGGCAACCAAGTCAATTTGGGCAACCTAGACAACCTGCACAAAATGGGCAAAATGTACAACCTGGACAAAATGGGCAACCAGGACAATTTGGGCAACCAAGTCAACCCGGTCAACCTGGGCATCCTGGACAAAATGGGCAAGCTGGGCAAACTGCACAAAATGGGCAAGCTGGACAACATGGACAAAATGGGCAACCTGGACAACCTGGACAACCGAGTCAACTTGGTCAACAAAGTCAACCTTGGCAACCAGGACAATTTGGGCAACCAAGTCAACCTTGGCAACCAGGTCAATTTGGGCAACCTAGACAACCTGCACAAAATGGGCAAAATATACAACCTGGACACAATGGGCAACCAGGACAATTTGGGCAACCAAGTCAACCTGGTCAACAAAGTCAACCCGGCCAACCTGGGCATCCTGGACAAAATGGGCATCCTGGACAAAATGGGCATCCTGGACAAAATGGGCAAGCTGGACAACCTGGACAAAATGGGCAACCTGGACAACATGGACAACCGAGTCTACCTGGTCAACAAAGTCAATCTTGGCAACCAGGACAATTTGGGCAACCAAGTCAACCTGGTCAACAAAGTCAACCCGGTCAACCTGGGCATCCTGGACAAAATGGGCATCCTGGACAACCTGGACAACATGGACAACCGAGTCTACCTGGTCAACAAAGTCAACCTTGGCAACCAGGACAATTTGGGCAACCAAGTCAACCTGGTCAACAAAGTCAACCCGGTCAACCTGGGCATCCTGGACAAAATGGGCATCCTGGACAAAATGGGCAAGCTGGACAACCTGGACAAAATGGGCAACCTGGACAACATGGACAACCGAGTCTACCTGGTCAACAAAGTCAACCTTGGCAACCAGGACAATTTGGGCAACCAAGTCAACCTGGTCAACAAAGTTATCCTGGTCAACCAAGTCAACCCGGGCAACCTAGACAACCTGCACAAAATGGACACGCTGGACAACCAGGACAAAATGGGCAAACGGTGCAACCTGGACAACATGGTTCACTTGATTCGAGCCAGACAGGAGTTTTTCAAGTTTCTGAAATTTTCAACACACCTCAGAGCTTATCATCATATAACCCTAGTCCACAAGGGCAGCCTGGAACATTACAGCAAGGTTCAAATGGACAGCCTGGTGTTCTTCATTCTGTTCAACCAATAGCTTATCAACCTGGGTGGCATTATCTACCAGGGCATCCAGGCCAAATTTCACATCCATCGCAACTTGGTAGTCAAACTGTTTTTCATCCAGGTATGGCAGCTGTAATAGGACCTCAAGGACAGACGTTACCGGGACAAATTTATAAACCCGGATTTACAACACATTCTGATGGTAAAACACACGTTTTATCAATTCCTGGCGAAGAGCCGTGTGATACTGATGGTCTAACAGTATTGGTTGGAACTGGTGGACCGCACCAAACTGTAATTGGGACGGATGGCTATGAAAACGTAATTTCAAGAGTAGGATCTGACGGAAAAACTGAACAAACAGTTTATAAGCCTTCTGGCGGATTGACCGTTTTAGTCGGCACGGGCGGTCCAAAACAAACTGTCCAAACAGGTATTGACTATTTGGTTGGGCTTGACTTTTTTATCTTATCAAATGTTATTTCAGGACCACGAAAACATTATCCAATTGGGCCTGATGGAAGAATAAGTATACCACCAGGTTAGTAATTGATCTAACAAAACATATTTTATTTTGATGTTGTTTTAAAAATTTGTTCTTCCAGGAAAAATTATACATCCGATAATACCACCAACAATAGCCGGACAGATTCCTGGACAAATACCCGGACAATTTCCTGGACAAATACCTGGACAAATACCCGGACAATTTCCTGGACAAATACCTGGACAATTTCCTGGACAAATACCTGGACAATTCCCTGGACAATTCCCTGGACAAATACCCGGACAATTTCCTGGACAAATACCTGGACAAATACCCGGACAATTCCCAGGGCAAATACCTGGACAATTTCCTGGACAAATGCCTGGTCAAATACCTGGACAATTCCCTGGACAAATACCCGGACTATTTCCCGGACAAATACCTGGACAAATACCCGGACAATTCCCAGGGCAACTGCCTGGACAAATACCCGGACAAATACCCGGAC
Organism: Atherix ibis; assembly: GCA_958298945.1. NCBI lineage: Eukaryota > Metazoa > Arthropoda > Insecta > Diptera > Athericidae > Atherix > Atherix ibis. The sequence continues at coordinate 104,446,173 of OY282606.1, read as the reverse complement.
AATTTCCCGGACAAATACCCGGACAATTCCCAGGGCAAATGCCTGGACAAATACCTGGACAAATACCTGGACAAATACCCGGACAAATACCTGGACAATTTCCCGGACAATTCCCTGGACAAATGCCTGGACAAATACCTGGACAATTTCCCGGGCAAATACCTGGACAAATACCCGGACAAATACCTGGACAAATACCCGGACAATTCCCAGGGCAAATGCCTGGACAAATACCCGGACAAATACCCGGACAATTTCCCGGACAAATACCCGGACAATTCCCAGGGCAAATGCCTGGACAAATACCTGGACAAATACCTGGACAAATACCCGGACAAATACCTGGACAATTTCCCGGACAAATACCCGGACAATTCCCTGGACAAATGCCTGGACAAATACCTGGACAAATTCCTGCACTAATGCCTGGACAAATACCTGGACAAATGCCCGGACAAATGCCTGGACAATTTCCCGGACAAATGCCTGGACAAATACCCGGACAATTCCCTGGACAAATGCCTGGACAAATACCTGGACAATTTCCCGGGCAAATACCTGGACAAATACCTGGACAAATGCCTGGACAAATACCCGGACAATTCCCTGGACAAATGCCTGGACAAATACCCGGACAATTTCCAGGGCTAATGCCTGGACAAATACCCGGACAATTTCCCGGACAAATGCCTGGACAAATACCCGGACAAATACCCGGACAAATACCTGGACAAATACCCGGACAAATACCTGGACAAATACCCGGACAATTTCCCGGACAAATGCCTGGACAAATGCCCGGACAAATACCTGGACAAATACCTGGGCAAATGCCTGGACAAATACCTGGACAAATGCCTGGACAAATGCCTGGACAAATACCTGGACAAATACCTGGACAAATACCCGGACAAATACCTGGACAAATCCCCGGACAAATTCCTGGACAAATACCTGGACAAATACCCGGACAATTTCCCGGGCAAATGCCTGGACAAATACCCGGACAAATGCCCGGACAAATACCTGGACAAATCCCTGGGCAAATACCTGGACAAATACCTGGACAAATGCCCGGACAATTTCCCGGGCAAATGCCTGGACAAATACCCGGACAAATACCCGGACAAATACCCGGGCAAATGCCTGGACAAATACCTGGACAAATACCCGGACAATTTCCCGGACAAATGCCTGGACAAATACCCGGACAAATACCTGGACAAATACCCGGACTATTTCCTGGGCAAATTTCTGGACAAATACCCGGACTAATACCTGGACAAATGCCTGGACAATTTCCCGGTCAAATGCCTGGACAAATCCCCGGACAAATACCTGGACAAATGCCTGGACAAATGCCCGGACAAATACCTGGACAAATACCCGGGCAAATGCCTGGACAAATACCTGGACAAATACCCGGACAATTTCCCGGGCAAATGCCTGGACAAATACCTGGACAATTCCCTGGACAAATGCCCGGGCAAATACCTGGACAAATGCCTGGACAAATACCCGGACAAATACCCGGACAATTTCCCGGCCAAATGCCTGGACAAATACCCGGCCTAATACCCGGGCAAATTCCTGGACAAATACCTGGACAAATACCCGGACAAATACCCGGACAATTTCCCGGGCAAATGGCTGGACAAATACCCGGACAAATACCCGGGCAAATGCCTGGACAAATACCTGGACAAATACCCGGACAATTTCCCGGGCAAATGCCTGGACAAATGCCCGGACAAATACCCGGACAAATACCCGGGCAAATTCCTGGACAAATACCTGGACAAATACCCGGGCAAATGCCTGGACAAATACCCGGACAAATACCCGGGCAAATGCCTGGACAAATACCTGGACAGTTCCCTGGACAAATTCCCGGACAAATACCTGGACAATTTCCCGGACAATATCCTGGACAAATGCCTGGACAATTTCCCGGGCATATTCCTGGACAAATACCCGGACAATTTCCTGGACAAATACCGGGACAAACTTCTATTCCAGATTACAAAAAACCTCCACCCACTTTAGTTGCTTCTAAAGACTGCCCAGCGTGTCCTTCGACAGATGGCACAAAATCACAAGCAGAACTTACCGACGATGACTCCTTTTCGCAAGCAGAGTCATCAGTCAAAGACGGTATTGCATCCGCAAGTGCCTCTGGGAAAAAGAAAGGTGCTACCGCAAAAACGCAGGTATCTGGCACTTATAGTGGCACCGGAACATTTTCAGCCAGCGCCATGACATCGGACCAAGATCGATCAGCTTCTGCTCTAGTAAAGCAATATACAAAAAAAATTACAAACAAAATTAAAAGTAGAATTTTTTAAGGTAAGTGGTACGCCAGACGGTGCACAGAGTACCGCTCAAGGGCAAGGAGGAATCGGAAAAGCCCAATCACAAGTGCAAGTTGATTCGAGGACAGGAGGTACCGTTGCTACATCGCAGGGTGGGGGAACGGATCATCAAAGTCAAAGCGAAGTAATAAAAATTATTGAATATTAACGCGTTCTTTACTTTTAAAATTGAATTTTCCCAAACTATTACTAATAGGTGCAAGCAAGTGAGAAGGGAGGCTTGGCCGATTCTCAGGCTAGCGGACCTGGTCAAACATCATCGCAAGCGCAGATCGGTTTCAAACCACAAAACGATCATGAGTTGAACAGAGATCCAATGTTCAATGGTGGTGGACAAGCAGGAGCGCAGTCCGGAGCTTTTTCAGGCCAGAGCCAAGCACAAATTCATGGCAAATTTAAGTATGCTCAATATTTAACTTATTCTTAAATAGTTAATGTATAAGCAAATATTTGTCTGCTCAGCTATGGTATAACTTATCATGGTGCGGCCCAATCTGCATCCGGAACAAAAGAACAAGTGGACACGTATCGAGAGAAAAATAAGGTTCTTTTCCAACAAATCAGTGAAATGTCCGCTTCGCCTGGGTAAAAATTCGAAAAAAAAATTTCACATTTTTCCGATAATATCGAATGTGTTTGTTTTTGTTTTATAGAAACGCGGTTACAGAACGAATTGACACAGTATATGGGCCAAGCCATAGTCATTCTAGTCATACCACATATACAAACAATGTGCGTCTTCGCACCTCAGGTAGCAACGACACAATAATTGCTGCGCCAAATCCCGACAAGAATACAGTAGCCATTGAGGAAACCGATTACGAGGACGAATACGTTGATTATAACCAAGAAGATTATTATGAGCCGGAATCAAGCACAGCAGACAACCAAAACAAGTTCACCGAAATACCTTCGCAACCGAATATACATAGTTCGACGACACAACACTTCCAGCCCATCACCGAAAGCTCCAGCACGCCACGTACATTCACGCAGCTCTCGGATACGCAAAAGCAGCAAATAACCGTCAACAATTTACCGCCAGGATATAGTATTGTTCAAAAACAAAACGGTCAAACTTTCAGATATCCTCCAATAACGACTGAGAAGATTCCCGATGGTTTCCATGGCACTGTGAACACTGAACGCAAATATCATACGCGCTATCTGCCAAGCCAGACCAATTCAAACAACAACGACGACAATTCCTTCAATACGCGAAACACACCCGACAGTTACGTAACAGTTACTAAGTCGGTAACCGGAAGCCTTACCAACAACAAAGACGAACCATCACAAAATAAAAATTTCACATCCACCTACTATACGAAATCGTCGACTTGCGGCTATTTCACATTCTCATGTAATATTGTCTACGGTGAGAAGGGCAGAAGTAAAATTTGCAAACCGAAACCAACTAACAATGTTAAATGTTAAATATCACATAAATTTTCTATCAATTATTGTATAATAGTTGAATTATTTTTGAATTTTTAATTATTAAATTTATTCTGAGCAAATGTAAATGAACGAATTAATCTTTGACGACGATTTTACAAAGTGTAAGTAACTGCAAAGTAGTTGTGTTGTGGAATTAGAAAATTTAGCTATATTCAATATGTGTGTTAGTATGCAATTATTATACTATACAATATTATTTTAGATATAAAAATTAATTTAATTTAATATATTCACTAATCTGTCAAAAATACCAACGTTATAACAGTTAAACTATGCCAAATTCAAATTCACCTCACTTTTGTACACTTTATTCACCACAGTTGCACTTTTAGTAACATACACCCACCCAGGGATATGTTAACAGTGTACGCCTTCCCCACACGTTTATGAGCTGTTCTTTTTTTACAACAATAAAATTATATCTTCCAATTTGTCATTTAATAAATGAAAAAAATAAACAAAAATCAGCAATATTAATAAACAAAAATCAGCAATATTATCCTATGCATGCGTACATAATAATCACTGCCACACTAAAAATTATTTTTTAAAAATCCTTCGATAAATTACATAATTTAGAAGAAAAAAAGGAATATCAAAATAACTATTGTTCAATTTATTTCTATGTATTGTATTATAGATTTGTTTTTGTTTCCCCTTCAATCGAGAATATTAATAAATAAAAAATTTAAGATAATATGGAAATGATTTTTATTGTTTGTTGGAAAGTGTTTTTTTTTTTTTAAATAACCTCTTTATATAAAATTAACGTTATTAACGGCGAAAAGAAAGAAAATAGTCAGTTTCAAAAAAAATATCGAAGAATCGTGAAAATCGGCCAAGGAAGGGTTAAGGACCATCAATTGCAGGCTCTTTTGGACGAAGACGATACCCAATCGCAGAAAATGTTCGCGGAGTAATTGGGTGTTACTTAACCAGCCATTTCCATGCGTCTGCGTGCCATAGGGAATATTGAAAAGATCGGAAAATGGGTGCCCGCTAGACAAAAAAGAAAGTCGTTCCTGCATCGGATTGTGACAGGCGATAAAAAGTGGATATATTTCGACAATCCTAAACGCAAGAAATCGTGGGTTGATCTCGGCCAACCATCAACATCTTCCCCAAGACCAAATTGCTTCGGACTGAAGACCATGCTGTGCGTTTAGTGGGATCAGCAGGGTATCGTCTACTATGAGATTTTGAAATCTGGTGAAACTGTCAATGCGTACCGCTACCACCAGCAACTGATCAAATTGCACCGTACTCTGCGTGAAAAAAGGACGGATTATCAACAAAGACATGACAAGTAGATTTTCCTCCATGACAACGCACCATCGCACACGTCAAAAATGGTCCAAAACTACTTGGAGACACTCAACTGGGAGGTGCTACCCCACCCCGCTTATTCTACAGACCTGGCCCCCTTCCGACTACCACCGGTTTTCGTCGATGGGCCATGCGCTCGCTGAGCAGCACTTCGATTCTTAAGAAAACATCCGAAAATGGCTTGATGAGTAGTTTGCCTCGAAAGAGAGGGATTTGTTTGCGTGGTATCCACAAATTGCGCGAGAGAGCGAGGGCAAATACTTTGAATAAATTTTTTTTTGCTTTCTATGAAAAAAAAACTTTTTTTTTTGACTAAAAAAAAGCTGATTTAAGCTTATATACCTCGTAAATTAATTAATTTATTTATTTTCTTTTAAATATTTAATCTAAAGTTGAAGCTATTAAATTCAATTTCACAAAATTATTAAAAATATGGAAAAAATTCGTTAAATTCCTCTCTGCTTTTGTTATTTTATTTAACGGAAGTAAATTGGTGCTTTTCATAGCGGTCAAGTTTAACATTTCAAAAAGTTGCGGTTTTCAAAAAGAGTTGCGGCTCATCAGGGGTTTTAAATAACTACGCTCAATCCTTAGATTATAGAAGAACTATTGTAGATATGTCTCTACACATAAATTTTTTTTACAATAACATATATTCGTATGAAGGCACAAACTTAAAAAATAACTTTTTACGAAACACTTTGTATTCTAAAATAAAAATTTTCTATTTGCTGCCGTGAAAAAAAAACTATTTATGCAACTGGAATAATTTATACTGACTTGTTCATAAACTATTTAAGATTTAATGAAACCACACTTAAACCTTCATTTCGTAATAAGTATCTAAATGTAAACAAAACGAAATGGTTGCATACTTTTGTTTACATTTAAAAAGTCTACAAAATCAAAATTATATTTACAAAATAAATAATAAACTTCAAATATAATTGCATTTAATACCAGAAGATTCTGTCGTGTTTAAATTATATTTTTGTTTGGAATAAGTCAGTTAAAATGAATATTAACTATGGTTTTGGAATTGAATAAATTTCTATTACGAAAACTAGATGTCAGTGGGTATCATGTCTACATAAAAAAATGTAAACAAATGTATGCAATCAGTACGATTTCTCGCCGCCTTTGCAATAATGTAGACAGAAAATTGCGTATATGTTCAAAAAGTATTGCGAATTTTTTGTTTTTTTTCAAAAATTATTTGTTTATTCATGAGTATCTATTTTATCTCCTTCAAAGTAATCCCCACCATATATTATACACTTGTGCCAACGTTTTTTCCAATCCTCGAAGTATTTAAAAAAATAATTTTTTGTGATCTTGTTCAGCTCCTCCTTCGATACCGTCTTTATCTCCTCAATCGTAGCGTAGCATCGCCCTTTCATGGGGCTCTTCAGTTTCGGGAACAAAAAAAAGTCACAGGGGTCAGATCTGGAGAATACGGTAGCTGCGGCTTTATTAGTGTGTTATTTTTGGCCAAAAATGGCAAAAGACAATTTTTGTTCTTCCAAAAATCGGGGCTTTTCTGGCGGATTGCTTCGCATAACTTGCACATAACTTCCACGTAATATTCCTCAACTGGGGGTGCTACCCCACCCCGCTTATTCACCAGACCTGGCCCTTTCCAACTACGTCGATGGGCCACGTGCTCGCTGAGCAGCACTTCGACTCTTACGAAGACGTCCGAAAATGACTTGATGAGTGGTTTGCCTCAAAAGAGAAGGAATTTTTTTGGCGTGGTATCCTCAAATTGTCCGAGAGATGGGAAAAATGTGTAGCTAGCGAGAGTAAGTACTTTAAATAAATTTCTTTATACTTTCTATGAAAAAAAAAACATGTGTTTTTTTGACTAAAAAACAGCAGATTTAAGCTCATATACCTGCTACATGACATCCACTGACATCTAGTTTTCGTAATAAAAATATTTTGCATTCCAAAAGCATAATTAATATTCATTTTAACTCACTTATTTCAACAACAAAAAATACAATTAAAACACGACAAAATCTTCTAGTATTAAATGCAATTGTATTTGTGGATTATTATTTATTTTGTAAATATCAAGCGTCTAAATTTTGTAGACTTTCGGAGAGTTTTAAAACACACCATTCTCCATGAAATGGTAGCATATCGAAATGCTTGTATAATTTTGTTATACTTAATGTTGACATTTAGACACTTATATTGTGGTTTTATTAAATTTTAAATAGTTTACGAACAAAAGTCAGTATAAATTAATATATTTGCATAAATACTTTTACTCTTCACGATACCAAATAGGAAGTTTTGTCGAAAAAATTTGGACGAAATTTTTGTGTAGAAGCCTTGCCAGTTATTCTATTATCTAAGATTAAGTTCAATTTTATCTACACGTACATATATATAGGCAAAAGTGATCCATTTGGGTTGATCAAAATTTACCGTGCAAACGTAACAAGGTAATTTAACATTTTTTTTTTTCTTTGAAATTATTTTGAAAAATTTACCATTATCATCTGTATTTGGAACAGATAATAAAAACCATATAAAATGAAATGAAATAAAAGACATTTAAAATTTTGTTTGTTTTTTCTCTGAATTTTTTTATTCTGTTAAACACAGTATTTTATTCTCTGCTAAATATTTTATTAATATTATATAAGATATATTATAATTTTTGTGTCATTTTTATTAATATTCTTATCATTTTTTTTTTTTTGTTTTTACCAATTTTTATTATAATAATATTTATACAATTGTTTGTATTAAATTATTACATATTTAATTGTTCCATTATATTATTATTTATTTTGGTTTTATTGTTGTTAATATTATTTTAATTTTATCAATACAGAATTACTATTTAATAAATATTTTTTTATATAATAATATGTTATAAAACAGCCATTATTTTTGTATTCATATATATATACATGTATATATATATATATTTATTTATTTATATTTATATGGATATTTTTTTTAATCTAATAATTTCTAAAAAGAAACAAAAATCATACACGCACACGCACACAAAAAGGTACAAAGATATTATTTTTATTCTACTATCCTTCTTATATATAATATTATTAATAATTATTATTTTCATTGTTTAAGAAAATTTCAAATATCCTTTTTCAATTTTTTCTAATGATTAATATATTTTTAATATGTATATCAGTGCATAAAGTCTAAAATCTAAATTTATTATTATTTGTTTATAAAGATTTTGTTTGAATTGATATTATGTCTTATAAGAAAATTTTTTTTTCCAATTCTAAAAACAAAAGTCATTTTCTATGTATTAACAAAAAAAAAAAAATAATATAAATTATTAATAATATTAATTCGTATTTATTTAATTATTCCATTAATCTGATTTGATTATTTATAGTACTCGTATTTATTAGTACGCATGTGAAATGGTTAAAAAAAAAATACAACAAATTCATAATATTTGAAATATTTTCCCATATACCATACATAAATACGGGTACTTATCTTTTTTTTTCCCAAATAACTAATATTACAATATATTTACCAATATATAATATTAATTTAAAAATGTTATAAATAACACTGAATATTAAGGTGCAAACATTGTCATAATATAATAAATTTATTTTAGTTTTAGTTGTTTTTTTTTTCTATTATAATTTCATATTTGTTTTAATTTTATTTTTTTATTTTTTGTTTATTGCTAATATTATTGTGTAAACTTATATGCATTTTTAAAAATCTATACTATACGTAAGAAAATATTTAGCAAATTTTTATTTCTACATTAATCACCACTGGCTTTTATAATTATTTTCAAATTCAATCACAACTAGTTTTATTTGTTTGTTTTTTTTTTTTAATATCAAAAGCAATTATTATAGAGATATTTTATTGTATAATATTGTAGTTTTTATTACAAATTTGTATATATATATATATATATTATATATTAATTAATTGTATATTATCAATCCATTCATATATAGTTTTCCATTTAGAATACATACAGGTAATTTTATAAAACATAAATTTTAATAATCGTATAAATATTAGATTTATTTGAAGTATTTTTTAAATTTGCTAAGTTAAATTTCTTATAAATGCAGCATAAAACATTTGAAAAGAATTCTTTTCTATACAATTTTACGAGTAGCAATATTTCAAACAATTAATTACATAAATTCCCTTTTATTTGTGCATAAACTGGGTATTTTTATACAATAAATCAAGTATTACGGGCTCCCGTAAATTAGAGAGATATTTTTTTGCAAATATGAGAACAAACTGACATAAAATGAACATCCATAGAGATACACCAATTAGACATTGATAACAAATATTACAGATGGTTGGTTATACAATAATTATTTATATTCATTTGTTATTATAATTTTTTTATTTGTACTTTCACATTAAAAACTTGCATAATTTTAATATTTTTTAATCGTTAAATTACCATTATAAATAATTTGCATGTTAAGATTATACAATATTATCAATACTCTTATTCGTTTATATAATTTTATTTGAATTTTATTATGTATGATATATTTTTTTAATTGATTTAAAAGAAAGAATAAAAATTATCATGAATTTCGATTATCAAATTATTTTTTTTTTTTGTTCATTCTCATTTATTCACAAAACGTTTGCTAAAACTCTAACACAAGAAGAAGAAAAACCGTTGTCAGGTTTTTCAAAACTTTTTAAGCTTAGAATTTATTTATTCAATTGTAAGAGTTCTGTTCAAAAAATATCACGAATTTTGTGTTTTTTCAAAAATTATTTATTTGTTCATGAATATTTATTTTGTCCCCACCAGATATTATACACTTGTGCCAAAAATTTTTTCTAATCGTCGAAGCACTTCAAAAAATAATTTCAGTTTCAGGAACAAGAAAAAGGCACATGGCAAAAGCCAATTTTTGTTCTTCCACAAATCCAGGCGTTTCTGGCGGATTGATTCGCGCAACTTGCGTATAACTTGCAGGTAATATTCCTTATTGACTGTTCTACCCAGTGGCAAGAACTCATGATGCACCACGCCCCTGCAATCGAAAAAAACTGTAAGTAAAACCTTTACATTCGACCGAACTTGACGCTTTTTTCGGCTCGGCTCGTGCGGCAGCTTCCATTGCGATGATTGAGCTTTGGTTTAAACGTCATAACCATAAACCCACGATTCGTCACCAGTTATGACCCTCTGGAGCAAATTTGGGTTGTCGAGGACAGAGTCCAACAGCTCCTTAGCAATGTTAATGCGATGTTGTTTTTGGTCGAAAATGGGCAAAACTCGAAGACGAGCCAAAACACGTGCAAGCAAAGCAGCTGTCAAAAATTAACTGAACATTCAAAATGGCCGAACTTGTCTGTATAAGTGAGACACATGAGTACCAACATAACGCCACAAAAAAAAATCTAATATTGAATATACGTAACCCGCGGATACTTTTTGAACAGACCTCGTGTTAGCTGCACAATCTTTGCAAAGAAGTTTTTTCCACCAACTATTTTGGGTTGTCGAGGACAGAGCTGTTTTTGGTCGAAATTGAGAAAAAATCGAAGACGAACCAAAACACGTGGAAGCAAAGCAGCTGTCAAAAATTAACTGAACATTCAAAATGGCCGAACTTAAGTGAGAGACATGAGTACCAACATAACGCCACAAAAAATCGAAAATCGAATATACGTAACCCGCAGAAATTCAAAATTCGCGATACTTTTTGAACAGACCTCGTATATTATATCATTATTAATTAAACTTTTTTATTATAAAATAAAAATTAATTCAATATATTGAAATTAAAGTTTTATATTAAATTTATAAAAATGTAATAGCAAAAAATCACAATTTCTTTTATGATAAAAAAAAGGAATTGGATTCATGCTAATCATGTAAATAGTTAATCAATTTATATTGCAAAATTATTTCTGAGTAGTTATGAAATTTACTCAAATAATTGCAAATTATTTTTCGAATTTTTAAAAAAAAATTTATTGAATTCAACAAAAAAGAAAAAGGGCACATCGGAAAAACATTCATAGTCGTTAAGAAAGACTCTTTTGCAATATTTTTAATTACATTAATTATTTTTAAATAAAAATTTACATTGAGAAAAAGTAATTTTTCTAAAGTAATATTATTTTTTGTATAAAATATTCAATTGCGATTATACAAAAAAAAAAGGTGTCATTATCAAAATGGCCGACTAAAATTAGACGCCATAATCGACTTAAACCCTACAAATGCAGAATAATAAACTGAAAATGAATTATTTTGAATTGGAAATATTATTTTTCTATTACAATACGTTTCAAGAAAATAAATAAAATTCTTTGCAATACGAGTAAATAAACTATTACTTATCCATTATATTTTGGCCCATACCATCTAAAGAATATTTTTAAATATATATATTTCAACTGTTTTAGTTATTGTTTTAAATTGAATTATATTTTGCTTTTGATTATTTCTAATAAAATCATTAATTACAAATATTCTCATTAATTATTTTTTATTATTGTTGTATAAATTTGAATATAAAAATATGTTTATTATTTATTTTTTTATTATATTATATTTGTAATAAATACTATATTAATTTCAATCTATAATATCATAATTAGTATTTTTTTTTTATAATTTATTTATTCGAGTATTTATATATATTACAAATGTTTATATTATATAATATTATATTTAGTTTTGCTTTTCATAAACAATTCTATATGTAATTTGATTTAATTTCCATTAGTTTTTAGATCAATATTTATTGAACTGCTGATAAGACTTATTAATATTATTTTATATAAAATTTATTTTGGAAAAACATATATTTTGAACATTTGAAATGCTAAATTTTTCTCCATTAATTTATTGTTTTTTTTATATTTAATTATATATACTTGCATTTGTCATTTATTGCAGATTTATATAAATTTTCATACACAATCTTATACACTTATATATATTGTTTTGTTATTATTATTATTATTATTTTGATTTACTCATAAATTTTGATTATAAACATTATTTAATTATATATTTGTGGTAGAAAAAGTTCTAATTTATTTTATATAAAATCAAATTGTATTATTATTATTAGCTGCAGTGTTTTTACAACAATTTACTTTTATTCATTTTCTTTTCATATTTATCAATAATACCATATACAATATTTCTTTTCCGTATAATCAGATGTAAACTATAATATTTTATAAATATTCTATAATATTATATGCATAAAACTATTTGTATTTTCATATTTTCTTATTTGAAATGTTAAATGTCTAGTGTTTTTGGCCATATATGCAATTATGATAATGTTTTGACCTATGTACATAAGTATTGGTCGAAAAAACTATATAAATATATAATAATCAAATGAAAATATTATATAATATATAAAAAAAAATTTACTAATTGCATAAATACACATATTTTCAATACCAATTCTATACATTTGATTATACAATAATAGATAAATGCTATTTATACAAAATTTATGACATACATTATAGATAATTATTTGATTTTTAAATATAATTTATATTTATATATTAATATACAATAGAATATTCCAAGACCATAAATAGAAATTTGTAAATAGATAAAAGAAAAGCTTATGGCTCGTAAATGATAAGTAATAAAATTCAAAATTGAACGACATTTGTAAGGTGTTTCGAGAATAAATTCTAACAATAAACAAAATATGTTTTATTTATGAGCAAGGTTCCAAAGACATGTGACAGAGGGTCATATCTAAGCACCACGATCGTAGGACCATTTGGCGTATCAGGTATGACTGGTTTAAGTGTTCAAATAGACGAAGTTAAAGAGAGTTTTTTTTGTTGTTTTTTTTCTTTCTCTTCATTTGGATAGAGAAGAAGTAAATAATTATATTTTATAGAGTATAATTAGTATTTGTAATTACGTTGAAGAGAGTTGAGTTATTGAGGGAATTCTACTCGAAAAGAAGCTGCTTGGTGTGTGACAATCCGCCGCAGTATGTGTGGTATGGTCAGACGAACGCCACAGGATTGGCAGATAGGATGTTCACGATTGTCGAATAGAAAATTGTGGGCGATGGCGTGATGACCAATTCGAATTCTGAGCCAGAATTTTGGATTGGTTGTCGAGTAAATCGATTTGGCGATAATCTGCCAGTGTGTAGCGACGAAATTCTCATTACATCTGGTGGACGTTGATGCTGTTAGTTGCTACGAGATGAGTAGATTAATGAATACAGCGAATACTGTGGGATGTGGGCGGAGCAGAACCTCTTATACCATCATACCCCGGCAAGGAAAGCAACTGAATAAATTGATTATTTATTAGGCGATGTCTGATTTTTAATTAATTTATAAAATTACTATTAAACATTTAAAATTTTTTGTGCTTTTACATATATACGTAAATGTTTGTCTAAAATAGAAATTCAATTCTATTGAAAGGAGTAAGACTTATAAATTCGTTTGGATAAATTTTATCAATTTGATTATAGCAGAAGTTTCTTTCAATAATTTACACAATTTTTATTGAAAAAATTTTTTAATTTTTTGGGAAATTACAATTATTTATTTTTTTATTGTTTAACTTTATTACTAAAACATTTGTACAAAAAAAAAAAAAAGGGGGAAATCAACTAAAGCAGATGTCGTAAGAATAAGATTTCTGCAATCTAGAGTCGATTGTGTGCATAACAACATGTCATTGTGTTGCAGTCCTTATGTCGCTAGTAAGCTTCGTTATTTGGTGACAATATCAAATACTAGAGTACATCAGCCGCGGACCCGCAGTCATGAAACTTCTAGAAAGTGTATAATTATCGTATAATTAAAAAAGCAAATAGCCGCAATTTTTAAGGAATAATTTTAAATGTTGACAGTTTTTAATTTTTCTAAAATTAAATATAAACCAAAAATTATGTGAAAAAATACTTGCGACAGGTACCGAAAAGTGCATTAAGTGGAATACTTTAAAGGAAACGTCTTTTTGACGTTCCAAATAATAAATTTGATACGCTGGTGTTTTGCTTTAGTCACAATTTAATAAGCAGATCTTTTTAGTGGAATTTATATTATTCGATGGTGAATTAAAAGTGTTTGCTAAAAATTTTATTAAGCAAATCTTCGGTTGCTTCATCAGACTTTAGATTTCACCAACTGATTTTCTAGTATATATAACAGAAACTAACAACACTAGCAAATCCGTAAGTTGCGCATCTAGTACAATTTGCTTTAAAATTAAACATTTTATAACTAATGCAATTTGCTTAAAAATTAGGTAGCATTAGATTCGTAAAGTTTTATTTGATTTGCAGTTTAGTGATCGAGTAGTCTGCGCTCCAGTTTAGATTTTTTCGTAATTGACAAAATTTAAACTGGAGCGTAGACAATTCTGATTCAGTTGACAATTCACGAAAATCCTGCTGTTTGACATAGTGAGAGTCGTCTGCGCTCTTGTTAAATTTGGTCAATTTTCAGTTTTTACTGAAGATAGAGAGTGTGAGATAACTCTCCAAAGCGCTTATTTGTGTAGTGAAACTGGGAAGCACATGTGTAGTAAAATTGGGAAGCACATGTTTAGTGAAAATGTTAAATTTAATTTTATACAGCATAATAGTTCGTATATATAATGTGGAGAAAATATTGATTACAAAGTGAACACTGATATATTCTACGATATCCAACTAAACAGAAAACGAAAGAATATTTACTGTCAGTCAGTCGGATAGAGATGTTCATGAATTTTTGTAATTCTTACCAGAAATTCATGTACGTCCTATTGTCGGACTGAAGGCGTAGGCTGCGCTCCAGTTTAAATTTTCTCTATTTAAAGTTCTTACTGAAGTTAGAGAGTGTGAGATGATAACTCTCCAAAGCGCTTATTTATGTAGTGATTATGTGAAGCACATGTGTGGTGAAATTGGGAGGAAAGGAAAAAATATTTACTGTCATTCAGTCAGACAACGATGTTCATAAATTTTTGTAAATCTTACCAGGAACTCGTGAGCATCATGCTGTGTGACTAAACGAGTTATCTGCGCTTCTGCTTAAATTTTGCCAATTTTCAGTTCTTACAGAAGTTAGGGAGTGTGAGATGATGACTCTCCAAAATGCTTATTTGTGTAGTGAATATGTGAAGCACATGTGTGGTAAAACTGAGAAGCACATGTTTAGTTAAATTGTGACATTATTTGACAGCATAATGAGTTCGTATATATAAAGTGGAGAACTGACATATTCTACGATATCCAACTTAATAGCAAAGGAAAGAATATTTACTGTCATTCAGTCAGACAACAATGTTACTTGGGTATGTTACTTGTTCCTTGGGTATTTGCTCACGGGACACGGCAGTATGAATGGGTTCCTGTATAGGCGTGGTCTGGCTACGGAGGCTAGATGCCCTTGTGGGGCGGAGGAGGAGAGTGTTAAGCACCTTCTCGTGGAGTGTGGCCTGTACGAGGACTTGCGTGATTTGGAGGCGTGTGGAATCGTGGTGAATGAGGAGGGTGTGGATGTGAGTGGTGTGTTGAGTGTGAAAGAGAGATATGAATGCTTGAATGCGTTTGCCGTGGCACTGTTTGAGGGACGAATGAGAATGGTGCATGAATGAGTGCGTGAATGACACGCAGGGTGGCTACAACCGGCTGAAAGACCAAGGTCGATTCCGGTTGTACTTTCGGGTCTTAGCGAACCCGCGTACCTGAGCTGGCCTAGCGGTGCCTAGGAATTTACAAAATTCCTTACCGTAGCTCTACGAGCGGAGTACAAACTAAAGTACTCTTAAAACAAAAATGGGTATCACGGGGATCGGGAGCCCCACAGTAGAATATACTGTGCCTGATTGAGGTGAGGCGCCATTTGGCAGCTACGTGGTGGTTGTGGTTAATATCTATGTCGCGGGTACGGTCTTCGGATCGCAGGTTGGAGGTAACTGGCAAATGTAGCAATGCATTGCACTTATCTCGGGCACTGTCACTGCTAATGACAGTAGAGGTTTAGATAGTCCTAGCCACCAGCAGGTGGAGAGTCAGCTTGTAACTGATTCTATCTGTTAACTGCCAGTAATGGTGGTGCGTTGATTGAGCATATCTCGATTCATATAGTCGTAGGCGACTCGTGGTCTTATGCGCGGGCAACTAAACCACGTTAAATAATAAACTATAACTGCTCTTGGATATGAAGGGATATGCCTTTCCTCATTTTGGTAATAGAGAATGGATGTGCGATTTTGGGTTTCTTATCGACATGACTCAGCGTCTCAATGATCTTAATGTGGAACTTCAAGGCAAAGGACAATTTATTCACAATTTGTATGATAAAATTCAGGGCTTTGAGCGCAAATTAAAATTGTGAAAACAGTATCTTTTTCAGAATAATATGTCTCACTTTCCACATTTAGAAAAAGAAAACGTTACTACTTCTAAAAAATACGCACAATGTATAGACATTTTAATCAACGAATTTCAATTACGATTCCAAATGTTCATCAAAGCTGAGAAGGAAGCGGTTTCCATGAAAATATTTTCGATGTGGATACAGTTCCCGAAGGCTTTCAAATGGAAGTAAACGACATGCAGAATAATAATACCGATTTAAAAAATGTATTTTTCTCAGTAAACATCGAAAATTTTTATAAATCGTGTGTAAGCCCTGAGAAATTTCCGCTTTTGACGTTTAACTAACTCATCAATTCCAGTTGATATTGTTGATCAGCTTGTATCGAAAAAACAGTGTCAAATTTCTCATTAAAAATTTCAAGCAAAATTCGTTTTTCTGTTCTTTTCTTGTTTGTTATTATTTTGCATTAAAATTTGTATATGAAATGTTTACCTTTTTTTTTTAAATTTTATATTTTTTTATTCTAATATTTATTATAAATAAAGTTTTGTAAATTATTAATAAATGTTACTTTATGTGCGGGCCTGCCAAAAAATTTTACTATTTAAATTGGCCCGTTGATTTGTAGAAGGTGCGCTTCTCTGCTGACAGCCTATTATCTTTGACGTTTCAAAAAACAATGCTGTTATTTATTTTTTACGTTTGTAAATTTGCTTTACTCACCATTCAATAATAAAAAAGGAATAACACGGTGAAATTATTCAATAAAAATAAAAATAAAAGTTATTTTAGCACAATCATTAGCGATATTAAATAAAGAATAATTAATTTTTAAATCCTTTTTTCTCCCAAAATTCTTTTAAAGACAGAATTTTTATTATTATTATTTTTTTTCAATAATTTTTATATTTTTGTATTTTTGATTTTATTTTAAGAAATTTATTCAGTTTATTTTGATTTTATTTTAAAACTTTTTATTCATTTGAGGATAATGGATTTTTATTAAAAAAATGCCCAAATTATTTTCCTACATCAATAATGTTTGCATTTGTAGAGTCTTATAAATAAAAATAAAAAAACTATTCATAAATTTTTATAATTTCTTCTTATTTTTACGGATGCAAAGTTTGTTTTAAATATTTGTGTTTGTTTTTTATTTGATCAATTCCATGTTTATTCTTAAAATGGCTTTTTTTCCCATAATTTTAAATATTTTTAAATGATTATTAAGATAATTTTAAAATTTCTATTTTATCTATATTTTTATGTATGTTTTTTTTATATGATTTAATTATATTTATAAGTTATACATATTTTCTTTTATTATGTAATGAGATTTTTTTTTGAACTGTTTATTTAACAGTTTTCTTTTTTAGCTGATCTATTTTGTTTTTATTTTTTATTTTTTTTTTATTTTCAAGCAATTAAAGTCAAACTCTTAATAAATGGACGGTTTGTGTACTTATACATGTAATTTTTCTTATTATTCCTTTTTTTATATGATTTTTATTAAATATTTATATTTTTTTTTATTTTTGTAATATTTCAATTAAAACTTAAAAATGAATATTTTCGATTATTTTGTTAAAATTTTTTAAAAAGTTTTTATATAATGATTTTAGTTTTAATTATTTGGTATACAAATTATTTTTGAATATTTTTATTTTATATAATTTATGAGTTTTATTAAAGAATATTTTTATTATAATAATGATTCATGAAAATTTAAATGATGTTTTTTCTTTCTTCTTCTTTCTTTACTGTTAGTTTTTATAAAAATCTTTTCTTTTTTTTTTACTGACAGTTACAATATTTGTGGATTATAATATTAAGAATATTTATTATTAATACCAAAATTGACATATAAAATTGTTCACAATTAAAAAATAAAATTAGTTTTTTTTTTTGTCAAATTTGTTTTCGTTTTCTTCTTTTTCATGCTTTGAATAAAAAATAAAAAATATATAATTTTATAGAAATTTGAATTAAAAAATGAAATAAATAAATTAATAAAAAAAAACTTACCTTTTAAAATTGAACAAAGTTTTCGGCTATTTGACAAAAGCAAAGTTTTTATTTTAAATAATATTTCGAATTTTATTCTAACTGAAATTAGAATAAATTGCTCTATTTGGAGAAGGAGAAATGAAATTTACAGGAAAGAATTTTCTTCTTCTAGATTTCTATTCAAATTATATATTTTTTTTATTTTGGTTTTTTGTCTCTTAAGATCAGATAGATGTGATGTGATGGGTAGATCATCTTCCAAATTAGATAGAAAAGGAGTAGAGCTTATATAGGGTGGTCCATCTAGCGGTTCCATTTTGAACTACTATTTATTTAAAGTACTAGAGTGTTAAATGTCAACACGAATTGACAGATTGTTAGTTGAAAGTCAGAATTTTACGAAATGGTAATCCATACGCTTGAAGAAAAATGGAAAATATTGAGAACTTACTTCCAAAGTGGTGAGTCTTCAACCCAAACTGTGAGAAATTTAAAAAAAAAATGAGTATAAATCGAATGCCCTCACGTGAATTTGTGGGCAAATTCGTGAAGCGAGTTCGCGAAACTGGTTTGTTGGTTGCCAAAGCAACTCGTTCCGACAGTGCGTACGACCGAGAATATTGCCGCCGTTGCTGAAAATGTCAGTGATCATCCATCAACATCAACTCGTCACCGTTCTCAGGAATTGAACATTTCTCGCACTTCTCTGTTGAGAATTTTGCACAAAGACCTCGGTATGAAAGCTTACAAAGTTCATTTAGTCCAACAGCTAAAGCCGTATGACCATCCGATGCGTTTTCGGTTTGCCCAATGGGCTCAAGATCAATTGGCCGAAGATGAGCATTTTTACCGAAAAATCATC
Source organism: Atherix ibis (assembly GCA_958298945.1). NCBI lineage: Eukaryota > Metazoa > Arthropoda > Insecta > Diptera > Athericidae > Atherix > Atherix ibis. The sequence continues at coordinate 104,426,802 of OY282606.1, read as the reverse complement.
TTTTCGGATGAGGCCCATTTCCACCTCGGTGGGTATGTCAACAAACAAAATTGTCGCATCTGGGGCTCAGAAAATCCATACATCACCATGGAAAAGCCGATGCATCCACAACGAGTCACGGTTTGGTGCGGATTTTGGAGTGGAGGCATCATTGGCCCGTTTTTCTTCGAAAACGATGAAGGAGCCGCCGTTACGATCAATGGTGAGCGCTATCGTGGCATGCTCAACGAATTTTTGTTTCCAAAAGTGGAAGAGAATGGCATGGACGACATTTGGTTGGTCGTCCATGCCAGTGGACGTAACAATCCAACTTTTGGGCACTGCTTTCGAAAACCAAATAATCAGCCGAAATTCTGATGTCAATTTGCCGCCTCAGAGCTGTGATTTGAGCCCGTTGGATTATTTTTTGTGGGGAGCCGTTAAGAATAAATGTTACGCAAGCCATCCACAGACAATTAAGGCCTTGAAACACGAAATCAAAGTTGCCATTGGAGAGATACAGGCCCGGACAATCGAAAATGTACTGAAAAATTGGGTCGAGCGAATGGGGTACAGTAACGCCAGCCGTGGCAGTCATTTAAATGATGTTGTGTTTCATTCTTAAATTTCAAGGTTCAATCTTTTTAATAAAACCGGAAATTTGAAAAAACACACTAGTTTTTTTTTATTTACTTTTGAAAATGGAACTTCTAAATGGTCCACCCTGTACAAAAAAAAAAAATAACCAACAAAAGAAAAACTCCATAAAATCATGATTTAAGTCATATTTAAATTAACAAAAATCCAGAAATAAAGTGCGATTTCCTGATAAGAAGCCAAATTCTTATAATAACAAATAAAAAATAATATAATTAAAAAAAAACAGGAAAAAATAGAATAAAAACTCAAAAGATAATAATTTTTTTTAAATCATTTTTTATTATGCATTTGTATTTATGTCAATATTTTTTATATACGTTTATTTATACCATATTTAATGATTGATTTTTTTTTCATAATAATAATTCCTGTGTACATATAATAAATATAATAAAAATAATATTATAATAATATAAATGATAATGTTAATAATAATAATAATTAATAATATATCATTAAAATCACACCAAATAGAATATAATCAAATATATATATATATTTAAATAATTATAATTATATTAGAATGATTATTAATCTGTAAATAATATAATAGTTAATTTAAACATTACAATTGTCGTAGGTTTTCGATCGTTATGTGCTTATTTAATTTTATTATTAGTAAATAATATTATTTTATATTGTAATAAATAAAATAAGATAATTATCAATATAATAATAATATATGTATATAAAAAAAATATAATCAGATAAAAATTTAATAAAGAATTCCCGATTAGTGAAATGTTTAATGTCATTTCGTTCAATTAAAAACGATCTTAACCTGTCAACGTTCTTATCAGATCATACGTATTTCTATAAAAAATTTCAATTTTGCTAAAAATAATGGATTGATTGATGATCCATTAAGTAAACCTGTTAAATGTTTTCTTGCAATCGCGTAGATTTATTGAAATTTTCTCTTATTTCGGTTTGATTTTAAAATCAAAATTATAATCTGTTAAGAAAAAAATTCAAATTAAAATACAAATAAATATATTTAATTTTTTGTCTTATAATTAAATTGTAAAATAAGATTACGAAAAGTATTTAATTTTGTAGAGTGTACCAATCATCGCGCAAGATTTGAAATTTACGCCATTTTTTTCGGTAAAGTGTTGCCAACGAAACAACTGACAGTTCTGGGTAATTAAAAATTTGAGACAACGCTTTTTCATAGTTGAGCAATATTTTAAAAATAAGAAAGTTTCGACAGCTTTATTTTCATGTAATAAAGTTAAAATTTATTGTTTTATGTGGCTTGTGGCGTCGTTTTGTTGAAACCACATATGGTTCAGCTTAAAATCTTCACGTTTTCAAGCCGAAAAATTTGGTTATTTTACGATAACCGTGTTTTCTTCTTTGGTTGCAAAGAAATGTGAACCAATAACACATTTAGACCAAGATAACCCTTAGTCGCTTGTGGGTTTTCAGAGCCCCATATATTTGTTAATTTACTTATTGACATATCTACTAAAGACGTACTAATCTCCTCTTAAGGGCCAAAATGTATTTATGACCATATTATCACGTTTATTGAAAGTTTTCACATTTTAAACAGTTCCATTATAAAATGGTAAATCTCAAACTAAGTACATCTTATATCAAATTACGAACATATATATAGAATTTCTCAATTAACACGCAAGATTTGAATTTGGCACCATTTGTACGGTAAAGTGTTGCCAACGAAAAAAAACTGTGTGACAGCTGACAGGTTACGGTTATTAAAAATTGAGCGCTACACGAAAGAACAACGAGTTGTCATTGTTGAGGAATATTTTAAAAATAATGGCAACTAAAGTTCTCAATTTGACTTGAAAACTTGAAGATTTTTCAGATTAAAATCTTCAGGTTTTCAAGTCAAAAAAAATGGTTATTTATACCGAGATAACGGTTTGCAAGGAAATATAAACCAACAACACATTCAGACCAAGATGAACACCAGACAGATACAATGATTTTTCTACAGTCACTTGTGGGTTTTCATAGCCTCATATATGTCAATTTTACTTAGCGACATATCTACCGAGCGAGAAATTAGACTCACCAAAGAAGTACTAATCTCCTCTTAAGGCCCAAAACGTGTCTATAGTCAAATTATCACTTTTATCGAAAGTCTTCACATTTTAAACAGTTCTATTGTAAAACGGCAAACCTCAAACTAAAAAAATCTTATACGAAATTATACATAAATGATGTCCGAATTAACACACAAGATTTTAAAATTGGCACCATTTGTGTGGTAAAGTGTTGCCAACGTAAAAAAAAACGCGTGACAGGTGACAGTTTGGGGGTTATTAAAAATGAAGCGTTAGACGAAAGAACAACGAGTTGTCATTGCTGAGGAATATTTTAAAAATAATGCAGGTTTGGCAGCTACAGTTCGTAATTTTCGTACAAAATATAATCGGAATAGTGATTTAACTTCATCAACTGTGAAGAGATTAATTTAAAAATTTAGAGAGACTGAATTAATTAGTAATCTTAAACACGCTAGCCGTTCTTTAACAAGTCGTGCGGCACAAAACATCGAAGCTGTTAGTGAGAGTGTTTTTGAGAGTCGAGCAACATTTTTCGGACATTTCAAGAAGCTCTGTACAGCGTATTTTTACAAAAGATTTGCATCTTCATGCTTACAAAGTTCAATTGACTCAAAAACTGAAGCCTACTAACCTCAGCGATGAGGCTCATTTTCGTTTTGATGACTTGTTTAATCAAAAAATTATCGCATATGGGGTTCAGAAATACCAACGAGTGATTCAGTTAATAACAGTTAATAGTGCACGCTATCGCGACATGATAATCCAGTTTTTTTTACTTAAATTGAAAGATATGCATATGGCCGACATATGGTTTCAACAAAACGGTGGTGCCACATGCCATACAGCCCGATAAACAATTCAATTTACTCCATATCAAAATTATTTCTTGCTTGAATTTTGGGACACTCTTCATAACTAAACTATACACGATATACAATAAGTTATATAAGAAGCTATTATCAATTATGATAATTGAATTTGTTTTAATATATAAAAAAAAAAACAAATAAAAATAAAAGCTTTTGTACGTTTATATAAAAAGTTATAAAATTAACTTGGTTAAAAACTATATTAAATAATATATAATTATTTATGGATATATATGGTAGCTGTAGATATTTTTGCATTATTTAAACTAAACTTAGGAATATTGTTATTATTATAAATTAATTTAATCATTAACTTCAGTTAAAAAATTCATTAATTTTTTTGCATTTCATTATAAACTTAAATTTTTATCTACAAAAAAAAATAATAATATTAAAATATTAAATATATAATTTGTATTTATTGATATAGTCTTATTAAGTTTATTTGTTATTTACTATATATTATTAAAAATTTCCATTTTACTATACATCAAAATTATTTGTTTTTTTTTTCTTGTTATAATTCTAATAAAAAGATACTATACCTAATATAATTAATGACATTTATTTTATCATACATTTATTTATTTAATATACCCTCTAATTATTATAAAATAATTTGTTCATATCCCCACTCCCCCCTTTAAACACTTTTGAACAATTTAAAATATTTTATTTTTGACTGTTATTAATTAATTGGGAAAAATATATTTTTTACTTACACATATTATATGAATTATTTATTTTTTAATTGTTTCTTTCCTTTTCTATACTACAATATATAAAATAGTATTTATTCTGTACTTTTATGAAAATATTAAAAATTTATTTAATTGATAATTATTTCCAATTAAAATTAACATTATCCAATCTGATTTATTTTTCTTTTTGTTTCTTGCATTTAATCTCTCTTTTTTTTGGTGTTATATGCGGTTGTAGGGAATGGGGGTTAAGGGGTTGTATTGGGGAGTATTATTTTTATTGGAATTTATTATGTTTTGCTCTATTATTTTTTCTTTAAAATGTCTCTTTAATTTGTTCTTCTTCTTTAAAGAAAAGTTTCTTTTGGGGTTTTTTTTTTATTCTTATAGAAATTAATTTTAAGAAAAAAATCTTTATTATATTATGTGTTTTATTAAAATTTTTTTTATTTATTAAATGACAATTTGTAATAAAAAAAAAGCTTTCCATAATTTTAATAGGAAAATACACTGTTTTGATTTGAAAAATTTAAAAAAAAAAAAAAACTAATTATTTTAATAAATTATTTTTACCAAAAAAAAAAGAAAAAATATTTTCTTAATTAATGTTAAATAATTTTTATTTATATATTATGTGTGCCTAGAACAAAAAAATAAAAATCCCCAAATTTCTTTCTGTTACATCCCCATTTCTAATTCAGTACCTTTTTTTTTTGGTGTTAAAAAACCAACAAAAAATGAAATTATATATATATATATATTATTGAATTGTCATAATTTTATATAAACGTTATTATTTAAAATATTCTCTTATAATTTTTTTTTTGTTAAAAAGATTTTTGTATGTTTTTTTTTTATAATTCTTAAACTTTTTGCTAATTGTTTTTCCTTTTTCAAATATTTAATTGATGATTATTGATTACAATAAATAAAAGTACATATTTTATTTAATAAAAGTACATATTATTATAATTTATAAAAATTTATATAGTTTGCGTTGTGTGAAACGTAAAATTTTTATATTGACAAAAATTAAATAAATACGAATAAATTAGCTTGTGTGAAATTATTATGCTCCGTGTTATTATATATGGTATATATTATATTATATGATTAAGTATGTTTTTCTTTTTATTTATATATTATATTAATTAGTTTTTATATAAAAATAGCAAAATTTGTATTAAAAACTAATTCAGCCTACACATCCATTTCGTTTTATGAACGGAAATGCATTTCACATAGCGTACGGGGACACAAAAGCGTACTGCACATATTAAAGGCAAATATAGAAATTAGAGCGCAGCGCACGCGAAATCAATTTTTGTGAAAGCGTTAAGTTAGTAGACGCACGGTGGTCAAATTTGCAAGTAAATGAGACGTGCGTGCTTACCATATGAGCAAACTGGTTTCAATAAAATTATCCCGTGCGTGCGCGCTCGCAGTTTCTAACGTGCTCAGTTACGTTTGCGTTCATCCTTTTTGAATGTTAAAGCGCACCGCAACTAATACCGTACGTCATAAATGAGCGAAGCAATTTTTATTTTTTCAAAATTTAAATATGTAAAAATTAGACAATGTAGTTGTGTTTTTTTATAGAAAATATATGAGGTAAAATTGCATATTTTTAATTGAAAATAATTGTCTTGACATTGCCCACGTGGATTTTATTAAAGTAATAATGCGCACGCCGAAAAGAAACAAAAAATCAATACGCACGTGAATTGATCAAACTTTATAGCATGCGTCGTATCGTATGGAAATATATGAACTCATGGCTTGATAATTTGCATTTCCGTATCCTTGTTCACAATCGTACATAAATATGAATTTATTTATAATTTATATATTCAGTAATTAAAGTAAATTTAATTTATTTTTAAATAAATAAAAAAAAATTACGTATTTATATCACTTAGAGTTTAAATAGAAACAACAACAACAACAAAAAAAAAAAGATCTGTCACATAGCTTTGTGTGATCGTTTGCTAGATGGCGTTAAAATCAGTAATTAAACAGTTTGAGGACACCGTTGCGATCTAAGAAAACGCAATTAGTAATAATATTATTTAATTATATTATATATAAATTCATAGATAATAATAGCAATTAATTAGTAATAATATTGATTAAATATTAAAAAAAAAAGAAAAAGTATTTTTATTTTTAAAAATTCTTTATGATTAAATTTATGTTTTATCGTTTTTCATCCACATTTTTTTTGTTTTTTTTGTTAAATTTAGTACTTAATTATACGTTTATAAATTTTTAACATATACAATTTAAAATTATTATCTTATTCAGTATTTACATAGTTTATGAATAAGTTTGTTTTATTTTATATACAATTACAACAACGTTCAACAACAACAACCCTTGATTATATACAAGAAAAAAAACACACACAGACACACACACACACACATACAATGTGTGTATGTGTTTTTGTTAATGTTTATATATGTGTTTTTTTTTTGTCAAAATTTTAAAATTATCATTATTATATTGTAACTATTATTAATATAATTGATACTATTTTCTTCTTTCTTCCCTTTAGAGTTATTATATCTTTTCCTTCCTTGTATTCATATAAAATATACATTAATATATATGAACATTTATTATTAGAATTTGATTACATTATTAATTTATGTATTTGACAAAAAATTTTCAGTATTCAAAAATTTTGTTAATAAGAAATCACAATAAACCCTTTCCATTTATTTATTTATTATTATTATTATTATTATTATTATTATTATTATTGTTTCTATATAAATCTATTCTCATTAAAAGATTAGAATATTTATAAATAAATTAGTATTATTATTATTATTACTCGTATAATTATTATCTGTTATATATAATTTTTATTACCATCAGTTACAATATTTATTTTAAAAAATTTTCTAATAAATATTTTAATATTCTTTTACACATTTTCTACAACTTTTCTACAATATTTTTTTTATTACAATTTAATAAACATAATCATATGATAATAGGAGTAATTATAAATTTAAAAAAAATTGGTATTGTTTAATTTTTAAGAATCTTTTATGCATATTTTTATTTAAAAAAAAAATAAATCTTCTCCATTAAAAAGGATGTTTTTCCTATTACGTGTACTATATTATCCATTTATGATAGATAACGTACATTTTACACGAAAACATATTATTTTTATAATATGTACCAAAAATCCTAATAGATATTTATTTGTTAGTATGTGTACGTGCTGCTTGCTTGTATACGTACATATTTTTTTTTTTTGAGTGATTGGTTTTTGTTTTTATTTAAATTCTTGTTAATTTACTCTCCATAAATAAAATCCCTTTCGTGAGTTGAGTTTTAAATAAAAAATCTTTTAAATTAGCCTTTATTTGTAAAAAATTGTAATTTTCTTTATACTCTCTTCCTTCTTATTTTCTTTTTTTTTCATTTATAGCATTTTCCTTTAATTATTTTCTACTTCACCTTTCCTTCTTCAATCAGTCAGTTTATTTACTATTTTTTTTATTTTTATTTTTACAAAATATCATCTATTAATTAATTAATAAGGCATACCTTTTTATAAATTTATATACATTAAATTTATTTTTTTATTGTATTCTATTTTTAAAAAAAAAAGAAAATAGTTAAAATATTTATGTTAATCCAAAAAAAAAAACAATTTATTTTTATAATTTAATCAATGTTTATGTTATTATTGTAATATAATTATGTAAAAAATTTAAGATAAAATAAATGGTTTTTTTTTTCGTTGTCTAAGAGTGCTTTAAATGTATTTTAATTATTTTTTCAGTTTTGGCTTTTTTCTTTATAGAGAAACTATTACAAAAACCAAAACTTGATGATTTTTTTTTTTTTGCGAAATATGTATAATATTTTAAAAGTAAAAATAGATAAATAAATACAAAATAGGTATACCAGTTTATTTTTTGCTGGCTGATTTTATTAAGACACGTTTACACATTCATCAGGACATTTTAGTTTACTAGATTTTTTAAATTTTTAAAAACTTTTTTTTTTATTTTAGAAGAAAAGCTAATTCTGATGTTTAGTTTGAAAAATGTCCGCTATTCGGCTAGAAAGCTACAATACATTGTCCTGTAGACAGCCAGAAGAGGTCTATCGGAGACTGTAAAACTAAACGCAGATATTATTTAGGGAAAACTTATTTTTTAAAAGTAAAATTATTTAATTAAATTTAAAAGTACCAAAGGAAATATGTATGTTGTTGTACGATAAATGCTGACAATGTGCACTGACTAATGTTGACAGATGTCAAACTCATAAAAAAAGGTATGGCGTGCCCATGGTAGCTTAATACGCTCACTCACGCCATCTATGACTAAACAGCGGATTTAAGCTTATACACCTGGTATATTTTTTGTTCTTTTCAAATCAAATACCGGGCAGATCATGGATAATTTATATTTAAGAAAAACATTATCGGTTTTGAAAGTCTCTTAACATAGCTAAGATAGTTGTTGTTTTTTTTGAGGAGAAAAATAAATATAATTTATGAAAATAGACCAACAAAATTTATTAAAATATTATGCAGATGATCTGTTTTTTATTAAATTTCTGCACTACAGAAAATGCAATTAAGAAGTTATAAAAGTCTCCTTCTCTAAACCAGAAATTGACACTAACACTGTGATTTCTATTTTATTATTTCAAGTCGTAGCATTAGTATTGAAATGTATATTCTAAACACCATGACACTAAAGGCCATTTGATGACAAAGTATATCGGGATGTGAAAATTAAAGCAGAAATGGAAAGAAAAAGTGTGTTTTGTTCAGGGGGGAGGGGCGCGGTTAATTAGCGTAGCATCATGATGTGACAGTTGAATCCATGACCCCTTGGATGGTAGTTCAGTACGTACACTAAGTTTAACAATTCCTTTTTAAAACGTTGGCAGTCACAAATTTACCGATCTGACTGTTTACAACACCATCTATTGAGATTTGTTTGAAGCAAACAAAAGTTGATTTTATAAATAATTTAATTGTCAGAATTAATTATTACAACTAAATACTTTTGATTGATTTTTTTTTAGGTGTTTGGGTAAGTATTTATGTTATCATAAAATGTCAGTTTTGACGCTACTGTTCCAAAAAAGTGGTTTTTTTTGCTCAGGGAAGGTGGGGAATTAGTGTAGGATCATTATGCCTCAGTGACAGTCGATGGTAGTCCAGTACATACGCTCACGACTGTTGTACCGGGTCGGCTACACTGTCATTTCTTTGCTTAGTTTAGTAATATTTTTTTAAAGCTTTGGCAGTGAGAAATTAACCGATCTGACTGTTTACAAACAACACCATCTATTGAGATTTGTTCAAAGCGCTCAAAAGTTGATTTTATAAATAATTTAATTGTCAGAATTAATTATTAAAACTAAATACTTTTGATTGATTTTTTTTTTTAGGTGTTTGGGTAAGTATTTATGTTGTCATAAAATGTCAGTTTTGACGCAACTGTTCATTTTTTTGCAATTATTGGTTCTTAGTTTTTTTTTCAGTGGTTATCGAATAAACTGCGAGACGAATGTGTAAATTATTAATTAAATTATTCAAAAATAAACCAAAAAAAAACTTTTTACTTTAAAAAAAAAATCACCTGAAATATGCCTAATATTATCCCCTTTCCGTGAAAAACGACAAAAATTTCCTTTTTTTATTTTGATATTGGCTCATTTTATTATTGTGTGTTTTTTTTTCTTCGTTTTTTTTTTTTTGTAATCAAATAAGAAAGTTTTGGATTGTTTTTGAAAATACACTTATTTTTCTATGACTATACTTATTATGTTTTGTTAGATTTTTTTGCTTTTGCCAATATATTATTTTTATAAAAATAAATATTCTCCCCTTTCCTTCTTTGCAAATTATTTAAAAAATAGCATTTTTCGTAAGTATTTTTAAATTATAATTAAATAAGTTTGATTTTGTTCTAATATATCCCTTTTCCAATTTATCTTTATCAATTCTTATGCAATTAAAATACAATATTTATTATACTACCCATTTTACAATGCCATTTTTTTTTTTGAAATTTATTTTATTCACCTTATTCTAGTATATATTATTTTGTTATTTAATATAATAATAATAATAATTATTTTTGTTTAAAAAAATCATATTTTTCATTGAATGTTTATAGAAAAATTGGACATTTAATTAAGTGCAAGAATATAATGGTAAATATTGTATATATTTATGTATATCATAGTAAGAGTATTTCTATGTTATTATCTAAATTTAACGATGGGGCATATTTTGTTATTGTTATTATTTCTTATTTCTATATAAATTTTTATATATATATATATATTTTTAATAAGTTTTTCTTGTTATAATTATGATAGGTTGTTTGATTTTTGTCCACTCAACATTTTTAATATACACAATACAATATAAAGTCTATCCAATATTTTTTAATAATTCTTTGTTTGAAAAATATTTGGTGTTAAGATTATATTGTAGTTGTGGAAAATGTTAATACTAAAATCGTTTTTTTTAAATTTATTTTTTATAAAATCCTAAACGTTACAAGTAAAGTTTTCTTTTTTAATAGATAATAAGAATAATTTATCAAATAGAAGCAGTAGTTACGGTTTTTTTTTGTACAAATATGGCAGTGCAAACGAGATGATTACTAATTTAGAGGCGTACAGAGAAACTCGTGGTAAATTTTACGATATTTTCTATATTACACTTTCGATACGAATACTCATGTTTACACAGAAAAAATACCTTTTATTCATCTAGTCCAGACTCTAATCAAATTTTGAAAAAAAAACACATTTTATTTGTTTTTAAATTTGTTGAAATTAATAAATCTGATTAATTATGCACTACATTTTAGGCCGTACTCATCAATTTAATAACTTACCACCATCCTAGTAAAGCACACACACACACACTGTCTGTAACACCATCTATTAGGCTTTGGTGCAAGTAAGAAATGGTTTTTGAAAATAGGAAATTCAGAGATAGACTTGGATGGAATTTGTTTTTGAATGATTTTATTTTTTAATTATTTTTCGAACATTTTACCTGTCGTCTGCGTATTTAATGAATTTATATAATGCCGGCAATATTTTTGACATCGATCGCCATCTAGTGTTAATTTTAAGCACTAATTGCTTTGAAGGTTTGGTTAATACGACTTTCTTTTGGGAATTATTACTAGAATATTTATAATTTTATTGAATTCAAATAACAAAAGGAAACTTCAATTTTTCGACTGTAGAAGGCAGATTGATCGCTAGAAGGAATTTCAAATGGAATAAATAGTCAGTGTTTTTGTGTATTTGTTTGTATGTATGTTAAGGTCCCGTGAGGCCATTTGGTGACTACACAAGTATCGTGTGAGTGGACGTTACCAGTTTCCTAAACGAAGTTGGTCTATTTTTAGTAGGTTGAGAAAATTGGAGTTAGTTAAATTTTGTAAAGCATGTTAATATATTTGAGCAGATTTAAAAGTGGACTTGGAAATGAAATTGTTTGATATAGGAGCTCCACAATGGGAGAAATACTGCTTGGAAAGAAATTTTTAATTTACTGGCATTCGCTCGAATTTGTTGGTAGTTGGACAATGAGATGCTAAAAAGCTTTTACTTTTAGTCCAGTCTGTGTTTCTATGGCTGAGGATGTTGATTGCTATTCTGTTGGGGATAGCTGTGAACACAGAACGCCGAAGACTGATCAGTACGCTCATTCCTCTTTGAAAACGGGACCATTCAATGGGCGTCTAATAGCATTGATGGTAGCTTGGCTATCAGTAAAGATGATGCCACTGCCTAGTTTAATATATCCAATTGCAATATCGACAGTTGCCTATACGAAAAAACTCCACAATGCAGATCACGGTTCCCATTGACCTCAATAACTGCAAATGAAGTTGTATTAATGTAGGTCAGCGCATCCGTGAAAAGAAGGACGCATTATTTGAGCCCGTCTGACTGTTCGAAAAAAAAGCTGCCAATAGGTAGATGGGTCGGTAAAAGTCTTTTTAAACCTCTTTAGGGGACGTAGATAATCTCAACACCGTTTCCAACCACAGTTTCTAAAGAGAAGTTTGGAATTGGAAAGAATCTGACCCTAGTGTTGTGATTATTAACAATAAGGTAGTCATAATAATATAAACTTCACTAGCTAATTTAAGTCTAATCTCTTATAAAAAGGGCTGTAGGTAGTACTGCCAATATATTTTCACATTATTTATCTTGTTTCATGTGGCAGCATTGTTAAAATTGAAATTAAAGGGAAATCAATTGAATAGTTAATATTTTAGTGTTTAATTATTTGAATCGATGAATGTTTTGAATTTTTGGAGTTGAAGTTTTTATCCGCGAGTAGCAATTATAGTTCGACGCATTAATAATATATAAATTAAATCTTGCCTCAATAGATGGTAGTATTGTAGATTCGCAATTATGATTTTTGACGCATGTACAATGATTAGTGCAAAAAACGTCATTGAAAAAGTAGGCACACAATCCCGACGACAACTACAAATTACATGTAGAGGCAGCTGTAAAATTTGAAAAAAAAACCATCACAATCTTATGGGAATGCAAAAAATTCTAACCACGACCGACAATCACAAAATATTTCATTGCCGAATTAGATCTTATCTTAATTTTGCCGTTGTAGTCCAAGTACTGCCTGACCTTTCATTGTTTTGTTATGTGGCAGGATTGTTATATGGCAGTTAAATTTGAACTAAATAAATAAGGTATGTCAATACATTCAGGCGAAATTCCTTAATTTTTAACAGCAATTGCAGTTGACGTTTACAGTTGCCATCGCATCGACATTGCGTTACCACCAATAATTTGCTTCACTCAAAACCGCAACACGCAATGTCTTTTCTACACTTTGTATCTCTCTATTTTCTCTACGATTTGGAGCGTTTGGCAACACCAATTATTTTATTATTTTTACTCTAAAGTTCGGTGTCAAATCGTTTAACCTATGCACGACTTAATTAGCTCGTTGCTCGTGGCAAACTCATCATTTACGCGTCGGTTATTTTGGCATTTGACAGTTACTATATTTAACTGTGCGGCTGCATCTTCATTCATTCGTATTTACATCAGTTTTAATAAGTTTTATTTAATTTATTTTAATTAAATATTTATTGTTTAAAATATGGAATTATTTTAAAATATGCAAAATGAAGATCATTTGATGAAAATTTAAAAAAATATCAAAGTGTATAGTGAAAAATCGTTTGTGTATAAATTTTTAAATATGTTTTATAAAATGACATATTAATGTTGAAATGTTAAAATAAATTGATGAATGTGCAAATGTCATTCAAAATACAAAGTTAATAAAAGAAGAACAGCAGCGACAAATTAGAGAATTCACCAATAGAAAATGTTGAAATTCAGTTTTGGTCGCAATTAATTATTCGTGCAGATAATCATTCCAATGATTACACTATAATTAAACTGATCGTCAAATATACTAACTTTGTTTGCGATGGCCCTGCGCATAATCCCATTCACGCGCAAAGTGCGTGATAGCTCGCGCATACAATATTAAACTGTGAGACGCGCATAAAAGGACGTTTTAGATCGTCTATTAGACACTTAGATTAAAAGATACCTGGTTAAATTTTCGTATATATATATATAGGCAATTTTCTTTCTGAATTATTGCAAAAGCGGCAATAAATCGTACTGCTTGCATACATTTGTGTAGATTTTTTTATTTCTGACATCTAGTTTTCGTAATACAAATTTTTTTGAATTCCAAAAGCATAATTAATATTCATTTTAACTTACTTATTCCAAAGAAAAATACACTTTAAACACGATCGATATTAAATGAAATTGTATTTTAGATTTATTATTTATTTTGTAAATATCAAGCGCTCAAATTTTGTAGACTTTATACGGAAATGTTTGCATACTTTTTTTATGCTTAATGTTTACATTTAGATACTTATCGTAGTTTTATTAAATTTTAAATAGTTCACGAACAAATATGTATAATAGTTTTATTCTTCAAAACGGGTAAATGGAAAGTTTTTATTTCAGAAAACGAATTTTTCGTGACTGGTTATTTTGCAAGTGTGTTCGTTCTTACGAATGTATTTTGGAAAAAATTTGGACAGTTTTTTTTTTACTCAGTTCTTCTATAATTTAGGGCCAAAAATTTGAACTGTCAAAAGTGCATAAAAGGGGAAATTTGACATTTAGATCGTCTGTTAGACGCACGTTGCAATCTAAGCTTAAGAATTCTATGGAAAATCGGGTATTGTTTGTTGTGGTTGAGAACTTCCTTTAGTGTTAACTGTCAAATCATTTGTTATTTGTCAAAGTACAAAGAAATGGTATATATTTACTTCACTTCTAATACATTAATCATCTGTGCTCTTTGCCAATTTCACGCAATTCTAGTACATTTTCTTTAAATTTCTGACCAGTTCGTTTAAGCTGGTTTTTTTGTTTTTTTGAATAACTTTTTTTATATTATTTTTCAAACAAAATAAAAAAAAAACTCTTTTCTAATTAAAAATCTCCACCAACTACTTTACAAACAAAGCAAAATTATGTTTTGATTATATTTTGTTTTCTAGTTCAATATTCTATACAACTTTTAGGCCAATATTTTTTCCAAAAACAAATTAAAAAACTTACTATTACTATTATTATTATTATTATTATTATTATTATTATTATTTCTAGCCATTAAAAAAATTTCTTCTTTATTATCATTTATAGCTTTGAATTAATTACATTGAATTTTATCTTATAATAAATATACACTCTGGCAAAAAAAAATATTTTGAAAATGTCAATTTTTTTTTCTTTTATCTTTACTATTATTATTATTATTAATATTATTTAGATTTTGTAATATTGTAATATAAAACTTGTACATTAATTAATTTTTTTTTATTTCAGTTAATTTTATTTAGACAATTTTAAATTGTTTTAATTTATTTGATATTATTAAAAAAACAGCCAAGTTTAACAATAGAATACACCGATTTTGTTATTAATTAATTAATTATTATATTTATAATAGTTTATTTAAATGTGATTTTTATTATAAGTATTCGTAAATATTGTTATACTCTTTTTGTTTTAATTTTCTTATTTTGCTCGATTAAATACTCATAATATTATAAATATAAATTCTGTTCAAAATTTGTTCTCATATTAATAAAGTGTGTATTTTTATTTAATTGAATAATTGATTTGATTTTCTAATATTTTTTTTATTTTTACTAATCCAATTGAGAACAAATCTATTCTGATTAATAGAAAAAGGAGGTGCTGTATTTTATTTTTTTTTTGTTTTATATGAATTTAATTATAAGTTAAGTTATATTTTCTTGGGTGCAAATTTAGATTTTTGCATTTTTCTTAGCTTATTATATTTATACAAATAGTATTTATTATTATTATTAATGATAAGTTTTTAATTGTAAATTGTGTAAAATTTCCTTGAAAATAATAATAATTATTAGAAAAAGTTCTACAATAGCTAATTATTATAATATTGTATTGTATTATTAATAATATAACAAAATCTATGAACAATATTAGTTAAATTTTTAGTTTGTTTTTAGTATATTTATTATTAATTAATTAATATGGGGTATATTGTTTGTCTTCTTCTTATTCTTTCTTTTAAGTCAAATATCACGAACAGTTTGTTTTCATTATTTATTTATTATTATTATTATTATTATTATTATTGTTTAAATACACATTCAATATGCAGCAATATATAATAAGGAAAAAAATATTGTAATTTTCTCACACTTATTCTGCACTAATCATTTGTAATTTTTATTAATTTATAAACATTTTATTTGGTGTTTTTTTTTTAGTTACAAATTTGATATTTTCTTGTAGTAGTCAGAATTTATTTATTTTTTCTTTACAAATTTTTAATTAATGAGTGTCTTTTTATATGATTTCTTTGAAAAAAATACTACACTTTCATACGAAAAAATGAATATATGGTGCCAAAGACAAATTTCCTAAATACATTTATTATTGTTTCTTTGTTGTTTATACAAATTAATTTTATTTATTTTTTTTGCTTCTCCATAAATTACAATAACTCTCAAATTTTGCCCTAAAATTAATTTACATGCAATTTCCTAATTTTGTCTAATAGCAAAAATGCATCATGCATTTTTTTTTTTTGGAGTTATTGATTTGAACTTTGTTTTTGTTAATATTAAGAATAAAAAAAACATGTTTGGAAAACATTTCCATTTTGAATATGAAATCAGAATATGAAGTGCAAAATTAATTTTAAAAGAAAAAGAATAATTAAAAAAAAAACTACTTTTTAACGTTTACAAAAACAACAAAAAAAAATTTTTTTTTTGTTCAATTCTATTACTTTTCTTTATGTTGTTTTTTGTGTTATTTTTTTTTTACTTTTTTTTAAATTCGTTATTGCAATAATTTGAAATGGCTGTTAAAAATATACAAAAATGTTAAATAAAAAACTAAATACGAAAAATGGAATGGTGACATTTAGAGTAACAACGATGTGTCATCAAATTTCGTGTTAAGGTTGGTTAAAATCTACGAGTTTGACTTATGAAAAGTTGCAATGAGTCTATTCCTTATGGAGAGAGCATGTATTTTTCGGTAGTCTAAAGCATTTTTAGAGGACCTAGAAGCAAAGGAAGCTGATGAAAAAGGCTCCATAATGACAACGTCTTGTTTCACACGACTTTTTCCGTAAATTAGTTTTTGTCGGAAGAGTCATTTCTAAGGATTGCCAGCACCTCTATTCACCTGATCTTAGTCCGTGCTACGTTTTATTGTTTTCCAAGATAGAAAAAAAAACACTTGAAAGACTGTCATTCAAAGGATGTAACCGAAGAGCTAGAAATTTATGCCTCTGCCCACGAAAAATCACTGTCAAGGTATAAAAATACCTGTCAAGGTATAAAAAATACGAAAATTACTGTCACGGTATCATTACAGATTTTATTTTTGTTTGAAATTTAAAAAAATAATAAGCAAATTATAATAACAAATAAACTCTCAATATTATTAATAACACTAAATGTGTAGGTGAACTTCCGTTACGTTAACAGATTGTGATGAATAAGATAAATTCATGATGAGTTATTTTGCCGAGACATTTGTAAGGTTTTGTAAAGAATTGGTTTCCATTTTCTCCATTTTTTTTTAATACCACCAAAAATATTATTAATTTTTAAATGCATTTCAATATTTCTTTAATCAAATCGAAAATAATACAAATTCTAATTTTTATGATCATTTCAAGTGGTTTTTCTATTGAAATGAAAAGTTTAAAGCATAAAACTCAGATCTTGAAGATATTAAAAATACGAGTTTTCTTTTTAACAAATTATTTTTTTTTATAATTTTTTCCCTATATTCAGTAAAACATGTTCAACAAAAAAAAAATAATAATATGTTTAAAAAATTTCTTTCCAAAAATTATGCCCATTTTTAGTGCGATTTTGAGTAGTTTTCTTTTGCAAAAAAAAAAAACAATTTAAACATAATTGCTTAAATATACTTACTTACATACGAACGACTATACAAATATATATGCTATGCCACAACATAAATATATGTTTATAATGAAGTGTATGCACCTATAAATATAAGAAATAATTTAAAAAAAAATCAAAATATAGCCAGAATCATTCTTAAGTAAATAATCTTGAAAGTGGGAGCAACAAAGACAGCAGTGTTGCCAAATTTGTCAGTTTGAAAAGCCAAAAAAAAATCTAAAACTCTTAAAGTACTTAATAAATTTGTTTTGTTTTGATATTTTATATAAAAAATAATACTTTTACTTTAAAATTAAATCCAAATTTCCAAAAAAAAAAAAAAAATTAGTATTTTTTCGTTTAAATTTTTCATTTTTTTTTGCTATAAAAATAAAATAAAATTTCATTAAAAAAACAACAGAAAATACAATAGCTTTTAAAAAATAGTGATAAAAATAGAATATTTTATTAAAAGGGTTTTTTTTTTAATATGAAACTGGTAATGAATAGTTTAGTTTGGGTAGCGAAGAGGTTTTTTTTTAATACCTCTTCGATTATTTTGCAAATTTTAATTTTTTTTTTAAATATTGGGTTGCTTGGAAAGTATTTTTGTTTTTTTTTCCAACAGAGGACTTAATTGTATTTTTTCAGAACCAACTTCACACTTAAGCCGTGTCAAATCATATTTGACAGCTGACATAGCAAGGCTTGCTTGTGTAAAATTGATTCGACTGATTCTGCACAGTAGTTTTTGGTTCATACCCTTTTAAATATGGAAAGTGAAAAACAGCAAATTTCGGCATATTTTTTTGTACTTTTTTACTATAAAAAAGATGAAAGAAAAGAAAAAAATTACCCAATGTGTATGAAGAAGATGTGTTAAGTGAGCGCCAGTGTCAAAACTGGTTTGCAAAATTTACCTTTGCATCCCAAAATTTTTTTCAAATAGTTTCAATAAGGATAGACTCCATTAAGTTCGGTATGCTTCTCACTAACTAGTCAAATTTTGGGTTGTTCGGAAAGTAATTTCATCAACAGAGGACTTAATCGTATTTTTTCACAACCAACTTCACACTTAAGCCGCATAATAATATGTTTTTTTGACAGCTGTCATAAAAAGGATTGCTTTTTGAAAAATTGATTCGATTGATTCTGCACGCACAGTAGTTTTTGGTTCATACCCTTTTAAATATGAAAAGTGAAAAACAGCAAATTTCGGCATATTTTATTGTACTTTTTTACTATAAAAAAGATGAAAGAAAAGCAAAAAATTATCCAATGTGTATGAAGAAGGTTTGCAAAATTTCGATCTGGCGGAATAAATGGGCGGAAAATTTTGCATTTTTGTTTATAGAATTAACATTTTTTATAGCTATTATAAAGAAATATAAATTCTTTAGTTCCAAGATAATTTAGGTCATTTAACGATGGATAAACGGCACCGCGACTATTTAATAGGCTGAATTTAAGTCCTTAAATCAGTATGGAATAAAACTAATACAAATCAAAATGATAAAAATAATTAGTATTCCGGAGATAATGATTTTGTATATTTATACAGCCGATGTCAGTTAAAAGTAGTAATTTCAACAATCAAAATAAAAAAAAACAACAGAGATTTTGTTTATGTTTTAATTGTACTTGTATATAAAAAAAAAAATAATTAAAAATAAAAATTATTTAAAAAGAAATTTCATATAAAATAGATAAATAAATTAAAATTGAATAAAACAATAAATTTGAAATAATAATAATAATAATAATTAAATAAAAACTATTGAATTTTATTTTGCTGATATTATATTTTCTCAATAAAGAAATAAATTCAAATCAATATTGAATCATATTTAAAATTAAATTAATAATATATATATATATATTTATATTTATTGTAATAATAATAATAATTATAATAATAGCAGGGTTTAAATAGTTTATAATTAATTATAAATAATAAGAGTAATATTCTTTTTTATTTTAAAATAATAATAATTAAAATCATAAAACATATACAAGAGTAATTAATAATAAAAACTATTTTATGTCTTCCAATAATAACAAAAAAAAAAGCCATTATATAAATATATTCATTATACGAATTTTAATTATTGTGCAATTAAAAAAATTTACTCCTTTTTACAATTGTTCTTTCTTATTATAAATTTTTTTTCTTTTGCATAAATCTTTTTGTCGTTCATATTCTGTTAAAAAAAATTTCTTTCTACAATTATATATTTATTTATAATTACATTTATGTTTGTATACAATGATTTAAATATTATATAAATAATTAATACGAAATGAAATTTTTCATCCTCCAATTAATTAAACCAAAAAAAAAAAAAAAAATTACTATATCGAATTTATTTTCCAATCAACAAAATTCCTATCATTTACAATAATAATATTGATTAGTATTATATTAAAAGGTTCAACTTAGAGAGAATAATAAAATATATAATTTCCATATTCACCTTAAAAAAAAAAATTAAAAAAAAACTTCTAAAAGAAATAAAATTATTTATATTAATATTCTTTTTGTTTTGTAATAATTATTATTATTTTTTTATAACATTTATTTTCAATTATCATTAATTTTTATGTAAATAAATAAATAAAATAGCAAATATTTTATTATAAAAATGATAAATTATATCTTAAAATCACGTTAATTAATTAATTACATGCCTTTATTTTTCTTTTATACAAATATATTATTATTATATAAGAAAAGGAAGAAAAAAAACCGTATTCTGTATGGAGGTGTTTTTATTATATAATAATATTATTGTAGTTATTATAGTGAGAATATTCATCAAAAGGCCAAAATATTATTATATATATTTAATTACAATAAAAAAAATAGAAGCTTAACTAAAAACTAAACACTACTACTTGAATGAAACCCTAATAAAATTTTGTTTGAATAAAATTTACGTTGCGTCGTTTTTTCTTTCCTTTTTTAAATTTATTAATACGACATCTAATTTTGCCATTATTAATTTCCCGCCCCCCTCCCCCCTCCCAACAAAAAATTTTATACTTTTACTTTTTATCTCTTCATTTAATAAAACTTTCCATTTTTTATTGATTATTTCGTTAAGTCTTTTCCCCTAATTAATTAGCATATTTAATGGGTAATTATAATTTTATCTATTATTATTGTATTTACCAAAAAAAAAAAAATCTAAAAGCTATTTTAAAATTTTAAAACAACCACAAAAATAAAAATATGATTATATTCACTAATATTATTATTATTAAATATTATTTTAATTATTATTATGTTTTAAAAAAAAAAAAAACTAAGTTGAACATAGACATTATAAATTAATATATATAATTTTTTTTAAAATTTTTATAATCAAATAGCAATAATAGTAGTAGATATGATAATAAATGGTAATTAATAATAGTTTATTATTATTTAGATTATAAAATAAATACAATATATAAATTATTTGTTATATAAAAAGAACTATAATCAATTAGTTTATTTATTTAATTATAATTAGTATTTTATTTATTTGTTATTATATTTTGTAGTTTGATAGTAATTATTTTCACAACATATTTTCCATATATACTCTCTATCTCTCTCTCTCTCTCTCTCTCTCTCTTTGTGTCTATTCTATTATATTACAATATTTGTTAAGAACAAAACCAAAACAAACAAACAAACAAAAAAATACACAAATACAAATACAAACAAACAATCAAATTTAAAATTATTAAATTGGAGAGAAATTGATCAGTAATTTTTTTGTTTTGTTTATTATTTAAAAAAATGAAGAGAAATAAAGAGTACAAAACATTATTCGTTTCTATTTGTAAATTTGTTTGATTCTCTTTACTCTATTTTCTCTCTCTCTCTCTCTCTCTCAATATCTCTGTAATTTCTTTTGGAAGCTCTTTTTAATTTGTTTCTTTTATCTCTTCTTCTTCTTCTTTTTCTCTTAATTAAAGAATTCTTCTAATTACCAAATTTGCAAACTAAACAAATTTAAAAAAAAAATCAATTTAAATAATTTTCTACGTATTTATATGTATGTGTGTGTGTGTATTTCTATATACTATAATAATTATATATCAACAGTCTGCAAAAAACTTACACGTATATTATGGTATTATTTATTAATATAAATTTATTTTTATAAAAAAAAAATTAAAAAAAATAATGAAGAACTTATAATAATAATAATAATAATAAACAAGAAACTCGTTCGTTTTAACTTTTCTACTCTCTTCTTCTTCTTTTTCTTCTCTTTCTTTTCTTTTTGTTTCATCATCTCATTATTCTTTGCATTTTTCTCTTTCTTTTCTTCCCAATTTCTCTTAGTCATTACTCTTAGTTTTTGATTTTCTTTCGTTGTTTTTGTTTTTTAAATTTCCTTTGGTACCTTATTTCCTTAATTTTCTTATTAAATTTCTTTCTTCATTTAAGTAACCAAAAAAGAAGAAAAACAATGTAAAAAAAAACAACAGACAACACATTTTTTTAATTTGCTAAGAGTACATACATTCATTGACAATTTTATCTGCTATTACACTGTTCATCAATTGAAATCGTCTTTTTGCACATGCATTAATAATTTATTTTTTATTTTTATTAAACGATCGAATAACATACCATATTTTTTTTTCAAATATTCTAAATATACTTATTATATTTATCCAAAAAAAAAAAAAATATATATATTTGCTCAGTTAAAAATAAGAATTTAGCAAATATTATTTATATTTAAAATACAAATAAGGCGGTTTATTTAATTAATTAGGGGACCTGTTCTACGTCTTTTTTTCCATTCTTTCTTATGATTATTAGCAACTCTATGTGTACATTTTCCAGCTTTTTTTTCGTCTTTTCCTTCTTTTTTTTAGACACTCATTTTTTTTATTACACTAAAACACCAATTTTTTTCTTAAAAACTAAAAACTTGTTCGCATGTATTTTTGTTATTTTTCTGAAAGGCTTTCTTTTCCATACTTTCTTCTTCTTGTTTTGTTTTTTTTTTTATAGTAAACAACAATTCAATTAATAATAATCGTTGAAAATGATTAATTTATAAAGTACTCTTTTTCAAAGTGTATCAATTAACTTCCATTCTGTGTTTTTTTTTAGTTTTGTGCACATTTTTCTTTTTTCTCTCGATTTATTTAGTGTTGTTTCCTTTTCATTTTTTAACTTATTCATAAATTTTTTAGATGAAAATCTCCATAATCCATTAAATATTTTCTAATCGGCCATTCATTTTTATAAATTATTTTGTACATTAATTTTCTTCTTCTTCACGATTTCTAATTTCGCTCCTTTGTTTCGCCATTTAATTTTGTTTTTTTTCCTCTCCTCTTTTTTTTTTTTAAATACAAATTTTTCATCTCACAATTCATATATTTATCAGTAATAATCATATGATACGCAATTTCATTTGGATAGTTTTTTTATTTCATATAATAAAAAGTATTTAAGGAACGTTAAATATTGCGTATCATCATTCGGCAAATCTCTATTTGTACGGGCGGGGGGTGGTGGAAATAGAAGAAAAAAACGAAATACATTATTTAAAAAAAAAACCAAATATTTTTTGGTACTTCTACTAAGTATTATTTTTATAAGAAAAAAAAATTTTAAAAGTAATTAACTAAAAATAACAAACAAATTTTATGTATATATTTTTTTTTTAAATAATTATCATAAAATGTTTGCTTTTAATTTTTAGAAAAGAAATTAATTGATTTTTTTTTTTGATAACTTTAATTGAAATACATTTAAAAAATTTAAGTTTTTATTTTTCTGTACGTTGGGAGCGAATTGCTTATATTTTCAAATATCACAAAATTATTTCAAGCTAAAAATTTTATCTTTTTTCACTTAAAAACATGAAATATTCATAAAGTATCAATAAATAGAAAATTTAAAATATTAGCCAATTCTATGTGAGATTTATTAGAAATTCTTTTAAATAATTTCATAAACCACTATTAAAAAGGCAGAACAAAACCAAATAATTGTTACTTGCCAACTTCACCACAGCGGCGGCGCTGCATAAGCAACGTAAATTAAATTGGAAAATTTTTGACAGTTGTACCTTTTTAAAATGGCCACTGCCGTCATTTTCATGGAAACTGATTTTGTCAACCATTAAATGTCTTTGAAAATTTTCACAATAACAATAAACACGGAGTTATGCATGAATAAAAAAATAGTTCAAAAGTGTGAAATTTTACTAAAAATTACAAAGTGAACTAAATAAATCCCTTTGAACCAGAGAATATGATGTGATCAATCATTCACATTTCTTACCCAACGTTCTCCATTTTGAACATTATCAAAATAGAGAAAAACAGTGAAATAAAGTCATTTTACGAATACGAAAAAAAAAAACTAAACTAAAAATAATAGAATATTTTTGTTTGTTTTGGACTCACTCGATTCAGTTTATTCCCCATACCATATATTCGCGGGCGCATAGTGTCCGTGCTTGGTAGCCACTTGGGCTGGACTTAGAGGGCCAAATTGACTATACTGTGTTGGGAATTGAATGTGCGCTGGTAATGGATGCGATGGCAATACCTGTTAAAAAAAATTTTTGTCAAATGATCAAAAAAGATTTTATTTCTCAAAAAAAAAAAAAAAAAAAAATATCTTAAATAAATTACAATAAATTGAGACGAAACAAGAAAAACTAAAAAAAAAAATGCATTTTTTTTTTGTAGAGGAAATTAACGTGAAGAGAAGAAAAGGGAGAGAGTAGGAAAAGTTATAATTACTTGTCGACTTGATCCATTGTGGGCGGGTGGCGGCACAACTCGATTATAATTTTGATATGGAGCCTGAGAGACAAAAACTGTCGGTCGACGATACATATCACCCTGAGCGTAGATTTCCTGTTGTAGAACACCACCAGGTGATCCGCCTAACGGAGTGTTGGATTGATGTTGCTGACGGTAAATGGGTGCGCCCCATGTAGCCGCAACTGCAGTGCTTGTATTTTTGGTATGTGCCATTGGTGGTGGCGCCTGTTGCGATGAAATGTATGTGGTCGACTCACGTTTATGATGATTGTGATGAGCCGGTGGAGCCCAGGACGCTCTCTTGTCCAGTTGTGGATATTCATAAAACTCGGTCGGCTCCTGTTTCGGGACATGCAACTGATTGGTGGTCGACGGTAATAGGCATTCGTTTTGGGCGATCGCAAGCAAGCGCTTCTTCTGCGATTGGCCAGTGTGCGGCTCGTACTTGACGTTGGGATGGTACTTCGGCGACGAACGGCGATGATCCTCGTTGTCACTATCACCGACTGTAACGCACGATATTACATTTTTGCGTTGTCGATTAGTACTATTACTACTACTACTATTGTTCGCTGCACTATTACTATTACTACTACTACTACTAGTATTAGCATTTGTATTTGTATGTGAATTTGTATTTGTATTATTTGTAGGATTACCATTGCTGTGGTACTGTACGCTGCTGGGCTGAATGTTGGTTGGCATGCCTGACGTTGACGGCATCGATGAGCTCTGATGCGCCGGCTGGTTATTACTGATAATGTTTCCTCCGCTGTTGTTGATCGCTCGGCACGGAGCGCTCGTTTGCGATTGGGCATGCGCACGATGTGGCACCTGACCCTGCATCTTACTTTGAGACGAAGATGGCTGCACGTCGGGCGACTCGTCTTCACTATCCGAAATGGTGATAACTGCCGTTGGCGATGGTGTGTCATGAATGGTAATTGTCTGCTGTTGCTTAACGATACCACTATGGCTGATGTTGGCAGAGCACATTTGCGCATTGTTACCGCTGTTGTTGCTGTGATGATGGCCACCACCATTGCCAGTACCATTGTTGCCGCCGCTGCTTACATGGTTGCCGTGATTGTTTGTTGACGTGTATACGGACGATGAGGCGTGTCCGTTCTGACCTTGGCCATGAGAATTACTCATATTCACGTTGCTATTACCATTACTATTGCCATTGCCGCTGCCGCTATTGCCGTGGTGATGGTGTCCACCATTGCCGCCATTGTTCTGATGATGGTTGTTTCCACCGCCACCGCCGCCACCACCGCCGCCGTTGCTGTTGCTGTTGCTGCTACTTGTGATATCTGCGTGATGTCCAGTTGATTTTTGATGAGATATTTGTGGTATTTGGTTCGGAATAATATTTAGATTGTTAATATTATTTTTATTACTGTTACTATTGCCAGATCCATTATAATAGCTGCAATTGTGCGATCCGTGATTATGGTACTGCGGTGAAACGTGTGCACGATTGTAGCGCTGCTGGTGTGGCGGCGAATTCTCCTTGACACGCTTCTTAACCGGCGACAATTGGTTCGTTTCCTTCTTTTCGTGTCGTGGTACACTGAAAGAATATGCACTGCTTTACAAAAATAAGCATTCCCTATTTAAATATCATAAAACGGCTTCCCGGAATACTTACACCAAATGATGTACAGGCGACTCTTTTTTCGGCTCGTGACGTGGCAAGTTCAGATGATGCTTCGGATAGATTTCTTCAACATTCAAAAACGGCGCTGAGTCCACAATCAACGAATGTGGCGCTGCTTGTTGAGGCCATGATGGTACCAATGCCATCTGTCGTCCAGTATTCGGCCAAGCTACTGTGTTCGCCTGGACACGATTTGTTAACAGCATTCGCTGTCCTGATGTTGGTTCTACCATTGATACTGGAACCGGAACATTTACATACTGTTGGGGAGGTACCTGCTTGTGTGGATGCGAATTCACAAATGAAAATTACAATGCTATCAATGGAATAAATTACTTGAAGTGGCGGTTGCATAGCCGCGCTACCTACAACGACATGTTTTGTGGGACTGGGCATCGCTTGGTATGTCGGTGGACAGAGTATATTCGACACCAGCTGGTGTTGGAACGCATCTGTTCGACCATTAGTATATTGTCGCCCAACATTGCGTCCACTATAAATCTGATATAGGCTGTCGTAGGTAATGGGTCGGTCACGTACCAGACGCTGCACTTGACTTGATAGTTGATTGTTTATGGCGAAAGTCATATTTTCAGTCGAATTAGGAACAAAATTAGTAACCAACGTGGATGTCGGTTGAACTCTGAGGAGTAAACAAAGAATTTTATTATTTCAAAATGCTAATTTATATTGTATAGTCTTTGGTTGAGCAACCACTTACGTATGGAAATCACTGCGACGACAAACTTCCATCATCTGCACTGATGCCTTCACATTGTTACAGTGGGCATAGTCCACCAAGTGTGTTAGTGTTGTAAATGAATGGTTAAGAGCCTCGGCTGGCGTTATCCGCCGCTCCTGATCGATAGTCAACATTCGTTTCAGCAAATCGATAAATTCTCGACGATCGGTTTTCTCGGCTAACAATTGTCCGCCCTCTAAATCGGTGGGAACATTCACTTGTCCAATATCGTCCAAACAATTAAAAATATATTTTCTCGCTTCTTTACTCTTTGTATTCGTTTCAGCCTCATGTTCTTCGGGAGTTTTTAGCCTCCAGAACGGGTATGTCGCATCAACATCCCGATAGAAAAATTTTGATGTTTTACTAGCATTGTTAAGCATATGTTCGGTAGGTAATCCCTGTGTCTGTGATATGTACCTTTAAAAAAAAAAAGAATAAGGAAATGTTTTTATCTCCAAACGTAAGAGAAGAAAGATTCTAACCATAAATGGATAAGCGAACCGGACCAATTCCACCAAATGGAGATCAGTCAAAATATTTACCTTATTTGATCATATTCAGACGACCCTGGGTAGAGAGGCCATCCTAAAAATAATTCAGCAACCACACAGCCCAGCGACCACATATCGATTGCCTCACAAAATGGCAAACCAAGTATTATCTCTGGAGCACGATAGTAGCGCGATTGCAAGTAAGTGTTACAAACCGTTTTGCTAACGTGCGACGCACTACCGAAATCGATCACTTTCACTCTAAAATTGATACAATTAAAAAATTATTAATACTTTAACAAATCATAATATAAAAGTTTTGATGCAATTTTATTTTGTTTTTTAACTGCTAATAAAATGCAACGAATTCAAGTGAGTAGCACATTTCAAAGGGTTTTTTGGGGGACACATTTCAAAAGGTTTAGTTTTCAGACAGAGAACTTTTTAACAAAATCGATTATATAAAAGAAGAAAAAAATTAAGAAAGGAAAAAATCCTTTAAAGCACGTGTAATCGATTTGCTAAACTCTTTGGTAAACAGAAATGGCGACTGTTTGCATAAAATAAGAAATTGTTGATAATTTGACGTCATAAAAAACGATTATGAAAAGACAATTAGAAAATTCATAAACGACTATTATTCTATAATGGAATTACCAATAATTTCGTCAATACTTCCTATGTAATATGACAATATATTCATGTGCAGAAATTTCATTTTCATTTGCCAAATAATCACCAACGTCATAGTTTCATAACGTATCCAAATCAGTACTTTTTTTTACTATGAGTTTTTTTGGTTTATATAAATTAAAATGGTCACGTTGCATGTTCATCAGATTTTTCTATTAAAATTTTAGAACAGATATTTTTATTGTGCTTTTATGCAATTTTCGAAAGATTTCCTTAACGATGATGAATAAAAATTTACAGTATTTACGTAGATGATTATCACAAAGCAAATATGATTTTAAAATAATCGTAATATTTCTCATTTTGTTTTTATTAATAATGAATAATAGTAATAATAAAAAAATTAATTTTTTTAGTTAATAAAATTAGTTTTTTTTCCATTCCTTAAACAGGGTGATTTTTATATTTTGTTTGGCGGCCATTTTGGTTTGTTATGACATTTGTCTGTTGGCATTTGACAGTTGTAGAGAGTGGTCGATAACAATTTATTATGAAGCATCTTATGCAGTAACAACGTGTTGAAATTATTTAAAACATTGTATTTAAATAATTGTTCAATTGTGAATAAGCGGAAAAAATTACGTGACTTTTTTGTTGTTAATCATATGCCGAGCAAGTCAACCCTTCAGCGTGTAATGAGTAATTTTCAAAATATGCACACACTGGGAGATAAAGCGAAGATTGGGCGACAATTAAGCCAACGTGCAACTGAAAAGATTGATGCAGTGAAGCAGAATGTTGCTGGATGTCCGTCCGGGTACCTCTCATATATCTCCATTATAATTGTTAAAAATGTTTTTAAAAAAAGATTTGCTTTTTTACCCGTACAAAATTCAATTGACACAATAGGTGTAGGTAAATGGCCATGAACGGTATAAAGCTCGGTATAGACGACCACCTATTTTGTCAAAAAATCGTTATGATCGACGAAGCACACTTCGTAAATAAACAGAATGCCCGCTATTGGGGCACTAGAAACCCTCAACTGATACACCAAAGAGCACTACAACCTCGTCAAGTAACTGTATGGTGCGGCATTTGGGCTGGCGGCATTATTGGGCCATATTTCTTTGAGGATAATGGAGGCAATGCTGTAACAGTTACTGGTGACCGCTATCGGGACATTGAATCAATTAGGCCTACAGAACATATGGTTCCAACAAGATGGTACCACACCACATACAGCTCGTGCTACGATGCAAATTTAGAGAGAAATTTTTACCGGCCGAATAATGTCAAAAAGTGGTGATATCGACTGACCCACACGATGCCCTAATTTGAAGCCTCCCAATTTCTTCGTATGGTGGTAGTTGAAGTAAAAGGTAAAAGAACTAACAAACCAACCACAATCTCGATGTATTCTCTTTTAAGGACATTTTTCATAAAATTTTCGGAAACTTCTGATGTTGAAATAATATCGGAAGTTTTCGAAAATTTTATGAACAATGTGCCTAAAAGAGATCGCCTTTGTGCCGTGACCAGAGACGGGCATTTAACTGACATCATATTCCATACATAATGGTAAAGAACATTTAATCAAACAATAAAATATAAATTATAAAATTGTATTTCATTTAAAAGTTATTAAAAAAAAATTCGACCTGAAACATAACAAGCAACCTGTATATTCTAACCTAAAATCCTGATCATTTCCCAATAAATAGTTATTAGATAAATATTCCGATAATAAATCATTTTTTATTTTATTATTTAAAAAAAAAATTAATATTGTGTATATCATTAATATAAATTAGGAAAAGTAAAGCACCAAGAATTGTGCCTTGTGGTACTCCTAAATTAACTTTAACTACATGAGAAATAGTCTCATTTACTATAGTTTTTTGACCTCTTTCAAATGAATATTATTTTAACATAAATTCATACAAATGTATTCTTAAAAAAATTGAACAGAATGTTTTAGTAGAGGCCTTAGATTAAAGAATACCTGGATAGTCCCGAACGTCAGATTTTCGTATATGCACACGCAATTATCTATCTAAAGTATTTCAAATGCTCAATTTTGTAGACTTTCGGAGAGTTTTAAAACACACCATTCTCCATGAAATGATACCGAAATGGTTGCATACTTTTGTTTACATTTAGATACTTATCGCGAAATGAAGGTTTAAGTGTGGTTTTATTAAATTTTAAATAGTTTACGAACAAGTCAGTATAAATTAATACATTTGCATAAATAGTTTTACTCTTCACGACAGCAAATAGTAAAATTTCTACAAAGTTTTTCGCGAAAGATTATTTTGCAAATTTGTGCGTTCTTTCGGAATACATTCCCGAAAAAAAAATTTTAAGATCCGTACCACAAAATCAATCGAATTGTCGTCAACCAAAGACATTTAGAACGTTTTTAATTGAGTATTTTTTAAAAAAAAAAATCTTTTTTTTTTATTACTTTAACGTTATTAAATGTGAAATAACGAAATTGGATCAGATTTAAATCTTAAACAATGATAAATAGTAGGCATTTCTTTATTGGTATGAGAAAATTCCAATTTACTGACACCATTTCACATTTTAGGCTCCTCTGCTGTGCCATTCGGCATACGAAACGCAAATAGTAGAACTTAGATTTTAACCAATTAAGTAATAGTAAAAATTATACAAGGTCTGTTCAAAAAGTATCGCGAAATTTGAATTTTCGCAGGTTAATTATATTCGATTTCCGATTTTTGGTGGCGTTATGTTGGTACTCATGTCTCTCAGTTATGCCGAAAAGTTCAGCCATTTTGAATGTTTACTTAATTTGTGACAGTTGCTTTGCTTGCACATGTTTTGGCTCGTCCTCGATTTTTGCTCAATTTCGACCAAAAACAGCATCGCATTAACATTGCTAAGGAGCTGTTGGACTCTGTCCGCGACGACCCAAATTTGCTCCAGAGGGTCATAACTTTGTGCAAACCAAAGCTCAATCATCCCAATGGAACCTGCCGTACGTGCCAAGACCGATAAAAGCGCGCCAAGTTCGGTCGAATGTGAAGGTTTTGCTTACAGTTTTCTTCGATTGCAGGGGCGTGGTGCATCATGAGTTCTTGCCACAAGGTAGAACGGTCAATAAGGAATATTACCTCCAAGTTAAGCGCAAGTTGCGTGAAGCAATCCGCCAGAAATGCCCAGATTTGTGGAAGAACAAAAATTGGTTGTTGCCATCTTTGGCCAAAAACAACACACGAATAATGCCGCAGCCACCGTATTCCCCAGATCTGGCCCCTTGTGACTTTTTCTTTTTCCCGAAACTTAAGAGCCCCATGAAAGAACGACGCTACGCTACGATTGAAGAGATAAAGACGGCATCGAAGGAGGAGCTGAACAAGATCACAAAAAATGATTTTTTGAAGTGCTTCGGGGATTGGAAAAAACGTTAGCACAAGTGTATATAATATCTGGTGGGGATTACTTTGCAGGGGACAAAATAGATATTCATGAATAAATAAATAATTTTTGAAAAAAAAAAAACAGAAAATTCGCGATAATTTTTGAACAGACCTCGTATAATAAAATTCTCGAATAGTAATAAAAATATCCTAAATTCCTAGTAAAACTATGAAAGATAAAAATTTAGAAATTTCATAAAAATAATAATAGAATTAATATGGAAAAATTATAAACTTTTAATAACTGATAAAAATGAGAAATTTCTATGATTCTTCTCTATTGAAGTGAGCAAAATATTTGATTAAAAATAACAAGAATAAAATTATTTACTTGCTGGAATGTTGCAGATAATAATATATACGAAAAAATATCAATAATATTATAAGTTTATATCGCATAAATAGACAGAAAAGAGTGAGAAAAAAAAACTATTATTCATGTTCATATACTCGTAGTGTGGTAGCCTTGATCCGGAATCCCATGTGCCAACCAAATCAATAAGAAAAAGTTGAAAATTTTATAAAATCCGCAATACAAGAAATCCATTACATTTTTATTAGCATTTTATAAATATCATTTACTAATCACCATTTTAAACTCACCTGTAAGGCTGTCTTACTGGATCGACCAACATGATATTTTCAGGTTTCAAATCAGCATGTATTAATCCAAGTTGTTTTAGTTTCAACAACGCCGTTAAAACCTATTGGATTTTTTTTTTTTTTTAAATTTTTATAAAAAATGAAGAAAAAAATCATTATTATTTAAAATATGAAATTTTACTTTGAATTTCTCTTAAACAAATTGGATTAAAAATTATTTTTATTTATCTTTTTAACTATTGTATAAACAAACGGAAATGAAAAATTGTTCTGATTGTACAAATTTGATCAATAAACATTAATTATTAATTATTGATTTTTGTAAATAAAAGTAAATATAGACAAAAATAATCAAAATGTTTACCAGAGAATTATTATAAATTATAATTGTAATGAAAAACCAAGAAAATACAATAAATTTTGTTTAACTACAATAATTTTTGATCAAGAATATAAAATAAATAATTTACCTGCTGTAATATTGGCCGAATATATTTCAATGGAAGCGGTGAAAATTTGTTTTGTTTCAAAAAATCATACAAATTCTGTTCCAGCATCTCAAAAACCAAGCATGTGTGGTTTTTGTGCTGGAAACATTCGAACGCTCGTACAAAATTGAATTCGTCAGCATTTTCTTGGCTCAAACGTGACAATATCGAAACTTCAATTTGGCCTTGTCTAGCGTACGATGGATGATTTTTTAGGATTTTTATAGCGACAATTTCATTAGTTCCACGTTTCCAGCATTTAACAACTTGACCAAATGTACCGCGTCCAAGAAATTCCAAAACCTTTAAAAAAAAATTTAACCAATTAAGATGCGCGGTTTTATTTTTATTTTTAAAGAAATGATTTTCCCAAATGAGTAAATTACTTTAGTTATTTTCTTTTTGATAAAAACAAAAAATTAATATTTTTAATAAATTTATACAGAGTTTTTAGCCACAAAAATCCTAATATTGTCTTGAACATCTTAATTTACGAGGTCTGTTCAAAAAGTATCGTGAATTTTGAATTTCCACCGGTTACGTATAATCGATTTTCGCTTTTTTATGGCGTTATGTTGGTACTCATGTCTCTCACTTATGCCGACAAGATCGGCCATTTTGAATGTTCAGTTAATTTTTGACAGATGCTTTGCATGCACGTGTTTTGACTCGTCTGCGATTTTTGCCCATTCCAAAAAATGAATCAAAGGATCTGTTTCGGGAACAAGAAAAAGTCACAGGGGTCAGATCTGGGGAATACGGTGGCTGCGGCATTATTAGTGTGTTGTTTTTGAACAAAAATTCGCGCGCAAGCGAATAACTTGCAGGTAATATTCCTTATTGACCGTTCTAACCTGTGGTAAGAGCTCATGATGCAAAACCTTCACATTCGACCGAACTTAGCGCGCTTTTTTCGGTCCTGGCTCGTACGGTAGCTTTCATTGGGATGATTGAGCTTTGGTTTCCACGTCATAACCATAAACTCATGATTCGTCACCAGTTATAAGCCTCTGGAGCAAATTTGGGTCGTCGCGGACAGAGTCCAACAGCTCCTTAGCAATGTTAATGCGATGCTGTTTTTGGTCAAAATTGAGCAAAAATCAAAGACGAGCCAAAACACGTGCAAGCAACAAAGCAGCTGTCAAAAATTAACTGAATATTCAAAATGGCCGAACTTGTCGGCATAAGTGAGAGACATGAGTACCAACATAACGCCACAAAAAAATTGGACTTTAAATATACGTAACCCGCGAAAATTCAAAATTCGCAATACTTTTTGCACAGACCTCGTATTAAACAAAAAAAAATTTTTTTCACTATAATTTAAATCTCAGAAAAACCAAGTTTGAAAAACATAAAAAAAATTGGTTTTTTTTTTAATTCTCTTAATTACAAGCTTTAAATAAAAGTTCTGAAATTTTCTTAAACAAATTCATTGAAGAAAAACGTAAATAAAAATTAAAAACAAAAAAAAAAACAAAAATTAGAAAAAAACTTGCGTAAAATTTACCTCATATTCAGCTGATAACGAATAAAGTACTTCATGCTGAACAAGCTGATAGTCTCCATCGGCCCCACTGCTTGACCTTTTGCTGGGGGGCTGCGTGTTTGCGTGCCCCCCTGAGGTCGCAACTTTCGTGTGCGCCGTTTTGGAGCCGTTTGATGATGATGCCGCCGAGGGCGCCGTTGCACTAGAGCTGACGTCAACACAACCGCAATCACAATCTATAAAAAAAAAATTAAAGTATAAACAAAAATTAGATATTTAGAAATTTATTAAAAAAATGCGTCAAATTATATGATTTAATTGAAAAGCAAAGAAGAAAAAAACCTTTTTCCTAATCACAACGGAGGAAAAAAGCCGTTTTTGAAAAGAAGAAGAAACCGTTTCCATCTTACATTTTATGAGTCTCGATAGTAAAAGGAAAACTTGCATTTTGTCCTTTTCACATTTTTCTACTTTCTTTAAAAATATTTATGAATCTAGAATTTACGTTCCTACAAAAGTGTTCACAATTCATAGAATTATAAAAACAAAAAAGGCAAAAATACAGAAAAATTGTGAATAGACCCAAAAAAAACTCTTACTACATACAGTCTGTCTGTGAGGGGGAGTTTTCTTGACGCACTTTTCTATAGAATAATAAGTTTGACTGTAGAAATAGAAAGAGAAAAAATTGTTTTGTTAGGTTTTTTTTTTATCTTCGAACGGAAAAACAGAAAACAGCAGAAACAAGTTGAAGGCCAATCAAACAAAAATAACGAATACGAAAACGGTTTAATTATCATTTATTTGACGAATAGAACAACAACAAATGAATTAAATTCCATTATCAGTAAATAGAGTATATTCACAACACAGCTGGAGCTGGGGGGATATTGGAATATGAATAAAAGTTCACTTTAACTCTGAATCGAAGTCAAATTGGCGGATAATTGGGAAACATACTGTAGCTTCATGGAATTGTAAGACAAGAGAGCAAAATGTTTGTTTATTTAAATTTTTTTATTTTTAATAATTTATTCGATGATTATTGAGAAGTAAAAACATACAGTCTGTCTTAAAATGACTACTAACAACATTTAAAGCACTTACAAAACAATTTTTTAAATAATTTTCAAAGAAATTTTGTATTGGGTTGGCAATTAAGTGATTGCAGATTTTGTCAATAGATGGTATTAGCACATTCTTTTGTTATGTCAACGTGTTCAAAACACCTAACCTATACTGTTTTCTTGTTGTTTTGACTTCCGCCATTAATTTAATAAAAGAAATTGTATCGTTTAGCTATTTAGTATTGCTAATTTACCAAATTTTAAAAATGGAAGGACAAGACATCCATTTTAGACCTATTTTATTGTATTATTTCCGAAAAGGCAAGAACCTACGAGGGTCGTTCAATAAGTCCTTAGAAAATCCAAGAAATTGCGCTCGTAGTGCCGGTAAAGATTTTTTTTATAGAGTATATTTCAATCGTCGATTAAAGTTAACGACATTTATTTATGCATAACAATGGAAAAAAGCGAGTTTAGGGCTGTCATCAAACATCTCCATTTGAAAGGCTTAAGCCCGAAAGAAATCAAAGCCGAGTTGGATGCAGTTCATGGCACATCTGCACCTGTGTTTGCGACGGTTTACAATTGGGTGAATGAATTTAAACGTGGTCGTTCATCCACAAAAGATGAACATCGTTCAGGACGCCCAGTTGAGGTGTCTACTCCTGAAATCATCGACAAAATCCACGATCTGATTTTGAACCATCGGCGAATTAAAGTGCGCGAATTAGTTGAGGCCACGGGCATATCACAAGGTACAGTCGCTTCAATTTTGCATGAAAAATTGTCTGTGAAAAAAATGTCGGCAAGATGTGTGCCGCGTTTGCTCTCAGAGGAGAATAAGCGCAATCGTGTAGTGGACTCTGAGGCTATGTTGGCACTCTTTCATCGCAATCCTGCCGAATTCCTTCGTCGATATGTCACTGTGGACGAAACCTGGATACACCACTTCACTCCAGAAACGAAGAGACAGTCATCACAGTGGATTTTCAAGGGTGAACGGGCTCCGAAGAAGGCAAAAACTGTGCCATCGGCCGGCAAGGTGATGGCCACGGTCTTTTGGGATTCGCAGGGCATCATTTTTATCGACTACTTGGAAAAAGGAAAAACAATAACAGGAGCGTATTACGTGTCGTTATTGCAACGGTTGAGCGAGGAAACCAAAAAGAAATGCCCCCATCTGAAGAAGAAAAAAATCCTCTTGCATCAGGACATTGCGCGTGTGTACACCTACGCTGTTTCCATGGCCAAAATTGTGGAATTGAGAATGGAATTGTTGCAGCATCCCGCTTATTCACCAGATTTGGCCCCGAGTGACTATTTTCTTTTCCCCAATCTGAAGAAATGGCTTGGCGGACGACGGTTCACTTCCAACGAGGATGTCATTGCTCAAACGGATGAGTATTTTGCAGAACTTCCGAAATCCTATTTTTGGACGTGATAAAAATTTTGGAAAAACGGTTGGAAAAGTGTATAGAGCTAAAAGGAGATTATGTTGAAAAATAAAAAATTTTTTTTTTAAAAAACCTTTTTTTTTAATTTTTTTTAAGGACTTTTTGAACGACCCTCGTATCACAGGTACACAAGAAGTTATGTGCCGTATATGGGAATGAAGAGTATTGAGAGAAAGGCAGTGTCAAAATTCGTTTGTTAAATTTCGTTCTGGTGATTTTTCACTAAAAAATGCGCAACGATCGGGTCGTCCAGTTGAAGTTAATGAGACCCATATGTCAACACGATGCACACAACACGTGATATTACAGAGAATTGCATACATGTATTGAAAAAAATTAAAACAGCTTGGCTATGTTAAGAAAGCCGATTTATGGATTCCTCATCAGCTTAAGGAAATTCATTTGACGCAACGCAGTAGCGTCTACGATTCGCTTCTGAAACTAAACGAAACCGATCCATTTCTAAAACGGCTGATACCTGGCGACGAAAAGTGGATAGTTTACAATAACGTTAATTGGAAACGATCGTGGGTGATGCGAGATGAACCACCTCAGACGATATCAAAAGCTGAGATGCACCAAAAGAAGATTATGCTGTCAGTATGGTGGGATTTTAAAGGAATTCTGCACTTTGAAATTTTACCAAGAAACCAAACGATTAACTCGTCAAACTGAGCAATGCAATTCAAGAAAAGCAACCAGAATTGACAAATCGTAAGGGTGTTGTTTTCCAGCATAACAATGCAAAGCCGCACAAATTTTTGGTCACTCGTCAAAAATTATTGGAATTAGGTTGGGATGTATTGTCACATCCACCATAAACATATAGCCCTGACCTATCGCCTTCAGATTATAATTTATTTCGTTCCATGCACAACTCCTTAAATGGTAAAACTTTTAATGACGCTGATAATGTAAAATCCCATTTAATTCAGTTTTTTGCTGGCAAAAGTAATAAGTTTTACGAACACGGAATTATGACACTGCC
This sequence comes from Atherix ibis, assembly GCA_958298945.1. Lineage (NCBI taxonomy): Eukaryota > Metazoa > Arthropoda > Insecta > Diptera > Athericidae > Atherix > Atherix ibis. The sequence continues at coordinate 104,389,160 of OY282606.1, read as the reverse complement.
TGAAAGATGGCAAAAACGGACTATTACCTAATTGCATAAAGTTATATTTTTAAGTAAATATTTTGAATTATTTTTTCTCATTTAAATAAAATCCGCAATCACTTACTTGCCAACCCAATATTATTATACTATTGAAATAATTATAAAAACCAAGAAACATTTACAAAAACTGTTCGAAACATTAACGGAATAAAGAAAAACTCTTTTAAAACAATAAAAAATTTAACCATTAATAAAAACTAATCAAAATTATTGCAAATATCAAAGAAAAATTTCTAAAATATATTTTTAAAAAAATCAGAATAAAAAAAATTTCTAAGATTATTAGAAATTTCTATAGAAACATAAAAAAGGATACAAAAAAAAAAGAAATTTCGAAACACAATTTATTTAAAAAAAGATAAAAAAACATTAATGAAATTTTTCATGTATTTTTTTTTACAAATTGATCAATAACAAAAAAAAAACAATTAATCAAAAATTAGGAAATATTATAAATATAGTTCGACGAGATAATGATATTATCCGAAACACAAAGGAAACATTTCGAAACACATAGGAAACATAATAGAAACTAAGTTAAACACTTTGGAAACATTTCATAATCAAATGGAAACTTTTGAAAACAAAATAGATACCGTTCGAAACAAAATGAAAACTGTTCGAAATACCATGATAACTGTTCGAAATGTAAAGGAAACTTTTCTAAAACAAACAAAAATCATATAGTATTTGCCAAGCTTTTAAAGAAATTTAACGTTTTAGTGGTTTTATTGTCATTAATTTAAATTTAATTCTTATTTTATTTTTAAACTTATTATTAAAAAAAAATATTTATTATTTAAAAAAAATTAGATTTAAAAGAGATTTTTATTATGAATGGAAATGTTTATAATTTTTTTTAAGAATAAATGTTTATCATAAAATTATAATTTTAAAATAGTATAATTATTGGGGTTCGAAAAGTTAATTAAATAATTCTAAACAAGAATTCAAGACTATTTTATGTAGACAAAAAAAAACGATTTTTCTTTCTATTCAAAAATTTATTTTTATTTGTTTACTAAGAAAATCATCAAGAAAAAAAAACAGTGTTCTGATCACACTACAAGAGTGTATGTGTGTGCATGTTGATGATTCTGAACAGGATTAACCGAACGAGGTACTTTATTTAAAAACGCACCATGTTTTTGGCAGAGAAAAATAACATTTGTCAAACACACCAAACAAAAACACAAATATTCGTAAAAGCCACCACCTTTGATGAAATCTGTCTTTTTCTTAGATTTTTGTAAAAATTCTTATTTAGAAGAATATTCTCGATGCACCAGACTCAAAATGACTTACGTTCAAAAAAGGATTAAAATCTACATCGTATTCCTACACAAATCAAAACAAAAAAAAACATTTTTCTATTCAAAAATTTATTTTTATTTTTTTTAATAAGAAAATCACAAAAAAAACTATTGTTCTGATCACACTACATGAGTGTATGTGTGTGCATGTTGATGATTCTGAACAGGATTAACCGAACGAGATACTTTATTTAAGAACGCACCATGTTTTGGTAGAGAAAAATAATATTTTTCTAACACACCAAAAAGGCAAATATTCCTAAAAGACACCACCACCTTTGATGAAATGTGTCTTTTTCTTAGATTTTTGTAAAAATTCTTATTTAGAAGTATTATTCTCGATGCACCAGACTCAAATTGACTTACGTTCAAAAAAGGATTAAAATCTACATCGTATTCCTACACAAATCAAAACAAAAAAAAACATTTTTCTATTCAAAAATTTATTTTTATTTTTTTTACTAAGAAAATCACAAAAAAAAACTATTGTTCTGATCACACTACATGAGTGTATGTGTGTGCATGTTGATGATTCTGAACAGGATTAACCGAACGAGGTACTTTATTTAAGAACGCACCATATTTTGGTAGAGAAAAATAATATTTTTCTAACACACCAAAAAGGCAAATATTCCTAAAAGACACCACCACCTTTGATGAAATGTGTCTTTTTCTTAGATTTTTGTAAAAATTCTTATTTATTGTACGTAGGCTACTATATATATTTCTGGCCTAGGCAACACTAAGTGTTGCCAGGTGCGATCTGACATTTCCATTGGAAAGTTTGACATTTTTTAGCATAAACGTACTCAGAACGTTTTGACGTACGACTATCATTTGTGTTGTTTACAGTGACTTGAAAAAATCAATTTGGCAAAAAAATGGAATTAACTCGTGAACATTTTCGTGCGATCATTTTTCACAACTTTCGACGTGGATTATCACGACAAGAGTGCATCGATGAACTTAAATCTTTGTATGGCTATGAAGCACCATCCTATAGCACTGTGAAAAACTGGTACAACGAATTCAATCGTGGCCGACGCTCGCTCAAAGACGAATTCCGTGAAGGTCGTCCAAAAACAGCCGTTGTTCCAGAAAACATCGATGCCGTACGTGAACTGATAATGCAAGACCGTCATGTGACATACCGTGAGATAGAGGCATGCCTAGGCATTTCTCCCACCAGCATACATTCGATATTGCATGAACACCTGGCCGTAAAAAAGGTTTGTTCTCGTTGGATCCCGCACAATTTGACAATCGCTCAAAAAAAGGCTCGTGTGGATTGGTGTAAAGAAATGCTGAAAAAATACGATCGCGGTGCTTCAAAAGACGTTTATAAGATCGTCACAGGTGACGAATCATGGATCTATGCGTATGAGCCCGAAACAAAACAGCAATCGACCGTGTGGGTCTTCCAAGACGAGTCAAATCCAACGAAAGTTGTTCGTGGAAGAAGCACTTCGAAGCAAATGGTCGCTTGTTTCTTTGGCAAAACTGGTCATGTGGCGACTGTTCCGCTTGTGCAACGTAGGACGGTCAATTCTGAGTGGTACACCACCATTTGTTTGCCTGAAGTCTTCGGAGAAATTCGAAAAACGAACAAGAGAAGTCGAATCATTGTGCACCATGACAATGCGAGCTCTCACACATCGGCTCAAACCAGCGCCTTTTTGACCGGACAAAACGTCGAATTGATGGGTCATCCTCCGTACAGCCCTGACTTGGCACCCAATGACTTCTTTTTATTCCCACACATCAAGAAAAAAATGCGTGGTCAACGATTTTCGTCGCCAGAAGATGCTGTTGAAGCATTCAAAAACCATGTTTTGGAGGTGTCTCAATCGGAGTGGAAAAAGTGCTTCGAAAATTGGTTTGAGCGCATGCAAAAGTGTATAAATCTTGATGGAGAATATTTTGAAAAACAATAAAACCTTTTTCGTTGATAAATATTCGCATTTTCATTATTAGGCCAGAAATATATATAGTAGCCCACGTAGAAGAATATACTCGACGAGTTCCAGACTTAAAACGATTTACACTCAAAAAGGATTAAATTTATACGTTGGTGTTCCTCTACAAAAAAAAAAAAACAAAAAAAAACAACAAATAATAGCGCATAAAAATAAATGAGAAAATTTAATGTTAATATGCAAAAATTTAATAATCGAAAAGAATTCCATTAAACAAATATATAGAGTAGAGGAAGCGACAACTCACTGCACCACATGTACACATATATGTAAGCACTTTATGATTTCACTGTTTATGTCAACAAAAAAAATCAGCAAATCATGTTGACAGTTTAAAGAGTTATGGCTGACGGCGATGGCAACGTCGTTGTTTGCAATTCTTTTACAGTAATTAAAAAACTTTGCATATTACGTCTATAATAATTTTTTTTTTTTTAAAAAAAGCACATTATTAAGAAAATTATAATTTATTTAAAAATAAAAAAATAAAAATATTTTCATTTAAATAAAATTCAGAGAGAATTTTTTTTTATTCAAACAAGTGCAATTCCTTTTAAATTTGGCAACTATGTATACACATAACATACGTGTATATTGTATGTATTTATGCTTACAATAAGATTTGTTTTGTTCTTTGCTCTTTCTAATGTTGACACAATAGTATTCCACGTGTTTGATAATTATTAAATGCGTTTTTTTTATTATAAATTTAAAATTTTTAATTATTTTCCCTCAACTATTAACTTTTTTTAAATTTACACTTTTTAAAAAAAATTCACAATTCAGTTAGGAGATTTTTTTTTATCTTTTAAAAATCAAAACAACAAGAAAGATGTTCGAAATTTTTTGTAAAATTATTAAATTCACTATAATTTTTAAACTTGTATTTAATATTCTTATCTAACTTTATCATCATCATTTTTGTTGTTGTAATAATAATAATAATATTTTATAGAAAAGTTAAGTTTTCTTGTTTGGCTAACCACAACACTGTTACTGTACGTATTAGTTGAAATAGTATCCTTCCTTTCAGTTCAAACATTGAAATCAATCTAATTCACTATTATCTAGGATAAAATGTATAATTCTATAATCAGCCTTAATAGAAACGCAGTTTCACAATATTTCATCGACTAAAGAGCAATTGTTTTTGTTCGTGGACACGTCATTTGCTTATACACGAGGTCTCATCTACGTATGAACAGATCCCGTAACACATGTACACGAACGTATTTACATAAAGATACTAATATAATCCTTAATATTCATTTGACGAAATACATAACTTTTGTATTTTCCTTTCTATTTTTTTTGCCTTTTGTATTTTCCTTTCTATTTTTATTTTTTTTTTTTTTTTTGATATGAAGAAATTTCCTTTCTATTTTTTTTTTCCTCATATTAAATAAAACCTTTCTTAACAAAAATCGCTGACTGTATATATATTAATCACTGTATATGATGATTCATATAAAATATATTTAAGTGACAAAAAAAAAAAAGGACAAAGCATTTTAAATAAGCAAAGAAACGAAATAAATGGAATAAAAGAAATTTTGTTACTATACGTAAACGTGATGAAATGCGAACGAACGAACACACATGTTGAATTAAATTCGATATTTCCTGTACACGTGAGATTTTTCCTTCTTCTTATTTAAAAAATGTCCTTTCTTTTATCAATAAGAAAGATTTTATTTTTTTTTGGTAAATTTAAAGGCCTTTTTTTTGGTAAATTTAAAGTATATATTGACAGATTATAGGAAAATCGTATCATTCGCTAACATTTGTAAGGTTTTGTCAATATTTTTCTCTATTCATTCAATGCTGGATGTGTATAAACATTATCCGATAACTGTTTATAAACATTATTAGTATTTGCAGATTTTTTTAAAAAGAACAAAATACGAGGTCTGTTCAAAAAGTATCGCGAATTTTGTGTTTTTTTTTTCAAAAATTATTTTATTATTCATGAATATCTATTTTGTCCCCTTCAAAGTAATCCCCACCACATATTATACTGTTGTGTCAACGTTTTTTCCAATCCTTGAAGCACTTCAAAAAATCAGTTTTTGTGATCTTGTTCAGCTCCTTTTTCGATACCGTCTTTATCTCCTAAATCATAGCTTAGCATCGCCCTTTCATGGGGCTCTTCAGTTTCGGGAATAAGAAAAAGTTACAGGGAGAATACGGTGGTTGCGGCATTATTAGTGTGTTGTTTTTGGCCAAAAATGGCAAAAGTCAATTTTTGTTCTTCCACAAATCCGGGCGTTTCAGACGGGTTGCTTCGCGCAACTTGCGCATAACTTGCAGATAATATTCCTTATTGACCGTTCTACCTTGTGGCAAGAATTCATGATGTATCACGCCCCTGCAATCGAAGAAAACTGTAAGCCGTATAATCATATGTATTTTGACAGCTGTCATAACAAGGATTGCTTGTGAAAAAATTCGATTGATTCGGCACCCTTTTATATATGAAAAGTGAAAAACAGCATTTTCGGCATATTTGATTGTACTTTTTTAATATAGAAAATATAAAAATGCTCTTCAAGTAAGAAAAAAAATTATCCAATGTGTATGGAGAAAATGTGTTTTAAGTGAGCGCCAGTTTCAAAACTGGTTTGTAAAATTTCGATCCGGCAATTTTAATCTCGAAGATGCATCACGTTCTGGAAGCCCAGTTGAAGCTGATGAAGACACAATAAAGGCATTAGTGGATGAAAACCGGCGAATAACAACTCTTGAGATCGCTGAAAGATTAAATTTATCGAATTTGACCATTTATGATCAATTTGAAACTAGTTTTTAACTCAAACCTCGACATATTGGTTCCTCATCTTCTTATGGAAAAAAATTTGTGCCGTCGCATTGACGTTTGTAATTTGCTTCTCAAACGCCAAGAAAGTGATCCATTTTTGAAGCGTATCATCACTGGGGACGAGAAATGGGTTGTCTACAACAATGTTAAGCGCAAAAGATTCTGGAGTAGAAAAGATGAACCGGCTCAAAGCACTTCGAAAGCTAATATTCATTTAAAAAAACGTTATGCTATAAAGGTATTAATTGTTGCAAACCGGCGAATAACAACTCTTGAGATCGCTGAGAGATTAAATTTATCGAATTCGACCGTTCATGATCATTTAAAACGGATAGGTTTAATCGCCAAGCTCGACATATGGGTTCCTTATCATCTTACGGAAAAAAATTTGTTCCGTCGCATTGACGTTTGTGATTTGCTTCTCAAACGCAAAGAAAATGGTCTATTTTTGAAGCGTATTATCACTGGGGACGAGAAATGGGTTGTCTACAACAATGATAAGCGCAAAAGATACTGGAGTAGAAAAGATGAACCGGCACTTCGAAAGCCAATAGTCATCAAAAAAAGGTTATGCTTCAAAGGAACCGTTTATTTTGAGCTTCTACCGAGCAACACAACGATCAATTCTGAAGTGCACTGTCATCAGTTGGCCAAATTGAATGATTCACTTAAAGAAAAAAGGCCAGAATTGGTCACTAGGAAAGGTATAGTGTTCCTACAGGATAATGCGAAACCACATACAAGTTTGATCACTCGGCGAAAGCTTTAAGAGCTTGGATGGGATATACTGCCACACCCACCATACTCTCTAGACCTAGCACCTTCCGATTATCATAAGACTGGACAATATGTATAATTGAATAAAATATTAATTCACTATAAGAAAATCGTCTTTGATTTTTATTTAAACTTTCCGGACAACCCAATACAACGATTTACCGCTTCTTCGACTCACCTTTGATCTGATACTAGCATTTTTGATGCACAACGTTTCGTCCATTAAATAATCCTTTAGCCTACTCTGATTTTGTCTAATCTTACCAGGGGAATAAGCTTAAATCCGCTGTTTGTTCATAGATGGCGTGGATGAGCGTATTAAGAACGGATATCTGTCAACATTAATCAGTGCACATTGTCAGCAATTTCGTACAACAACATACATTTTTCCTTTGGTCTAGTTTTGTGCCAGGAAAAGAGCATATGCGGGAAGCTCTGCTTTTCTGCTTCAATTTGAAGAAATCGGCTGCCGAATCGCATCGAATGCTCATGGAGGCCTATGGTGACTCTGCTTTATCGGAAGCACCGTGCTGAGATTGGTTTCGTCGGTTCAAATACGGCCTAGGAAGGTTGAGGACCATCAATTGCAGGCTCTTTTGGACGAAGACGATATAGACAAAAAAGAAAGTCGTTCCTGCATCGGATTGTGACAGGCGATGAAAAGTGGATATATTTCGAGAATCCTAAACGCAAGAAATCGTGGGTTGTCCCGGCCAACCATCAACATCTTCCCCAAGACCAAATCGCTTCGGAAGGAAGACAATGCTGTGCGTTTGGTGGGATCAGCAAGGTATCGTCTACTATGAGATGTTGAAACCTGTTGAAACTGTCAATACCCACCATTACCACCAACAACTGATCAAATTGCACAGTGCTCTGCGTGAAAAATGGACGGATTATCAACAAACACATGACAAGCTAATTTTCCTCCACGACTCAAAAATGGTCCGAAACTATTTGGAGACACTCAACTCGGAGGTGCTACTCCACCCCGCTTATTCACCAGACCTGGCCCCCTTCCGACTACCACCTGTTTTCGTCGATGGGCCACGCGCTTGCTGAGCAGCACTTCGATTCTTACGAAGACGTCAGAAAATGGCTTGATGAGTGGTTTGCCTCGAAAGAGAAGGAATTTTTTTTGACGTGTTTTCCACAAATTGTCCGAGAGATGGGAAAAGTGTGTAGCTAGCGAGGGCAAGTACTTTAAATAAATTTGTTCTTACTTTCTATGAAAAAAACATGTGTTTTTTTTTTACTAAAAAACAACGGATTTAAGCTTATACACCTGGTATATATCAACAACAAAACAGCACCGTTTTTCTATGTTAAAAACTAGTGTCGTTAATCTGCATATTCCATCTTCCACCTTGGGATAATTGGTAATACCCAGAATTATTACTATTATTTTAATAAATAGCAAAAAATCATATTAAGAGCTGTGAAAAAATATTTGTGATAATTATACTGGGTTTTTTTTTTTTTTTTGTACAACGACGACCATCAATTCTTGTTGAACTAATCGTATTTTCTTTTATTCACTATCACAGCAAATTTCCCATCGGAATTTCTACTCAAAAGGATATTAGGATTACTCAAAAAATGATTCTATCTAGTAAGAGATGACCTTATTTATATTTATATTTTTTTCGATAGTTATTTATTTAGTGTATCTACAATAGTATCTATCAGAATGACACTTGTTGTGTATGGTTAATAGTGGGAAGATAACAAGAAATTTAATTATTTTTATAACCGAAGGAGCACCTTTTCTTTGGTGGTAAAATCGATGAGTTGTTTTTCATATTTGGAATAGGGGATAAGGGGGATTATGGAAAGTATATTTAATAGGAAAAAAAAATCTAATTATGTTATATGAATTTTTGGATTTATGAACAAGAAAAATATTCGGAAATCGAATTCCCTCAGGTATAGAAAATATCGAAAATTGTTTTTTTTCTCGCCATAACCATGATTTTATTTATCCTTCAAGAAAGGATCTGGTATGTCCTTTAATGTATCCGACAAAAAAAATGTATTCACTGAATAAACAAAACAAAATTAATGTCTTCGTTTTTCATTAAGAAGATTCAACCTTTAAGGATATTATTAGTCCTAATTTATTCATTCAGTTTTATGGGTGTGTATGTGTGTAATGTGTACGTACTGTATATGAAATAAAATAAAAAAAATTATAATAAATAAGAATACCTACACAAAAAGGTATAGATTACTTTTATTATAAAAGCTAAATTTTCGATTTATTTATTATGGATTGTGGCAAAAAAAAAAAAAAAAAAGATGAATCCGTTTCCTTTTGGGAGTTTCTCAGTTTTTGCCATCTTAACGAAAATCAACACAGATATTTACTTTTATATTCGAATACACCTTGAAAAGGATAATTTTAGAATATTGTACACGTGCAATAAGTAATTTGATCAAATAATAAAATATTCCATTTAAAAAAAAGAGTCCTTGCTGTAGAGTAATAGTCATAGTTAAGTCAAGAGAGATACTCTTTGTTCTTGGAAGTGATTAGTTGAGAGATTATCTTTGACGTGAAAATTCTAAAAATATTTTTCATTTATTGCGTCTTTATTAATAATTTTGTATGAATAGACGAAAAAATATAATTTGCCAAATCGAAATTAATTATTTCGAATTTTGTATTTTGAAAACAAGTAAATTGTACTTTTTTATAGGTTTTTTTTTTTCAAAATAAATACTAAAACTTATAAAAGATTTTATGTATGTTTTTAGATAATTATGGGTAAGAGAAGAAAGGCTAATAAAATGACTTATGAGAAAAGAAGGGTGGGCGGTAAAACGTTTTTATTTCAAAAGCTGATTCTTTTTTTTTGTGACGTTATGTTGGTACTCATATCTCTCACTTATGCTGACAAGTTCGGCCATTTTGAATGTTCAGTTAATTTTTGACAGCTGTTTTGCTTGCACGTGTTTCGGCTCGTCTTCGATTTTTGCACATCCAAAAAAATAGATCAAAAAATCTGTATCAAATTTTGTATGAAAAACAAAATTAATTGCGCGGACGCATTCCGAATGTTGACTGTGGGATATGGTGAAGCTACCTTGGACCGAAGCAACGTTTATCGGTGGTACAAAATCTTCTCAGAGGGCCCAGAAGATGTGAACGACGAAATGAGTGCCGGACGCCCGAGCACGTCAACCACAGGCGAAAACATTGATGAAGTGAAAAAAATAGTATTGGCCAATCGTCGAATGACCGTTAGAGAAATTGCTGAGGACCTAAACATATCGATTGGCTAGTGTCATTCGATTTTTACCAATGATTTTGGCGTGAAACGGGTCGCCGCGAAATTCGTACCAAAATTGCTCAGTTTCGACCAAAAACAGCATCGCATTAACATTGCTAAGGGGCTGTTGGACGCTGTCCGCGACGACCCAAATTTGCTCCAGAGGATCATCCCAATGGAAGCTGCCGCACGAGCCAAGACCGAAAAAAGCGCACCAAGTTCGGTCGAATGTGAAGGTTTTGCTTACAGTTTTTTTTCGATTGCAGGGGTGTGGTGCATCATAAATTCTTGCCACAGGGTAGAACGGTCAATAAGGAATATTACCTGCAAGTTATGCGCAAGTTGCACGAAGCAATCCGTCAGAAACGTCCGGATTTGTGGAAGAACAAAAATTGGCTTTTGCGCCATGATAACGTCCCTGCTAACGCCTCGTTGCTTGTGAGCGAATTTTTGGCCAAAATCAACACACTAATAATACCGCAGCCACCGTGTTCCTCAGATCTGGCCCCCTGTGACTTTTTCTCGTTCCCGAAACAGATTCTTTGATCCATTTTTTTGGAATGGGCAAAAATTGCAGACGAGGCAAAACACGTGCAAGCAAAGAAGCTGTGAAAAATCAACTGAACATTCAAAATGGCCGAACTTGTCGGCATAAGTAAGAGGCATGAGTACCAATATAACGCCACAAAAAATCGAAAATCGAATATGTGTATACGTAACCCGCGGAAATTCAAAATTCGCGATACTTTTTCAACAGACCCCGTGTTCCTCGGCTAGATTGATGCGAAGTCAAGACTGCTTACTGTGTTCAAGACGCACATAATCAATTGTCTCTAAAACAAGAAAAAAAAATTTTTTTTTGTACCAAGGTTATCCCTTTTGTCATTCAGAAAGTGTAGTCCTGTCTATATACCATCCAAGGAAGTATATTAAAAATTGTTTAATTAACAAAAAAAATCCGTTCTGCCGGTGATTTTTCGAAGAAAAATTTTTTTTTTAGCAATTTTAACTCTGAATATGTCAATAAGCAAAAGACTGCCATATATCAGGATCTCAGAACTAACTTTTGACTGTGGAGAAGCCATTATATATGCAAAAAGTGTCTGTTTCGTGTGCATTTGGATCCTGAAGGTGTCATCGGCTCTGGTATTTCTTTGACAATGAAGGAGAGATACCGTTGTCGTCAATTTTGAGCGCTATGACTGTATTTAAATTGATTTTTTTTTAGTCTAAACTTAAAAATATTATTCTAGATCAAAAAAAAAATTTTTTTCAGAAAAAAGGGGTGCCAGAAACTACATAACATAACAAATTTTTGGCTCTGTTGAGCGAAACGTTCTCGGAAACACGGATTTTTCTAAGAACTTTTCGCTCAACAAAGCCAAAATTTGTCATGTTGTATGGTTGGAATTTTTCTTATAATTATACACAAAATATCATCCTCAAGCTTATTACCGTTTAAAAGCCAAATTCGGCCAAATTAATAACCGAATTATAACCCGAAATGTGAGGGAAAAAATACCTCAAAACTATCGAGTCAATATCGAAATTCTATTTTAAAGGTGGTTTTTATTTAATATTTTATTTTCCGAAGCGTTTAGATTCCTAGTTTTCCTAAAAATCTAATAATTTATATATATACTCACTAAAATTTGTGCTTTAAACTGCTTCCATTATTGTATTTTCGTATTATTTCCACAAAATTGTCAATTGTAAAAAAAAATAAGCAAAAATCATCTTCCCTATTAACTCCGCCGCCTTTTATACAATGCAGACTTTAAGGGTAATTGGTATAAAATCATCACACCCCTTGCTTGGTATGTACACATAACGTGGGGAGTCCTTGTTTAGTTCTTTTTAACAGAGAGAATGCGCCGTTTTCTCCAATCTACCGTTAAACACAATAGGGGGATCAATGGCCGCAAACAAAGTACACTTTTCTGATAGAATTTGGGGAGTGGAAATTTAGTGGAAATTGTTCCCATTTTATGTTCGTTCACAAAATTATTCTTAAAGGATTTGTTTTCTACGTCAACTTATATTATTACTAAATATGCATTAGTGAAACTGAATTTGTAATAAAACTTTAGGCACTTAACTTGATTGCTAAACATTTATTTACCATTTTTTCCATTTTTTTTAAAAATTTTTTGTCAAAACAATCACTACTTTTGATCAGGTAAGTGAAATAAACAGAATATCTTAAAAAGTAAAAAAATTTACACAATTGAAATATTTTTTTCCGATCATATTAATTATATTATTATTTTATGATTTGAATTAATTGTCTATAAAAAATATAAAAAAAGTTCTTTGCAAGAAAAAAATAATTAATTTAATTGTAAAAAAATAGCGATTTTTTATTCAAACTTTCAACAAAAACAAAAAAATACGTTATTAGAAGAAGAAAAACTTATATTATCATAAATAAGTTGCCTGTTACATGTTCTGACGCACGTGGGTTTTTACCCACTCTCAGTCCACATGCGACTGACTCCTCAATTTGTTAATAATCAACAAACTTTCCAAAAAATAAAATTTTCTTTTGCCAAATTGATTTTCCTATAAAATTATTAACTTGGATACGAACAAACAGCAAAACAAAAAAAATTACAATAAATAAAAAACTAAACAAAAACTCAAAATTAGATTTAAGATAATTACAAATGGCCGCCATATTTTTGTTTTTTTTGCAGCGTTGCCTTGCTTGTGTCTGTGGATTATTTTTTTGATGAAGGGAATTAATAATTTTCGTATAGCCCCGCCAGTGATAATTATTGCACTATTAGCCGATAACAAAATATTTGCATTTTATTATTAATTGAATATTTTCTTTCTTTTTTTTGAATAAAAGTGATGAGACTGATTTTTTTTGCAACAGTATTTATTTTTATACTTTAATGTTAACTACTACCCTTAAAGTAGTTCCCTTGGGCTGTATCTATTCTTAGTAGTAGTGCTCGAAGCATTTTCTTCAACAGGAATTGCCTTTAGCTCCTCCGTTACTCTTCTTTGGATGTTATCAACAGAACCAAGATAAGGTCTTTTCAATTGCTTTTTGATCTTGGGAAATAAAAAAAAGTCACATAGACTAAGATCAAGTGAATAGAGGGCTGGGAAACCACAGGAAATCACATTTCCGAAGAAAAAAAACCTGGCCGACAGTTTGTATTGCAGGCACAAATTCTTTATGAACAATCCCCATTACATCTCAGTTAACGTTGTTAAGGGTCTTTCTGAACGAAATTCGTTTGCCACTGTTTCTCCGCTCTGCAAAATCGAAACATTTACGCTCTTGATAAGAAATGCTAATGAGTCTCCAAGCTCAACACAAAATTTAATGTGGCACACGTTGCTCCAAATTACACTGATTCATTATTCGTAACGCACAAAAAAAACGCATCTCCACTCATCGAACTGTAAAATGTCACGTATTTATCAGATGAGTTAGAAATTTTTACTGCACGCTTTTCAAGACTGAGACACAATTCCGACTGAAACTGCATACCACATGCAGTTACCGTTGTGACAATCTTATGCGAAGAATGCTCAGAATTCAGACAGTTTAGATCTTGTTTTAATTTTGAAGTTGCAGTTCAAGTATTGCCATACATTTCAGTGTTTTGTTATGTGGCAGGATTGTTGTTCAACATTTGAAATTGAAATAGAAATAAGGTAAGTGAATAGGTTATTCATTGTAATTGTATTTGAAGTTTTAGTTAAAAATGTGTTCCTACCAATTATAACGCAGAAATTATGTGGAGTGTAAGTTCGCAGTGTTGCCAGATAATTATCAGTAAAGCCCACATTGTAAGCGCGCCAAAAGAGTACCGAATTCTACAGAAAAAAATTACGTTTCTAAATGAAAACTTGGCCAACTTGAAAATTAATTAAAACTATTATTATAAATAAATTGCCTGTTACATATCCTGACGCAGATGGGTTTTTTCCCACTCTAAGTCCACATGCGACTCAACTTGTTGAAAATCAACAAAATTTCCAAAAATTACTTTGACAATTTTTGATAAACTTTTTCAATTTATAAAAGTTCATAAATAAATTCCGATAAGTTTTAGTTGGATTTTACTATAAAAAAAAAAAAAACTTAATTTATCACAACGGAAAAATTAAATGTTTTTTGTTCAATTTAGTTCTACGCGGTATCATTTGTAAGCAACGTTCTTGTTATAAAATCGAAATTTTGGCTTTGTTCTTCTTTCTTTGTTTTAAATATTGAATTCTAAAATTAGTTAATTTTGTTAGGATTATTTAAAAAATATTTTTCTAAGCAAATGTTGATTTTGTAGTTAATCAACAAGAAAGCATCACAATTACACACAATTCAACAATTCATTGATAATCTTCGTGTTGATCGCAACATTAAAACGTAATTGATCAAATTTCTTTTGTTACACTCAATCAAGTTGAACAATATTGAATAGTAACTGATCAACAAAATATTGTACATTTATTAAAAAAGCTTATCAATATTAATACAAAAAAATTTCAAATAAAAAATTTTAAAAAATTGACTAAAATAAAACGACTGAAAAATTAAAATGAACGTTTTCACTTTTAAACAACCTCAAAATGTCAAAATATTGCTGACAACCCAAACATCAAGTAATGCTCCGAATAAGATTTTTTCAAAAATAGATTCAAATATGACAACAAAGAAGAAGGAAAATATTTATTTATATTTCAAGAAATTTTCAACTTAAAAATGTTTCTGAATTTTTTTTAATGTTTTTTCTTTTTTTTTTTTTTACTTTTAGTTAAGCAGAAATTATAAAAGAAACGTCATCGACTAAAGAGAACATTAACTTTCTACACTCTCTCTTTTCAGTAGCGTACTGACTACTGGTTGAGTGAATAATTTTTGAGTTGAAAGTTTACACAAAATAATTAGAATAAAATTGTAGTCATTATGTCAAAATTTCAAATATTTATTTTAAATAAACCCCTAACCTTAGTTTATAGAGTATAAGGATAAAATAATTTGCCCAATTTGTATACGAATTTAATTGAAGCAAATTTGCCCATTTATTAACTTAAAATGAGGCTGCAAATTCTCTGGTGTATAAAATATACAATATTAAAACGCCTTAAAAATAAGCAAAAAGTGTAATTTTATTTTAAAATATTATTCAAATTTAATATAAATACTTTAGATAAAAGAGAAAACAAAACAAAGAACAATAAACGAAAATACAAACCAAAAAAGTTGATAAAAATCTTTCCTAACTGTTGTGCCTGACATCTATTTTTTCATATATTATTAGTAACCATAAACTTTTTTTTTTAATATTGCGTTTTTTTCCCCCAATAAAAACTGTAGTTATTATTAAAAGCGAGGTGAGATAAATTATTATTAATATATTTCAAAATATGTATAGAAAAGTGTTATTAGTTATGCGGAAACTAAAGATTTGCGAATTTCGTTTTCAGATGAGTTTTTTAATTTAAAAAAAACTAATTATATATTTGAATAAAGGTCATATTATTCAACTAATTTTTATTAGATTTCAAATGCTCTTAGCGCATTAAAAAGTTCAAAAAATTTTGTGCAACCAAACGATTAGTTGTGATCAGATTGACGTGTCAATGACGGCGGTCGCCTGATTATTTTCCGATGGGGGTTTTATTGGTTTTATATTTTGACATAAGCAAAAATTGTACCTTTTAGTGTAAATATAATTTTCAAATATGTAAAAAAAAACTCATTTACTAAAAAATCATTTGTAAGAATTTAATTTTGAATTTATGAGTTTTTATACTGACATTAGTATTAATATATATAACATTATAACTCAATGCTTATATACTAGTCCAAGTCAATGCTAAAGGCTACGTCCCATTCGGAAATGGTGTGAGTAAATTTCTTATTATCAAAATACGTCGATGATCCTATTTAATTTTTTTCAAATATATTTTTCAGAATTTAATCAGAAAAGTAAGTATTAAAATTTAAACTTTTATAAGCAAATAAATAAATTCATAGCAACAACAAAAAAATATTGTATTTAGTTTCGAAATCTAAATTTATTAATTTAAATAATGACGAATATTATTTGAAAAATGTGCGCCAAAGCAAATGTGTATCGGGTAATTTTTTTTCTGTTTAGATTTTTTTATTTTTGACAGATCACACGTGTTCATGTTTTTATTTTTGACAGTTCACACGTGTTCATGTTTTTATTTTTGACAGATCACACGTGGCATACGTGATGTTTGTCAAAGTGAATAGTGCTCAACCATAATGCTTACAAATTATTGAATTTGCTTATTAAAATTCGTGCTCTGTAGAAAATGTGTTTTGCGCACTTCGGCCATTTTATTGTCATTATAATCGATCTACTGAGCAAACAAATCAGGACATAGTATGAATATTTCGCAGCAATTTTACGCTATTGAATATCAAAGCACCAAACCGTCTGCAGAGGAAAATATTCAATACAAAGTGTTGCTGAAGACCGCGATTTACACAAGGTGGAAGATTTTTTACTCAAGGATCTTGGTTTGAAAAGCTGAACGACCTGCCAAAGAAAGCGTTGAATTTTCGGTAAATGGTCCTTAGAACATCTTGAGGAAAATCCGTTTTTTTTTACCAAGAAATTGCGTTTACCAATGAATGTGATCTCTGGTTGAATGGGTGTGTGAATAAGTAAAATTGTCACATTTGGTCTGATGAACATACACAAACAGAAGAAAAATGCACCGTTTGGGAACATCGGTCCGTATTTCCTAAAGGATGATGCTGGCCGCAACGTTACCGTCAATGGCGCCCGGTATCGCTCACTGATTTCGAAGTTTTTTTTTGCCCAAAATGCAAGAACTGCATCTGGTTGACATGTGGTTACGACAAGACGGCGGTACATGCCACACAGCACGTAAAAAAAATGGACATATTGAAAGATGAGTTCGGTGAGCAGTTTATGTCACATTTCGGACCAATTAGTTGACCGTCCAGATCGTGCAATTTGACGCCTCTAGACTATTTTTTTATGAGGTTATGTGAAGTCACTCATCTATGCCGATAAACCAGCGCCATTTGCAGCCTTGAAAGACAACATTGCACGTGTTATTAGCGAAATATCAGCCGGGATGGTCGAAAAAGTGGTTCAAATTACACCTTTCGCATGGATAACTTAAAGCGCAATTGTCATGACCAACATTTATATGAAATATTCTTAGGAAAATTAAATGGCAAGCATTGATTTATCGATTAAAATAAAAAAAATTCCATATACTTTTGAAATTTTTCTTTGGTTTTTTGGAAATTTGAAACCCAAACACTTGAAAAATCAATCATTACAAATAAAAAATTGCCTGCCCCTGTCTGAAATCGACGCCTTTCAGCAGTATGCATTTTTTGACTACAACTTGGCGCTTTAATACTTAAACTTCACAATCTAAACTCCTAACACTCAGTATTATGGAGACATTGACATTCAGGTACAGATTCATATTAACACAAACTGTTTTTTTTTATAACAATAACTATTATTATTTAAAGACCGAAAATAAATACCAACTAATTAATAAAATTGAAAAGCAGCCATTTTTTTTATTGCATGATATTTAAAGTATTTAAAAATACTTGCCAATCACTCTTGAAATAATATAAAAATTTATGGAAAATTGTATTGAGTAAAAATGCACCTCATAAAACATGCGTGTTATCATTTCATATTTAAAAAAAAAACATATATCTCCTATTGTCAAGTTGGTATTAATTTAAATCATTGAAAAAAAAGACCCGACAAATAATAAACAATAACGAATGGAAAAGGGCAAAAATAAAGAAATTTTTACTTGTTCAATATTGCATTCATTTTACCTACTGTACTTTGGAAAACAAAGAAACTGAATAATAATATGGAACAATACAATAGAAAATAACATAAAGAATAATATATATAAAAAAAGAACAACAATAATAATGCCATTAATTATTTTTGCAATAAAAGACTGAGCATTGATTATTCTGTAAAAGTTTGACGTTTTCTAAAATAAATAAAAGAATAAATACTCTCCAATGGATGTACTAGAATACAATCAATGTGCGTACATATGGCATTACTGATAATTTTCATATGATATTTCTGAATTTCGAATGTATTTAACAATTATAGGCGTTTTTCTTTGGACCAATTTTGCTACTAGTTGGTAGTTCAAGCTGTCATCATCTACTCTACCTCGAACAAACGAGCACATTGAACTGGGAGTTACGCATACAATTTACGTTAGGTGGATTCTAGTTGCTAAAGTGAAAATAGATAGTTTTGCTGGTTCGTTGGTTATGTTGAAGAGTCATATTTTTTTCAGTACTGTTTATGTGTGAATAAACTCAGTTTTTATTGTTTATGTGTCAGTAAACTCAGTATTGTTGCTGACTATTTTGAGGTTATGTTTCTACTAGTGTTTAGAATTTGGCTTTCCTTTGGTCATCTACTCGTAGCTACCGACTAGTAGAAAAATTGATCCAAAGGAAAACGCCTTATGTTTACAATAGATCAAAATAGAAAAAGGTGTAAGAAAATAAGGCAAAAAAAAATTTGTTATTTTGGGCATAAAAAAATTTGTTATAAATAGTCCTCAACAATTTGAACAATAATCAAAAATTTCTCTAAATAATAATATAATCAAGTGTGTGTGTGTGTGTGTATGTGTTATGAGGTATTTTCTAATTAGGAAATAATTTTTCAACAATGATTGGATGCACATCACATTAGTTAGTGTTTGTAGATATCAGAACGATCGTTCCTAACAAAAAAAAAATGCCGATTGAAAGAAGCAGAAAATTCATATCGTATTTGATGAACTCATTAAATGTGCTAGTACCGAAATATTAACTTCATTTGCAACTATTTATCCGCCCTGCAAAACCAAACAATTTGGGCTACTAATAAGAAATGCTAAGGAGGCTCCAAGCTTAACACAAAATTTGATCTGGCACCAAAAAAAACGCATCTCTAAAATGTCACGTATTTATCGGATGATATTCAAATTTTTACTGCACGTTGTTGACCAATACCGACTGAAAGTTGCCATTGTCACAATCTTATGGAAGGAATGCTCAGAACTCAGACAGTTTAGATCTTATTTTAATTTTACAGTTGCAGTTCAAGTATTACCATACATTTCAGTGTTTTGTTATGTTGCAGGATTGTTGTTCGACAGTTGAAATTGAAATAAAAATAAGGTAAGTGGAATAGGTTATTTGTAGTTTTATTTTAAAAAAATTGAATAAAATATTTCATTGCAATTGTATTTAATTCATTTTTGACAGTATTTGCCATTTTAGTTGAAATTGTGTTCCTACCATAACCTACAAATTATGTAGAGTGAAAGATCGCACTGTTGGCAGATACTTATCAGTAATGCCAACCTCGTAGGCGCACCCAAATAGTACCGAATTCTACAGAAAAATTACGTTCCTAAATGAAAACTTGGCCAACTTGAAAATTAATTAAAATTCAAGCAAAATGACTATGCATAATACAAATAATAAAAATAATTGTTATTAGAACTATTGTTAGAGTGGTCTCAGTTAGGACAACTACAATACAATATGTCCACCGCGTACAAAAACCGATAAATTAGCATCGTGGTAATTATATGGAGTCAGCGTTAAATTTTTAAATCAATAGTAAATCATTTTTGAGCATAAACAAAATGTGAAATAGCACCCACAATACACCTTCTTCCCATACCATATATGGTTTGGTCTGGTCTGGTCTGGTCTGGTCTGGTCTGGTCTGTTCTTTTCTGGTCTTTTCTGGTCTGGTCTTTTCTGGTCTTTTCTGGTCTGGTCTGGTCTGGTGACTATTTACGTATGCGATATTTTCCAGTAAAACACACACACTGAGGTCGATGAGGTCATTTCTCAGGTCATAATTTCTATTTTTTATTTCGCATCAATTTTTCTACTTCTTATTATTATTGTTTATTTATTTAAATTTATAAATACAGTATTTTTAATTTTCGTATAGTTAATTTCCTGCATACATACTAAATGTGTTATTATGATTTTTCAGTTACAATGGTATTTTTTGTTATTGTTGTTGTTGCAAATAAAATTTTCGCAATTTAAACTAAGAGAAGATTTTCTTTTCTTTGATAGCAAATAATACGTACACATATGTACAAACTATAGTGTATAAATTAAAAATAAGAAAATAGGTTAACGTTTTATATTTAAATTTTCATCACTTTTTTTTATTTTTTTCTTCTCATTCAGCCGTTTTGGTTTTTATTTTTGTTTACAGCAAAAAAAAGATAAAAATAAATCGAATAAAAATAAAATAATAATTGTTTGTGTATGGATGTCATTAGCATTTTTGGTAGCGTTAATGGAGTGGCAGAGGGAATAATAAAATGGAACACAAGAACGAAATGAATTTGAAACGAAACGAAACGAAACTCTCTAAAAATATTTTTACACGCAAAACTATGACCGCATGTACGTACCCCATGGTTTGGGCAACGCATCATACGAAAATAATAAAGAAAATTTTGTACGAAATATCCACGAATACATTTGAATTGAACTTATTTATTTTGGATGTTTTTTTCTTCCATTTAATTCTATTTATTTTATTTTATTTCACATCATGGCGATTTTTTTCTCACATTGTTCCTTTGTGAATTTAGTTTTCTACGAAACTCGCGACAAGAAATTATGATGCGCAAAAAATGTTCTGTTTTTAATATTGCCTGGATTTAAAAAAAAAAAATACTTAAGTAAATAGGAAAGAACGGCAATTTTTAAATCTTTGTAATTATTAAAATATCACGTTCCAATTCTCCCAGGTCCCAATAGCAATGCAACAATCTCGTTTGTGCGAATAGAAAATTATTCATTCAAAAAATTGTCCATTGTAGAAAGTTTCCCTTTTCCGATAATTTTTTATGAGCTTTCTTTCTATTTCTGATTATATTTTCTATATTTATTTTTTTATTAAAAAAATATTTATTAATATCTTTTCCATAAATCAGTTTTTTTTCTCAATTATAAATTTACTTTTATAAGAAAATGTCAAAAATAAAATTATTTTTATATGTTAAGATTTTCGTTGAAGATTATTTTTATACTCATTTCAGGAATCTTTTATTAGAATTTTGTATATTATTACAATAATAAAGGACATTTTTCTTTCAATGATAGAAATTTAAGTTGAGTAAACTTTAAAAGGAGAAGAAAAAAACAGAGTGAATTTTTATATATTTACTTTTTTTTTTATTAAATATTTATAACTACAATAATTTCCTAATAAAATATGAACATATCGAATAGGCAATATTTGTAATAAGGATTATTAATAATAACATAAATACACCCAAAAAATCACTGTTATTGGTATTAATTACAAAGTTTTCTTGTAAAATTAAATAATAATTTAAAAAAACCGAATAATTTTAGACCAACCTTGCCGTTATGCTTTTAAATGGCCGCCACAAAATAGAACATGATTTTTTCAAGTTAATTGTTGATGACTTTTTTTGCACATTTCAGGTTGTAATTCGACCATTACTTGATGGATGTTGGGTTTTATATGCACTAGGCTTAAACATGATTATTTGTGAAGTTCTATAAGAAATAGTCCAATGGCATCGATTGGCAAGGCTTTCTTCATCAACAAATCTCGAATTAACTCGTTCTGGCAACTTTTTGCTCAATAAAGACAAAAGTTGTTTGTCTTTTGGCAAATTTTTTTTATAAACCACGTGGTCCAAATTAATATTTTCAAGTTGAGGCCAAAAACCAAACGGTTATCATGCGGTTATAGCACTCACAATTAAATATCTCTTCTTCTTCATTTTAAAATAAATACTGGGTAATTACAACTTTAGAATTTTTGACAATATTTGCCATTTTAGTTGAAATTGTGTTCCTACCATAACGTACAAATTTTGTGGAATGGAAGTTCGCAGTGCTGCCAACCTCGTAAGCGCACCCAAAGAGTACCGAAATCTAGAGAAAATTTGCGTTTCTAACGGTTGAAGCTATGACAGTTAAAAGTCTCTTCTTCTTCATTTTAAAATAAATACGGACTAATTACAACTTTAAAATTTTTGACAGTATTTGCCATTTTAGTTGAAATTGTGTGAGTCCCATCTCTGAAAAAAATTCCCCACCTCAAGAGGGAAACGTTTTTATAATTTTAACGCCTTCCTAAATAAATGAACAACTTATATTTTTAAGATTAACCAAAAAAATAACAATAGTTAACCTTAAGGTAGGATAATTCTGCCTTGGATGACATATATGATGTTTGACAGCTGTCATATGACAGGGCAGTACTTTCCGAACCACGAATTGGATAATTCTTTATTCGTGTCTACCATTGGTGACAAACTATTCTAACTCCTTCTTATCATTCAATTTTACTAATTCAACTCATATTTTTTGATATTTATTTAAACATAACAAACACTTTGACGTATCATCACACCGAACATATGTTTCTCAGGGCAGTTTCATTGATCCCATACTATACACTCTTTACGAACACTTTCCTCATAATTAACAAGAACTTAATAAAAACCTTTTCTAACTTTCAATGTCATATATTTAAATCCCATTGAAATCTTCTGATTTCTCTCCTTTATTAGAAACGGTCTTCTCTTCTATGGCAGTTCCATTCTCTAGTAAAGTAAAGGGAAATTAGTTAGGAGCAAATTAATAATCTCCTAAATAATTAAATTAACATGCAAATTCAATTGAAAGAAAAAACTTGATAGAACTGGGATTGAAAAAATAATCTAAAAAATTACTGAGGCTCTTCAATAGACGAGTTCTTCTTCTTGGACTTATAGAATATAATTTAAAAGTTTTTACCTCCATTTTTTCGAGGTATTTTTACAACAATCTAATCTTCCAAACAATCTTATAATGTCTCTTAAATTTAACTGTTTTATTCAACTTATTAAGTCAACTAATAATTATATCGATTTCGATAGTGGACAGTATCTTTAGTACTCACTGTAGGCACCGATCCACTACATCATTCACCCTTCAAAATTACGGGGTATCAAAAATATTTTTTAATTTATTTGTTTTTATTCATAAAACGTTTGACAATCAACTTCTCTGGCAGTAATGCTAATTAGTTGAAGTTTAAAATTCAACTTAAACTATTTTAAATTTATCATTATAAAGAAATAGCGAAACTCTATATTTGGTAAATATTTTTCTAAATTCATACTAAATTTCTACTAGTTTTAATTATTAAAAAATATTGCCATGATTAATCTACACGTACTTATTATGTAGGGCGACAGGGTAGGGCAGGGTGTGGACGAGTCAACACCGCATAATCGACACGAATTCATTTGGCGCTTTTAGGGTGCGTGCTCGTTTTAATATTCGAGCATAATTGTGCTCATTTTTTTGATAAATGCGCTCATTTTTTTTCGGCACCTTCAACGAAAGATGAGCACAACCGTGACAGGCTAAACGATGACATGTCAAAAACTGTGCATTGCAAAAATGAAAAATTAATAATATTTCGAATATACTTGTAGGTTTTTTTCTAAAGAAATATTTTATTATTTTCATTTAATTTTTTGCATTTTAAAATTAAATGCCAAACAGTACTATTTTGTGGCATTTTTATCTCATTTAAAATTTTTGCATTTTATTTAATATTATCTGTCATTGAATAAACACGTTTCGTATGTGAGAGAAACTAAAGGCAAAGAGAGAGAGAGAGAGATACAGTGTAAACTAAAAATAATAATCGGTTATTTTCTTGTTTCTTTTTTATTTTTACTCGTTTTGCTAATTAAATTAACTAAAATCTGAATTGAAACAGGAAAAATATTAATAATAATAAATTTTTAAGTTTTTTTCAAAACTGACTATCACAAATAATTTAAATGCTTAATTAAAAATTATTGAAAATTAAAAATTAACCAAATTTAGAGGTAAACATGCATGAGGCAGTTAGTTATTCGGTTGGTATCCGTGATATTTATCACGTAGGATGAATAAATTTTTTTTTTAATGAAAAATATATTAAAAAAACATGCCTAGTTATAATTGAGGGAGGGGGTTTGTTTTTAATTTAATATAATAACCAAAGATGGTATTAATAAAACCTTAGCATTTGGAAGGGGGAGGGGGGGGGGGGGGGTAGGAGTCTGTAAGTGAGGTCGACTTTTTTTTCCTTCGCTATTTTGCTTGCTTCAATTGGTTTTAATACTAAAACGTCAAATTTGGAATGTTTTTTTGACGGTTTCATAAGCAGTCAAAACAAAGACGATTATTATTTTCTTTGATATTATTTAAAAATTTATTTGCAATGACAGTTAATACAAAACCCACACACGTTCCATTTACTATAATCTCATATTAACATATTTAATGTGATAAAAAATTTTAAATCCCATATCAAAGAGACAATCACACACACATATCTATAGCATTCATATATGTTAATTTATTAAAAATAAATAAAAATGCAGATTTAAATAACAATCTATATTGTAGGCTTTGTACACACACACACCTCTAGACGCACATATATTTTTCTATATGTTTTTTTTTCTGTTGTTGGAGGCTCTGCAACTTTTCACAACGAATTAATAAACAAATTTTTACCTATAAAGGTTGTTAATAATAATAAAATATATTATATTTGGCTTTGTTCTGGCTTCAATGTATTTTTGAAAGTTTTTCGAAAGGAACTTTTTATAAATGATTTTTTTTTTATTTTTCTTTATTTTAAAACGGGTTTTTTTTTAGACTTTTTTTTTCGTGAATATAATTCTGCACTTTTTTTTTGTATTGAGTATAAATACTATAAAAAAATATATATAATTTATTTTAAAGTAGATTTTTTACTATAATAAAAAAAAAAGAGAAGAATAAAAAATTTGTTATTGCTTGTTTTGAATTCAAATCAGGAACTATAAAATAGGTAAGCATCATTAACTATTTTGTATCAAGTTGTATTAACAACATTGCAATTTGCAAACATCTTAAATAGGATGCCTTCTCGTTTTTTTTCTGCGCCTTTTCATTTTGACAGTTGACATTTGAATGCAAAACTTTCAAAATAGTAAAAACAATAAAAATAAATACTTCATTTATTATTGAACAGATAAACAATTTGAAGACTTTTCTAAATATTTCATTTTTATTTTTTTAAAGGGGATATGATGCGTAAAATATTGAATGGCTGATGAAAGTTATTGTCTAAAAATGGTAGTGGATTTGTTTTTTCTTTTAATTTATAAAATCAAAATTTATTATGCACGTTGAAATTAGGAGGTTGTCCATTTTGTATTTCGAATAGATCGACCTTAGATTAAAGAATACCTGCATAGGAGCCCGTACGTCAGATTTTCGTATATGTACACGTATACGCAATTTTCTGGGTTAATTATTGAAAAAGCGGCGAGAAATCGTACTGCTTGCATACTTGACAATACGAGAAATCGTACTGCTTGGGAAGTTGACATCTTCATTTTTACTACAGAAATTAACAAAAATTTAGTTCATAATGCGCCTAAATGGCTTTTAATGATTGATTTGTTCCGAAAATTGATTAAAAAGTGAAAAGTTCATTATTGAACAAATGTAAACAAATGTGATGTTGACAGTTCAATGTTTACCAGAAAATAGTTCAGTGCTGGCGTACATAAAGGGTGTGTAAGAAAATTTAAGGGAACATATTTTAATAATGCAAAAAATACTTTGATTTCTGTTATTTGCGTACATAATTGTTTTGCTATAATCAAATAACTGTCAATTTATATTTCTATATATGCTCTTCTACTTTATAATTATCCTTTAATAAAAAATCAATTTGTTTACGCATAAATGACATCACATATGAAAATGATTTTAAACAAACCGCTTCAATCGCATACTGACGTTTAAAATTGGCCCCTACTGATTTACGCCGTTTCTGTTATTTTGCATGTGTGTACGTTCTACGAATGTATTAACAACAAAATTCGGACAGAATTTTGGCGTAGAGGCCTGTCCAGTTCTTCTATAATCTAAGAGAGATGACAGTTGTCAAATATATTTTATCATTCAAGGTGGGATTTGTTTAGTTTAAGGTCTGCCATTATGGATTAGATTTAACAATATTGTGTTCAATTTGTATGAACTATTTACAAAATGGTGATTATGGTCAATAAGCCAAATTGCCCTATATGGGATTCTGAAAACCCAAAAGTGACTAGATAAGCCATTGTATTCGCGCAAAACAACGGTTTGCTGTCAATTTTGGTCTGAAGGTGTAATTAGCACATATTTCTTCGAAAATGAAAAAATTACCGTTATCATAAATTTTGAGCTCTGTGACAGTATGATTACATTTTTTTTTTAATCTAAAGTTGAAGAGATCAACTTGTACCACATGCGGTACCAACAAAAACCGCCACAATCCACATAAAACGAAAAATGTTGACTTTATTGCGCGGAAACTTTCTTGTACAATTTGTACAAAGTTGAAATTTTCTTTCTTGGACTACACAAAAGATCGTGTTTGTTTTAGATCTAAATTATTTTATAACAAAAAAGTTGTGCGTGATAATTTTTTACAAAAATGTGATGCGCAAATGGCCTTAGATTCGGCGTGATGATCCGCCTCAAATGACATTGAAAGCAGACATTCATCAGAGGAAAATTATGCTCTCAATGAGGTAGAATTTTAACGGTTTCATGTTTTTTGAGCTTCTACCAAGGAGCTCAACAATCAATTCAGAAATGTACTATTATCCGTCAAAAAAATATTGGTTTGATGACCTTTTAATAAATATTGGAGCTTGGATGGGATATGTTGCCACGTGAGACAATAATGTTTATATAAAAATAAATTCCCCAACAATCCAATAGTATTAAATGCACATATTCAAATTTAATTAAATCTAATCCAATCAAAGAGGTACACAATTGGATTGAAGTGACTAAGTATGAACGTTCCACTTATAAATAAGTTTTTTCTTAATTTTAAAAAGATTCCTAAAATAAATTCGAAAATAATAATAAAAAAAAACAAATTTAAAAATCAATAAAAAGCCCCATTTACCCATCCCTCCTGGTATAGGACAATCCGATTTTCTATAAGATCTAATCATTAAAGTTTACTCCCTTCTTATATAAAATACGTTCTAAAATTATTAGTTTACGGCACTGTAAAAGCACAAAAATTTAATATACAAGCTTTCAATTCAAATAATATGAAAATCACTTATTAGATAAATGCCGGAAATCATCAGAATCGATTTATTCGCAAACAACAGTTGATAATATGCATTATATGATATTTACTAACAATCAAATGCGATTCATTTACGGGCGGGCAAATAATAGCTTATATTAACATGACAATATGATTGGCTGCATTACGCCACACTCTGTGAGTGAACACTCGATTCCTGGTACATGTGCAGCAAGCACTCACTTCTAATACAATAAATCCCGCATCTTGTACACACTCTACACACGTAGTTGGACTATTTACAAATATTCGATTAGAACACGTGCAATTTTATGGGAATGCTATTATATAGAAATTATGTGATCGACACTATCACACCAAAACACACACTACTAACAACAACAACAACAAAAAAAAAGAGTAATAATTTTCCTTTCGGGTTTTTTTTTTATATTTTGTATTCTAAGAACATAAATGTTGACTACATAACAACCAGTTAATATTTTAGAAGAAGATGAAAAATGATTAAGGGGGAGGGGGGGTGTCGTCCAATAACATCTACTACTGCTGAGCTTAGCGTAATGGATTGGCCAACGAGCAACAGCGCAGCCCAGCCGATTCGATCAACCAAGTCCAATCAAGTCACACATACGTACTGACGAACGAACGGACATACTTGAGATTATTTTTGGCTATTTTCGCTCTATTTCGAGGTTGGACCATTCATTTTTGCTTGTCGAAAATATATATATAAAAAAAAAAAAAATTAACACATTCTTCTCTCTTTCATATTTATTTTTTTTTGACCCCATCTGATTAGAATTTTCTCTGCTCTTTTCCAAAACACCGTATTTTCTTTCTGTAACATCGCATAAGAGCACCGCTTCGTATTTTTTCTCATTCATGTCTAATTCTGATTATATTGTGCAAGAGAGCCAGAGATAGAGACGGAGGAAAAATAGAAGAGAATACGAATAGTTCAAGTGTGAGTCTATTACCCATAAACGTATCCCTATTAATACGTGTTCATATGTATATGCATATAGGCATACAAACATTTCGTACTAACAAAGCACACACCCATAAATAGGGTGCATAAGGAGAAAACCTGGAAAATTGATGAGAATCGCGTGGGAATCGTGAATTTCACTTTTTCAATTTATCTCTTAATGGAAAATTTATTTATACACTTATTCCGGTGGCAGAGAAAGGAAGAAAAAGAAAGAGAGAGAGAGAGAGAGAGAGTATACGGCAAACTGTATCAATAAAAACGAAACCAACCCAGGAGAGAAGAAATTATTACAGAATTTGCGGAATTATTGTACTTAATCGTTAAATAAATAACCAATAATGCCAATGGAAAATTTACCAATTACAACAAAAAAAATTGATATTATTTAACTTTTCTTTGAAGGGAGGAGTAAGGGGGGTGGGGATTGATAACAAAAGGATAATAGAAAATATACAAGATACATGATCAATAAATTAAAAGTCCTCACAGAGTCACTTTATAACAAAAGAAATTTTAAAAAAAAATTAAATTTTATATTATAATGGAGATTTTGGTTTTTTATACTCGTAATTTAAATAATAACAAATTAGACACACCCCATAGTAGGGGTAACATTTTTTTTAGGGCAACGAAATCCATTTAAAAACATTTCGTACTCGTTAAGTTAAAGTACAAAATTCATGATACGAAATGCTTTATTTAATTATGATTTGTAAGCTTAAAAATAGTTTAAAAAAAAAAAAACGTATAAAAAGTGTTTGGTTTTTTGTAAAATTAAAAAGAAAAAAATCAAGATTGCATAAAAATTGCAAAAATGGTAGAGTCAACAAAATTCGAAGCAAAAAAAAATACAAATTACTAAATTGGAGTCTAGGAAATAAAAAATAATTTGTAAAATTAAAGTCCTAAATTAAAAATCTACTCTAATAAAGACTTAAAAAATTCATTCGCAATCAAAGATCTTAAAAATGCATCCTTAAAAACACCTGAGCGTGCTGATGTCGCCTCTTTTGCGTTATTTTTAAATGCTGAGCTAAAAATAAATTGCACTGTTTTTGTTTGTTAAGATTACAAATTACTTGAAAGACGTGGTAGTTCCAAAAGTACCCGACCTAAAGTATAAATGGCGGTTATTGTTTGAAAAAAAAAAACCACTGTGGTCGAAAGTGTCAACCTTAAAAAAACTTAAATTTGAAGTTTGATGATGCTGAGTTGTTTAGTAT
Source organism: Atherix ibis (assembly GCA_958298945.1). Classification (NCBI taxonomy): domain Eukaryota; kingdom Metazoa; phylum Arthropoda; class Insecta; order Diptera; family Athericidae; genus Atherix; species Atherix ibis. The sequence continues at coordinate 104,359,544 of OY282606.1, read as the reverse complement.
TTGTTTTGACAGCTATTAATAGTGAATTTGTAAACATGGAAAAAATTGGTCATCGTCAGTCCAACCAATATCAAAACCGAGCAAGACTCTACTCTGGGGGAGTCTGCTTCTTCGTTTGCAACAATAAAAAACTATTAGGTGTCAGCGTTTAAACGAGGCCGTAGGAGCTGCCAATACGAAATCTTAGTGGTTGCCCAAATAAGGTGACCACACCAGAAATAGTGAAGAAAATCTGCAAAATAGCTTTGGATGAGCGTTCACTGACTGTGCGCCTATTGACTGAAAATTTGGACATGGGATAGCTGTGCGCACGCGTTTGATCACAATGGGACATAAACAGCGTCACGAGGATGTTTCAACGAAGTGTTTGGCGATGTTTCAATTCATAACCATTGTTTTGACTGTTTCTTCATTTCAGATTCATTAGTTCACATCTGAAAAGCACGAACAGTCAAACAAATGGACCTGAAAGGGGAGAATCGGCTCCAAAGAAGCCGCAGATACTTCCATCAGCTAGCAAGGTCATGGCGACAGTTTTTTAGGATGCGCGTGAGATAATTTTCATTGATTATCTTTCAAAAGGAAAAACAATCAACGGCAAGTATTAAGCGAGCTTAATTCAGCGTTTTAGTCATGAAATCAAGAAAAACCGGATGCATTTGACGAAACAGAAAGGGTGGTTTCGCAAAGTTCGAATTGCTTCTTCACTCACCAGATATTTGGCTTATTTTCTCTTTCCAACCTTTACAAAATGGCTCGATGGTAAAAGATTTGCCAACAATGAAGAGATGGAGTCTACGGTTAATGACAATTTTGAAGAGCTCGACGGTTTTTACCATAAAAAGATATCGAAGTAATCTAAAAGGAGACAATGTTGAGAAATAAAGATATTTTTTCCCAAATTTTTTTGAGGTTTCTTTGTTAGTTTGGGGATATTTTTGGGACTATCCCCGTAATTCCGAGTATCGAACAAATCAACGCGAGTCAACGGAAATGGATTTTTGTACTAAAACAAATGTTCGGTAGCATATTCTTAATCAATCCGATTTCTTTGAATGTTAATATGAAAAATTGCTCAATGTGGAGCATTTTAAAAATTCCTTGCGTTTGAAGATTTAAAGGTCAAAAAAATGTTCTACACTATATTTTGAGTCAATGACAATGCTCACTATATTTTAAGCGAATAACTACTCAGTGTGGATCATTCTAAGAACTCTTCTTTCCATTCAAGCTCAACAAAAAAATGTTCTATGTCATATTTTGAGTCATTAAGGTTGGGCTGAAACACTGCACAGCCTGGAGCATTTTAAAGATTCCTTTGTCCATAAGAATTCAAGCTCAACAAAAAAATGTTCTATGTCATATTTTGAGTTATTAAGTTTGAGCTGAAACACTACACAGTTTGAAGCATTTTAAAGATTCCTTGCGTTTTAAGATTTAAAGATGAACACAATGTTATGCACCATATTTTGAGTCAATGACACTACTTACTATATTTTGAGCGAATAGCCGCTCAGTGTGGATCATTCTAAGAACTCTTCTGTTCATCAGAAATCAAGCTCAAAAAAAAGTTCTATGTCATATTTTGAGTCATTTCGTTTGTGCTGAAACACTGCAGAGTCTGGAGCATATTGAAGATTCCTTTGTCCATCAGAATTCAAGTTCGAAAATAAACGTCATATTTTGAGTCAAAATTAAATTTGAATTTGATTTTTTTTGTTAATTTTGAACTGAAACACTGTTTAGTGTGGAGCAATTTAAGAAATTTCTTGAGCACAAAATGTCAAGATCAAAAACAAATCTCCCATATATAAAGTGTATAAAAAAAAACTTGCCGAGTTTGAATGGGAAATTTTACCCCATCCCCCATATTTTCCTTATATTACACCAACGAACCACCACCTTTTCAGATTGCTGCAAAACTTTTTTGATGGAAATTGTGCGGGGGTTTAAATGGCAGTGGAAGACTACCCGAACGCGGGCAAATAGTTTTAACCAATGAAGAAAATTATATTTTAGATTAAATTTTAAATAAAAAATGAAGAAAAAAAATTGTTTTCTTAAGAAACCATTTTCCCTTACAGCTAATATCTTAGTCACGTTATTTTAACAAAACCGTTGGGTGAGGTTTTTTTCTTCCCCACACACAAAAATAAACATTAATAATAATTGTTATTATTCAAATGGATCATAAGTATTTGGTTAAAATTATAAACGAGCCGGTGTATAGAACGATTGCCATAAAACTTATCTTCTTCCATAAATATTGGCAAAATTATAAAAGCCCAAAAGTTGAGATATTTTCTCCTTAACGTCTTTATTACAAAATGGCAAAATTCATTGCATTATCAAATATAATATTTTATACAGAATGGAAAAGAGTATTTTCTCTGCCATTAACAAAATTACAATCTCTTAGCAACAACGGAAGAAGGGCATAAACCGAACGAAATTAATTTATTCTAGTGGCGTCCATTTTATTTATTTTATAAACATAAACGGTAGATGATATCAAAATCGATTGAAACGCTTATTAAAGTTCATATTTTAATAAAATTGATGGTTGATTTTCATCCACAATATACAAACATACAGACCACAGATATACTTTTCGTATTGAACCCCACCGATAAGATGGACTAAGGATCGAGATTTACATTTCCATGGAAATAATAATATTGAACCGAACACACCAGCGAAAATAGATCCGTTTCGTATTGAGCAATAACTGAAAGGGATAATATTAACACAGAATAGTAATAAGACGGCACTAACACATCTTTCTTTTAGGGTTTATTTTTACCCTGTTTACGTGCACGTGTAGAAAGTTTTATGCCAAGGCCGAACGAAATCAAATAAAAATCATCACCAAATCAATCGATTGAATCAATAAATGGACTTTATTCTAAAGCAATCCTTTTTTTTTTAACATCTTGTAAAGGACGAATAATCAAAATGCCGAACACAAAAAAAGAAAATGTGCCCAAACGAACAAAAATTCATTTCATGCTAAGTTGTATGTACGAGCACGTGTGTTCGTCGCTGCCTACAAGCCGTCCGTACCAGATCTTACGAGGGAGCATATACGACTGGGCGTCAAAAGCACAGTCTCCTCCTGTATGCATGTGTGTGCATAGACACTCGTTATATATGGATAGGCTAGTGTGTAGGCTTCGGTTAAATTGAAATTTCTGACATTTTCATAACTCATTCAAACACGTTCATCATAACGCCTGGTTATTGCCCCTTCCGGGTCCCTCTGCCCATGCACAAAGGTGTAAAAAGTACAGATTTCCTTTTAGTATGAATATTGTCTGTTATGAGATCGTTCTCAATCGATTTTCATCAAAGACGAATATTTTAAGTATTTCACAAGAAATTATTTTTTTTATGTAATTTTTTTTTCATTTGCGTTTGGTTTTTTTTTTTAAATTAGGAAGTGGGTATAGACAAGAATTCATAACCTCAAACCAAATAACGTGCTATCCATTTTGCGGTTCGGAAAAAATAGTACTGCCATTTTACAGTTGTCATGCATATGTATCCTTGTAGGTGGATTTTTTTTTTAGTTTTAGATTTGCCATTTTACATTATGAATTGTTTAAGTACATAGCATTGTGCTAAAATTGCAAAAACTTTACATCGATTGGATGTTGGAACAAGAGACTTTGGATGATGATTTTTTTTTAATAATGTTTCGACGATCATTTCTTACAAGGTGTGGATAGACCAATAAACGAAACTGTCCTATATGAGGCTTTGAAAACCCACATGCAACTATCGAAAAGCCATTGTATCCGAGAAAAATGGCCTAAACTGAAAGATTTAACACACCATGACAAATAAGTACTGTCTTTATTTAGCGATAAATTCCCAGGTACGCAAACAATCCTCAAACTTTAGAGCACTTAAAAACCAACCAACGTCAAGTAATGTTCGAATTACAGCACGATATGTGAGGAAAAAAAATTTATCAAAAATTACCCCTTAAAAGGGTCGGAGTAGTTCTAGAAATCTAGTGGCAGTCATTTGAATAATTCTACAATATAATCTAAGCATAATGGCAAGGTCTAAAATCTACAATATATTATTTATTTTATATATAAATAACATGGAAATTAGAATTTTAAATGTGCTTTATTTAAATTCATTTCCGAAGCGCACATTGAATTTAAATGCTCTTCGGATGCAAATGCCTTTCGTATGGATTGGATTGGTTATGCTTCGTTGCAAAATTATTTCCTTTTATTAATGAGGAAGTGAAATTTTTGAAGAAGAAAAAATCATATTTATTCGTTTTGTAACTTTTTTTTGTAATAATTTTATTAATTTTCAATCATGTTAATTAGTAATTAAACTAACGCGAAGTGCATACATAGCCTACGTGGCAATATTATGTGTGCATATGAAAAAATTTTCTATAAAATAATTAATTTACGCTTCACTAAAGCGCATAATAAAATTTATGTTGAAGATAATTTCTTTTTGCTTTTTTTTTGTCATAGTTAATTTAATTCTTATTTCTATTAATTTTATATAAAATAATAACTTGGAACATTATGAAAATATTCCACGTATAAGATGATTTTGCGCTCATTAAAGGAGAAAATTAAGATAATAATTTGTTATTTTTTATACAATATTATTTGGTTATTTTTCAATATAATTTTATTGTTAAAATTTCACTAATAGAAATATTAAATGAAATAGAAGAGTTGATAATAAAAAAAAGATCTTGTATTGATTGACATTAATTTTTAATCGGTATTAGACGATTGCCAGACACTGATAACGTTTGCAGATTTTTTATTTCAAATTTGTCATACATGTGGCATTAGTATAATCGAGTATAATTTATCGGTAAATGTTATCAGACAGACAATATTTGTAAGCGAAATTTGGCAACCGTGTAATCACATTTTTGGGACCATTGTCATTTGTAGGCATTTGTATATTGTCAGATGGTGAAATTTATAATATCTGACAATGCCAAATTATAATACCTGACATTTTAATGGTGCCCTCCTTGGCATCACTGCTATTTTAAAAAATATATAAATTTCTCAAGCAAAAACAATATAACACCTTTGTCTGACAATGAGTGCAAAATTTTTTTACCACCAGTTACCTATGTAACAATCGTGTGATCGAAATAAAACATTTATTTTAATTTACAAACGATGCCAGAATAGATTATTTGAAGACTGCAAATATTTTATAAAAAATCTGGCAACGGGGTGTGTCTGGCAGTACCCTTTTCTCAGGTGAAATAGAACCCATTTAAAGAGTAAAGACATAAGAAAAGAGAATCCATTTAAAGATTACAGAGTAAATAATATTTTTTTATTTCTTAAACCTTCGAAGGGTCAAAATATTTCTTCCCATAAACTCAAATAAGGTCAATAAAAAATAGCCCCTTTTAATATTTTGATTCTGAATTTATTATTTGTTTTTAGATAACTTTTCCAATCCCCTGCCGGCATGGCTTTTGAACAAACCGGCGGCATTTGTCATGCACTAAAATAAGTCTTTTTGCATTAAAATCGATAGTTTGTAGTTGGGAGACTTAAGTCTTACGATTACGAGTGGGACTAATTGAGGGCTTCAATCAAATTTTTCAAAATATCTACCATTATAATTTTTTACACCCTTTTTTGAGAAAACTATAACGCGCTCCCATAAATCATTCTGTATGCAGGCAATAATCTTGCTCATCTACGGAACTTTAAAATTGAATAGCTCTAATTGTTGTCCATAACTACAAAAATTCGTTTAGCCCAACAGCGTAGATTTCTTTCGATTATTTTTAACTTAATATAAAATATAAAAACCATTCAATTCGTATAAATTTTTCCGTTTCCCAATCAATCTTACCTCATTTTTTACGATAATTTTCTCCAAACTTTACCTTATACGGTTTTCATTATTTTCCAATCGTTTTCTTTTTTTTTCTTTACTTTTAGAAAAGAAATTAAATAAATGCCTAAAAGAAAGCTATCTCCGTTATTATGAATAACAGCAGCGCCCACGCATCTTTCTTTTATATTAATATTCGTATTGGAAAATATTAAAGAAGAAAAAAGAAAACATAAAAATAATCAGAAAAATTATCGATCATAAAAGCAAAAGAAAATATTGCCAAAGAAAAAAAATTTTCAAAAATGAAAGAAATTTTTTGTTTGTTTTCTCCCGCACACTGGTAGATGTCTCTTCAATCAGTAAAGAAGATTTGCTTTTTTGTATTGTCCATTTTTCATTTAGCTACTCAATTTTCTTTTAGGATTAGTTAGAGAATTCGTGGAAAATATTTTTTTTATAGTGGGGTGAAAGGGGGTTGTGGTTTACATATAACGCATATATGGATATGTTCTTTCTTATAAATGGAAATATATAGGCGTATATTATGAGCCCAAAAAATAGTTGTTTATAATTTCATGACTTGTGAATATTATTTTTTTTACTACTACCACTACAATTGCTAAATTTTTGTCAACTAACAGTATAACTACACGAAAGCAAAAAAAAAAAATTTACGCAAAATAATTATTAAAAAAAAAAACTTTTTTCTAAAAAAAAATGGTATTCATAATTATTGTGAATATTTTCTTAAAAATTCTATAAATGAAAAATAATGACTCAGTTATTTATTATTTTTCTTTGCTCTTTCGTTGTTTTTATTTAAGTTTTTTTGTTTTTTTTTTTTGTTGTTATAATGATAACTTGACAAGTGACTCAGAGCGGGTTATTTAAATCAGTAGACAATGAATTATTTTGAATATTAAATACTTTGCTGAATTTTCTATGGTGTCAGTCAGTCATTATGACTACTTATATAAGAGAGTAGATAAGAGTGGCAATATTCCTACTTGGACATAGACCTCCTTGACTAAATCGGCACCTTATGATCAGCAATTGGTAATATAATTTTCAATATAATTAATATAAAGTTTTGATAAAAATGGTTTCGAAATAATTAGTTTTTCAATATCGCTTGTAGTAAAAAAAATTTTCACAGTGGTCTTGAGTAATTTAATGGCACTGGGATGTCTGCATCTATTAAACAGTGGTCTTGAGTGTGAATTCAGCTTAGTGACATAAACGGTCCTTAAATTTGTCAGCAAATGTCATTTCAATACAAATTGTACTAGAAGTGAACTTTAAAAAATATTACGTAGACCTTCATAATATATGGATTATATTTCTGACATAATATCTTATTTTACTAAAAGGTTCCTGTCATTTGCAATTGTGTTTTTATTTCTCCCATGCGATTAGAGCAGTATATTTTTGTGATTTTGGAAGGTAGAGGGGAGAGGTTTTGTTAGTAAATTGATTATATGAAAATGAAATTGTAATCTAATCATAATAAACCGTTTAGAATAAAGGAATAGATTATTAAAGCCTTATTTCTATATGCATAAAATTCTAAATGACGTATGATCGAATAGCCCCTCAAAACTATTATTATCGATACTGTAAGCATTTTTTTTTTTTTTTTGAAGAAACAAATTTTGTACTTTAAAGTAACACATTTGCTAAAAAAACAATTTCTAATCGAGTCGAATTTGAGATGTAAAAAAAAATATATCCTTAAATAATTAGTTATTTATTGGGTGTTTTTCATAAGAAAATATTTTTTTTAATTAAGCCATTTGATGAATTGTTTTTTATAGATTGGTGTTTAAATATTACGTCTAATTTAATTTCTCTTCTTACTAACAATTTCAACAATAATGCGAAAAAAATAATTCAAATTTGAAAATCTGTTGGCAGAACGGAAAAATTCAAAACGTCAACGAGTGACGAGCCACATTTTTTTTTGGCAGCCGTTGCTATTGTGTGCTTACTCATTAGATTGTGAAGTTTTAAACAACAAAAAAAAAAGTTAACAGCGATTTCGAAGTCGTTCGCCGCTCAATTGTGCTCACCTTTATATGGTAATGCATATTGAGAAATTGGTAGCCGCTGCTCTAATATGGTAAGTGCCGCTAAATTTGCAGTCGTCATTACACCGTAATTAACTGCATTTGTCATAGCAGTGTCTAGTCAAACGTCATAGCAGATTGTCCGTAATTACGAGTTATTATTGTTCTCACCTCTTTGCTAATGACTATGTGATGCGGTACTGGAAAAGAGACAGCAACTAGTCACAGTGACATCTTTGAAGAGATTTTTGTCGTTTCTGAAATTAATTCTCTTACCGTTCAAACGGTCATTAACGCAGTGCAGGGGGACAAGCTTACCAAAAACTGAACAAATAATTCGGTTCACAACCGGTTCATTTTATTAATGAGTAATTTTTTTTTAAATTTTTGTATTCTTTCATCTCTGTTTGATTCATAGAACATGAAATTAATTATTCAACTCCAATCATTCATCAAAATAATAAAAGAATAAATAATAAAAATAAATCAAATTGAAAGAAAATAGACCCAAAGTGCGATGGTAAACAAAAAAATTGATTACTGGTCAGTTTTTTGAACTCAACCCTGCCTCACTGATTGATTATATGAAATTTGTCATATAAGAGAAAATAAAAATTTCTCTACCATGAATGAATCAGCAGCAAATAACAGTTTGTGGCTGTTGCTGTTTGCTGCCATTAATTCGAACTGAACGCAAATGCACCGTTTCCCGTCTCTCGTAATTTTTCTATTATTATTTTCTTTCTTCCATCTTATGTTTTTTTTTTTTTTATTAATTTAATACACTTTTTGAAAAATATTAACTGTTTGTAAACAAAACATTTTTTAAAATTATTTTCTTAATTATAAAAACAGTTTTGCACTAAACAAATCATTAACTTAAGAAAAATAAAATAAATAAGATAAAAATTATTTTTTTTTATGCCAACGGGTTTTTTTACAATTTTTTTTTTCAAAAATTCAATGAGTTTTCTGGTAGAACTTTTTAAAGACAAAATTTTTTTTTTTATGCCAACGGTTTTTTTTAATACAATTTTTTTATTCAAAAATGCGTGTGCTATTGTGAGGCCTTGTAGAATTTTCCAGAAATGTCATGTGTTAATGTGAAAAAAATTTAGAATTACCAACTTAAGAAAGATAAGAAATAAGACAACAATTTTTTTTTATGCCAACGGGTTTTTTTAGTAGAATTTTTTTTTCAAAAATTCAATGGGTTTTTTTGGTAGAACTTTTAAAGACAAAAAAATTTTTTTTACGCCAACGTTTTTTTTTAATAGAACTTTTTTAATTCAAAAATGTGTGGGCGATTGTGAGTACTTGCAGAATTTTCCAGAAATGTCATGTATATGTTAAATGTGAAAAAATTTAGAATTACCAACTAAAGAAAAATAAAAAATAACAAAAATTATTTTTTTTATGCCAACGGTTTTTTTTAATAGAATTTTTTTTATTCAAAAATGCGTGTGCGATTGTGAGTACTTGTGGAATTTTCCAGAAAAGTCATGTGTAATGTTAAATGTGAAAAAAAATTAGTACTACCAACTTAAGAAAAATAAAAAATAAAACAAAAATTATTTTTTTTATGCCAACAGACTTTTTAAAAGAATTTTTTTTTATTCAAAAATGCGTGTGCGATTGTGAGTACTTCTAATTTTTTTTAGAAATCTCATATGTATCTTAAATGTGAAAAAAATTTAAAATTACCAACATAAGAAAAATAAAAAATAACACAAAAATTATTTTTTTTATGCCAACGGTTTTTTTTAATAGAATTTTTTTTATTCAAAAATGCGTGTGCTAATGTGAGTACTTGTGGAACTTTCCAGACATGTCATGTGTAAGTTAAATTCGAAAAAAATTTAGAATTACCAACTAAATAAAAATAAAAATTAAGGCAAAAATTTTTTTTGTATCCCAACGGGTTTTTTTAGTAGAATTTTTTTAAATTAAAAATACGTGTGCGATTGAGAGAAGTGTGTGGAATTTTATAGAAAATTCATGTGTAATGTTAAATGTGCAAAAAAATTTAGTACTACCAACTTAAGAAAAATAAAAAAATAACAAAAAAATTATTTTTTTTATGCCAACGGTTTTTTTGTGGTGGAATTTTTTTTTATTCAAAAATGCGTGTACCATTGTGAATACTTGTGGAATTTTCCAGAAGTGTCATGTGTAAATTAAATTCGAAAAAAATTTAGAATTACCAACATTGGAAAATTAAAAAACAAATTGTCTTAATACTAAGTGGATGAAATAATCAAATTTACGAAAGAATTTGTTAGATTAATACTAGTTAAGAAGTTTATTTAAATCGCGAATTAGGTGTTTGGTGGATGGGGTGGAGGGGGGAGAGGGAGGGGATTTGTGACTGAAAATAGAACGAAAACAGTTTAAATCGTGATTTGTACTAGTGTACACACAAACACACCACATACACCTACCTTCTCCTTGCGATAAGAAAAACGACTATTATTTTTTTTTGTTTTGTTATTGTATTTTTACTTTTATATCATTCATTAGAACGCACCTGCACATTATTTTCTTTCTAGACTATGTGCGATAATCCATTTTAATTAAATATAATTTATACAGTATAAACTCATTAACCTGACTGATAATATACGGTATTAGTTCACAATGGCTATGCCCCGATAGCAGCAGTGGTGGCGAGATGGAATTATATTTTTTTCTTTTTTGCCCCTAGCTTAGTTTAGATTGCAACCTACAATGTCGGCCATGACGCACTATTTTATCGTACAATAAATTCTGTTTGTGTTATTATTTTTATTTGTTGACTTTTCCGATTAGGAATTTTTTTCTTCTTCTTTTACGTTTAACTATTACGATATGGATTAGTTTTTGTTTTATTTTCTTGTTTGCAATTATTATCTTTATAGATGTATTATAATAAAAAAAGAGTCGATTGATTTTCTAGCTAAATTTATAAAATAAATAAATCGATAGTCAATAAATCTTTCCTTGAGGCATATTGCACTTCTCTTACGGTGACGATGGTATATTTGTTATTAACAGAAACATCGATAATAATATCAAATTTCATAAGAAAATCATCGTGAAAAAACCTCAAGTAAGGTCTTAACAAATTACTCGAACTAATTTATAATTTTAAATTTATCAACTTTTAAAGTTTTTCTTTGGCAAATCATATAAAAATTTATTTGTAATTTCGAAATAAAATCAAAAAAAAAAATATATAATCGGTATGGTGGTGGCCATTAAATTTGGTGTAGCCTGTTGTTCAGCTCTAGTTCTCAAAATTGGCTTTTTTTTTAGTTACAGCGGTTTTAAATAATTCCCAGCTACTTGGGATTACCCTTAATTTGGTATTAGGTTAGCTTAAGTTTGTTGAAATATGCATTGTTAAAAACAAAATATGGCCACATTTTGGCCAGTGCAGGTTCGTTCTGTCATGTTGAAGGGTCAAACAGTCAGTCCAGCTAGAACATTCAAGCAAACAACGTAAAAATAAAACCACTCCATAAAAGCGAGCATTTTTTAGTCATAAATCGTTTTGTTTTTTCAATTTGTTTACATTATTTACTGCGTACATATTGGAAATCCAATAAAGTTGTGCCATTTTACATAGACAATCGACTGTAAAATACAAAGAAGAAAAGCAAAATTACCCTATATGAGGCTCTTAAAAAACACAAGTGATTGTGGAGCAGATATTGTATACGCGAAAATACCTGCTTGGTGTGTGTATTTTGGTCTAGAGGTCTTATTGGAGCGTAAGACTTTGATCGCTATGGCTTATGATATTGTATACTTGAAAAGTGCCTGTTTGGTGTGTATTTTGGTTTAGAGGTCTCATTGGGGCGTCAGACTGTTACCGTCAATTTTGATCGCTATGGCTTTTGTGCGAACGTGAAGATTTTAATCTGAACCGTAGGAGATTTTAACAAAACAGCGTCACAAGCCATATAACAGTTCTAAGAACTGATAATTTCAATTTTTGGTCATATCAATAGGCCCTCTACATTTTCTTGTAGAATTACAATCCGAAATGTGCAAAATAGTCACCAAAAATTACCTCAAAAGGATCAAGTCCTACAACGTGGCTGTTATTTGAACACTTTTTTTTTTATATCTCACGCATAATGACAAGGTCCTAACGATATAAAAATATATAAATTTCATTAAATTAAAAAAATTTAAGTGTGTTTTATTTAAAGTTTATTTCAATACCACATAACTGGATAACTCTATAATTGAGGAATTTTTTTTGCCAATATTAATTATAATTATGGCGCCTTGATTTAGCGACACTATAACATATCCGTCTTTTAGGCAGCAATCTTGAGTTCGAATACAGCTAATATCGAGTTTTTCAATAACAACTTGACATTTTTGATTTCTTACTTTAGTTCTTGAGTTGACTTAAGATCGTTAACTCAGCAACTAAAGCCACTTGACCATATGAAGCGACGCACGTTCTCAGATTGGGCTCTCGAGAAGTTTGCCGAAAATAATGATTTTCGTCGCAAAATCATCTTCAGTGATGAAGCGCATTTTTGGTTGAATGGCTTCGTCAACAAACAAAACATGCGTTATTGGAATGCTGCAAACCCGCATGTGCTTCATGAAACACCACTTCAAAAAGTGTCTGTATAATGCGATGGCGTCATTGGGCCATTTTTCTTCGTTGATGAAAATGACCGTCACGTTACAGTCAATGGTGAACACTACAAAGACATGTTGCAGCGTTATTTCTTCGATCAATTGCATGGGCTGGACATCAGTGATATGTGGTTTCAACAAGACGGTGCTACATCCTATACAGCGGGAGAAACAATCGACTTATTGAAGTCCAAGTTCGGTGAACGTGTTATATCGAGAAAAGGTCCTGTCGATTGGCCGCCGAGATCTAGTGATTTAACACCTCTAGACTTTTTTCTGTGGGGCTACGTTAAATCGATGGTCTATGCCAACAAGCCGGCGACGTTAGAGGACCTAAAAGCCAACATCGAACGAGAAATAGCGGCCATTCGCGTCTAATTGTGTGGCCGAGTCATTGAAAATTGGCTTCAACAAATCGACCGCTGCAAGCGTGCCCGTGGTGGACATATAACCGAAGTCGAGTTCCATTCATAATTGCATTGATTGTACTTTAAGCCAATAATAAAAGTTTTGATATTTCTCAAATGGTTTACGAGATATTTAAAAAAAAAAGTTGTCAAGTTCTTATTCAAAAACCCTTTAATATAGCCGCACGTTACCCTTTGGTCGACCCCCCCAAACAGCCTAAGTTGTTGTTGCGTTAAAAATTTACATTTCACTACAAATGTTATTAGAAATGACATAAAAAAAATCAGATCATGATGGAAGAGTAATAATAATATTAATTAGCGTATAAAATCGTTTTAGAAATTATAAACCTTAAAGAAAAACCCAAAAACAAATCAAATGAAAAGATCTGAAAGAAAAAATTAAATGAAACTTAACGAATTATAAGAAGTTAACAGTTTTTGTGGTCAAGTCAATCTAAAGCAATCAATCGTGTAGACACACAAGACAGAGACTAGAGACCTTCATTTATATGAAAAAAAACAGGCGATTATTTTTGCTATTTCTATTTTAGGCTAAAGACTTTTCGTTGAGCCCAAAAAAATAACCTTTTTTTTTTAATATTTCTAACCTTAATATTGCTTAACTTTTTCTCAACTTAATAAATACTGACTTTATTAAGAGTTACAACTTTTGCTGGTATATTTTTCTTCAATTTCTTTAACGATTAAAGGTCATTTTTCTTTTACGTTTTTGAGGTCAGTTAAATATATTATATTATAATTACAGGTATAGAATAGACAAAAAGCTTTTTGGTGGAATCGGTTTTATGAAATAATCAAGAGATCACCACGAACGCCTTTTACAACATTTACAATCATCAACGGTAGAGTAGCACATGCACAAACCCATTTACATGGATTATGTTCAGACTAAGCCTAAAAGATTTATGCACTATAGAGAAATTTCTGAAAAATTCTTGATGTTCCGTAAGAAATTACCAAATGCCGACTATGGAATAATAAATTTTATCGAAATGGCACGGAAACTGAAGAGGAAATTACCGATTAAAATGTTTAGGAAATAGTGAAACGGAAAAGCAACGAACAAAATTACTTTGTGTACTCAGTGCTGCGGACATAAATTTTTGATTTTGATTTTTTTTTAATAATTTATAAAATAAAAACTCAACAGTAAGAAGGTTTTGACGGTAAAAAAAAAAAAATAAAAATCAAAAGAAAAGAAAGAAGTGTTTTTCGGCAAAAATTGCAAAATATTATTACGATTAAAAAGAAAAACGGAAACGTTGTGGAAGGAGGAATAAGGAAAAAAAGCTCGCCTAGCAAAATCTTATCATCGTTTGGCCTCGAACGATAAGAGTTCATTGTTGCCAAGTGTTTTTTTTTTTTTTTAAATAGCAGACAAAATTGTGGCATCGATTGTCACTGATAACGCGCTCCATTGGATTTGATTAATTGTGTCCAATTCTTATTCGTAAATTTATTTTCCTTTTTACTATTATTATTATTATTATTTACAAGAAAATGGAATATTTTCTAGACAATTTGTTTTCCTAGTCAAAAGGGAAATAATGCAAAAATAGGAAAATAAGCGAAAGAATTTCTTCTCGAAAAGAGACAAGAAAAAATATGAAGGAACGAAAAATTAAGTGACTTGTTTTGACATTTATGAGGAAAATGAGATTTTTAAGAGGGAGGAAATAAGAGAATTGGAAATAAAACGAAATTTTAATGAGGGTATATATAAATCGTTTTGACCTTTTATTCTCAATAGTAAAAAGAAAAGAGCAAGAAAAAGAGCAATTTTTTGTTTGTTACCCAATTCTTATTTTTGATAAATAAATTATTTCTTAATTAAAACTTGAAAATTCGTGGGAAAATAAAAGAAATTATTTTTAATAATTAAATAATGAACTTTTTACAAAAGAAATATTTTTAGAATAACTCTCTATGTAAAAAGTTGAGACAAACTTAATTTTGTATCTTAAAATATGAGAGTTTTTGGAATTGATAAGTTTTAGTGATGCCATATTTGAATTGACTTTGATAACTTACTCGTATGATACACATCAAACTTCAGAACGTTTAAATGTTTAAAATACGAGGTCATATATTTCGTTGTTTGAAGAGTACATCCCTGTCATTAGTTTAAGGTGTGCCATTTTACATTAGGGATTGTTTAACCCATTAGGGAATGGTCGCCACGAAAACTTCTTGCAGAATTCGAATCTGTAATTTCTGATGACTTTTCCCCACATTTTTAGGGCTGTAATTTGGTCATTATTTGACGGATGTTTTTTTTAAATGCTCCAAAGTTTGAGGACTGTTTATGACTTCTTTACAGTCACTTGTGTGATTTCAGAGCCCCATATAGGAAAATTTTGCTTACTGACGTATCCACCGATCTTAGATTAAAGAATACCTGGATAGGGGCCCGTATGCCCGATTTTCATATATATATATGAGGTATGTTCAAAAAGTATCGCGAATTTTGAATTTCCGCGGGTTACGTATATTCGATTTTTGATTTTTTTTGTAGCGTTATGTTGGTACTCATGTCTCTCACTTATGCCGACAAGTTCGGCCATTTTGAATGTTCTTTGTCTTCGATTTTTGCCTCAATTTCGTCTTCAATTTTTGCCTCAATTTCGACCAAAAACAGCATCGCATTAACATTACTAAGGAGCTTTTGGACTCTGTCCGCGACGAGGCAAGTTTGCTCATAGGGTCATAACTGATGACGAATCATGGGTTTATGGTTATGACGTGGAAACCAAAACTCAATCATCCCAATGGAAGCTGCCGCACGATCCAAGACCGAAAAAAGCGCCAAGTTCGGTCGAATGTGAAGGTTTTGCTTACAGTTTTCTTCGATTGCAGTGGCGTGGTGCATCATCAGTTCTTGACACAGGGTAGAACGGTCAATAAGGAATATTACCTGCAAGTTATGCGCAAGTTGCGCGAAGCAATGCGTTAGAAACGCCCGGATTTGTGGAAGAACAAAAATTGGCTTTCACCATTTTTGGCCAAAAACAACACACTAATAATGCCACAGCCACCGTATTCTCGAAACTGAAGAGCCCCATGAAAGGACGACGCTACGCTACGATTGAGGAGATAAAGACGGCATCGAAGAAGGAGCTGAATAAGATCACAAAAAATGATTTTTCGAAGTCCTTCGAGAATTGGAAAAAACGTTGGCACAAGTGTATAATATCTGGTGGGGATTACTTTGAATGTGACAAAATAAATATTCATAAAAAAATAAATAATTTTTGAAAAACCACAAAATTCGCGATACTTTTTGAACAGACCTCGTATACGTAATTTTCTGGCCGAATTATTGCAAAAGCGGAGAATGGCGAGTTTTAAAAAACGCCATTCTTCATGAAAGTGGTAGCATACCGAAATGCTTGCATACTTTTGTTGTTTGAAAAGTTATTTTGACACTTATCGGAAAGTGTGGTTTTTATCTTTTTTGAAGTATTTACGAAAGAAGTAAGTATTTATATAAATAGTTATATTGTTGATAACATATAAAATAGGAAGTTTTTATTTCAGAAAATGAAGTGTTTTATAAATGGTTGCTGGCTCTTCAACGGAATGAGGAAGTAGGGTAAGTTGATATCTTCATTTTTACTACAGAAATTAACAAAAATTTTGTTCATTATGTGTTTAAATGACTTTTAATAATTTATTTGGTCCAAAAAGTGATTAAAAAGTGAAAAGTTCGTCATTGACACTTCAATGTTTACCAGAAAATAGTTCAGTGCCGGCGTACGTAAAGTGTGTATAAGAAAATTTAAGGGAAATTAAGTGCAAATGAGTTAAATAAGTATTTTAAGAGATCATGGTAATTTATTTAACCCATCTTCACATATCAGTCTTTATTGTTTTTAAGCTAGGCAAGTCTTTGCATTGCGCGAGGACTGTCTTTCAGCTTTAGAAGGAGAATTCACATCAAACAGTTTGTAAGCGTACAAGTCTTTTGGCTTCTTTAAGTACTATTCTGAGAGTCACAAACACAGATTTATATTATAACATTTAAATTTATATTTACTAAGTTATGGTGTGGATTTAATTTCCAAAACTAATTCCATCAAACAACAAAGCCCGCAATATTAAACAAAAATCTATTTGTTTACACATAAATGGCATCCCATATGAAAAAGGGTTTTAAAAGAACCGCTTCAATCGCATACTGACGTTTAAAATAGGCCCCCACTGATTTACGCCGTCCGTTTCTGTTATTTTGCATGCGTCTATGTTCTACGAATGTATTGGCAAGAAAATTTAGATAGAATTTTTGTGTACAGAGGACTTCCAGTTCTTCTATAATCAAAGGATTGCATGATCTTGGATAACATATTTACAAATTTGACAGCTGTCAAATGACGAGAGGGCATACTTTGCCAAACACAAAATAAATTCATAATAATAATAATAAAAATAGTTAAAATTTTATAATACACTCGTAAAAAATTTAGAAAAAAAACTGCTTGAGGGGTTAAAGCTACAGCAATTCAACATGACGCTATCCTTACATAACTAATGTAGGTAGTTCAATTCAAATTAATATGACCCCATTCTATTGTAGTTTTTTGTTATTGTTGAATTTGCATTTTGTTTTTTAACTTTTTATCATTTTTACAACTTCTTATTTCCAGGTGTACCGTAGCCCTTAAACATGTTTAGCCCCTAACAGCTTTAGCTCTTCTAACGGCTTAATTGGATAGGGTTCTTTTCTTCTAATTTCTTTATTGCTAATAATTCATATTGAAGAAAAAAAGGTGTTTTTAATGAAACAACAGCTGCAATATGGATTTTTTTTTATTTGGTCAAAGTCAACCAACTAAATATTTATTTGAAGGATATTTTTGCCGACATTTTGAAGAGTTTTTCCAAAAAGAGTGATATGATTTCTTTTTTTTTTAAAACACGCTAATTGTTAAGGAAATTCAAATGTTTTTTATTTAATGTGAAGAACCATCGATACAATTAAGTTCTGAATAAAACGTCATTCTTTTGCAGGAACGAATTCGATGAACCCAATTTTCGAGCACTTTTTCCACTAAATGAAGTCGTATGTCATGAATAGCACGTTCGATATTGATTTCTAAAGCTTGAAGAGAGTCTGATTTATTGCTAAAGACCAATGACTTCAAATAACCCCACAATAAATAGTCTAATGGTGTTAAATCACAACTTCTTGGAGGCCATTCAATGTCACAATTTCTTGAAATAATCGAATCTCCAAACTTTTCTCGCAATAATTCGGTTGTTGCACGTGCTGTGTGGCACGTAGCACCGTCTTGTTGGAACCAGATTTTGTCAAGATCAACTTCTTCAAATTTCGGCCAAAAAAATTTACTTATCATCGATCTATACCACTCTCCATTGAAAGTAACGGTGTTACCAGCTTCATTTCGAAAGAATTACGGACCGATGATTCCACAAGACCAAAAACCACACCAAACTGTCAATTTAGGTGAATGTAATGGGTGTTCATAAATAATGCGTGGATTTTCTTCGCACCAGAATCGACAGTTTTGTTTATTTAACGCACCACTCAGATAAAAGTGAGCGCACGAAAAGTTGCAATTGGAGAACGATCATTTTGATAATAAAATTGAATAATTTGTAAGCGTTTTTCTTACCATGATGAAATTGTAAACATTACTGAATACAATGAAAAAAAATATGACAGATCATGACATACTACAAATGGCCGAAACGTCACTTAGAAATCATATTACTTTTATTGGAAAACCCTATATTTGGTTGACGTTTACTTTGAAGAGTTTCTGATTTGGTTGACTTTGACGCAGTTTCTTTTTATTTCCCCTTTTAGTTAAAAAAAAAACCATTCAAAACTTTCCATAACAATTTTAAATTAGAAAAAAATTATTGCCATAAACAATTTTCGTAAAATTCTCGATATTTTTTTTTGCAATTCACAAAATTTTCACAACATACCGTGCCGCCGTAAATAAAGAGCCTCTTCTTATGATTACAATTTAATACCATGTCGTAGTAAAAAATATTACCTGAAAATAAAAGAAAAAAATCATTAATTATTGTGCAAAAAAAGTAAAAAATTATCAAAAAAAA
The DNA here is from genome assembly GCA_958298945.1 of Atherix ibis. Lineage (NCBI taxonomy): Eukaryota > Metazoa > Arthropoda > Insecta > Diptera > Athericidae > Atherix > Atherix ibis. The sequence continues at coordinate 104,340,460 of OY282606.1, read as the reverse complement.
TAAAATTTTCATTTGTTTTTTTTTAAATTAAAAATTATCAACAAAAAAAAACATTTTTTTTATTTGTTTTGTTTCAATTGACATCTAATACAGTATAAGTAAAAAAAAATTACCTAATCTAACGTGTTATAAATAAATACGCTAGGTAAAAACAAAGGTGATTGCAAAGGTGACCGCATACAATGGGCAAACATTTTCAAATTAATCAAAATAAAAGTACGAAAATTGTTTTTTTAATTAAATTTTAAACGACGCATTTACCTCTCTCTCTCTCTGTATTCGATTTTAGTTCAATAAATACAAATATTACCAAACGAAAATACCATATAAGTATTATTAGAAGTGCGACATTTATTTTTTCTTAAATTTATGCCCGAATATAAATATATAAAATTTTTTATTTATTATTAAAATTGTTTTGTTGTTTTTTTTTTTTTTAAATTTAAATATTGCACTCCATTTTCATTTTTTGTAAACCTAGAAATTGAGGGATAAAAAAATGGCCTATAACCCTCAACCCATTCTCATGAATCTTAGAAGCCCCCTCTACCCAATCCCCTGTAACCAACCGCAATAAAAAAAAATAATCATTTACAAGTGGCAGCAGTAGTATAGAAAAATTTTGCCATGTGCTCTGTTCGTGAACATAAATTGTTTTATTATGACAAAAACATATGTTATAGTCGATTTATCAACAAAAAAATATGTTCCAAAATATTAATTGTTGTTGACAAACGTTTCTCCTCTATTAATGTTAAAACGTCATTTTTGTCTATCTCTAAATTATTTTAAGTGCAAATATTGCTGCAGAGAAAAGTCATTTTGTTTCCCGCTTGGTGGCGTTTCAATATGCTAATAGATGTGTGGCTACTGATGTCATATTTACAAACACTGCAATAAGAGTACTGAACGAAGGCTTGGGGTAGAAACAAAATTCCGACGGCAATCTTAACGAGCCTTCTTCACTCTCTCTCTTTATTCCGACGGCGGACGCTAACTGCAAACAGTTTTATCGCCGAATTTGAGCTTGTTTTATTTTTGCAGTTGCAGTTCAAGTATTGCTATACATTTCAGTGTTTTGTTATATGGCAGGATTGTTGTTTGACAGTAGAAATTGAAATAGAAATTTATTAGACAGTTAAAATTTATATAGATAGTGAAAAATTGAATGAAATTTAATTTATAAATCATAAATTTTATTGCAATTGTATTTAATTGATTGATTTTGGGGAAATTCGTTTATTTTGACACTGGCAATGGGCGCGCAATTGTGTTTCTACCTTTAGATTAAAGAAAACCTGGATAGGCATCTACACAAAAATTCAGTCAAAACTTTTCTGAGAATAACAGTTCGGCTGAAAAGTTTATAAGGTAACACAGTAAAAATATTTTTTTTTGCAAAATTCATTTTTATTATTCAACATAGTTGCCTTCGAGGGCGATACAGCGATTATAGCGATCTTCCAACTTTTCGATACCATTTTTATAGTACTCTTTCGGTTTTGCCTCAAAATAGGCCTCAGTTTCGGCAATCGGTCTCAAATTTCTTGCCAGCGAGCATTCTCTTGAGGTCTGCAAACAGGAAAAAGTCGCTCGGGGCCAGATCTGGAGAATACGGTGGATGGGGAAGCAATTCGTAGCCCAATTCATTGAGTTTGACCATCGTTTTCATCGACTTGTGACACGGTGCATTGTCTTGGTGAAACAACTCTTTTTTCTTCTTCAAATGAGGCCGTTTCTTAGCGATTTCTTTCTTCAAACGATCCAATAACGCTATATAATAGTCGCGTCTGTCTCTTCTGGAGATAGTCAATGAATATTATACCATGCGCATCCCAAAATACAGACGCCATCACCTTGCCAGCCGACTGTTGCGTCTTTCCACGCTTTGGATTCGGTTCGTCGCTCGCTCTCCACTCTGCCGACTGCCGATTGGACTCTGGAGTGTGGTGACGGAGCTATGTTTCATCCATTGTCACATATCGACGCAAAAATTCGGGTTTATTGCGCTTGAACAGCTCCAAACACTGCTCAGAATCATCAACACGTTGTTGTTTTTGGTCCACAGTGAGCTCACGCGGCACCCACTTTGCACACAGCTTTCGCATGCCCAAATATTCAAGCACGATATGTCCAACACGCTCTTTCGATATCTTCAGAGTCTCAGCTATCTCGCTCAACTTCACTTTACGGTCATTTAAAATTATTTTGTGGATTTTTTTGATGTTTTCTGCCGTAACCACCTCTTTTGGGCGTCCACTGCGTTCTGCATCAACTGAGCTCGTACGACCAGTTCGAAATTGACGAAACCAATATTCCACAGTTGAAATAGCTGGAGCAGAGTCCGGATATCGTTTGTCAAACCATACTTTGGTTTCCACTGTATTTTTTTTCATCAAAAAGCAATGCTTTATCAATACACGAAATTCGTCTTTATCCATTTTTTTTTCAATAACAAAAGTTGCTTCACTCAAAATGCTATATCTCACGAACCAATCGACCGATTGCTGTCAAATTTTGACAGGAATCATTTGAAGCATGCTGATTGCTGTCAAATTTTGACAGGAATCATTTGAAGCATGCTGATTGCTGTCAATTAAGTAGACTTTTGCAAGAGGCGCCATCTAGACGTCAACCTTATAAACTTTTCAGCCGAACTGTTACATTCGTAAGAACGCACACCGCTTGCAAAATAACCTATCAGAAAATACTTTGTATTCTGAAATAACAACTTCCTATTTGGTGTCATGAAGAGTAAAACTATTTATTCAAATGTATTAATTTATACTGATTTGTTCGTAAACTATTTAAAATTTAATAAAAAAAACCATACTTAAACCTTCACTTCGTGATAAATATCTAAATGTAAATAAAAGTATACAATCATTTCGGTATGCTACCATTTCATGGAGAATGGCGTGTTTTAAAACTCTTCGAAAGTCTACAACATTGAAGCGCTTGATATTCGATTGATATTTACAAATAAAATAATCAACATAAAATACAATTGGATTTAATACCAGAAGATTCCGTAATGTTTAAATCGTATTTTTCACTTAAAATGATTATTAACTATGCTTTTGGAATTCAAAAAATTTCTATTACGAAAACTAGATGTCAGTGGCTGTCATGTCTACATAAAAAATCTGAACAAAAATATGCAAGCAGTATGATTTCTCGTAACTTTTGAAATAATTTAGACAGAAAATTGCTTATATATGTGTATATACAAAAATCTGACGTTCGGGCCTATTCAGATATTCTTTAATGTAAGGTTGGTAATTGGTACGTCATATTTGTGTAATTTTAATGGCGCCATATTTAATAATTCTTGAAGAAGAAAGTTGCTTGTCTATTCGGGCGCGTGGTGGTGAGGAAACCATTAATACGCCCAGAAAATTGAAAAATTGGGTTGAATTAAAACCGGATTACAGAGATCTTATAAAATGTACTCTGGGTGAATGTGTCAAAGTTTCAGATAATTAGGTCTAAAAGACGAAATTTTTGTATGTCACATTCGTGGAAGAAAAATGCTACCGGAACCAGAAGGAATTAAAAAAAAAACATTTTCTAAATATTTCCATCAGGACTTTGATGAAGGATTCGTTATGCACAACTAGGGAAAGGAATCGGAGACTGACAATATCTCAAATTCGATGCGAATTAAATGGAAGTCGGGCCACACCAACGTCTCAATTTGTTAATTTATTATTTATTTAAGGATATGATTACTTCGTCGTCAAAATAAATTAACAAATTGAATTGTGCCATATTTAATTAAAACTGAATTGCAGACGATTTTCAAAAGATAATTTACAAATATTTAAGGCTAAAAGAAAAATTTCCTTGTATCGCAGTCATGGAAAAAAATTCTACAAGAAGTCGTTGGGGTTGCTTTTCTATGGATGGTGTAAAGAACTTGGTAGTATTTTGATGGATTATTAAGTAAAGAACAGTATATGATTCAAAACATAGTAAAAAATTAAAAACAAGAACGCATTTTGGAAAATATCACCAAAATCATCCGAACTCAACTTTGTAGCAGTTCTATAGGATGAGTTAGGAAGATGTCTGGAGAATCCTTTTACAATGTTGCAACATTATTTCAAAGGATACGATAAAATGAGGTTTTTTCGACAATTTTTTTTAAATTGTATTTTTAATTTGATCATATTTAAATGCATGAAAAATATGGTTTTTTTTCATATTTAAGATTGAATAGTTTTTTTTGTGGTTTGTTAATTTTAGTTTCCGAATTTTATTTACCTCCTATAAACCCCCTTCCAATAACAGCCTGACGACCGGGTCATTTCAAAAATACAAAATACTGGTGCATATTTTTAGCCTACAGTGTAAATGTTTCGATACAGTCTTGGCGATATTCGATAAATTTTAAATAAAAAAAACCTTCAATCGAGTTTATATACACGCTGGGCCAACTTGGACTGACTTTGGCATATTGTAGCCGTTGTGCTGCATCCCTCGGCAATAGTTCTTGAGCCAATTGAATTTTGTATGGGAACCATCCTCAGATCAAGTTTTAAAATGCGTCGTAGCGATTTTCTGGAGATACCCAATTGATGGATCGACGTTGAAGTACGAACAGGTAGATTAAAATTTTTTCGTGCCTCATCAAATACTGCTCCACACTCCTCAAAACGGGTTATTAAGTTTCTTATCATGTTTGCAACGGGAGCTGTGACAGTATTAAAATGCTGACGATATTTTCTTTGTGTTGTAACAATAGATCCTCCGGAAGAAAAATAAAATTCAACAATTTTGACACGTTCTTGCACTGAGCATGAAGACATTAAAATTGTTTATAAAATTCTTTATAATCTGCTCACCCTATAGTATTCAGAAGTGGAAATTTTCTCAAAAATATATATTTTAACTCAATTATTAAATAATATCATATTTTGTAAATATAAATCAAATAACTAAAGTGTCAATTTTTGTCCTACTTTCGAAGAGTTTTAAACTTTAAACCCACAAAATAGTAGCTTATCGAACAAGGATAATATTTTAAGTTAATATTGAAAATATTTTCAAATTTTTATAACACATTTTTTGTTTGATAAAATATTTTAAAATAATAACTCAAAAAGATTGATGGCATATTTCAAGACACTGCATTAAAGTGCACAATATGTGTCAGTAACATTTGTTGGGTGTTTTTTTGATGATCAATAGTATCCTTTTTTTAAAATTAAACTTTTAATACACTATCCTTTTTTAAGGCACTATTAATTCTAAATAAAAATCGCATATAATTTTTGATTTATTTTGACTAAATTACTACTCCCTAAGAATAATATAACACCGCTGACACTGTCATTATACAAAATAAGAAAAATATAACAAATATGAAAATTTTCGATGCACAAACGATAAAGAGATTCACAGAAAAAAATAAAATAAAAGTCATCTTTCAACTGAAATTTTTTTAACAAAAGACCTAATTTTAGGGAGAGAGCTGCGCATTTTTAAAGTCTGATCTTATGAAAAAAAAGACGACATAAAACCGAAAAAGGCGGCAGCAGACAGGAACATGGAATAAAACGAAATAAATGGGAGAATGTGATGACAGATAAATAAGTCTCTGTTGAGAAAGGGAGAGAAAGATTATTTGTGAAAACCGATCAACATAATAAAAAGGGTCAATTCACATGTTCCGTTTTCTTTTACTTGATTTTCGCCCGTTTTCTTTTTTTCGACAATCAATTTTTTTTTTGTTTTTTTTTTTTCAAAAACCCACTCATAACACGTTGTAGAACAAAAACAAAGAAAAACCATAAAAAAGATAAAACGAGTACAACACCAAAAAAAATACCAGTTTTTAAAAGGTCTCAGAAAAATGGCCCATTTGTGTATGAGCTGCTGTCGATTTTCAGTTTTCGGACAAAGACAATTTTCGGTTTTATTAATGATTGACATAACAACTGCGCGTTGTTGCCATTTCGAAATATCAGCTTTTAAAAATTCAAAATAAGAAAATATCAAAAATTCACAATATAATTGATCAGTTACAATAGAAATATTATTATTTTTTTTTAAATTTTATTTAATGCCAATGAATATATAAATAACATAAAACAAAGTAAAAGAAAAGAGAAATTTTCAGTATACGAGGTCTGTTCAAAAAGTATCGCGAATTCTGAATTTCCGCGGGTTACGTATATTCGATTTTCGATTTTTTTTGTGGCATTATGTTGGTACTCATGTCTCTCACTTATGCCGAGAAGTTCGGCCATTTTGAATGTTCAGTTAATTTTTGACAGCTGCTTTGCTTGCACGTGTTTTGGCTCGTCTTCGATTTTGGCTCAATTTCGACCAAAACAGCATCGCATTAAAATTGCTAAGGAGCTGTTGGACTCTGTCCGCGACGACCCAAATTTGCTCCGGAGGGTCATAACTGGTGACGAACCATGGGTTTATAGTTATGGCGTGGAAACCAAAGCTCAATCATCCCAATGGTAATGGTAGCTGCCGCACGAGCCAAGACCAAAAAAAGCGCCAAGTTCAGTCGAATGTGAAGGGTTTGCTTACAGTTTTCTTCGATGGCAAGTTGCGCGAAGCAGTCCGCCAGAAACGCCCGGATTTCTGGAAGAACAAAAATTGGCTTTTGCCATTTTTGGCCAAAAACAACACACTAAAAATGCCACAGCCACCGTATTCCCAGATCTGGTCTCCTGTGACTTTTTCTTGTTCCCGAAACTGAAGAGCCTCATGAAAGGACGACGCTACGCTACAATTGAGGAGATAAAGACGGCATCGAAGGAGGAGCTGAACAAGATCACAAAAAATGATTTTTTAAAGTGCTTCAAAGATTGGAAAAAACGTTGGCACAAGTGTATAATATCTGGTGGGGATTACTTTAAAGGGGACAAAATAGATATTCATGAATAAATAAATAATTTTTGAAAAAAACACAAAAGTCGCGATACTTTTTGAACAGACCACGTATAAGAGACCTCGTCGCAAATACAAAAACTCATATTAACTGCAGACTAAATAAAAATTCACCAATAAATATCATAGTTTTAAAATAAATGAGATTAAATTAAAAACAGCAATTGAGAGCATTTATTATTGAGGGCAAAAATAATAATCACTAACTAATCCGACTTTGGCAGCAGATTATTAAGAAACCCGAAAGAAATTGATAGTAGAAAGAAAATGCATTAGATTTAAAAACAATTTTTCAAATAATAAATTATAAAAATTAAAAATTAAATGGAATTTTTTTCTTTCGCAGAAATTATTTATTTTATTGTTGATTACACTGTGAAAAAAGGAATATTTTTTTAAAAATAAAAATTAAATTATTTACTATTGATTACTATATAAAATGGTAAACTAAAGAAGGAGAGACACAACGTATGTACACAAGGTATAATTATGTATTATTATTATTATTGTTTGTTGTTTTTTTATTCTCAAGACAAAAAATTAAAATGAAGGAAATTTCCAATTTATTATTCCTAATTCAGCAAAAAAGATTAAATTTCTTTCAGTAAAACAAATTTAACTAGATGGTAATTCGATTCCTATTTACTATTTTTGTGTTCATAATTAATAAAATTTAATTAATACTAAAATATTTTTTGAAAAAATATGATTTTTTTTCTTATAAGTTTTAATGGTTGCATTAAAAGTCACACGTGACGTTTGTCAAAGTGAAAAGTCATCAGCCATTTTTTCATCATGGAAAGACTTACATCAGAACAACGGTTACAAAAATTATTTAAATTTTATTATCAAAATTCTCGCTCTGTGAAAAATGTGTCATAATCGATTGGTTGAGTAAGCAATTTAAGACATAGTGACAAAAGTTTGCGGCAATTCTACGCTATTGGACATCAAAAACTACCAATTCGTGTGCGTAGAGTGCCTATCGTGGCGTCCAGTGTTGATAAAGACAGCGATTTGCCCATTGGTCGCCGTTTGCAGCAATTGGGACTGTTTTACTCGATTATGTGGTAGATAGTATTTCATAAGCTTTCAGGGAAATATCTTGGTCTGAAAGTGTACAAAATACAGCTCTTGCAAGAATTGAAGCCGAACGACCTGCCACAAAGTGTCGAATTTTCGGTAATCCATTTTTTCGGTAGAACAATTTGAGAAAAATCCGTTAAGTAAAAAACTCCGTTTTTTTATAAACTTGAGGAAAACCCGTTTATTTACCAAAAAAATTGCGTTCAGCGACGAAGCTCATTTCAGGTTGAATGGGTATATGAATAAGCAAAATTCTCACATTTGGTCTGATGAATAACCACAAGCAAAACAAGAACTGCCATTGCATTCAGAAAAATGCACTGTTTGGTTTGTGTTTTGTTAAAGATGGCGCTGCCCGCAACGTTACCGTCAATGGCGCCCGCTAGCGTTCAATGATTTCCAAAAAATTTTATGCTCAAAATGCAAGAACTGCATCTGGTCGGCATGTGGTTTCGACAAGACGACACTACATGCCACACAGCATGTGAAACAATCGACATATTTTTCGGTGAGCAATTTATCTCACGTTTCGAACCGTTGAGTTGGCCGCCTAGATCGTTCGGTTTGACGCCTCTAGACTATTTTTTATGAGACTAAGTGAAGCCACTCGTCTATGCCGATAAAACTGTGTTACTTGCAGCCTCGGAAGACAACATTACACGTGTTATTAATAAGATACCCAGACGAAATGCTCGAAAAAGTGCTTCAAAATTGGATCTCTCGCATCGATCACTTAAAAAGTAGTCGTGGACGAAATTTACATGAAATAATCTTTAAAAAGTAAATGGCAACCATTGATTTATCGATTCAAATAAAAATGTCATACACTTTTGCAAGTCAAACACTTAAAAAATTTCACAAGAAAAAAAATTATAAAAACAATTATTAAAAAAAAATTATTTAAATTATAAAAGATCGCCATAAGAAATTAATCATTTTCGTCAAGATGGTAATGCAGGTTTTTTGAGAGAAAATAAAACTACTGCATTATCGACTTCATTTGAATTTAACTTCAATTTGAATTTAACTGTGATTTAGTGACGTGTGCCAGTTGATACCTCAATAAGCAAATTGCCATAAATAGGGTTGTGGCAATCCACAAGTGACTGTGGAGAAGCCATTGTATTCTTGAAAAGTGACTATCTGGTGACTAGTGTGCATTTGGATCTGAAGGTATAATCAAAAAATTAATTCGAAGATTTTATCTCGAATATTTATGTTTGCCATAAGACGACACCACAAGCCTAGGACGCGTAATTTCAAGATTTTTTCTTATAGAACTAAAAATCATTCAAAAAAATACCTCAAAAATTCAGGATTCAAGCAATAAAATTAAATAAAAACCTAATGGAAATGTGACTTGAAAGTGTCTACAAATGACACTTACATTGTTTCACTTGCATTTTCATATAATAGAAAAAATTCAAAAAATAAATCAATAAAAATAAAAAATTAAAATAAAAAATAAGAAAAAAAAACTCCTAAAAAATAAGTTCAATTTTTTTTAAATAATCGCTGTAATTTAACAAAAAAATATTAAAATCGCGTTTTTCTTTTTCTTTATTTATTGACAAAACAGTAATTGACGGTCAGAAATCCAATTTTTTTTAAAAATAAAACAAAATTAACCAAAAAAAAAGGAAAAATGCTAAAATGGATGACATTTGCTAAAAATCGTATGACAGTGTTATCGCGAACAGTGACAGCGGAAAAAACAAAGGCGCATGATAGACGGACTGTTTGTTCATAAGCGCATCAAATCAAGCGCTGACAACAACAGAACTGAAACGTGTTCTCATTTTTTGTTTTTCGCTCGAAACTTTTTTATTTTCTGCCATCATTTTAGCTGATCTTTATCGACAAAGAAAATTATTGCAATGAAATTTAAATTTTCTCAATAACAATGAACAAGTAACTAAATAAATAAGTATTGATACAAAAGAGAGAAAAGAGAAACTTTTCGTATTGAATAATGAAATTTTGAATTTTAATTTTTTTTAACATAAAAAATTTATATTATTTTTTCGTAACAGTGTAGAAGGTAAAATTGTTGTGAATCTGTACCTTCCTATGACACAAGGTATGTTAAGAAATAATTTATTTTCTTTTCTTATTTTCCATCGTATTTTTAATACTTTTTCTTTAAAAGCCATAAACCCCCCTCCCCCACCCCGCCATTTTTTTTTTATTTATGTTAGCATGAACGTACACTGCAGACCAAAAGTATGCAGCCATTTTGATAAAAACAGGCCAAATGCAATTACTAAGTTTCCGCCCGTGTTTGTAGAAGGTAAAAATGAATGTTAAATTTGTTTGATACTGTTTTAGGAAAGGACAAACGAGGATCATTTAAAAAAAAACATTTTCTAAATATTCTCATCAGGACTTTCATGAAGGCTTCGTTATGCACAACTAATGAAAGGAAACGGAGACTGACAGTACCTCAAATTCGGTGCGAATTAAATGAAAGCCGTGTCGCACCAGTGTCTCAATTTGTTAATTTATTTTGAGGAAGAAGAGAGTTGCTTGTCTATTCGGGTGCGTGGCGTTAAGGAAATGATTACTCCATCTTCGAAATAAATTAACAAATTGAATTGTGCTATATTCCATTAAAACTGGAATGCAGACGATTTTCAAAAGATAATTTACAAATATTTAAGGCTAAAAGAAAAATTTCCCTGTATTGCAGTCATGGAAAAAAAATGCTACCTGAAGTCGTTGGGGTTGCTTTTCTATGGATGGTGTAGGAGACTTGGTAGTATTTTGATGGATTATTATGTAAAGACCAGAATCTGATTTAAAGCATAAAATAGTTCAAAATTATTCAGGGACTATCTTCAAAATTAAAACCAAGAAGGCATTTTGGAAAATATCATATAGCCACCAAAATCAACCGAACTCAAGTTTATAGCAGTTATATAGGATGAGCTAGGAAGAAATTCTGGAGAATCTTTTTACAATGTTGCAACATTATTTCAAGGAATACGATAAAATGAGGTTTTTAAACATTGTATTTTTAATTTGATCATATTTAAATGCATGGAAAATATTTTTTTTCATATTTAAGATTGGATAGGTTTTTCTTGTGGTTTGTTAATTTTAGTTTCGGAATTTTATTTACCTCCTATAAACCCCCTTCCAATAACAGCCTGACGACCGGGTCATTTCAAAAATACAAAATACTGGCGCATATTTTTGGCCTACAGTGTAAATGTTTTGATACAGTCTTGTCTATATTCGATAAATTTTTCATAAAAAACCTTTAATCGAATTTATATATAGAGTGGGCCAATTTGGACTTACTTTGGCATATTGTAATTGAATTTTGTATGGGAACCATCCTCAGATCAAGTTTTAAAATGCGTCGTAGCGATATTCTGGAGATACCCAATTGATGGATCGATGTTGAAGTACGAGCAGATCGATTAAAATTTGTTCATTGCTCATCAAATACTGCTCCACGCTCCTCAAAACGGGTTATTAAGTTTCTTATCATGCTTGCACTGGGAGCTGTGACATTAATAAAATGCTGACGATATTTTCTTTGTGTTGTAACATTTAGATCATCCAGAAGAAAAATAAAATTCAACAATTTGGACACGTTCTTGCCCTGCGCGTGAAGACATTCAACAACAAAAAAATGTTTAAATAAAAAAGTTAAATGCATTTTAAATCAGTCAGTCCACCCTGTATTATGTTCCATAAGAGAAGCTATCAAAGAAATTGTAGTTGGAAAAAGAGAGTAACCTTTTCATCTTGAATCTTGAACCACAAAACTTTGCCAGCATCATGAACGATGCTGTAATACATTGTCCATTGTGAACATATAAAAAAGTATGTGAATTATATCATCGGAAAAAAAACTATAAAAATAATAAAGATGAAGAAAATGCGGTGCCAACAACTGTTAAATGAAGTGGAACATAAACTGAACAGTAAGAATTTTATATAAATCGTAACAAAAAGAAAACTATTCGACATGATGGTGTGTGTTTGGAGACGTCAGAAAATAAATACACCATTCCCCATCCATCCATCCATCCATCCACTTATCGATAGGTGCTAAAAGAATTGCAGGTTCGTACTTTTAATGATGATGTGGCGACGGCTGCACTTGAGATGTACACTTGCCTGATTTCCAGTTTTGTATTATAGCAACCAGTTTTGAACACGTTCCGCACAAGCCGATTAACCTGCACAGACACGAATAGAATAGCTCCAAAATGTTGAAGGAATGCTCCACATGCGCCTACGGTACATAAATACACAGTCAGACCTACATAAACACACCCCGTCTAGAGTGTGGAGAACAGCTAACGACGAACTATGGTACAATAGTTGGCGTGATGGTTCACGATAAAAAAAAAAATGCCTGCTTCTATGACTATGGAGTGTGATGCTGATGGAAATGTGGACTGCGATAAATACACGTGATGACGTGCAGGCCTATCATCAGCTGGGGCAAAGGATAGTAGTCTAGCCCAACAGTAGATATCGATCTTGTTCTCAAGTGAGTCATACTCAGGCAAGTTGATGAGCAAAAACTGGGAATTACGGAAACACTAGACGAACTCTAACAGAATTTACTGGAAAAGGCCAAACCAGACGCGACATTAGACCGACCAGAAAAGACCGTCCCACAAGACCACAACCAACTTCAAATGAATGTATGCAACAATAACAACAACAAAAAAATCCCATTCGTATCCATAATTTATGAACAACAGAACAGTAAGCAGACACCAACCAAGTCGGTTTAAAAAATGATTTCTGGTGGGTTTTACCCCAGTAAAAGCAGCAGTCATTTTTGCATTGTCATTTTTACTGTATTCTTCGCTCTTATATTATATACCATTTTGACATATTATAAGCAAAAAAAATTTGTTCCAACAATTTTATTTTATTTTTATACAAGGTGGCTACCAAAATCAATAACTTGTTTATTTAGAAACTTTTTTATTGTTTTGTTATTTTCCCTTGTAGAGTAAAATATCCCTTGTATGATGTCCAGTAATTATTTTTTATTCTAATTAACGGATCAGAGAATATAACGGCAACATTTTAATGTCAGAATTAACTTAATTCGCACTGACACATCAATGGAACCTGTACGGCAGAGTGTCTTTGAGGATCCAGCTACCTGCCTCTGCTCATCGTTACTCTTCTTAAAACTAGGCATCATCAGAATATCGCTTCAGAAGATTAGAAACTGGATTTTAAAATGTTTCTATATAAAATCCAAATTGTCCAAGATCTACTATCCCAACAAATATACAGTAGCACAAGTCGCTTTTAATACCTCACCAGAGATAACGACAACTTTTTTTAATACCTCACCAGAGATAACGACAACTTTTGAACAACTTAAAAATGAATGATTTCGGCATCAGCCATAAAAGTATCCTCAAAAATCCACTGTTTCGAGAGGTGTTATGGGTGAAACAGGAGTTATCGGTCTCTTTTTCTTTAAGAATGACGAAGATCACCCAGAAAGAATCAATGGCACCCTTTATACGACAATGTATCAAATAAATTTTTATGCCTAATGGGCGAAGGTAATCAGGAGGTATGAGCACATTGCCAGAGCTGGGGGAAAGGGATGGGGAAAAGGGAGTGGGGGGAGGTAGGGATTCTGCTCGGTTTCTTTTGTACACAATAGACCTTCGCAAAAAAGTTTCATTGGTCGAATATTTAAAATTTTTTAAATTTTTTGACCTTTGCCGGGTAATTGTAAAATTGGAAAAATGGGGGCTAGTACTTGAAAAAATGGTTTTACGTAAAGGTCGTACAAGTCAAGAACTTAAAGAGAACATTGCAGCTAAAATTCGACATTTAGGACCTGAAACTTTCTGTGTTTGAACTGGAATCGCCTTTAGCTCATTGATTACACTTGAAATCCTTTAAATTTTTTTTTGTGATTTTTGACAACAAAAAATTTTTACACGAACTGAGATTAGATAAACCACAGGGAATGGCTTTTTTTTTTGACAAAAACTAGTTGACGCAGATTGCCGTGTGACAGGATGATGTTCTCATGATGAAAAATTCATGTGTCGACAATGTCTGTTCTGACGCGGACCCTTTTTTATATAAGCTTTTTAAGGATTTCTCAATAAGTTTCAATAATAATTGACGCTCTGATCTTAAAAGTGCTCTCATTCGTTGCACAGTTTCCGATGTTGAAAAACTCTCAAAATACGTCTTCCACCAAAAATGCTTTATGCAACCAAAAAAATTACGTTCTTGATAAGGAATATTTCCCATATGCTCGTTGCAACTACTTTTCGTAAGCGCAAAATTTCGATGCTACCCTTTTACAGAGTACGAGGTCTGTTCAAAAAGTATCGCGAATTTTGAATTTCCGCGGGTTACGTCGAAGACGAGCCAAAACACGTGCAAGCAAAGGAGCTGTCATAAATTAACTGAACATTCAAAATGGCCGAACTTGTCGGCATAAGTTAGAGATATGAGTACCAACATAATGCTACAGAAATAATCGAAAATACGTAACCCGCGTAAATTCAAAATTCGCGAAACTTTTTGAACAGACCTCGTATACAACAAAAACACAACTTCACTTATGACGCTGACGCTCTTTAGGGTCTTGGAAGAGCCTAACTTACAAATATATGTGGAAGGCGCTAATTCTCAATACCACGTAGCTTTTTTAATATGAAAATTTAAAAAAAGAATATTACTTTTTGGTAGATTTTAGTAAAGAGAAGAAACAAACAAAAATAAAAATAAAAAGTCCTCAATTTAACTGATTTTTCAATAATAACTAGGTAACCCCTTTCCGGTTTTATTGAGGTTATCTTTACTGGCGTTAATTATTCTTCTTTATACTCAATCCTATATTAATTCTTCTTCTTATTTTCACTAAAAAATTATATTCAATAAAATTCCGTAACTGCATTTAGAGTTTAATTAAACATTGCAATATTCATTTATACGCAAATGAATTCATTTTAGCAAATTACCCAATATTTTTTTTTCACATCCACCTAGATTAACAAAGAAAAAAAGGTAAAAGAAAACCACACTTTTGAATTTTAGAAACTATTGTTACCGAATCAGTTTATATTTTAAACAAATTGGGTGATGCACACACACACGCACATACACACACACATGCATACACAGTGGGTTTTACACTTCGTAACAATAGAAAAACTATTTTTTTCATTGTGAATAAGAAGATGGAAAATATATAACAAAAATTCACTGAAAATAACAAAAACAAAAATTCAAATATCGCCGCCTCCTAGACAGAAATTACAACAGGTATTTTCCGTTCAATTGTTGCATACATTTTGCACAATAATAAATCGAAAATAAAATAAAAAACAAAATTTCATTGTTGACTTTTCTCTTTTGTATTTTACCAACTTTATTGTTAGTATTTCCTCCATTATAATAATAAACAAAAAAGTACCTATACAGATTTCCCCTTCCCTCCCAAACCCGACCAACCAAAAAGGCTTATAGGTAAATTTTGTTTGATTTAAAGAATTTTTCAAAAAAAATTTATATAAAATGTCAACAATCATAAAAAAAATGTGGTAAATAAATTAATTTCGTGTTTATTTTTCCAAGTACAGGAATATACACTGCCGACCGAAAAAGTATGCTACCACATTTTGATAACAACATATTCTGTGATACAAATTTCTTTTGATGTTTAATAAAATATATAGTAAATTAGAATTTAAAAAAACCCTTCAAATATTTTGTTATTTCTTCAAAAATATTTTTTAAAAAAAATATCCTGATTTCGATTCATGTTCCTTTTTTGCCAAAATATTAATTTTTGAGTTTTATTGAACTTTTTCCCTAAAACCAAAGTGATTGTCGACGAACGCACACTTTTGGCATGCAGTGTACATAAAAGTGCAAAATAATTAAAACACAATAATCAGTTTGTCATTGAAACGACGCATTCTTCCTTTTTTTTTTTTGGACAGACATCAATTTTTATTTAGATTAAAGAATACCTGGATAGGGACCCGTACGTCAGATTTTCGTATATGTATATGCAATTTTCTGGCTGAATTATTGTAAAAGCGGCACAAAATCGTACTGCTTGCATACATTTGTGTAAATGTAACACCCACTGACATCTAGTTTTCGTATTAGAAATTTATTGAATTCCAAAAGCATAATTTATATTCATGGTAACCAATTTTTTATGGACACGAATATCCACAAATTGTCGTTTCAACAGGACGGCGCTAGGTGGCACACTGCCCAAAAAATAATCGATTGATTGAAAACCAAATTTAATTCAATTAACCATCAATATCATGTGATTTAACGACGTTAGACATTTTTTTTGTGGGGTTATTGCAGAATTACTATTGAAGAAATTGTGATCGAGTAGTTCGATCGATGTCTATAAATGTAGTCATGGTGGACATTTGCCCGGTATTATTTTCATTTATAAATGATAAAGTCTTTGCCACATTTTTCAATAAAAAAAAATGGCGACATTTTCATACTGAACATGTATTTTATTTAAAATTTTAAAAAGAAGTTCCAATTTGTAGACTCTGTACAGCTTGTAATTGTAGATGTCTATAGAAATAAGAAAAAAATATTTTATCTTTTTTACTATTTTATATAACTAGTTTAGTTTCCTTTTTTTTAAATAATATTTTCAATATTGTTTCTTTACAAGCAAATGTCCACAATTGTCAAAATCACAATAAACTGGCTACCACACTTCTTTCAAATTTGTATGTACTTGGCTTCGATTAAAGAATATCTGGATAGGTATTCTTTCAAGCGGCGAAAAGTCGTACTACTTGCATACATTTGTGTAGATTTTTTTTATGTAACACCCACAAGCATATAGTTTTCTTATTAGAAATATATTGAATTCCAAAAGCATATTCATTTTTAATTCACTTATTGACCTTTTATCCTCAATAGTAAAAAAAAAAATAGCAAAAAAAAGATAATTTTTTTCATTTTGTAATCCAATTCTTATTTTTGATAAATAAATTATTTGTTAATTAAAACTTGAAAATTTGTTGAAAAATTAAACAAATTATTTTTAATAATTAAATAATGGAAGTTTTCACAAAAAGTTGAGAAAAATTGTCTTAAAATATGAGAGTTGCTGACTAAGTTTTGGGAATTTATAAGTTTTAGTGATGCCATATTCGAATCGATTTATATAACATGTATACTTTACTTACTCGTACACATATGATACACAACAAACTTCAGAACATTTAAATGTCAAAAATACCAGATTATATGTTTCGTCGTTTGAAGAGTACATCCCTGTCATTAGTTTAAGATTTGCCATTTTACATTAGGGACTTCTTGCAGAACTCGAATCTGTAATTTCTGACGACTTTTCCCCACATTTAGGGCTGTAATTTGTTCAATATCTGAAGGACGTGGTCTTTTAAATGCGTAATAAGATCTTTAAAACACTTTTCGTGGATATAGTGGCTTCTCCACAGTCACTTGTATGATTTCACGGCAATTTTGCTTATTGACGTATCCACCGAGTTAGAAATTAACCCATCACTCAAGATAATTTTGTTTCTTAAAACGCAAAACGTGTATAGGGCATAATCACCTTTTTTTACCATTTTAAAACGTTGTTTGACGATTGGATCTTACATTAAAGAATAGGCTCACAAAACCTTGTACGTCAGATTTTCGTAAATGTATACGCAATTTTCTGGCTGAATTATTGCAAAAGCGGCGAGAAATCGTACTGCTTGCATACTTTTGTGTAGATTTTTTTATGTAGACATGACATCCACTGACATTTAGTTTTTCGTAATAGAAATTTTTTGAATTCGAAAAGCATTTTTTTAAACTTTTGAAGAGTTTTAAAATACACCATTCTCTATGTAAGTGGTAGCATACCAAAATGCTTGTATATTTTTGTTGTTTTTCAACTTGTTATTTTGGCACCTATCGGAAAGTGAATGTGAAAGAAGTGTGATTTTTATCTTTTTTGAAGTATTTACGAAAAAAGTAAGTATTTATATAAATAGTTATATTGTTTTTATTTCAGAAAATGAAGTGTTTTGTATAGAATTACTAGATAAATAACAAAAATTTAGTTTATGATGTGCCTAAATGGCTTTTAATGATTTATTTAGTCCAAAAAGGAAATTTTGGCATCAATAAATGTAAACAAATGCGGTTTTGACAGTTCAATGTTTACCAGAAAATAGTTCAGTACCGGCGTGTGTAAGAAAATTTAAGGGAACGAATTTTTCAGTCTGTTTTCCATTGCTGTTTTCATTGTGTTAAAATAAATAAAGAATATTCGGTAGGCTTATTATTTAAATAAATTTGTTTGTATTTGTGCTTTCGCTTGCTCTATTAGACCTTTTCGTAATGCATTTACTAAATAATAATGTTTTCAATATTTTTAGAATATTAGTTGTTAATTATTTAAGTACATTAAATTTTCCACCTTGTAATTTAGTTTTAAAGCATTTTGCTATAAAATGTTGTATACAATTAACTTCTATATTATTTACAATTTGATATATAAAATGAAAATATAATAAAAAAATACAATAACATTTTAAAACAGAATACTGAGTTCTATTGCAAATTTCCAAATCTAATTCCTTCAAACAACAAAATCCGCAATATTAAAAAAAAATCTATTTCTTTATGCATTAATGACATCACATATGAAAAAGGGTTTTAAAAGATCCACTTCTATCGCATACTGACGTTTAAAATTTTGCCCCTACTGATTTACGCCGTCCGTTTCTTTTATTTGGCATGCGTCTACGTTCTACGAATGTATTGCCAAGAAAATTTGGACAGAATTTTTGTTTAGAGACCTATCCAGTTCTACTATAATCTAAGGATTGCATGATCTTGGATGACATATTTATAAATTTGACAGCTGCCAAATGATGGGGGGGGGGGGGGGGCATACTTTGCGAAACACAAAATAAATTCATAATAATAATAATAAAAATAGTTCAAATTTTATAATGTCTTCGTAAAAAATTTAAAAAAAGCCTGCTTGAGGGATTATAGCTACATCAATCCCCTACATAACTAACGCAGGTAATTTCAATTCAAATTAATATAACCCCATGCTAGTTTAAAATTGACCCCTACTGATTTACGACATTTCTGTTATTTTTTTGTGTAGAGGCTTATCCAGTTCTTCTATAATCTAAAGAAACGACATTCTTCCTTTTTTTTTTTGGACAGACGTCAACTTTTATTTGACCATTCCACAACTATTCCACATAATGCATGATGGTGACAATTGTGATAACAATAATAATGGTTATGGCCACTGTGTACTACTTAGTTAACCAAATAATAAAGCTTTATTTGCAGTGGACACTTTTTTATTCGCCCTATCCACCAATCCCACTTACCACTTTGGAAATTCACCAATTCGCGCATTCTCCTGTCCGCCCTCAAACAAGCAAGCATCCCACCTAAATCGCTGAACTCTTACACTTATTGGCAAATCTCTCCATTGTCCAATTGTAAACAATCAGAAAGGGAACAACAACAACAACAACAACACCGAATATTGCCAATGGTTGAGAAATGATCAAACAAGTGTGCGCCAGTGAGATGGAGGCAGCACTTCGCCGATATGATAATAGACAACCGCCATTGTTATTTGGACTACGAAAAATGAGCGCGAAACACTTAATGTTTTCTCTAATAGTCCACCGTTCTCCCTTACCCTTTACTTCGATTAATCCAATTCCATTTGATATTTGATATTTTGTACTTTGATTTAAAGT
The DNA here is from genome assembly GCA_958298945.1 of Atherix ibis. NCBI lineage: Eukaryota > Metazoa > Arthropoda > Insecta > Diptera > Athericidae > Atherix > Atherix ibis. The sequence continues at coordinate 104,320,697 of OY282606.1, read as the reverse complement.
ACAATAAACTGTTGGCCTCTCTATCCTCAATTCCCCTACTTCTCTTTTTATCAATCACCCTCAACCGTAAGCAATTCTGCAGTGTTTTCAAATTTATTTTCTTATTCAAACTATGAGAGTGTATGCGTGCACCTATAGCGTATTGTACTCGTATTTGTAATTGGTGTACATTCGTTTCAATAGTTGCTTGGTAACCTGTTTTTCTTCTTGGTTGTTTGGTTTGATAGTCTTCCTTTTCGTATCCAACCATTAGAGAAGCTTTCACAATTCTTCATTGTTGACAACAGAAAATCACCAGAGCCATGTTGACACACACCAAGTAATTATTATGCATACGCATGGGCGACGGCCCCATGTCACATCAGACAAGGAGTGACTTTCATTTCAATTGATTATATGTTAAGTATATTTTATGCATGGCCGTGTTCAGCGTATGTGCGCACATGTTCGTGCATTGGTGTGCCTACAACACACCACGTCTTATATAAAAACCACAACTTTTTCGATGATAAGAAATCAGACTTTCGGAAATATTTCTACCAACTGCGTAGTAGTAGCTTTTTTTTCTCTTTTTTTTAAAAATAATAATTTAATTTATTTTCTGCAGTAAAATAGAATTTTTATCAATAATTTGTTTATTTATGAAAGAAATTTATAAAATGTCGGTTTAGAATTTCATTAATACAACAACAAAAAAAACCATTTCTTTTGTTTCTTATCTTTCATTTTTTTTTTTGGTTTTCTTCTTGTTTTGTTATTAAGAAGAAAATTGATATTTTAGAGAGAATTATAAAAGAATTTATAATAAATTATTTTTAAAAAAAAATTATTATGTAGTATGGAATAATTTCTTACTTCCACTACAGATTTGGTAATTTTATTTTTGCACACAATTATTAAGAAAATTATTCTTAACGGAATAATTTGACATTTTTATAAGCTATAGAAAAAAAATTTGTCAAATTGAAGAAAAAAATAATTTAAAAAGCAGATTTTTCATATACCATAATTATAAATATACGAGGTCTGTTCAAAAAGGATCGCGAATTTTAAATTTCCACGGGTTACGTATATTCGATTTTAGATTTTTTTTGTGGCGTTATGTTGGTACTCATATCTCTCACTAATGCCGACAAGTTCGGCCATTTTAAATGTTAAGTTACTTTTTGACAGTTGATTTGCTTGCACCTGTTTGGGCTCGTCTTCGATTTTTGCCCATTCCAAAGAATGGATCAAAGAATCTGAGATCAAATTTTGTGTGAAAAACAAAATTAATTGCGCGGACGCATTCCGAATGTTGACTGTGTCATATGGTGAAGATACCTTGGACCTAAGTAACGTTTATCGGTGGTACAAAATGTTTTCAGAGGGCCGAGAAGATGTGAACGACGAAAAGCGTGCCGAACGCCCGAGCACGTCAACAACAGACGAAAACATTGATGAAGTGAAGAAAATAGTATTGGTCAATCGTCGAATCACCGTTAGAGAAGTTGCTGAGGACTTATCGATTGGCTCGTCCCATTCGATTTTTACTAATGATTTGAGCGTGAGACGGGTCGTCGCGAAATTCGTACCAAAAACAGCATCGCATTAAAATTGCTAAGGAGCTGTTGGACTCTGTCCGCAACGACCCAAATTTGCTCTAAAGGGTCATAACTGGTGACAAATCATGGGTGTATGGTTGTGACGTAGAAACTAAAGCTCAATTATCCCAATGGTAGCTGCCGCACGAGCGAGACGGTACGCTACGATTGAGGAGATAAAGACGGCATCGAAGGAGGATCTGCACAAGATCACAAAAAATGATTTGTTTGAAGTGCTTTGAGGATTGGAAAAAACGTTGGCACAAGTGTATAATATCTGGTGGGGATTACTTTGAAGGGGTCAAAATAGATATTCATGAATAAATAAATAATTTTTGAAAAAAAAAAATTCTTGATACTTTTTGAACAGACCTCGTATATTCTCATTAAAGATGTTTTTATTTTACTACATTTTTTTTTGTGCGTAAAAATACAAACTTAAACATTTTTTTTAAATAGTTTAGTTAGATTTGATAGAAAAAAAAAATTATAGGCATGTCTTTATCTACTCACAAGATGGTGCTATGATCAACATCTAAAAATTGGCTTCGAAATGTGTTAACGGACAAATTAATAACACAAATTTAACCATTATGAATGAAGTCAATAAAAAAATAATTAAAAATATCATTTACTTTAAAAAAACTATAGAATAAAAATTGCTAGTCTTTTATTTTATAAAGAATTTTATAATCGATTTTAAAGGTACACCCTTAAAAATAATAAAAGTAAAAATAAACCACAAAAATCGTATTTTCAAATCGAATCTTAAGTTTTCTAGATATCATACTAATTATTTTTAAGGTGCTATTTTGTTTTTTTTACAAGTTTTTGTTTTTGGTTTTTTTTTCTATTTCAGTTATGTTTCATCATTTAAATAGCAGTTTTTATATAAAAAAAACCCTGTAAGATATTTTAAAATTAATGTAGTAAGACATTTTTGTCCGTCAGTGTATATATGTGGAAATACTCAGTTTACGTTTACAGTTTCTTTTCAAACGACTACCAAATCCACTTTTCTCATTGTCAGCAATTCAACTTTTATTGTTAGAAAAGGAAAGAGATTAAAAACGTAGCACATTTTGTACTCTTGCAGCAGCTGACCGATTTATTAAGTTTTTTTTCTTCTCTCATAACAACAACAAAGTTGATTATCCCCTACCGGACGAATGGTAAGGTAATAAATACGAAAGCGCCTCTCTTACTCTATTACATATAATTGCAGAGAGCATATATATCAATATTGACACTCTGATTATAGAAGAAAAAAGAGATACGAAATAGTCAGAGAGAGACGTAATAATACGCATTTTTTTTTTATTTCAATTACGTAAAATTATTTTGAAAAAAAAATACGAATTTCAAAGCTGAGTAATAAAAAAAACGAGTACAAAATAATAAAAAAATGCTAAAAAATTGAAAAACGTAATATAGTTTTTTTTCTTCATTTCTCCTTTGAATGCCATAGACAGAAGAGCAGTGGGAAACGAGGGAGAAGAGAAAGAAAATTCTGTTGTGCAAAAATGGTAAAAATGAAGTTCGTTCAACTTTTCTGCAAATATGGTCTCAATCTTTTTATCAATGATTATTTAACGTTAACGATGACGTGCACAAACTGCTACCAATACAGTACGCGTGAAAAAATGTAAGTACACTCTTAAATTGGAATTGAAAAAAAAGTATTTCTTTAATTTGTGATGTAACGAGGTCTGTTCAAAAAGTATCGCGAATTTTGTGTTTTTTCAAAAATTATTTTTTTATTCATGAATATCTAATTTGTCCCCTTCAAAGTAATCATAATCCTCGATTGGAAAAAACGTTGGCACAAGTGTATAATATCTGGTTATGTTGCTTCGTGCAACTTGCGCATAACTTGCAGGTAATATTCCTTATTGACCGTTCTATCCTGTGGCAAGAACTCACGATGCACCACGCCCCTGCAATCGAAGAAATCTGTAAACAAAACCTTCACGTTCGACCGAACTTGGCGTGCTTTTTTCGGTCTTGGCTCGTGCAGCAGCTTCCATTGGGATGATTGAGCTTTGGTTTCTACGTCATAACCATAAGCCCATGATTCGTCACCAGTTATGACCCTCTGGAGGAAATGTGGGTCGTCGCGGACAGAGTCCAACAGCTCCTTAGCAATATTAATGCAATGCTGTTTTGGTCGAAACTGAGCAAAAATCGAAGACGAGCCAAAACACGTGCAAGCAAAGCAGTTCTCAAAAATTAACTGAACATTCAAAATGGCCGAACTTGTCGGCGTTAGCGAGAGACATGAGTACCAACATAACGCCACAAAAAATCGAATAAACTTAACCCGCGGAAATTCAAAATTCGCGATACTTTTTGAACAAACCTAAGATGGGGTTTGTTTTTCTTTTTTTTCTTCTAAATAATTAATTTATTATTGAGAAAAATCAAATTATATTTTTTAACATTCTAAATTACTTATTTTTCTCTAAATTTTCTTTTTTAATGATTAAAGTTCATAAATCTAAGTTAAGAAATATTCCAACTTATTGACTATAAGCAGTCGTCAGCTTTATCACATATAGTATAGATATACAAAATGAAAAAATAAAGGTAAAATTATATTTTGTTCGCCCCTGCTTCAAGGATTTTTACATTCAATTTTTATATTGATTTTTTAATTTACTCTTAATAAAGGTAGACGTTGACGATTATGACCACCCCCCCCCCCCCCCTCCATCAAAATTCATCAACGATACCTGATAACTTACCATACAAAACTCAACAGTTTACATTCAAAAACAGGAAATTCTAAGGGAACTGTCGATAAGATGAGAGGACACAGCAAGCAACACTCAATATTGCAGTCAATTTTTATTTAGTTCAAAACACCTCCTCCTCCTCCTCGTCCTCCTCACTTCGAGAACTAAACCCCCTCTTGTACCATTACTATTCAAAAGATTCGATGATTTTTGTAACCATCGTTATATTCATATTTTATGTTTTTTTTCCCTTTTTTTATAGGAAAGTCTTGCCAAAGGTGCGCACCACTTTTAGAAAAGTGGAGCACTCAGCATCAAGCGTCAGTAGCATCACCAGCACTCATGTACACGTGAGCATAAAAAAAATACGGTAAGATGGATACGAATACCGTTGCTATGGGAATCACAAATTTATAATCTGCTGTGTCGTATATTATGAGAAGAAAATAAGAAAATAACAACAACAACAACAACGATGAAATACGAAAAATATTAAAATTTGCATTTGCCAAACGAGAAGATGATGTTCTAGTTTCTTGATGCGCTGTTCTATTATGGCTATTACAGGCAAAGTGACAATATTAGATTTGTTGAAAAGTACACCACGACACTGAAGGAGTGGAAGGATGCTGGGCAGGGTACTGATCTTGCGGAATGTATTAATATCGATAAAGTGCAAAATATCACCACAATCTGCTCGCATCAAACCCCACAAAAGTGCTTCGTAAAGTGGTACACTGTAGTTAGCAGCAGCCGCCTGGATTAGATCTAAGCTTTCACCCACATTCGGCTTCTGCACATACCATGAACACTTTACCTTCTCTTGACGTCGTGGCGCACATGCTAACAATCGCCACTCCCCCTTTCTTCTATTCCCTTATCAATCTTTCGGATAAACAACGGATATTGTTACCACCAACATCAGTCAATACAACTACACATACAATGAAATTTCTCGTTAATCGTTCAAATCAAGGCAACGACAAGTGACCTTTCTAAGTCATTCAACCGCACTAAAAATGCCTCTCCAACCCACCTCTCATTATCGCAAACAATTCTAATAGTGCTAACTTTGCACACACACCCATATAAACACATATATGTACAACAATACCGCAACTCTATTGCTGCAATGTTTACTGACTCGTACTCAAAAAGATTTTTTTTCCTTTATATTCTCAACTCTCTTTGGCCATTTTCCCGTCTCTACAGCAATATACTTTTCCCATTGTTCATTCTCTCTTTTTCTTCTCATTCGAGCAAAAATACTGATTAGAAAAAGAGGCCATCAGAAATATGTACGTTCTCACACAACCGAATACAATTGCACATAATTTCAACTCTTTCAAGTTAAGATTTTTTTTTTTTTTTAGGTTTTTCACTTGGTCTGATCTACTATAATCTCTGCTGTGCTTTTATGGGAATTAAAAAAAAAACTCCATTACGGCACTTACATTATAAAATTCAATCATTTGAAAATTCCAGAAAAAGTTCTAAAAAAATCATTTGAAAACTTCAGAAAAACTTCTAAAGAAATCATTTGAAAATTTCAGAAAAAATTCTAAAAAAAATTAATTTGAAAATTGCGAAAAAAGTTATAAAAAAAAATCATTTGAAAATTTCAGAAAAACTTCTAAAAAAAATCATTTGGAAATTTAAAAAAACTTCTAAAAAAATCATTTGGAAATTATAAAAAAGTTCTAAAAAAAATCATTGGAAAATTTCAAAAAAGTTCTAAAAAAAAGTTTTTTCCCCATATTTCGGGAACTAGAGTATTTTCAAGGCCCCATATACGGCAATTGCGTTTATTAAGGTATTAAATGAGCCTCAATAGCAATATGATGACCATAAATGAGACTCAATAGCAATATGATGACCATAAATGAGCCTCAATAGCATAAATAAAGCGCGAAACATGGCTACGGCAGAATCAACACGTTTTTACGAGGTTTTTATAATTCTAACGGATTACTTAGTAATTGGACGATCCATAATGTAAAATGGTAAACCTTAAACTAAACAAATCTCACCTTGGATGACATTCATGAACTGAATAACCTGGTATGTACTGAAAGGTTTTTGAATTGTTTGTGCAAAAAAATATTCTTCCAAGTTTGTGATTAAAAATTAATAATTGCTACTGAAAACACTCAATCTCCAAAAAAATCAATTTTTAGAGACTTTTTATTGAAAGAACTTCTCTTCACAGACGATAATAGACAGTTGACATAATGAATGAATTTTCCTAAAAAGTCCTCAACAATAAGTTTATTGACAAAAAAAAACAATAATAAATTTAAAAATAATTATAATAAGAAAATTTATATTATGAGAATACCTTTACCTTTTCTGTGATGCTGATATTCTCCAACATTTTCCTCAATTAATCCAGGCATGATTGTATTTACGATATTATTCAAAAGTAATTCACAAACAATTATAAAAATTTTACTATACAAAACTAATAAATCAAAAGAATTTCCAATTTTTCCTTATATAAAAACGATCGTTGATTAATAACTTTTTCTTCTTCTTTTCTCTCTCAATAAATAATAACTATTTTGTTAAATAAGTTTTTTTTTTAAAAAAAAATGCTTTTCTCTTTTTAAATTATTCACATTGTTGTTTTTTTTTCAAAATAAAACTCTGTAAGTTAGAAATTTAAAATAAGAATTTTTAATCATTCTGAATAAATTACACGAATAGTTTCTGAAATCAATTTTGTTTCTGATAAGCAGTCGTTTCCGTAAAAACTTTAAAAAAAATGTCCACTTTTAAGATGTATTTTCACTTCTATAGTTTTGTTTATTAAAATCTATACACTTAATTATTTTTAAAAAAAATTTATATGTACATACACACATAAATTCATATCAGTATTATTTAACGGATTACCTGAGAAACAAAAGCCACCTTCACAGACAATAAACAGAAATTTCGTTGAAGATATTTGTGCCACTGAGTTAAGAGTTTGCATAAAAAAATAAACGACGACGTTAAAAATATACCAGTTTTTTTTCAGAACAGAGTTATTTATTAGATGATAAAAAAACATAATTCATGTAAAAACTACCAAAAATCTAATAAAAATATCAAAAAAGTTCTAAAAAAAAATTATTTACAAATTTCAGAAAAGTTCTAAAAAAATTCTAAAGAAAATTTCAAACAAGTTCTAAAAAATCATTTGGAAATTGTAGAAAAGGTCCAAAAATATTCATTCAAAAATTGTAAGCAAATTTTAAAAAAATCATTTGAAAATTTCAAGTTTTTAAAAAAAAAATTCTTGTTTAAAATTTTAAAAAAGTTCTTTAAAAAATCATTTCAAAATTTTCAAAAAAGTTTAAAAAAAAATTCGTTCGAAAATTTCAAAAAAGTCTTAAAAAAATTATTTGAAAATTCCAGAAAAAGTTCTAAAAAAATCATTTGAATATTCCAGAAAAAGGTCTAAAAAAAATCTTGTTGAAAATTTCAAAAAAGTTCTATAAAAACATTATTTGGAAATTTCAAAAATGTTGTAAAAAAATGATTTGAAAATTCCAGAAAAAGTTCTTTAAAAAATCTTTTGCAAATTCCAGAAAAAGTTCTTAAAAAAATTATTTGAAAATTCCAGAAAATGTTCTAAAAAATCATTTGAAAATTGCAAAAATGTTCTAAAAAAAACCATTTGAAAATGTCAAAAATGTTCTTAAAAAATCATTTGAAAATTGCAAAAATGTTCTAAAAAAATGTTCACCCTTCTTCTCCCAGTCATATTACAAAATATAAAATTTAAAAACAAAATAAAAACTCACACAAACCCAAAATGTATAAAAAAAAATAATTGTTTTCTTCAAATAAACTTAAAAATCAATTAAATTAAATTTAAAAAAAAATTATGAATAATAAAATCAAAAAGGAAAAATGGCACTGCACTGTTAAATATATATTGGACTAACCAACGATTCCTCTCACGGTTCGACAATCTGACCTGATTAAATCCTCCCTCGCACACTCCTATTTAAAAGAGAACTTTAAAATAGTCCCACCCCTTTTGCACCAATGTTTTCCACCCAAGATTTTACAAATCTACCAAATTAACTCAATTCAACTATGAGAAATTCTGCAAATCTGCAAAAACCTGAAATTGCAATTTCGCACGTACCTTCTGGTAATTACGTATATAACAAAGAAATAGAAAATAAATATTAAGCGAATTTCTGCAAAATACTGGAGAGAAGATAAGGATAACATTTCCCATTTTTTAGAGGATTTTTTTTTCTCAATTCATATGCAGTCTAGGGTGGGTACTGTAAGAAATTTTCCAGATGACATTTTTTTCTGTACTTATTTTTAACGGAGTCGTATGATTACCGCCCTTTTTTGGTCTGAACTTAAAGATTTTTTTTTAATCTGGACCATATAAGTGGTTTCAAAAAAACATTACAATTTTTGCCTCTATTTCGCATAAAATTCTCAGGACGCATAATATCACGATTTGATTATGTCAATTGAACTCCAACCAAGATCGTGCAATTTGACGCCGTTCGTATCTGAAGCGCAAATTGGATAGCCCTATACAATTACTATCCGAACACGCACGGAGATATGTCCTTTTTGTGTGGTTGTTTATTTTTCAGTTACTTTTATCAATCGTTTTTATAAAAATTGTTCCCAATTTTAGGTATTTTTCTCCATTTTATTCGAATTGAATAAAAATAAAGTTTCGAAACTGTTTTTTTCTTTAACAATAATAATTTAAATTTTACAAGAAAAAAAAACCTTGGTTTCGTGGTTTAGAAAAGTTGTTATTTGTAGTATAATTAGTAAATATAATATCAAATTTGTTTTGGATTTTGTTTTTGATAATCTTTCTATGCTTTTTTAGTTGAAGTTAATTAAGGAAAAATGTTCCGGGAATGAAAAAAGGAAAGTTTACCATTTTTTTTAATTTATATCAAAAAACCACAACAACTTATTAAAAATGGAAATTTGTTTTTTTTTCATATGACAACAAAAAATTAAATTAATTAATTCGAAACCACTTCTAGTTTTCTCCCATTAAGCTTATATTTTTAATATTTACTATTTCAAATTTTGTTATAGAAATTTTTTTGTTGAAAAATTGCATTTAAATTATTTGAAATTTTATAATTTTGACTTGTACACGTACGATTAAATAAAAAAAATTCTTAACCAAATAAAAATTTTTTTTTGTACAATAAATTGAATATTTTTGCAACTAATGTTTTCCGGTATATTTTTAAATAATGCGCAATAAATAGCAGCAATACAGAAAAATGCACTAAGTGCACAGATTGCACCTTCAAAAAATTCCACCTTGAAAACTATTTAAAGACATGAACATATTTTTTCCGGGAGTTTTTTTTTATTTTTTAACACAAAAAACAATTGAAAAGCTGCTATTTTATTTAAAAGTAAAAAGTCACGTCACGCCATGCAGCAGAAAAAAAATTGTTTGGGTATATTTTTTTATTATTTATTGACTAATTTTTTTATTTATTGACCAAATTTTTTTTTTAAATCAAAAGTAATATAAAATTTAACATTTTAAATATGAGAAGAAAAAAAAAGATCCTTGAATTATCTCAATTTTCTATAATGTTTATTTGGTTTTTAAAAAAATCAAATAATAAATAAAAATTTGCCAAGATTTTATTCTTATAATTTATTTAATTCCAATTAATTCAATTTAATTTATAAAAAAAAATTACATAAAAAAACAAAAAATCAATAATTATTTGCATTTCAATTTCCTTAAAACAAATTAACTTCAATAACTGAAAATTTGGTAGTTACTGTAATTTACTAATAATGAACAGAGAAAGAAGAGTTATGATTTAAAAATTCTAAAAAAAATCGTTTGAAAATTTCAAAAAAGGTCTAAAAAGTCATTTGAAAATTTCAAAAGTTCTAAAAAAAATCATTTAAAAATTTCAGAAAAGTTCTAAAGAAAATAGTTTGAACATTTCAGAAAAGTTCAAAAAAAAATCGTTTGAAATTTTCATTAAAGTTGTAAAAAAAATCATTTGAAAATTTCCAAAAAAAAGGTCTAAAAAAATCATTTGAAAATCCAACAAAGTTCTAAAAAAAATTCATTTCAAAATTTTAAAAAAGTTCTAAAAAAATCGTTTGAAAATTTCAAAAAAGTTCTAAAAAAATCATATCGAAATTGCAAAGAAGTTCTAAAAAAATCATTTGAAAATTTCAAAAAAAGGTCTTAAAAACATCGTTTGAAAATTTCAAAAAAGGTCTAAAAAAAAATCATTTGAAAATTTCAAAAAAAAAGTCTAAAAAATAGTTTGAAAATTTCATTAAAGTTCAAACAAAATCATTTGGAAATTGAAAAGAAGTTCTAAAAAAAAATTGTTTAAAAATTTCAAAAAAGGTCTAAAAAAATCATTTGAAAATTTCAAAAAAGGTCTAAAAAAATCGTTGGAAAATTTCAAAAAAGGTCTAAAAAATAGTTTGAAAATTTCATTAAAGTTTAAAAAAAAATCATTTGGAAATTGCAAGAAGTTCTAAAAAAATTATTTGCAAATTCAACAAACTTCTAAAAAAAATCATTTGAAAATTGCAAAAAAGTTTTTTAAAAAATTGTTTGAAAATTTCAAAAAAGTTCTAAAAAAAATCATGTCGAAATTGCAAAGAAGTTCTAAAAAAAATCATTTGAAAATTTCAAAAAAGGTCTTAAAAAATCGTTTGAAAATTTCAAAAAAGGTCTAAAAAAATAGTTTTATAATTTCAAAGAAGGTCTAAAATAAAATCATTTGGAAACTGTAAAGAAGTTCTAAAAAAATCATTTAAAAATTTCAAAATGAGGTCCAAAAAAAATGATTTGAAAATTTCAGAAAAAGTTCTAAAAAAATCATTTGAAAATTTCACAAGTTTTTTAAAAAAAAATTATTTTTTTTTTTAACCTTAAAAAAATTTCAAAAGTTATCGAAAGAAGAAAAAAAAATTTGCGCAAAAAACCGCTCTTGTTTTGGGCGACTATAAAAAAAAACAGAAAGCTGAATAATACCCTATTTTGCCCTTTACATCCATCCACCCACCTTCACCCGTTGATATTACAAAATATAAAATTTGAAAATTAAAATAAAAATTCAAACAAAAACCCAATATGTATAAAAAAAAAATAATTGTTTTCTTCAAATAAACTTAAAATTCAATTAAATTAAAAATTTATTTTTAATTTAATTTATTAAAAAAAATTTTAAAAATTATGTCATAATTATTTGATCAATAACTGAAAATTTGGTACTCCTACTTTAATTTACTAAATACTAATGAATAGAGAAAGAAGATAAATCCGAACGGACTAGTTACAGAGGAGGATAGAGGTGAACAAAACAAAACGCTAAAAAGAAAGCGTGCAATTCGAAAGGGTTTAACCAATAAACACGCAAATGACAAAAGTCACTTCAATCAAATAAATAATCAATCGTAAATACCCACAATTACAAATACAAATACAACCAATAGTGGATGGGTGCTGTATTTAACGTTATCATTTGCAAATGCCTTTAATAAAATATTGAGATTATAACACACACACACACACACCACCTACAGTAATTGGTCAAAGTATTTCAAAACAGAAAAAAATAAAACAAAAAGAAACAGAAAAAATGTAAATAATTTTATGATAACTTACTTCAGTGCATGTTCGTTGTTAACTATAGCTATGTTTACATATACGAGTATATTGGAGTACAAAATGCCAATAAAAAAAAAAAACACGAAAAAAAACCAGATTTTCAGAACGTAAACACGTACTTAGGAGGGAGGACGGACCACATTTTAATTAATGATAATAAAATTCGTTTCTAATCTTTTTTTTAATAAAATAAAGAAAAGAAAAATGGAGGGGCACAAAAAAATCTATGGAAATTTAATATTGCGCAATAAAAATACTTATTTCAAAAATTGTTCGCATTTTTTGTTTATTATTAAATAAAAAAGAAAAATAATTCCTTACTTTTATTTATATTGGGTGGGTAAAATTTTGTCCAAACAGAGGCAAACTAATCTGATAATTTAAGGAATCAATAAAAAAGAAAATGGTTCATAATTTGGAAATACTTAAAAAAAAAATTTCAAAAAAAAGTCATTTTTAAAGTTATTGATTTGTTGTTGCCATCGCACATGTAAATTGCATTAAACAAAAAGCCATCAAAAGAAAAATAGACAACCAAAGAGAGAAGGAAGTAGTTGAACGAATGTGCATTGTTCAACTAATGAAAAGTTGAAAAAAAGCAACTCACTCGAAATGGAAGTACAACAATTTTGATCAATTGAAGTGTGTTGAATTGATTTCTTATTGACCGAATTCGATGTTGGCTGAATTTTTTGTTGACCAAAATGGTTGTTGAATATAATTTTTTTTTTGTTACTAATTTAATTGGTTTTGAAATTGATTTTTACTAAGTAAACCCAGTTTTTTTTAAATCAAGTTCGATGTTGAACAGACAAATTTTGTTGACTAAACTCTACGTTGAACTGAGTTTTTGTTGTTCGATGTCGAATTGATTTTTTACTAATCAAATTTGATGTTGAATTGTTTTTTTTATTGATCAATTGTTTTCTGTTTCAAGAGACTTTTTGTCTATTGGCTGTGTTGAACTGAGTTTTTGTTGACCGAATTCGATGTTGGCTGAATTTTTTGTTAACCAAAATGGTTGTTGAATATAATTTTTTTATTTTTTTTTTTGTTAGTAAATAATTGATTTTGGAATTGATTTATAATAAGTCCAGAATTTTTTAATAAAATTTAACGATGACCAGACAAATTTTGTTTACTAAAATCGATGTTCAACTGAGTTTTTGTTGTTCGATGTTAAATTGATTTTACTAACCAAATTAGATGTTGAATTGTTTTTTTTATTGATCAATTGTTTTCTGTTTCAAGAGACTTTTTGTCTATGAGCTGTGTTGAACTGAGTTTTTGTTGACCGAATTCGATGTTGGCTGAATTTTTTGTTGACCAAAATGGTTGTTGAATATATTTTTTTATTTTTATTTTTTACTAAATAATCGGTTTTGAAATTGATTTTTACTAAGTAAACCAAGTTTTTTTTTAAATAAAATTTAACGTTGAACAGACAAATTTTGTTGACTAAAATCGACGTTGAACTGAGTTTTTGTTGTTTGAAATTATTTGATTTCTTATAAAAAATTCACATTTTACTGACCAAATTTGATGTTGAATTGTTTTTTTTTTCTTTAGCAAATTTAATGTTGAAGTGAGTTTTTGTTGATCAAAGAAGTCGATTTTGCATAAGTTTGTTTTTACTTCCATCGAAATCAATAACAAATTATTTTCTGTCAAGTTAAAGTCCATAAAAATCGATGTTGAACTGTTTATTAATTGATCAAAATCGATGTTGAATCGATTTCTTTTAACTTAATTTGATGTAGAATGAATTTTTTTAAAAACAAATTTAATATTGTATTAATTTTTATTTGCAAATTTAACATTTAATTGAGGTTTTTTAATCAAAAATAATGCCAAACTAATATTTTTCATCAAAATTTGGTTAGAAAATAATTTTAAAATGATTAATTTTCGAAAAAATCGTTGATGAATTGTTTAATTGATCAAAATATTTTTATGTTGAATTGATTTTTTTAAAGTTTTAGTTTCTGTTGATGCTTAACGGAGTTTTCGTTGACCTAAAATCAATACCTTATTTTCACTTTTTTTTAAGTTAGCACACAAAACAAGTTAAAATAAGTAAGGTAATTTTTTTTAAATGAAATAATTAATTTTTTTAAAAATATTTAATGGCTATTTTATTATTATTTAATAACTTAATGTAAAATTAACAACAACAACAAAAAAATCAATAAAAGTCGAATTAGACGGCATCAAATTCGGTTCCATTTATAAGAATTTTTATGAATAATTTTTGTACATTTAAGATAATTTTTTAGTTAATTTAAAAAAAAAAATGCATTTCATAATAAAACGATTATTATTCGCCAATCTAAGCGAGTACAAATAAAGTCTGAGTAGACTTTTTTCTATACAAAAGTTTTTAATCATAATTTTAATTTTATTTTCTTGCGGTTGTCATCATATCCGGTAAAAATTATTAAAGGAAAAAAAGAATATTGAATAAAATGTTGCATGTTAAAAAAGTCAATAATTTTTACAAAATGACAAAAAAAATGCCTTAATTTGCTTAATGAATTTATAAAGAAAGTTTAGAATATGTTCACAGTTTTTTCTCTCTTTTTTTATTGTGCAAATAAAGAAAGGTTGATTAATATCAATTCTAGACTTTTCGAAATAAAATGAAAATTACAAAAACTTGCAAATAATCACACCATCACGTAATCATAATTCGGTTCTTAGTGTGGAATGAAAATTTTCCTACCGCACACATGCTTTTTCTTTCTATAAAAAAAAAATTAAATTTTTTGGCAACAATCACCATCAGCCACCGAACTATCTTTATTTCTAGAGTGAAATTTTCACGGAAATTATTTCTTAACATAGCGACTCTGTCCCTGCTGCGTGTTATAATCCAAGAATTTAGCAAATAAATTTAAATAAAATTTAAAAAAAAAATTCAACAACAAAAATTTGCAAGAAAAACGATAGAAAAATGGAAATGCAGAAGAGAAAGTGGATTTTTGGAGACACTAATTCAGACTGTAAGGAACATAGTTTCTTCTGAAAGGAATGAACTAAAAAAAGTAAATATATTTTTCGCTTTAATTAATCAAAAATGCATTAAACTTATTTTCAGAAATTGGAACATTTCCATCACTCTCTTCCTACTCACCTTCCCGTTTTTAAATCAACTTTTTATAAAAAAAAATTAATCGACTTTTATAAAAAGTACAAATATTTTCGCTGTTAATGGAATTTACAGTCGCAAAGTTCGAGTACTTAAAATAATGTACAAACAAAAACTATTTTGATGACACTTAAAAAATTCCACAAATCTTAAGATTTTATCTGAAGGAATTTATTTTTATCCACAAAAATTGATCTTAAATTTCATATTTAATAGCAGCAAAACGAAATCCATTTCTTCTTAAAGGAACAAAAATTCCATTTTTTTAAGGAACAAAGTTTTCCAGTTTTTTTTAGGGAACAAAAATTTTACTTTTTTTTGAGGAACGAAAATTCTATTTTTTTTAAGGAACGAAAATTCTAATTTTTTGAAGAAACAATTTTTTTTTGAGGAACAAAAATTCAATTTTTTTAAGGAACAAAAATTCCATTTTTTTAAAAGGAACAAAATTTTCCAGTTTTTTTTCAAGGAACGAAAATTCTTTATTTTTTAAGAAACAATTTTTTTTAAGGAACAAAATTTTTCAGTTTTTTTTAAGGAACTAAAAATCCATTTTTTTTTTAAGTAACAATTTTTTTTTGAGGACCAAAAACTCCACTTTTATTTTAAAGGAACAAAATTTTTTAGTTTTTTTCTTCAAAGAACAAAAATTCGACTTTTTTTAAGGAACAAAATTTTCCAGTTTTTTTTTCAAGGAACTAAAAATTCATTATTTTTTTTGAAGGAACAAAATTTTCCAGTTTTTTTCTCAAGGAACTAAAAATCCATTATTTTTTTTTGAAGGAATGAAAATTTTTTTTTTTAAAGAAACAAAATTTTCCAGTTTTTTTTAAGAAACAAAATTTTCCAGTTTTTTTTCAAGGAAATAAAAAATTCCATTTTTTCAAAAAAACTAAAAATCATTTTTTTTTTTAAAGAAACAATTTTTTTAAAGGGACAATTAATTTTCCAGTTTTTTTTTTAAAGAACAAAATTCAACTTTTTTAGGGAACAAAATTTTCCAGTTTTCTTCAAGGAACTAAGTCTATTTTTTTAAAAGAAACAATTCTTTTCGAGGAACTTTTTAAAAATTCCATTTTTTTTAAAGGAAACATTTTTATTTAAAAAAAAAACAAATTTTTGCAATGTAAAAAATCAAGTCTTTTTTTTCGAATTTTCAATATAATTAAAATGCCGTAAATGGTTAAGTGAAAATTAATAGAAAAAAACACTTGCACAAAATCGATGGCAACTTAATCCCCCACCACATATTCAAAATTCGAAAATCACATGGAACTGCCTCGTGAAGGAGAATCGAGAACGTGATTTTGGAGGAACATTTGTGTAGGTCAGAAGCACTTGCCGTCAAAATGAGGACGCGCCAACGTATTCTCCTGAGCATATTTTTATTAATTTCTGAATGGGAATCAGGTTTTCTTCCATTTTCCATCACACATAAAATCACATGGAATCTAGTACAATTTTTCTTTCTGTCTAAATGCACATGTCATTTTATTATATCGTACATACTGATCACGTGACTAGTCTATTTTTGACATAAGCAATGCCATGCCATGTGACATTTATTATCCAAAAGTTTTGAATTATTGTAAGGAAAACATTTAAGGACAATTATACTAATAACAAAAATAATTAAATTAAAAAAAAGACAAAAATTTACAGGGTGGCCAGTGAAAAACTGGATTTTTGTTGGAAAATTTTTAACTTTTTAATTTTTTTATATTATTTATTTGCGTTTTTTCTGTAGGTTATTATAGATCATATACTTTTGAGAATAAACTGGTTAATAATGATGTTTAGCAACGAGCTTCAAAAAAAGCTATCGAACATAATCAGGAGGTATTGATCGAACATAATCAGGACATACAGCCTGCCTTGTATCTTGCGAAAATCCCCAATATTCTTCTGAAATTCTCCAATCCTAAATCCAAACCGTCCAGAACTCGTTTACCAAAAGAAGAGTAACAGTCAGTAAACGTAAAACGTGACTTTTACTCTGTGCCCTAAGCCAAGGCTACCATATACTTAAATGGCAGCGAAATACCACACGCCATCAAAGTTTGATATCAAAGACTAAGGTACTGGCACCCATCTGGACTTACGGACTAGAACCCATCTGGCAATGCCCTATACTGGCACCCATCTGGACTTACGGACTAGAACCCATTTGGACGTACGGCCTAGAATCCATCTAGACTTACGGACTAGAATCCATATGGGCTTACGAACTAGAATCCATCTGGACTTACGGACTAGAATCCATCTGGACTTACGAACTAGAATCCATCTGGACTTACGGACTAGAATCCATCTGAACTTCCAGACTAGAATCCATTCGGACTTACGGACCAGAACCCATCTGGACTTACGGACTAGAATCCATTTGGACTGACGGACCAGAACCCATCTGGACTTACGGACTAGAATCCATTTGGACTTACGTCCTTGAATCCACCTAGACTTACGGACTAGAACCCATATGGACTTACGGACCAGAACTCTCCAATTCGAGTCGAATCCAGTCCCTTCAATCAAAAATACTCCTCACAATTGTCGACGCTCGCTTTTATGTGTACGCACTACTGTTATACACCATGATCTCAAAGTCTCTTTTCTTCATCATGATATTACTGTGTCTCGTTATAAAAAGTTCCATTCTCGTATCTAAAATCATACTAATCCCCTTGTTCAGAAACTATCCTTCACATCCTTTCCTAAAAACAAACACCCATCGAAGACTTAAGCGTCACTGGTCTAGTCAGTCACTTAACAGAAAGTTTACTTGTTTTTAACAAAATATTTTATTCAATTATTAATGACTGATTTTATTTTATAAAATGTTTGCGCCAATTTTTTTTTTGTAATATTGAAAGATAAAATTTTTTCCAACTGGGACCTTTTTGACGATGTCTACGTCTACACTGTTATTATTACTTTCCAATAGGTACTATTACAGCATTTGAACTGAAATGATAACAAAAAATTCTCCATGTTTATTTATCACATGGAATTTTCCCACGCCATTTTTTTTTCACATAAACTTTTACGATAAACAAAAATGGGAATTTTTTTTTTCCATTTTTATATTGTATATTAAACCAAATTTACCAACCTAAAGAAAATGTTGTGTTTGCAAATATTGTAGGAAATTTTCTGTATTACGCATTGGATTTTCAATTATTTAAATTAACCAAAATATGGTATGTGTGCATGTGTATTATTTTACGTCCAGTAAATGAAAAAAGTGCAAATAAAATGAACGGAAATAACAACAAAAACAAGCAATAAACTAAACTGAATTGGCGAAAATTTGTGTGTGCATGGATGTGTTTGTGCTTTGCCTATTTTGTGTTTTCCGTTTAAGTACACAAAACCAAATAAAGCGAAATAGTCCGTTCCACATACATACTCGTGGATAAGTAAATTGTTACATTGTATAGCCGCCCGCCTGTTAGTATTTGTGTACATTTTGTGCTGATTAATTTCATTATCACCCTTAATTTAGTGCGCAAATTCAGTAATCTGTTTTAGTAAAAAAAAAAAAAAAAAAACAACAAAAAAATTAATATTGAAATGTCTTCTTTTAAGTAACTGGCATTTATAAGTAAGCAAGCAATAACAAATAGAATTACAAAAGCAAGAACAATTTTTTGGAGAGAAATTTATGAAAAATAATTTGTTTTGTTGTTTATTAAAAGAATTAACAAAACGTCTTATCAGCGCAAAGAAACAATGAATTAAACTGAAAAAAATGCTCAGAATTTTATTGACAGCTAGAATAATTTATTCATGTACACTGCAGGCCAACAGTATACGTCATATTCTATGGAAAGTTTTGGTTAAAATCTTAATAAACCGGAAACGCACATAAATTATTTCTGTAGATAAATTATATAATATATGGTAAATAAAAATAAATTAAAAATTTGTAAATATTTTATTTTCTCCTGGAAATACTAAAGAAAAAAAAGGGAGTTATTATTTAAATTCATGTTTTTTTTTTTATAATAAAACACCAATTTTCTTTTGTGCGCAGAAAAACTCTTATCAGCGCAAAAAAAAACAATGAATTAAACTTAAAAAAATTCTAAGAATTTTATTGACAGCTAAAATAATTTATTCATGTACACTGCAGGCCAAAAGTATACGTCATATTCTATGGAAAGTTTTGGTTAAAATCTTAATAAACCGGAAACGCACATAAATTATTTCTGTAGATAAATTATATAATATATGGTAAATAAAAATAAATAAAAATTTGTAAATATTTTATTTTCTCCTGGAAATACTAAAGAAAAAAGGGAGTAATTATTTCCATTCATGTTTATTTTTCCATTCATGAAAAAACACCAATTTTCTTTTGTGCGCAAAAAAAAGTCTTTTAAGCGCAAAAAAACAAGGAACTAAACTTAAAAAAATTCTTAGAATTTTATTGACAGCTAAAATAATTTATTCATGTACACTGCAGGCCAAAAGTATACGTCATATTCTATGGAAAGTTTTGGTTAAAATCTTAATAAACCGGAAACGCACATAAATTATTTCTGTAGATAAATTATATAATATATGGTAAATAAAAATAAATAAAAATTTGTAAATATTTTATTTTCTCCTGGAAATACTAAAGAAAAAAGGGAGTAATTATTTCCATTCATGTTTATTTTTCCATTCATGAAAAAACACCAATTTTCTTTTGTGCGCAAAAAAAAGTCTTTTAAGCGCAAAAAAACAAGGAACTAAACTTAAAAAAATTCTTAGAATTTTATTGACAGCTAAAATAATTTATTCATGTACACTGCAGGCCAAAAGTATACGTCATATTCTATGCAAAGTTTTGGTTAAAATCTTAATAAACCGGAAACGCACATAAATTATTTCTGTAGATAAATTATATAATATATGGTAAAAAAAAAAAAATTTTTTGTAAATATTTTATTTTATTTTCTACGGAAATATTAAAAAAAAAAAAAGAGAGTATAATTTCCATTCATGTTGTTGGTTAGTTGTTTTTTTTTTGACATAACACAATTACTATAATTAAGGATAATTTTGATTGGTTTTTTTTCTTCTTAATATTCTATTTATCTCAATTCTATAGAACAAAATTAAATTTAAAAATATTGTTAAAGAATTTGTGTAATTATTTTTGTTGTAATGGCGGACTTTTATTGTTACTTAACTTAACGAAAGTAAATCGAAGCTGTTAAGATTAAAATTTCAAAATGTTGTGTGTTCATAGAATGTGATCGAAGGTTATCGGAGGTTTTATTTTAAACAAATAGTTGAAGCTACGATCTTCTAATTTGCAATTTTAAAAGTTAAAAAAAGAACACCGAAGTTTGGTGTGAATTAAATGAACGCCATCACAAATCAGTGTCTCTAACAATAGTGAAAATACTATTGAAATATCAACAATATATAAAAATGGAAAAGATTAAAGCGAGTATATCACAAGCTCAGACTGATATCACTCGATCATAGGAAAGTAATCCCGAATAAACAATTCGGATTTAGACGGAATCATTCAACAAAAACGGAAAGCATTGATCGTTCTGCATACTGATTTCACGGAGGCACTGTCATATGCACTGTTGGACATCAGGAAAACATATGACATGGTTTTGGTAGGACGGACTACTATTCAAACTACTACGTTTGAATATAGATAGGCATTCTTGCGAATAGACATTTTAGAATTCTCTACGAATATTAGACATCTTCTAAAATATAATATGGAAAATGGAGTTCCTCAGGGATCTACCTCCGCACCACTGCTTTATTCGGCATTTATCTTCAATATCCCAAGAAATGTCGAGTATAGGATTGAATTGCGATTTATTTAAACAAAAATGTACTGCTGAAGAGGACTTTTAAAATAGGTACTCTTGAAGGAAGATATTTTTGAGTAGTAAAGAAAATTATGCTCTAGCACTTGTTCCAGATCTTTGGGTCCAAAAGAAAAATCAACGTGTGTCATAGTAGTGGAGAAAAAATACTGCCGAATTCTGTGATGGGTTGATTATGGTTTAGGGTAGCTTCTCTTTGAGTACTAAAGAAAATTATTATCTAGGACTTCAAAAATGTTGGAGATCTTTGGGAGACGAATACTATCCCATCAGGACTTTGGTTAATTGGTGAAGAATTCGTTATGCAGCAGGATAACGATCCTAAACACAGGTAGAATTTTTTTAGAGATCTTCTAGAAAATAAAAAAACGAGATGGCAATCACCCAATCAGACAGAAGAATGCAAAGATACTGCCCATCCTCCAAAAAAAACTAAAAATTTTTTTATCCAAAAAAAAATATATGCAGCTGGTCGACAGAAAGTCTAAAATCGTACAAGCTGTGCCAACAAACGCAAATAAGAAGTTTTCGACGAAAGAGCTAATTTATGCCAATTTTTTTTTTATATTTTATTTTTAATTTGATAATAATTTTCTTTTCAAGGAATTAAAAATCCATTTTTTTTGTTGAAGAAACAATTTTTTTTTTGGAGAAACAAATATGCAATTTTTTTAAAGGAACTAAAAATTCCATTTTTTTTTAAAGGAACTAAAAATGCCATTTATTTGTTTGAAGAAACGATTTTTTTAAGGAACATAATTTTCCATTTTTTTTTAAAGGAAGAAAATTTTTTAGTTTTTTTTTTCAAGAAACATTTTTTTTCAAAGAAAAAAAATTCCACTTTTTTTTAAGGAACAAACATTGTCCAGTTTTTTTTCAAGGAACTAAAAATGCCATATTTTTAAGAAACATTTTTTTTGAAGAACAAAATTCCATTTTTTTTAAGAAAGTTTTTTAAGAAATATTTTTTTTTTTGAGGAAGAAAAATAACATTTTTTTAAAGAAACTAAAAATTCCATTTTTTTAAGAACAAAATTTTCCAGTTTATTTTTTAAGGAACTAAAAATTCTTCTTTTTTCTTCAAAAAAAATTATTTTTAGTTCCGTTTTTTTTTAAGGAACTAAAAATAATTTTTTTTGAAGAAACAATTTTTTTAAGGAACAAAAATTCCATTTTTTTAAAGGAACAAAATTTTTTTTAGTTTATTTTTCGTTTTTTTTAAGGAACTAAAAATAATTTTTTTTGAAGAAACAATTTTTTTAAGGAACAAAAATTCCATTTTTTTAAAGGAACAAAATTTTTTAGTTTATTTTTCAAGGAACTAAAAATCCATTTTTTTAAAGGAACAAAATTTTTTAGTTTATTTTTCAAGGATCTAAAAATCCATTTTTTTAAGGAACAAAATTTTGCAGTTCTTTTTTAAGGAACTAAAAATCAACTTTTTTTTTTGAAGAAACACAATTTTTCAAGTTTATTTTTTAAGGAACTAAAAGTTCATATTCTTTCCAATTTTTTTAAGAAAGTTTTTAAGAAACATTTTTTTTTTGAGGAACAAAAATTCCATTTTTTTAAAGGAACAAAAATTCAATTTTTTTTCAAAAGAACTAAAATTTTTTTTTTTTAAGAAACAAAAATTTTACTGTTTTAACTGCAAAAATATGCAGCTGATCGACCGAAGGTCTATAATCATGTGATAAAACGCAAATGAGGATTTTTCGACGGAAGAGCATTTTTTTTATATTGTATTTTCAACTTCAAAATAATTAATTCATAAAAATAATTTGATAATAATTAAGTTTTAAAAAAAAAATTGTCTTCTTTTTTTCATTATAATTTTTGAGTTTTACCCTAAACGTAGTGTTGGAATATTTTGGCCTCTAGTGTGCACATGCACTCCTAATATCTCTTTCCTATAAGTTGCCAATACTGCTGACCAACAGATTTTCTTATCTTTTTCGTTCTAATTAATTTCTTCACAGATTCATGATATTTTTTTCTATATTAACAATTATGTTCTCATAAATTCTCAAGAAATTCTATATTAATTCTTAAAGTAAAATATTATCATTTTTGCTCTCAATTTTATTGCATAAATAGTAGTGCCATATTAGTGGTTATTATTGCATATCAGTATGATGATACATAAGTGTATGAAATTATTTATTTACAATGTGTTTTGCTTCAAATTAATAATAAAATAACTAAGATAGAGTGCAGAGTTGTTAACATAAAAAACCGACTTTATTATTATTTCTTAGAATTTTTATAATTTTTATTTATGGTTTTCTTTATGTTTTTATTAAAAAATATTCTTTTATTTAACAACATATGCTCTTGTATCTTTTACAAGAATTATATTATTCATAAACACAAATGCTCCATTTTTTCCTAATTATGTAAAGTTATTATAGTAATTTTTTTAACAAATAGTAATTTAAAAATAAAACCACAATTTACTAAATAAATCTAAATATTATATATAATTTTTTATGAATATCGCAAAAGGTATAAAAATAAGTAATTTTTTATAAATTTTATAAATTTTTGTCTATGCACACACATAAAAAGAAATAATTTACTATGGCAGAAAGTACAACTCCACCCACCAAACCAAAACCAACAAATTTATTTATTTTTCTCTTTTTTAGGCACATTTTCCTTTCTTCTTTATGCGAAAAAAAATCCGCTCAATCACCAGTACTGCCAATTACAACGATCCCATTGATAATCACGTTTTTATATTCTAATCACGTTTTTCGTGGTACAAAACGAATATGTTCAACAAAAAAAAAAACGAAAAATATACGCTCAATCACCAGTACTGCCAATTATAAAAAAAAACAAGATGGAGTTTGGACAATACAAAAAAAAATCTTCCTTATTTTTTTTTTTGGTAAATCATATTTACTTAAATGTCAAGAAATTAATTAATGCATGCTGAGAAAAAGAAGAGAAAAATATTGAAATTTAATATGAGCTCCATTTTTTTCTCTCTTTCTTTTACTCTTTAAAAAGAGAAATAATATTCAACCAAAAAAAAAAAATTTAAGAATATAATAATTAACTGAGAACGAAAACATTTACAAAATTGCCAACTAATAAGAAATAAATAAATTAAAAAACAAAAACACATAACCTAGTTTACTGTTCAAGAAAAATTTACGAAAAAAATATGAAAAATAAAAGATAATAATTGAAAGAAGAGGCCACAAACAATTATTATTTTGAGAAATTTGAAAGAGAAAGAGAGAGAACACAATATCCTTAAGAACTGGTTAGTCGAATACAGTTCATGTAAGGGAAGGAAAAATCTTTTACTGTAGCCCTAACAGACACCCCTCCCCCCCGCCCGCCCGTAAACTAAACATTAAATAATAAAAAAAAAATCATAATTGAATAAATAAAGACCAATTTAATATAAATCATTAATCAAGACTCCCGACCGAGTAGACTGCATGCTTCGTAATGAACTATTCAAGCGCCAAAGGCACCTTGGAAATTTATGGAGCCCGCCGTCGGCTGCCTTGGACGCACAAGAGGGCACCACTATTTATCTGGCCTCTTATTATGGCCGGCAATGGACAAACGCACAAGGCAATACACATAGACTACAACGAGACACATCTTATGGAGATGCACCTATTTGGGGGTAATAATTGTCAGAATTACTTGTTGCATAACAATTGAATTCCGCAAAACATGCTTACAATCATGACCAGTCGGTCTTGTGCAGACACGTCTACAGTACACCACCGTGTCCATTTGGCCTCTTTGTTTGGCCGGTTCTGTTCCACCAACACCACCTTTTTTTAGAAGGTAGCCTACCTTCATGTTTATTTCGCAGTTATATTTGTTTTTTTGTGTCCACATTTCAAGGTAACAAAAAGAAGGGCATTCATTTTTATATATAATTTACCAATATTTACAAGGTTATCATCGATGTGTATGCGTTGTACAAAGTAAACAGGAATAAAAATTAAAGAGAAAACTCAACTAAGAATTATGACTTATTACCAAAATCTATGAATGTCTCGTACGAATACAATTAACAGTGTAATTGAAGAAATTTTTTTAAGAAAAAATCCCATTTAACAAAAGAAAAAAACAACAACAACAAATAGACAGAAAAAAGAAAGGAGCATAAAACGAGAATAACAAGAAAAGAGAAGACACGTTTCTTTTCTATGAAGAAAGGAAAGGGAACGAAATGAGAAGCCACCACCCCCTTTCTTTAGTACATAGTCTTTGGTATGCAAACCAAAACACTATGTTTTAAATACGCAGTTAATTGAGTGTGCGTACTACACGTACGAACTTACACATATGATTTTGATGTTTTTTTCATCAATTATTTATTCCATAGAAATAAACACACGAACACGACAGCCTGAACTCGACTCGAGCAAAAAAAGTCCGCCATATTTTTACACGTGAACATCATACGAAAAGTGCTGCGAGCGAGGCGCTGTTGCTTCATACATTCTTTTATGTAAAAAATTCAAATCTGTTGCAAACTGACAGAACAAATGCGGCCAACAAAAAAAAATTTTTTTTTTTTTTTGTTTTCATTCTAAAGATTTTTGTTGTTGTTGTTGTGTTTTCGCTGATAAAAATAAGCGGTTAAAATTACACACGTGGACGTTATTAAAGAGAAAAAAGAAGAGAAAAACTCTGCGATTACATAAAGAGTGCTTAGGTTTTTATTCAGTTGTGTGAGTTCATACACATCTGCTGCTGCTTATATTTGCTTAAAAGTAGAATACGTTTTTTTTCTTCTGTTTATATGTAAATTGACAGTGATTGGGAATATACGTAATAAATGCGTAATATTTTTTAATTGGATATTTTTTTGTTGCGTGTGTATTTTTTGCGTAACTCTAGAAATGAACACGTTATAAAATCTTAGTTCTACTAACTTAAGAAATTTTCATTTTTAAGCAAATTTTTAAAAACGCATTTCATTTATAATAAAATACATAATTTTTCCTTTTAATTACTTGACCAATAACTTATGTCAAAAAACCGCGCAAATCTGACAAGGCTAAAATTTTGCAGTTTTTTTAAGGAACTAAAAATCCAATTTTTTTTTGTTGAAGAAACAATTTTTTTTTAAGGAACAAAAATTCTATTTTTTTAAAGGAACAACATTTTTGAGTTTTTTTTTCAAGGAACTAAAAATTCATTGTTTTTTTATTTTGAAGAAACAATTTTTCGTGAGGAACAAAAATTCCTATTTTTTGGGGGGAACAAAATTTTCCAGTTTTTTTTAAGGAATTAAAATTTCATTTTTTTTTTTTGAAGAAACGATTTTTTTTAAGGAACAAAAAATTACATTTTTTTAACGAACAAAATTTTCTAGTTTTTTTTTCAAGGAATGAAAATTCCATTTTTTTTTTGAGGAACAAAAATGTCATTTTTTTTCAAAGGAAATATTTTTATTTTAAAAACTAGAAATTTTCACCACATTAATTAAAATGTCATAAGTGGTTAAGTGAAAAGTAATAGAAAAAAGCACTTGCACAGAATCGATGGCAACTTAATCCCCCACGCCATATTCAAAATTCGCAAATCACATGGAACTGCCTCGTGAAGGAGAATCGAGAACGTGATTTTGGAGGAACATTTGTGTAGGTCAGAAGCACTTGCCGTCAAAATGAGGACGCGCCAACGTATTCTCCTGAGCACATTTTTATTAATTTCTCAATGGGAATCAGGTTTTCTTCCATTTTTCATCACACATAAAATCACATGGAATCTAGTACAATTTTTCTTTCTGCCTAAATGCACATGTCATTTTATTATATCGTACATACTGGTCACGTGACTAGTCTATTTTTGACATAAGCAATGCCATGCCATGTGACATTAATTATCCAAAAGTTCTGATTTACTGTAAGGAAAATATTTAAGGAAAATTATAATACTCGTAATAATAAAAATTATTAAATTTAAAAAAAGACAAATAATTACAGAGTGGCCAGTAAAAAAACTGAAGGTTTTTGTTGGAAATTTTTTAACTTTTTCATATTTTTATATTATTTATTTTCGGTTTTTTTTTCTGTCGGTTATTATAGAGCATATTAAAATGTAATTTTTTTATCAATTATATATAAAAAGTTGCACATAAAAATATATCAGACTTTATACTTTAAAAAAAAACCACTGTTTTAGCATATTTAAATAAGAATTTCTCAACAACTAATCGACAATTTTACCAATTTTGATGATACTCGTAGATAACAAAAAGCAAGTCAGTTATTTTTTTTTTTGTTTTCTTTAAATTATTTAAAATCACTTTTCTGCAAAAAAAAACAACAAACATTTCGAAAACTGCCAACATTAAAGATACGAAAATGTTGTTCCTTCCTCAACGGTTATTTTTTTCTAGAAAAAAAAAAAAATTGACAGAAGTCAATTTCATATTTTATTTTTACTTTTCTCAAACGTTTTTTTATTTTTATTTTTTGTATAATTTCTAAGCTTTTTCATATTACTAAATAGAAAATAAGCAAAATTCTTTTCATTATTGTTTGACCGATTTTGAAAAAAAATAAATAAAGAAAATATGACAACATATTTACATGACATTTTGGTCTAAAGGACACTGTTAAGAGAGAAAGAAATACTTAAACAAATTTCGAGGTAAACGTGATACTTAAATTTGAAAATAGATTTTTTTTAATGGCTGACAAGCAGTTTTTATTTTCAAATTATTTTAAATTTAAAAATCACACACATGATTTTTGTGCATTTATTAAAAAAATTTGTGACTAGCACTAAAAAAAATAAACTCAGATGGGAATATTTTCTCTAAAAGAAAAAAAGAAAAAAACTTATAATCTATTAATTTAGTTGAATGCACAAAAGTGAGGAGAAAAAGGTGACATTTTCTTTAAAAATAGTTTTTAAATTTTCTTAGAGCTAAAAAAAGAAGAAAAAAACCACAGTAAATAATATCGTTTTATTTTATTTTTCTAAGATTTTTTTTTTGCTTATCCGAAAATCAAATAACAACACCTGCCTGCTGAGGAGTACCAACATAACAGACCAAAAATAAAACCCCATAAATTCAATTTAAATTTATATGATTTTTGATCATTTTATTTTAACTCTAAAAGTTTTGTAATTTTTATTTATGCTTTTTAAAAGTTTGCAAACAATTTCCAATATTTATGATTTCATTGGTTGGAAAAAGACGCGCAATTCTTCCAACAATCGACTATCGTTGGTGATACGTCGTGTTAACTTAACGTGAAAGCTGG
Organism: Atherix ibis; assembly: GCA_958298945.1. NCBI lineage: Eukaryota > Metazoa > Arthropoda > Insecta > Diptera > Athericidae > Atherix > Atherix ibis. Next base: position 104,292,466 of record OY282606.1, on the reverse strand, counting down.
GCTGGCTGGCTGGCTGGCTGACGTTTATGATGAAAGAAAGCCAGAGTGAAATAAAAGATAATAACAAAAAAAACTTACATAAATACTTTGGAAAAACATAAAAGTTCCCTCCGCCCATTTTTTTTTTAGCTAAAACTTATATGTACATATATGGAATTGTACTAATACTTTGGCGAAAACAAATTTTTTTTCTTCTCTATCGCTCTCGACAATGATAAAGATGATGGTGATTATTAGAAGAGCAAAAACTACTTGAGTACTCAGATTAGTTGGAATAGCTTCAGTGCGTGTAAGTAACACTCGTGCATATGTTGAGTGAGTGGTGATTATCGACGTTGTTGTTGTTGCTTGTTTCAGTCAATATTGCCAATATGATAATGAGGATGTCTTCTCATATGTACGCATACAAGTGCACGATATTATTATTGAGACAACAAATCACATTGTACTGTGCCAAATTGAAGAGAATGAAAATTACGAAAACAAATTTTACCAAGAAAATAAAAATTCACCAGCACACAAAATTTGACAAGTGAGAGAAAGAAACAGAAAAAGTACATATAGATACAACGAAAAAGAACAAAAAGAAGAAAACTTATGTTAGAAAAAGAGAGAATTAAAGAGTGAGTCTCTATTAATAATGAATCTGAAAACAAATTTCTTATGATAGATTGCCAGATCAACAATTTCAAAAAGTTTTCAACGTTTCGTGCAAAATTAAGTGCAATTTGTTTTCTTTCCGAATATACGCAATAATCAATTAACACATGACAATAATTAGGAAAAAGAATTTTTTCTAAAAAGAATTATTAATAAAAAAAGAATCTAGGATATTTTCTACAGAAATGATTATATATTTTTTGTTGTTGAATTTTTACAGATAAGACGTCTGTTCAAAAAGTATCAGGAATTTTGAATTTCCGCATATTCGATTTTCCATATTTTTTGTGGCGTTATGTTGGTACTCATGTCTCTAACTTATGCCGATAAGTTCGGCCATTTTGAATGTTCAGTTAATTCTTGACAGCTGCTTTGCTTGCACGTGTTTTGGCTCGTCTTCGATTTTTGCATATTTAAAAAAGATGGATCAAAGAATCTGTATCAAATTTTGTGTGAACAACAAAATTAATTGCGCGGACGCATTCCAAATGTTGACTGTGGCATATGGTGAAGATACCTTGGACCGACGCAACGTTTATCGGTGGTACAAAATCTTCTCAGAGGGCCGAGAAGATGTGAACGACGAAAAGCGTGCTGGACGCCCGACCACGTTAACAACAGACGAAAACATTGATGAAGTGAAGAAAATAGTATTGGCCAATCGTCGAATCACCGTTAGAGAAGTTGCTGAGGATTTAAACATATCGATTGGCTCGTGCCATTCGATTTTTACCAATGATTTGGTCGTGAGACGAAATTTGTACCAAAATTGCTCAATTTCGACCAAAAACAGCATCGCATTAACATTGCTAAGGAGCTGTTGCACTCTGTCCGCGAAGACCCAAATTTGCTCCAGAGGGTCATAACTGGTGACGAATCATGGGTTTATGGTTATGACATGGAAACCAAAGCTCAATCATCCCAATGGAAGCTGCCGCACGAGCCAAGACCGAAAAAAGCACGCCAAGTTCGGTGAAGGTTTTGGTTACAATTTTCTTCGATTGCAGGATCGTGGTGCATCATGAGTTCTAACCACAGGGTAGAACGGTCAATAAGGAATATTACCTGCAAGTAATGCGCAAGTTGCGCGAATCAATCCGCCAGAAACGCCCGGATTTGTGGAAGAACAAAAATTAGTTTTTGCATCATGATAACGCCCCTGCTCACGCATCGTTGCTTGTGCGCGAATTTTTTGCCAAAAACAACACACTAATAATGTCGCAGCCACCGTATTCCCCAGATCTGGCTCCCTGTGACTTTTTCTTTTTCCCGAAACTGAAGAACCCCATGAAAGGATGACGCTACGCTACGATTGAGGAGATAAAGACGGTATCGAAGGAGGATCTGAACAAGATTACAAAAAATGATTTTTTGAAGTGCTTCGAGGATTGGAAAAACGTTGGCACAAGTGTATAATATCTTGATACTTTTTGAACAGACCTCGTATCTACAACTACCACATAGTAACAAGCAGATTTAGATAACAGTATTAATTAACATAAAGGATTATTGAGAGAAATCGTCCATCGAAGTTTCTACTACTCACGTGCAGATTTCGTGAGACCAGTGGACGCTTAAGTCTTCGATCTTTGTTTCTAGAGAAGGAAGTGGAGAATATCTCTTGTTATAAGGCAATTAGTATGATTGGAGACATCGGGAATGGAACTTTAAAATCACGAAGAAAAATTCGAAAAATTCTACAATCTTCAATATCTAATATTTTATTATAACTGATTGTAATAAAGTTAAAATAATATTTTTTTATAAATCATAACCAACAAAATAACAATCTAGGCTTTAAATTTCAACAAAAAAAAATATATTTTTCTATATTTTATTTTAGATTATTGTTTAAAAATATCGCCCGTTTTTAAATATTATAAATTTAAGATGATCAAAAAAATTGTAAAATTGAAAATAAGTTTATATTCTATGAATATATTAAACCAAATAAACAAATAAATATACACTGTAGGCCAAAAGTATCCACCAACCATCTTGATGTCAACATATTCTACAAATGTTTGGTTAGAATCTTTTGTGCATTGAAAACTTTTTTTTGATTGTATAATATTAATGGTATTTCCGGATGCTGTTTTGGGAAGGAAAAAATGGAGTAAAAAGAATAAAATCTGTGCCAGATCAGTGTCTCTTACAATGGTAAAAAGTCAATAGAGAGAGCTTATGGCGGCAGCAAGGAAACCATTACTATGCCCTGAAAAAATAAATTGGGCTTTATTTCAACAAAACAGGACTGATGAGGATTTGAAAAATATACTCTGAACGGATGAGTTAAAGGTCAAGGGAGTAAAAATGTTGCAAAGCCGTAGTTCGATTATCGTTTTTGGGGTTTTTGCTTTCCTACAAATGGAATAGGAGATGATATGATCTGAATTTAAGGATATTATTAATAAAGATTATTAAAATAACTTTTTCTTAATTATCCGTTATGCAACCGAATAATGATCCTCAACATAGTTCGAAATTATACAATAATAAATAAGTAGGCATTTTTGAAAAATATGATATGGCGACCAAAAGATTCGCAAATTCTATGCGATGAGCTAGACAGAAGTGCTAAGAAATCTCCATCCTCTGAGGCAGATCTGTGGAGAGTACTTTTGCAACAATATTTCAAAGGATACCAACAAGAAAAACCCTATCTATCAAATGCAAAAGAATTTTTGCGACAAAACAGCAACTTACAGCATGTTTTTTTTGTATTTAAATTGTAAGATTTAAACATTCTATAATTTCAACAATAAAGGAAAAATATTTTTATCGTTTGTTCATTTTAATTTGCGAGTTTTATTTAGCATTTTTTCGCAATAAATGAAACTGGTCACTGACGCATACTTTTGTCTCATAGTGTACTTCAAAATGTATTTATTTATGAGGTGGTGTGCATTTGGAGACAATTCCGCGTGAGTCACCAAATTGGCCCAGTTTCACACAATTTCCTCTGTTGCCCTTTTCCAGTCTTGTTCAGAATCCTTTTTGTACTCAACCAAAATGGCAGGGCAGTTATAAGGTATTAACTTACTCATTTTAGTTATTTTTAGTTATTTTTAGTTAGTAAATTCTCATACGAATTTTTTACGATTATGAATATTTTTCAAAGTAATAAATTTAGAAAAAGAAATTAAATTTGCACACACACACATATTTGGGCTATATTTTTAGTAGGAATTTTCCTTAGAAATTTAAAATACAAATTTTCAGTAGAAAGATTCAGTAGAAATTTTCAAAATAAATTTTCAGTAGAAATTGTCTGTAGAAATTTTCAGTAGGATTTTTCAGTAGAAATTGTACTTAGAAATTTTTAGTAGGAATTTTTAGAACGAATTTTCAATAGAAATTTTTCTTAGAAATCTTTAGTATAAATTTTCAGTAGAAATTTTCCTCAAAAATGTTTAGTAGAAATGTTCAAAAGGAATTTTCTTTAGAAATTGTCCTTAGAAATTGTCAGTAGAAATTTTTAGTAGGGTTTCTTAGTAAAAATTACAAATAGAAATTTTCAGTAGGAATTTTCCTTAGAAATATTTAGTAGAAATTTTCCTTAAAAATTTTTAGTAGAAATTTTCAAAAGGAATTTTCTTTAGAAATTAGCCTTAGAAATTTTCAGTAAAATTTTCTGTAGAAATTTAATTTTTATTTTCAAATTAATAATAATATTTAATTACTAATTTTTGATGTATTAATTAAAAAAACTACAATGACTCACTAAAAATGATTTATAGAAACTCTATTTGTGCATTTTATAGCGAATACAAACAGTTTCGATCGAATTCAATATTTAATTAGTCGATCACAATTTAACAAAAAAAAAAAAAAAAAAAATTAAATAAATAAAAATAAAAGAAATTAAACAAAATTGAATTATGTCCGAAATGAGGGTATTTATTTTGCTATGTATTCATATAAGTGTAGATATGTTGCGTGCGTGTGCAAGAAATATTTGCGACTAAAATTAAATTAATTAATAAGTCACCGTCAAAATCTTAGCCAATCACCCAACCAGGCCAAACGCGACTACTAGTAAAATGGGCGCGCAATACAAAAAAAAACCCATTTTCCCATCATTAACATTTGTACTTATTCTTCTTCTTCTTTTATATAAACACAGTTTTGTACATGTGTATTATATGAGAGTATTTCTTAGCTGGCGCTGCTGCTATAAGGGGATATTTTTAAATACATGTTATATATATTTTGTATAGATTCGCACCCACTAGAACTGGTTGTGTCCACTTTACAAAAGCAAATGTCACCCCACCGCACACACAAACTTTAAATATTGAAAGAAAATTTATACGAAATAGTACACAATGGCAACACTAGCCTAGATCCGCACAAAAATAACATTTAAGCTGTTGCGTAGAAAATTTTCTTAATTTTTTTTTTCTTTTACTCTCTTTAAAACTATTTTGTTTTAAAAATTCGATTTTTTTTAAATTGTTTTTTTAATAAAAATTTTTGTTTTTTACGTTCACTATTTTTTTTATTTATTAAAAAAGAAAAAAAAAACATTTTTGATCTGTTTTCAAATAATTTCAGATCTTTTTTTTTAACCGAAAAATTCTTTTTGCTTTTTTCAAAATAGACAACACAATTGAATATAAAAATAAAACACATAAAATAATAAAATTTTATATAATATAAATACCGTCGCACTTTTTTTTTTTAAAATAAATTAGTTGTTTTAAAAATTAAAAAAAAAAAATTTTTTTTTTAAAACAAACCAAATTTAAATAAAAAAAATTTTATGGGAAAAAAAAAACTTAATAAAAACCACCCGCGCTCGATAATAACATTATCCGCGGCTGCCGATGTCGACGGTTGCACTAGACACACCGACGAAAAAGCTTTCGTTTATAAATTCGAAATTGGAATTTAGTTTGTTTTCTCGCTATTTTTTTTTTTCCGTCGATATGAAAATTTTACTTTTAACAAAGAATGTACATTCGCGATGATATGGCCAATTGTGTGTGTGTGTGCAGCAAAAGCAACCAAATTCAAATCGGTTCGGTTAATAATTAAAAAAAAAGATTGTCGTCGTTAGTTGTCGCGTCGCAAAATGTCGCCGTCTTCGGTATTCGGCTTTTCCGTCGTAAACATTGTCCGAGAAACTGTCGTAAAATTACTTACGTACATCGAACGGAACGAAATTATTTCAAATTTTCCAAAATTAGATATGGCCGGCGGCAATGGCATCTTTTATCAAAAATAACATGAACACAAATAGTTAAAAAAAAATTAAAACAAGGAAAAAAATAAAAATAAATAAATAATATAAAGAAATAGGAAATTTTTTATATAGAAAAAAAACCAGAGAGAAATGACATAAAAAACATATTTTTAAGTTGCAAATAAATAAGAGACGAAAAAACATTGACAGAGATAATAATAAATATAACAAAGATAACAACAACGTTTAATTTAATGAGTCCAAATGAGATAGAAATAGCTCAATTAATTATCTTCCAGGAGGCCATCGAGAAAAACCAACAACAAAAAATTAAATGGCTATTTGGTTTGAAGAGAGTTGTAACTAAAGAGAGTAGGAGGAATTGTTTTTTGTTTGTTTTTGTTGATGTTTTGTATTTTCAAAGTATTTAAATAAAAATATTAATAATTTTCACAGAAGGTGAATCTTTTTTTTTCTAGCTCTCTCTCTCTCTCTTAATTAACATTCATCTTTCTTACTTATTTTTTCTCTTTTTCTCACCTTCAAAATTTCTTATAATAAAAGTTCGTTTGTTAAAATCTTTACAGTCAATGTAAAAAGTTTCTATCATAAAATTTATTAATTCTTTTTATATCCAAAATAAGTTTCAATGCAAAATCAGAATAATAAAAATAAAAAAAAAATTCATTTACATTCAATAAAATTTATAATTTTTTTTATTTAAAAAAAAAAATGTATTTTTACAGAATTACTTTCTTAATTATTTTTTTCTTATTTAACCTGATTTAATTATTATTTTATGCAGAAATAGATACTCAACAACAAAATAAGTTTACCAAAAAATGTCTGAAAATTATTATTACCATTTATTAGCTTAAATCCGCTGTTTGATCATATGGTAGATGGCGTGGCGTAAGTGAGCTACCATGGACAGGCCACACTTTTTTCTTAATGAGTTTGACATCTGTCAAAATTAATCAGTGCACATTGTCAGCAATTTCGTACAACAACATACATTTTTCCTTTGGTAATCATGTCGAGTTTTGTGGCAGAAAAAGAGCATATGCGGGTAAGCTCTGCTTTTCTGCTTCAATTTGAAGAAATCGGCTGCCGAATCGCATCGAATGCTTATGGAGGCCTATGGTGACAGTGCTTTATCGAAAACAACATGCCGAGATTGGTTTCGTCGGTTCAAAGACGGTAATTTTGACTTGTGGGACAAGAAGCGTGAAAATCGGCCTAGGAAAGTTGAGGACCATCAATTGCAGGCTCTTTTGGACGAAGAGCAATTGGGTGTTACTCAACCAGCCATTTCCATGCGTCTGCGTGCCATGGGGAAGATTGAAAAGATCGGAAAATGGATGCCGCATGTATTGAACGATAGGCAGATGGAGTGACGCAAAAACACATACGAAATTTTGCTGGCCACACAAAAAAGAAAGTTTATAATTTTTTTTTTTTTTAAAAAGTCCAGTGGCGTCGTTAATTGTAAAAAATAATTTACTTCTATTGATATTATATAAAAAGAATTGTTTATATTTAGAAACAATTTTAGTTTATTACAATTTTGTATAAATGTTCTTTAAAAATAAGAAGAAGAAAAACTATTCCTTCAGAAGAATATTGCTCCCATTTGATTTGAAGATAAAATTATATTTTCAATAGGCCTGGAAAAAAATAAATGGCTATTATCAGTAGGCCTTGAACTTCTTTGCTGATTAGAAAAAACCGAGTCAGTACTATTTCGAAGCAAAAAATAAATGCACTTTACACTAACCATCGCTATGCTACCGTCTAGGGCGGGACATCCCGCTTGCTGGTTGTCCGGTTATGAATGAAAAGGTTCAGAATTTGGCCAGCGGGGTGTACTAGTCCTGAATAGAATGTTTGAAATTTGGCAACGTCGATGGGATGAGAGTGTGAATGACAGATGGGCGCACGTTTTCATTTCGGATGTGGGCTTTGCCTTTGCGTCTGGATTTGAATTTGGTCTGCACCCTGGGTATTTACTCACGGGACACGGCAGTATGAATGGGTTCCTGCACAGGCGTGTAGCTGGCTTAGCGGTGGAGTTGGCTTAGCGGTGCCTTGGGATTTACAAGATTCCTTACTGCTCAATGAGCAGAGTACAAACCGAAATACTCTTAAAACAAAAATTGATACTACGGGAATCGGGATGTCCCATGGTGTTAAAACACACTGTGCCCGATAATGGTCAGGCGCCTTAGGCAGTAACGTAGTGGCTATGGTTAATACCCATATTGCGGGTACGTTCTCCGGATCGCTGGTGCGAGATACTGGTAATTATCTCGGGCGCTGTCACTGCTTATGACAGTAGAGATTTAGAGAGGCCTCGCCACTTACAGTTCGCGTAATCAGCTTGTAACCGGTTACTGACTGTAAACTGCCAGTAATGGTGGTGCGTTAATTGAGCGTTACTCAATCCCTATGGTCGAAGGCGACTCGTGCTTTTATGTTGAACGACAGATAAGTCACATTAAATAATATAATATTATGATCGCTACGATACCTGGGAGTTCAGATCGAGACCAAGTTTTGAGCTTTAGGGAATATCTGAGAATCACTGCTGAAAAGACCATCCGTATTGTGAATAACTTAACAAGGATCATACGTAACCATGGAGGGTTCACACAGAGCGACTTAAATTTATATTTATATTTATCAGTTCTATGATACTCTACGCAGCACATATTTGGGTACAGAAGCTATGGTGACGGCTGTCTGTGTTATCGCGATGGCAGTTATGCTGGGATTTATCGAATCAAAGGAAAATGGACGCATAACATCTCATTGCTGAGATAGTCACATGGAACGGAAGAGGATATGGAGAAGTGGACCACTTATATGGCCCAATTTCTGATAGGAAATGGCATATCTTTATCGCTATAAGGTGGGCAGTTGCTACAATATTCCGTAATTGTTGAGCCGCAATCGAGAATTGTGTCTTCTTCCATTAGTGTGGTAGCTAAATACGCATCCCAGGTAATAAAGAAGCCCCGCAAGAAACAAATAATGGGAAAATTACTACGTGCAGCCTAAATAGGATAATAGACTTGATGTGAATCTAGAATTTCTTATTCGTCAACTCTTCAGATAACCCAGTCATCAATTGCATTCGGTATTGTTTACTGAACAGCGAAAACGTTGAGTTACAATAGCTGGTATCCTCGGCAATGAGTGGAGAAGACTCTCCACCGTCCGTCATATTGTCACTGTTATTTCGAAGTAGCCACATATAATGATCAAATAGCACTCAACATTTTGACCAAGTTATGTTCAACCAGTTCCATTAGGGAAGCTAGTAATGCCTACCCACACGCAAGATGGCGTTAAAAAATGTCCTCTCACCGCCATCTTATATGCAAACAAACTGGATGATTGGCTAAATTCTTACAATTATTAGATCGCAAAAAACTGTTAAGAAATCTCGAAATAAAATGTTCAAGACAGAGAGACTTTGTGTAAATTCCTTAAATCATATTTTATGAGTGATACAAGCTAACACGAAAATTAGTGACTCGTAAAATATTCAAGATTTTAGGGATTTTTTGATCAAGGATTTTTTTTTCTTTCTTTTTTTTTACAGAAACGTTTGCTGCTTTCGCGATTGTTATTCCAAATGAGTTAGTTCTCTTTGAGAATGTATGTCATTTTCACTGTGTGTGTATGTGATTTACGTAAAAATATGTAAGAAATTCTTATAAGAGTACAAGACAAATTTTAAATGGAATTTATTTAATAAGACTAGTATCCTTGTCTGAAATTTTTCCAATGTGCATATGTAAATAAAAATGCTTTGTTGGGGAATTTTCGAAATTTTTGTTAATAATCAACCACAAAGAAATGTTCAGATTTAGTTTTTCGAGTGTTTGGACATGAACTATTTCAAAATAATTTATTTAACAAAAAGGATATTGTGTAATATTAAAAGAAACGAATTAAATTTTAAATTTTCCCAACTTACAAAAAGATTTTTTTTCTTCTACTATTTTTTCAAACATGCAATAATTTTTTTAAACTTGCAATAATAATAAAATATAATACATAAAAGTGTGTCACACATGTACACAGTTGGTACCAGTATAAACTTAGATTGCAAAAGCGGCGAGAAATCGTACTGCTTGCATACTTTTGTGTAGATTTTTTTATGTAGACATGACACCCACTGACATCTAGTTTTCGTAGTAGAAATTTATTGAATTCCAAAAGCATAATTTATATATTAATTTTTAATTCACTTATTGACCATTTATCCCCTCAATAGCAAAAAGACAAGAGTAAAAAAAATATTTTTCTTTTTGTTATCCAATTCATATTTTTGATAAATAAATTATTCGTTAATTAAAATTTGCAAATTTGTTGGAAAATAAAAGAAATGATTTTTAATTATTAAATAATAAACTTTTTACAAAAGAAATATTTTTAGAATAATTCTCCATGTAAAAAGTTGAGAAAAATTTAATTTTGTGTCTTAAAATATGAGAATTTTTGGAATTGATAAGTTTTAGTGATGCCATATTCGAATCGATTTTGATAACTTACTCGTATGATACAACATCAAACTTCAGACCGTTTAAATGTCTAAAATACCAGGTTATATATTTCGTAGTATGAAGAGTACATCCCTGTCATTAGTTTAAGATTTGCCATTTTACATTATGGATTGTTTAACACATCAGGAAATGGCCACCACAAAAACTTCTGGTATTTAGAGCTGTAATTTGGTCATTATTTGACGGACGCTGTTTTTGCGTCGATATAGTGGCTTCTCCACAGTAGAGATTTCACGGCAATTTTGCTTATTGACGTATTGTTGCGTTTTAAGAAACAAAATTCCCTCATCGTTGAAAAACAAATTTTGTTTCTTTAAACGCAAAATGTGCCTAGGGCAGAGTCATCTTTTTTTTACCATTTGAAAGCGTTGTTTGTGATTGGATTTTAGATTAAAGAATACCTGGATAGGGTATTCTTTAATCTTAAATCCAATCACCACTGACTTCTAGTTTTCGTAATAGAAACAAACTCACATATTCCAAAGAGGAATATAATTTAAACACAACGACAGGCAAAGTTAATTTTTTATACAATCTTCTGGTATTAAATGCAATTATATTTTAGATTTATTATTTATAACGTAATTATCAATTAAATATCACAA